>OX940872.1:27352342-28601992 GCA_954871525.1 Parietaria judaica
TTTGAAGTTCATATAGTGTTCTTGATGTTCATATATTATTTTTAATGTTGATTTGCGTATAGATGTTCTTAATGTTCATATCGTGTTTTTAAATATTGACGTAAAATCTCAAACCAATTGAAAAAATAACCATTTTAGGGCTTATACAATAGAATTTTAATATAACAAGAGTTCTCATGCAAAAATATGTAAGGATTAAATTGCAGACGAGAAATGCCACAGGAAATGCTATAGCATTTCCTCTAGCATTTCTTTATTTTACATTGTTTAATGTCGTTACATCATCAATGGTACTAAAAATTAATAAGACTTTGTTTTGGGACCAATATATCTTCCTTATAATAGTCGTAGTCTTCAATGGGTTCGATTACTAAATTCAACCACTAATATCGGAACATAGGTTATACAACGGCTTGGAAACATAAAGTAAAATTTATACAACTGTATTTAATCCTCGAATTAGGTGGATAGGTCTAAAAAAATGTACTAGATATCATCATATACAATATAGAGATTTTCACGGAGAGATGTCGAATACATGAGATTTATTACTTTTAGTCAAATTTCGACGTATAGGCCCCAAAATCGATGTTTTTTCTAATGGCAATCTTTTTTCTATTTTTTTTAGAAACGTTTTTCGTTTTATGTATATATACTATTTTTAATGTTGATTTAAGTATTGATGTCATTGATGTTCATATCGTGTTTTTAAATATTGACCTAAAATCTCAAACCAATTGAAAAATTAACGATTTTTGGGCTTATACATTGGAATTTGAATATAACAAGAGTTCTCATGCAAAACTATGTAAGGATTAAATTGCAGACGAGAAATGCCACAGCAAATGCTATAGCATTTCCTATAGCATTTCTTTATTTTACATTGTTTACAGTCGTTACATCATCAATGGTACTAAAAATCAATAAGACTTTATTTTGGGACCAGTATATCTTCATTATAATAGTCATAGTCTTCAATGGGTTTGATTACTAAATCAACCACTAGTATCGGAACATAGGTTATACAACGGCTTGGAAACATAGAGTAAAATTTATTTTAACTGTATTTAATCCTCGAATTAGGTCGGGAAAAATACACTAGATATCATCATATACAATATAGAGATTTTCATAGAGAGATCTTGAATACATGAGATTTTTTACTTTTAATCGAATATGACGTTTAGGCCCCAACATCGATGTTTTTGCTAATGGCAATCTTTTTTCTAATATTTTAGAAACGTTTTTTTTTTGTTATTGACGTTGATATATTATTTTTAGTGTTCTTGATGTTAATATATTATTTTTAATAATGATTTGAGTATTGGTGTTCTTGATGTTCATATCGTGTTTTTAAATATTGACCTAAAATCTCAAACCAATTGAAAAAATAACGATTTTAGGGCTTATACATTGGAATTTGAATATAACAAGAGTTCTCATGCAAAAATATGTTTGGATTAAATTGTTAACGAGAAATGCCACAGGAAATGCTATAGCATTTCTTTATTTTACATTGTTTACAATCGTTACATCATCAATGGTACTAAAAATTATTAAGACTTTATTTTGGGACCAATATATCTTCATTATAATAGTCGTAGCCTTCAATGGGTTCGATTAATACACAACGTTTGTTGAATGTATAATCCGTTGGTCCTTCCGTTACGGATGTTAAATTATGTTGATGTGGCATCGTTAAACTGCCAAATGGACTGCCAACTTGTAATATTAATTACATAACTTAATTAATAAAAATAAGTTAAATCATATTTTAATTATGATTCAGAAAACAAATTAATACTTTAAATTAAATAAATATTTTTTACTCCCCCCTAAAAATCTAACAGACTCTTCGTCAAACATGACTAAAATTTTGAAAAACGACGGATTATACTTAAATTATGTATATTATTAAATAATAAATTAATTACAATTATATAAACTCTTGAAAAGGAATATTTACTACTTTATATTACATTATTAAACAAATTTAATTAAAGTAATAAATACGAATAATTTATGTATTATGAAAAATATTTTTTAGACATAATATTAATATATATTACTTTCAAATGAAAAATACTTTCTTTTTAGTAACATAAATTGTGTTTTATTTGTTCATTTAAATTTAACCACATATTAACAAAAGATTAACCAAACAGTGTTTTAAAAATCAAACTCCGAAACTGGTTTGGTAGACTAAACTCTCAGACTGGTTTCCCAAACCAAATTGCATAACTGGTTTCTCAAACCAGTTAACCAAACGCCACCTTAATACCTTGATCAAAACCACCAACTAAATGAAATATGGACCAATCTACCCTTCTAATTATTCGAATTTTTATTAAATCTAAATTTTAAAAAAAAAACATTTTTTTCCTTAAATATAGAAAAGTAAATAACTGATTAATCTTTATCCTTCCATTTTTTATTTTGGAATTTTTTTCTCCCTATTAATAAGTATTTTTACGATTTAATATTAAAAAACAAATTTCCAGAAGAAAAAAAAATCTCCCTTAATAATTTTCAAATATCTTCTCCCTATTAATAAATATTTTAACGAGTTACGTGATTATGAAACTGTAATTATATTTACAAAAATTCAATACATGATGAACATCGGGACACTCTGATTGTTTACGAGCTTCCGGAGGATTTTCAACAACAATATTGCGTGCATTAAACTGTAGAAATATTTACAAAATTAAACTGTAAACGTATTTACGAAAGTATAAGAAAGATGTAATTATAAAACTGTAATTATGAACAACTTTGAAAT
Organism: Parietaria judaica; assembly: GCA_954871525.1. Lineage (NCBI taxonomy): Eukaryota > Viridiplantae > Streptophyta > Magnoliopsida > Rosales > Urticaceae > Parietaria > Parietaria judaica. The sequence continues at coordinate 27,355,125 of OX940872.1, forward strand.
ATTGTATATTTATTTACGAATAACGTAAAATGTTTACGAAATATTTACGAATCTTGTGAATATATAAACCAATTTCAACTATAAATTAAATAACAGAAAAATCTGTAAATTTAATTATGAATATTTTAGACCCGGATATGTAATTCTATTTACGTATTCAACACGTAACACAAACGAAATTAAAATTTAAATATCTTAACACTAAACCTTCCGACGAGTGCCCATCACCCTCCTCCGCCGTAGCCGGCGACCTCGCCACCGCCAGTGATTCCTAAATCGCAGATCTTTGGTTTGAGATGTGGGGTCTACGGTGGATTTGGGTCGCGACTCTTGTCCCAGTCAAAGATTTCCTTTGCGTGGAGGTTGTTGTCGTCCAACCTCTCCGTCAACATCGTGCAGTCACCATTCTCCGGCGAGAATTTTCAACAAGCCCTCCTCTTGCCAAAACCGAGAGAGAGAGAGAGAGAGAGAGAGAGGGGGGGGGGTTTTGAAAATTTAGGTCAAAGTAACAAATTAAACGAAAATTTGATAAATAGGGTAAGAATTCAACCATAATTTTAGGAAAATATAAATTTGAAATTAAAATATATAATAATTACAAAAATACCAAATTATAATTAAAGTCAGGGTTAATATGGTCCAAAATATTTTTAAAATGGGTATGCATGAATTGTTTGAATGTATGGACAATTCTCAAAAACCTTAGGTGTTAAATAAGTATTTCATGGGTTTTTCTAATAAATTACGCATTGTGTATTGACCTGTTCCTAACTTTATTTGAATAACAAAAATATTATTTAATAATAAAAATAATATTTTTTGAAAATTTGTAATAATATGAATTCTTATTTTGTGGGCGAAAATTGAGTTTAAGTAGTGGCCATTAAAGATTATCCGCATACTAAATTCAGGGTCAATAGATGTCTTAAATTATCTGCCATTTAAAGCTCCAATAAACTCAACACCGGCCCTGCGGCGAAGGATATGACTCAACGTAGAGATGATCGTGGTTGTTCATCTCGGCTATGACGGAAGAGCTTGCGATTTGGATTGATAGATGAACTCTACGGCTAAACCCTAGAGCATGCTTCTTCAATGGATTTTGTTGTTGGATCTTATCCCTCCAAGATTGCTCTCTGATTCTAGATTACGCTTGTCCCAGTCATCTTATCGCGAAATTGTCATTTTTTTTGTTTTACTTTTACGTTTGTCCCAACTTTAAGCTCAATTTTTAAAAAAGCTGAATGTAACAACATTCAATAACATTGCGAATTGCGTTTAAACAAAAGAGCGAAGACACTCTATGATCCAATCCAATACAAAGAAAGTCATATCAACTATATGCTAAACTCGCATTCCATTTATTTTTATTATCATTTCATTTTTTTTCGATATATTATTAAAGCCGCGGCGTTTTCTAGTCTAGTACATGTCGCACCACAGCTACGCAATTTTCAATGATCCAAAGATGGAAACTTTCCGTCATTTGAAAGTACACACGCGGCTATATATTACATAACCCGCGGCGTATTGAGTTCAGCAAGCCGGCCCCATAAACGGTAGAAGTTGTACCGTGGCGTGAGAACGCGCCGCAGCACACATCTAATGATCCAACCACGGAAAATCTTCCATGGTTTGACTTTGAAGTACTACGACGGAAGATTCAACAACGTTTATAAGATTTCCGTTGTTTGTACTAGTGAAGCCTAGCTCGTTTGTGATTTTATGTGGTGGAAGATAACCATTGTGAGTAACAAAAAGAATAAAAGAGGAAGCTTGAGTTACACGGAAGAGACGACGATGATAAAGATACAATGATAATGTAGATACAGTGATTGATTACAGAAGAAGAGATGATCAGTTGAAGAAGCTGGGGTTGTAGCCGTTGGAGGAGGTGGCGAGGACGTAGTAGGCGACGATGTGGCCGATGGAGCCCCAGGCGAGGACGTCCACGATGTTGAACCCCACGGGGTCGTTGGACTTGAGCAGGCTCACGTACTCCTTGGCGCGCGTGTCCCCCGCCTCGAAGTGGCTCACGCCGTTCTGCTCCGGCAGCCCTTGCTTCGCCACGTTCTCCCTCTGGAAGTTGAAGAACACGAACCGCCCCAGGAAGAGCGACAGCCCCGTGCTCAGGCTGATCACCACCGACGGGTTCAGCAGCTCCGCCTTCACGGCCAGCCCCGCGCCCGCATTCCTCTTCTTAAGTCCCAGCTGCCGGGGCTGTCCCGCCACCGCCCCGCTGCGCGGCACCGCTCTCAGGCCCTGGAAGGACACGCTCGTCGGCGACACTAGCTGCGCTGCCATCTTTGCTGCTGCTTGGTCTCTCTCTGGATTATGAAGCTCACAGCAAATTATGAGAGATGTTGATACACTCTTGTCTGTGTAAATGAATGTGATCTTCTTCTTACCCAAAACTTGTGATGAGGAAGCCACACTCCACCACACACTCCAGATTCTGTCTGCTGACGTGGCCTTCTTCCATTCGTTTCTTCTGGATATTATAGATTTTTCCGTCAGTCAATGTATATAATATTGTTGAGTACGGATACTGACAACTTGGGATCCGTGGCGCAATGGTAGCGCGTCTGACTCCAGATCAGAAGGTTGCGTGTTCGATTCACGTCGGGTTCAAATCCCCTAATTGGATCACTTTTTATTGATTCTTGGGGCTTTTTTTTATTTTTTAATATTGTCGTTTTTGCCGTAACGAACTCAAATTATATTTTTATAGTTTATTATTAATTTTTTTTGTGTTATTATATTAATATATTAAAATTCAACTTATTTTATTTATGTTTTTTTTAAGAGACGCCTGAAACTTAATACCTAACAGTCGAAGTATGTTTGTTTTCTGAATATCTGAATACTAATTTTATTTAAAATAATATTATAAAAAAGACTGCATTATAATAATAAAAAATTATCAATCCAAACAACAAAAAATAAGAGAAAAAAATCTTCATGTATCCAATATATATATTCATAACCAAAACTACACTTAAAATCCTGTTCAAGACACAAAAAATAGATCTCTGACAAAAAAAAAGTCATTAAATATCTTCATGACACAACAAAAACACATGTTCATAACAAAATAAAAAATATATCAAATGCTAAACTAGAAATTCACAATTCTGGTTAAGGTGGTTATGAATATCTCGTTAAGATTGTTGATAATTATCTGATAGTGGTTATGAATACATGTTCTTTCGCTTCTTCCACCTTACTAATAGCGGGAACCGGACGTTTTACTGGCGAGTTTACCCTATCTATAATTAGAACAATTCTCGAGTTTGCCTAGACAGAAACTGTACAAAGAAAGGAGAGAGACAGATCCGAGTCATGAGAGCTTCTTTCTAGTAGACTTCTTCGGCTTGGAGTTGGGGCTCAAGGTTTCCTTGAATGCCGACGGACAGAACTCGGTCACGCTGCATACTCCACATCGGGGTCTTAAGGGAGTACAAACAGTTTGACCAAAACCGACCTACATGTTTTAATGACCAAAAGAGAGAGACAAAAACTATGAGTACTTGAGTTTGACCTACTATATGAGAAAATATATTCTGTATAATCGACTAAAAGACGAGCACAAGGCGCAAATAGAATTGAAAAAAGTTAAGTGGTATTGTGTTAATTGGGGAACAAAGTGTAGCAAGAGTGGGGAAAAGACTAGAAACTGACACAAATAGGCACCAAGTTTACCTAACAAACAAGCTAATTTGAACACGGTCAAAACTCGAAACACTTGCCAACTCAAATTAACCCGTTATGGCGTGTTTGAGTTCTATTAATCTATCAGAGATAACTAGATAAGTTCTGATCTAGCTCTTGAAGGATAGACCGGTGTTTTGATTATTCATTTGTGGCAATCAAGTGTTTGGAAATCTATCACCTCGGTGAATTTTAAGAGCATTATGGGTACGTAAACAATAGCTACACTAACCAAAAGAGGATTTATGGGATCCCATTCTTCCTTTGGTAGCCACCTCTGTAATGCCTCTCTTGTTTGCTCGGGAGTTGTAGTTTTCTGCAAAACCGGAGTCAGGAATATAAATAGACCAAGATCAGCCTTAAATTACAAATTAATTCTCTTGTGAACATTAATTTGAAGTACCTGTTTGGTGTGTAAGCGTGACACCCATCCAAGTCGATTACAAATGCGATGCACGTGGGTATCAACGCATATGCCTTGGACGTTGTTCCAGGCGACGTTCATAACCTGAGAATTGGGAACATTTTATCATCTAATCATATAACAGAACACTGCTATAAATTTGTATTACCAAATGTGCCATCTTGGGACCAATCCCCGGAAGCGAAAGCAACTGCTCCAATGAGCTTGGAATATCTCCATCATACTTCACCAGGCAAATATTTGCAATTTTCTTCAAGTTAGTAGCTTTCCTTGTATAAAAACCAACCTATAAAAATAAAATAAAAATAAAAAAAAGGTGGGAAATAAGCTTCATTGGGATATTTTTATAAAACTATTTTACTTTCGGGTTATTAACTCGGATTTAGTCAGTTCAATTAAGAACTATAAATACCACTTCCTCAAGCAGCTATAGAGTCAAAATAAGATGAGAACTTAAATCTTACCGGGTAAATTAAGCCTTTTATGGTTTCTTCGTCGGCTTTGTCAATTGCATCAGCAGTGAGCAGATCGTTTTGAAGGAGACGCTGAATTGCTCCTGTAATTGTAGTTTCAAAACTCCCGTAAACATGCATTTCATATATTGCAAAGGAAAAGAGTTTGATAAAGATTCCATGTCCAAAAACAAAAGTGAAGGGAACAGAAAGGTAAAAAAAAATCATAATAAATAGTTCAATCTCAGTAAAATTACAAGTTACAATGTATAATTTTATTTCTTAAGAAAGTTCAAAATCTCTGTGCAGGTTCATTTTGATGCATCCCCTATGTCATCAAATCACATTGAATACTCAAATTGATAAGAAACGGCAGTCTCCTCTGCCGTTATTGATGTGTCCAATAAATTCAGGGGTCGATTTCTATGTTCCTGAGACACGATGAATTAGAACGTAATCAATGGAACTTAAACATTGACCTTTTGCGCCTAATTTTTTGTTTTATTAAGAATGAACCGTGTCTTTAGAAATATAGTATGCAAATAGAAAAACATGCAATCCAAACGGGAATATAAAGCTTGTCAAGGAAAAAGAAATGGCATAAGATATGGAAACTTTCCATGGGTTACATTATCCTTGGTTTGGCTCGATAGAAGTGAAGATGTCAGGACGGCAAATCTTCGTTCCTGATCAAAACAAGTCGATGCAATCATACCGTGATTGTGCATCAATAATATCCATGAAAAGAGTCTTTATCAAGCAAGGAAAGAATTATTTGCATATCTACTTGTTCTTTTAACCTTATTGCGTACGAAGCAAGGAAAAGAATTACGATGCACAAGAACATAATTAGCACAATGATTCAAACTCCCTAATTAATCTAGACCATTGAATTTCATATCGCAGTTCATCATGCTACACCAATGAGGGTAAAATATTTGAAGTAAAAACAGAGACGCGTTACGCCATAGATTTTTCTTTAACACATGGTCCCGGCCTCAATATCATACTTAAGACACATACTTAAAAGAATATTATAAAGCTCAGTAGGTTAAGACATACAGTGGAATTTACTCTTCGGGAGCATTCTTGTTCGGAGAATTTTATCATTAATGAGAACTTATTATTATTCTCTTATGAGTGACTCTATCATCTTCGCCTATGTCATACCTCTAAAGCTTTAAGATAGAGTGTACCTTGGGTGGAAGAAGCATTCCGGCTTTTTCGCATCCCATGGTGTCTACTGGTGCAACTTCAGATAACCGCATCTGGCGTATACCTTCAAGAACTTTCTCCCAGTTCTCAGGTGCTTCACCTGTATTCATTTCAAATTTTCAATTATTTGTTTATTTTATCTCAAATACGACCAACGAAGACGGTGCAAAATGATCAAAAACGTCTATAGGTTTATATACTAAGAATCCATCCCCCACGAATTTTTTTCGACAAAAGGTTCAAACTCCCTATCTAGAAATGAAGTTTCGATGATACAACAAAAAGAAACATCAAACAAGAAAGACCCGGAGTGCCTCCGAAACAAAACGATTGGCATCCATGCCATCAAGGAAAATCTAGTAACAAAGAGCTGCATTTACCTCTTGTCTGAACGGAAGAAGAAACTTCCGATTTCACCACAAGCCCGACCGGTGAAGGTTGCGACCCCCCTGTAGATCAAGTGATAACAAAGAGTTTAAAGGGAGAAAAACCAATTCTCAAGCTATGACATGCTTGATTAGATGAGCATTTGAATAGCAAATAGTTTCCATACTTGGATTAAAAAACGAAGAAGGACGAACCGACTCGTCCATGGATTTCATATACACAAACAACGAGCCCTGAATTGAAGGAACTCGACATATTGCGCTGCTCGTTTTCGAGGTCATAAAATCGTTATCATTTTGTATTTTTCGCGAGGAAAATCTGAGCAAAACATATGCAACATTGTTCCATCTGATAGAGAAGCGAAAACATAAGCCAGAGTTGCTTAAGGCAAAAGAAAAGGAAGTACGAACCCGAAGAAGCAGACACAGCTTCCTTGTTGAACGCAAAGTCTTCAATGTCAGGCAGTGCCGAAGCCTGTAAGTGATCAACATGGAGTTATCTCTTGAATGGCGTAAATGGAGATGAAAGGAAGAAGAAAGGTTCGGCCTTTTTACCTTGACATGATCGGGAAGAAGAGGGTTTGATTCTTGGAGCAGCGTCGTCTGTTTGGGTCTCTTCCTCCTCCTGTAGAAAACGCGGAGTTGGGGCGGTGAGTCGCGCTTCGAAGGGTCGGGGTCTGAAAAGTCAGTCACGATGGAAGTGAGAACAAGGAAGATGAGAGAGCTTCGATCGACATTGTTGTAGCTGAGTTGCAGAGACTGACCTGGGTTTTGGTCAGAGAAGCTCGCTTGTGACATGGTTGTTGAGATTGAAGCACTGATAGTTGTATGAGATTTCAGTGGTAATATAGACATAGAAGAAGAAGGACACCTCGGGAGGAGAGTGCAGAACATTCTTTTATACATTATATTTAGGGAGAATTGAATATCCAAAAGTGTAAAAAGTATAGATTAAGTGATGCTTTTTTCTTCTTTTTTCTTCTTCATTATATTTTCGTTCATAATCACTTACTTATCACGGTTTTAAACCCCATTGAGTATATCATTGTTTATCATTCATAAATCAAATTATTTTTTAGTAGAAGATGATATATTTAATGGGATTAAAAACATGACAAGTGATGCGGTTCGAGGTGGAAACCAAAGCGCAAAATAAAAATTTGGTAACTTTCGCCTAAAAAATAATAAGAACTTAATGTCAATTTTTTAAAAAATTCGGATATTTATACTGTCATTTCCCTATATATTATATTCTATATTCAATTAGTAGAATAAACTTTTTAAATCAAATTAATAGTTGAGATATTAGCGGTACAAGTTTTAAATTTTGTTTCAGGTTTAGCGGCTTGTTCTAACTCTTTTTTTTAGCAGGTAAAGTACCATATATGTAAAAAAACGTTTTGCAAAGAAATGAGAAAAAATGAAGTGAGAAAAGGGGTTTGAAGTTGATGATATGGAACGAGAGAGAAAAAAATAAAGTTGGGGCCGAAAATTATTTGTGGGTAAAGTACCCGAGTATTCGGTAATATAAGGAAAAGAACGTGGGAATCAATAGAAACGGTACTCGAGTAATCACCATATATATATTAAACTTATTTTTTAACCAGTGAAAAATGAAGTTGAGGTAGAAAATTGCTTGCGGGTAAATCCCGAGTATTCAGCAATATAAGAGAAAAAAATGGAAACCGGTGGAAACAGAAACAGTACCCGGTTAATCGTCGATTATCTATAAAAGATAAAAGTTGGTATAATATCTTTTAGCGGTGAATCCCATTAAGCCCCGGGAATAAGTCTATATATTTCAATCATTTTTTAAGAAACTACCGTTTGGTTATATTTTTTGTGCTTATATGTTTGGTTATGTTTTTTGTTCAATTGTATTAAAATAAATAAATATAAATTATGAGTTCTTCTCGGCGTTAGTTTTCCAACTTTATATATTATGAGTTCATCCGAAGTTGGTAGAAAAAAAAAATATAGGGCTTTATAGCAAACTAGCCAAATTAAACTTAACTTTTACAAAATAGCCATTGTTTAGTTAATATTTAGAAATAGTCAATTGACCATATTAATTAATATAAAAGACTTTTATACCCTTAATTATTAATAATGTTTAATATTAAAAAAATGAAATCCATATAAATTTTCGTATTTAATTTTTTATTTATAAAAATAAATTTTTTAAAAATAATAATTAAGAAATTAATCAAGCAAAAAAATAGGAAACAAACATTTCAAATTTTAATTTTTTTTTCTATTTTCGTTTTTTTTTTTTTTACTTATATGTAGTTGATGTATATTAAAATGTGTTAATATGAACTAACAAATTGTGAGATAACTTTTAATAATTAAATTTATCAAAGTGTATAATCAGTTCTACATATGAATCACTTCTATAATACGAGAAACGAACATGAAAGAACAAAATGATGTATGATATTGAAAGTAAAACAAGTCTCTTTGATTATTAACAAACATTAACATGAATGAACTATATTAAATAGTAATAACATTTCGAATTAATAAACATTAAATAAGAAATAAATTAGACTACAAAATAGGCAACACAAATTTAAATCATAATCTTCTCTCTTTATGTTCCTTTTTTTGTACGAACTCTCAACCAGGCGACAACGCATGGGAAGAAGATCATCGGCGATTCCAAACACCATAAACCTAAATAAACACATATAAAACAAACCAAAACAAACACAAAATTAAACGTGAATTAACGCGAATATATCAAAACAAACACGAAACAATAGTAAAAGATGGCAATATAATAAACTAATTTGTGTTAAAACACCACATCATAAAAAATGGCTATTTCACACAAAAAAAAAAGAGTAAAAGATGGCTAAAATGCAATATGAAAGTCTGAAATTGACTATTACATGTAATTTCTCTAAAATATATATATATTAAAATACTTATAGAAAGTGTTCTCTAATTTTCTAAAATTTAAATTTAGAAAACATAACTAAACTGATGTGATCTCCTATGTGTAAAAAACTTATATATATATATATATACTTTTGGTTATGAGCTCTACTCTACGTGCATTTCATTGTAATGTATCCCTTATCTCGTCCGTTGGTTTTGGGAAATTCATAATACAATACAATATTTCTATTTTCTAGGATAGTTTCAGGTTTTATAAATTTATTAAGTGATATGGAGCTGAGATAGAATAATATATAGCTTGAGTAGTCCTCAATAGGACCAACCTTGGCATGAGAGTCAAGTCATTTCAATTGAAGCTTAGAAGCACACAAATTCAAACCCCTTAAGCTTTCACTCCAGACTATATATATATATATATATATATATATATATATATATATATATATGTATCCACCCTCAACACTACCAATCATATCTTGTTCGAGCTTCTCTGCCTAATATGGCTTCCACTCATAACAACGACCTCAAGTTCCCGATTTTCCCTCAACCACCACCCTCATTTAACCCACCGCCGCATTCTTTTCCGTCGCCTCCCAATGTGGGGCCCCCCCGGAATCCTCCACCGCATTCTTTCCCATCGCCTCCACATGTGGGACCGCCCCGGACTCCTCCCCCACATTCTTTCCCGTCACCACCAAATGTGGGACCTCCCCGGACTCCACCACCTAAACCCTACTTGAGTCCACCGCCCTCGCCGTCCGTGAGTCCGCCACCTCATCGCAGTCCACCTCCGGCACCAAGGCCGCCGCCGCCTCGTCCCTTTTCTCCGCCGCCGATACCCCCGGCGGGGCCAGGGAACCACTCCACCGTAATAGTTGTCGTCTTCGTCTCGCTCGGGGGTCTATTCTTCCTCGCATTCCTCTCGGTTGCTCTGTGCTGCTTCATCAAGAAGCGCAGGAAGAGAGTGGAGCAGAAAGTCGAGATCACAAACTTCGACGATCATGTCAAAGTTGAGGAAGAAATCGTGCGAGCCCCGGACGGCAAGGAGATGAAGATTCTGACGATTGAAGAGGACATTTATGTCGACGGAGAGATCAAGAGGAGTGAGAAGGCCATGGAAGAAGGCTCGCTTGTTGCACCTGCAAATCAAGCTAATATTGTTGCAGCCATTACAGGCCAGCACAGCAACCACAAAATCTGAAAGATTGATTCGCATATACTTTCGACGATTATCACCGGTTTCAAATAATGAAACTTGAAATGTGTTCTTCTTTCGGATATTTGTAAGCATGATATGTCAAACTACTTTCATCTAATACATTCCATTGATAGCCTCTATATATGCAAATGAAACTGCAATGAATTATGCATTAATTAAAAGGTATATATACTTACGATGATCTTGATGGCCAATGGTAAAGGATCTTCTCAAGCCACGCCGGGTTTACTCTCTCTCGTGCAAATTGACTTGTTGCTTGGACTTCTTGGACAGCGGGCGCACCAAAATCATTACAGTGAAGTCCACAGAGCCACATCAAAGTAAAGGTTTTGGATTTTAAAGTTTAAATACGGTAGACCTCCGAACAATCAACGGACAACGCCGTCGCCTTAATTGCTGTGTCCAGTGTTTCATACACACAAGAGACTAAATAATGAGAATGTTCCCCTTGGTAAAACTCGTAAGTTCTTCCCGAAACGGTTATCCAACTACGCCCGGGAGTTTTGACCATTCCCAATTCCCTCACCCTTGCCCTGAGAGACGAAACCCGGTGCCACATTCTCAAAGAGTAATAGATTCCACACAAGGCTATGTAATTGCTGGAATTTCGAGGCTCTATTTCGAAGAGTTGAGAAGCTGCGATTTCCCCGATTTCGACATTCCTGTGCATCACGCAGCCGGCAAGTAAAGCACCCCAAACACTTGCCGGCGCCACCGAGTTCAAACCAGTTGCCAATCGACGCGCTTCCTCGAGGTATCCACAACGACCCAGAAGATCTACCATACACGCGTAATGCTCAACGCTCGGTTCAAGCCCATAAACCGAACCAATAGAATCGAAGATCTTCCACCCTTCATCGATCAGACCAGAGTGACTACAACTAGCCAGAATAGCCGTGAGCGTGACGCAATTAGGCCTAAATCCGCAATTGATCATCTCCTTGTACAATAACACGGAAGCCTCGCCTTTTCCATGTAATCCGTAGCACGATATCATCGCGGTCCAAGTTACAAGGTTCAACTCAGTAATGCTCCTGAAAACCTTCTCCGCGTCGCCCAAGCACCCGCATTTCCCGTACATATCAATCAAAGAATTGCAGACCGCGAGATCCGCATTGCTCGGAAGAATCTTACTGATCATCCCGTGAATCTCCCTCCCTTTGGTCAAGTCTCCCTCTTCCCCACAAACGCTCAGAACACTGGGAATCGCCATTAAGTCAACCTCTACGCCCGAACCGAGCATTTCCCTGAAACAGCACAATGCCTCCGCTCCAAACCCGGCCCTCGCAAGCCCGGAAATCATCGAGTTCCACGCCACAGAATCTCTCCAGGGCATCGTCGAAAACACCCGCTTCGCATCGACCAAGTCACCACATTTCAGACAGAAATCCAAGAACGAACTGCTCACAACCACGCAGCTCTCGAGCCCGAGCTCGATCGCCACACCGTGCACCGCGCGGCCCGTAACGACGTCGCCCGCGCCCGCAAAGGCCTTGAACAGCGGCGGCAGAGTGTAGTGATCGGGCCGGAGACCCGCTTGCCTAAACTCGTGGAAAACGCCGAGAGCGAGGGAGTGCATCGAGCTCCGAACGTAGGAGAAGATCAAGATGTTCCAGGAGTGCATACTTCTAACGGGCATTGCGTCGAACACGCGGCGAGCGTCGCGGAGGAGACCGCACTTGGCGTAGGCGCGCAAGAGGTCGGTGTGGAGGGTGACGTGGGGAAGGAAGCCATGGACGAGGAGCTGAACGTGCGTTTGGCGAGCTCGAGAGAGCTCCAATGGCGAGAGGAAACTCCTCAGCAATGACGAAAAGTTGACCACAGTTTTCTGGGTCATTTTGACTTCATTTTCCAAAGTTGAGGGACTTAAATTAATAGTTTGAGACTACGAATAGATTGCTTGCTTAGAGTTGTATTTATCATTTTCTTATTAGATTTTTAGATTCTCATCACATATAATAAATATTGTTATTAATTCTCTGAATGATATTAAGAGTTTTTTGTTGTTTAGTAAAGTAAAACATCGTATAATTGATTATTTTTAGGACAAATGTTCTCGTTAATTACTATATTATTTTGTCTTCAATACCGTTAAAAAGGCTCGATTTAAATTTTAAAAAAAAAAAACAACAAAACTAGGAGACTATTCTAGAGACAAAATCATAAAATAAGTGGCATGATATAATCAGAAATCAGAATAGGTATGTTATAGTTGTATTAATTATTTTTATTTTACTCTAAAAAAAAGTGGAAATTTAATGTTAATCTGGTAACAAAGTGCCTAAATAGGTCAAACATAGTCATTTACACCGCTATTTTCTTATTAAAAAGATAAGACGTGTATTTTTTTTTAATAACTCTTGATATAACTAAGTGCTATCCTAACCTACACTCAAGTATTATTACCGAAAAAATTATATATATGTGTATATATATAGAAGTGCCTCACTATAAACTTAGACATATATAGTAAATATTGATGTATTATGATTGAATTACTAGTCACATATTAAAGTAAATTAACATCTCAACCTAACTTGAACAAATCATGTAACATGAACAAGAGCAAAACTTATCAAAGGTGAGCGTGGAGCTTTTTTCACGGGTCAATCGCGATCGGAGTAATGCGCCTCTTAGCGGGCGCGTTGACGATAGGAGAAGCCGTAGTCGACGGCTCTGCCCTAGTTTCGGTTACCACATCAGGACCAGTCTTTGGCGTAGCCGTAGAGATAGAGGATTGGGATGTTTGTTTCCTTTCTATGTCTTCTTCTATCATTTTCGTGTCCTTTTCTTCAACAGGGGCATCATTTGGTGTAACTTCAATCTCCATGTCGTCCGGCTTTTGATCAGAACTTCCGCTTGCGGCTCCCACGATTGTCTTTTGTTCTACAGAGCCGACAGGGACGAGTGAATCAGAAACAACCAAGTGACATAAGGTGACTGAGCCACAAGAGACATACCCGACACGATAGGTGACCCGAGTTCGTCATTTTCAAACTCCACCAGTGTGCAGTAACCATCTTGAGAAGACAATGCTAAATAGCGGGCATCGGATGACCTTCGGTAAAAACCATACCGCACAATTATTACCCCAAAGAGTATGTTACAGCTCTTACAAAATAACAAATAACATTACAATTCTCTGATATTTTCTTTACCAAGCGACGTCAGTTATAGCTGCATAGTGAAGACCAGCGAATACGGCTATTGGAGAAATACTCTCTGTATCGTAAATATACAAGGAATTCAAAGTGGCGAGGGCAAAAATGAGCCGGTAAGGGAGCTTGAAAAACCCAGCTGCAAAGTTCACCAGAAATAATTCAAGTTATTATTGTCATACATCAGACGTTTTAGATTTGAAAAGTAAAATCAATTTTTAGATCATTACACTGATTTGATCCTCGGAGACTAAAGCGTAAAGGACAGAAGCGAACTGCTATTACAGGCTTACTGGCACCGGGAAGCTGTAGAGCTGGCCTGAAATGGAAGACTTTTGTGTAAAAGAAAAGAACCAATATATTTTCCCGTGATTATCTGTTGTAACTAAGGTAATTACAGTAGGTCGAAAGTCGAAACTCTGCATTGCAGCTCCCAAAAAGAGGACAAACATGGATAGTTATCTAGAGACAAGAATATACCACTTTCATTTTAAGAAAAACCAGAAATAGATGCTGAAAAGTTCTCTTGCCTAGAAAGATCTCTTCGAGAAAACACGTAAGCAGTGTTTAATGTTTCTGCTGCCGGCGAGACCTTGTAAGATCCTGAAAGGATTAAAGTGATGCATCAACAAATAGGTTCTACCTAACTGTTTCACTAACTACTGTCATTGGAGTGTAATGTTTAATATCCCTCTCTAAAAATTGGTCGCACCGTATAATGTTTGTCTTCCATTAAAATTGTAAAATCAGAAGTGAAAATCATTAAAAGAAAGAAAGAAAAAAAAAACTCATTAATGCATTCGATTCCAGAAAATCAGCTTAACCGCTCCAAATGGAAGTGATCATGACAGTTCACGAATTCTCTAACCTAATATAGGCAACCCGATAATTAAATACAGAATTTAACTACATTCTGTTTTATTATATGAGTAAATACCTGCTGGAGCGAGTAAGAAAGATCCATCGGGTGACCACGCTAATCTTCGGAAGAAAGATGGCAATGTATCATCGTGAAAGAGATGATTTTTCATAGTCTGCAACACAGAACTCACAGAATCTTTAACATTGCGAAATCACTGAAATGTGCATTACCAGTACCGACACAATCTACTAACCTTCGTATCGCCTGTCGATGGCTGTTCTGACTTTGCTATTACATGCTGACAAACATAATTCAACTTCTCGGGGCCTTTCGCTTTCCCTTGCGGTTTATTTACGTAAATCCTGCAAGTCCTGTCTGAACTAAGAGAAGCCGCGTACTTGGCTAGTGGATCCCACGCCACACCTTGAACATAGTGGAAGTGGCTATCCAAAATCTGAAGTACAGAGCCTGAAAATACAGTAACAGTCTCAAATTTAACGAGACAATTCTTTATTCTCACCCTCTACGTTATGTATTGTTATTTTCTGACCTTTATTCGCATCCCATATAAGGCAAGAATTATCAACTGATCCAGATATAAGAAATGCACCATCAGCTGACCATTCCAGGTCCAGCACATCCTTCCGGTGAAACCTAATTAATAAAAAAGGTCGCGGTTATAACTGTTGTTCGCGTTTTATAATGTCAATCACATAATCTCGACAACTCGTAATAAAGCAGTAAAATTTAAGACATGACAGTTCGAATTGCAACTTGTTGACTGTCCTATTCTGCTACTATTACTTTCATTACATTGATCTCATATCAACACCTCAAATCCCAAATTAATTGGACAATTTACACTGCTACTATTACTTCCTGTTAAGAACTTAAATCCTTACGCTAATGTTTTAAAAACCTTCCATGTTTGACCCGTTTCTGAGGAATGTAGCTTCCAGATCAGTAGCTCGCCCCCTGGAAGAAAATAAAATTAGTCCGAATATAACCAATCGACATACATAAGGTCGAAAAAAACTTTAAAAAAAACTAGCTTCAAGGACATACCATCTGCACCAGAGGCAATTTGCTCTCCTGCATACAAGAAAAAAATTATTTCCACAAGCAAGAAAAACACACGACAATTTACGCGGCAGACGTCTCAACTACGGAAAAACAGGTTTGAGAATCAAAAGATAAACGAGATGGATGGTTTTCCAGCTGAATTTTACTCGTCTTTACCGGATGGGGAGAAACGAACGACGTTCACGGCCGAAGTATGGTGAGTGAGACTACTCCGATACGATGCTGTTGGGAGTTTATTCTCTGAATCAGTGGGGCTTATGAGCCAAAGCTGTTCGAGTTCAAGCAAACAAACACATGGTCAACAATTTCGGAACCAAAGCTTTGAGCAATATTTCACTAAAAATGGCTGTACATTACGATCTGAGACGAAAATAAAAGGAACCCAGATCAAATCGAAGAAAGGAAAATCGATAAGGAATCGGAAGAACGAAAATTGGCGTGGTGGGCGAAACTCAGAGGAGAGACCTTGATGTCGAAGTCGGCGCCGGCGGTGGCGAGAGTGGCGGAGAGAGGGTGGAAGTCGAGGCTGAGCACCGGCTTGGTGAGGTGCCAGTTGATCTGCACAGTCCCTCCCTTCATTGATTTGGGGATTTAGGGTTTGCGAAGACGAAGACGAAGAACCAATTGGGTTTTGGTTCTCAGCTTTTTCGCTCCCAAGATTTTGGCGGGAAATGGGAGGAGATGTGTGGAGCCCACTTTCGTATAATGGACCTTCCCAAAGAGAAATTGCCCGGCAAATGTTCCCAAAGTTTGAAAACTCTCTTTTTTTGCCGGTACTCAGTTTTTCACTGCCTGTATTAATTCGTGACATGCCATGTGTATTAAGGGAATAGCAGCATAATTTTTGAAACTTTTTTACGAGGAAAAAAAAAACATTAATCGTTGAAGTACGAATTTGTTGGTAATTAGTATAAACGATCAGTCGTCTGCCTCACTTAAACGACTCACACAACACAAGGCCCGTGCCCAACAAAAACATGACCCGGCCCAAGAGAGCAAGGAACTAGCTTGACAACTATAGCTTGCTTCCCGCGACATCGACGCCTTTTCTCGGTTAGCATTAATTACCATTTCGTAATTGACCATATCATAGTCTGTTATCCAAAATCATTGTTACTCTAGTCAGCACCGTGATCAAGGAGTTTATTAATCAAAATCAATCTATCTTCAAAGCGGCCTCCGAAAAACGAAAAGTTACGCAAATTCGACGAGAGAACATATAACTACGCAAAAAGCAAAGACATAACCTATAAATAAGATGGAAGCCATTATTTGTTTTATTTGTTTATTCTCTAATAATATGCATTCTTGCATTCAATTTACCTACATATATCACTATTAACCTTTTTGAAAATAATATATATATATATATATATATATATATATATATATATATATAACTTGCTAAGAAGCTAGGCCCATTGTTAATGGCTTGAACTTTGAAGTAACATGTACCAAAGTTTGATGAAAAAGTAACATTATTTCACCAACTATCATTAGTTGGAGATGTTTCCTTGTGGCCCAATACATACATTATATACTATGATGGGCCCACCAATATACTTCTTCTATAATTGTAGGTAATGTACTATATGTCATTTAATATATATGACCAAGCATAGTGCAATAAATTAAAAACCATTTATCTAGTAGTCTCACACTCTCACCTATTTTTTCACCTGTTGTGCTTCTATTGATTTTGAATCTACTTGTAGTATAATATATTTTGTTTGGGGAAATTTGCGGTGAAAGTCGAACTCATCATATTTTTTACAAATAAATCATCGAACTCATATTTTAGCGGATAAAATCATTGAACTCGTCAAATCTTACTGATAAGTAACTAAACTCATTTCTTGGCAGCGAAAATCGCTATCGCCACACTTTTACTGCAAATACACCCTTACAACGTTAAATGCCACATTTTTGTTGCCATGTTAGACGCACCACATCACTATATATACTTATATAACATATGTGATTCTTTCTCGGCCGTCATCCCGTCCGCGTTCTACTGCCCGTATACAGGCGTATTCCGGCGAGGAGAGCTACTACAAGCAATAGGTCACAGTCGAGAGGAAGATCAAGTGATTTTGGGCATCTAACATTGTGAAAAATATGAAATTTAATGTTGTAAGGGTGTATTTGCAATAAAAGTATGATGATAGTGATTTTTGCCGCTAAAAATGAGTTTAGTAACTTATCTATAAGAAATTGATGAGTCTGATAACTTTCGCCGCAAATTACCCTTTTCTTTGTTATGTTTTTATTGAATTATGTGCACATTAAGATTTCAACTACTAACGTTGTACAATTCTCTTGGGTGTTTCTATTGAACAAAGGAACTGATTTAAGAAAAAAGGAAAATAATATGATAAAATAAACATATGAAAATATAATTGTATTTTGTATGTGATATCATTTATTTTTTCATAGTTCTTTGGGTCATCATCGTAAGCAGGAATTTAGGACCCAGTGATTGGTCTATGTTGGCGTACTTTGCAAACATTAAAACAACATTTATGATTAATTTTTTAATTAATTAAAGGACAATAAGAAGGTGGGACCATATGAATATTAATGAAAGATAGAATGTGGGCATATCTTGGTTGGTGAGTTTTAATTCCTGTGACTGTAAATTAATAATAAATAAATAAATAAATAGTCAAATTATTCTATTGGCAACATGAAGAAAAATATTAGTTGGTACTTGGCACTACCTAATATAATAGTTTGATGATAATGAATCTTTAAAAAAAATTAGAATCTTAAAATGCAATTTTATGTAGCTAATATATTCTCTCTCTCTATCTCTCATGCATGTATTGAAAAAATGGCAAATGTATTGAAGTTTGAAGGAGCAAGAGTCCAACAATGATTGCCTGTGATGAAAAAATGCAGCTTCTTCTGATGCTTTCATCACGTTAACTTTCAGAGACAAAATCTTAATAAAACAAAAGAGCTTTTCAATTATCATTCATTCTCTCTTTTGATCTGTTGCATTATAGAAAAAACTACTTTCTTTATCATCTTAGTCACTCACTCATCATGTATCATTCTCTCCTTTTTCTGCTTTGTTTTTGATGTATAGTTGTTGTGTTGTCATGGATTCCTCAAGTAAGCTCTTACTTATTCAAAGGTTTTGACTTGACCATTGTGGCTTGACCTTGGAAGTACAGCAAATTTGCAGCTCATTTTAAGATTAGAGGCCATGGAGTCGAGAAAAACGAGTTATAAACTTTCTGAAACTATCCATTCTCTGCTCGGGTGGAAATCGCACCTCACTTCCAACTGGGCTAAATCTGTTTTCGACATAATGAAGAGTGTGCCGCCCGATTTGGTGCCCGTCGACGGAAAGCAGCAGACGGATGATGAATTGCGCGAAGCCATCTCGAAGATCAAAGGTAGTTACTTGGGTGCTGCTACCATGTGTGCAATCTTCAATCAAGTTCATCTGTCTTTAACGTTCTGCAATCGCAGACGAACTCGTCGTTTTGACCGCCCACATAAATCAACTCAACACACAGAGAAGAGAAGTCCTGAATGAGCTCCTAGACTTGAGAGGTTAGCCAGTTTCTACTTCTTTACAAGTTCCGTAAAAGGGAAACGAAAAAAAAAAGTTCTAAGATTCGAGATTAAACGAGGAATAAACAATTTTTTCATGAGTAGTATTTAGCATTATGATCACCGGAGTAGAAAAACATTACAGGGAACATCCGGGTTTTTTGCCGCATCAGACCCTTTGCAGCGGGAGAGACGAGCTCTGTTGCAGCATCAGATTCAAGCAGCGTTCTCCTAAAACTGGCCGAGAACAAGAGTAAAACATACAGCTTCGACAAGGTTTTCCATCCAGATGCATCACAAGGTCATCGTGCTGAATTCGATTATGACAAACCGGTTTTCTCATAGACTTGTCGTCCATTTCTCGGCTGATAGATGGATGTGTGAATCTCAGATGATGTCTTTGCCGAGATCGAGCCAGTCATGAAATCAGCCTTGGACGGTTACAATGCATGCATATTTGCGTATGGACAGACCGGGACCGGAAAAAGCTTCACCATGGTAAGAAACTTCACACCCGTGTATGGAATTACGTCAAGTCATGAATCATTCTTGATTTGATTTGCCAAACACAACGACAACAAATGGATAATAATCTTGCTCAAGTATTCGCATTTCTTGTCCTTGTACTGTAGGAAGGTACCCCGAATTCCCGCGGGGTGGTGTCCCGAGCAATGGAGACGATCTTTCAGCAAGCTGTGGACAGCAACCACGTGTTTCTCTTTAGCTTCAGTATGCTTGAGATCTACCTCGGAAACCTGAGAGACTTGCTGGTACCTCAGCCAACAAAACCAACGGATCCAATGCCCCCAAGGTGAGTGTTACACCTACAAATTCATGCACAGTGATAAGATTTGGAATTGAAATCAAATGCAAAGTCCCGGATAATTCAAATCACCAAGGTGATGAATTCCCATTTTCTCTTTATTACAAACAAATAACAATCACCAAGCTAACCGAGAATTCTAATGACAGAAACGATGAATTGACTAAAATACCCTTAATCGCATGAATAAATTCTAACGATTTACGGTTTTGCCTTTCCCCTACCTATTGGTGATTATGGCAGGTCTATTCCTGGCTACTGTAATAGATCTTTTACTATTTTGACTTGGAATAATTGTTTTATTTTTTTAATATAATAATTTTGTTTTTCTAGGAATTTGATGCCTTCTGTTAGCTGAATGTATTGGATACTCACTTTTCTTTTGTTTCTCTTCTAAACAGTCTATCAATCCAAACAGATCCAAAAGGAGGGATCGAAATTGACAACCTTGTGGCCATAAGAGTGACCGATTTCAACCAAGCGTTGAGGCTGTACAAATTAGGATGCCGTTTCAGATCAACCGCGTCTACCAATTCTAACACAACATCTAGCAGATCGCACTGGTAACTCGACCATTTCCGTATAAATTGGAGATAAAAAGAAGTGTTTCCGGCTCAAATAATGAAACTCGGATTACTTTTCCTGTTCAACTTTACCTTTTTGACACCGTCATTTTGCAGTTTGATCCGCTTATCAATAACTAGTTTCAACGCCCCAGAGAGACGGCAAGAAACAAATAAGATATGGTTTATTGACCTCGGAGGAAGTGAGCGTGTTCTCAAGACAAAAGCGTCGGGAAGAAGACTTGAAGAAGGGAAGGCCATCAACTTATCACTCTCTGCTCTCGGAGATGTCATACATGCACTGCATAAGAAAAACTGCCATGTACCTTATCGGTAATTAGATTATCAATTAATCCTCAAATAATTGCCACAATACTTTCATATATATATATATATATAACAGCCGATATTCGTAAGTAAGTAATAAGCTTGAGCCTATATAAATTTCGTCATGGCTTTTTTCTTACTATTTTGAAACATGTGCTATTTTTCAAAATCACATCATAAAAATGGCTAGTTACTTCAGTTTTCTTAAATATCTACACCTCCAATAATTGTAAACGAAGATTCGACAAATACGGATTCAAGAATGCAAAAGATTTATCATTACAGAAATAGAGCCTTATAAGAATACTGCCTACTTTCAACAGGAACAGCAAGCTCACACAAGTTCTTAAAGACTCCCTTGGTAATACTTTTTCCCCTTTTTATCTTCAATGGGACGGTTATTTTAAGGTATAAAGGCGGATACAACTGTTTCTGTGCAAACATACAGGACCGTTATTCCCTGATACGAACCAGAAACTGAAAATAAATCAACAAAACCAGATTCGGCCAAAGGGAAACCAACTAAGTGTTGATTCCCCTTCTCTTGTAATTGAGATAAATCCGATGTACAAGAATAAACCAATCTATCCTTCGAGAGAGAGGTCCTAGCTCTGTGATGCACGGAGGAACAAGAATCCGAAAACAAATATGAGTGGCCAGCAGCTAGGGTGTGGCGCCTAATACCCCTAGCTGAATCCTAATTGCCCGAACCGAGAAATCACGGAAATAGCCTAGATGAATTATTAAATCCTAATTGCATATAAGGACTAAACAAACTAAGCACTGTTTTTTATTTGGTTGACTAAATATGTTTGTAAACTTCAGGAGAGGACTCAAAAACTCTACTATTAGTGCACGTTAGCCCCAATGAAGAAGATCTCTGTGAGACAGTGTGTTCATTGGGTTTTGCAACTAGGGCAAGAAGTATTCATCTCGGGAATACGGAGTCAACTGTACGTTCATAATAGACCACATATTCACCTCTTGTTCATTAAGATTTTGATTTTCGACATTGCTAGTTCTGACCGTTGCATATGAAATACTGTTTCAGGATCAAAGAAGGGAAAGAGAAACTGCAATAACCAGCATGCAGCAAAAAATGAAGATGATTGAAGACGAGCGTCAAGATACTCGAAGAACCATCGATGCATTGCACAAGGAAATTGAAAAACTAACAGGGAAAGCTCCGCTCTCGGACGGGGAACCAAATGTTTTTCATATATGGGATAAATTTGACCAAAATAACCTTGAAACAACAAAGAGCAACACCGCAGAGATCACCTCATCAAAGACACCAAGATTTATGAAACCCACTGTTTGCAGCAACAGGCGAAAGACTGTCCAAGATTACCACGCTTTTGAAGAGAAATTCAGTGTCACTGCAAGAAGACGACGAAGGTCTTTGACACACCATGCTGAGTCTGTTAATTTCCCCGTGAAGCGCACTTTGGACTATAACTCAGAATGCAGTATCTCCAGAAACAGCTGTCTGACGGGCTTGAATGTGAGAAGTAATGCTGATGAGGAAACCGTTTACAGTCACGATGCCACTGATTGTGATATAAGGAACGTGATATACCGGGAACAGATGACATCATCGAAGAGTTCATTTCAGCAAAAGAATTGTATTGTTGACAGTGAGAACTGCGGAAAAGGAAAGAAAAACAGCTTTGGATCCACAAACATGTCGAAGGTTGACAATTGGCTGCGCCTGCACCGAAATGAACCTACTATTAGCAGTGTTTCTCACAAGAGCAAACGGGTTTTAGCAATCCCTGTCTCTGATGAGAAAAATACGAGGAAAGGACAGAAACAAGACAGGTTGGGGAACGGAAACAACTATAACCGCCTGTTAGAAAAGGAAACGATCATTGCTGACGATGGAAAGATAGAAAAATGTGTAGATGTTGCAGAGCACAGAGTGGAAGTTCAGATATCTTCGACAAATCTTGAAGGTTTTATCAAGACCAGTTTAGTTTACAACTCTGTTATCAATATTGAGACGATCCTAGAACCAATAATTTCGGTAAATGAGGAATTGATGGAGAACAGAAGCACTGCCTCTAGCAGAATTTCTGATTTGAAGGAAGATGATAACCGAGCAAGCATGTTCGTATCTCGGGACGACGATGACAGATTTATACGTTCAAATAGCTCCGACGCAGGAAAAAGTGAACGGTATGTGTTCTCATGTTCAGATAGTCTCTCTCTGAGCAACAACAGATCCGAACACTCTACGCACGAATTAGTCCACGGTAAGTTGGATACAAGAGAAGATAATGACTCGTTAATATCAGAACCGGATTATGAACTTCAATTTCCTCAAATTCCATCTGAAATAGGCGAGGACGACAATGAAATTAATGACAAAAATGCATTCGACCAGACGTTAGGAATATCATCGGTACCTGGTATACAGAATATGAGATCCCAGAGAGCCTTATTTGCAGAAAATGGGAATCCAAAAGAATCAATCACAAGATCACTGACATCACAAGAAGATACAGAACAACCAGGTATTAGCACAACTTTTACGAAAATCCTATCTCATGGTTTTTTTTTTTTTTTTTTTCGACAAATTAAGAAGTTTCGTGAACAAGTCTTCTATGATTATCTAAATTGATTTCTAACAATTTATCTCTTGTACAATTCTGGACCAGGTATATGTCATCTTCTTGCACGAAAAATCGAGATTTTATGCGCCTGCTTGTTTCTCGCTCTCGGACTACAAAACTTGGGACTTCAACACGAGTTTTATTATGGTCTAACTCTTTGAAAAATATCCAAAGAGTTGCGAGTTACTTTCTTGTACAGTGTCAAGAAAATGAAAGCTCGAGTCTCATTCGTACAAGGAGTAACCTCGGTATGATACTAAAGAGAAACTCTTACCTGGAAGATTAGGTAGGTTGTAGATTCCGAACGAGATACATGTAAAAAAAAAATAACGCTGCTTCACGAATTAAGCATGCAAAAAGTGTCTGAATAAACGCTTTTGAAATCAGTGCAGTCAATTGCTATTTCAAAAGCTTTTCCAGGAAAAGAAAGAAAGAAAGAAAGAAAGAAAGAAAGAAAGAAAGAAAGAAAGAAAGAAAGAAAGAAAGAAAGAAAGAAAGAAAGAAAGAAAGAAAGAAAAAGATGTGATCACTATCTTATCAAGAAAATGTGTATCCCTTGCCAAACTCTAAATCTTATGGAAAAGAAAATGTGTTTTGAAGAACATACCAAGTTGATGAAGAGCATTAGTGAAAATTTGTTGGTATTTTGAAACTCCAACGGCGTCCAAACGACATTCAGAATAAGTAACTCGCATGATAACGCCATACTTCCTCACGCATCGTGATGAAAGATCTGTACTTTTTTCAGTATTTGAGATAGAAATATGTTCAAGTTTTCATCATTTAATGAACATCCAAGGTGATCTATAAAACTCACAAAAGAAAAGCTCGTAGATCTTTTTTCTATCTGCACATTTGTGGATCGCAACAGCGACCCTGACCCCGACCCCGAGGCTCGGCAGCAACACAACACTCTACCAAGGCCTTGGCTGAGTACCCTAGAGGCACCTACTGATAATTTCCCATTCTAGTAGTTAAGTTAATTATTATACGGCTTTTTGTTGTAATTATCGAACTAGCTGTAATTGGGTCAATTATTCATTAATGAGACTTATCTAAACCCTACTTCATTCAATCTCTCTCAAATTGAGAAGGACATCTTTGATTATGGACAAAAGCAAAGAGCACTGAAGCAAACTGGAGTTAAGTTGAGAATATACACTATTAGTCTCCTTTTACTCATGAAATATAAGAAGCTCGATTATCTCCTCCTGGAAATGCACATCGATCTTCAACTGACAGAATAACTGATTTACAATTAAAAATGCCCTACCGAACTCTGAATACGACGTATCTCCTGCGACAAATTGATGAGCTGTGTTATTCACTTCAATGAGACTCCCACCGGGATTCTTCTTGACACCCGAATCCCTCATGACCATCCTTAGCGTTCCCGAATCTTCCCACTCGCCAAATGTTGAATACATGTTTGTTAAAAGCATATAATTCCCACTATTGCGGGGCTCCAACACCAATAGATGCTGCAAAGCATCGCTGCCAAGCTCGGCACTGCCGTGTACGTTGGAGGCAGCAAGAAGAGATCCCCAAATGGCTGCATTTGCTTCGAACGGCATTGCCGCGACAAGCTCCCTCGCCTCTTTGAGAAAGCCAGCCCGACCCAGTAAGTCGACCACGCAACCATAATGCTCAATTCTAGGTTGAACACCGTACCGTGATGCCATGTTGTTGAAGTACCAACGACCCATTTCAACTGACCCTCCATGGCTACAAGCAGAAAGCAAAGCAACAAACGTGACCCCGTTAGGCTTCACCGAATCACCTTCCATTCGAGAGAACATTTCACCGGCTTCTTTTCCAAGACCATGAAGAGCTAGCCCGGAAATCATCGTCGTCCAAGTTACTACATTTTTCTCCTCAACGCCTTCGAAAACATCCATGGCATTCGTTATGCTACCGGATTTCGCGTACATGTCTACGAGTGCATTGTTAAGACGAACCATTCCACAAAATCCCCGCTTCAGCACATAGCTATGGAGCCTCTCTCCCAACTCAAGCGAGCCCAAATGAGCACAAGCAGAGAGCACGGCCAGCACAGTAACCTCATCAGGCTCGACATTCTCGACCTGCATTCGTCGGAAAACAGCGACAGCCTCTTTAGGTAGTTTTGCCCGAGCAAACCCGGCAATCACAGAAGTCCAAGCGATCAAACTTTTCTCGGGCAAAGATTCAAACATCTTCCAGGCATTTTCAACGTCACCCACCTTCACATAGCCTCCCACCATCTCGTTCCCGAGCGCCATATCACGAGACCCCGTTTCGTCAAACACCTTCCGTGCGTCGCAAACAAACCCGCAAGACGAGTACGCACGGACGATGGCAGCGACGACACCGGCATCGGAAACCAGCCCGGCTCGTACAGCTTGGCCGTGGATCCGCTGAGCGGCCTCGGCGTCAGTGACGGGCTTCAGAGCGAAACGAAGGGTGGATGAGTACGAGGCGCTGCAGCGCGCGAAGGCGAGGCTTGGAATGGGCAGAGAATGGCAGGTGCGAAGAAGGAAATGGTGAAGCTTGAGAGGTGTGGCAATGGCGAGAGAAGAGCTTCTTTGCCTTTGCCTGAGGGACCAAACAACTCTCATGCTAATACACGCACGCATGTCTGTTTAGGAGACGTTTAGTTAGTTTAACTAATTCTTTTATTATTATTTTTTATCATTACTTGAAGCTCAAGTTATGTTTAGGACTAATTGCGGCGCAAATACTAAAACTTATACAAGTTTGTGCATATACATATATATATATATATATATAAATGACTCTTAATATCCAAATTGAAACGTTTGATTAGCCAAATAGCCAATCTTTTCTTTTTCTTTGTAGAATAACCAAATTGATGAGGTGACTATTTAATAACATATTTTATACCTACAATACCCTTTTAACATATTAACGTGTATTAACAAAGTTAATTTTTTTTAAAATAAGAACATTTACTTGTTTTACAAAAAAATATGTATTAACTGAGTTAATTTGTTTAAAAATAATTTTATTTTGGGCTTTTTAGCAAAATACCCAATTTTTAGGTGAAACTTTTTTAAAAAACCCTCAAAAGTTTACCATAATTAAATAAACCCTCATTTGGTGTTATTTGGACAATTATGCCCTTAATATATTGAATCCTCTTCTCCTTCCCAAATCCCAAGCCTTCATCGTCGAACATCGTCGAACAGTGAAACCTTCGTCGTCGAACAGTGAAGAAGCCTGCTTCTTCGTCGTCGATTCCCTGCGATTCCATCTTCTTCACGTCATACTTCTCGGCAATTCCATCTTCTTCTTTAACTGGGCTCGCTTTTCTCGCCGTCTTTAACGGCGTTCGTGGCGGTGGTGGTGGTTTCGCTGGTCGCCATTGACGGAGGTCTCCTCGTGTACTCCAGCTTCCTCTGGTACTTCCTCTCTCTCTCTCTCTCTCTCTCTCTCTCTTGTTCTTTCATCACGCTCTGCGATTCCCAGCTGTAGGGTTATCCATTTGGGAGGCAATTCAGAGCTTCGCCGTTTGCAGCGCCGTTCCCTTCGCCGTTCCCCTCGCTTCCGTTCGCTTCGCCGTGCCTCCTCGCTTCGCCGTTCGCAGCGCCGTTCCCTTCGTCGTTCCCCTCGCTTCCGTTCGCTTCGCCGTTCACTACCAACTTCCGAGAAGGTATGAATATGTATATATGCATATGAATATGTATATACATGTTTGAATATGTATATACTTTCTGTTGAATTTTGTTTTCTGGGTTTTGTGCTTTCATAGAAATCAATGTCAAGTCCGGGAAAACGATAGTAGAAACTGCAGAAAGCTCACAATTTATTGTAGTTACCTTGGGATTTCATTATCTCTCAAGCTCGGTTTGACGGGAAAACGATAGTATAATTTTTCTTCCTTATAATCTAACCGGGAGTCTTGTTGGAATATAATCTCTCAAGCTCAATATTTCTCCGACTCAACAAGGTGGATACCATAAGCGAAAAAAAAGGTGCATATCTTTTTGCAGTGACTGATACAATAAGAAGAAAACATGTCGAAAGTCCGTTTCATTCTTTTTCTAAATATTGTCTTCGGATTTTGATTTGGTTTCTTTCACTGCAATGGA
Organism: Parietaria judaica; assembly: GCA_954871525.1. NCBI lineage: Eukaryota > Viridiplantae > Streptophyta > Magnoliopsida > Rosales > Urticaceae > Parietaria > Parietaria judaica. The sequence continues at coordinate 27,382,522 of OX940872.1, forward strand.
GATTTAGGATTTTTGCAACTCGTTATGTTCTGGGTTTTAATTAGTTTCTTTCAAGTAATGAAGTATTTGATTCAATCCATTCTGCATATTAGGTCCATATGGTTGGCTATAAGTGCATTGGAGCTAACTATATATAAGTGCATTGGAGCCCCCGACTTTTAAATTATAATCAAATTTCACCTTAGACAACAAAAATATTATTACACGTGTTTAATGGAAAATCTTATTTTGTGTAGGTTCATTAATGTCGGCCTCCGATGGATCATCAAGATCGTCGCACACTATTGGAATTAATTTAGTGTTTTTCTCTATTGGAATTAGTTTGGAAGTATTAAAACAATTTTTGTAACTAAAGTTACACTTATGTAACTTCAGTTACACTTTTGTAACTGGAGTTACTCTTATGTAACTGGAGCTACACTTTTGTAACTGGAGTTACAATTTCGTAATTATAGTCATATATAATTATACTTATGTTACATATTAAGAGATTCTACATAACAAATGGTGCAAGTTTGTAAGTCAGAGAAACGGTGTGTTTTCGGTCTTTTAGCGACAAAACAAAACGATATTAAAAGTGTATTCATTATGGAATCAAAATTCAATATATTTCTTAAATAATAATTTAATGCTTTTTCTTTATTGGAATTAATTTGGAAGTATTAAAACAATTTTTGTAACCGAAGTTACACTTTTGAAACCGAAGTTACACTTTTGTAACTGAAATTACACTTATGTAACCGAAGTTACACTTTTGTAACCGAAGTTACACTTTTGTAACTGCTGTTACACTTATGTAACTGAAGTTACACTTTTGTAACTGGAGTTACAATTTTGTAATTATAGTCATATATAATTATACTTATCTTACATATTAAGAGATTCTACATAAGAAATGGTGCAAGTTTGTAAGTGAGAGAAACGGTGTGTTTTCGGTCTTTTAGCGATAAAACAAAACGATATTAAAAGTGTATTCATTATGGAATCAAAATTCAATATATTTCTTAAATAATAATTTAATGCTTTTTCTTTATTTGAATTAATTTGGAAGTATTAAAACAATTTTTGTAACCGAAGTTACACTTTTGTAACCGAAGTTACACTTTTGTAACTTCTGTTACACTTATGTAACTGGAGTCACACTTATGTAACCGAAGTTACACTTTTGAATTTTGTAACTACAATTACGCTTGAGTAACTGCAGTTACACTTATGCAACTAAAGTTACTAAAATTACATTTGGGTAACTACAATTATACTTGGGTAACTGGAGTTACACTTATGTAACTAAAGTTACATTTGGGTAACTACAATTATACTTTTGTAACTGAAGTTACACTTATGTAACTTCAGTTACACTTTGGTCACTGCAGTTACACTTTGGTAACTGCAGTTACACTTATGTAACTGGCGTAACACTTTTGTTTTCATTTGCTACACTTATGTAACTTCAGTTACACTTTGGTAACTGCAGTTATACTTATGTAACTGAAGTTACACTTATATAACTGCAGTTACACTTTAGTAACTGGCGTTACACTTTTGTTTTCATTTGCTGCAATGTGGTCAACTTTGGGTTGTTGATTGCAAACTCTTAGTTACACTTATATAACTGGAGTTACACTTATGTAACTAAAGTTACTAAAATTACATTTGGGTAACTACAATTATACTTGGGTAACTGGAGTTACACTTATGTCACTAAAGTTACATTTATGTAACTTCAGTTACACTTTGGTAACTGCAGTTACACTTATGTAACTGAAGTTACACTTATGTAACTGCAGTTACACTTTAGTAACTAAAGTTACTAAAATTACATTTGTGTAACTACAATTATACTTGGGTAACTGGAGTTACACTTATGTAACTAAAGTTACATTTGGGTAACTACAATTATACTTTTGTAACTGAAGTTACACTTATGTAACTTCAGTTACACTTTGGTAACTGCAGTTACACTTATGTAACTGAAGTTACACTTATGTAACAGCAGTTACACTTTAGTAACTGGCGTTACACTTTTGTTTTCATTTGCTACACTTATGTAACTTCAGTTACACTTTGGTAACTGCAGTTACACTTATGTAACTGAAGTTACACTTATATAACTGCAGTTACACTTTAGTAACTGGCGTTACACTTTTGTTTTCATTTGCTGCAATGTGGTCAACTTTGGGTTGTTGATTGCAAACTCTTAGTTACACTTATATAACTGGAGTTACACTTATGTAACTGTAGTTACACTTACGTAACCCTATTTATCAAAGCTTAAATCTTTTTGGTTTTAATTTGCTGCAATGTGGTCAACTTTGGGTTGTTGATTTCAAACTCTTAGTTACACCTATGTAATTGTAGTTACACTTGTGTAACTGGAGTTACACTTATGTAACTACAGTTACACTTACGTAACCCTATTTATCAAAGCTTAAATCTTCTTGGTTTTAATTTGCTGCAATGTGATCAACTTTGGGTTGTTGATTTCAAACAATAATTAAGTGTCCGTATTAAAACAATAAAACCTCGGGAGCATTTTATAGACTCTCCAACCCGTTAAACATCGTTACGCAAACACTACACTACAACTGTTCAAACCTCACCATACAAATATAAATATAAATAAAACTAATCTTTTTTCCATTATAAACTCTAATGATCCATATGCATTGAACATTCAGAAGTCAGAACCAAGAGCCTAAAACTTAGTAACCAAAATATCAAACAATGGAAGAACTAATCAAATTAGTTCTTCTCCATCACCATCCTCTCGATCTCCTTCTCGTCCGGCAGCGGCACGTGCACCACGAACTCCCGCTCGCTCTCGTTCCGCTCCTTCAGTTCCCGCTCTCGCCGCTCCTCCTCTTCCTCCTCGAACAGAACCTCCCGCGCCGAGGCCGCCACCGTCGCCACCTCCCCGCTCTTCACCGCCCACTCTTTTTTCTTCGCACCCCTTGTTGTAACTTTTCTCTGAAATCACACATATCCTTTTTAGCATGTGCATATATTTATATATATATATATGTATGTATATTATTATATACGAGCATTTGCACTGTATGTTACTTTGATGAGTTTGTATAATTGTGTATACATGTTAATGGAAAAGTTTTGTTTGGTGATAGCTATAAACTGGTTCTTAATTTTTTAAGGTTCTAATTCGAATTCCAGAGATTGCATCAGCAAAAACCCCAACAAAATTCAAGCATTGAGTGAGCGAGCTTACCTGAAGAAGTTGCTTGTGAAGGAGGTCGCGATTTGCAGAGGAGAGCTCGAGATAGAAGGCAGAGTTAGGGCACGAGAGGAGAGCTCAAGGGAGAAGGAGCTCGCGATTTGGAGAGAAGGCAGAGAAGGAGCTCGCGATTTGGACAGTGAGAGAAAACGAAAGCTAGGGCAGAGCTCGCGATTTCGCGATTTGGAGAGAAGGCAGAGAAGGAGCTCGACAGTGAGAGAAAATGAAAGTTAGGGCAAAGCTCGAGGTCGAAGGAGGAGAAGAGGGAGAAAGAGGGAGAAAAGGGATCTGAGGGTAATTAGGGAAAACAAAGTTTAAAATGAGTATAATTTGGATTATTGAAACTTTGAGTACTTTTTTAAATAGTTTGAATTTTATTGAGGCTTTTGCTAATAAGCCCTTTTATTTTTAAACAAATTAACTCAGTTAATACAGATTAATACACGTTAATACAAGGATAGTACAGTCTTTCGTATTTATTAATGTGGTTGATTGACTATTTGACAATATTAATCAAAAGGTTTGCTATTTAAAAAAAAAAAAAAACTAATTTGACTATATATATATATATTTGATAAATTTATTATATTATATTCAACTCAAGTTTATTTTTTTTATCATGTTGTGTGCTTCCCTAATTAACGTTATATTACATGTTTGATACAAACTTTCGAAAATGAATCATAATTAATTCTATATGAGTCAAAAATGAAAAAAAAAAAGAAAAAAAAAAAAGATGAGTTGACACGTGTGGCGGTTCCATGCATAGTGAGTGTTGGCGGGCACGCGCATAGACGCAGACCTCCCGTGCTCTCTCGTGTTCTCCAGGCACCAAATCGCACCTCGCTCGTGCATGCTCTTAAGTCATAAATGTCTCTATGATTTATCGTGATAATATTAATGATTTTTATGGTCATTTATTTATTATAGAGAAAATAACAGCATAAATACTAGAAGTTTTTAAAAAAATTACATTAAGTTCTCACTCTTTCGTTAGGCTGCGAAAGTTGTCAAATTATTATTTTATTTCCTCCGTCATGTGTTTTTCTATAACCGTGTAAACCCATTTAATATAATATTTTTATTTTAAAAAATAAAGTGATTTATCAATGATAAACAATGTTATATTTAATGGGTTTAAACACGTGACATATGGCGACAGAAACATGACAGAAGACACAAACTAAGAGTTTGACACCTTTCGTCGCAAAAAAAAAAAAAGGAATTCAATTTTAACTTTTCATAAACTTTAGGAACTTATGCTGTTAATTTTCCTTTGTTATATAACTTAGTGGTGATGAGTCCGAGTTTTACTAAACAATAATTTACATTTAAGTGTGTTTGATTATCATAATAATGATAGTTTATATTTTATATACAGCTTTGGTGATTAATAAATAACACGTATAGATAATTATAGCATCCTTAAAAGTAGACATTTTTGAAGTGAGCGTTTATGTGACTTTTCCTGCATCTAAAATATTTATTCTCTCTCTTTTACTTTAAATAAATTTATATTGAAGCAGCCAAAAAAGAAAGAAAGTGATACTGAGGAGAGGGTCATTTTAGTCCACTAAGCTTAACAACCCTTAGCCATTTCGCTTTCTCATAAATAATTATTTGCTCTGCTCATCAACACCATATAATATAATATAATATAATATAATATAATATAAGAAGCTTCAGTCACAAATTCCTTTGATAACCCAACTTGTGGCCATTTTCTATCTTCATCATATCTTCCCAGTTTCTAGCAGATGCAAGAAATTCTCTCTCTTTCTCTTCATTAAATCATGACAGTGATGGGACACCGAGTCACAGCCACGCCACACCTCAATTTCATCACTTTCTACAATGGTGGTGACACAGATTTCTTTCCATCTCCTTCACAGTGCTTGGCTCTGAATTTGTGATCCACATAACATATTATATATACATACGACACTGTGCTTCTTTTGGAGTGTGAGGCGCCATGGATGCGAGCAAGAGCGTTGCCGAGCCTCTCTTGGGCGAGGTAGCGAAGCCCCGGAGATCGTCGTGGCTGGTTTCGCTGACGAAACTGACGCTTCGGATCGCAATGTGGGTGGTTCTGGGTACGTGGATTGCTGTGAATTTTCTGATGCCGACCAAATTCAGCGGCGAACTTCTCAAGGAATGGCTGCATTCCTACATGACCGACTCTCTCTTTGGGATTACAGGTTTGCTTTCTAAATTCACTTCCGTTTTTATTATTATAATTGCGGTTTTCGTGCTGTTCCTGTAAAAAAAATAAATTAACGAGGACCGTTTTTTTCTATTAGCTTTTTAAATTTGATTCGATTCGATTCAATTCAATTCGGTTTTATTTTTTTATAATTTGTTCATATCACTCCTTAGTTAATGTCTTTAAACCTCTTCTTATAAGAAATTCAATTTTGATCGATCATGCGGTATATCCATAAAATCGGAGCAATACAATTAATATCGACTTTTAAAAATCTTACAAAACTACATTAATATACTCTAAATAGAGTATTATGTGCTGTAAATTGCAGGAGGTTTCATGCTGCTGTTTTCTGCTCCGATTATGGTCATTGCGATCCTCGCCGCCGTGTACCTTGTCATCTCCGGGGAAGATGAGCCCAATGAGTGAGTGCACGTTTTTATCTTATTATTTTTAAACCGGTGCTCATTCGCGCGAATCCATCTCAAAACTGAAAACTAATACGGGATCTATAATATTGCTCTAGAGATTTTGTTTTTTTAGTTCTGATTTTAATATTTGACCTTTTTTTTCACTGAATAAGGATAACAACCACGCCAACGAATTTATGGGCATTTATTCTAATAAGTTGGATGACCCTCACACGTATCAAATTTGATATATATATATACTAGTGGACAGCACCGCGCTTCGCGCGGTGACGTGATATTACTTATATTACATTCAAATCGGCAGTGTGATTTCTAGCGCTCAACACAAGCTTAGGATGTAAAAAATCCCAAAGCAAGAATCCCAAATGCCAAAGTAAACGGAATTTTAAGAAAAGAATTAAAAATATATATAACCGATAATGAGTTAATTGTAAAGATTATAGATATACATGTCCAAAAAGATTATGTCAAGTATCAACTACGAAGAATATGTACGATTATACCAAAAAGTCCTTTTATTTATGAGCCACAAAATATATGTAACACGCACAAAAATAATTGAATAATGAAGCTCTTCATTCTTGGTTGCGATAATACTAAGTAAACCGTACCCAAAAAATTTCTATACAAAGAGATAGAGAGAGGGAGATTTCACAACAAATTAATCAAAAGAATAATAAATAAAGTTTAGGATGAAAAAAAAAAACAAATAGTTACAAAACTGAAAACAAAAAGGAATGGAACAAAATAAAAAAATACCGCTTGAAAAACTGGATGGTGTACTATATCTATCCATATATATAAACATGAGAAAACTATCTAAAAAAGCTTACCAAGCATAATCGTCAATGCCAAAAGTCCATACTCTCTTCTTGAACCAAGATCTCATGGTCTCCCTCACTTCTTTTGGCTTCTTATTACAAAGAACATGTATTGTAAAACGTACAAACATTAGAATGCCATGTAATCTCAAAACTAACATTATAACACATTGACATAAAAAGTTACCAATTCTCAATCCTCTTAATTTTATGGTTCATGCCAATGCTCAAATATTATCCTTATATATATATAGAGAGAGAAGACTGATAACTCGTTTTCTATTAAAAAAAAACTTGGAAATTTGAAGGGAAAAAATACCCTTGCTTTCTTGTTATGTCATGTAACACTTAATATTTGCACCATCAGACATTCATATTTTCATAAATTATTTTACACATATATAAAAGTATTATTAAGACTCATGTAACACCTCAAAACACTTATATTCGTTGGAGAGCAAAATCCAGCACGAAAAATGCATAAAAAGGACTTTTGATGGGAGAATGCAAAGGAGCTTGGGCCAATCTCAGAGCTTGAACTAATGCGACATAGATAAAAATTAAAGAATAAATGAAGAACACGGGGAGCATATCCAAAGTAAAACTCACATGCAATATATTTTTCTCGGAGAAGAACGGTTGTGGTCAAAAGATCACCTTAATTCAAAGACATATTCAACTAAAAATCTAACACAAATTCATATAAATACAATTGCCAATAGATTTAATACTGGAGATAACTCTGAAATATTAATGGGGCCATCTAATTAGTTTTCGTAAGACTAACTGATATTTATAGTGACATAAATAATAAATACAGAATCAATGATATAATTAACTAATAAGTACCAGTAAATATAGATAGTGGTAGTCATAAGGGTAGAAGTTGAGAAGGTGATGTGATATAGTTCTCATGAGTTTTTTTTTCAAAATAATTATTTTTTAATGACTATATAATAATAAGTAGCCCGTTCATCTTTACTTTTTTATGTGCATGGTTATTTTAAGGTGACATAGAACGTTTTATAATTATAATTAAGTATTATATAAAGAATAATGGTGTATGCATCGTAACAGTAGAAAACCTTTATTTTAAATAGCCCATAAGTCATAATCTTAATGAAATTATTTCATATTATTTGTAACAATTTATGTATCCAGTTGCAATTAAATGAGACATAATTTTTTGTTTAAAACATTAGAAAATGTATAAAAAAAAAGAAATAAGTTACTTACATGATTATGAGAAGAGAAATGCCCTATAGTTAAAAGTTGAAATTACAAAACCGACAAAACTATATAATATATAGAACAAAGGGAATAAATTACTTACATTATCATGTAGTGCGAGGCGAAGAATATTGGCCAAATAATGAAAAAATAATGTACTAAAAATTTGTTGGCATATCCCTTGATTCATTGTTCGGACTTAGTTGAGAGGTGCTTCAATCAAAACGAACAACGGTGAAGTGGGCACGCGATACAACCTTTAAAAGAGAGAGAAACAAACCAAAAATCAAATGACGATGCGAGCATTGGAAACATGAAGCAGCCGTCTAAGAATAGTGAACATTATAGAAGAAAGACAGAAGACAACGCAAGAAAAATAATGGATAAACAATGGATGTTACCAATGAATTTCACCACATTCATCTGAATCCTTCCTGCATGTGTTTTTTTTTATTTGCCATATCTAGGTTGATGAATAAAATATTCTTATTTATAGGCTACAATATTTAGAGTAATTTACTGGTTTAACATTTTCAGAGGACCCATAACTATTGTACAGTTTTTAGAATACTAAGAGTCTTGACGTTTATTGTTGTTCTTAAATGAGACTAAGAATAAATCTCTTTATTTGGCTAATTGTTTTCGTACCTGCCATTAGAATTTAAAGGGTCTAAAAAGACCAAACTTTAATAACAATAAAAGAGTTACATTTATTTAAGTGTAATATGAATACATAATTGAATGAGATATTATTATCATTGTCAAATAAATACACAAAATGGAAAGGTGACATTAAATTAAATAGTTAAAATTATCAACAAAAAATAATACAAAATCTGAGAAATTAGGATTAGTTTGATTCTAAGATTTTAGAATGCCATGTCATACTCATGAAATCTTCCTTTTTATATATATATAGATTATATATATATATATATTATCGACCTTTAACAGCATGTCTAAATAATTAATTAATAAAGTCTGTTTACTAAAATACTACCCTTTTTCTTATATTAGCCGCCCAATAGTGCTATATATAATATATATCGACCGTGAGCAACATGTCTCAATAATTATTAATAAATAAAGCATGTTTACTAAAACACTATTGGCTAATATTTTTTTAATATATATATATATATATTTAATTAATAAAGCCTATTTACTAAAATACTACCCTTTTTTCTTCTTCTTTCTATTTGGCCTCCTAATAATGTTAAATATTAATTATTTAAAATATTACTTAAGAAAAATTAAGATAGCTATGATTTATCTCCGTCACGATCTTACAAATCTTGTTAATTCCGTTTTATCATTTTAATATTCTGTGACTGAGATTTTGTATGATTCTTCTGACTGTGAATGGCGTGTAGGAGGAAGAGCGTGGGGTATCGGCTGTGGACGATGCCGGTGGTGGTGGACGGGCCGTTCGGGGTGGTTTGCGCGGCGGAGTTGGTGGGTATTGCGGTGTTCGGGGCGTACATCATGTGGGCTATCTATGCGTACACGCTGCGCTCAATTAACCACGTTTCGGGCCAAACAATAAGCTTCCAATTGAAAAGGCAAGTTTATTATATGCTTTTTTATTACGAAAAGAATTGTCTATTCAATAAAAGAAATTATTAAATTAAATTTAAAATAAAATAAACAAGTAGATCTCTCTCTGTTTTTCTCTCCTATTTTATCTATAGTAGAAGAAATACTAAAGTAAGGCTCAAGGACTGTAACACACACACATGTGTACACATATATTCTTGATAGATTTGTATTTATTGATTAATGTAAATAGTAATAAATTATTAATTTATGTATAATATAATATCTCGATTAAATAATAATTTTTATGGTACTAAAATAATTTTTTATTAGGGACATTTGCAATAAAGTACCACCGAGTACTTCTTTGTACGCAACATAATCCAAATTTCAATTTATCGTGACAATTTTTTAAAAAAATATAGAACTTTCAGTTTTTTAATTAAGTAAAATAATACCATAAAGTATATTCATCCTAAATATAAATCAAATAATAATGTTGTTGGTTATCTAATTGTTGATCTTTGAATATTCTGGCAGTGCTATGTTCTTGGGGTCTATGGGGCTCCGGATGGGCTCGGTGGGGATATGTTGTTTAGCGTTTCTCTTCCTCCCGGTTTCGAGGGGCTCGGTACTTCTCCGCCTTATCAACGTGCCTTTCGAGCACGCCACGAGGTATCATGTCTGGCTCGGACATCTCACAATGATGCTGTTTTCTGTCCACGGCCTGCTCTACGTGGTTGCGTGGACCCTCGACGGCCGTATCTGGGAGAAGGTCGCTGTCGAATGACTCGAGATTTGAGATTCAATCTTTACGTTATTACTCGAGTTACTTATAGCTAAAGCAATTCATGCAGATAGTCGAATGGAAAGATGTTGGGGTAGCGAATCTTCCCGGGGTGATCAGTCTCTCGGCCGGCGTGCTGATGTGGGTGACATCGCTGCCTCCGGCAAGGAAGCTGAGCTTTGAGCTGTTCTTCTACACGCATCAGCTATACATTGTTTTCGTTGTCTTCTTGGCGTTGCACGTTGGCGATTTCATCTTCTGCATGGCCGGAGGGGGGATATTCCTTTTCATGCTCGACCGCTTTCTGAGGTTCTGTCAATCGCGGAGAGCCGTGGAAATACTTTCAGCAAAGTGCCTTCCTTGCGGGACCGTTGAACTTGTCCTCTCAAAGCCTGCAAGTACGTAAATACCATATTTTCCGCTTAGTAATTGTGCTATTTTCCTATCAATTTTATCTGTTTTTTCATGCTGTTTTTTCTTATGTTGTTTCTAGATCTGCGATACAATGCCCTCAGTTTCGTGTTTCTTCAAATCCGGGAGTTATCGTGGCTGCAGTGGCATCCTTTCAGCGTCTCGTCGAGTCCTCTGGAGGGTAAATATCACATGTCTGTGCTGATTAAGGTTCTCGGAAAATGGACCGAGAAGCTACGAGAGAATATCTTGAATGTCCCGGGGGACAAGCCAGAAGAAGAGCAATCTCTTGTGCCTCGTACGAAGCTAACAGCCTCCGTAGAAGGGCCTTACGGGCACGAGCTACCTTACCATTTGATGTATGCTTGTCCTTGCCTTGGAAACTAGCTTTGCTCTGAACAAATGTACTCTTTCCATTTTCTGATGTTTTTATTTGTCCGGTGATTAGGTACAAAAACCTTGTTTTAGTAGCGGGAGGCATCGGGATCTCGCCGTTCCTCGCCATCTTGAGCGATGTCCTTCACCGTGTCAGGGACGGGAAAGCTTGTCTTCCAAGAACCATATCAATTGTTTGGGCTGTGAAGAACTCAGCAGAACTGTCCCTCCTCTCTACGGTCGACACAGGATCGATATGCCCGTCTTTCTCAAATAAACTAAACCTCGAGACTCACATTTATGTCACCCGAGAATCAGAGCCTCCGTTGGTACGTCTCTTTACGTCACCAACTTGTGAATCTCTTGAGATTTTTTCTCTACACTATCTCATTCCTGTTATTGTTTGGTGATAACCTGTAGGAAGAGGGAAATGTTCTTAGCACCGCGGAGCGGCCTGTTCTTTGCGGGTTCAAAACCTGCAGTATGTCGGGTTTGGTAGGGACAGGACATAAGGTTTGGTCAGGATTGTACCTTATATCTTCCACCCTAGGGTTTCTCTTGCTGATGGGCTTGTTGGACATGTTCTACATAAACCCTCATGGAATAGCCAAATGGTGGTACAGAGGACTTCTTTTGATTGCCTGCATGGCTGCGAGTGTCCTTATTTTCGGTGGCGCTGTTATCGGTTTCTGGCATCTCTGGGAAACAACTTCCGAAAAGGAGCGCTACGAAGATGATGTGATTGAGCACGACACGGTGACTCAAAAGGGCTCTCTGTCGAGCCCCGTACTGGATTCAGCTCATGTCAAGTATGGTGCAAGACCAGATTTCAAAGGTATTTTGACCTTCTGCTAAAGAAAAAAGGGTTAAAGACCGAAATCGCGGAACAAAGCTCTACTAGTACATTAATTTGTAACGTTAATTCACTACGTCGGTGTAATTGAGCATCGATCTCCTACGTACCCGGCCCGGGAGCCTTTAAATAACTTACTTGATCATGTCATATTCTTCTTCTGCAGAGATTTTGACGTACCTATCAAAGCGTTGGGGCTGCGTGGACGCCGGTGTGCTTGTGTGCGGCCCTCCGGCGCTGCAGGCGAGCGTTGCTAGAGAAATCAGGTCCCACAACTACAAGAGGGAAAGAGATCACCCAATATTCCACTTCAATAGTCATAGCTTCGATCTCTAGCTGGCTTTGAATCCTGATATACATCTCTTCTCTCAGACATGTTGCCTTGAAAATAGGTTTATAAGCTCATCTGAGAGATTGTTAAGTTTTTAGAAATTTAAGCAAGTGTATAGTTGAAAGTTGAAACAATATGCGTTTGTATATGTTTCATGTTGTTTTTATATATGTATATGCATGTAATATATATATTCATAGAAGCTTTTAGAGTAAATTACTGGGCACTAGTCTTTATATGGTTTCAATGGTACATAAATTAGAATTTGTCAGGTTCAAGTAAAGGGTGTGGAATAACCGGTAACTGAATTTTAAAACTGTATCAAAAAAATTAGCGGGTACGAATTTTTTTATGAACATGTTAAGGTTAACCGAATCTGGTTTCAAACCGGATACGATTAACCGTTATTATTATAACATATTAAAATGTTCTAAAAATATTTTATAATTAAGTTAGAGAGTTAACGATACTTCTCTGAACAAATATATTTTACTTAGACCTAATATATTTTATTTTTGCGATAAAACGTGTTGAATATTTTTTTTAATTGAATAACCAGACGCGGTTAAGCGGGTTCATGGCCGGAATCAATTTCAAAACAGTTAAGGTTATTAAAACCAGTTATCAGAGTTTGATAACCAGAAATTCGGTTAACTTATTTTCGATTATTCGATTTTTAAAAAAAGTTAAGGTTATTGAAATATGAATAACTGAAATAAGATTATGTAATACAAAATAGTGGAAAAATAATAGGTTAACCGACCGGTTGCACCACTAAGTTCAAATATTTGTTTTTCTTTCATAAACTAGCTAGTTTGATCTAAAATATAATATGTAATGTCACACTCTAAAGAGAAATAATTCTTAAAATAACTCTTCAATATTGTTGACGTGGTTTCCCACCTCAAACAGTCAAGTGTGACTTGTGAGTGTATGATATTTTTGAATAAGATGATTTAGTGGAATTCGATATCTCACGTTGCAAGCTCTCGATTCACTCACGATATATATGTATATATATAAAAGCAATATAAATGAGACGAGGGATTTTTTATAGAGGTTCGTCCCAAGGCGGTAGTTGACTACTTCCTCTGTTAGTTTATTGCGACAATTGACATAGACGGATAGCTACAGACAGCAAAATCACGCCTAGAAAGGGAAAAGAATAAGAAGGAAGGAAAGAATACAAAAAAATCTCCAAGTGAGCAAAAATGTCGGGTAGAAGCTTTCGGTGTATTCTCTCAGAGTTGTGCGTATGCGTGTGTGTGTGTTGATCTGAGCTTGAGCTTGGTATTTATAGGCTTCAATTCTTCCCGTTGGTCGTCCAGGAATCATGGGGTCTTCTCTCCGTGCTGACCGGGATGAATGGATGATCTTGCTACACGTGTCCCCACGACTTCGTTCTCGTCGTCGTGTTTGAATTATGCCCGTTGGAGGCTTGACTCCGTGCCCCTGGTCTTCCGCTTGGGTTTGAAGTGGGATGCCGGGTAGAGAATATGACAACTCTACCCTCGTCTTTCTGGATTGATGTCGAATGGATATTGGGCCTTTGGGCTCTTTGGGCCGAGTGGCCTTGTATCCGTTGGCTTTGGTCTGATTGAGAATTTCACTGGGCTTCTCAATTGGGCTTTTGCGAATATCGATTTATTTCTTTAAAGCATTCTGTCTTTGTTTGTAAATTTAATTAATTCACAACTTTAGCACTTTATGTCATATTAAATAATGACGAATTTGTACATCAACAAATATCACTTTTTGTCTGGCTCCAACCAGAAATATGTTAGGTTAGGCCGGCCCAATTGATATGACCACATTAAAAAATAAACTAAATAATAAATAATATATTATTTTGGTGAAATATGACATTCGAAACACTAAAATTTATTTATAAACCAAAGAAAACTTAATTAGTTTATTATTTTGATTGAATTGAATGTTTTAAATTATGTTTAGTTTATGTTTATTGATTTGAATATTTGAAGTAATTTAAAGAATTTTAAGTCATTATTTTTTAGTGTAATCCAAGTACCTAGTCACATTAATTATATTTATGGTCTAAATAATGAAGACAAAGTATATGAATCAATATAACATTCATATCGGGCTTCAACAAAGATGAATTCGAGGCCATTCAAGAGGGAAAACCAAAGCCCAAACCCTGGCAGGAACCAATAGCCAAACCCGAACAAGCGTTCAACTCAAGCCCATGCTAGACCCCACACTGAAAGAGTCAACAGAGTTCCAAGCAGGACTTCAACCCAAATCCTGAGCAAAATCTCTCATCAGCAAAGCACTAGATAAGAATCGGTCAAAGCATCATTCAAACTCTCAGAGCATCATTCAAACTCTCAGAGACCCGACCAGGAAATACGGCACGACGGAGATCCAAACTCCTCCACGACACCAAGTCAAATCCATTACAGCGCAATTTCCTCAAGAAGCGGCCCGCATATCAATTCGGCATCAAGTCATGCACCGAACTCGGAGCCACTACCAACGTTCACAAAGACGCTCCAACGAGCAGGAATGGAAGGCTATAAATACAAGAAAAAGTCACCATCACAGGCACGCAAGCATCACCATAGAAAAAAGTATTGAAAATTTATATTTTTTTTGAGTGTTTTTCTTATTTTCTAGGTCAATTAGAATCGGGATGTGGTTCTTGTTGATCTTTTATCATCAATAAACTTATAGACGACGTAGTCAACTATTTAATTGGGACGAACCTCTCTAAAAAAACCTTTGTGTTTTTTATGTTTTCATTTTACATTTTGTCAACGTCAAGAGTATTGACGACGCGGAGGTCAAGATCCACAGTCTCCTTAGCAAATTCAAATCGAAATCTTGCACAAGTTTCGTGGCTATTGGTGTGAGATTTTCACGTCAACAACATCGACTTCATTCAAAGAAGAAGAATGAATATTGGCTTCTAATCTCAGCCCTCCATCTCATCCACTAGACGCAGATTGATCAATGGATGCCGGTGGGATGTCATTTTTCTTCATTTATGTCGTTTGGGCTTCATAATATAACATTATGATATAAGAGCATTGTTTGTTTAAAAAAAAAATTAAAAAACTTACAGGTGTTTGTAAACTATTTATATAACAGTTTTTACTGATAATAAAACCTGATTTAGCGCTTGGTAAAAACAAATATATTTTATTATAAATACTAAAAACCATATTTTTTTGTTTTTATAATAAACCAAAAGCTACGAATCCTAGCTTTTCCGACTCAATTACAAAATCGAAAATCGTTTTTGAAGTTTTTTATTTTTAAAAAAATAATTTTACCAAACACAAGATAACCTGTTTAATTTATTCTAAAAATAAAAATATGATTACTTAATCTCAACCAAACGCTGCTAAGATTTTATTTTCTCTATAAATAAAATATATATATTTAAGATTATTTTTCATAAAATTTATTGTTTATTGATAAATAACAATAACAATAAACCAACTTTCTACGAACAATAAATCGATAAAATTCAACCTGTATGTAGACAAAGTCAGCATGCATGTGTGAGAGCAAAGTATTAAATTTCTCGAATATCCATCGGCATGCCTATCGAAATCGATTTTTTTTTTTTTCGATGATATGCGAAACGGTATATCCATCGACATACTCATCGACAAACGATATATCCGTAAAATGAAAAGTGCGAAACGACATCGACAAGCGGTATTTAAAACCTTGCGTGAGAGAGAGTGTCGAGTGTACGAGCACAACTCGTCACGGCCACAAGGACGAGGGCGATAATAACTGCGTGGCCCAGAAGCAGCCACCCCATCCGCGTGGGTCCCACACCCCTCTCACCACTGCCTGGCTTTTGATTCGAGTGATCAGATCCAAGCTCTTATCTCCATGCTCTCTCCACCAACCACTTCTCTCTCTCTGAAAGCTCAACCAACCACACTCCTTTCCCTTCTTCTGATCTGAAGAAAGGCTTTGTTCTTATACAATGGGTTTCTGATAAAAGAGAGAGGCTTTGTGTAGAAGATTGTTCGAGCAGATCATGAAGATTCAGTGCGACGTGTGCGAGGGAGCGCCTGCGACGGTGATATGCTGCGCGGACGAGGCGGCGCTCTGCGCCAAGTGCGACGTGGAAGTGCACGCCGCCAACAAGCTCGCCAGCAAGCACCAGCGCCTCCTCCTTCACTGCCTCTCCTCCAAGCTCCCCACTTGCGACATTTGCCAAGTAACTCTCTTCGATCTTTACTTACCGGCAAAACTATCCAACTTAGCTCAAAGAAAGTGGTAGCCTTTGTCAAAAAAAAAAAAGTCATATATACTTATGGTACCTGTGATTCACAGTTTTAGTTTTAACATTAGAAATCTAAAATCCGATGATAAAAAACATAAAAAATAAAGTAAATGGAATATTTTGCCACTTTCATCCATCTTTTAGGTATTTTCCCCGCAAATATCCTAGTTCATATTTTTCACTGGGAAGTTTGCAGCAGAAGTACCACAAAATGTCTAATAGTCTGCTACATAGTCCAAGTTTTGGGTTTTTTGGAATTTTTGCCACGATAAAAATAAAATTTGGAGCTTACTGAAATACTTTTTTCGGTTTTTTGAAACTTTTGCCATCTAGAATATGCCTTGTATAAAGGTAATTCGTGATACTTTTGCCGTAAATATTCCTTACTCGATGGCTCACAGTCTAGTTCTTGAGCAGGATAAGCCGGCTTTCATTTTCTGCGTGGAGGACAGAGCCCTCTTCTGTCAAGACTGCGACGAGCCGATCCATGCGGCCAACAGCCTCGCCGCCAACCACCAACGCCTCTTGGCCACCGGAATCAAGGTCGCCTTGAACTATGGCTGCAGCAAAGACACCCAAAAGACCTTCTTGGAGCCTCCCAACCATGACCAACCGGAGCTTCCTGCAAAGACACCGCCCGTTCAGCAGCCTGCACCGAACCCCACCGCATCTTGGTCCGTCGACGACTTCCTTCACTTCTCTGACTTCGAATCGTCCGACAAGGTAATATATACCGTTTTTCGTGATTTGACAACATACAGTAACTTACCGCAAGATTTTTCGTATTGTTCGTTCAGCACAAGGAGACGCTCGAGTTTGGAGAGCTGGAGTGGCTAGCAGATGTGGGCCTTCTCGGGGATGAAGTGCCTCAGGAGGCTGCAGAAGTGCCTCAGCTGCCGGTGCCTCAGCCGAACAGCGCTGCTTTATACAGACCTACCAAATCCGGTGTTTCCTTCAAGAAGCCGCGAATTGAGATGCCTGATGACGACGAGTTCTTCATTGTTCCGGATCTCGGGTAAACTTAAACACGGAGTCCGTTGCATGGATTGATGCATATGTATATCATTGGTAGACGATTCGGGTAGGCGCGTAGGGTATATGAAATTCGTAGACGCTCGTACCTAATTACATTCCTGTATATGTATTTATATGTAAGTCAAAATGTGCAATAATCTATAATGGATTTTTTGGAATATACTGAAGAAAAAAAAAGTATTTAATCTTCCATTGTTTTTCTCTCTTTCAAATTTCTGTTCATGTGAAAACTTTGTCTAGGTTTAAAAATAAGGTGTTTCATTCTAAGAGTGAAAAATCGCTTCGCGTGCGGTGTTCAACTCTTAATTCGACTAGTTTTATATAGACTCAAATATGCTT
Organism: Parietaria judaica; assembly: GCA_954871525.1. Lineage (NCBI taxonomy): Eukaryota > Viridiplantae > Streptophyta > Magnoliopsida > Rosales > Urticaceae > Parietaria > Parietaria judaica. The sequence goes on from OX940872.1 coordinate 27,400,373, forward strand.
CACGAGGGGGCCTCAATCGTGTTTGACGATAAGATCTCGACACGATTCATTTTATTCGTGACTAAACCCGTATAATCTATTTAAGGATCGTTACTAAAATGATTACTCTTTCGTCCAATCCTAATATTGAATGTCTTAAGGTTTGATGAGTCATAGCTTATCTAAATACAAATTCATAAACAACTCGGTAAAATATAACGTGTTGAATTGTGTTTGTAATCGTCGTCAGTTCGTGTTTCCTTGAAGGGCTATAGCTCGCAACACAAGAGTAAAACCTCGTTAAAATTAATATTCGATAAATGAAAAACTTTTGAGTAAATTATAGTTAGGCATCTTGTTCAACAAAAATACATATACAGCATTGATTGAGACTATTCAAGCATTGATGTTATGATTATTGAGGCCGTATTCACTCATTATGATTGTGCCTAACAAGTCCTGGCTAAACTACATCCACATATACAAAGTTACAAACACAGCCTTCAAGTGTTTATTCAATGAATGGGATATTACAATATGATTTATATTTTTTTAGGTAATTTATTTTTTTATATCCTCAACTTCCATTTTTGTCCATTATATACCCTCAAGTTTCCGAAATAGCTAAATTATACCCTCAAAGTCTAGTTTAGTTTTTATATATACCCTCTAGTAAATTTAATTTTTTAAAACTCAAAATTACTCTTTATTAACCAATTTTGAAATTTTTATATTTCATCTAGTTTTATTTTCACCAAAATATATCTTCTACTTAGAGTTGTATTTTTTTAAATTTTTTAAATAATAAATTAAAAAATAGCATGAAGGGTAAAATTATAAAATCATACATTATGGGTATATTTTTGTCTAAAAAAGAAAGTTGAGGTATTTTAGATGTACTTTTTTTTATTAAACGTAATTAAGTTTTTTTTTCATTTACTCCTTACATTAAAGTTTTACGTGGCAATGTAAGATTTGTCTATATATATATATTTTCCCGTGTATGAGTAGTAAGAACTTCCAAGAGTTCACAACAAACACTAAGTTCTTACATAATAGCCATTAGCCAGACATGTTCTGTAATACATCACGGACCACGGTAGAGAGTTAATGAAAAAAAAAAAACTTTTTCAAATCGTTCGAGATTTATTCCATAAAAATAATTTAAAATATCAATTATATATTTCGTAAATGTGGCCTAACAAAAAATGGCCATCACTTTGAGCACACATCCTCTTGTCTTGAGTGTTTGGGTATACAAGTAATAATGTGAATCTTTTTTGTCGTGATTGTATTATTGGAATACGTAGAGATGGTTGAGTTGTCACAACATAATAATAAATGCCTCTCTTTGAAGGGACCAACATAATTTGTCTTTCATTTTCGTCCAAATTACTAAGTTAGATCAACTCTTTTCTACATGTGTTTCACTTTTCAGCCGCATACGTTACAGCCTGTAGGGTTATTTATGGCAAAATTATCAATATATTATAAAAGATATAGGGATAATAGCGGCATAAGTCCTCAACATTTACTCAACTGGGGCGGCATAGCCCCAACCCCATTTAATAGCGGTATAAGTACCAAAAGATGATTTCCGTCCATATTTGACTAACGGAAGTAGTCAATGTTTGCGCGGTCAGCTTCTCGTCAACGTGGACGCCACGTAATCCGACATGTCACCATACACGTCATCCTCGTGTCATCAAATTTAATGCAAAATTAAGGGTGATGGAGGGATTCAATTAATTTTGCATTAAATTTGATGACGTGAGGATGACATGTATGGTGACATGTCGGACTATGTAGCGTCCACGTTGACGAGAAGCTGACCACGCAAACGTTGACTACTTCCGTTAGTCAAATATGGACGGAAATCATCTTTTGGTACTTATACCGCTATTAAATGAGGTTAGGGCTATACCGCCCCAGTTGAATAAAGGTTGAGGACTTTTGCCGCTATTATCCCAAAGATATATACATATTCTCAAGTTTTTTAATAGCAAAAAACAAACACTGATCATTATGTATTTTGGATTTTGGACACTTTAAAGAATGTAGAAATACTTATTTTTCTATTTAAAACTCTATGCTTTTCTTTATGGCTTTTCATCTCGAAAAATGTTATTTTGGTTTACAATCTTCAAATTTTATCGTCAATATTTATTTCGAGTTTTGATTGTCTCGTTACTTTATCGTGGATACGACTTCGCAATCAGCTTTTTTGGGTTAAACACAACCGCTTAGCGAGATCGGTTGGAGATTGCCCGTCCCATGAATTTCTTGCCTGTGTGCAAGTGCCAGGGAAAACCAGCCCGCCTTTCTTGTTCCGCGCAGGGAACCGATGGCCGCCTCAACACGGGCCAAATAGGCAATGGTTAAAGTACAGATACAATGCTGATACAAGTAGCAGCCATGACCTTAAGTTTATACCTGTGAAAAAGAAGAAAAAAAAATAAGCAACGAACAATTAGAAGTCGACGGTGGCTGAGCTTGAGCCTCGTATAATCTGCTTATATCACTCAAATAACGAGCTTTTAATCTAATCATTCTTCACCAAAAGCCTCTGCAAGAACAAGACCCGTCCTTAAAATGGTGAAACCGATTGGAATCTCTCAAGACGACCTCCCTTGTAGACGTCTTCGAGATGAACTTGGCTGTTTCATGGCAATCTCCACAGACCCGGAGATTCTTGGTGACGCGTATGGTTCTACCGGGCGGAAGGCTCAACATTCCCAAGGCCATGGCTAACTTCTCGCTGTGCTCGCACAGAGCTATCTCCTTCTCCATCGCATTAGCGTCGATCAATGCGTATTTCGTGTTGGGATAGAAACCTTCTTCATTCATCTTTGCCCTTAACCTCTTGAGCAGCGATTCGATCTCTTTTCGATGAGGGTGTGAATGATCACCCGCTACGAAGATGTTGACTTTTCCGTTGATTTCAATCCAGCTGCAGCCCGGATTCTTCCTTAGACCTCGTCGGCCAATTCTCTCCCTTAGCTTCCTAACTTCCTCCCACTTCTCTGCCTCGGCGTAAATATTAGCTAGAAGAACGTAGTAGCCGGTATTCTCTGGCTCGAGCTCGAACACGCGCTCCGCAACTGTTTCGGCCATTTTCACGTCATGGTGGGTGCGGCACCCGCACAGTAATGCTCCCCAGATTGTTGCATCAGGTTTTATCGGCATCATCTTGATGAACTTGTAAGCCATTGATAGTTTCCCTGATCGGGATAGAAGGTCGACGATGCAAGCATAGTGCTCCAACTTTGGCTCAAAGTTGCTTTCATTTTTCATGGTATCGAAGAATCTCCAGCCTTGGTTTATTAATCCGGAATGACTGCATGCATATAGTACAGAAATGTAAGAAATTTCATCTGGTTCAATCCCCATCTGTCTCATTTCATTGAATGCATCGATAGCTTTCCACCCGATTCCGTGCATCCCATAGCCCGCAATCATGACCGTCCACGAGACTAGGTCTTTAGTAGGAATCCTGTCGAAGAGAGTTTCAGCGAGACCCAATAGCCCACACTTTATGTACATGTCAACAAGTGCATTCGCAACATAACGATCCCGAAAGTAGCCATTCCTAAGAATATGAGCGTGGATCTCCCGACCCTTGTCCAACGCTGCCAGACTCGCACATGCTGGGAGGATACATGCTGCTGTGGTGCTATCGGGGTTTGAATCTTGATGCATCTCGGAAAATAACGTAAGAGCTTCATTGGGAAGACAATTTTTGGAGTAACCTCCGATCATCGTGTTCCACGAGATAACATCTTTCACACGCATGCGAGAAAAGACCGAGTGTGCGTCTTCCATGCTCCCACACTTGGCATACATATCCATAAGAGCATTGCACACAAACAAATTGGAATCCATGCCGTTTTCTCTGATATAATCGTGAACATCCTTGCCGTTCTGAAGCGAACCGCTACAAGCACAAGCGTGAAGTATGCTCGTGACGCTAAAGATATCCGGGGTAACCCCACATCTCTCCATCTCATTGAATAACCCAATTGCAGCGTCGGAGCAGCCTTCTCTCACATAACCTGCGATCATCGAAGTCCACGACACGACGCTTCTCTCACCCATCCTCTCAAACACTTTAACTGCAGCATCCAAATCACCGCACTTAGAATACATGTCTAGTAACGTGTTGCGGAACATCATCTCGCCGTCAAAACTAGTCTTTATCGCATAAGCGTGAACTGCGCTTCCCAAAAGACGAGATCCAACATGAGCACAAGCCACCAAAACATTAACCATCGTAGCCAAATCCACAACCATTCCCGAGCAAACCATCTCTCCGAAGATCTCAACGCCCTTCTCCCCGAGACTATTAGATGCGTACCCGCTAATCATAGAGTTCCACGATATAACATCCCGTTCAGTCAATTCATCAAACAGCTTCCGAGCATCTTCGACTCTCCCGCTCTTGAAGTAGAACGCCATTAGCGAATTCGCAACCGTGTTATACGAGCCGAACCCGAGTTTACAGAGATATCCATGGACCTTCTCACCTTCCCTGACACTCCTCAGAGCTGCGAAACACTTGAAAATACAAGAGAACGTGTGAGAGTTCGGTTGAATCCCCAGTGCTCGCATCTTCTTGAACAAGCTTACGCTTTCCCTGAAATTACGAGTCTTGGCGTATTCATTCATCACCAGATTCCAAACGAAAACTCTCTCAGTCGAAATCTCATCGAACACCCTTCGACCTTCACGCAAATCCCCACAGTTCACGTACATGAACACGAGCTTCTCGCCCAGATACCCACCAGCCGAAACGCCATCCTCGCGGAGCTTCGAGTGAACCCTCTTCCCATCGCTGAGCGACTTTCTCTGAGCGCAGAGCTCCAGGACGGAGGAGTAAGTCTGCCAATCGAAACCCGACCCGCCATTGCAGAGCTGCTCGACAGCTTCGCGCAGGTTTCCCTCTTCGCAGGAACGGATAATCCTGTCGCTGGGTCTGGCCTCGACGGAGCAGAGAGACGGAGCGAAGGCTCTGCGACGGAGCAGCGAGAGACTGGAGCGAGCGTTGGGGGATTTCTTGGCGAAGAAGTCAGCGGTGAGCTCGCTGGGAAGATGAGATACGAGGGTCGGCGAGAAGATCGCCATTATCATCGTCAACACAAGCTTCGATCAATCATGAAATTGCATGACTGACGTTGTCAAGAAATACGTTATTTTTTCACTTTAATACGCAAAATTTAAAGGGCTATTCGCGGTGAAAATACTTAAATTTTGGTTAATACCTCCTGTATTTAAAGTCTAAAAGTGTTGGTAAAAGTACTTAAAATCACATTTAAGACGTTGGTCACTCCATTCTTGTAATGCAGTTAACTTACTTGTTAACTTTGGCCACATTTGGGTTGCTGACATAACAAGTTTTTGTCACTTGAATGAGCCTACATTAACCTGGTTTACAACAAAGCAATGAATTAAACCCCTAATTGGGCTCGTCCGCGTGGCAAAAAATTGTTATGTCAGCAACCTAAGTTTGTCCACGTGACTAGAGTTAACGAGTAAGTTAATTGTGTTACGAGAATTGAGTGGTCAACACCCCGAATGCAACTTTGAATACTTTTGTCACTATTTTTAAACTTTGGGTATACGAAAGTTCTTTGACTAAACTTTAAGTATTTTCATCGTCATTAACCCATAAATAATTTTACCGTATTTATTCTTTTTCTTTTAATTTATAAATAAAAAATAAAAAATCCATACGATGGTAACCCACATATTTTTAGTATGGATAATAGCGGCATAAATCCCTAATCTTTAGTCAACTGGGCGGCATAGCCCCAACCTCATTTAATAGCGCCGAAAGTACCAAAAGTTAAACTTCGTTAATATTTAACTACCAGCCGTTAGTCGATGGTGACGTGGCAAACGATCCTCGGCCACGTGGCTACCACGTCATACATGCGTCAGCCCAGCGTGATTATAACAGTAAATGGTGTTGATCTAGAGGCAAGGGTTTGTTGGTGTGGGGCTCAGGCGTGAGTTCGAATCCTTGCAGGGCCATTTATTTTTCAATTATTTCTGGGACGTGGCAGCCACGTGGACAAGGATCCGTCGCCACGTCACCATCAACTAACGGCTGGTAGTTAAATATTAACGGAGTTTAACTTTTGGTACTTCCGCCGCTATTAAATGGAGTTAGGGTTATGCCGCCTCATTTGACTAAAAGTTAGGGATTTATGCCGCTATTATCCCTTTTTAGTATTATCCTCGAAACTTTTCTTGGCCCAAACGACACAAAATATCGAAACGACAAATTATCAACAACGACAAGAAAACTCAGATGCATGACTTGGGAAGAATTACAATAGTAACATAAATATATGCTTTATTAAAAAAATATAATATATATATACATGTGCTTTATTAAGTGTGCTAATTATATGATTTTCTCAATTATTAATCAATTACGTGCTTGTTGAGGGTAATAAACGACAACAAATAAAAGGGTCGATGTTTCCCTTCCTTTCTTTTGCATATTGTTTCACGTCTTTTGATTAAACGTGTTGATGAAAAACAAGGCAAAGCTATATATGCGCTATTTTATACCATGATTTGCCTTGACTTATATTTTTTATATGGTAAATTTGTGCTAAAATAAGCTAAATTATCAACATATATTATAATTATCAGCTCTAAATATATGGTAGACGTTTGAAAAGAATATAAAATCCATAGCTTTCATTTTCATAGGTTTTGTTACGGGTATTTTTACGCGATTGATTTCTTACTTAATTAACAAAAGCGAGAATTATTCAAGATAATTCTTCTTTTATTAATTATGGTCAATTTCGCCTAAAAAATTCACCGGAGGTCTTTTTTCGAAAGACAAAGGTTCCGGATGGTCCCAAAAATATCAAAACACCCGAAAACGACATAAAGTTTGCGAAAATCGGCCTCGGGGACAACCCGAGGCCTCCGAGGGCCCTCCGGGACCTCCGGGTGGGCCCCATCGCCCCTCTGCAGGGCCCACAAAGGTCAAAGCTGACCCAGCCACGTGTCAACACGCCACTGGGCGCGAGGGCAACGCCTCAGCCAATCGCAGCGTGACACGTGGACGCTGAGTCAGCAACACTTGGAGCCCAAGTTTCAGCGACCCGCCGCCTTCCGCCCGCGCGTGAGGGCGCGTCGCTACTCCGATCGCCGCGATTCTTGAGGCATTGGATCGGCCACATCCCGGGGAGTCAGAAAAACATATAATTTTCCCCCGGGGGCCTCCTGGATTAAGAGATAAATTCAAAACAAGATCCGGGCTTTTTCCTATAAATAGAGGCTCGGATCCCCTCAAAACACAACGGATTTTCACTCGACCAAACACTTGGGAAACGCCCAAAACACTCCCAAAACTCTCTCGAGACTTCCAAAAACCGATATTCACTCAAATACCCCGCTAATGTTGAGCGTCGGAGGTGAATCGGGGGGCAAAACCCTCGTTTCTCCCTGATCGCGGTGTTATTTTGTCAGGTCCCGGAAGAGAAAAATCCGACCAAAGCGGAAGCTCTGGCGAAATTCCTACTCGGTTCTTGGCCCGCCTGATAGGACCAGTCCTCCGCGGTGTCCAGTCTATCCCCCCAGTCCATTGCGCGGCTGAGGGTATAGCCTGGGGACACGAGCCTGGGCCCACAATTCAGGACGAGGGGCCCGACTTAGGGGAACTTTTGCCCAGATCCACAAGACGACGTCAAAGTCCGGCCCAACACGAGCAACTGGGCCGCTAATGGATTAAAGCATTTTTCTGCATCAACAGGTTTGGTTGCTTATTTTGAAAGAGAAGAAAAATACTTAAATTTAAGAGCTTGTATATGTGCATCTTAACGTCAATATAAAGTGGAATTAACCTATTTGAATATAAAATACGTAAGATATGGCTAAAATGAGATTGAGAACACACTGCTCCACATAAATTGTGATCCGCGTTTGAGACGTATAGTACGTTATAAGACGATGTCGTATTTGGTTGGGATAATTCGCAACTATCTTACGTTTTGCCATAACTTTTTCATTTCAAGTTCAGAGTAGAGGATCCAACTTTTTTAAAAACCTAAGACCATCTAAAACTTCTTTGTATCAGGTTTTTGCAAATCAAATGTACTAAAAATAGAATAGCTCAATATGTTTTTTTTAAGGACACTAGTGATAACTCTACGATATACGTTTTCATGACATATATTTTCACGATGTCACATGTTCAAAAGCAACATGTTCAAAATCAAATGCCTAAATACGTTGCACCTACATTATGTATCTTGTTAATGCGTAAAAATAACTTTAACTTAGAACCGAATTCAAAGTTTGGGTCCCGAGCTGGACCCGCTGAACACGTGGATAATTGAATGCTGAGTCAACGCGGGTTGACTGATGATTGTCAAAGTTGGAGGCGAATCCGTCATCTTGGATGTGTCTCCGGGCTTTACTTGGCTATCCTTGGCGAACTTCCTTCCTTGGCGAGCTCCTCGTCGGGGCGAAGTCCTTGTCTTGGCGAAGCTCCTCGTCGGGGCGAAGTCCTTGTCTTTGTGAACACCGGTCTTGATGAAGCTCCGAGATTATCTTGATGATTCTTCGTGATTTCCCTTGCTTGGCGAGCTCCTATGGTGAGGTAAAACTTGCAAAAAAAGGGTAGATCGGGCCCGTTCCCCGTCGCATGGTTGGGCGAGGCTGCCTATGCATCTCAGTTTAAGAGAATCAAGTCACACGTAGCTCAGGGTTAGTGATAAATGGCGGGTGAATAATGATGTGGTTTGACTCGTCGGAAGTGCCGATGTTGGCGGCAAGGGTGACCCTTGGTCAATTGGCGAGGGTATTACCAGCGCGGGATGCTTCTTGTCGACCTCGTAGGTGTTGGCAGACTCGTTGTGGCGAGGGCCTTAACCTGGCGAGGGACGCCTTCGTCGACTCGTCGAATAACCTTCCCGGTGAGGCTAAGTCCCAATGCTTGTTCTCTTCCCAGACGAGTCTCTCGTGGCGAACTCCCAGGGTTCGGCAGAAGAGGGGGCGAATTATAGAGAGAAAGCTAGAGAGAGAAGCTCCGGAGGAAGCTATGAGTCAGTGTGGAAATGAGGAGGAGAAGAATCCTATTTAGAGGAAAACTAACTCTCTATCATTGCACATAGGAGGCCTATGAATTTCCTCTTGCTATAGGGGCCTTGTCGTGGCGAGGGGTTCGTCAGTGCTCCATAGCTCGTCTTTGATGTCTTCCGGGTGTCCGCGAGCTTGTATGTTGAGTCTGGGGGAATCTCAGGGAATTCCCGGGGTCTTCCTAAGCTCGGATATCCTCGTCGTGTGGAATAATTGTGAGTTATCCCTTCGTCAAGTTGTGGGGATGTGCTTGCCAGGGAAAGAGGCTCGCTAGGACGAGGGGCTCACCAGGGCAAGGGGCTCGCTAGGGCAAGGTTCTTCGCCAGGGGCTCGTTGGGGGGACCTCGCCACGAAGCTCGCCATGGCGAGGCGTTCGTCAGGGCAAGGTACCTCGCTAGGGTACCTCACCAAGAATTGCCTTTTTTTTATCAAGGGCTTTATCTTCTTCGTCTTCTTGGTTGCGGGCCTCGCCAATGTCATAGTTCGTGAGCATTTTGTCTTCGTCTTCTTAGCTCTGGGCCTTGCCAAATTTGTTGGGTCGTAGCCCTCTGGTCTTCGACTTCGTTGGTGGGCTTTCAATTTACTTTTTTGGATCACTTCTTCATATATATAGTTCGTAAGCTTGGTCTGATTATAGAAAATTTCAATTAGGAATTACTTTTTCTTTTCACTGGGTTTTTGTTAGAGCATGGTATTTGAACTTTTTTCTTTCTTTTAGTTTTGTTGTACCACACCGATGGATTCAAATATCGATACCGATTATAGAACATGCAACCTCTATTTTACGGGTATGGCAACGGGTTATGAGATTACCAATGAAAAAAAAAAAAGACATGCCGACAACTACAAATTGTAGTTGTAGTCTACAATTACCATAAAATTTTACGGGTATGCTACATACTGATGAGTTTTTTTGAAAAATACTTATGAGTATTTCGATAATATTTTTATATCGGTTCAATATTATCAATTTATCAAAGTAAAACATAAATAACTAAAATATCGCACAAATAATAAGACACGACGATGAATAAATTGTTTACTAATGAGTTATTCCGAACAACATATCGGTGAATATTTTAAAGTTTAATACTATTTATGCTATATTTTTTATAGAGTATAGTTGTAATTTTATATAAAATAAGAGTTATACTTAGATCCTACTGAAGTTTGTAATTTAAGAGATGAAATTTGTGCCCATTATTTGGCATAATTGTCTTTTATGTTGGGTTTTCGAAGATTTTATCTTATCGCAGAAGCGAAAATTCCACGAATCCTCGAAACATAGAGCTAGATAACGAGAAATAATCAAAACTTACTGGTGAGAATATTTTCTTAGCCTTTGATCGATTCTTGACAAATCCTTGTCACCTAGCTCCTCCACGCAATTAGAACTACGAGCCACTCAATTGTACGGGCTCTACTTCGTATACCACGTCGCTCACGGAACACCTTTCTTTAGGTCGGAAATCACCTATAGGAATGCTTGCTTCTCCTCGGTGATTAGAAGACGAGCGAAGACTCATCGGCTTTAGGAGAGAATCGCACCCTCTCTGGCTCTAGGGAGGTGACGATTTTTCTCTTTCTCTCTTAGTGTGTGAAACACCTAATGTGTATGCTTAGAGTTTTACGTGACCACTCATATTTATATAGGAACTCATGTTTATATAGGCTTATGCCTTAGGGTTATGTCTTATAGACGTTATTAATCACATTACACTAAGCCCATTAGTCATATCATCTTATACGGGCCTTAATTTCCAATCATGTATCTTTAAGTATTTTTGCCACATTGATAATTCCTACACTTATGTGTCAAATTTATAAGAAAATTGTTTTGAGATCATATACCAAACACGCCAGTATTGGTCTATTAATCCGAGTATATGGCTTTTCGTGAATAATAATTTTATTGAATATTTTTGCTACTTGTGAAAACCATGTTTTGTTCGTGACTACGAATTCTATGATATTTGCTTTTTCATTTTTTGCAACATTAAAATTGCGATTTATCTTAAAACGTTAATAGTAACATACGTATCTAATGTCTTAACTCTTAATATTTTTAGAGGCGGGAACTTACGTCTGAAATTATAATATTCACTATTTGTTTATCTCTAAAATTTGGTCTTGTTTTTCTAATTTATATTAAAAAATGATGTGTTATTTTAAACATATGTCATTTTATTGAACAAGTGATAAGTACTAAATATTTTGACCTTATAAAAAATAATTTACATTTTACACTGCTCAAAAATCAAAATGCAATAGAATTTTGTTAAACTAATACTCGATAAATTAATCATCTCGATAAAATAATATTTTTAAACGGTCTCGACCCTAATTAACATGACTGAATTTTACTTCGAAAAATTAATAACTTTGATAATATAATAAAAAAATTCAAACCAACCGTATTAATTTATAATCCACGAAACGAAACCTATTAGTGAAGTAAGTCAAGTAAAGTAACAGTATATCTTCTGTAATATATATATATATATATATATATATATATATAACTAACAGTGTATCTATAAAAAGTAGAAAGAAAATCACATGATCTCTATGAAAGATTGCATAAAGTAAAGATAATCAATCATACGCCATATATTTTTTGTTTAATAATTGGCTATGCTGACATAGCTTTATGATTTTATCTACTTTATTTCTCATCGCCGAACTAGTCCATGCCTTTTTCATCCCTCGAAAAAAAATAAAAAAAATCTATGCCTTTTGTTTCCGAACGCTGATTAATGACAATAATGTCCTCCTATATATATTTTTTTTATATTTTTTGAAAGATCTATGGTAATATTTTGTATACTTTAATTACGTTGAAAAAAGCGTTGGTCCTGTATCATTATGTTGAAAAAAATGTATCACTTAAAACATTATAGGTCTTGAGTTCAAGTCACCATAAAACATTATAGGTCTTGAGTTCAAGTCACCACGGTCCACGAGAGTATAAGTAAAATCTAAAGATCCATATATATATATATATATATATATATATTATAAAAGAAAAAAAATGTATCATTTTTTTTATTAATTTATGATGAAAATAGGGATGTATAATTACACTAAATGCACCTTTAAAAGAATAGAACGACTTATTCTCAAATTTATAGAAGGTTACAAAATTCATAACTACAAGTATTTATTCATAAATTAAAAATTTAGAAATATGCTCCGCTAAATTAAAAAAAAATCCGAGTATTTTTATTTTAATTATCTCAAAATATTCTAAAAAATTAATAAACTAGTTTTCATTAGAGATAATTATCTCTAATCTAATACTAATATTAGAGAAAATGAAAGGAGAAAAGTGCTCAAGTATTCTTTAAAATATTATATAAGTTATCTTTTTTAGCACTTAAAAGACAGTTCTGCCAAATATTGAAGTTGAGAAAACAAAGTGCAAGAACATGAAAAGTTGAAGGGCTTTACTGACAAAACACTAAAGAGACTTGAGTTGAGTATGTGAAAGTGAAAGTGAAAGTGAAAGTGAAAGTGTGTTACTTTGCCTTTTGGGAGTTCACATGCTCTGCTTGAATTTCCAAATACAGACAAAACTCCGAAACAGAAGATCAACGTGGTGAGCGGAGAGTGGAGCCACAATCAGGTGGGTCCCACTCCTCTTACCCACTCAGCCATCTAGTGCTCTGAACGGCCACCACGTGTCCATTCTGATTCCCGGTCTTCGTCGACCTATGACCTATCCCAACATCTCCATACAGCTGTCCTTGCCACGTCATACATTCGCCCATTAACCCTATCCCATAAATAAATATTGACATGTAAAATAAATTTATTTTATGATATTTACGGAAAAAGTACCTACATATTACAAAAAAACATGATTAATTATTTAATTCTATTTTTTGGTTGAAATTTTTTTTCAATGATGAAAATATATTGATAAAAGTAATTATTTTTATATTAACTCCTTATCATGAAGTTTAACGTGATTAAGGACGGCCTTGAGATTGTCATAAAAGTAATATATATAAATGATATATAAATGTAAATTTTGGCGCGAGGCGCCGGCCTTGCATGTTTATAGAGAGGGCTATGCTCGCGTGACAACATATGATTTATTCATATTTTTACTTTTTTTTTAAACTATGTTATACAAATACAATGCAAAAGCTAAAGCACTATTAGTCATTCAAGTATCATCATGTAGTAAAAAAAAATGAAAACATGAGTAAATCATACGCAGCAACATAGAACTCTATTATATAGAGTTAATAATAAAAAAAAAAAACTTAATTACTTTTACTAAGAGTTTTACATCATTTATAGCTTGTGCCACTAAAATATTTGAGAATATAAATCATACTTGTAACATAAAGGTATTTTTACCGTAAATATTTCAATAAATTAAAACTGATTTGACTCGTCATAAGGGATATGCACATAAGTCGACGTGTTATTATTTGATAATAAAAAATAAAATAAAAAACCAAAAGAATCAATAATGGACCACCACCACAAAAGTAAATTACTATACAAAAGAGCAAATATTTTAAGCCATGAATAATTATTGTTGCCATCGCCACCCAATTGTTTTGTCGTCTTGCTTGTCTATCTATTTTTATCCACTAAGTTTAGAAAATTGTCTCAATATAATAGTATGTGTTTCTTGGCGATCCATGAATTATCGGAAAAAAGCTAGCCTCAATAAACTTATTTTAGATTAGATGTACCTAAATTACAACACTCTATTTATTGGTGTGAATTTGAATTGGTCTTTTTTCCTAATAATATTGTATATGCCTTTTTTAGCCTTGACTTCTAGATCCAAATTGTAACCTGCTTTCCACTTTACATTTAAGAGAGTATGATAAATTCTAATCTTTATTAAAACTAGGGCAAACTTTGAAAAAAGTTTATTATAAACCATATAATCAACTTATTATTTGACTACGTTTATATTTTATTATAACCTACCATCGACTTATAAAATATGTATATTTACAGGGCAAATGACGTTTCCCTAGTAAAGCAAAATAAATAAGAAAAAAATATTAATATTTAATTATATTAAGTTTAACTTTGTTGATCATCAACTCAACCTCCAACGTTGCAATATGGCGCCTCATCTCTTCAATTTTAATAATGAGCACGAAAGCTATTCTAAATTGTGGCATAAGTATCTAATACTATTATTTTTGTAGTAGAAACATTTTTTTTTTCACGGCTTGAGTTAATGTTCCTAATTTCATAGTAAAAACTTATAAGATTTATTATTTTATTTTTCTTTTAAAAAAAATGTCTGATTTTTCAATTGATTTAACGGAATTATGAATGTGTTGTTAAGTCTTTGACACATGTCACTTCATAAAAAAAAACAAGATAGTAAATATTAGGATATATGCAACAAAAGTACTACTAAATACCTTCTTGTACTCGACATATTTGAAACTTCATTTTGTCATAGCAAAATTTAAAAAATAAAAAAAAAAAAGATCCTACCGCTATAGATTTTATTTTATCGTGGAAAAAATTCTAAATAAACAAAAATTGTTGGCGCAAGAAATTTGAAACTTACAACAAGATAATTATTATTTTTTTCAAAACTTTTGCCATGATAAATAAATTTTGGAATTTACAGTAGGATTTTGTTTTATTTTGAAACTTTTTCCATGATGAAATGAAATTGAAATATACCACATACTATGTGACACTTCGTAGTACTTTCGCCACAAATAACTTTAAATATTAAGTAACCGTAAGTATTTTTTTTTAATGACCGGATAAAAATTGCCAAATTTTCATAATAACATATACATGTACCAAAACAGCCGGTAATTTAACAATTTAATCTTGCCTTAAAACAGCAAGTACTTATTATTTATTATTTGGAAGAAACTTAATACTTATGCCGCTAATAACACTAAAAATATAAAGTCGAATTTAAACCGAATATTAGAGAGCATAATTCCTCTCTGGATACAGCTTTAAAACGACCCTCTCTTCCTCTCTTCCAAACACTTTCGAGAGAGAAGAGAGAAGCCATTTCCAGAGAAGCCATGGAAGAAGATCCACGAAGCTCCTTCGAAGAGAAGCCAGAGCTGGACCTGGAGCTCTCGCGGAGATTGTCGACGGCCAAGAAGAAGCCGAAGAAGAAGCCGAAGAAGCAAGTGCTTCTGGAGGGCTACGTGGAGGCGGAGCAGGAGGATCTGTCCCGGACGAAGAGCCTGACCGACGAGGACCTCGACGAGCTCAAGGGATGCCTCGATCTCGGCTTCGGCTTCAGCTACGACGAGATTCCCGAGCTCTGCAACACCTTGCCGGCTCTCGAGCTCTGCTACTCCATGTCGCAGAAGTACAACGACGACCAACGATCCACCGACGCCTCCTCCGAGTCCGCGCAGTCCGATTCCTCCAGTCCCATCGCCAACTGGCGGATCTCCGCTCCTGGTATGTCCAATTTCCATGGATGCGCTTTTCGTTGTGTGCGTTTGATGTGGTTAGGGTTTCGTTTGGGATTGTAATTGCGTTTTGGATTTCATTGTCCGTTTTAGACAAATTTTCGTTCTTGTTGGTAGATCCGGAATTCAATTCTTCTGGACATTATTCATCTGCAAATTAGCTTTGTTGAAGTATTTGAAATCTGAATCTGGTTAGAAATTCTTGTGTTCCAGGCGATCATCCCGAGGATGTTAAAGCGAGGCTCAAGTATTGGGCACAGGCAGTGGCTTGCACCGTGAAATTGTGCAGCTGAAAGAGTCTGCTGTAAGGAACTCGACGATCATTTTCGTGAATGTAACGGAACGGAATGGAAGAACCGCGTCAAAAACTTGACGCCATTGCGTTGATCTATTACGTGAAGCTTTGTCCTCGCTGGTCTACGCCTGGAGAATCCAGGGACAGAAAGGAATTCGCCCGTTATTCTTTACTTGGAGTCGACGTGAAGAGGGAAATAGCTCGGAGGAAGGAGCATGCTTTCAGGTTCGAAATCAATCGGAAAAAAAAAAGACGGGTTTCGATTTTGGGGGCTGAGATATACACGCGCTCTCTGACAATACTATTGTATCATGTATTCTTCACTGAGATCCAAGTAATAACATGAATGAATGAGCTTTTATCCTTCTGCTTTAGTTACGGCCCGTGCACGTTTCGGTGGATGCCGACTCAGCTGTCGGGTTTTTTCCTTATGCAGCTGAGTGCTGCCATTAGAGAGCTTGTGCAACCCTGGCAATCTGCTGCTGAGGTAACTAACTTGACTTCAAATCATCAAAGTTATCACCATTGCCGACGCCCTGACCGTACATGTCTGGCTGGTAGAGAGGGAAAGGGCGATCATAGTATTTGCTTGACCGATTCGAGGGTCGATCCTCTACGTTATGTATGTCGAGATTTTGATTTGATATTCAATGTTTGGTATCCGTTTTTTTTCGACTTTGTTCCTTTTAGTTTATCGGTTTTGTCATTGATGTTTGATGGATAACTGCGAGGTTAAAGTGTCAGCTCTTTCTCATGCCAAAATCGTGAGCATTGTTGAGCGACATGGAACCAAATCTGGTTCGGATACAGCTTTGTGACCAGGGATATAGCTATTTTTCCGCCTCTCTTGTTTGTAAGAACACGTGTCGTTATAAGCTAAGTTTACATGTGTAAATGGGGCATGCATTTGTGTTCCATGTGTGACATGTAGTGGAGTTACCACTTAGCGGCCGTGTATAAACCGAGTTATACATAGAGAACCAAATATATTGATATCGCGTACCAAATTTAAAAGGTGAAAACTGAATACACCAAATTAAGAATCAAATATTCGTTCGATTCGCATTTGGTAGTAGTTGTAATAATTTATTATTAATTAATTTGTATAGCAAATATGAAATCGTTTTTTTTCTTCAGAAAGCTACGTATCAAACTTGTACTTAGAAATGAAGGATCAATAAATAAGAAAAAGGACAGTATAGAAGAGTTCACATCAGGCAAAATAAAATATTTTTAATAATAATAATAATAAAAAAAAAGTGCAAGTTTGAAGTGATCAGAATCAGATTTGCCCATATCCCCTTAGCATAAAATAATTTGGAAGATTTCCCATTAATTAAATAAAACAACTCCACCTCAGGCTTTCATTATTCGTAAATCGTAATCATACATTATAATAATAATAATAATAATAATAATAATAATAATAATAATAATCACAAATGGGCAATCAGTTTGCTCAATCATCTTCCTGAACTGGGTCAAATTCTGAATTAGTCCTCCTTGATGGCCCACACACGTTATGATTTTAATAATAAGCGTGACTTCGCAATTTATCGCTTAAGATTTTAGAATTATATTATAATAATACATAGTCTTGGATTTCGAAAGTTCTATCCATGAATAGATTGATTGATTTATTTATTTATTTTTGTGGTATCATTTTTAATTTGTTCATACACGCAACGTGTCCCGATCACAGTGCGAAACGCAGCAATTTCTGCATAATTTCTCTTTCTAATGTACTATTATTCTGTTCTCCACTAATATCATACTTTATTTACAATAATAGTTACAAAAAACAATTCTCCATTAAGTATAATTGTTTGTGCGATTAAATTTTATAAATATAAAAATAATATGACATATGTGATGTCGTTTAGGGTATTTGAGGGGAAAATGTTAAATTTTGTCACTTTATTGTATTTTTATGTTAATGTCTAAATTTTAGAGGTGAAAATGCTTATATTTTATCACTTTATTATACTTCAATATTGATATCCAAAATTTAGTGGCGAAACGCTCAAATATGGTCAATGTTTGGCGTATAAAAAATCTCGATGAGTGAATAATAATAGAGTTTTCGGAACAATAATGGTGTTGTAGAATTGAAAATTTGAGTGAGGTTTTAAAATTTTCGATATATCCACGCCACAATAGCGGGTAACTTTCTTTTGGCACGAGTGTAGACCGGTAACTCTCATTTATCATTAAATCATTTATATAAATTTTGAAATTTGACTTCTAAAATTTGATATTTTACAAACAAATAAAAAACTCCACATTTTTTTTTTCAATTTTGCATATAACCCCTATATAGAGCAAATTTTTCCAAAATCCCATCGTGATAAAAATTCGTCTTCTTTCCTTAAAATCTTCGAAAATAGGTACACTCATTGTGGTATACCAATAAAATCGAATCATTAAAATCGCTTCAATTTCTTTAAATCTTACGAAATCGTTGTACTCGTAATGTCGTCGCCCTAGGTATACCCGTATATATAGGGTGAAGCCAAAACCTAGATCTTTTTTTTTTTTTTTTTGCCCCTTCCCAAAAACCATTTTTTTGGTCCCGGTTATCAAAAGTCTTGTTTTTTTTTTCTATTCAGGAAAAAAAAATACGAATTCCAAATTATCAAAATCAAATACCAAATTAAAAATCTAAACCATAACAACATAATCCAATATATTCTTACGACAAAAACAATATTATTATATAAAAGAAATATTAAAAATATATATTACATTTGAAACCGATACCGAAAGAAAAAAACGAAGAATTTAAGGTGTCATCCCAGTTTTAAAACCAAATTTCTCCGATTTTTTTTTTATAACAAGTCCGTGACCGATAACAGAACCGGGACAAAACCACGAATCGTGTCTTCGTAGTCAACGATTCTTGGTCTTGGGTGGCCTGTTAGACTGTTGAAAACCCAAGAGACCTCGCACTTCTCACAACTCCACGTTCCGGAGTCTTCCTCCTCAAGGTTCATCTCCTTTCGCTTCCCCTCTAATTCCTTGATCGGATTCTCTTACTTGCTGATTCCCAAATGAGAAACACTAGTTCTAGATTCGATTATTCGATTGAATTTGATCACAGTTGTTGACCAGTGATCCTCCAATCGCTGACTTTGTTTTTTTTCCTTCGGTTTTCTGGTTCTTTTGCCTCCAGAGCTCTTAGATTTCTGTTTTTATTTAGCTGAGATTCTTTGTTTTTCAATACGATCTTCTCCACATATGATTATTGAATATTTGGACTGAATTATTCGCTGTTTTTCAGAGCTGAAGTCTTCTTTGGTCATGGATCCTCAGCCAGAACCAGTCAGTTACATCTGTGGAGGTACATACATACATATGTACTTCTTCGAATTCGAGTTTATTCTTTCTTTTTTATTTTCTCGAGTTGATGCAATAATGAATGGCTATCGTAGATTGCGGAATGGACAACACTCTCAAGCCGGGGGACGTGATACAATGCCGCGAATGCGGCTACCGCATTCTGTACAAGAAGCGCACCCGTCGCAGTAAGTTCCGTCTTTGATTGCGTTGTTGTCAAGAACTCTTTTGGAGTTTAAGTAGATTGAATACGCCAAGCCCGTTTCTATTGAATATGGATTCGATGTGCGATTATCTTCAAGTCCGGTGTAATTTTACCCTCCGAAATCGATGCCCGGAAAACTTGACTTTTCAATCCCCTGAGTTTTGAAACTCTGAAACTAATCTTTAAGTCGCAAACTGTTTAAAGATTAGTTTCTAGGCCCATCCCACCCCGCCCCGCTTAAAAGCATTAACAACTTCGTCGGGGATAAAATAGCGATAAACGGAGGATTAAAAAGTCTTAAGTGCTTCAATTATTCGAATGATTTTCAGCTTGTTAATGCTTATTTCTAATGTGATGCTGATTTGTTTGCAGTTGTTCAGTACGAAGCTCGTTGAAGAAGAGAATATAGGTTGTGGTGGAAAACAGATCAAGAGATCATCATGTTATAATGGAGTGATAATATGTGTCATGTGCTATAAAACAATCTTCTGTTTGCAACATTTGTAGATTCTATGACCATTAAGTAACAAGATATGGGTGTTGATGTCTCGTCTTTCTGGAAAAAGCGATTCGATTGATGGGATTTGGTACGATACTTGTGAAATTGATCATATCAATGAGATTGATTTTCAAATATTTCTTCGAAATCCAGATCTAAGATTGAAGTCATGCAAAACAGATCTTAATTATGATAAAAATATCAACAAAACAAGAATGGTTGTAACAAAATTAGAGAAAATTTTGTTAACGGTACACCCAAAATTCTATTAAATCAATTGAAGAAATGGACGGAATTTTGGTGAAAAGGAAAATAGTGAACATCAAGAACTTTGACCGTAATTTTTTTTTTTTTTAAAAAGGAGAAAATATAGAAACAAAATTCTTGATTAGTATTATATCTATTTTTAATGTTTGCTCTAGGAAATCAAGAGAGAGAGAGTCGTCAAGAGAAAAAACACATTGGTCAAATTCAATACCGACTCCTTCATGGCCATCGAATTCGCCAAGCCCCAATAGCAGCTCAATTGACACTTCATCTTGCTTGAATTCTTCCTCCAACAAACTACTACCGTACTCGCTCTTAATCTCGGTCTTCTCGGTCTCGATTTCCGCGGTTTCGTCGCAATTCTTCCTCGGTGACATAGAACTAGAACTACAGCTTGCATTGCTTTCATGTCTCCTTGAAATGATGCTTGATGCTTCTAATCCTGAGTTTAGCTCAGGCCTTTCCCTTTTGTCAACGCTTAGATCGAAACCGTCGCAGCCACTTCCAACATTCTGGTCTACCTCGCGTGGTGACATGGTGAAACAACACCATGTTTCTCGAGAATCCCACGAGAATTTCTTCTCGAGTGGCCAGAAAAGCGGCTCTGATTCAACGTTGGGATCTTCTGACTCGCACGCTTCGAGAACGGTTATCCCTGGTTCGGACACGCTAAAGTCACGTGACAATGCGCCAACTCTTTCGAGTGATGGACTCGGGAAGGTTGATCGAAGGTTATCATCAAGCGCGAGTTGATTCAAAACCGGGATCAGGTCGGAGTCTTCAGAATTGAGATTCGACAACGAGACCAAAAGCGGCTCTGATTCAATGTTGAGATCTTCTGACTCGCACGCTTCAAGAATGATGATCTCTGGTTCAGACACGCTAAAGTCACTTGAAAATGCGCAAACTCTTTCCAGGGACGGGCTCGGAAAGGTTGATCGTAGGTTATCATCAAGCTCGAGTAGTTCCGAATCGGGGATCAGCTCGGAGTCTTCAACGTTGAGATTCGATAACAAGACCGAAAGCGGCTGCTCTGATTCAACGTTGAGATCTACTGACTCGCACGCTTCAAGAACAATGATCTCCGGTTCGGACACGCTAAAGTCACTTGACAATGAGCAAACAAAGGTTGATCGATCATCAAGCGCGAGTCGATCCAAATCAGGGATCAGCTCGGAGTCTTCAAAGTTGAGATTCGACCAAGAGACCGAACGCGGCTGCTCTGGTTCAATGTCGAGATCTTCTGACTCGCCCGCTCCAAGAACAATGATCTCCGGTTCTGACACGCTAAAGTCACTTGACAATACGCAAACTCTTTCGAGGGAAGGGCTCGGAAAGGTTGATCGGAGGTTATCATCAAGCGCGAATCGATCCAAATCAGGGATCAACTCGGAGTCTTCAATGTCAAGATTCGATACCGAGACCGAATCCAAGTTAGGAACCAAAGGAGACGTGGAAGCGGAAAAAGAAGGCGAAGGAGGAGTGTTTGAGAAGCAACCACAAGAAAAGAGAGGGCATTTGTTGGAGAAGACAAGGCATAAGAAAGATAGGCATGAGGCTAAGAGCTCAAGGACAAAGAATCTGTACTCTTCACCTTCATTTTCCTCAAAAACAATCTCTTCTTGCCTTAGAGTAAGAGAAGACATTGTTTGTTTGGATTGGCTTTTTCTCTCCTACTATAAGTAGAGATTAGAGAATGAGAAAACATGGAAAATAATTACTATTCAACATTTTGCAATCAAATGATATTGATCATAATTATGCATTTAAATTTTTTAATAGTATGATACAACTATATATGTTGATCATAATAATGATATTTAATTTTTTTTAGATGAAAAATGGAAGACTTAAAATAGTCAATTTGATAAGAGAATGTGTGGTGTGACTGATCAAGAGTATTTCAAGCCGAAACGACTCAAAATATATAGTAGCTTTCTCTTTATTGTTATATTAATAATGCACATTATTAGATAACAACCCCTCGTTGAAATAAATTTGTGATTAATTAAATCAATGTAGCATATCACCAACCGATAACAGAACCGGTTGGGGAGGTTCGCGGTGAACCTTCGGTTAATTATAAACCGAAACGGGTTAATGACGATTTAGTACCAAGAACTCCAAAACCGCGGGCAACCGACGGACCCCACTGATCATTCGAACCTTGGCTGTTACATCGTGAAAGGTGAAAAAAGAAAAACTAAGCATGGATTTTCCCTAATTTTAGCAGCCAAATAATGGACAGAATATTATGTAATTAAATTAGGTACCCTAAACCTTTGCATTATCTTAATATTATGATCCAATTATTTTTTACCATATAATTTATTTATTTATTGAAAGTTTTTATAAAATAAATATTTAATATAACACGCTTTATCTCTATTATTAGAATATTATTATTTTTCTAGTTCTCTTTGGACCTGACGGCGTCAAGGAATCCTCGCCGTCAAACTTAACGGAAATGAAACAAACGGCCTTAGAAAATGGCGGGAGGCCGTAGATCCAAACGACCAGTAACGACTTTTCAAAATTACCAAAACAACCCCAATCATTCCCGAATCAGCCCCCTCTCTGTCTCTCTCATCATTCTGTTGATGGCCATCTGATCTCCACAATGGGAAGCTGCGTATCGACCCCGGTGAGGGCCAGCCTCCCGAGGAGGCGCCGGGAGGGAAGCGATAAGGCGGCGCCGGCGGCCGGCGGGCGGAGGGCGTGGTCGGGGCCGCGAGCGGTGGTGCCCGCGTCCGTGATCGAGGGGGCGGCGGCGGGGAACGTGTTCGAGAAGTACCGGTTCGGGCGGGAGCTGGGGCGGGGGGAGTTCGGGGTGACGTACCGGTGCGTGTCGGCGGAGACGGGGGAGGCGGTGGCGTGCAAGACGATATCGAAGGGGCGGCTGCAGACGGAGGTGGACGTGGAGGACGTGCGGCGCGAGGTGGGGATCATGCGCCACCTGCCGCCGCACCCCAGCATCGTGGCCTTCCGCGAGGCCTACGAGGACGCTGAGGCCGTCTACCTCATCATGGAGCTCTGCGAAGGCGGCGAGCTCTTCGACCGCATTGTCGCCCGCGGCCACTACACCGAGCGCGCCGCCGCCAATATTGCCAAGACCATGCTCGAGGTCTGCAAGGTGAGAACGACGCATAATCTAGAAATATAGCAGTGATTGAAGCTTTCAAGGTAAAATTAATATTCCGTAAATTAATAACCTCGATTTTATTAGGAGTTGAGCTCTAATTCCCAAATTAAAAAACGATAAAAGCGAATAAACGAATTGAAATTTGACACCAAAGTTATAGTGGTTAGCTCCCAGTGTAGGAGGTACGTCCACTTGCCGCTTGTAAATCTCGATCCACTATCAATCTCTCGAGTCGATCAGCTTGACTGCTCTGCGTCGGGTCTCGATAGCGCTAATTAAGAATTAATAGCCTCGATAATATAATAAATTTATTTGGCGCCAGTGTTATTAATATATCGAGGTTATATCGTATGAATATTCGAATCCTTGCTTGTGTGGAAACAGATATGCCATAAACATGGGGTGATACACAGGGACCTAAAGCCTGAGAATTTCTTGTTCAAAGATGCCACTGAAAATGCTCAACTCAAAGCCATTGATTTCGGCCTTTCCATATTCTTCGAACCCGGTAAGTTTCCCGCTAACCGAAGAACAACAGCGACACCCGTACGTACTCTCATGTCGTTGTATCAGAACCGTTTTTAAAATAATTTGGTAGGTCAGAGATTCGGCGAAATCGTCGGGAGTCCTTATTACATGGCTCCGGAGGTACTCCGGCGCAATTATGGTCCCGAAGTCGATGTCTGGAGCGCAGGCGTCATCCTTTACATCCTTCTCTGCGGAGTTCCTCCTTTCTGGGCCGGTGAGAATTTCCCCGTTCGAAATTGCTGTGTAAAGTAGAGCATGTCTTCTAATTCTGAGGGCCCATTTAACCGGCACAGAGAGCGAAGAAGGCATCGCGCAGGCGATCGTTCGGGGAAGCATCGATTTCGAGAGAGATCCTTGGCCGAAGGTGTCTGAAGAAGCGAAATACCTTGTCAAATGCATGCTCGATCCCAATCCGTATAGCAGGTTCACTGTTGATGAAGTCCTCGGTATGTATATACAGTAAAACCTCTATAAATTAGTATTGTTGGGACTAGAAAATTTTATTATTTTATCGACGTTATTAATTTATCGAGGGATAATTTAGTGATGTTAGTTAGTGTATACATTACCTATAAATGATTTTAAATCTGTATGTTTTGTTTTCTGGTATGTAATGAAGAACATCCTTGGATACGAAATACCGATAGCGTCCCCAACGTTTCGCTCGGAGAGAACGTCAGGTTAAGGATCAAGCAGTTTTCTCTGATGAACAGATTTAAGAAGAGAGTTCTAACAGTAAGCGGTTTTGGATCTCATCGTTTTTTCTCGATCTCGTCAATGTCTCTAACGCAACTCGTTTCAGGTTGTTGCGGACAACTTGTCCGTAGAGCAAATGGACGGCCTCAAACAGATATTTGACATGATGGACACGGACAAGAACGGGAACTTGACGTTTGAGGAACTCAGAGACGGCTTTCACTTGATCGGTCATTCCGTCACTGAACCTGATTTACAGATGTTAATTGAAGCGGTGAGCGAAAAAAAAAAAAAATTCCTTTAATTTGTTGCTCTTAGTTGTCCCGCCTCCGTGTCTAAGATTATCTATTGTACCAAACAGGCGGACGTTGATGGGAACGGCACGCTGGACTGCGAAGAGTTCGTTACAATGTCTGTTCATCTGAAGAAGATTGGCAGCGACGAGCACCTGGCTAAGGCTTTCAGACATTTCGACAAGAACCAAAGCGGGTTTATCGAGTTTGACGAGCTGCGAGAAGCCTTGCTCGACGACCAGTTCAATCCCAACAACGATCAGGTCGTCCATGATATCCTATTTGACGTCGACTTGGATAAGGTAATACTCGGCCAAATTGCATAATGTTTGACCGCCTTGATGTAACGTTCTCGGGATTTTCTGATGGCGGATCCGATTGTTTTTGCATACAGGACGGCAGAATCAGTTATGACGAGTTTAAAGCGATGATGAAAACCGGAACAGACTGGAAAATGTGTTCACGGCAATACTCGAGAGTGTTGCTGAATGCACTTAGCTCCAGAATGTTCAAAGGCAAAACAGTGCAGGCAAAATTTCTCAAGTCCGGTCCCTTGTGAAACACGTCAAGAATCATTTTCCTTTTATTCTGCATAAAAGATGAGCATAAATTTGAAAAATTAGCACACATGGATTGAATTATGTATAGTTGTTTTTTTATTTATTTGTTAAATGCTTGACTTTCTTTATATTAAATAGGGATTTGTAGGATAACAAAATATTTTCTTCCGCTATTTCGATTTCTTTAAGGCAATGATGAACCGTAAACTAGAAAGAAAGAGAGAAAGAAAGAAACCTCCTTGCAATCAAGGAAACCAACTTTTCCGGGTTCTTTGAATGATTAATATGCTTCGAACCTGACCAAAACGCAGCGGAATAACTCTACGGACGGTATATGGGAATCCACAAGCACGTAAATCCTCGTTAACCTTACTTCAAACAATGGAAATCAAGTCTTAATCTGATGAGAAGACTAATATTGTTTATTTAATCTGCGTTATTTATTTTATGTCGTCGTTTAATTATAGTCTTAGGATAAATAAGTCCTAACCTTAGCATAAGTGCTGAATGACCTACCGGTCTTTTTACGGGTTTTTTTAATATATTAAACAAAAAGCTTAAATTTAATTAAAACAATAACTAACGAAAGCAATTAAAAAGGCCACATATATACAGCGTTCCTTCACGAAGATATTTCATTCCTTTTAGCAGAAATATTCTAGTTTTAGAGCAGAAAAATCCGAACGGAATCGGGCTTTGCGAGTTACAGAACCGTTATATTGATATTTCCACATCAATGTGTCTTCGACACATTGTTCGAAAACCACAATGAATACCGAATAAAGATTGAGTTTTACTTCCATTCCGTTCCGTTCTTTTCTTTTCTTTTTCCGTCACGGGGATATGAACACAACACCTCAAGAGTATAGGCTTTTCATTTTACTTTTTATTTTGTGCACTGAATTGACATCAGAAACATATATAACATAAACTAAAGGTATCAAATGTACATTAAAATCAAGAAACTTAATCAACTCAACAAACAAATTTGTAGTCCCCGGTACAGGAAAAAAAAATGCCATATTTACAATTGATTATAATAGAGCACCGATTCGACGCACATGTGCACGAAACGACCCCGGTTCTACTCTGCTTTTTAGTTTCTTTTTCCTCTTCCTTCGCATGAGTCATGACGGAGCCTGGACTAAACTGGTGGTCGGTCGGTCGTGCGATGAGAATTTTTATATATTGTATATACTATAAATAACTATACTGCAATAATTACGGTAACCAACGTAAATTGGTGATGAAGAGACTATCTGCTTTGTTGGCACATCCCGCATGTGGTGGCGGATGTCGAATTGGAAAAGGTGCAGGAATGGCAGGACCAGTTCACTGCACCACCGCGACTTCTCGATTTTGACCTTCTAGACTTTCCCTTGCTAGGTTCTGCTGCGTTTTTTGAGCTTGTCGTCACTTGGGAGTCCACATCCGATAGCCCGTTCTCTAATGCACCGACAAGGTTCTCGAAAAAATTTCTAGTCACCCTATTGAAAAGAAAATAAACATGAGAACCCGAAGCAAGTCGTAGGCAGTTAATAGTATCGATCAGAGGATAAAACAAGCGGAAATTGTATTTTTGACCTGCTTACAATATAAGGTAGCAAGTTGCAACAATTAATTTTCATGAGTGAAAAATCTATTTACTGAAATGAATTATGTGTAGTGCATACCTTGTGAGTCCAGCAAGCTTTGTCTGGAATTCACCGAATTCTTTGAGCGGGCCTTCAGAATTTAGGAATTGTTCCAGCTCCTTCTCCACACACTGATGAAGTCTCTCCAAACCGGACTCTGCTTCACCTGCGTAATAAAGAGCCGGCCGCGGATTACATACGTGTCATAGAACAGAGATTTGAATTACTCATCACAAGGAAGCTAAACTTATGTGCACCTACCTTGCAAATACTCAAAGAACTGTCTCTTAGCCTGCTCGTGGTCGGGCAAGTAGAACCCGTACGCATATGTCCACTTCAGCACTCTTCTGCATTCAACAATCTACGAAGCGGCGATGGAAAAATTCAATGAACTGATTAAGTTACTACCATACAACAACGAGACACTTGAAATTTCAAATATACATAGACATATATATATATAATCTTTATAAAAAATAAATTTGGTAAGGAAACAAAGAGGCAAGTAATCCTCATTGGTAATTTTAGTTGAAAACCCCACATAAGTGAAGCTAACACTATCTACGCAATTTTATTTTTTTTCAAATCTGATGGCTTGACCCAAATCTTTATCTAAATTGATCGGAGAGTACTAAAATTAATGATCAGGTGACGGTAGAAATCATTACAATCAATAATGAACAGACTTTACCTGTTGCCAGGCCTCGATAACAAACTTTAACTGAGACTGGGGTTGACGCTGGACCTCACTAAGCTTCTCCATCTGAGATAGAGCACAAGATATAATTAAAGTACACGAGGATTGTGCACTTACAAAGGAAAAAATCCATCAAAACCCAAATACAAATCGGGTTTAGCAGTGTATCGAGTTACCTTTACAGTTTCCATTTGATGTAAATCCGAGAGTGCTTTCTGCCTCGACTGCCAAGAAAAACCACAAGCTTATTATTAAGCTAATAATCACCAATAATACACAACTATATAACACATATTAACTTTTTCTTTTGACAAAAAAGAAATATCAATTGCATTTATACAAAAAGAGCTTACAAACTTGAAAACAAAACAATAGTTCAGACAAATATTTATATGGAGTACAAGGTAAAGATCTCAATATAAACTATATTAGCTGCTATGACGTAGAGTAAAAAATATACCGAGCTGATGAAATATATATTAGAATTTATCTTTTAAGAAGAAAAGAATACCAGTATTATGAAATAACAACAGCAATCACATAACAAAGGACGAGAAGCTAATTAGGCTTTACAAAACAATGATTGTCCAATAACAATCTAGAATAACCCTAATTAGGCTTTACAAGCTAATTACAATAATGGGAGGACGAGAAGACGAAAAAAAAGAACTCATGAAAATAATATATATATATATATGCATATTTGAACTAGGATAAAAAAGTTGACAGACAAAATGAAAATTTGTGGTTACCTTTTGATTGCTTGCCCAACGTTCATAATAATGCATGTATCTCTCCAAACAATTCTTCGCCATTTCTCTTTTACTTTCAGCCTCGTCATACTACGATAGAAGCACCAAAGGGTATTTTAGAAGGAAACAATACACATAAAGGAGTAGAATGCGTTCAAGACAATGCTCCAAGAAATTTTCAGTCTTTAAACAGAAAACTATTAGGGCACTTACGACTCCCTCTTGCTTGGCTGCCTCATAGCGGTTACAGGAATAGAAACCACCCGTCCTCTCGTCATGCTCTTTCCAGCCTCCAAGGCACAGCCTGCAAAAGCATGCAAATAAATCAAAATTCCCAGACATGTTCACATTCAAAAGATCAGTCAAGCTAGCTGATAGGAAGTCTAGCCAATGACATGAATTACATAAAAGGCCTTTCACGTATTAGTAACAAAAGATTCTTTACTTTGTGATAGTTAATAACAAGCGATACCAGAATT
This sequence comes from Parietaria judaica, assembly GCA_954871525.1. NCBI lineage: Eukaryota > Viridiplantae > Streptophyta > Magnoliopsida > Rosales > Urticaceae > Parietaria > Parietaria judaica. Next base: position 27,429,277 of record OX940872.1, read on the forward strand.
CCACCAGTGCACAACATAAATATCACTTGCATTATCAGTATATCACATGCAAATTTTAAAGTCTGGGTTTCAAAATTACCAGCAAAATTCAAATTTGCAAGGAGGCGTGCATGTCATGTGCATGCATCCATGGTTTTTTTCGATTGGCCGCTGGCACTTCGGGCATGGCTTAGAGTTCGCAAGTATCCTGAAAAATAAAATATAAATATTAGCGTTGTTTAAAAAAACCTTCATCACACATTGATGCCTGAAAATTATAAGCGAAATCTAACCCAACAAGTACAACAACAAAATAAGATTGGAAAGTGATATGATTTACCAGTTCATATTTTCAGACTCCGCGCTGTTCTTTAGAATCCATTTTCCCACAGTGCCACAATCCACTGGGCGATGAGCTTCCTCTGTGCACTGCAGTCCCAACAGAATGAGATCATTAGCACAGTCAAAAGATAAGTGGTAACAGTATAATTCCAATTAATTAAAAAAAAAAAAACGAGCAAGAAAAACTTACATTCCAGCAGAAGCCATGAGTACAGAGGCATGCCACATCATAATTTTCATTATCACCAATAAAATTCACAGCATATTCACAACCAGGCGCAGGACACCACTTAGTCTAGATCACAATACGATGAACAGAGAAAGATTAGATATGAATAAACAAAGAATTCATTCAACTAACTAGTTTACTAAAGTGAGTCTAGTCATTGAATTGTCAACAACCTCACCAAGGGTTCACAGCGAGCTAACTTCAAACAACCGAAACTTCAAACTTGGTTTTAACAGCCAAACTTGATAGGGGGTATTTAATAGTTTAGTCTAGTTGTCGCTTAGCTGTTATTAGGATATTATTATTAATTTCCTGTAGATAATTAGGAAATTACTTGATTCCTTTTATAGATTTATAGTTGCTATTTTCTCTCTAATCTGTTACAATTTGAGTCTAGGATTCTTGGCATATATGCATAGTTTTGTACGATGAGTAAAACAATCAAGAGTTTTTCTTCCTTGCATTATTTCAACAAATTTCAACAGGGACTCGAAAATGTAAAGTATCAGTTTACCTTCCTGTTATCCTCTATATAAGATCTACGAAGATAACACATATACTTCGCATTATCTTCAGTGGAAACCACGGAATTGACTAAGTCCTGACCAACAAAAGCATGGCAAGAGGGATCGGGACACCGCAGCGACAAACATCCAGGACCATCGTGAATGGAGGTAATGATGTAGCCTATCATAATATTAACGTGAAGAAGGAAAAAATGAGACTAGGTATGATTCATCGAATATCGATGAAAAGAAGAAAAACATCATATTTAATGCCAAAAGAAAGAAAAATAGAACGTATTAAAATAAATTTTCAGTTGAAAGAGAAAGCAAATGCAACAGGTATATCCCATGATAATTCATTGTTGAATAAATCATGTCAGGAGATTAACATATTTTCCTGAAGAAATAACAAGTTCCCCATATAATAGTTATGATTGGAGAGTTTTAAGTTGAAACTAACCTTGCCAGCAAGAGCTACAGAAGGGGTGACCACATGTAGCCGATTTAATTTTTCTACGAGAAACGGAATCGAAACAGATCCCACAAGTGACCTGTATCATGTGCGAAACATGTAATTAAATTCGTAACATTAAAAAAAAAGTACGGCTTGGAGAGAACAAAAAAATATTCAAGAGAAAAACAGCTCACTTTTTTTGAACTGGGCAACGGAACAACGGGGTTATCCAATAAACCAACTGCTTGCCTCACTCTTTCTTCATCAGAAAACCACGCTTCATGGACATTACTCACACTCCTGCAATATGAAGCTTCTATAATCAAGTAATATATAGGCAAGCTAATGCAAACACACCGATTATAAGGATCGGAAAACAAATAAGAAATATATATATAGCCAAGTGCCGAACCAATTAAAGTGCCGGAGTAAGACGCTTGAAGCAGTTCTCGATAAGGAAAGCACGGTCGAAACACTCGCGATGTCTTCATCCTGACAACGCAATATGTCCGTGTCCTTCAAGACAGTGTAGTTATTCTGAAACAAAAGACCAACTATAAGAAGCCATACAAAGGATTGATCTATATATAAAACACCAAGCAATTGTACTGAAAAAAACCGCACGGATCGAATCGAGTTTGCAACTTCCTAATTCCATAATAATTTCACGATCAAGTTCAACAATCATAATCTACTAGCACCCAGATCATTGCCCTTTTTTTCCTTCTTTTCAATTTTCCGCGTAGACATGGATAATCACAGCAACACTGATCAGCTTGATTCAAGAGCAAACCACACAGACAAACCATAGAATCTAAAGTTTCCAGATTGAAAATAAGCCAATCAACTTCGATCCAAGACGAACTCGGCCAATCAGGTGATCATCCAAAACAAAGAAAGAAAGAAAAGAAGTAATGCGACACTCACTTCGGGGCGACTAGCCTGGATCCTCTGGACGGAGTCGTCGTCGCTGACGTGACCGGCATCGGCGTCGTCGTCGCTGCCGTAATAGTCCATAGTCATCTCGTCGCCGTAGAAACCCTCGTCGCTGTCGTCGTCGTAGTAGTTCGATTCCACGTCGTGCAAATCGTCTTCGGAGTCCATCTTACGGCGGCGGCGGCGCGGCGGCGATGAGAGGGATGATCGGAGCGGTGGTGTTTGGATGGCGAGAAAGTGGAGAGAAAATCGAAAGTGGAAGGTTTCTTAATTCTTTACTTTCTCAAAGACGGAAGCTTCTATTAATATATATATATATACGATAATACTAATATCTTTAAATAATTTTATGATAATCTAATATCTTATTATTTAATAATATAATACGATTATACTTATTTCTTCTGCAGTGTATCTTTAAATTATATAGAAAACTCAAGAAATGCCCAAAATACACTCAAAGTTTATGAAAAATACTCATAGTTTCAATTAATTTATTTATACTAATTTTTAATAAATTTTAGACCATTATAACCTTGATTTTAATTATATATTTTTATTTTCGTTAATTCATTATTAATTATTTAGTTTAATTTCGAAATTTTATTTTCCTAAAATTAAGGTTGAATTATTCCCATATTTATCAGATTTTAAATTAATTTGATACTTTGACGTCAAATTTTGAATTTCCTTTTATTTGTCTCTCTCTCTTCCTTCTTTCTCCCTCCCTCTCTGCTCTTCGCTCGCATTCATCCGAGCTCCCTCATGCGCCTCCTCCTCCGTCACACGCCTCTTCCTCCATCGCGCGCCTCCTCCTCCGTCGCGCCTCCCCCACCTGTTGTTTTCCCTAATTCGAGACGCTGGAGATTCCACACACCTCCATTTGCTGCAACTTCTTTAATCATGTCGATGTCTGTGCTCGATGTGCAAAAGATATTGGTAATTACAGTTACGATTACCTAATTGCAGTTTTGTAATTAAAATTACCGAATTACAATTTCGTATATAAAGTTACAGTTTGATAAATACAATTACCGGATCGTTATTTTGTACTTATGGTTACAGTTTTCGTATACAACTTCGTAATTAAATTTACAAGTATATAATTCATTACACTTTTATATTAATAGTTACCGGTATCGTATATATAATTACGAATTTTTATGCGTTTCGTTTACATAGTTACAACTTCATAATCGTAGAACTCTTTTGAACATACATACGTAAATATTGTTATAAGTTTCGTATATATAGTTACAACTTCATAATTGTAGAACTCTTTCGAAAATACATACGTAAATAGAATAGAATTGAATAAGTATAGGAAGATCAGTAATTAATTTATAATAAAGGAAATAAATTGTATTTAAATAATGTGGTGAATACTTATTTTTGCTATAATTAAGGATGATTAATTATTTGATATTTAAAACAAGAAGGGTATATTGGTCTATATTTCAATTAATTGGTGGTTCTAATTACCAAAAATAGATTTGGGCATTTTTTGAACGTTCATTTACCCTAAATTATATTAATTCATATCTATGGATTTTAATAATATCTTTTTATTATCATTGTAGTTATTTATTCTGCAATTACGTTGAAGATAAAAAAATATAAAAAATAACTTATAGTCTACAACATCAATAATTAAAAACAAAAATAATTAGTTATAAAAATGAAATTAATATGAAATTATTTGAAACCAAAATCTAAAATTGACTTGTGAGATCATTGCCAAAAAAATATTCTTATTAGGATCCAATTCTGTCAATCGTTTTTATCTCGTGTCAAGCTCGTAATAATTATATCATTATTTTTTTGTTAATTTCAAGTGATTTATTGTTTATTTTTATTATATACGAAGTAATTATACATGTCGAGTGAGTTAAGGGCATACGTCAAACATGAGATAGATTAAAGAAAATGGGAGTCAATTGTTGTTAAGGTACGATTTCGTCGTATTTATTTATATCAAAACGACGGAACCTATTCTTGTCGTTTATGAAGATTGGTCAAAAGAAAATGGGCTTCGGACATTATCGCCGATGTTAACTGTTGTGTATTGCGCCACGAAGTCGCTTGGCATCGCGCCGTCATTTTGACACAGGAATTGTCAATGACATTATAAGCGGAGTTCTCATGCCATCATTTTTCTTGGCCTCGGATTAAAAAACATCGACCCCATGTAATCTTGTTAGGTGAAATCTAAAATCCATCAGTGACGGGTGTAAGTGTGATTTATGGTCGGTGGACCGTCAACGACAACGACATGAAGTCAGTGACGGGTTCAGGAAATTATATTATGGGAGGCTATATAACTGAGATGAAACTGAGACAAGCTTCATTCTCGATTATTAGACCCAAAAAAATCCAATAATTAGTCCAAAGCCAGGTCGAGAAACAGCCCAGGCTTTCGGCTTAGCTCGGGGCTGAAACGGGATACCGACTAAAATTTTAAACATTAAATTTAACGAATTACGAAATTCAGATAATATCTAGTTTAATTTAAATCAAATTCATCACAAAAATCAAATTTAATCAGAGTAGAACTGGTAGCAACTAGTTTAGGTAAATTCACAGTTGAACCCTGCAGGTTGCAACCAACCATCAATGAAAAAGAAAAGACCTGATCTTCATAGTAATGTAAATAGTAGAATAAAAAATAACATAAAAAATAAAATAAAATAAAATACAAAACAGATTTTTTTTTATTACTTTTCAGATGATTTTTTAATACTTTTCATGATTGTTTGCAATTAACATAAAAAATAAAATAAAATACTAAGCATATTTTCTAATTTTCATTTTCTAAGTATATATATATATATATATATAATGAATATATACAAAACAATTTAAAATACATTTGCACTATCTTATTACATTAAAATTATAAAAAAAAAACTAAATTATAAAAAAAAAAATTATTTGAATTGACTAGCAAAGAGGCCCATAGTTTCTTCAATAGTGGTATCCCCTGTATTTAATCTTAATTTTTATGAAGTCTATTTTTATACTTATTCAGCTATTCTAGAAGATGTTGGTTTACCATATATTGTCGTTTCTATATCAAAATATGCAATAGCTTCAAACATATTCCTATCTCACTGTCGTTCAACTTTACATTGTCATTTTCAAATGATGTCGTTTTCATATTTAATTGTCGTTTGTTAAATAAATAGTTTTTATTTCAACGTCATTCTCTTACCATAGCAATGTAACTTCCTTAACCATAATCAGTGTCATATTTTCAGTTTAATGTCGTTTATATTAATGATGCTGTTTTCACCGTCTTGCGGCATTAAGTCTCCAAGTTTATCGAAGTCAAGCGACATAAAAAACTCAAAATGTATCCGAAGTCCAATTAAAAAAAAAATATGACATAAAGACTCAAATGTACTTTCTTTTTTTCGACATTAAAAACGCGGTGTCTCAAAAATTGTCATTCATTAGTTTTCATCCCAGAACAGAAACGTTACTAGTAATTTCACAGCTCACATATTATTTGAGACATAAGTAATCAAAGTTGATAAATGTTTAGCAATAAATACATTTCCTTTTTCTAACAACATAAATACCCAATATCTCATCAAGCTCATTTGATTTGTGGCATAGAATTTTTATGGCAAAAGTACCCACATAATTTGAAAAAAGTACAGCTTATATATTCTCTCTTTATTTGTGGCACGAATTCCCAATGTTTCAAAATAGTAACACACACACAAAAACAGAATATATGTAATACATTTACTTATATTATATTCGGGTAATTTTGTGAAGAAAAAAAAAATCATGAGTTTTAGTTACAAAATGGAAAAAATATAATGAATTTTAATTAAAACTTAAATAAAATTGAGAGTTCGCAAGTGGATTCGATTGCACAAAAATATCACTATGTACTATATAGTAGGGGTGAAACCGGTACCGATAACCGGTAAATTAATTTTTTTTGGTCTCGGTATAGAAAATTTGAGATTTTTTTTGGTATTGATATTGGTATCGGTTTTAAAATTTCTTGACTTTTTATCAAACCGAGACCAATACCGAGAAAAAAGAAAAGAAAATCGAGAAAAAAAAACCGAGACATAAACCGGGAAAAATCCCAGGCAAAATCCAAAATAATACAAAATACCATGTCTGAAATATAAAATACATGTCTATTACATAAAAACATCCAACATAATAAAACCACGTCATTTATTTTTCTTTAATTTTGAATTCGCAGAGTCCTTTTTCTTATCCATTTTACTACTGTCACCGGTACAAGCTGAAGGAACGCAAGTTCAAACGATAAATTCAGAGCATTTTTCTCCAATTAACAATTTAAAGAGATTTGCGTTTAAAGAAAGATAAAAGCAAAGTAATTATACATGTATATATATAACGTTACAATTGACAGACATATATATGATAAAAAATAGTTGTATTCACTGTTCTTCGGTATGGCTAGTATGACTTTAAATAATAAAACATAGTTGTATACACCGATACCGATACCGAAATTCAAAAAATATTGACTTTAGTATTGGCTCTTGCTATCGGTATCGAAAACTGATAACCGATAAGCATCGATTCTTGGTTTTAAACTAAATTTATCTAATTTTTCTCGAAATCGATCTGAGATCAATACCAAAACTAAGACGATACCGAAAAACGGTTACAAAATTTTTGCCCCTACTATAAAGGTATTCTGCATTTTACACGGTACATAATAACAAAGTAAATCAAATTTCCAACTTCAAAATTGTAGCCATTACTTTGTAAACATATATGAAAATTCTACAAACGACATTAAGCTTTTACAGTCGTTTCATACGACAGAATTTATATTTGTCAAATCTCATTTTTCTTCTCTTTCTGGATCAACCGTTCAACACTAACCCTTTTTTCTAATGGGACATAAACACTATTTCTAATGCACCCTCAGTGTAAGAACATAAACACTCTTTATTAAACTATTAAATATTAAAAGTTAAAACAATACAATTTTTAAAACAACACTATTAAATGTTAAAAGCTAAAACAACATCATTTATCGGTCCAAGAGTAACTTTATCAGGATTTCAACATAAATTTATCGGTCCCTTGTCGTATATGTATCTTATAAACTTACAAGCACATGTGACAAATACATTGAAATACAGTAAGAACTTTTCATTAAAAACAAAAGGATCAAGAATATCACAAAAGCTTTTTATGGCACTAATTTTCAAAAGAAAATGAAGCTTAATTGACTTGCCTTCAAATATTTAGCTGAACACCCAAAATAAGCGAAGAATGTGCGACTAAACCACAAAGGAAATAAACCCTTCATAAACTCCAGAACTTCTGCCCCTACTCCATAATTCCATATAATTATCGACACCCAACTCCTAGGGAACTCCTAACAGCCAATGCTACACACGTCAAATTTGGCTGCCAACTTCGGTCATAGCTGCATCAGTCGGGTTGCCTAACGAATAAATAAGATAAACCGAGAGGGCCATCCAAAACCCACGGCAGGTTGCCGATACTCTGTCTTGTACACCCCATAATTGTCGTTTATTTATCTTGAAAAACCTGATTTCAACTTGATGGAACAATAACCTAAATTACTAGTCAAAGAACTTACCTTACCAATACAATTTAGCTAAAAATGCAATTGCATTGAAGTCACCTAGAATGAAATCAACTTGAGTCATCTAACATATGATCTTAAATACAAAATTGGAAAACAATACAATCAACCAGAGTTTTCCATTCTATAATGATCAACTAGCCATTAGAAAGACAGTTGACAAAGTGAAGAAATGGGTTAAATTTGAGGACCTTTTCATCCCTAAAGCTCTTGAATCATAACTTTAAGGATTCATAAGAAAGAAAGCCCAATATATTAGCACACCACGTAATGCCTTATTATGAAAGCCAAACAGAATAAAAATCAAATTAATTAAGCTCTAAAGGCCATCAACATTCAAAAGCCCTGAAAGACTAGCTCTTTGAGGACAGGAAAATGCTGACCAATCATCCAAGGATAATGCAGTCATCCAAGAATAGAAACGGCACAAGTTCTACAAGACTAACACATGTCAGCGAACTGAGGAAGTTAAGAAAACACTGAAGTAAGAATTTATTTCATTTCGAAAACAAGGCACAAAAACAAGATAGCAAACTAAGCACACAAAAAAAAAGATAAATACAAACAAAAATACAGCATATTATCAATGTTTACATAAAAAATAAATTAAATATTAATAAAAAGAATCAACGCTAAACTATTGAAAGATATTGAGTTTCAGACATCCAAGGAAGGAACTAGCAGCATTAGCTCTCAAGCCTGGCGAAGGCGAAAGCTTTAGGCGGCAACTGCGAATGTTATGAGAAACAAGCCTTAGGATTATCATCACCAACATCAAATAAAAAACAACAATGAAAAAGACAAGCAAATATAATATAAAAATGTATTAATATGTACTGTATAGTTTCAGACATCCAAGGAAGGAACTAGCATCACTAGCTCTCAAGCCTGGCGAAGGCGAAAGCTTTAGGCGGCAACTGCGAATGTTATGAGAAACAAGCCTTAGGATTATCATCACCAACATCAAATCAAAACAATAAATACAAAGACGAGCAAATTTTATATAAAAATGCATTAATATGCACAGTTTAGTAATCAGGCATCCAAGGAAGGAACAAACAACCAGCATTCCTCTCGAGGCAGGCTAAGGAAAAAGCTACAACAAAAGCAAAAATTTAGGCGTGAAACCAGAACGGATATACAGTTCTTTTGCACTATCCGGTTCTGAATCCGGGATCGCGACATTCAAAAATCAATATCCGACACCAGATTCAGATACCTGTTAAAAAAACCCAGATTTTTAATATCTTAATCCGGTTTTGGAAAGCCGATTCGAGTTTATAACCCGATATGGATTTTACCCAGATCTAGATTAATTATAATTAAATTTATTTTAAAAGAAATCTATGTTGTGAATCAAATAAACATCAGAACACACTATCATCAATAAGCACACAAAACTAACAGAATCAAAGAAATCAAAAGTGAGAAATTGGGTTGGCTCTCAGACAAATGCCTCGTATTGTCGTCAGGGTTAAAAGAATGGATTTCATCGGACTCGTCATCGTATTGTTCATCACTGAGGCAACCATTTAATCCCAAGATACTGAGTTTCAGACATCCAAGGAAGGAACTAGCAGCACTAGCTCTCAAGCCTGGCGAAGGCGAAAGCTTTAGGCAGCAACTGCGAATGTTATGAGAAACAAGCCTTAGGATTATCATCACCAACATCAAATCAAAATAATAATGCAACTAAGGAGCAAATTTAATGTAAAAATGCATTAATATGCACAATATTGTTTCAGACATCCAAGGAAGGAACTAGCAGCATTAGCTCTCAAGCCTGGCGAAGGCGAAAGCTTTAGGCGGCAACTGCGAATGTTATGAGAAACAAGCCTTAGGATTATCATCACCAACATCAAATCAAAACAATAGCGAAAATAACAAGCAAATTTAATATAAAAATACATTAATATCAACGATATAGTTTCAGACATCCAAGGAAGGAACTAGCAGCATTAGCTCTCAAGCCTGGCGAAGGCGAAAGCTTTAGGCGGCAACTGCGAATGTTATGAGAAACAAGCCTTAGGATTATCATCACCAACATCAAATCAAAACAATAGCGAAAATAACAAGCAAATTTAATATAAAAATACATTAATATCAACGATATAGTTTCAGACATCCAAGGAAGGAACTAGCAGCATTAGCTCTCAAGCCTGGCGAAGGCGAAAGCTTTAGGCGGCAACTGCGAATGTTATGAGAAACAAGCCTTAGGATTATCATCACCAACATCAAGTCAAAACAATAATATGTAAAAATGCATTAATATGCACGGTATAGTGTCAGACATCCAAGGAAGGAACTAGCATCACTAGCTCTCGAGCCTGGCAATGGCAAAAGCTTTAGACGGCAACTGCGAATGTTATGAGAAACAAGCCTTAGGATTATCATCACCAACATCTAAAACATCATAACCAAGAAGGTATGTCAAAACAAACAATTAAAAGTCATGCAAGAAAGGATCAATCAGCAATCTCTAAATGCAGTTAACGGCAAAAGACGACGATGAGAAACGAGCATATGAATTGTCATAATCAACAACAGTAAAGCAATATCTAGCCGGGAAAATAGAAACAAAATAAACACCATTGAAGGATAGAATTAGCAGAAACCCTAAATCCCAGCACAGAGAAGAAGCACAAATTGTTTGAGAAACTACCCTGAAGCACAGAATCAATCAAAAGCCTTCAAAAATCAAATTCGACATTGAAGTTCTAAGCTTTACAAATTACGTATGAACAGATAAACAAAACCAAACCAGTCGTGTCAAGCCAAGATTCGCACAGCCACTTCGCCTTTCGGAGAATCACAGAGATAGCTTGTCGCCATTACCCTGGTGTCTTTCCATCTGGTTGAAACGATGAAGGAATGGAAAAAAAAAAAAAAACCAAACAAATCAGTGATGAAACCGCAAACGAGCTCGGACGGTACCGTCAATGGAGCGATCGAGAGTGAAGGCGGTTGAGAGAAGAAACCTAGGGATTCAATGGCGATGCGAGGAATTCAGAGAGAGAGGAGACTGGGAATTTCGAATCGAAGCGGGGAGATTTAGGGTTTAAGGCGAGGAATTGCAGGCTAGGGTTTGGAAGAGAGGAGCCATGGCGGCAATTTATAGAATTAGGGCTTCTCTGTAAGTACCGTTTTAAATAAATCCTTTTTTATTTCAGAAGCCCAATGGGCCGAATCGCTAATTGGGCCCAATTTAATGTCGTTAAGATTAACAAAGCCCATGTAATAGTAGTACTACGGACGTGGATTTTAAAACCCCTGATCGCTAACGACACGTTCGGTAATAAACGACAAAAAATAATTGTCAATAACAAGCAAATATTTTAGTATTTGTAATTTATGGTAACTAGAAATTAAGTGAATGAACTGTTTCAATTTTTCAAGGGAAATTATGTTTTATATTCTTTTATTTAAAAAAAATATTGCTTCAAAGTTATAATTTTAAAACTATTTTTAAAAAAATTAGATAAAAAATACCATCAATTTATGATAAAGATTATCATACAAGGCAAGGTTTTAAATGCCGCTTGCCGATTTCGTTTCGCATTTTTCGTTTTACGGATATATCGCTTGCCGATGGGTATGCCGATGGAAAAATTGTAAAAAAAAGAAATACCGCATGCCGCATATACCGCACTTTTCGCATGGGCATACCGCATGCCAATGGGGTTTTCGACGGATATTCTGTGAAAAAATATTTGAGTATTTAAGCAAGATATTTATATAAGTTCAAAACTATATATTTAATAAATACAAAATATTCGTAAATTAAATATGTAGGTGACATGTATAATATTAAGTCACTTTATTAGTTGAAGTGTATAATATTAAGTCAAATTATTATGTGAAGTGAATATGTATGTTAATTAAGTGTGTAATATTAAGTGAATATTCATGTTAATTGTATATGTATGTTAATAAATTTAATATTAGTTGAAGTGTATATTATTAAATGAATATGTATATTGAGCGTATATGTATGTTAGGTGAAGTAAATATGTATATTTTTAGCAAGTATAAATATTTTTGGCGAAAGTTTAATAGGTATTTTTGCCAAAATCTACCAAAAACCGAAATTCCATCCAAATTTTGCAATTTTTACACTATAAAACAAAAAAAGATTTTCCACACCCGTGCCCATGCGAATTTCGCGAAATTTGGTAAAACGAAAGAGAAACGACAGGGTTTTCGAACCGCATTTCCTCGAAAAACGAAATTCGAGCGAATTTCGCTGCGAATTTCCCGAAATTTTAAACCATGATACAAGGTAATATAAATTGTCGTAAACAGTATCATAAACAACATGATAAACTATAGATAATGTATAATAAACTATAAAAAATTATCATAAACGTTGTGGAAAAAAAAAATATCGATTTTTCGTCGATAACGGTTTTTTAAACCTTGTGGAGCCTCTAATCATGTATCAACGAAGAAAAATTGATCATTACTTATCAATTTCTACAAAGAAAATAAAAATAAAGATTCTATACGATATAAGATTATATAAATCAGGGCACTTGTAATTCAATATAGAGTGAGACAAAGTAACATCAATTATTAGCTTGCTGAATATATAAAGGGCTTATTAGCAAAATACTCATTTAATCATAATTTTTTTCAAAGATTACTCAAAGGTTTGATAAAATTAAAGAAATACTCAAATAGTATTTTATGGACAAAAATAACCCTATCTTCCTCTTATTTCTCTATCACCATTCGACGAAGCCTTTAATCACCCTTCTTATTCAACGAAGCCGTTCGACCTCCATGTACGGATTCTGGCGCCGAAGCTGTGGAGATCGCGAAGCTGAAGGCTTGGCTCAAAATCATGTGCCGAAGAGGCCTCAGCCGTCGTTCGCCGACGCCGGAGCTCCGACCAGTCCCGAGGCGGAGCAACCCCTCGTCATCTACGAGGACCCTCCCTCCACCGGTGGAGCCACCCTGGCCCAGCTCGAATCGTCCCCCTCCAACCACATGCTCTGCACCTATCAGTGACGTCAAATGGTCCCTCTCTGGCTCTCTCTCTAGGTCCGGCGTCGAGGCCGATCGTGATGTTCTACTCGATGTACGGACACGTCGAGGGCTTGGCTCGCCGTATGAAGAAGGGTGTGGACGGCATTGAAGGCGTGGACGGCGTCTCTGTTTAGGGTTCCGGAGACTCTGCCAGCGAGCGTTCTGGAGCCAATGAAGGCTCCGGCGAAGGTTCCTGAGGTTCTGGAGATCTCGGCGGCGGAGCTCGCGGAGACGGACGGCGTGCTGTTCGGGTTCCCGACGCGGTACGGGGCGATGGCGGCACATATGAAGGCGTTCTTCGACTCAAAGGGGGAGCTCTGGGAGGAGCAGAAGCTCGCGGGGAAAGCACCGGGACGCAAGGCGGCGGGTAAGAAACCACTGCCTGAGTGAATTCTCCTTCATTTTACTTCAATTTTCGTAGAATTTTTTGTTGATTTGCTTCGAATTGTTTATAAAACAACACATCGAAAACTGATTTGCTCACCCCAATATATATTATAAATGAAAATCACTCACATTTTTTTTTATCGTCTTTACTGTGCGATGATTCAAAATACTCTGCCGCTGAATGCAACTGTTTCCTCAGATTCTTCAATTCTTAGATTTCCACTTGTATTCATTTTCTTCTCATTCTAATTCTAATTCTTTGCATACAATCTATGTAACTAGAGGAAAGGAAAATCTCACGTCCAAGCTCTCTGAAAACACCATTCTCTGCTAAAGCCGAAGAAGCCGAAGAGCGTCGCCGAAAAGAATTCGAGGCGAGAGCCGAATAAGCCGAGAAGCCGAATTCGATCCAAGAGACGAAGCCGCCGAAGAGTGTTGTCGAAGAAGCCAAAAAGCATGACCGAAGAGAATTTAATACAAGCGCTGAAGCAGTCGATAAGCCTGTAACTATAGTTACACTTATGTAACTACAGTTACACTTTTGTAACTAACGTTACATTATTTAAAATTGGTATTTATATTATAAATTCAAAAATTACAATTGTTACAGGTTCGGTAGGTCCGAATCCTATATATTCACAAGAAAATATTTAAAAATACTATTTTTTTTAAAGCTAAAATTAAAGAAATACTTATTTGGGCTTTTATAATATACTCCCTTCTTCTCCAAGCCTGAAGTTACACTTTTGTAACGGTCGTTAAACATTTGTAACTAGAGTTACACTTTTGTAACGACAAATACACTTTTATTACTGAAATTACACTTTTGTAACGAGAGTTACACTTTTGTAATCACATCCTGCACACAAAAAAAAAGTATAGGACCAAGACCAACAAAACAAGGAGTATAGGACCAAGCCTAGAGTTACACTTTTGTAACGAGAGCTACAAATGTGATTGCAAAGGTCCCGGAAAAAGAAAAAAAAATATTATGAGTTTTACACAACGTAACTGGAGTTAAATTTATGCCATTAGAGTTACACTTATGTAACTGGAGTTACACTTATGTAACTAAAGTTACATTTGGGTAACTATAATTACACTTGGGTAACTGCAGTTAATTTATGTAACTAAAGTTACTAAAATTACATTTGGGTAAGTAGAGTTACACTTGGGTGACTGCAGTTACACTAATGTAACTAAAGTTACATTTGGGTAAAAAGAGTTACACTTATGTAACTAAAGTTACATTTGGGTAACTACAGTTACACTAATGTAACTTATGTAACTTTAGTTACATAAACGTATTTTTTATTCATTACAACTCTATCTTATTAATGTTAGTTCAATACATAAAAATCAAAACTGCAAAAACAATAATTACTTTCCCTTATTGTAACGGTAACTTATGTAACTTTAGTTACACTAATGTACTTATTGTAAATGTAAATACAATACACAAATTTTTATCACTTATGAAATTGAATATATATCATATTGATATAAATTGCATGGGTGCTTCTCACTCCATAGCCACCACCACTCTCAGCTTCCAATCTTATTCGCTCCTCATCGCCACTGCTTCCCAATCTCTCTCTGAATTCCAATCGCCATTTTCATCCAATTTCAACACTTCACTCGACTTCCACGATTCTCTCGCTGTCCGTATTAAAACAATAATTTACTGTTTTTTCTTTATTGGAATTAATTTGGAATAAAACAATTTTTGTAACCAAAGTTACATACTTTTGTAACTGAAGTTACACTTTCGTAACTAGAGTTACAATTCAGTAGTGTTATAGAAATTAAGATGCATTATGTTTTTTTTTTCCTTAACAAATATTGAATCGAAATAGAAGGAATCATATATTGATACTTTATAGTGGCTTTTTGGGTACACCCTAAAAAATAGAGCGAATATATAATACATTAAATTCAAAATTAAGTAGCTATGCTGAAAATGTCCCAAAATTTTATTTTGGGCCCTGAATTGGGACACTAGAAAATGGAAGCTCAAAACAAACCCATTCAAATATCCTCTGACCATTTGGCCCATTCGAATTGTCAAACTCTCTCTCTGATATCGAGAGCAGAAGAAGAGAGGAAGCCATGGTTTTCTACTTCAAAGCTCGACCGGAATGCGGCGACTATACCATTTTCATGGGGCTCGACAAGTTCGAGAACGAAGAGGTCATCAAGTACCCTGCACTCGCTCTCTTCCTCGAACGCCCATCTCAGGTTAAAGATCACCACCGCCTCGGGTAAAAACCGTCCATAACGCCTTTCATGGCAGCCAATTGAGACGCCTCGGGAGCCATAAAAACTGCAACCTCGGCCAAACCTCGGGAGAATTTTATAGACTTTCCAACCCGTTAAACATCGTTACTCAAACCTCACCATACAAGGGAAAAGATAAATAAAACTTATCTTTTTTCCATTATAAACTCTAATGATCCATAAGCATTGAACATTCAGAAGTGAGAACCAAGAGCCTAAAACTTAGTAACCAAAACATCAAACAATGGAAGAACTAATCAAATTCAAAGCCTTCAACACAATAGCAGTTGATCAAACACAACACACTGTACTTGTCTTCTGCCTTCATGGTTCACTTGCACATTACACTAACAATTGATCAAAACCCATCGTAAAAAAAACACCATCTTTTTCTCAGTATAAACTCTAATGATCCATTCACTACAGTCCCAATTTGCTAAGCATTGAACTAAGAATGGGATTTAGTTACTTTAATTATTCAAGGAAAGTTACTTATAGTTTTATAAACTATTATATATAATAAAACATCTATAAATTGATAATGTTGAGACAATCAAAATTTATTATATTATCAAATAATTAATTTATAAAGTATAAGTTATATAATAATTTTAATTAGAAAAAAAAAATCTTATATAACACGTCAAGAATATTGCAATTAAAATACATAGTTTTAAGATATATAATATTACTCAAATAGATATTGTTTCATTCAATGGTGCAATTGTAGCTACAAAAGTGTCTAATTTTGTTCAATTGAGGCGACAAATAATACAGGGGCGGACCTAGAAATTCACGTCGGAGGTGACAAACTAAATTATATTGAAATAATTTTTAATTAGACAAGAAAAAATCATGTTAAAATAACACATTTTAATTAACTAAGTGATAATTTTGTTTTAATAACTCTTTTATTATTAAATTTTTAATTACTTTACTATTTCTCAAAATATAATCGGTTGCAAGAAATGTAATGTAATGTATATAGCTTGGTATATATACATATATATATATATTTTTATCTAATCTTCGTAACAATTTATTATATTAATTATATTTATTATGTTAAAACTTTCAGTTAGTACATGTTGAATATTATTTACGGTTTTTTTTTTTTTAATTTTCAAATACAGATGTGTGTGAAATAAAGTTATAGTAATTCACCATATATAACATATTAATCTGTATGATACTAAGAATAGTTTGATAGGATAATTTTATGAAATACTATGTAGACAGTGTGAAAAATAATGTTAGAATTAAAACCGGAGTATATAATAGTAAGCATAATAATACGAGAGAGATAATGGGTCCTACCATTAGTATATTTTAATTGTTCTTTTTGATTTGACGATTAAAAATAAGGGATAATAGTGGCATAAGTCCTCAACCTTTACTCAACTGGGGCGGCATAGCCCCGACCCCATTTAATAGCGGTATAAGTACCAAAAGATGAATTCCGTCCATATTTGACTAACGGAAGTAGTCAACGTTTGCGCGGTCAGCTTCTCGTCAACGTGGACGCTACGTAATCCGACATGTCACCATACACGTCATCCTCGCGTCATCAAATTTAATGCAAAATTAATTGAATCCCTCCATCACCCTTAATTTTGCATTAAATTTGATGACACGAGGATGCCGTGTATGGTGACATGTCGGATTACGTGGCGTCCATGTTGACGAGAAGCTGACCGCGCAAACGTTGACTACTTTCGTTAGTCAAATATGGACGGAAATCATCTTTTGGTACTTATACCACTATTAAATGGGGTTGGGGCTATGCCGCCCCAGTTGAGTAAAGGTTGAGGACTTATGCCGCTGTTATCCCTAAAAAATAAAGAAGACACCTTTTTCAAACGGCAAATAAGTGAATGTGGACCCACGTATTTCAGAAAGTACATCTTCTTCTTTGACTATTAAATTTCACTGTAAAAAAACCAATAACGTCAAGCTCTCTGAATAACATTTTTTTCCTCCAATGACGTATCTACCTATACATACATAGAAGAATATTTGAGTTGGGGGTGACATAAGCCACCCCCTTACAAGGCTGGGTCCGCCCCTGATCATATATAAGATAAATATTTATGTGCTTATCCAACTATGTAGCATCTTTTCTTACTTAAATTGGAAAGAGACAAAAAATAGACGTAAAAATGTGTTGTCTCAAATTTGTTGATCACTTTAGTTAGTTTTGCCATAAATTTTACTTTGGACATTTGTCTAGAGCTGTGATACGCGACGTCGCGACTCGTCGCGATGGACGTCGCCAAAATCGCGAGTTTGGGCGTCGCGACGTCGCGAGAAATCGCGACCAAGGGAAGAGTGGCGAGAAATTGCACGGGTTCTTCGATTTTTCTACTTTGTGGCATATGTATCTAGTTTTTTCCAGTGTTAAACTTAGTTAGTTTTTACCCGAATTTTATTATCAAACTTTATCAATAATTTCAAAACTATATTTACATATTTTTATTATTTATAGTAATTAATTTATTTCAAAATTAATATTTAAATATGTTATATTATTATTTTGTAACATATTAATTTGTTTGATTTATATGTTCGTTTTTAATTTGTAACATATGTTAATAAATATTAATTTGTAACATATTAATAATTTGAACAAATTTAATCAACAAATATATAATTAAATACGATAAGACGAGATATTAAAAAAAAGAAGTTGTATTATTCATTGTGAATATTACAATAAGGTGGAAGAGAGCTGTAAATATTCAGTGTAAATATTACAAGATGCCTCACTAAAACCTCTCTTGTAAAACCCTCCTTAGGGACATAAAACCAAGAGAGGAAAGAGCACATCATTACTCGGGGAACATTGCGTTGAATCTTTCCGTCATTAGCTCCAGATCGCTTGGCTCGGAGCGTTCGGCAATCACGGGGGGGTTGAACAACAAATCATTCAACACCACAATCTGCTCGACGTGTGTGTTGGTGGTTGACGCCCGCCGGTCGTTGATGAGATATTGAGCCGTGCTAAAAACGCTCTCCGAAGCAACGCTGGAAATGGGGATGGACAGTATATCCCTCGCCATTCTCGCCAATATCGGAAATCTGTCCCGTTGAATCTTCCACCACCTTATCACATCGAACTCGTCGGAGTCTTCGTCGAATAGCAGGCCGTAGTAGCGCTTCAATTCTGTCGGTTGGCCGTCCGTGTCGCCCGCCAACGGCGTAGTGGATTCCCCGCGACTTACCCGTTGCTTGAGTCTCCGGCTGAAGTCGTATCCCGTCTTGGTTGGGCTTGCCATCACTGCCCTTTGCTCCTCCTGTGAGTTGAATTGAGGGAACCGTTTGTTGTATTCACTGTACAATTCATAAAAAGCTTCGTTAACAACATTAACATAATTACGATAATCCACCCTTATGTTTTCTCCGATCGCTATCATCATTGGCCCATATGCATCCGAAACATGAGGGTCTAG
Organism: Parietaria judaica; assembly: GCA_954871525.1. Lineage (NCBI taxonomy): Eukaryota > Viridiplantae > Streptophyta > Magnoliopsida > Rosales > Urticaceae > Parietaria > Parietaria judaica. Next base: position 27,448,484 of record OX940872.1, read on the forward strand.
AATAGCACCGAAGCAAAACGAAAACGGGGGTAGATCCCAATACGACTTGAATTTTGCAACCATAGACTCAATAAGCGGCGAAATAATAGGGTCGTTTTCGAATTCTTTGAAAGCACACGAAATTTGATAAAGACCCGAAAGACCATGATTCAAAGAAGGTTTATTTTGGTTAGAAAAATTTAAAGTAACAGCATAAAAAGGTTTGAGGAAAGCGAGGAATTTCTTCGCGGTAGCCCATTCCGCCTCCGTGATCCGCGCCTCCGGAGGGAGTTCCTGTCCGAGGAAATGGTCCAAAGGAAGCCTCTGTCTACACACAACTGAAATCATTAAATACGTAGAGTTCCATCGCGTATTATTATCTAAACCAAACTTATTAGCTTTATGATTGTGGTCTTTACAAAATCGTCTCCACCTATTGGTGGTCTGAGGATGCCGGATCCAATCAACAATGCCGCGTAATTTTTCAACATGGTGTGCAATATGTCCCTCGCCCGTTCGTGCAATTAAATTAATTATGTGACAAGCACACCGTTGATGTAAAATATTTCGAAACGGAGAAGCGGGCAACATTGTTTCCAAGATCATAATCGCGGCGTTGTTGCTTGAGGCATTATCTAAGGTAATTGAAATAACACGATTTTGTAAACCCCAATCACCAAATAATTCAAATAATTTCTCGGCTATGTTTTTTCCGGTATGGCGACACTCGAAAGGCGATAAGTTTAAAAGTCGTTGACATGGATTCCACTCATCGTCGACGTAGTGGGTGGTCAAACTCATGTAATCATTTAAACTTGGACCGCTCCACAAGTCGGTGGTAAAAGCAACGTTTATGTTAGACATTTTGAAAAAATCGACTAAAAGGTTTTTTTGCAAATCATAAGCGGTTTCCATGTCCCCGGTATAAGTGGTACGGGAAAACTGCTGGTACGACGGATTAATCCTTTTCATATATCGTGTGTGGTTGGGATTTTCGACAAAACTCAGCGGAACGCCCGTAGAAAGAATCCATTCGAGTGTCCATTTCCGTAAATTCACAGCAGAAAGAGCACTTACCTGTGCTGTGTTTACCTCATCGAGCTCCCCGGTTGGGAAGCATACATTAGCGTGTCGGTTTAAGTATCCAGTTCCCCGCTCCCCCATTCCGTCTAGAATTGTCCCGCACTTTTTGCATGTGGCATTTTTAACACGCTCGCCTCGATCGTTGATGTGCCGATCTTCGTGAAAAAATTTCCACACCGGGGCCGTGTTTGGCCGTCCCCACGCCAAGCCATGAGGATTAACTCTATTAAAACAAAAGGAAAATCAAAAATTTAAATGTCATAAAGTTTATTATTCATCATATTGATTTAATTAAAAGTTAAATAAAAAAGTTAACAAAATTAAAATGGTATTTCTTATGTGTGAAAATAATTATCAAACTCTTTTGGACGGAACTCCCCGAGGTTCCACGGCCAGATCGACTGGAAAGGATGCTATGATCTCGCTTTAGGCCCAAGCTTTTCTAGACAGAACTCCCCGAGGTTCCCAGGCTAGCTTGGAGGAGATTGCAAAGCAAACCTTATTTAAAAACCAATCTTTCTAAGACACCGCGTAATCCAATAAGAACTTTATAATTATTATCACACATACAAATTACCTTTTTAATTTTTTTAACTTATTTAAGTAACCATTTAAAGTTTTATTAAATTAATATGATTAAATGATTATTAAATCTCAAGAAATTCGTTTCTGATGTGGAAGATCAGTCGGAACCGCAACCACAGAGCATACTAAGACTTTCAAGAGACGTGGCAAATTAATTAATTAAAATAAAATAATTAAATTAAATTGGAAGGTTTTTAACTTATTAAGTAACCATATAAAGTTTAATTAAATTAATAAGATTAAATGATTATTAAATCTCAAGAAATTCGTTTCTGATGTGGAAGATCAGTCGGAACCGCAACCACAGAGCATACTAAGACTTTCAAGAGACGTGGCAAATTAATTATTTATTCTAAAATAATTATAATAATAATAAAAATAATATTAAAATAATAATAATTAAAATAATTACCCCGTTTCCGGTCGCGGACGTCGAGCACGTCGAGGACGTTGGACGGAGCCTTCGCCGGTTTCGTTGATCGAGAGTGGAGAACCATCGTGGTACGAGCCAACAACAGAGGAATGGTGTGGGCCCTCCTCTTCGGCAAGATTGCGTCTTTGAGGCGGTTCCTCCGGCGGTTGAGATGGGCCCTCCATACGGTCGTCGGCGGGTCCTCCTTGAAACAAGAGTTCAAAAAATGGATCGGTGGTTCCTGCCTCCCCACATCGACGTAGCGTGCTGCTGTTGACCATTGATGCCGGAACGTGCGTCGGATAATTTGGATTTGGTGGGGAGGGAAGTGTTTCTACAACGGGAATGTAGCCCTCGGGCGTAGGTTGCGATTGCTCCCCGGCATTAAAATCAGGAAACAAATCCCTAGCCGCCCTACGACCCCCGGAACTACCACCGCTTCTTCGAGACATAATGAGAAATTTGAGAACTTGAGAGCTTTAGAGGGAAAAAACTTAGAGAGTTGAGAGAATTTGAGAGAGAGTTGGAAGATTGTTGGTGAGGAAATGAGGGTGGGAGAGGTGGTATTTATAGGATTTGAGAAGAGAGTTGGGTGGGTGAATAATTATTGAGGTGGGTGAAGTGGGTGAATAAAGTTGGGTGAAAAATATTGAAATTTGAAATTTTTGGGTTGGAATTCGAGTAAAGTGGGTAAAAATTATGGTTGAGTAATTAATTTCGGGTAAAATTCGGTTGAAGAGTGGGAATTAATGCCACAAAATAGCACACCACACGGATCGCTGACGTGGCGCGTTGTGGGCCGTCGATCGTCTCACGCGGATCAGCCCCTCCCACGTCGCGACGAACAGCCCACGTCGCGACCAGTCGCGACTTTCACCCCATAATCGCGACGAGTCGCGATGGCTCCAAATTCGCCGCGACGAGTCGCGACTGTCCCATAATCGTCGTGACTCGCAGCTCTACCTGTATATGATCAAGTAGGACTTTGCTGAAAATTAACCGACGTCCGTTAAATAAATTGAACGTGAACATGCATCGCTTCGTATTTGTTGGCTTTAGTTGCTTTTGCCGTTATTTTTCATTTTGGATCGCTGCCGCCTACGTTGGTCAAAGTTTGGGTATTTTTCCGTAATTATTTCATTAGTTATTAATACAGTAATACATGATGATTCCAACCAATCTCAATATTCCAATAGAATTACTCTCACACAAATAGCACTGTGAATTGCAAACCCTGAAATTACGAAGCCCACAAATTCTCTGAAGTTATCTGTTCCAACTGACATCGACCATCCTGCATTCCTGCTGAATGCATGGATATTTTTTACGTTCTATGTATATGTATATATATATGTATATCAGTGTATGGATGAAGTTCTGAATCCAGAAAAGTACTAATAAAGCCCATACACAATAAGCACAGCTTCAGTACCTTTCCCATATTAAACGCATTTCAAACCCTAACAAAACCACGTAGAAAGTAATTACATGCAGCCATGCAGGCCTCAGGCTTCATGCTCGGTGCGAAGGCTTACCCTTTGTGGGCCCCCCCACCGGCTAGTGTCGGACGAGTCTCTGCCGTGGCAGTTGCTCCGGCGAGCATGGGCCGTCGGAGGAAGCACTCGCTGCCTGCACAGAAAGAGGAGGTGTTCAAGTCGCTCGAGGGGTGGCTCTCAGAGCGGGTCCTGCCGCTCCTCAAGCCCGTAGAGCGGTGCTGGCAGCCCAGTGACTTCCTACCCGACTCTTCCCGTCCCTCAGAAGAGTTCCTGGCTCAGATAAAAGCACTTCAAGATCGGACGGCTGAGATTCCCGACGAGTACCTGGTAGTGCTCGTCGGAAATATGATCACAGAGGACGCGTTGCCCACGTACCAGACCGTAGTCAACACCCATAACACGACCAGAGACAAGACTGGCGCGAGCCAGAGCCCGTGGGCCCAATTGACCCGCGCATGGACCGCTGAGGAGAATCGCCACGGAAACTTGCTCCGGTCCTACCTTTACTTGACGGGTCGGGTCGACATGAACATGATCGAGCAGACCATGCAGTACCTGCTTGGAGCTGGACTGGTGAGCAAGGGTGAAGATTTTATACCCGTCCAGGATACTGGTTTTGAAATATATTTTTTCTTCAAAAATACCGGTAAGTGGCGGATTTATTAAGGGCCGAGCGGGGACGGCCGCCCCCACTTGATTCAAATCCGTAATTTTTAATGAATAAATATATACAAATTTATTAATATATATATTAAATGTATCATAACATAACAAAGTTAATACTTTGATGTAGTGGCTATATTTTAACTCTCTCTCCTTGAAGACCAACGTTCAATTCCCATTGACATCATTTTTTAATATTTATGATCCCTATTATTAATCATCTCTTAATATAAAGATTATTTTATTATACACTAAACTATAATATTTGTAATTGTATCACTAAATATTTTATCAATTATTAAAAATTAATTATAAAAATTTTATTTATTATATTATATGCTAAAAATTTCGGCTTAATTTTTTTCGCCCCCTCTTGGCATAATCCTGGCTCCGCCCCTACCGATAACAATATATTTAAGTAAATAGTTTCTATTTCGAGTTCTTATATTTATTATTGATAAAAATAAATCCTTGATTTCCGGTATCGGTTATCGGTATAATATCAATTTTCTATGTCCTTATACTTTTACCGACGCATGAATGCGTTGGAACAATATTACATTAAAACTTCGATAAATTAATATTCAATTTTGAATAATTTTGATTAAATTATTGGATTTTTATATAAAGATTTTATTGTTTTGGCAATCAAATTCCTGCCTGTAAAACCCTCATCGTTAGCGTGGTAATTAGTCAAACGGCGACCTGTTTTTTATGGATTAAGTGTCGATGAGGAATTTTTGTGTAACTATCTTTTTTTATTTAGATTTACGTTTGGGTGCTATAGTTTCATTTAATATTTTCAATTCACAGTCGTCCACGCTCTTTCATGTCGTTTATGATTAAGTCTCATAACACGATGTCGTTCGACAGGACCTGGGATCCGAGAATCACACGTACTTGGGTTGCGTGTACGCGGCGTTCCAGGAGCGCGCAACGTTCGTGACGCATGGCAACACGGCGCGGATGATGAAGAGCTTCGGCGACCCCGTGCTCGCGCGCATCTGCGGGACCATCGCGGCAGATGAGAAGCGCCACGAGAGAGCCTATACGAAGATCTTCGAGAAGTTTATCGAGGTGGACCCGGACGGTTCCGTTTTGGCCGTGGCGGGCATGCTACGGAAAAAGATCACCATGCCAGGGAACTTTATGTATGACGGGCACGACCCGGGGCTGCACGACCACTTGTCGGCGGTGGTTCAGCGGCTGGGCGTGTACACGACGTATGATTACGCGGACATAGTGGAGCATCTGATCGGGGAGTGGCGGCTGGAGAAGCTGGAGGGGCTGAGGGGCGAGGCGAGAGGCGCGCAGGACTTTGTGTGCGGGCTTGCGCCGAAGATAAGGAAGTTCCAGGAGAAGGCGGACGAGCGCGCCCGGAAGATGGGCCCGGTCAGCGCCAATTTCAGCTGGATATTCAACAAAGAAATCCTGTTGTGAATTAGGTAAACCGCGAGGAGTGTTTTGTGACCATATGTTCTTATTTTAGTAATATATGTAAGAAATTCTCGCAAAATTAGAATGTAAAAAGCTAGTGTTAGTAACTAAGTTATAAGGTTGTAAAAAAAAAAACCTAAGTTATAAGAGTGAAGCAAAATATGTTAGAAATAAAAATAAAAATCAAGAGTATATAAAATAATTATATAACGAGAGTCTTGACCCCTTATTTATTACTTGAGATTGATTATATCTTGTACGGCCGCAGTCCGTATTAGTGGCGAAACTACTGTTTGTATTCGGATGACTAGATTAATTTTTTTATCAAAATGATATTTTGCGGGTTTATATTTAAATTTAGTAAAAATTAAGCGAGGTTGAGTTTTAATTTTTTCTTTTTCTTTTTCCGAAGGGGGTCAACCCGACCCACTTTGTGCTTACTTCGGCCCCTGGTCTGTACATACTGTATACATGTTTTATTTTGTTATTTAATCTTGGCTGTATGTATTATATATGTTAGATACATATTATTTGTATCATAATAAATTAATAATAATGCTAATCGGCAGAATTAGTCTACGGTAATGTACACGTAAAACTTATCAATTTAAAATAGATGTGAATGGAGTCGACCACACATTTATAGGTATATCAGTGAATTAAAGTCCATTTAATAGTAGAATGTATAGGCCATTTTTATTTTCTTAAATTGTTTTAAAAATGACTTTAAATATGAGTGCAACTTACGGTATCTCATTATTAATCATGAAAACAAATGCATTATTCTCAGTATAACACAATAATATGCTCCTTATTAATTTCACAGAGTGTTCGAATACTAAAAAAATCAAGTTCACCCTAAACAGTGCCAAAATTATAGATCTAGACCAAAATTTATAAGCAAGACAAATACAAAGAATTGCAATGGTACATACATACACAAGCAAGCAAAAAGATAAAAGAGGAGTTATATTCAACAGAAATTTTAGAGACACGTGGCCGTCAAAGGATGTTGCACTGGCCGCTTTCGTGGTGGCCATACGACGTGTTGCTGACGGGGATGAGTCCGCAGTCGTTGCAGCAATTAGGCAACATGATTGGTGCACAATATATCTTTGTCTCTGGCGGCTTCGGTGGCCCGACAGTCACAACTTCTGCAAATCTTTTCGCCTTCCTCAGCTGTTGTACTATCAGCACGGGGTCGACGTCCCCAATCACCGTCAACGTCCCTTTTGCCGCATCTGCCATCACCTGGTTGATCCCTGCTCACATTTTCAAAACCCCCTTTTCATGAAAAATGGGACTCGAAGCCGGAATTTTAATTAAGGGTAAAACATGTTCCAAAAAAGGCCTCTACATTTAGTAAATCCAATTATATTTAATATATATGTATATATACACACGAATATTAAAACTTAATCAACATAAATTAATGAACAATTGCTTTGAGGGATATTTAATGATCTTATTGAGCTCGTTATTTAAACTAAAATTTGGAATTAAAAACTCGAAAAAATCTTGATTCTAAGGGCCAGCAAATTTACGCGACTCCGGTTCCCTCACCCTGAAAGCCGAACTGGTTTTAATACAGTTCTCGATAACCACTTTTATATATGAAAATAATAATAATACGTCCTCGTAATAACCAGGTGTTTAATTTTCACCCTAACCTTACTCAGCTAATAAGAAGTCAAACACGCGTTTGTGATTCTTAGCTTACCGGAGAGCTTCGTGACCTCCTTGAGCAAGTCCTTCTTGCACTTCTCGCAGTTGATGTTCACTTTCAAAACGGTTTTCTAATGTAAATCACACAAACACAACCGATGTTATAGAAAATATTCCATTCAATTTCTCGTATTAAATATATAGAACATAACTAGTATTTATTTGCTTAATACGTACGTACCTTGACGGGCGACATATTAAGAAACGGCTCAAGAAGGGTTTGTAGTAGAGATCAAGCTACACAATCAGAACTTTTCGTAATGATTGCAAAGAGTTCGATAAGTACTTATAATTATACGTATATGACAACGTTCTATACATACATATATATGTATATATACATATATATATATAGGCGTTGGACAGTTAGTTTGGTGGAAGCACTCGCGATTCAACGAGCGTGTCACCTTTCAAGTAGGTCCAGAGTGATCCATTTGCAAGGACTGACCACTTAATTTAATGCAAGAAAATGAATAAATATATGCTTAATGGGGTTTTAAGACTTTGACTGGGTAATGATATAAAGTCAATCATTTGTGGAATCCTAGTTGCGAACGAGTAGGTCAGACTCAGAGCCACTGGGAATGTTTTCGTCCCATACTGCTTGGTGGAAACCAAACGATGTTAACTTCTACCTTTCATACGGCATATATACATAAAGATTTCATTTCATATACATATAAAATGATTACAAATGAAAGGAGAATTACCACTTAGAAACGTTTGATTTGATTAAATTGGTTTGTTGCAAAGTGAACACAGAACCGATAAACCACCGGATAGTGTAATTTTATGATTATATCGAGTAGTTATGCAAATATCAATACGTATATATATTAGATTTAATAGGTATACCAAGAATTGACAAGTGTAATATTAATATAAATTTACAATGATAATAATTATTTATTTATGGGATTGAGGAATTAATTACTGATGCTCAAATTTTTATTTTTATTTTTAACAACCCAGTACATATATTCGCCGGCACCGAGCTACAACTACTATTGTTGTCTCTGTCGCTCTGTTGACTTCGCAAATGTCTTGACGTCGTCCAACGATTTGATTAGGGATGGAGCTTGATTTAAGATTTTTCTTATTTAATTATTTTATATTTCTTTCTTAATTCAATTTATACATTTTTTTATTGAGGCAGTTCAGTTTGGATTTTTAATTAGAACTTTCAGTTTGAATTTTCTAATAATATTTCATTAATTAACTTTCTTACAAATAATTATATGAAAATATATTTGATTATTTTTTGGGAGTCCCTAAAATTTCGGAGCCCTAGGCACGTCCCTCGCCTACAAAGAAGGCCGGCTCTGTATATTTCCACGAAAGTGCTCACGGAAAATTTTTTCATAGAAACTTCGTCAAACCCATAGGAATGCCAAAACCTGGTGGCGGAGACGACATATAACAAGGAGTATTTTGCACCGTTTCCATCCAAAAAGTACAGGGAGTTTGTGTGAAAGTGTGCCCGGCTAGCCCAAAGAATATTATCACTATTTTCTAATTTCAGAGGTAAATTATATATAAAAAGTGAATTAAAAGGTATGTTTCGGTAATATATCAAATGCAAATTAATCCAAATACTACTATTTTTTTTTCTTTTGAAGTCAATCCAAATACAAATATAACAAGTTACGCAAGGCAAGATGAGAAGGGATGACGTAGGCAGTGTTATTTGGCACGTGATCACCTACCTACGTATAGAATAGGGGTGCAAGCGGACCGGGTACCCGGATTTTTTTGCCATACCCGCTACCCGGATCCGGAATCCGGGTTATTTGAAATTGAAACCCGGATCCGGATATTTTTACATAAAAACCCGGAAATCCGGATCCGGGTTAAAACCCGGTTTTAAAATAAAAAAACCGGTTTTTAAACCCGGATCCGGATTTTTAATAGTTTTCGGTTTTAAAATCCGGTTCCGGTTTATAATACGGATTTGAACCTAAATTTTATATTTTAAAAAAAAAAAAAACTTGAAGTAATTATAGCCAAAATTAAAAAATCAAACTATATCATAATCATATCATATATACTTACAAAAACTAATAAGTAATTAACATGATAAATACATGTAATGTTTTATATTGTTAGTATTGTGAGAGAAAAAAATTATATCAATTTGGATTAGAAGAAACAAATGGTTAATCTACAACATTAGTTTGGAGTTGGATGAGAAAAAAATAAATGAATATTTCTCTTGATAGAAATTCAATATGTATTTTTTTTTATGTATTTTTTTTGGTATGGAAATTCTAAATATTTTTATGTATATATTTAATAACCGGGTTTTAGTAAGCTACTATGCGGGTTCCGGGTTTTTTATTCTCTAAATCCGGTTCCCGGAACCGGTTTAATCCGGATGCGGTTTTTTTAATAAACCGGTTCCGGTTTAACCCGGATTAATACGGTTCCGGTTTATTTTAAATACGGTTCCGGTCCGGATGCGGTTTAAAACCCGTATTTCCGGGTTTTATTTGCACCCCTAGTATAGAAGATACTAAAAATCATATTGTTAGTTTGAAATTAAAAAAAGTAATAATAAATCGAGAAGTTTTGGTGCCAAACAGACGTTCCTTGAAGATTCATTATTAGCTTATATAATTTGACTTATCGATGCCATATGTTTGTAGATAAAGTCTAAGGTAAGCTATATATATGATAAATAATAGCGTATTTTATTTATTTATTAATAATCAGGTAGTATCGCTTATGGAGATGTCTAATATTCATATTTGAACACTTAATTATTCGTAACTATAACCAATATAATAAGCCATGTTGATGATCTGTTTATTTTATAATTAAAAGAATCTTATAGACCTACTCTTATGGTCTTCTCCAATCACATTCAATTCATATTTGCAATATATTTATTTTCTCGAAGAAATCCAGTTAGCAATATGTTAATGGTGCATCTATTTTTATTTTCTATCTCCTTTATAACAACTAGTTCATTAGAAAGTTGTTAGCTCGTCTAGATATATATATATATATATATAAATAATATGATTATATGATTAATACGTTGTTCAATTTAATATTTAAATCGTCTTGAATAGTCCTATTAGTTTAGATGTCTTATTAGTTGTAAGTATTCTAAGATAATCTCACTAGTCACTAATTCTACATATAGAATATTCTGTTTTACTCTATATATACGTAAATACATACTCGTTAACCGTATCCTCACTTCTACTCTCTCCATTGTTATAAAATTAATAATTTTTTTTAATATTATTCATTTAATAAATATGAAAAACAATATTTTCTTTTTCTATTCTCTATTTAAAATATATAAAATATTATAATATAGGTAAAAAACAATGGTTATGTTTAATAGGGGTTAGAATCCCCCTAAAAATAATTCTATACTAATTTTAGTTTTTATTTTTATATTAAAATAGCAAGCTAAACTTCCTTTGTTTCCACGAAAAAAATTGAATTAACTTTGGCATAAATCTAATTCTGAGTTTCACCAACGGATCCATGGTCAGCTAGCTAGAGTACCCATACAAACGTATGTATGTAGGAAAAGAAAATACTTATTGTTATTGAGTTTATCGTTACAGTATATTTATTTTGTTGCTGAGACTCAACTAACTAAATTGGCATACAGTGACACTTCCTCATTTGCATCACTGTTTGATATTATATCATGCCTTGGGATTTTGCACATTCTTCGACCCACAATCAACGGGTTGCGACCTCTATGTCAGTCACCTGATCATGTAAATGAAAACACTACCACGCATCGTACATCACCGGGAAAATTCTCTCTCGCGTATTAAATTCATAAATATAAAATTTGTGCAACCGCGCGATATTTAAATAAACCTATTTATGTGAGTCGTCTATCTCCTAGTGCTAGATACCTTGTTGACTAAAAGTGGAACAAAATGGATATGTGAGAGTTAAGGAGATATTCAATCAAAAAATAAATAAATAAGCCACTGACAATGATTATTAGCATATATTATGTTGAAGTACCAATAAGCAAAAAAAAAAAAAACTATAATTATTTAAAACGATGGAGATGAGTCGAATCATTGATATGTACGTCATATAATAAAATTATATATGTATATATATATATATAATTTAATTTAATTCTCAAACATAACATAATTAAATTATATATGCGTGTATATAATTCTCACATGTGATATTATTAGACAAAAACCTATAAATTATTATTTGTGAACATTAAATTACTCTAGGACGATCTCCGTAGACCTAACAAAACATATTTGTTAATAAACCGTTGCATAGCTCCTGTAAAAACCAACTGAAATAAATGAGTCATACATGTTCATAAACTATTACATAGCTTTTACAATACCGAGTTTATAAACTACGAAAGTTTTAATAAATCTTTAGTTTTAAAATGCAGTTTAATGCAGGAACTATTCAATCTTTGTCGTTGCATATATCTTTCAATACAGTGTAGCTCTTGCAATACCGTTTTGCAGGTCCTCAAAAAAGCCTCATATTAATTATTCGCCTAAGGCCCCGAAAAGGGTTGGCCTAGCCCTGGCAATAACCTAGCCAAATTACAACCAGAAACTTCGGCGAAGGCTAGCCAAAATACTAGGTAGGCCAGAAGATGGGGGAGCAACAACCAATATCGAAACAGTGTATGTACCTAACATCAATAATACTATCAACCAGACTATAATTTCTAATGGCATACCGAAAGCGAACACTAAATTCAATGGCGTTGACAAAATGTCAAAAAAGAGATTCAGACAGATATTGGAGTAGTAAAACACAAGCAGGTCGCCACTAACGGATCGACCAACAAAATGACCAAAGGATGTTCCCTTGTTGCACATCTCGAACGAGAAAAGAAGATGATCATTTATGCAACAGTCGGCAGAAGAGACAAGAGAGGCGCGAAAATATGCCGTCGGTTGTTGGAATGAGGTCGGAGGATGAATCGTCGAAAACGTAGGGAAGCCGAAGCTGAAGGTGTGAGAGCAAATAAGAAATAATATTATAAAAGATTATTGTGTCAACTGCCCGAGAGGATAAATTCAAGATTTCGTAAAATACAGTGTAAACTCAAAGGGCAAAATCGTCATTCTAAATTTTTTACATTTAAAAATAGTGCGAAAAGAAAATAATGTATTTCAAAATATATGTAAAAAAAATTGCATGTAATAACGAGGGTACCGAGACGACATCTCTGATGCGGTTTTTTAGCCAATTCTTTCAAGTCGCTCTTCCTCAGCCTCATCTCTTTCGCGCGACTTCTCTCTCACCACCTCCCACCTGTCGCCGCCGCAACGCCGGGGTTCCTTCCCGTCGCAAAAAAAGTTTGCGCCGTTCCCGAACGGCCCGGTGGGAGCGTCCCCTGAGAGAGTCATTCTGAAGTTCGCGCTTAGCCACCCAACTCCGGTGTAAGAGAGGTAAATTTCGTCCGAAGGAAACACTTCGCAAAAAAACTTGATTATACGAATGGTTCGCATTGGATATAGTTTTTCGTGGGTTGATTTTAGGCTTCCTTTCTTGTTGGACAAGTAAATGTTTGCGAGTGTTCTCTTATTTGGATTCTTAGTTCGTCTCTGAAGCTTCATTACTGTTGAATTGCAATACTAGAGAGTGATTGAGCTGACTTTTGTTTGTTTGTCATGGAGTTCGAACAGGGCCGGCCCAACTCTTTTCGGGGCCTTTGGCGAATCATTAATATGAGACTTTTTTTGAGAGTCTGCAATACAATATTGCAGGAGCTATTGGATTACAGTATTGCAGGAGCTATACGATATAACAAAACTTATACAACACATTAATAGACTACTCTTTGCATTTCATATACTTTTTTCTTTGCTTATCTTGACTATTTTCTTCACCTCTCACACACTCTCTTTCTCGCCGAACTTCGATCGACGATGTACGTTGAGGTTAACTTAATTCGATCGTGGACCGGACCAAGTTCACTCTCCTTCCTCGATGTTAGATGACTTTGGGCTTCTTTTTTCCCTTTTTTATTAATTATTATCTTTCTATCTGATTCGTCATATTGATTCATTTGTTTTTGTTACATAAAATTAATTGTTTGTTTTTATTTGATTATTCTCTTTCTTATATTTTATCTGAATTCTCATTTGGATATATTATATTAGCTAACTAGCTAAATTAGAAAGAAATTAAGTTACTGCATTTAGAAGAAAATTATAGTCAGAAACAATAATAATAAATAAAAAAGCGAGAGAGATTACTTGGTTTAGCTACAATATCTATTGAAAAAAAATATGATCGATAAACTTGATATACGTATTTGATTGCTTACAAGGCGGTCTGTTTAGATCTATGATGTAATATTTTGAGGTTCTTTACTATAAAAAATGTGTTGTAAATAAAAAAAGATGATAATAATGGGTTGGCCTTGGGCCAACCCAGTGCTTGGGCCGGGCCTGGCTTATCGTATCTTAACACTCCATTGAAACAGATTAACTGACAGACATCTGCAAGCTCCAATTAGGGTTTGACCAGCGAGGAGATGGGAAAGAAGGCGTGGCGGGCCAATATCAGCACCGAAGACATCGACGACGCTCTCTCCGGCGGCTCTCTCTCTGCCGTCCCGACCGAAGAAGTCTTGTTCGTCGACAAGTCCAAAGGTCTGAGATTTTGCTCTCTTGTTTGGGGTATTTGGATTGGAACTGTTCCAGTTTAAGTTTCTGCCAACTTTTTTAAGTTTTGGGGGACTACTTTCCCCTTTATGATGAATGTACGGCCGTCCCTGGTCGTGTTTTCATCACGTTGTGAAACCGAGCTAAGTTGATGATCTCGATTGATTGTTTTTATTTCTTTAGCTACAGGTTGCAGTTTCAGGAAAAGAGTATGAGGTAATTATGTCTTATGCGATGACATTGACTTTGGCCTCTGCTTCTTCTGTACCGGTTTTTCATTCAGACACACTTTCCTCGGATTGTTCCGCCAAAGTTCACAAAGCCTCTGTTTTTGTCTGCTCGTCTTTGAGAAACTCTTCAGTTATTGCTAATGCGACTACTAGTTACAGTTATAGAACTAGGACTGATTCTAATTACGAGAGACCAAAAGATTCCGATAACGATGATAGCAGAACGACCGACCGGTTTACCTACAGCAGAGCCTCGCCGTCAGTGAGATGGCCGAACCTTAAACTATTGGAACAAGGTTATGAACATAAACCTTTATCTGATCAGAGTCATGTCGATGTCGTCTGTGATTCTGAGGGCGATGAAGAGATCGAGGTCAAGAGTGATTTAGAGTCTTTGGAACGCAATGAAGAAACCGAACGAGGTTTAGGTATGCCCAGCAGGACACGGGTCAAGAAGATGAACAAGTTGGCTCTTAAGAGGGCGAACAATTGGAGGGAGAGAGTGAAGTACTTGACAGACCGGATTTTGGGTCTCAGACAGACCGGATTTTGGGTCTCAGATCCAATGAATTTGTTGCTGATGTGTTGGACGATCGTAGGGTTCAGATGACTCCTACTGATTTTTGCTTCGTGGTGAAGTGGGTGGGGAATTCGAGCTGGCAAAGGGCTTTGGAGGTTTACGAGTGGTTGAATTTACGAAACTGGTACTCTCCAAATGCTCGGATGCTCGCAACGATTCTAGCGGTCTTGGGAAAGGCTAACCAAGACGATTTGGCACTGGAGATGTTTGCGAGGTCAGAGCTCGGCGAGGGCAATAATGTCCAGGTTTACAATGCTGTGATGGGTGTTCACGCTAGGAAAGGGCGGTTCAACAAGGCTCGTGAGCTCCTCGCTCTGATCCGTGAGAGAGGATGTGAGCCTGATCTCGTGAGTTTCAATACCTTGATAAATTCACGCTTGAAGTCGGGACCGATGTCGGAAAACTTGTCCTCTGAGCTCTTGGATGAAGTGAGGAGGTCAGGCCTTAGACCGGATATCATTACTTACAACACTCTGCTTAGTGGGTGTTCACGGGAATCCAACTTGGAGGAGGCTATGAAGGTTTACAATGATATGGTTGATAGTGGTTGTCAAGCTGATCTGTGGACATACAACGCCATGATTTCGGTGTATGGGAGATGTGGACTGCCGAGGAAAGCCGATAAGCTCTTTAGAGAATTAGATTCAAAGGGTTTTCTCCCGGATGCAGTGACGTATAACTCTTTGTTGTACGCTTTTGCTAGAGAGGGAAATGTGGAGAGAGTCAAGGAGATATGTGAAGAAATGGTGCAGAACGGGTTTTGCAAAGATGAAATGACATACAACACTTTGATTCACATGTACGGGAAGCAAGGACAACATGATTTGGCATTTCGAATTTACAAGGAGATGGGAATTGCAGGAAGAAATCCCGATGCAGTCACATACACTGTTTTGATTGACTCGTTGGGGAAGGCAAATAAGACGACTGAGGCAGCAAATGTGATGTCGGGAATGTTGGATTCGGGGATTAAGCCCACATTGCGAACTTATAGTGCTCTAATTTGTGGGTATGCCAAGGCGGGTAAGCATGTGGAGGCTCAAGAGACGTTTGATACCATGATCAAGTCTGGGACTAGACCTGATCAACTAGCGTACTCGGTCATGTTGGATATTTACTTGAGATCTAATGATGTAAAGAAGGCAATGACATTCTACCGGGGAATGGTCCGTGACGGCTTCACGGCAGATCACGCCCTTTATGAGGCTTTGGTCCGAGCTCTCGGGAAGGAGGACAAATTAGATGCGATCGAGAAGGTTATAAGAGATATGGAGTTGCTCTGCGGTATGAACCCGCAAACTATTTCTTCGATTCTTGTCAAGGGAGAGTGCTATGACCATGCTAATAAAATGTTGAGGCTTGCGATTAGCAGAGGCTATAAATTAGACCGAGAAAATCTGTTATCGATCCTTAGCTCGTATAGTCAATCAGGAAGACATTCCGAGGCTCGCGAGTTGCTTGAATACTTAAGAGAGAACGCACCGGATTCGAATCAGCTTATAACCGAAGCTTTGGTTGTCATTTTGTGCAAGGCACGTCAATTCGATGATGCGTTGGAAGAGTATGGTAATACTAGGGGATTCCATTCTTTTAGCAGGAGTTCTACTATGTACGAAACACTAATTCAAGGCTGTGTAGAGAACGAGTTCTTTGTCGGTGCTTCCCAGGTTTTTTCCGACATGAGATTCTTTGGTGTGGAACCTTCGCAGTCTCTTTACGAGACTATAGCTCTAGTGTATTGCCGATTGGGTTTACCTGAGACTGCTCATTATCTTATTGATCAGGTTGAAACAACAGGCTCTCGTGATAACCGTGTCTTCGTCTACGTTAATGTTATTGAAGCATACGGGAAAGTAAAGCAATGGCAGAAAGCAGAGAGTTTGGTCGGACATCTTAGAAAAAGGCATGTTAAAGTCGATAGGAAGTTATGGAACGCTCTCATACGCGCTTATGCTGAAAGCGGTTGCTACGAGCGAGCCAGAGCGATTTTCAATACGATGATGAGAGATGGTCCTTCTCCAACCGTGGATTCCGTCAATGGTTTATTACAATCTTTGATCAATGATGGAAGATTAGAGGAACTTTACATTGTCATACAGGAGCTGCAAGATATGGGTTTCAAAATAAGCAAGACGTCGATTCTCTTGATGCTTGAAGCGTTTGCTCGAGTTGGCGACGTTTTCGAAGTAAGGAAGATATACGATGGGATGAAGGCTGCTGGTTATTTACCGAATATGAATCTGTACCGGATTATGATCAGGCTGTTTTGCAAGGTGAAGCGAGTTAGGGACGTCGAAGCCATGATCTACGAAATGGAAGAGGCGGGATTCAAGCCTGATATTGCGATATGGAATTCTGTGATAAAAATGTACTCATCGGTCGAAGATTTCAGAAAGACCGTTGAAGTGTACCAAAAGATCCAAAACTGGGATCTCAGCCCCGATGAGGATACTTATAATATTCTTATAATAATGTACTGCAAAGATAGTAGACCAGAAGAAGGTATGTCACTGATGAGAGAAATGAAAAGCAAAGGCTTGGAGCCCAAGTTAGACACCTACAAAAGCCTGATCTCGGCGTTTAGTAAGCAGCAAATGTTCGATCAAGCCGAGGAGCTTTTTGAGGAGTTGAGATCAAAAGGACGTAAAATGGACCGCTCGTTTTATCACACCATGATTAAAGTCTTCCGGAACTCAAAGAACCCGTCGAAAGCCGAAATGCTTGTTCTCATGATGAAGGAGGACGGTATGGAACCCAATTTTTCCACTATGCATTTGCTTATGGTTTCGTATGGAAACTCGGGGAAGCCACGAGAAGCTGAAAAAGTGCTCGACAATTTAAAGGACACCGGCTTAAATCTCGGTACATTACCGCACAGCTCAGTTATTGATGCGTATCTCAAGAGTGGAGACTATGACAAAGGAATCGAAAAGCTTAAGGCAATGGAAAGCGAGGGTTTAGAAGCAGACCATAGAATATGGACATGCTTTATAAGAGCTGCTAGTTTGGCTAAACATGCGAATGAAGCGATCACTCTTTTGAATGCTTTACGCGACACCGGTTTCGATCTTCCAATAAGGTATAACAAATGTTTAATAGTCACATAAAACACAATTTTCTTGGGGCTCCATTTTTACCTTTTCTTTCATTTTGTAGGATTTTGAGGAACAGATGTGCATCCGAAGCACTGATTTTGGAGGTGGATAAATTTATTGAAAAGATTGGACCTTTAGAAGACGATGCGGCCTTTAACTTTGTCAATGCTTTGGAGGATCTTTTGTGGGCATTCGAACTCCGTGCAACCGCTTCATGGGTTTTTCAACTCGCGATAAAGAAAGGCATCTTTCGACATGATCTGTTCAGGTAGTTGTTTTTACTTTTGATTCAACACTATTTTCACTATCCACTGCTTTTTCACAAGAGGACTTGCAGAGGTATTGGACTAGGGTTAGGAGCAGAAAAACCAAATATGAAAGTAATAGGCCAACAAGAATTTATGACAATCGTAAATTCCCGAACACATTTTTTGATAAACAACTATCACAGAAACACATTTCCCTCAAGATCGAGACGAACACTCTCCACGAGAGTTTGATTTGGGTTGAAACCCTGATCCCATCCTAATCAAAATAAAAAATAAAAAAAACCAAAAATACCCCAAATAAACCCAAAAGATATATATATATATATATATATATATATATATATATATATATATATATGGACATAAGTGCCTAAGCTAAATTACAACTTTGCCCTTCCGTCTCCTATAAGTTACAATAGGTCCAACAACCAGCATTCTTAGATGAGTTCACACTTTGGTACTTTGTCTTCTCTCTTCTGTTGGCCGAGTGCATATTAGTTGATGATGTCATCGTATTTTAATTACGTGGCACGAGAAATTGTTCGTCTTTTTTTTCTTTCTTTTTTATAATAAAGTTCTGCTATTTTGTTGAAATTCAGGGTTGCTGACAAGGATTGGGGGGCCGATTTTAGAAAACTGTCAGCTGGTTCCGCTCTTGTTGCTCTTACATTATGGCTTGATCATATGCAGGCAAGTTTGTTCGCGTTGATGAGAACTTTCAACGATTTCTTAAGCTATTTATTCACGGAAATTATAACTAGTTATTTACCGCTGGCTGACTGACGGGTCATGAGTAGTTTATTTTTATTTTTATTGCGTTTTAATGAGAAAATTGTCTTACAACCCAATGTTCTCCTATTGTTAGTTACTTAGTTAGCTTAGCTTCTCTCTAAAATAGAGGGATTAGGCTTTGGGAAGAGTGTTGTTTGAGAGAGAAACGATGGCTCCCATGACGAGATCAAAATCCCGGGCTGTATCGGTTAATTATCAATGAGAGGAATAACCCAAGATATTAGAAATTTATATAATTCCATTTATCTTTCTGATCAGAGATTTTTAACATTGGCTCTTTTGGCTCTTATATTGCGGGTTTAATTCCTTTAAACAGTCTGTTATGGAGAACCACTAGATCATTGCTGTGCTTAATCTGATACTCTTCACGGGCTCATACCGATCTTTTCACATGTTATACAGGACGCATCGTTGCAGGGGTCTCCCGAGTCCCCGAAATCAGTGGTCTTGATAACGGGGATGTCGGTTTACAACTCTATATCTCTCAACAGTACAGTGAAGGCGTGCCTCTGGGAGATGGGCTCTCCCTTTCTGCCTAGCAAAACCCGAACGGGGCTCCTCATAGCCAAGACTCACTCCCTCCGGATGTGGCTAAAGGACTCGCCCTTCTGCTTGGACCTCGAGCTGAAAGATGCGCAGTCTCTTCCCGAAACAAACTCAATGCAGCTCGTGGACGGCTGCTTCATGAGACGCGGGCTCGTTCCCGCGTATGGGGAGATCAATGAGAAGCTCGGATTCATCAGGCCGAAGAAATTTTCCCGGCTTGCTATGCTATCGGACGAGAAAAGGGCTAGAGTCATTGAAGCCGATATTGAGGGCCGGAAACAGAAATTGGAGAAGCTAAAGAAAAAAGGTGGGGTTGAAAAAATAATGAAGAGCAAAAAGCCTAAAACCCGGAAATTCTTTAGACCAACGCCTAATTTGTGATGTATGTCTGTAAAAAATATGTAAAATCAGTGGAAGAGTTTATGAATTTCTCCACTTTATTATTAAATTAGCATAAATAATTGTGTATATGCTTGCAAATTATTCAAGTACATTGCACAATTTAGCTCAAATATGCAATTGTAAAGTCAAAGTCTGATTTCATCTCGTAAAATTTCAAAATCATTTTATTTTTTTTAAGTAAAATGGCAAAAAAAAATTAAAAAAAAAAACTAAAAAAAACTAAAAAATTAAAGACTTGTGGATATTTAAAGTTTTTATTATGTAATTAATGATACGTAGCTAGTAGTAAATCCACTAAAGACTTTTTGAGAGGTTTTGGTTTCAATCTTGTGAGACGCAAAAATTACGAATATATGTAATTTTAGCATATAATGCCTGCGGCCAATAATACATATTGTTCTTACCGTGAAAATATATTTTGTAATATGAGAGTATGTAATCTTAATTTAATAGTGCTACTCTAATTAAAAGATTAAAAAAAATAATGACATAAATCAAGATTATTTTGTAATATGAGAGTATGTAATCTTAATTTAATAGTGCTACTCTAATTAAAAGATTAAAAAAAATAATGACATAAATCAAGATTGTATATCGTATACGTATATTAAAATATGTAATAAAAACGTATTAAAACGCTTTTTATTTGCATTAGCAACAATGTAATTCCAAGTTCCAAAAAGTTTATATATGCAATCTCGTATACAAAGTCAAAAAAATTAATAAAACTAAAATAATCATAGAGACATCATATCACATTTTAACATAATTAATTTAGATGAATCATAATCCTCTTTTATATCTTGTTCCAAAGCACCTCAAATTTTCCGTTTAAGCTTTGATCATTGACTAAGGACGATGTTTGATAAACTTGAGTTCGATCATGAGTAATTTAAAATCAATCGGTATATATATATATATATATATATATATATATATATATATATACATGACATATTAATGAGAGTGATATTATTAGTGATTATAAGCAAAATGACAAAAACAGAAAGACGGTTTTATCGAACAGATTTACGACAATTGATAATCGACGACAAATTAATACAGCTGATCATTAATTGATCATCGTGACTATAGATATAATTATTTTGTTGGACATATAATATATAGTTTCGTGTAATTCCATATTAATCATCGACGAAATCTTTTGCATGAAACAATATATATAAAGTTTATTATACTGAATCTGTGGCCGCTCCCTGCGACTGAGCCGCACTTGTTGCCCCGGTTTCTAGCATCCTTACACTGTACTTTGCACACGAATTGATCAAGTCTTAGGTTAGGGCACAATTTGCAAACAAAAATCCTTAATCTGGAAACGATTTTAAGAAAGCCACTACGTACAGAAAAACACACCCAAAGAGTCTCAATAAAACATGTTTGGCTATACAAGAACAAAATAGCTCCACTCTCTACAATGACTTGCCTTAAAAGTAAAAGAAACAAAATTCTCCTGCAACTGGAAATATCATTTCTATAGAGCGTATTCCAGCTTCTTCCACGATCCTTAAACAAATACAACCTTTTCCCTTCCAATTCATCTCTAGAAAACAAAAACACATTATTTTGTACGATATAATACCTGAAAACTAACTGAATTCCTAAGCTACACTATCAAATTCTCAGAATAATATCTCAAATTAGTGAAGTAGAATACATATAATCACCACAGCAGGAACCAAAATATGCAAAAACAAAGCGAAATCAGTCCGTTTCCGTACCTCGGCTTCCAAGCTCAGAATCTACTCCGCTTGCGTCAATGTGACTCGCTTTCCAATCCGAAATCAAAACCAGACGATCTATCTATCGAGATTCCAAACCTTCATCAGATTAAGAAAGCCACTATCTCAGAATGAAGTTGCTGATTACTAAAAATTCAAAAACAACAATGAAAGATGTTGATTACCTCTGAGATTCAACGGAAATGAGAATGTCGGAGCGTCGATTGGCGATTCAAGGACGATCAGAGAAGATGAGAGAAGCTCAGAATCGCAGAGAGGAGAGAAGCTCGAGATTGCAGAGTGAGAAGAATCGCGATTTGCAGAGGAGAGGAGAGCTCGTGGGTTAGGGCTCGAATCAAACGTTGCTAGTGAAAGAGCTCGCGATTTGCAGAGCTAGGGCTTGCGATTTGCAGAGTTAGGGCATGAGAGAAGGCTCGAGGGAGAAGGTGCGATTTGCAGAGTTAGGGCATGAAGGAAGGTGCTCGAGGGAGAAGGTGATTCGAGGAGAAAACGCAGAGGAGAAAGCTCGAGGGTGATTTGAGGGTAATTAGGGAAAACAAAGTATAAAATGATTATAATTTAGATTATTAAACCTTAAGTACTTTTTTAAATAGTTTGATTTTTATTGAGGCTTTTGCTAATAAGCCCATATATAAATTAGGGATAATAGCGGCATAAGTCCTCAATCTTAGGTTAACTGGGGCGGCATAACCCCAACTTCATTTAATAGCGGTATAAATACTAAAAGTTGAATTTTCGTCCATATTTAACTAGCTTCCGTTAGTTTGCCAGATTCGTGTCCACGTGGCTGCCACATAAGCGACAAGTCACCCAACATTCCTCTCTCCGCCATGTCAGCGCGTCATCAAATATTTGCAAAATATTAGGCATGGGTAGAATTCGAATATTGCCCTCCCCTATGCGTGACAAAGGACTACCCACCTAGGCTAGCTCAACTTGCGTTATTTGGCGTACACATTAATATTTATTTACAAAAAACACGCATAAATAAGTAGCATATTTTATTAATATGCATGAGTTTCTCGACCCGGGCTCGGGTTGACTTTATCCGTCGGTCTTGTGTTGACTCTTTATACCCGAGTTTGCGTTGACTTTTTGGATTGGGCTCGATTGACTTTTTTAGGCCGGTCTCGGGTTGACTTTTTAGGCCGAGTTCGGTTGACTTTTGTCCATATTATGTATATCAAGAAAGCAATGTTAATTATTATAGTTAAATTATCACGTAAAAAAAATAAAAGAAGGGGTGTAAATAAAACCCGAAAATGCGGGTTTTAAACCGCATCTGGACCGTAACCGCATTTTAAAAAGACCGGAACCGTATTATCCGGGTTAAACCGGTTCCGGTTTATTAAAAAACCGCATCCGGATTAAACTCCGGGTCCCAGATTTAGAGAATAAAAACCCCGGAACCCGGACAGTAGGTTACTAAAACCCGATTTAGAGAGGAATGTTGGGCGCCCCAGTTTACCTAAGGTTGAGGACTTATGCCGCTACTATCCCTATAAACTATAACAAGAAAAATACTTTATTTATATTTACTTTTTTATATAAACAACTTTCAAATTTCGCAAACATAAATAAAAATAATTCCTTTCAATTTTATTTTTTTAAATTAAAATATAAATAATAACGACAGATATTTTTCTGTTAATATATTTCAACGAAAAAATGGTTATTATCCTTTGAAAATAAAAATATCGAATTATTATTATTATTATTATTTAAAGAAATTTCTTAACGTATTATTTGGATTGGATGATTCTTCTTCTTCTTCTTCTTCTTCTTCTTCTTCTTCTTCATTTCTGTAATGATTTGACCAGAAATCCAGTGACTCCATAGCTTTGCTTCTGGTTCTTCCAAGCTTTGGCCATGACGATCGGGCAGCCTGGAAGCTCGGGGTATCTGGACTGTCATCCAGAGCGGAAGATTTCGTTCTTCAAGAACCCTTACGTTCTCAACCTCACTCTCGTCGCCGGGATCGGCGGTCTTCTCTTTGGCTACGACACTGGTTCCTCTTCTTCTCTCGATATATATATATATACACACACATATATATATATAAAGCTTTCGGAATGATTCCATTAATTGTCATTTCAATGGCAGAACCAGGACTGAAATTACATGGATTTTTTTTTTCTTTTTCCGTTAAATTAATACTCGATAAATTAATAAATTCGATTAATTAGTACTTTTCCGGGGCTCCACAGCCGCGGTTTGCGACTGAAGATTATTAGTTTGAGTGTGCATTAGTTATTCATTAGTTAACATATGAGCTTTAGGGAGTAATTGTTTACGCGAAATCCAGCCATTTTTTGGGGCTCTGCTTGGTTAATGCGGGTTGCGAATGCGAAATCTGCAGGCGTCATATCGGGGGCGCTTTTGTATATCAAGGATGACTTCGAGGCAGTTAATAGAAGTAGCTTCCTGCAGGTATGTCTTCCTTTTCGAAGTGGCGTGATGTAGGCGAATCGTTGATCTTCACGAATTAGCTTGACTTGGTTGATTCAGGAAACGATTGTGAGCATGGCGATAGTCGGGGCTATCGTCGGGGCGGCTGCGGGGGGGTGGATCAACGATGTGTACGGGCGTAAGAAGGCCACTATGCTTGCCGACATTGTGTTCGCTCTTGGGTCGGTGGTAATGGCCGCTGCGCCTGATCCGTATGTTCTCATATTGGGACGCCTTCTTGTTGGTCTGGGTGTCGGTGTTGCGTCGGTCACTGCTCCCGTCTACATTGCGGAAGCCTCACCTTCGGAAATACGGGGAGGCCTAGTCAGCACAAACGTTCTCATGATAACCGGTGGACAGTTTCTTTCCTACCTTGTTAATCTTGCTTTTACTGAGGTAGACTTATTCTAATTTTCCGTTCCTAACGTCACTTCGGGAAAAAATATATACTTTTGTAATGAAAATGTGAATGTAATCTAAAGCTTATTATTTCTGGAAGGCAACTAAAAAGGGTTTACATGTGTTCTATCTTGCGGAATGGACCCGTTTTCATTGTTTTATAAAGCTATCCTCCGTTGTTCATGTTAATGTCTATTTTGCAGGTTCCGGGAACATGGCGATGGATGCTTGGAGCTGCAGGCGTACCAGCTGTGGTCCAGTTCTCTCTCATGCTCTTTCTGCCAGAGTCTCCACGATGGCTTTTCATGAAGGTAACACAGTTTCATACTCGGTAATTGAACACTTGTTGGGGTTTCCTTATTCTTAGATTTGAAATTTGAACCGCAGGACAGGAAAGAAGAGGCGATTGCCGTGCTTTCAAAGATTTATGACTTTCCTCGTTTAGAGGACGAAATCGATCACATGTCCTCCCAGTTAGAGGAAGAACGACAGAAGAAAAGAGGTGTTAGCTACTGGGATGTATTTAAGAGAAAGGAAATCCGACTTGCATTTCTTGCCGGTGCCGGACTTCAGGTAACATCTTGCTCTTTTAACGTCGTGATATCCCGAAAATTAATTAATGCTAATCAATATTTTATTTCTTCTCACGAGTAGCAAAGCCTACTTGCACGGACATACCATTAGTAGTGTTACGTATTCTTAACATGGTGTTCGGAATTGGTGTAGTGATGACATCACTTAGTTTGTTTAAAGAGAGAGGGCTTTTCTGGAATTTGGATTGAACAAAATTGGAAGCAAGATTGCTTCCCTTTTATGCAGTGGCTTACTCTGAACATCTTGATCGTTTCAACTTAATGTTTTGTTCGTATCGAGAAGTTATGCAAAGAACTAACCGTTCTTCTCGGAAAGTTACCTGGAACTCGTTTTGTGATGAAACTTGTCACTTACAAGATCAATTTGTTCGTTTAAATTTATACAAAGCTTGCTATAAACATCCTCTCTTCCTTTAAAGCATGTAACATCTTCTTATGCGTTTGTTTATAGTAAATTCGTAATGAAGAGAAAGGGGATTCATCATCTTTGTGAATTCTCATGGTCCATTTTTGTCTTGGATCACATGTGCCCTATCATATTCCTCAGTCGTACTTTGGCGTTTCTTCTCGAGAAGTTACACGAAGAACGAATGTTCTATGATTCCGGAACTTGGTTTCACCTCTGTTGACATAACTTTTTTTACTAATGTCAGGCGTTCCAACAATTCACGGGCATCAACACGGTGATGTACTACAGCCCAACCATAGTTCAGATGGCCGGCTTCAAATCCAACCAGCTCGCCCTCCTGCTCTCCCTCATCGTGGCAGCGATGAACGCCGCAGGAACGGTCCTGGGGATCTTCCTCATCGACCGCTCGGGCCGGAGGAAGCTGGCCTTGTGGAGCCTAGCAGGCGTGACTCTCTCCCTCGTAGCCCTTGCCGGTGCCTTCCTCGGTGCGGGCGGGTGGGTGGCAGTGGCAGGGCTGGCGTCCTACATCGCATTCTTCTCGCCAGGGATGGGGCCCGTACCTTGGACGGTCAACTCCGAGATCTACCCAGAGGTGTACCGCGGAATGTGCGGGGGCATGTCCGCCACCGTCAATTGGGTGTCGAACCTCATCGTGGCGCAGACGTTCCTCTCCCTGGCCGAGGCCGCCGGGACGGCCACCACTTTCCTCATCCTCGCTGGCGTGGCGGTGGTTGCATTTGCGTTTGTGGCAGTGTTCGTGCCGGAGACGAAGGGGTTGACTTTCGAGGAGGTGGAGAGTCTTTGGAAGGAGAGGGCTTGGGGGAGCGGTTTAACCACTCGGAGCCTGCTTGAGAGGGGATAATAGTCAATCACCTTGGACTTGAATTTCTCATTGATGTGTAGTGTGTACAGTTATTATTATTATTATTATTATTATTATTATTATTATTATTATTATTATTATTATTATTATTATTATTATTATTATTATTTTGTATTTTATTTATATTGCTACAAAACTGAAGTTGAGGTCAAATTATTGGAAGCACAAAAAAACCAAGAAAATTCAAGAATAAATAACACATTTAGTTTCATTCTAAAATTGAGCTATGTTCTAAACAGTGTTCGGACGATTGCCGAAAACCCCGGGGGCCGAACTGGAGTTTTGAATTCACCAATACACTATCTTAAGAAACCCGAACCTTTTATCAAAAAGCAATCGCCGAAAGCTATATGCAGTGCGGTTTTTTTTATCGGTTATCGAGCGTTTTTTCCTTGGTTCTAATGTTCTAAGAGTTCATGTTAGGATTTTTTTTTTTCAAAAGTAGATCGAGTTAGGGCAGCAACTGGGTCCAATACCTTTTTTTTTTCACTACGTACCCGGAACCAAAACCGCATCTGTATTGGGCTTTTTGGACCCAAAACCGGTATTGGCTCTATAATCCGGTTACGGGTCCGACCCGGAAATACAAATTTTAAAATATAATAAAATTCAATAAACAAAAATTAATTAATTAAATCCATAGAGTCGACTTTGGAGGCTAGGTTTAATGAAATGAAAACCTAACTGGCTAATTTAATGAAGAAGAAAAAAGAGAAAAATGGATGTAAAATTAATAAAAAATAAAAAGTGTATTTTTATTATACTATATATATATATAGGTCCAAAAAATAGGGTGAAAATGGTTTTTAAAGTGTTGGACCCATACCCGGAATCAGAATCCGAGTACTAACTGGATCCGATTATTTCAATCCGGATACAAAAATGGTCCGCAGTAGTCTACACCAAGGTGTTAATTTCCGATTGCCGAAGCCGTTTTGCAATTTCTAGTATACGGCATTCTGCTTGTCGATGGGCAAATCCGAAAAAAAAAAAAAAAAAAAAAAAAGGTCATGCCGCATGCTAAAAATACCGCATAAATTTTATGGACATACCGCATGCTAAAAATACCGCATAAATTTTATGGACATACCGCATGCCGATGGGGTTTTCAACGAAAATTTTGAAAAATATTTTTTAGTATTTAAGCAAAACTTTTATATAAGTTCAAAATTACATTTGTTATAATAATTAACTAACTTAGTAACTAATTCATCAACAATTCAACTAAATAAGTAAGTAAATAATGAAGGTTAAACACTAAACTAAATAAGTAACTAACTAATTAATGAATAATTAACTAACATAACAACCAATTAATCAACAATTCAAAAATAAGATTCAAGGTAATCAACAATTATTTGGAAAATCTGCATTATAAGGATTGAATTCACAGGATCTAGAAGATAACAATTGCATTAACACTAAAACACAATAATTATCTCCTAAGATTAACCCAAAAATACAGGTTTAACAAAAAATCCGAACCAAACCTTGAAAAAAAGCCTAAATAAAAAATCTTAAAAAATTAGCATAGCATGATAGGGTTTCCATCAACTTTTTGCGGCAAATGAGAAAAATTGGCTATACATAGTCGGATTTCCATGAAAAAATTGCGAAATTGGGCATTCCAGCGACATGTGAAAAAACGACAGCGGCACTCGAGGGATTTCGTACCGCATTTCCTCGACATTGGGCACGTTGTCGACATGCCGACCGACTTTCCCAAAATTTTACATTATAGTCTACACAACCATACACTGTGGACACACCACAACTTGCCCTCTTTTGAGGCATATGGTTCAAAAAGCCATAACAACCATTGTCGTTTTCCTAAAAACTGAGGTATGTCGCTGGCAGTGGCGGATCCAGGAATTCTGGATAGGGGGGGCCGAAAAAATTTCAATGACAAATAAATATATAATTTTTTACATTACATTTTACATCTATTGTTATCATAGCTTTCTAGCTTTGTATATGCATATATATGATATATATAGTTATATATAAATAAATTATTTGTCGTTTTCATTTGTTTTTATTTCATCCAATGCTTAAAATTTTGCAAGTCGAAATTTGACCAAATTTTTTATTTTACGTAGTTTTATCTATAAACATTATATGAATTATTAATATACTTTACAATGAATATATAAAAAATTTATTAGATATTAATGTCCTTGTTAATATATTGAATACATGAACATAGTATACTAGGCAGCTAGTGTAGTAAGTTTAAAATATTAGGGTAATTCTGTAAATTAAAAGACTACAAGTAAAAAGTTGTTGGAGTAATAATGTAAAAAGTAAAAAATAAAAGGATTATTTTAAAAAATGCCCGTTTTGTATCAAAGATTTAAGAAAAATGGCCACTGTGTGTATTTTTTACTCTCACGCATGGGCATTTTTCTTAAACCTTTGACACGTAATGAACATTTCTCACAATTTCTAAAAAAAATAGTAATAAAGGTTATGTCTTTTTTGTAATAATGTCAAGGTTAAAGGATAAAATTGTAATTTCCTTATTAAGTCTTCTTCCTCGTCTTTCTGAGAGAGATTATCGTCTTCATTGCCAAAGAACACGGGCACAGCTCGGCCTCGACGTCAATGGCGGATGCGTGTTAAGCTTATGAAAACGCAAAAAAATGGAGGGAGGGCCGCAAGGTTAAGTTGAGAGTAATATAGTGTCGCCAAAGCGGACCGGTTGGTCGAACACCATTAACGTCGGAAAAGCAAGGGGGGGCCACGGCCACGTTAAGCTTGGCCGTGGATCCGCCACCGGTCGCTGGCATGCATCTGAAAAGCCGCAAACCGATTTGTACCATAAGAGTACGATATGTAGCTCAAAAACCGATAAAATTAAACTTTTTATGCGAGACGCCACTAGCGCCTCTATCCCTTCGCCCCGCACCCGATCCAGAGCCAGTGTTGTCACTAGCGAAGGGGCAAGAGTGAAAGATAGCATACTCTCGCTACCCACTCACTTCACTTCCAAATTATAATCTTTAATTTTCGTAAAAATTATAATTGTAACGTTATATTAATAATAAATTATAAGTATAATTTATATATATATAAAAATTTACTACTATAATCTATAAATATACAATATAAATATTAATAATTTAAAAATATTCATTATTCGTCGGCAAGTGTTTTAAAAAACCTATCGATAAATCAGTTACTAAAATGTGTTTTAATAAAATAAAATTTACAATATTCAATTGGTATGGATACTTAAAAGCCTTGTTCCAAGCAAGGTTTTAAATACCGCTTGCCGATATCGTTTTGTACTTTTTGTTTTACAGATATATCGCTTGTCGATGGATATCTCGATAGGTAAGTCGATGTGTATGTCGATGAATATATCGTTTCGCATATCGTGGATTTTTTTTTTTAAGTAGGCATAACGATAGATATTCAAAAAATTTAATAACTTTGGTCGAAGTAATAAATTGGAGCACAATCATGAATTATTCCTGTGTGAAATATGGTGAGTGTTGTAATTATTGGATGAAAGAGACGGCCACGTGGGTTGTTGGGCGTGATTGTCTTATTAGATTTTCTAGACCCCAATGCCAGCCTGGCATTGTATGGCCATCCATACATTGCAGTTGTGGACTGTATGTTGACATATAAAGTGATTCTGCTATTTTGTGGACAAGAGGCCAAAATCAAAGGCTCATAGCTAGGGATCACATGGATTTGGTTATATAGCTCAACTTGGTTATCATTTCAAGCCCAATTAATCATGGTAAATAAAAAAAACAAGTTGGGTGTTGAAACTTGAAAAGACTAGTGAGTGGACTTTGACTGCATGCCCGATTTCAATCTTTGAAATTTTCATAGGATTTCATTTAAAAAAAAATACGAGTTTAACTCTTGGAGTCTCTCAAACGAGTACGGTTTTAGAGGAAATAGCACTCCAAATCAAATTATCAATGACTGACAAAAGTCAAACAAGTGTCCCGGGGTCGAGACTCTTTCGTTACAACATGAGTCATGCAAAAGACTCACTACTTTGGGGAACAGACTCTAGGCAAACGATATTTTCTCTATATTTCATCTGGAGTTTAGTTAAACTATATGCGACTTCATTACATCGATCTCAGGTTGAAGGAGAAAAGTACATACTCATTTTGAGTAGCTATACAATGTATATCAGAGATAATAGAGCATAAATAAAAAAGAAGAATATACATACTGTATAGAGTATTAATAACCTATAAACAATCCGATTAAAAGCGAATTTTCAACCAACCATGGTCATACGCCATTCAACCCTACGACGAATAGCAGAAGTCTTCGCAAGTTGGGAAGACAACCCGTGCCTATGGAAATTAATTCTTGACGCAAGAACCCGTTATACATGATTATGAGTCACTAAGCCAATACCATAACCAATGTTTTAAGTACCGCTTGCCGATGTCGTTTCGCACTTTTCATTTTACGGATATATTGCTTGTCGATGGGTACCTCGATAGGTAAATCGATGGGTATGCCGATGGATATATCGTTTTTCGCATATCCTCGAAAAAAGATTTTCGATGAGCATGCCGATGGATATTCGAAAAATTTAATACCTTGACCATAACTATGCCACGACCATCAATCGCGGGGTCGACCAATGATGTCAACCCTGCCGATCTCAGTGGGCTTCCAGGCCAAAACAGTTAGGTTGTTATCCTTCTTTCGATTCTTAGAGATAACTAAGTGCCCCTTCGACGATTTCAAGTTGAGTCTTCGATTTATTTATGTTAAGTCAGTTTTTCATTCACTACATTATTTCTATTATTACATATTCGTCGTTAAAGAATAAAATATAATAGAGACTCAATTGGGCTGAAGGTGGTGAGTACCGAAGCGATGAGGAACAAATGATCAATTCTTGTTTCAAATAGATCAATAATACAACTTAAACCAGCTAAATTCTAAATTTTTCGAATACATTTATAGCCTAAAAAACAATGCCCATCCGTCTCATGCTCAAGGTGAGAAAGAGGACACCTCGTGTCAATCTAAATTCCGCGGCAAAAGAGGATAGTACGGGTGGGAAGAACCTTTTTACAAATCCTTCACAAGTGAACTTTAACTCTCGGAGGGGCCGTAATCTTCCAAATCTTAATCCACGATGTCATTCAGATGTCGGATGAAGATGTTGATCCGAAGACATACATCGAAAAATAAATATTGGAAAATAAAAGATATAATACTTTATGATCAAAGTACTCAGTTTATTAAATTATTGTAGCCATATTTACGAATATATTACACATATTTAATATTTCATGGCAGGTGGGAACGAGACTTAAATAAGAGAATTAAATTTATTTGATTTGGTTGCCACTAAAGAATATGTCTCAAGTATATACCAATCCCAGGATGATATTTGCTGACAATAGTCATAGTCATCAAATAATTTAATTGACGAAGACAAGTTGGTGAGTATATTAATAATTCTAAACACTCAATAATTTGTAAATATGATGATTATATAAGTGCCAGATCCTAAAAATATTCCCAAATATTTTAATCATTTTGATCCACTCATACTTGTATAAGATATTTATTTGATGCTCAAAACATTAAGTTTGGGATTAAATTTGGTAGTTGTTATTATCAATAAATTCATGATTCAACTAGTGAAGGGGTTTCAAGGATTATTTCATCTTCATCTTATAGAAGACCGGGGAATCTTTTAAAACTGTTTTTGACTTAGAGAAACAACTATGTAGGAATGAACAATAAACCATTACCCTTGTAGCGATTAGGTCCGGTCCGTTTTTCGGGAATTGTATGTTATGATTTCACCAAATTCATGAGCACCAATTAGCAGGGAGTGGTGCTTTGCCTCGTCCGCCATGTTGCAAAGAAATAGCGTGAACCTACTTGGCGACATTAGGGTTTAGCATTTTTTTTGCTCGGGAGAGGCCAAAACATCGATCTCTGTAGAAAGGGTGGTCGTATTTTGGCCTCTTTGTGAGATTCGTCATGTTTAACTAAGACTTCTTACAACTCTAACATATACAGGCTAATCTTGATTTACCATATTGAGTTTTGAGTGATTAGCACAATTAGTAATAAAACTCATATGGGCCTCTTCTACTAGTCGCGGGGCATTAAAACTTAACAATCTCCTACTTGAACTAAAACGGCTTCATTTGAAATCTCATTTAGATTTTGAACAAAAATTTCGTAACAACTAATTCGTATGACCTTAAACTCATAGCGACGTAATATTCTGTATTATTTGCAATAAATTGAATTTACAAACAAGAATACCATGTTACGGTATCAATTTGTTGATAAAATACTTGAATTTTAATGTAACATATTATTTTCATCTTTGATATCATATAAATTACTTAACCCATGGACTTGCACTATTTGTGTAGTCAATTATTTTATTTGAGAAGACATTGAACAGCAAACAACTTTGATATTTTATCAAATTATTTGAGCATGGACTTGCAATTTATATCTCATATCACTGACAACACTTTTTATATAGACAATAATATAATATATTTTTAAATGCATTATAAATATCACCATTCTTTACATTTCTCGACTAAGGAGTGTTAAATACTATCACTAATATGAAATCCTTGATATGGTATTTTGATTAGAACTAAAAATTGCACAAGATAATTACATTTTACAAACAATGAACAATGCTTTCAAATTTTGAATACATGCTCAATTTTATTAAAACAATTTTTTTTCCTATTTAAAATAAAAAATACTTTATAAAACAATGTATTTTCTCGAAGATGTCGGTGACTATTATCGGAGTTCGATCGGAATTTGTTAAGCATAAGATATGTTAGGTCGATTATAGAACATCACATACTTCAGTTTAAGTATTATATCATACGCCCGATGGGTGGACGAGTTGGGCGACCGCTCAAGGCCTCCAATATTTAAAGGCCTCATATATTATATAACTTCAGCATTAAAAAAAAAAAACTGAATTAGAAGAAAACTTATAAGACGAAAGAGGCCTCGTCTTTGGTGTTGTGAGTGATGCAACTTAAATAATCAAGAATAAGAACATGTTTATTAGAAAAATCAAGAAAAAAAAAACATATTGTGTAGAAGATTGATAAATATTTGTATTTAAACATATTATGTATTATAAAATATATTATTACTAAGAAAGTGAAAAATAATTCGTTTCATTTGACGATTCTGAAAATGACTAAAGTTATCTCATAGCAATCGAAATTTCTTAAGCATATGATACGTCGGGTCGATTATAGAACATCACATACTTCAATTTAAGTATGATATCATGTACTTAATGAAGTTTATATTATTACATGAATTCGTGCAATTTAACTCGAATGAAAATTCTTCAATCTACATGATACATTAATGAAAAGACCATGAACGGTTTCATTATTGCTTGTCTTTTTTCTCGTATAAAGGTAGAGCTAAAACAAGACCCACATGTATTGTGAACCACCCACCATGACAAAAAGGCAATAATACCCCATGTTTCTCATATGATCACTTTCCCCCAACACAAAATCCAAAACTTCATCTTCTATTATTATTGTTGCAATAATATTTCCAAAAGTTTGCACAACACTTCTTATCCTTGTCTAAATCTACACCACTCAAGCTTCTTCATCTAATTGTGGTCCATAGACACGAGTCATTTCTTTTTCTTCAATTAAAAAAAAAAAAAGAGTATTTTTTCTTCTTCTTTCTAACCTATGTGGATTTGGCAATATCCAAATGTTAATCAAAGCATAAATACTTTGAACCTATATTGTGGATTTGTCTATATCCAAAGTTTATTTATCCTTTTTGGCTTTGATGAGTTATTGAATTTTTTTTCTTCACTTAAATGAACTTTTCTTAGGATCACACTTCTTATAGGCTTTGTTTTTTTTTTGTTTTTTTTTTCAAATGAGTTTAGTGTACTTTTTTAGAATTAAAACAAAAAAAAACTGGATCTACCAATTTGAAACTCACAAATTGGCATATTAGGAACTTCTTAGCATCAATGTATGCATATGTGAATTGTGATGCAAGACGAGTATAATTGGCAACTAAGTTACTTTATTCATACATAGGATCCATTTTCTTTTATTACGTTGTTATCTTCATACGAATACGGATAAAGCAGATTTCTACACGTGGGTTTGTCCCATGACTCTCATAGAACTTTGCTATCTTAGACGCCACTCAGATCCTACGCAACCACTTGGGACTACAAAATTAAGATTATCATTGTAATTAGAGCTCGTTAGAGACCCGCTAAAAGAAATTATAGATATAATAAGATGTCATCATTCTTAATTATAGAAACCACAACTCTAGTAGCTATCGGTCGTAGCCGCCATCTTTGTTGTGCGGTTGTCGAATGTAGTCTCCATCGAATTCGTTGTCATTGGCACTGTTCTAGGTTGTGAGTTTAAGATCTTCTTTATTTTACATGGTCAATTTTCGACGATCTCATTTTATCGACTCGTCGTAGATTTTTAATACATTGCCAAATACATTTACTAACGTCAAGAAAATAGCACAATAAGATATGTTAATGATCAACGTTCGTTATAACTTATAACATTAACATTTTTGATGAATAGTTAATGTTAGCAAACAAGTTTAAACGTACGCCATAGAAATATTTGTGGTGGCTTTATGGATAACTCTTCTTCATGTTTAATTAATTAGTGATTGTTTCTATACACGAGAAGCTCCTCATAATGAGCTAATCCGAAAAGACAATCAACCTCTTTTTGCGACGAGAATCTTGTACTCACATGAAGAAAAAGTTGAGTTAAAATTTAAACTCGTGATTTCATAAGAAAGTTGGACATTATATTGTCCTAATTTTTATGAGATAAAGTTTATTTGTCTTAAATTTAGTTTGATTCTCAACTTGTATTAAGTCTATCGTCCTAGAATTTGATTTAGAAATCATATTTTCTTTTAAAAAAGATTTTCTTTTTGGATTAAAGGTCAAAAGAAAAATTGAGAGGATACTTATTTGGAGAAGAGAAGATTCGTTTAATACAGAAATGGTATTTTTTAAGATTATACAATCGTCACACGCCACTTGTTGAATAAAGATCTTAGATAGGCTATATTAGCTAACAACTTAATATTTTATAATGCCAATCAATGATAGGAGATTTCTTTTTATTTTTTAATTCCTAACTTTTCTGACACGTTGACAAGATTATACACTCTTCATCGCCGCACAAGCTCATCCACTTTATAGTTTATAACTTTATACATAGGGGGATAGGGTATAGACTTTAGGATAATTAAGGCAAAAATATCAAAACTATAGCCAATTGGGATTGTGGGTGTAAAAAAACGGAAATGGGGATTTTAAACCACTCCCGGACCGGAATCACTTTTGAAAAAATAAAAAATAAAAAACTTGATTAAACCAGACGGTAAATGATAACCCGTATATGGATTTAATGTTCTCATATAATTTTAGTATTTTTGTAACTTTATATACATATATATATATATTAGTAAACAAATTATAATCAAACACTATTTGTCCAATAAAAAAAGTTTTCATTTCATTTTATTATTAATTAATCTAGATCAAGATTTAAAATCGCATTCGGAAATCTGGGTTTTAAATATTTAAAATCTGGATACGAATTTTGCTTTTCGAATTCCCAGAATCCGGGTATATGTTCCGGTTTTGAAAAAAAATTTAGGTTTTTGGACTTGTTACGATATATGAGTTAGAGATTACCCAGAATCTCTAGTTAAATGTGTAAGATATTACTCAAATTTTTGAATTTTTTATTATAGACAAAGCATTTGAATAAAATAAAAAATGTATGATTAGGCAGCTCTGTCGAAATACTTTTTTTTTCTTTCTATTATGCGTACAATCCGTTTTGAATTCACATTTGTCAAATCTTCGTAGTTAAAAAAGTAAAAACGAAAAAGTTGACACGCAGCGGAGTTCAACGAAACAGTGCAATATTTGTTTTAAATACTTCATCCACCATAAGAAAAACTTAGGTACTTTCCACCCAATTAACTATAACTTAAAAACATTTTACCTCAATTATCCCTAGACCAGTGGAAGTTCCTTTTGGGGAGTTCGGTCAGCCACATGCGCTTCTCTTCTCAATTCTCATGATACAAACAAAACGCCCGAACAGAACATCTAACGTGGGTGGGTCCCGCCTCTCAGGCCACGTGTCCACTTAGTTTACTATGCCTGCCAACCAACCTCCTCGATACAGCTGTCGCTGCCACGTCATGCATCCTCCATGAGATTTCAGATGTGATGTTATGCATATCTATCTACATGATATTATTCGATGATAAATAAAATAAAATTAATAAATAGCAATAACTAATGACTGTGCACCGTTAATAAAAAAAATTATTTGACGAAAAAGGGCAAATTTTATTTTATTATATTAATGGTATTAATAATGACATGGCTGCCATCCAATTTGTTGTCGTTTAATACATATCTTGGGAGTCCATTAATTCTTGGAGAAAGAGAAAGTTCACCAAATACCACAAATTTTATATGAACCTAAAAAAACAGCACTTTAATGGGCTTTTTTAATATATATATATACACATATATAGACATGGTAAATAAATACTAAATAAGTATATAGTATAATTGGCAGTAAAAAAAAAGAGATAAATGATATACATATGTATTGTTTTTATGTATTATCTGTTTTTCAATTATTAAAATAAGGATAAATGATTTCAAAATAAAAAAGATTTTAATGATAAATGGGCCAAGAAATTTAAGGCCTCGTTATATTATTGGTTACGTGGTCAACAATAAGTCTACAAATTTAATATAATATTAATATTTATACTCAGCTCTGACATTAAATGACAAAATATTTTTTCTTGAAGCAAATTCTATTAAAAAATAATAAGAGAAGAAAATTTGTGGAAAATAAAAGAATTTTCTAGAAACTAAAATCTGATTATCAGCCTTAATAATAATAAAAAGAATAAAAAAATTGAGCGAATAAAAAAATAAAATAAAAAATAAAATAAATAATTCCTCTCCGAACAGAGCTATAAAAGGAGCCTCAAGGCCTCTCTTCCAAACACTTTTGAGAAACACACAACACAGAAGAACAAGAAGAAGAAGAACCGAAGAGAAACCCAGAAATCATCCATGGAAGATCTGCGAAGCGAGAAGCCAGAGCCCACCCCGGTGGTGGTGCTCGAACGGAGCTTGTCCAGGGCGAGCAAGGCCAAGAGGAAGCCGAAGAAGGCGAAGAAGCAGGTGCTTCTGGAGGGCTACGTGGAGGCGGAGCAGGAGGATCTGTCGCGGACGAAGAGCCTGACCGACGAGGACCTCGACGAGCTCAAGGGATGCCTCGATCTCGGCTTCGGCTTCAGCTACGACGAGATTCCCGAGCTCTGCAACACCTTGCCGGCTCTCGAGCTCTGCTACTCCATGTCGCAGAAGTACAACGACGACCACCGATCCACCGACGCCTCCTCCGAGTCTGCGCAGTCCGATTCCTCCAGCCCCATCGCCAACTGGCGGATCTCCGCTCCTGGTACGTTCAATTTCCATGGATGCGCTTGTCGTTGTGTGCGTTTGATGTGGTTAGGGTTTTGTTTGGGATTGCAATTGCGTTTCGGATTTCATTGTCCGTTTTAGACGAATTTTCGTTCTTGTTGTTAGATCCGGAATTCAATTCTTCAGGACATTATTCATCTGCAAATTAGCTTCGTTTCTGTGAAATATGGTGATTTGGGGATAAGTATAGATTATCTGCAAATCAGCTATGGTATGGTGATACACAATTCTGATTCTCTTGTGGGTTTTTCCTTTTGTTCAGGTGATCACCCCGAGGATGTCAAAGCGAGGCTCAAATATTGGGCGCAGGCCGTGGCTTGTACCGTGAAATTGTGCAGCTGAGCGAGCCTCTGTTAGGAACTCGATGACGATTCATTTTTGCGAATGGAAAGGAAGTACTGCGTGAAAACCTCGACATCCATGGCCTCGATCTGTTATGCCAACTTGCAGGAAGGGGATGGGAAGGAATTCACCCGTGATCCTTTTCCGGGAGACAAATGTGAATAAGAGGCTCGAAGGAAGGAGTATGCTTCAGGTTTGAAATCGATCGAAAACAAGACTGGTTTCAATTTTGGGACTGAAATACGCTCTTAGAAAATTGTGCGATGTATTCTTTGTTAAGATCTTAGTAATAAAACGAATGAATTAGCTCCATTCCGCATCCTTTTGGTTTGTGCACGTTTTGGTAGATGCCGACTTAGCTGTTGGGTTTCAACTTATGCAGCTATGAGATCTACCATTAGAGAGCTTCGACAACTAATTTTTCTGCAACCTCTGCAATGTGCTGAGGTAACTAACCGAACGTCAACACTTTGTTGTATGTTGCATTGACTACGATCGTCAGATTTATTGCCAGTACCGATGCACTAACACTAACTTAAGCTTCAACTATGTTGGCTAGATACGGTTACCTGTCCCGTGGATAGAATCGTACCCCCTTGGTCAGTATTGATGAAGCACGGGGAGAGAGATAGCGAAGTTTCTATACATGTAATGACTGGTCTTGTAAATTTCACGTGCCAGTCTCAAAATTCCGATGTATCTGAAGATGTCATTCAGAACTTTTTGTGCTCTCATGACGTCGAGAGATCGAACAAGAATCGAATGTTTGTTTATTAGCTGACATTCTATTAGATTGTTTCAATCTTTTTCCGGCTTTACTTAATGATTTTGCTGAGTTTATATTTGTTGGAATTTAGCTCTTGTTCATGTCACAAGTTCCGAGCTTTGTGACTTGAAATTGACATGAAACTACATCTGGGCTCCTTCGTCGGAAATTCTAGAATAGCACGGGAACAAGAATCGGGAAATAATTTTGTTTGTTAGGTCATTTAGAGTAGTAGAAAATAGGTTGTTTAGTTGGAACAAGGAAGAAATCGGAGCCAACTAATCTTGACCTGGAAGCTTTTGATGATGTGAGAAATAGCCAGTGATTAAGTCTTTAAGATTAATGATTAACAAAGTCTTGGAGCCCAAGGAAACTTCTAGTATCCCGATTAATATCACTCGAGATTCCATTACGAACGAGCTTATAACAACATTACCGGCGAGAATTTAGACCTGCGCCTTGAATTGAAAGACGGAGGAGCAACGCCAGTGAAAGCTCAGACGGGAAAGAAGACATCAAACAGAAAACTGGAAATAAAAGGAAGTAAAGGACTAACTTTATGAAGATTGTGAAGCGATCAAATATCCCAAGATCTTCTCTCTATTATAGGATTCTATGGTCAATTATAATGAAATCTACTTTGGAAGATTTCCCTTGGAACTCAAGTAGCTTCAAGCAATAGTTAAGCCTAAGGTGATTGATTAAATAGAGACCAAGTTGGGGTTGATCCTGATGACTCATAATCATTAATTATAATTATAATCGATCATGATTAAGAGGTCAATTTCCCAAGAGTCTTGCTCAATCGTCTTTCCTAAACTTGGTCAAATTGTGAATAGGTGTCCTCTTTGGTGACCTCACGTTTTAAATTAACAAGAATATTAATAGAACATGACTGGCCATATCTCCGATTAAGCATGAATAATAATATATTTGGATATGGAAGAGTTTCAATCACGTAATGAATCCATACACGTATAGATTAATTAATCCACTCTTAATTATGCTCGCACACGCAACTTGTTGATGCTTCAATCTCAAACTTCCACGTAGAAATTAAATCCTTTGGGGGGCTTGTCGCTTGATCACTCTACAGTCTACACGTTGTTTTTGTGTTACGTAAATAGATGGTTATTCTCATTGTGACATGATTAATGAAATAATTAGTAAGGTGTGGTATACATATTTTCCCATAATTGAACATAATTATCAACATTCAAATATGTAGTCAATTTTGCTATACACATGATTAATGAAGTAATTAGTAAGGTGTGGTATGAGAGAGTTATTGAACTATACACATGCTCCGCATCTTGAGCTTCACAATAAAATTGATTGTTTTCTTTATTTATAAACTCAATTTCCTATACAAAATATGTTGGAATAGAAATGTATTTTTAAATACATTTTTCAATCTTATTTGTTTTTTTCTTTTTACATGTTCAGCGTTATTACAAATAGAAAATGGATATAGAAAAGTTAACCGAACAATTTATTTCTTTGCAAATGTCTATGATGAAGGACGTCATGACCCTCCAATCCATAATCGATACTTTTTTTTAAGGCAGTTTTACTGCGGTGGGATCGAACCCACAACCCCCACTTTGGAGGTGGTGTAGAATTACCACTAGGCTATCCTAGCAACCACAATCCATAATCGATACTGCTACAACAACACTCACAACAACGGCTTTTGCTACAAAAGTCCTCGTAAGAGCATGCATGGCCAACACCTGAAAGGAAAGAATTAGACCCCGGAATCTTACGATTAATGCCATTGCCCAGCCTTGATGACAACTTATTTTTTTCCTTTTTAGATTTCTTTGTTCCATTTATGTCTTTATTTGATTATCGTACTTTGAGCGATTTTTTTTTCGTCATTTATTTTCTTTTTTTCTTTTTGGATTTTGGACTCCATTATTATCAACCAAGAGTGCCGAGTCTCGAAATTAAGAACACAAGAATACTTTCACAGTGAACACAATCGCCAATCTTCACTAAATCCGAATCTCCCTTTTCGAGAGACTCAAGTTTGTGATTGGAGCAAAAGGAAAAATGGAATTGTTAGCATTTTGATTGGTTAAGAAAATTCGAGCTTCGCAGCTCAGAAAATTTATCGTTTTTAATATTGTTCGGTTGTACATCAGCTCAATAATAAAAAAATTTGACAAATAATTTTTTCAAAAAGTTCTATAGTTCCGATTAAAAGGCCATTACACGGATTCCGTCATCTGATAAAAGCCGGATCCGACAGGATTAGCCGTTATCGGATCCGGGTATTACCCGGAAAAAAACCAGAACTTCGGACTCAACAGACAACAGTCAACAGGATTAGCGGTCTTGCTCTGATGCTGTGCCGAACCAAGCATGGCGTTATCTCTCTCCCCTTTCTCCTCCACTTCTCTCCTCTTTCCACCGTGCCCAGACCCATCTCCAGACCACCCGATTCAGTCTCCTGCGCCGACACGATCTGCTCCTTGCTCGCGACCCCTTCCTCCAACCCTTCACCCGTCCACGACCTGCTCAGGAGCGTCAACGATGGTCACCTGAGCTCGAGCGTCGTGCTTCGAGTCCTCTCCAGCTACAAGCAGCTCGGTCGCTCCCGAACCCTCGAGTTCTTCTCCTGGGCCGGCTCGCGAATGGGGTTCGCCTTCGACGACTCCGTGGTCGAGTTCATGGCCGACTTCCTCGGCAGGAGGAAGCTCTTCGACGACATGAAGTGCTTCCTGCTCACGCTCAGATCCAGCAATGGCCAAATCTCGTGTCGGACGTTCTCGATTTGCATCCGGTATTTGGGCAGACAAGGCCGGGTCGCCGAAGCCCTCTGCCTGTTCGACGAAATGTCGGCGACGTTCGGGTGCGAGCCCGACAATCTCGTCTTCAACAACATGCTCTACGTGCTCTGTAAGAGGAATCTGTCGGGGGATTCGGTCGATCTCGCGCTCCGGATCTTCCGGGGGATCGGGTCGCCGGATACGTATTCGTACAGCAACCTCGTCGTCGGGCTGTGCAAGTCCGACAGGCTCGAGGCTGCGCTCGAGATTTTTAGCGAAATGGGCGATGCAGGGCTCGTCCCCACTCGCACGGCGGCGAATCTTCTCATTGGAAAATTGTGCTCGTTGAGCGCGAGAAGGTTCGTGTGAGCAATGCTCGTCGGCCGTTTAGTATCCCGGTGCCAAATGTTGCCGCGAAGAGCGGCGCGATTGGGATTGAGCCGGCGATCAAGGCGTTTTGGGCGGTTCGTGATCGAGGGTTGTTGCCGAGCTCGTTTGTCGTAGTCCAGCTCGTAGAGGAGCTCTGTAGGTTAGGGAAAATGGACGAGGCTGTCGAGATACTGAGCATCATCGAGAGGGTGAAGACGAGCTGCCGGGACGCGAGCTACTCCGTGGTGATCTCCGCGCTTTGTGCTCGGCGGTCCCTGGAACAGGCTGGCCGGTTGTTTGGGAGGATGCTCTCGCTCGGGATAAAGCCGAAGGTTTCGCTGTACAATTCGATCATTTCCGCCTTGTGCAAAGGCGGGAATTTAGCCGACGCAGAGAGGGTCTTCAAGGTCATGAACAAGAAGCGGTGTCTCCCGAACGGGACGACGTATTCGCTTCTGATCCAAGCTCACGCCGAAGCTCAGAACTGCGAAGCTGCGTACGAGCTGTTGATGGAAATGTTGGGGCTCGACTGGTCACCGCAATTCCACACGTATGATGCCGTTACGAAGCTTCTGTCTCAGGCGGGGAAGACAGATCTTTGCATAAAGCTGGAGAGGAAGCTTGAGAACCAAGTTTTGCGGAAGCTTTGTAAAGCCGGTAGGTTAGAGGAGGCGTACGATAAGCTGCGTTCGATGCTCGAGAAGGGCGTCCGCCCGCCAGGACACCTGAAGGACACCTTCGAACGCGCATTTGAGAAGTCCGGGAAGCTGGAACTTGCTCGGGAGTTGCTCGCCGGATTTGATAATGTACAGAAAACCAGAAACGATGTGTTATAACCGGTTTAAACTCGTCGAATTGTCGGTTTCTCGATCTGACCAAAGGGTCGAGCTTGTGAGGGCTTTAATATAGGTGTAGTATTAATTTTACATGTAGTGAAACATAACAAAATTAAAGGAAATATTTATAGAATTATTGAGTTTTGCAGTTTCTATGAAATACACGAAAAAATGATATAAAAAAATGGTGCTTATTTTGGATTCACACTACATGAAGATGACCATACGATTTATTGGAAGTTTCAAAAACACTTGAGACCAACATCTATTGAAGATACAAAGCAACAAACCAACGAACTATAATGAACACTAAGACACCATATCTCTTGCATTACGATCCCCAGAGACGCAACATTCCTGCAAACAATGAATAAAATGTTAACGAGTTTTCGGTCAAACACTCGATTTAAAACACGAGTTACGTTTACAGTTTACACATAACAAGAATATACGTGTAAGTAAAATATAGAGCACAATGAACCTCGGTACTTAGGAAGCCTCCGCCTCCAACAGATTCTGAATATCTTTCTGCAGAAGTGAAAAAACGAAACTAAGATTAGCTGCGAGAAACAGAATTTTCCGGAGATTGAACTCTTGAGAAATTAGCTTAAAATATATCTTACCTCGATTTTGAGAGGAGATGTAGTGGGAGCATATCGCTGCACAACCTTCCCCTCTTTGTTCACCAAAAACTTGGTGAAATTCCACTTGATTCCGTCTCCGAGGAAACCGCCTTTCTGTGACTTCAGGAATTTGTAAAGCGGGGCTGCATCTTTCCCGTTCACCTCGACCTATAACAAACCAATGTTCGTAAATGGTACTATATTAGATCATTGAACTAAAAACATAAGTTTGCATGAAAATCATCAAGCAAAGAAGAGTAATTTTACGTTACCTTATCAAATATGGGAAATTCCGCTTTGAACCGAGTGCATACAACGTCCTGAATTTCCTCATTGTTTCCTGGTTCTTGTCCTGCAAATTGGTTGCAAGGGAACGCCAGGATCTCGAAACCTATGAGAAACAGGAAACGATTCCGATGTTACAAACCTCGCTATTCACGTGGCATTAAACTCAAGAACATAAGTAACGGAAAAGTTTAAAAGTTTCCAGTAAGAGAAGAATTCTGCACCTTTATCTTTGTACTTCGGGTACAGTTCGTTCAACTCCTTGTAGTTTGTTTGGGTCAAACCACTGCACAATAGCAAAGAAAACGAAATTCAACAGAGAGCTAATGCGATAATGACGGATTTAGAGCCTATAAATACAGATTTAGATTATGATA
Organism: Parietaria judaica; assembly: GCA_954871525.1. Taxonomy (NCBI): domain Eukaryota; kingdom Viridiplantae; phylum Streptophyta; class Magnoliopsida; order Rosales; family Urticaceae; genus Parietaria; species Parietaria judaica. The sequence goes on from OX940872.1 coordinate 27,492,849, forward strand.
TCGCTAAATATTGATCTCAAAATAGTAGACGGAGCGGCAAATTCAATAACAACGAACAGTAACAGAAACCATTCAGCAAAAACTTTTTGAGTGATTTCGATTTCAGTATCAAATTCCCAGAGCAGAGTACATTGTTAAGAAGAGCCAAGTATGCTTAGAACACTCATCAAAATCTCCACAAGACATAGGGAATTTTTTCCTTCGTTTTTTCGAATTTCGATCTGCTCAAAGAAGTTGAAGCGAGCGAAATACGCTACGTTCTTTCAATCCAATATCGCCTTTCAAGTCTAATAATCTGAGTAACGCTAAATCTCTCATCCACCATACTTGGAGGTAGAATTTGCAAAATTCAACACAAGACTCACTGTGGAAACCACAAACCAGTTTCGAATATTGATTACCATTTCGAAGCGACATTGACGATGAGAAGAACCTTCCCGCTGTACTCACTCAGACTCACGTCGTTCCCGCGAATGTCCTGCCATTAGATCCGATTACCAGCCGAGTTTAGATTAAAACTCAACACCATTGCAGATATACAGTACACAGAACAACAGATCTCAATCATGAAGCATCAACAGCATGAATTCGACAATCCAAACTCTGAATTTCGTTCTATAAACACTGTAGAAGAACAACAACTGAATTAATCTGTAACGAGACTGATCATCGAGAAGCTCAATCAATCAAGCAAACAAACAAGTCTCTGTAATCAGGAAAAGCCATAAGAATCGATTTTCAGAAGATAAAAACAAGTTTGTGAGCTGATTTAAACGAGGAGGAGGAGAGTACCTTGACGGAGAAGTCGTAGATGGAAGAGGAAGAGTCGGCCATTGGCGAAGGAGGAGAGAAGAGGAGGAAGAAGAAAGCGAGAGCGAGGAAGAGAAGCGAGGCAAGCAATGTGTTGAAGGAGAAGGAGAAGGAGAGAGACATGGTTTGACGATCATGCGTTGACACCTTTCTTCATTTCTAACATTTTTAATTATATATGCGGCATAAGTTCCTCAACTTTGACCAACTAAGGCGGCATTGGTTCAAAGTGAAAAACAACGGCAGAAAAATCAACAAAACTAATGCCACACATATTCTTTTTTGGACGTACTGGATCATGTTGATCAAAATATGCGTCGCTTCGATTTTGTCTGGCGCCTATCACACCACATGCATTCGGATACAAGGTTGGTAAAAGAAGTTAATGAAAATACTCGTCTTCTCAATTTTCTCGACTTTGAATATTTTACTGCTATTTTTCACTTTGGACCGTTTCGGCTCGATTGGTACTCAAGTGCCAAGTGGGATCACATTGTCCGAAATATGATTCGCCTCAATTTCTTCAAACGTCCATCATACCACGTGGCATTTGACTATTGTTCGATTAGAAAAAGTTGATAGAAATATCTATAGTCGAAGTTTGAGTACTTATACCGTTAATAACTCTTATATTTATTTCGTGGGGCCCACTTCATCGACTACCGAAAAATGGCTTGAAAATGCTGTCATAAGATTTTGTTTTTGTTAGGGAACTGTATGGGATTTTTTTTCTTGTTTTTATATTGTTGCTCAATCAAATGATCAAAGCCACCTTCAAAAAAATAAAAATAAAAATGGTGTTATACTGTTTTTCATGAAAATATTATTGAATTGAATTGATATTAGAGTATCACCTAACAGATTATAATGAATCTGCCAATCTGGTCATTGATTATAGGTGTTTTTTTTTTATTATTATAAAATTGATTCAAGAGTACAAGTCTTAAGTGTTTAATATAGCCAATACAAAACTTGCTAATCAGCACTTTATTCAAATTTTTGGATGAATGGCCCACCGATAATTTTAAAAAAGAACATTAATTTTTAAATTAGAAAGTCTTTGACTGTTCTAGTTGATGAATATATATACATATACAGATACAGTGTAATATATAATGGTTCATCATCGTATTATTGTCCTCGATGATGTGTTAAGAAAAAGAAAGAAAAAAGAGCCATATCATATATGAATACGATATATTATATTAAAATTTACGATAATTTCCGTATTAATTTCCGACAATAATGCATTCGTTGTCTTTGAAGAAGACAGGCTTAATTTAAGGAACAGTGCGTATTGGTTGGTTGGTTGGTGGTAGTTAGTTGGAATTTGGAAATAGATAGCCTCACTTTAATCTCTATTTGTTTTTTTTTGTACAAGTTTTATTTACTTTACGAGAGAGCTTAAACTTTAATGTTCTTGCCTACAAGAGTATCGGTTCTGTAACTTCGCATCTCATCGTTTTTATTTAGGTCATTACGTTACGAGGATTCCTCGATAATACTACAATTGCGCGTATGAGAGATCCGGGAAATTAGTCCATGTCGTTTTTGCTTTTATTGTTATAGATAAGACTATGCGTCGTCGCACGTGGCTCGTCGTGTAGTATTTCAACGTTAGGTTATTACAAAATTATAAGTGGAGAGACGAACAAGTACTTAACTGCAGCAAATATTCAAAATCAAGGACTTTTATCTAGGACGTGGCTCGACATATGACATTTAACGTTGAACTCCATACATTTACTATAAAATTGTAGCGGTAACGACTTTTACCACTAAAAATCATGAATAGAATTTACTACAACAAACATGCAAATTCGCCTTTTTTCGCCTCCATTTTCTCTAAAGAACGAAAGAATGAGTTCCCTTTAAAAACAACTCTCTTTGAGATTGAGGTCTGTAACTTGCCATACAAACTTTCCAGTAAGCCCTCTGATAATTACCGGGTAAATCTACAAGTAAATAATTTTTTGATAAAATAGGATTATAAAGTTATTTTCTTTCACCTTTCTCTTAAGTTCGTAAACTACAAATCTTCCAACTGAAAACCCAACCAGATTTCGACAAGTTTAAGGAATTTCAAACTGACAAAACGAAACTCTTTGACGTGTCCATGAATTCTACTGAACTATTTACCTTCTTTTTTACTTCCGCACTCCTACTCTACCTTGTCCTGTCACGGGAATCGCGTCTCTTGTGAGAATGTTTCTCGTCGTAATGCCGATGGCTATCTTTGCGAGAAGTGTCATCATCTATCATAGACTTCCTCTTGTGGTAATGTTCTGACCTTTGAAACGAGGCGTATGGACGAGCACCCCTCTCCACGGAGGTCCTTTCGCTGTAGCCTTCGCTTTTTTCTTCAGACTTCCGATGGTAGCGCTCTTCGCGGTCCATAGATCTCTCGTGATGACGGTTTTCCCAGCTTATAGGACTGCTTTCAAGATCCTGTTCCTTCGTATCTGTGTACTTACTCTTGTTTGAGCTCCTGTCTCTTCTAGGTGGAGACGGGACCTAAAATCATTACCAAGAGTTGACTTTAGCAAATTGGTATAATTAGATGAGGCGGAAAGTATTATTGTAACCGAACAGTGTTCTCGTAAATTTCTGACAAGCTCAGCGTCAGAAGCAAATGCAGCCCCGTAAATTTTTAAATGTTGTGTTTATTGTTCTGTTTGGTGTGCATTATACAACCTTGTTTATACCCCGGTTTAACATAATCTTAAAAACGGAATTTAAGTTGTTGGTTAATCGGCTCCGAAACTAAGAATATGTTACGATAATGATCACCATATATGTAGTATAAATAAGACGTAATAATTAATTTGTTTAAAGAAGTTAACTGAAAGAACGAACCTGATTCCGCGACATGTAACGTCCTTCAGGGGGAGGTGGGATTCCGAGCTTTTTCAGATCATCGTAAGGGATTGGTCGCCTGTATAATAAAAGAGGTTGACAACAGAATTACTTAATCACATTACATTGTCCTTAGATTTCAAGGCACATTCTGACTATATCCACACAGAAATCACTCTCACAAGGGGGCTCGGAAAGGTCTCTCTCGTCCTCCAAAGCGAAGTTGTCCTGATTCCTTCTTACCACCAAGACCGCCTCCTGTTGATAGGAAAAAAAACACAACATAAATTTCGTCTGTATAAGAATTGATGCATATGAGCGAGAATAATGTAGCTGACCTAACCGCCGTGGAATCCATCCTGGCATCAGCTGCTGTCTGTTATAATCGACTAAAACTTCAGAATCATCAATAATTGAATGGTGAGCGTTCTACACGGAAGAAACAATAATCAATCTCGACTCGGTTATTATACCTCTTGCAATGTATGGATTTTTTACATTTATAGTAAACATAAATTCTTATGCCTTATAGTTCTTTCCTAGTAATCGTATTAATAATATAAGAGTATTTATTTGTAAATATATATATATATATATACATATGTCTCATAACTCGTGGCTAAGATTTAATCGCTTATTCACGAGGAAGCACAAAATAAGTAGCCTAAATCACCGTTCTTCTTAGAACAGACAATTAACCGTGGAATATTAGCATTCATATTGTTAGAGAAACCAAATCATAAGTAGCCTAAAAAGAAGAGAATAGAAAAACAAACTAACAAATTTGTAGAGGGGAATTGATTACGTACATTATAGGCGCGGCGCATATCTCTCTCTGTTTCAAACTCAACAAAAGCATAGCCACGCGAGGCACCAGTCACTGAAAATATTAATCAAGTAGTGAATAAAACCGTTAATTATTAGACCATATTAATGACAAAGCCAACAAGGACTGCGCTTGAATATCCATTAAACAAAGATGAAGAGGAATAGCATTCGCCAACGCGCCAAGTAATGCAATAAAATGTCAGAAATCAGACCCGGCTCAAGTAGAACTATACTTTATTATGAATAAGTACGTACGAGATGATCAAGTAAGTCGTAACAACAAATTAAGACGTGCTTTGATGTGAAAAGAAGCTAGAGAAACATGCAAAGTAAATTACCGATGTGCCTAACCAAGCGCAAATTCTTCACCCGGCCATACTTACTCATAGCCTGAAAATAACAATTAGAAAGAGATAGTATCTCTATTCAAGGTAAAGAACACAAGCATAAGCACGTTAACATGCCTTCTTAAACAGAATAAACCACCGGTTTCATAATTAGAAATGTGATAATTCACTAAACCAAAATTGTTATTTCGTTCATATATCTACACATAGAAATGAGTTTCAAATCAACCAGGGAAAATCTAATCTGTTTAAGAAGCCTTCTGTATTAGATGAAGGACGATAAAAACAAAACGCTCAAAGGCCCTAAGATTTAAAGTACAAAATTAAATAAGTTAAGTATATAATTAGAGAGAAACCAGCCAAGGCCGTAATATATTATACCACAAAACTGGACAAGTCAAAGATCCATATAATAAGAACATAACTCAGCTAAAACTTCACCAAAATATCCGAACTATAAAACAAAAATCGAACACATGAACATATCTGGGCAAGTATGGATACAAGTATAAGGATATAATTAACGAAAAAAAAGATAATTCTTGTTTTCAGCTATAACATGGTGAAAAAATAGGCTATGAAGGAAACATAAAAACCGACAGAAATAACGGCACATATAGTTTTGACATACAACTATGAAAACCACCCAACATGGACATGCCTTGTCTTAAGCTACTTAGTTACGCGCGTGCTAGTTACAACATCCGAGTCTTTGGTTGCTGAAACTCTGGTACATTGCCCATAAGAAACAGTATTTCCTTTTCTTATAAAACCAATGAGTTTATCATCTATGAAACCAAAGAAAGAGCTAACACTGAAATGTTGATAGGTCTGAAACTGGGAATCTTGTATAATTTTTTGTTGTTGTTAGGACTCTTAACATAGACGACAAATCACAAATCAACCTCAATGGCGGCAAAAGTGCACAAGTTGTACCCAACTGTAGCGCGTCGTCGCACATTCGATTTTCGGCGGCTAAAGTACCTAAGTTCAAGTTTAGTTCAGCACCAGATGAACCCGTCTTCAATCCGTCGCTTCCCTTAACCCTTGGGTATCAAAATTGGGTACAAGTTGAGTACTTTTGCCGCTATAAAAACCGAAAAAGCAAGAAGCAGACCTTGCGGAGCGAGTGGTCGGTGGTGAGATGGGAGAGGCGAGCGAGGAAGACGGTGCAGTGAGGGTCTCCGAGGGCGTTGGGGTCGCCGGAGGGGTCGTCTGCGAAGAGGGTATTATTCAATCAGAGAAGGAGAATTGAAGGAAGCAGAAGAGGAAGAGGGGCGGGTACAGAGGGCGGCGGAGGAGCAGAGGTGGGCGCGGAGGACGGCGTAGTCGTGGGGGAGGACGTCGGTGCCGTCGATGCTCCCGGCCTGGATCGGGTGATACGACTCCGCGTAGAACACGCCGGAGCTCATTCTCGCCTCTCAATTTAGTGGTTTATCGACAAATAATCTCAACTTTCAAGCTTGAAAGATTAGTTTAGACTATAGAAGATGTAGGTGGATCCATGTCGTTTTAAAAACAATATATTCATTTTAATTTGAAAAATAAATATTTTGTAAAAAAACCTGATAAGTATTTAATAAGATAATTGTTAGTCGGTAACAAAAGCTGATTTGTTGTAATAAAAATTAGTTGATTAAAGAGATTAAAATAAATTGAAATAATATTTTTATTTTTTGAAAAATAAATAAAGAAAAATTACGAACTATAACTCATGTATAAAAATTTTAAATGTGTATTTTTGTATTTTTTTTATCAAGCAGTTTAGTTTATTTTAAAAATAAAAACTAAATTTTTTTAAGCTGAACCAAATGCACTTAGTATTTTTATGTTGAAAAACGATACACGCGTATATTTTATATTTGAATGAGTAGTTATTTTTATCAAATTTTAGTTTTATAACTTCGTGTAAAAACTTTACAATTTCATCTCGCCTCAAGCCTCCAAAATCTCATGCACAATTTTAGTTGTCGATGATTTTTCTAGGAAATTTTATAACACTATAAAACAATTTGTACAAGCAATATTCATTTATAACATAAAGTTACAACATTATAGTTTCATCACAAGTTAATGTTATTAAGAACGATATCACTAGAACTAAATTCCTTTTTTGTATTTAATATATTTAATTATTTATAAATCCTTATTAGCACTAAATCCTATTACAAAATAAATTTATACAAAATTAATACGCTTCATTAAATTTGCACGATATATTGAAAGAAAATAAACATTTATAGACGTGTCCAATGAGAAGTCTTCAACAAAATATTTAGACAAAAAAAAATGAAAAAATAAAATAAAAAAGAAGAGAGTAGGTGAAGAACAAGAAAGTAGCTTTCTTTTGCAGACCCAACTCCTCAGCTTTCTTCTTCGTTTTCTCCGCCGGCGATTCTCCGAAGATGCTGTGGCTTCGTTCCCTTGCGCGGCCACACCTCAGATCCTCCATCCTCCGGCGACATTGCAGCTTCTCTTCTTCCTCCTCCTCCGCGGCCGCCATCGAAGCCGACCGAATCCTCAGAGAAGGCCCCAGGAACGACTGGGCTCGCCCCCAGATTCAGGCCGTCTACGACTCCCCCCTCCTCGATCTCCTCTTCCATGGCGTCAGTCCTCTCTCTCCTCTCTCTTCTTTCACCTTTGGCTCTCTCATTTCTCGCTTGCATTATATGAACAAGGAAATGGTAGATCATATCGAAGTGTGTTGTGAAACTGAAGCTGTTTGGGGTGGTTTCTTCCAGGCACAAGTTCACAGACACGCTCACAACTTCAGGGAAGTGCAGCAGTGCACTCTCCTCTCTATCAAGACGGGTGGGTGTAGCGAGGACTGCTCGTATTGCCCGCAGTCGTCGAGGTACGATACGGGGCTCAAATCCCAGAAGCTTATGACCAAGGACGCCGTCATAGAGGCCGCGAAAAAGGTTGATACCGCTTTCCTCATCTTGTGCTTTATGCACTGTATTGATGCCGTGAATTTGACTGTTCTAGTCGGGTCGCCTTAGAAGTTAATCGGAAATTCGATGCTCGTACTATTACGTGTTTCGCTTGAAGGGCAAATTACGCGTTTCTATGTTTGGTTTCTTGTCTCGCTACCAAGCAGCAAAATAACTAGGGAGTATTATTTTCTTAACCGAGCTTAGACTGGAATTGTTTTGCTTGAGATTTTCCGGGACGACGATATTGAGGTTTCGGGTGGTACTATGCTATGTATTTGCTCCAATACAATAGTAGCAGTGTTCTGGTTTCTGTTGACCGTGTACATTGGCTTGGCTTTTCAGTGGTCATCTTACTAAAATAATTTTGAAATATTGAACAAGGTCAGTGTTTTTGCTGGGAAACAAAGCCTCCTGTTACGACGAGATGCTCTTTAATTGATTGCATTGCATTTTATTCTTCAATTCAAGTTAGCGATAGACACGTACTTCCATATATTTATAGCTTAACCTTCTATAAAAATAGTGACATACCCGTATCTGGTAAAAATAGTGACATTCGTTTCTGTTTGAAAATTTTATTTTTGATTTCCGATCTTCTGCTTTTATCTGATGTAGTTCATTTGTTGCTTGCATTGACACAAAATTCCTTCTTTGGCAGGCAAAAGAGGCTGGTAGCACTCGGTTTTGCATGGGTGCAGCATGGAGAGAGACAGTGGGTAGAAAGACTAATTTTAATCAGATTCTCGAATATGTTAAAGAGATAAGGTAACGAATGAATGCAAAACTAAATATCGGTTTAAGAGTTACTTTCGTGGGAATTTTATTGATTTTGTTACGCTACTGATGTGTATATCACAGCGACTATGTTAATATTTCGTGAGCTGACATTTTGTTATGATCGCGTACTCGGTAACAGAAATTTTCAACTCCGTCACCTGATCGTATTAAAAGAGTAGCAATATTATTCGTCTTGTAATGATGATTAACGAAATAAGATATTAACATTGCAGGGGCATGGGAATGGAAGTGTGCTGCACACTGGGCATGATTGAGAAACAGCAAGCCGAAGAACTCAAGAAGGCTGGCCTCACGGCTTACAATCATAATCTTGATACTTCTCGGGAATACTACCCGAACGTCATTACAACAAGGACTTATGATGACCGCTTGCAAACTCTCGAGTATGTACGTGATGCGGGGATCAACGTTTGTTCTGGTAATTTTCCCCCCTCTCTTTTAGCTCGTTTCCACAAAATTATGGTTCTCTTTCTTTTAGCTCGTTTCAACAACAAAGAGCAAAAAAAATCTTCTTTCTTTTATTTAATTTATAATACTTGTTTTCTTCATGAGCTTTGAAAATGTGTATAAGTTTGATTAGTCAATCGATTACTTGAATTTGATTGAGTTCCAAGTGCTATATTTCGGAAATTGATTACTTTTGTATAATCAGCTTAGTGTTTTCAATCATCAACAGGGGGAATAATCGGGCTTGGAGAAGCGGAGGAGGATCGGGTCGGTTTGTTGCATACTTTGGCGACACTACCCAGTCACCCGGAGAGCGTTCCCATCAACGCATTGCTCGCTGTGAAAGGCACGCCTCTCCAAGACCAAAAGGTAGTACCTGCTCACTTAAAACAGGCTGCGAATTTCTTTTGTCCAATTCTCAACCTCTTTTGACGCCAAATTTCGCGCAGCCGGTGGAAATATGGGAGATGATCCGGATGATCTCCACGGCGCGCATTGTGATGCCTAAAGCAATGGTGCGGCTATCGGCTGGCAGAGTCCGGTTCACCATGGCAGAGCAGGCACTGTGCTTCCTCGCTGGAGCAAATTCTATCTTCACCGGCGAGAAGCTGCTGACAACACCCAACAATGACTTTGATGCCGATCAAACAATGTTCAAGCTGTTGGGGCTGATCCCAAAACCTCCGAGTTTCACCGACGAATTGTCTGAATCAGAGGCTTGTCAGGAAGCTGTTTCGGGAACCGCTTGAATCACAGGCTCTATAACAGAGAATAGAACTGCAGAGTAGCTGGTAGCCTGTTACGTCGGATCCGTCTATATATTCGAGGAACTGAGTATTATATTCTTGATCACCCTGGCCTTGCTGTTTTCATTTTCGAGCTGCAAATTGTTCTCGTAAATTTTCAACCTTCTCGGTCTGTACTTCCGTCAACGGAAGTTTCTTGTTTTAGGACGATTGTATGATCTTGAAAACGCATCACTTTAAAGTTGTCTAGTTTTAATTTTTCATTTTTAATGAAAAGTATAAAGAAACAAGACACGTTTGCCATCGTGAACCGGTGATTTTTTAAGACATAGATTTAAAGAGTTTTGAAAAAATCTTTTTGAAACAAGTAAAATTCAAGGAGTTTAAGGAATATACCAGTACATGGCCGGTCCCAACTTAAATGGGACCCTATGCAACACCGGTCTAGAATGACCATGTAACACGCATTGGTATTTACTAAATGATGTTACATTTTTTTTGCTTCCTACATAGCTATAAACGTACCACGAAGTTAAAAGCTATAATACCGTAGGTATCTTTCATAATATCCGTAGTTCAAAATATAAGTTCGCTAGTTCTTTACTTTTTACAGGATCAAAATCCATTTAATACACATGGCATGCCCTTTTTTCTGACATTCCCGTTGATATTTATGTCGGCATGCAACGTCAATTTGCATTTAGAACCTTGTTCTTAAGCTATAATGCTAACTTGAAAAGGCGAGCCTTCCTCGGAAGTGTAGTGACTGGCGACACTACCCAGTCACCCGGAGAGCGTTCCCATCAACGCATTGCTTACTGTTAATGTTAAGGGAACGCCTCTCCAAGACCAAAAGGTAGCTACTGCTCACTTCAAACAGATTGCGAATTTCTTTCGTCCGATTCTCAACCTCTTTTGATGCCAAATTTCACGCAGCCGGTGGAAATATGGGAGATGATCCGGATGATCTCTACGGCGCGCATTGTGATGCCTAAAGCAATAGTGCGGCTATCGGTTGGTAGAGTCCGGTTCACCATGGTAGAGCAGGCTCTGTGCTTCCTCGCCGGCACCCAAAATGTCTAAGGGATATTTTACTCGGACATCAATTTAAAAAAAAAAAAACAGACGGGTCCGGACATGACCAGATAGGATATTTATTTTATTAAAAATCGTTTAATATGGGCCGTCGAATCGACGGCCCAGATCATAGAGCCGTTGGGACTAAACAGTAAATAAAACTAATTTAACTTTAAAAAAAAATACCTGGATCCGGACCTGTTTGTGATTTTTTTTCCCAAATTCCCGGACAGCTTCGGATCTGGGTTTAAAAAAAACCGGTAACTTTCAACGTGTGTATTTTGGGGACTACTTGCCGGAGCAAATTGTATCTTCACCCAACAACGACTTTAATGTCGATCAAACAATGTTCAAGTTGTTGGGGCTGACCCCGAAACCTCCGAGTTTCACAGAGGATTCGTCAGAATGAGAGGCTTGTCAGGAAGCTGTTTCGGGAACCGCTTAAATCACAGGGAATAGAAGTGCAGAGTAGCTGGTAGCCTGTTACGTCGGAACTGATCATTATATTCTTGATCACCCTGGCCGTTCTGTTTTCGTTTTCAACCTTCTCGGTTTCTAGTTTTAGTGACAGTTGTATGATCGGCATCACTTTAGGGTTGTCTAGTTTTAATTTTAAAGAAACAAGACACGTTTGCCATCGAAAGCATGTGATATTTTTAAGACATTGATTTAAAGAGATATTTCCCGACTTGAATGGGACCCTAGGCACGGTATTATTCGAGGCCCGTAGCGATCGATATCGTTCAAATATGTTACAAAATATAATTTTTAGATAATCTTATTTATATAATACACTAAAAATCGATGATAAAATTACGAGACACAAAAGCACTAAATGGTTATCTGTTTCAAGAAGAAAGAAAAAAGATGTGAAACTTACAAAACTAATCAGGTCTAATATCTATATTATTACGATCAATAAATAAAATATCAGTATAAGTTTCACCACAAAAAGTTATGTTCTTTCTTGCATTATATTAGATATTTTCCCAATTGTTAATCAATAAGTGATTAGCATTTCATATTTTAGTTTTTTCACTTAATTAATTTGTGATATAATTATATTAGAACATTATCTAGACATGAAAAAAAAAATAGATACATAAGAATATAAGATAAAGATATGTCTTTTAATTAGGTTAACTTTACAAATTAACATCAAAGGCAAACTATGCCTACACTGATATGATATGGGCTTATTGTCAATGACGGTCCATTCTGATTCCGTTCCTCTATTTTTTAGTGGCCACGATAAGAGATGAGTGTATCTGGTATCAAACGCCAGAAGGATGATAGCCGTGATAACTTCTACTTCACATTGTATTTTTACCATGTTCGCGTTCTTTGCGATTGTTTTTTGGGCCCCCGATCTTAAGCATTGCGAAGGAAGTTGCCTGACCCCTTGATACCCAGCAGTTTGCCGTGAACTATCTTCAAGGCTGCATTCAGTTTAGTCTTAAAAATGTTCGGGACGCCAACTCAAATGTCTCAAACGAACTTGCTGAGAAATTGCACGTCAAGTTCGAATAGCGGGAGAGCTAGGCAATTGAAGAAGGTATTCTTCATCACTTCTCTAGTATATTCTCGAGCTAGGCAATAGAAGAAAACATCACTTTTCTAGTATAATTTTTATCTTTTATATTTTAATGATCAAGATAATTATAAAAAAATTAAATTAAATAGTTGACAATGGATTGATAGCATTTTATTAGTTGAGTCATAGTAACGTAGAACTTTTTTTTTTTTGAAAGAATAACGTAGAATTTAGTTGTAATAGCACATACTCACATCTCTGTATATATATAGCTTTTAACTCTGAATTGCTCCTAAAAGTTCGATATGGGATTTTATCTCATTTGTCATTAAAATATCTATTCTATATTAGATCTAATCTAATGGAATTTAAAAAAAAAAATGCAACGAATAACCACATTCATATGTTTACATTGCAGTTTAGCAAATTTATAATTTATAAATTTTATTTACAAAATAGTTAAATATTGACTATTTTGTCAATGTTAATATGGTTATATGATTAACATGACTATTTTTATAATAGTAAATTGCTATATTACAACTATTAATTAAATATTGACTATTTTATAAATTTTAAACTATTAAGTTGGCTATTTAGTTTAAACTCCCTTTTAAAAATGGGTAAATGAGCCAAATGTCCATTTGTGACTCAAGGTTTTAAAAAAATGCCCATTTCTATTTTTGGCAATCAAAACCACAAATTAATTGAAATATGGACTAATCTACCTTTAGAATTAATTAATTTATATTTGGAATTTAAATTACATTTCCCTCAAACCTTAGATATTTTTTGGGCATTTCATGAGTTTTCTTTTTAAAAATTTAGTTCACTGCGGGACTTTTGACTGCAAGTTAAAACCTCCTTTGCCCGTAATGATTTATAAATAACAATTCAATTTGTTACTCTAATAAGTCGTGGTCGATAATTAAAAATGATGATGTAAAGTGTATATATTTATATATAAATTATATAGCATATTCTTTGCATATATCATATAAAATTTGTCGATAACTGATGATGACCATTAAATTTTTTTATTTTTCGCTGAGATTAAAAATTATAGATCTAGCTCTAGCTTTAAAATAAGAGTTGAATCATGTCATGAGCAACAAATGAGTAAATGTAGATTTATGACGGAGTTAGAATCATCAATGTGAGTATTTAACTCCGACATCAGAGACAAGTCAGGGTTGTGCTAAAGATCGATGGTGCGATCCATGCATTTTCGGAAATCGAAATCGAAGTGCTCGTCTCCAAGTTTTAACTGTTCAAATATAGTACTTTATCAAGTTTTAACTGTTCATATATAGTTTTTTTTTTTTTAATATTGTGTTCTTAATAAGAAAATCAAACGATGCTTCTTGAAGAAAGAAAAGGTCTTCTCATACCAAGTGCCATTTTTATAATATTATTGATAAAATAATATTGCGATAGAACATTACTAAAAAGTTTAATAACTGGTGATTTTGATGTGAATGCTAGACTTTCATTGCATAATTGAAATCATTTATTTTTTCAGTATTTATATTTATATTTATAAGCGATATAATTATACTACTACGCGAAGCGTGATAAAATAAACGGGCGTAAAAAAAGAAAGAGAGGGATGTGGTTTTTTCTCGCTTTTGGCAACTGTTGGCATACCGGCCCCGCAGCGGGAGGTAGTTTGAAAAATTTAAAATAAAACCTGAAAGTCATGTTCTGCAAGTTTTAACTAATCAAATATAAGACTTAATCTTTGCTTATTATCCTTGTACAAGTCCTTCTCTTGATTTCTTAAATTTATTAATCTATTTTGTTCTTGCTCGGAAAACGAACAAGAATGCTTCTACATGAAAGAAAATGTATTATTGTTATGTCATTGCCATAATATTTTGACCGAGTTTGGAAATCTAAATAATTGAAAAGATAATGCAAATTTAAGACACTAGTTTGTATAAATTAATATTTAGTTTCATTCTATCATCCTAAAGTGAAGAACAAAAAGAAAAACTTTACGAAGAGCGATCCGAATCCGGAGAATCCAACATGAGCTCAAGGGTTTGTATTTCTTATATTTTTTTGTTGTCTACTTAATTAACGTAGATTTGAATCGAAAATATAAAGCATGAGCATAATAGCCTCTCACCAAACTTAATGCAAAACTCATAATATTTTTTTACAAAATTATTTCTAATAAATTAGCTTTGATCATATTTAACATTCATCTATTGTTTATGAAACAGTCAGTTGCTTCTTCATCGACAAGAACTAGTTCAAGAATCTCTTCTTTAGGAGCGCCGTCAAATCCTCAGGTATGTATAAATTAATTTTCTTATTTCATTCTATTTTCCTCAATTGAGGAACAAAAATAAGATCTAATAAGAGCAATTCGAATCCGAAAATCAACATGAGTTCAAGGGTTTTTATACATAATAATGTGTATTTTCTTATTATTGTTTTTTGTTGTCTCCTTAATTAAACAAATTTTCAATTGACAACATAAGGCATGAACATGTTAGCCTCACAAAAAAAAAAAAAAAGAGCTAACATGCTAAAAACCTAACTAAAATTTGTGAAAGTAGCATCTTAATAATGCACAATTTATAATGAGTTTTGAAAAACTACTTATAATAAGTTAGTTTTGATCATATTAAACATTTATATGTTGTTTATGAAACAGTCAATTGCTTCTTCATCGACAAACACTTATTCAAGAATCTCTTCTGTAGCAACGCCGTCAAATCCTCAAGTAAGTATACATTAAAACTCTTAATTTCATTCTATCTTCTTCAATTGAAGGTTCAATTGAAGAATAATAATAATAAAAAAAAAAAACTTAAGAAGAGTGATCCGAATCCGAATCCGAATAATCCACATGAGTTGAAGAATTTGTATACATAATAATAATTAATGTGTATTTCTTAGATTTCTTGTTGTCTTCTTAATTAACCTGATTTTCAATTGATGACAATATAAGGCATGGACATATTAGCCTCACAAAACTAAGAAAATAAGTGCTGCTATGTTCCAAAACCTAACTAAAATTTGTGAAAGTAGTATCTTAATAATGACTCATAATTAGTTTCAAAAACTGACTTATATGTAAGAAGTTATTTTTAATTATATGTAACATTCATATATTGTTTATGAAATAGTCAATTGCTTCTTCCTCGACTGGCGGTTATACGAGAATCTCTCCTGTAGCAGCGCCGTCAAATCCTCGGGTTTGTATAAATTCGTTGTCTAGTTTCGTTCTATCTTCCTCAATTGAGGAACAAAAATAAGATATTAAGAAGAGCAATTCGAATCCGGATATCCAACATGAGTTCAAGGGTTTGTGTACATAGTAATGTTTATTTCTTATATATTCTTGTTGACTCCTTAATTAACCTAATTTTCAGTTGACAGTATAAGGCATGGACATTTATTTAGCCTCACAAAACTAAGTAAATAAGAGCTACAATGTTCCAAGGCCTAACTAAATTTTTTGAAAGTAGCTGCATCTTAATAATGCACAACTCATACTTAGTTTTTTAAAATTACTTATAATTAATAAGTTAGTCTTAATCATATTTGTTGTTTATGAAACAGTCAATTGTTTCTTCATCGACAAACACTTATTCAAGAATCTCTTCTGTAGCAACGCCGTCAAATCTTCAAGTAAGTATAAATTAATTCTCTTAATTTCATTCTATCTTCCTCAATTGAAGAACAAAAATAAGATCTAATTGAGAAGAGCAGTCCGAATAATTCAACAAAAGTTAAAGGGTTTGTATACATAATAATAATGTGTATTTCTTAGATTTATTGTTATCTTCTTAATTAACCTAATTTTGAATTGATGACAATATAAGGCATGGACATATTAGCCTCACAAAACTAAGTAAATAAGAGCAATTCGAATCCAAAAATCCCACGTGAGTTCAAGGGATTTGTATACATAATAATGTGTAATATTTCTTATATTTTCTTGTTGTCTTCTTACTTAACCTAATTAGCAATTGACGGCATTAACATATTAATCTCACAAAATTAAGCAAAGAAAAGTTAACATGTTCAAAACCTAATTAGTTTAAAAAATAACTTGTAATAAGTTAGTTTTAATCATATTTAACATTCACCTATTTTTTATGGAAATTCTTTGATTTAATACACCTTTTTTATTCTATCTTCCTAAAGTAATGAATAAAATAACGATCTTAAGAAGAGCTATCTGAATCCAGAAACCCAACATGACTTCAAGGGTTTGTATGAATAATAATGTGTATTTCTTATATTTTCTTGTTGTATTCTTAATAACCTAAGTTTATATTGACAATATAAGGCATTGACATATTAGCATCACAAAACTAAGTAAAAAAGAGCAAACGTGTTCGAAACCTAACTAAAATTTGTGAAAGTAGCATCTTGTAATTGCACAACTCATAGTTTAAAAATATTACTTATAATAAGTTAGTTTTGATCATATTTAAACATTCTTCTGTTGTTTATAAAACAGTCAATTGTTTCTTCATCGAGAAAGACTTATTCAAGAATCTCTTCTGTAGCAACGCCGTCAGATCCTCGTGTAAGTATAAATTAATTCTCTTAATTTCATTCTATCTTCCTCAATTTGAAGAACAAAAATTAAGATCTTAAGAATAGCAATCCGAATAATTCAGCATAAGGGTTTGTATTTCCTATATTTTCTTGTTGTCTTCTTAATTAAACTACTAATTATTGAAAATGTAAGGCATGGACACATTCCTCACAAAACTAAGTAAATAAGAGCTACTATGTTGCAAAATCTTACAATTTGTGAAAGTAGCATCTTAATAATGCACAACTCATAATGAGTTCTAAGAAATGACTTATCAGTAGTTAGTTTTAAATCATATTTAACTTTCATTTTTTTTTGGTAAACTACGGCTAATGTACCCAATGTTTGATCTTCTGCGGATTATGTACCCAATATTTATTTTTAGTGGCTAATGTACCCAATGTTTGATCTGTTAGATATTTTCATGTTTTCCGTTAGTTGACCGTTAGAGTGTTATCCTCCTCTATATGCACACTTTTTGTATTTTTGACATAACTCACTCATTTTTTGTCCAAATTTTATGCATGACCTATGGTTGGAAAGAAAAGAGATAGATATACAACTTTTATATTTCAAGTTTTGTAAAATAAGTTTTAGAAAAATACTGAATTTCGAATACAACGTGAAATTGGACGTAAGTTTAATGCAAAATATTTGTTTCGAGAAAATTTTACTATACTTAATGACTTTTTATGATGAAACATAAAACTAAAAAATTGTAGATAAATATTTTATCTTTCTAGCGGATATTTATTTATAAAATTTTGACAAAAGATGAGTAAGTTATGCCAAAAATATGAAAAATTATTTCACATCACATATTTCATATTTTTGGCATAACTCACTCGTTTTTTATTCAAAATTTATAAATAAACACCCGTTAGAAAGATAAAATAATTATCTATAAATTTTTAGTTTTACGCTTCACCATATAAAGTCATTAAATATATTAAAATTTGCTCTAAACAAATATTTTGTATTAAACTAACGTCTAATTTTACATTGTATTTGAAATTTAGTATTTTTATAAAATTTATTTTCCAAAACTTAAAACAACAAAGTTGTAGATCTATCTCTTATATTTCTAATTATAGGTCGTGCATAAAATTTGGACAAAAAAAATGAGTGAGTTATGTCAAAAATACGAAAAGTGTACATGTAGAGGAGGATAACTCTCTAACAGTCAACTAACGGGAAACACGAAAATATCTAACAGATCAAACATTGGGTACATTAGCCACCAAAAATAAACATTGGGTATATAATTCGCAAAAGATCAAACATTGGGTACATTAGCCACAGTTTACCTTTTTTTTTTTATGAAACAGTCAGTTGCTTCTTCATCGACGGACACTTATTCAAGAATCTCTTCTTTAGCAGCACCAGCACCGTCAAATCCTCAAGTATGCATAAATTAGTTCTCTTAGTTTCTTTCTATCTTCCTCAATTGAAGAACAAAAATAAGATCTGAAGAAGAGCAATTCGAATCCGAAAATCCAACATGAGTTCAAGGGTTCGTATACATAATAATGTGTATTCCTTTTATTTTCTTGTTGTCTCCTTAATTAACCTAATTTTCAATTGACAATATAAAGCATGGAGCCTCACAAAACTAAGTAAATAAGAGCTACTATGTTAAAAAAAATATCTAAAAATTGTGAAAGTAGCATTTTAATAATGCACAATTCATAATTAGTTTTATAAAATTACTTATTATAAGTTAGTTTTAATCATTTTTAACATTCATCTCTTGTTTATGAAACAGTCAGTTGTTTCTTCATCAAGAATCTCTTCTTTAGCATCACCGTCAATGCCTCAAGTATGTATAAATTAATACTCTTAATCTCATTTTATCTTCCTTAATTGAAGAACAAAAATGAGATCTTAAGAAGAGCAATCCGAAAATCCAACAAGAGTTCAATGGTTTTTTTTTATTATATATTTTCTTATTGTCTCCTTAATTAACCTAATTTTCAATTTACAGCATAACGCATGAACATATTAGCCTCACAAAACTAAGTGAAGAAAAGCTAACAAGTTCAAAACCTAACTAAAATTTGTGAAGTAGCATCTTAATGATACACAACTCATAATTAGTTTATAAAAAATTACCTCTAATCATATTTACCATTTACCTATTGTTTTTATGAGACAGACAGATGCTTCCTCAAGTATGTATCGATTGATAATATCTTAGTTTCATTCTATCTTTCTCAAGTGAAAAATAAAAATAAGGATCTTATATAAAGAAGAGCAAACGGAATCCGAACAATCAAGTTGAGTTCAAGAGTTTGTACTCATAATAATGTGCATTTCATTTCTTATATTTTCTTGTTGTTTCCTAAATTAACCTAATTTTCAATTGACAATATATAAGGCATGAATATACTAGTCTCACAAAACTAATAAAAGCTAGTTCCAAACCTAACTTTAATTTTTTAAAGTAGCATATCAATGATGCACAACTTATAATTACATTTAAAAATATACTTATAATAAGTTAGTTCTAAACCAAGCTTGCTTGGCCTAGTGGTAAACCCACTAAAATAAGACTCTTCCATGAGGTCTTGAGTTTGATCCCTTGAGACGCGTTTGTTCTTAGCGTGACAAATATCTTGTAATGTGAGTACATGTAATCTTGGCCAATAGTGTCACCCAATTCAAACAAAAAAAAAAAGTTAGTTCTAAACATATTTAACCGTCACTTATAATAAGTTTGTTCTAAACATATTTAACCGTTACTTGTGGTACAGTCTGTTGGTTCATCATCGACAATCACTCATTCTTTTAGCGCTAATCTCCCAAGAGAAACTTCTGTAGCAACGTCGTCAAATCCTCCGCAACGTGAGTTTTCTCTCTTATATCTTTGAAGATACCGTGCGCGCGCTATTATGGAAATTTCATATGATAATCACATGTATTAATTTTTCTATTTTTGTGTAGAAAAATCTATTTGTTACGTTTAGATATTGGATATATATATATATACAAAAAATAAAACTTTGAAGAAATATCTCTCTTCTTACACAGATGTTGCCTGGTTCTGCCCTTTCAATTACGGGGGAGGAAATGCACTGAATTTCCAGGTAAGTTTAGGGTTTAGTTTGGAAGACAAAAATTAAAATTTTGATTTGAGAGAATGTTATTATAAGACTATAGTAGAAAATCCAGTGATCATAATTCTTTTAATATATCCTAAACATATTACAAAATTACAAATAGATTTATCTTATTTACCTAAATTGCTTCTATAAATAAATTAACCTCACATGATAACTTATATAGTAATTGAGTGTGTGATTAATTATTTTAAACATGTAATAAGTTAATCTAAGTAATAATATCAACAATTTATTATTCAATTGGAGCATGTACTACATGAACAACTTAGTAATTAAATAATAAAAACAATAAATCACACACATCTGCCCACAAAACATTTTTACCGAAAATTGACGGGATTGAGGACCCTTCGGGTGAGCCAGTAAAGCAGCGCACTCGAGCAATGAGGTTGGGCAATCTGCACTAGAGCGCCAAGCACACGCGGGGCCAACGCTGCCTAGCGCAAGCGGACTTGTAGGCTTACGCCCGAGTGGCCACGTGCGGCTCCTTTCGCAAGTGTGTTGGCCGTGCGCGCTACATGCGCATGCTCGGGTTTGCTTGTGCCAGCCTTGCCGCCCTAGAAATCGACAGCGCGTGTATAATCTTGTACTTATAGTAACATATGTGATCTTAATCTATTGTCAATATCACAGACGACACATACAAATGGCGAGTCACAGATATTGGCCCAGAACGAAGCTGATCAAGTTTACTATTATTGGATTTATCATTTTCCTATTCATGGAGTAGCTGTAGGCCGAGCCTATTGGTGGCATTTGAAGAATTACCATTATCTCAAGTACCAGTGTGGGAGCCTATTCACATGGATTCAATACTGTGCTCACCAAGATTATCTTCTTTGCCATCTGTAAGTATGTATATATATATATAAGTATAAATTAAGTGTTAATAGCGGCATACAATAGATACTCATACTTATTACGCCGCTATTAACCTTAACATCATCTTCATCCGACAACTCCATTTTTCCGTAAATGTCACATCAAACACTATCTCGTCTCCAACCGAACTCATTTTTAATATCGGATGCGTTAAGTCCAATTTCGTCATCTTCCCTTGAAAACATAGTTTGAAAAGGGTTATTTTGAAAGATTGATTTCCTTTAGGTGTTAGGAACGGAAGAGCACCAGCAGAACCATTGTTTGCCGCTAATAATGCTAGCACAGTGCGACAACCTCCATCTCGTGGAACTTGGCGTGAATCTTTCCAAGAATCTATGTAATTTTTCCCTTAAACATTCATATACTTAATCTTACATTGCTATGAAATATCGTTACACAAATTATTTTGTACCACGTGATTCGTTAGGTCCAATTCCGCTATTTTCCCTAGTAAACATAATTTGAAAGGTTAATTTTAAAGAATGATTTCCTTTTGGGGTCCGGACCGGAAGCACCCCAGCGGAATCATTGCTTGCTGCCAATAATGCTAGCACAGTGCAACACTGATGCGGAGCTATTATTGGGTATCGCACGCAACCAATACCGAAAACTCCAAGACCGCGTTATCAATTAACAGCTTTTAACTAGTTGTTATTTAGTAGTAGTATTTTATAGGGTAAATGAAGCAAATGCTCATTTATGACTCAATGTTTCAAAAAAAATGCATATTTCTAATTATGGTAATCATAACCACCAACAAATTGATATATGGACTAATATACCCTTTCAATTTTTAAATCACGTTTAACTTTAAACCATGTTTAATCTTAATTTCGTTTTTTTAATTAAAATAAAAAACAAAAAAAAATCCTTATAGCAAACTGATTGATTTTTAAGTAACTGAACTGATTTTTAAAAACACCATAATTAAATTCGAAATATTTACAAATATTCGGTATTAAAACGATTTAATTTTAAAAACAAAATTTCAAAACATTCTACCAATTATATTACGCTTAAAATAAAACTCTAATCGATATTTCTTTCCTTAAAAGTAGGTAAATACATAACTGATTGATATTAAACATCCATTAATTATATTCCAAATATTTTCACCATATTAATCACTATTAAGACGAATTTATTTCATCAAAAATTGCTAAATACATAAAATCGTTTATTTCCTTAAAAATAGCTAAATATCATCTCTGTTTGTTAATTGAATTTTGAAAAATCAATTAAAAATAAATCATATTGTATTTACATAACTATATTTACGATTCTATATTTACATAATTATATTTACGATTCTGTATTTTATATACGATTTACAAATTGGTAACTATACTCACGATTTAGTAATTTTATTTACAGTAACTATGTATTCAGTAATTTTATTTGCGATTTACAAAATGGTAACTATATTTACGATTTAGTAATTTTATTTACAGTTTCGTTGTTATAGGTTTCTCATCTATTTATAGGTTTCTCATCTATTATATTTTCAATAATTTTATTGACGATTTACAAATTTGTAACTATATTTACGATTTAGTAATTTGTAACAATTTTGGGAATGTGTAATTAGTTGATACGGTGATAATGAAGATTTTTTTTTAAAAAAAGTACTATAATTAAATGATATCCTAATTAATAGGTTGAAATTTTCAATCATAATTATAGGAACAAATAATTTTGAAATTAATATATGATACACGAAAATTAAAAATTAGAATTAGTATTAGGGTTAATATGGTCCAAAACAGTTTATTAATGGGCATAAATTAGTTTTATGAAAATATAGACATTTCTCTTAAACTTTAAGTGTATTTAGAGCATTTTATGAATTTTCAATATTTTGTATTTACTAAGTATGAGTTCCTAGGCAATTTACTATATCCTATTTCCCATTTTTCATTTTCTAGGATAATAAGTATTTTATATTTCCTACTCTACCAAAGGTGTTCTCCATGCACTATATATGCTAGGCTTCTTGGATGCAATCGAACAGTTTTATGAATCAACCAACATCAGTTTTTTGCTTGATTTGTATAATTTGTGTTTCCTTTGTCGTCCAAAATCTCTCTACATAAGTTGGTATCAGAGCCTTTCCGATCGCTATCACCGTCGACATGCCGTGCCGTGGCCGGCGTGGAGGAATTCCCGATCGTGATGCTGATCTAGATGACATTTATAGACGTGAATAAGTCGCCGATCTCCGTCAGTAATTGGAGGCCCTAACCCATTGCATCGATGCGCTTCTTCAACAGCGACCCGCAGCGCCACCGGCTCCTTTTGACGATTCCAATATCCCCGCAATGTTTTGTGACGAAACCAGAAGAGAACGAGGCAGTGTACGACGAAGCCGTCTACGATGAGCCTGTGTACGGTGATGTAGAGCACGCCAATGTTTTCTATTGCGAGCCCGTGCATGACAACGATGACATCTATACTGAGGTCGTATATGACAATATCGTGTACGACGAAGTGGAAGATGATCAGAATAACAGAGAAAGTGAAGTGATTGTGGTTTTTGTTGTTCCCGAGCCATGTTCGAAACCAATGAAGACGATCGATGTTGTTTTGGTTTCAAGAAATTCCACTGAAGCGGGCGCACCAGCAAAGTCATGCAAACCTCGACCAATCATGATTCCGTATGCATTGATTGGCGACGAGATGGAGATGTTTGAGGTAGTTTCCATATTGTTTTCGGATGAGCTAGCCAATAAATATTTTGAGCATACGTATATTCATGTCTTCTTATTTCGACGACTATAGCGTCGATACAAGCACGGTGATGGAAATGATGAGGGCAGAATCACATTGCCGGATGGCGGCCGAAATTCGAGGACGAATTTTTTCGACTCCGGGAGAATGATGCGGAGCTATTATTGGGTATCGCACGCGACCAATACCGAAAACTCCGAAGACCGCGTTATCAATTAACGGCTATTTAATAGTTGTTATTTCCTAGTAGTATTTTATATTTACTACGTATGAGTTCCTAGGCAATTTACTATATCTTATTTCCCATGATGTAGTATTTTATATTTCCTAGTCTATTAAAGGTGTTCTCCATGCGCTATATATGCCAGAGTTCTTGGATGTAATCGAACAGTGTTATGAATCAACCAAAAGAAAATTAGCTTTTTACTTGATATATAATTTGCGTTTCCTTTATCGTCGAAAACCTGTCTACATCAAACACCCTCCATATACTGGAACCTGGCGAGATCTTTGTAAAATGACCTCGAAGAAATTTGGTGCACTTTGTATCGATTTAAAATTAGTCATGTAAATATCTGGACCATCCAATAACGCAGACCACCATTTTTTGGTTTGAGTGATAATCACCAAACTGTTGGTGGATTGTTTATATTTGGTTTGAGATCAAAATAATCACAATTATGCTTTTTACTCTTTATACCGCAATTATCACTATTCTAATTATTAAAACTTGTAACATGCTTAACTTGTTTGGCCTAGTGATAACTTCACTATTTGCCTTTCTAAGAGATCCCGGGTTCAAACTCTGTGGGACGCAATTATGTGGCCCATTTTACATATGTAAATAAACTTGGCCAATAGTATCGCTTGTTCCTACACTGGATATATCAATTAATGCGATAGAACATTGTAACCTTAGCCAATATTACTACCCGATTCAGAAAGAAAAAAATTGTAACATATTTTTTTACGATTGATAATCATATAGCTTTTGTCATGTGTTACAATTTATTTGTAAGTGTAATTATTCAAAATAAATCTAATTATTCAAAATAAATTATTTAAAAAATAATTACTTAATTACTAATAAATCTAATTTTTTCTAATTTAATTATACTGTTTAAATGGAAGGCGTTAAGTGTTAACAAACCTTTATAAAATATTAACATATCTTTGTACATATTCATTGAAGTTTACATCATATTTTGCCGCATTACAAAGTGATCTATGGGATTTCAAGAAATTTCAAGAAAAGATTGCTCGGCTTGTCCGACATGGTACTTACTCCATTGAGTGCCGTCGTGAAGCTCTATGCCGTCCTTTTCCGCATCAGATACAAAGTGATCGATGGAATTTCAAGAAATTTAAATAAAAGAATATTTGATATTCCTTGTGTCGTCCTGAAGATCTACACTGTCGCTCAGGAGAATAAGTTACATTTCACCAATTTAATTTTAATTCTTTTTGTTCATATTTCATTACCAAGTTCCTTTGAATAATAATAATTTCACCATCAACATAGGAACTTGTTAAATCATGATTTATTTACTCTCTCTATAAATAAAATTCTTTAGCTCTCAATTGCTCTCCAAAAGTTTGATATGGGACTTTTATCTCACGTGTTATTCTTCAATTCAACCATCTATTCTAAATCTAATATCTAATCTAATCTAATGGAAATCTACAGATTTAGTAAAGTGCGGGACTTTTGCCTGCAAGCAAAAAAACCCTCTGCCCATATTAATTTATTAAAAACACCTCAATTCATCTCTCTCTTATTGGTTTTGTTATTTTAATATCTGAATGTACTTATTAGGCGAAGCTTCGGAATGGGCACGCGCCCCTTCACTGTGAAATGCATGTTAATAACTTGTAATATGCCAGTAAAAGGTTTAGAAAATATTGTTACATTTGATAAGACTTTGAATTCTGTTACTTGATTATATTTGCAATTGAACATGTACTGATTACTTACTATGTATATATGGGTCTGGTTTCAGTAGGAAAACTACACCAAGTCTTGAAGCATTTTCTCTCAATGCTCAAGCAGATAGAAAATGCCTACTGTTTTAAGGACCGAGCATTGGCTCGCTTTTTTTTGTTATACAAGTTCGGGTGTGCGGGTGTCTAGTTCGTTTTCCGATTGAGTCATTAAAGACACGTGGAGGTAGATTAAAGTAGAGCCTTCCTCCGAACAGCATAATACTGTTCGGAATAGTAGTAAAGAATGTGTTGTCAGTTGATCAATGCTCAAGGCAATGGGACATGAGCATCGACTGCCGTTCGCCGCAAGGATAAGATGAAGGTTCTTTGAGTCACGGGTGTCCCCCCTGATTTGGTTTGTCGGTCTGGTTGGATTCGTCGGGAGTTGTTTGCTCATGAACAAGTCGTTTCAGACGCACGGAGGTCAGTTGAAGGAGAGCTTTTTTTCCGAGCAGCATAACCGGTGCGCACAAATGTAAAAATGCGCCAACTAGTGCCTAAATCCATTTTGAGGGGGAAAGGAATTCAAGAGTGCCTTGAAAAAATAGTACTAAATCTTAAACAGTGTCAAAACAGAAAATAGAATTGACGAAATAGGTGTACGAAGCAAAATCATGATTCTTTTTAAATAATACGAAAGAATAATTTAACTAGTGTCCTCATTTATACAACAAAACCAAATGAGGTTTTCAAAATCATGCTCTAATGTTTATCGCATCTTAATTCAGATTAAATATATATTAAATTTTGCAATCAGTTTTGGTCAGCTTTTGTGCTACAATAGTACTCCCCGACCGTCAAAAACACGTCTTTTCCGAGCATTAGTTCTGCAGCGGGGAAGCTTTCCACACAATCAACCGTGATCTGCATGTAAGAGTACAAGGCGTAAGAGATAGCTCGTACGCTATTTGGAATGCAAAAATTCGCTACACAACGATTTTAGTAACAGACCTTGCCATTTCCTTGTTGATACTCGGACTTCAAATTCATATGATCCCTTGATAACAAGTAAACCCTCAGTCCTTCTGTCAACTTTGTGTCGCCTAAAACCAGAACCGAACATCGGATTCGGAGCAATAGAATATGGTAAGAGCTTAGAGTAATTGGATTTACTATAGAAAATTAGACATGAAGACGAGCGACGAGAAACCAACCCGAAACTGAATTCAACACCAGAGCCGGTCGGGACAAGCTGATTTTGAATGACATGCCCGAGATACCATGGAAACTCTCCTCGGCAATGATAACCTAAGTTTTATTGCATAAAATATACATGAATGCCAAAATAAGAAACCGAGAGATTCACATAAGATCTGTGGATTAACATTTGGAAAGCCGGAGCAACCGAAGCCAATAAGAAATGGATGAAGATTTGCGGTTGTATCTTTTGAAAGGGAGACGTGTCTGGGAAGTTAACTTACAGCATAGGATGGCATTGAACTGGAAGGAAGCAATGGAGAGCCAATTGCATCTCTTATGTAAAGCTCCTGTATATAAATTAAATGAATTTAAGGAAAAAGCGTCGGAAACCAGCCCATACAAGTGCAAATGAAAATTCGCATCTATTACAACACCCGAGCAATATAAGAGATGGCGTACCAGAGAGAGTGGTGTAATCAAATCAGATATCAGACTGAATTTCTTATAAATCGAATTATTTATATATACTTGAGATGAGAGGCTTAATTTATTTTGAAACAAGTTGTTATGTTGTTTAGGTTATAAGTATTAGTAGGTTATTTTTTGCCAAAAACGGTTCGGTACCGGGACCAGAACCGGGACAAAACCGCGAACCGCGTACAAAATTTTCACCCATAACCGTTATTTTTGGTAAGTAGCTAAGAGGGAATGATCAGGAAACCCAAATCTCTCGTATTTAGAGACGACCTAGGGCTTTACCCGTTTTATGTCTATGTTTGGTTATTTTTTGTGGTCCGTTAACATCAATACTCCGTAACGGAACACCAGAGAATGCAAAAGAATCTCATAAAGTTGCAATCCATTCCCATATAGCTTTCATAAAATTTTAACATCTTGATAGAATATAATTGAAAATGAGAGAAATTTTCCCATGTATGAAAAATGGCATTACCTGTGACTGTAACACTCGAAGTGCAGCTGATTTTTCGGGATCCAGTGATTCAAAGTAAACCTCCACAATGTCGGTAGGTTCGAGAGCAACCTTCTTCCTTAACTTTTGGATCCTATTAACAATCTACAATCATTAACAAAGAAGGTTATCGATGTACCAGGGTTATATGCTCTATTCCCAATCAGAAATTCTTACATCTTTAAGTACTTTTAAGAAAAGATAAAAATACTTTGGCGAGAATAATGAACACATATTTGTTTGTGGATGTATAAAAGGATTACCTCACGGGCAACACCAGCCTCAAACAATGACTCATCTGGGCACAAATCCAAAATCACCAAAACATCCCCTGAAATACCGCAAGCGAAAAAAAACACAAGAAACATTAATTTTAAACAAAATTTTGAAATCACGTAGCCAAGAAATCCATCAGAATTTACTACCATCTCCAGCAGCATCAACCTCCTTCTCTGTTTTACCGTCGGGACGTCTGAAATCTCTAACAATCTGAAAATTGGAAAGGCTAATTAATTCTTTTAAATTATCATACAGATTAACAACCTCAAGAGAGACCGCAATCACTAACAGGAGTTATATAATTACTTTGTAAATAAATTCGGTCTCTTAAAAGGTAAACTATTATTTTTTCATTAACGGGGTAATGTAGATAACCATTTTAATCAAAGGAGACATTTCGCACCGAAATAAAAGTTCATGAGACAAAGTGCACCAAGTAAAGAAGGAAATTCACCAAATGAGCGAAGGGGAAATTCTGCCAATCACTCATTTTTTTCAGATCTAAATGTTACACAATTATTAAATATATCCCAGTTAGATTATACACGCTAGAAGTGCATAAAGTTAAACAAACCAAAAGGAGAAAGTATTCAAGTAAAAGAAAAATGAGGACCTTAATGTCAGAAAGCTTCAAACAATGACCCTCAATGGTAACTTCTCCAGCTTTCTCAAAGGCCATAATTTTATCCTGGGACATTTCTTTGACTTTCTTGGCCACAACTCCCATAGATTTTCCAAGCCGCTTCCCCAGTACACTACAACGGAGGGGGAAGGAAATAACCTTTAGCAAAAGCTTCAGCTAAAAGAAAAATCAGTCATACTCGAAGAAATGGTTTTTGTACCTAAAATCTGGCTCGGCACGTAATTTTGAATACTTCTCGGTATCGTTACATGGCACAAGACATCGTACATTGAGCTCCTCTAGGACATACTGAAACATTAATTTAAACCGTTAAAGTGTTACTCGTTACTAGAATAACCCTTCTCTACAATAAGCTCATAAACTAAAGAACACTTAAAACAAGACAAGTTAATGCACATGTTTCTAGAGCGAGTAATATATATCTTGTTGATTTGAGAAAGTATATACTTGACATCCAATGAGACGATTAGTCGTGTACCTCTCTGAGCTTTCCAGTAATGTCTTCGAGAAATTGTGCATCGGGATGAACTATAGTCATTTCCCTACAATTGTGAATGATTGTTAATGAGCGAAAAAATTCCTGATATCAAATGAGTATATGGTATGTAAAGAATTGAACTACATTAACAGCTAAACATGCAGAATATAAAAAGCATACTTCAGAGGTGTTTTAAGGGGCTTGTTGTGACGTTCACGAATGTTACGGGCAAGATCAATGATAGTCATCATCCTTGTAACGCTTTGTTCAATTTGTTCATCCGTCTGAAACCGAATTAGCACAAAGAACGATAAGGACATAAAATGAACTTTCAGCAAGAAAAGCTAAAACATATTCACCACAAGAAAAATGGTAATGAAAAAACTGAAGAGGAATAACACACCTTTCCTTCTGCAGGAGGGAATTTGCAATGATGAATGCTTTTTTCAGCATTGCTAGAAACCTTTCGCATGTTCTGAAAAAGAACCTCCGTGAAGAACGGTGTGAAAGGCGCCATCACTTTACACGACACTAAAAGGACCTGCAAGCATAACAAACAAATTAAATGAATTCACCAGATGAATAATTAAATTAAATAGTCTTTCCAAACTAAATAAAATTGTAAGTAGGATCCGGGATTGAAATCAAACACAAACCAAAATACACCATGAAGATCAAAAAGGTAATTCAACCGATTTCAGGGCCAATAATATATGAAACCGCAATATCGGTCACGTGAAATTATGCACCAGATTTCAATGGAAAAAGGTAGTTATAGTAACGTACATGGTAAAGAGTAGAGAGTGCAAGCCGACAATCTTCTTCTCCCGTTCGACCTTTCAGTCGCTTCCGGTTGAACCTAACGTATATGTTCGTAAGGTTATCAAGAAACTTCAGAAGGTATGGAACCACCTGAAGAAATTCTCACAACCATTAGTCAAAAGATATTGGAAGCCGAATTTATTCAATAAATTAATTTGTAAACTACAATAGTTTTTTCTGTAAAGTCATCATAGGTAAACAGGGTTTTAACGGATATAGTCCCGTGACAAGGTCTGTAACTCAGAGCCATAGCACTCAGTACATAAATGTTTTAGCTCTAGAATTTCAATAATAAGAAGATAATGATCGAAAGAGTAGCTAGAACCATGAAAGAGGATTACCGTGTAAAGCCGATATGCTTCCATTTCTTGGCGAACAAAATAAACAAGACTCCGAGTAGCTGAGTTAATCCATTGGTCGAGCACATTCGATGAGTTTTCAAGGGATGACTCATCAATGGGAACAAATGTTACATTTCCTTCAACCTCAAGTCTCTTGGCATTTTGAACAAGGAACCTATATGCATTGTACCAGGGAAGGAATACATCCTTGACCTGGAAA
The DNA here is from genome assembly GCA_954871525.1 of Parietaria judaica. Classification (NCBI taxonomy): domain Eukaryota; kingdom Viridiplantae; phylum Streptophyta; class Magnoliopsida; order Rosales; family Urticaceae; genus Parietaria; species Parietaria judaica. The sequence continues at coordinate 27,523,399 of OX940872.1, forward strand.
GGGAAAAGAGAAAATGAGACAAAGAAATGAAAGGTGATCGTGTTGAAATAAAAAAAAAATCAAGAATTTTTTTGATGACCTCAACATTTCTGAGAAATTAAAAAAAAATCAAAATCAAATGCGAGAGAGAACTCACAACACCATAGACGCCTTCTTTCTTAAAGCGCAATGGCTCTGCTCGTACCACTGGGGAGTTAATGAGGTACAATCGTAATGCATCCTGCAGAGCACAAATTTTCATGAACCATATATCAATTAACAAATATAAATATGTATATGTGTTTGCAATAAAGTGAACTTACAGCCCCATAATCATCGATCACATCCATCGGAGAAGGGTAGTTCTTCAAACTTTTACTCATCTTCTTTCCATCCTCGGCCAAGACTAGCCCGTTGCAAATGAGGTTCTTGAATGCCGGTTTACCAAACAATGCAGTTGACAACACCATCAGGGTGTAGAACCTGAACGGTGAAAGTAGAAAAATTAACAATATGAGAAATGCTGCGATTTTATCTACAGATCATAAAATACAATTGATCACATAGGAAGAAAACCAACCATCCACGAGTCTGATCGAGGCCTTCTGCTACAAAATTTCCAGGAAAATTTTTCTCGAAGAGTTCAACATTCTCGAATGGATAGTGGATATAAGCATAGGGCATAGACCCACTCTCAAACCAACAATCAAATACCTGGAAAACAAAAACTTAGCATTAAACGATCTGGCTAATTTTTCAGACAAAGCTTCTTCATCAGACACACAGTACCTTCTGTCAGTGAAAGCCGTCTAAGGGAAAATAAAAAGGAATATAAAATATAAATAAAAAGCAAAAAGGGAAAGAGGAAGATACACAACAATCTGCTTTCGTTGCAACACTACGTATTTAGAAGAAAAAACTAGTTAAAATAAAAACAGTGTTCTTTACACATGAACATATAATTACTGGATAAAGATAAGGTATTTACATCATCTACGCGCCGAAGAACCCCAAACTCAGGACCACGACTGGATGGAATAGTGATATGATCAATCTTGTGACGGTGCAGATCAACAACCTATAATGATCAGAAGATTTAGATAAAAATATTTCTTAGAAGCAGATGAGTAGCAACAAAAAGTATAAAAAGGAATATGATAATGATACAGAAAAAAAAAAAATATTGTACACATATAATAGATCTGCCAAGCTTGAGAATCAAACCTTAGCACCAGAAAGCTTCTCAAGCTTCTCGATCGAATCCATAACAACTATTTCTTGACCGTCCTCGCTGATCCACACTGGAAGCGGAGTGCCCCAAAATCTACTCCTACTGACGGCCCAGTCACGGGCATTTTCCAGCCAATTGTGGAAACGCTTCTCCTGCGCGAGGAAAAGAAACCAATACACAGGTAAAGAAGCAGATAACTTTGCAACATTCCTTCTGATCTTATCTCATATGAAGGAAACAAACAATCTATGGTTCCACAAAAGCGGTTCTACGTTCATGATAATTAAAATATTACAGGAATTATTAAAAGGTGTTAACATTGACATGTCATTATATTAAATCAGTATCATCTTTGATCAGTAATGAATTCCCAGTTCAGTGCATTTCTACCTTTACAAAATCAGGCACCCAATATGTCTGCTTGTTGTTTACTAATAATTGCTCTTTCAGAGATTCCACCTGAATAAACCTGGAGAGGAACAATACAACTTATTAAGCTTAATATTCACATGAGAAAAAGGTCATGAAAAGCAGCACTGATTAAGGATGGAAAGATTTCTTAGTTGTTCATAGAAGAGGCAAGAATGAATAAGACTAATTGGACACGGAATAGAAATCAAAGAAATAACACTTGATTTTGTAAACGCTATTACGCTCTCTAATTCAAGAGCTAGACTGAAAAACTCTTGCATTCAAAAGGAAAATTCCGCTAATCAAACACGAATGAAACCTAATGAAGACACCTGTTTATAAGTTTAGATACCCTAATAACCCATTTTAATACAAAAAATTCCAAAACTAACCCTACCTTATTTAAAGAACCTGTAGACATTACTATTTAACTAAATAATAGGTTTACAATCAAAACTCAATTATTACCACCCCTAGTTTCTCGACCACGTAACCTACTTCTACTATCATCAATGCCTGACGAACTCAGCAAACAACACTTACCAACTTGGAACAGCTCTATAAATTAAAGGAGTTTTAGATCTTGGACAAAAGGGATAAGAATGCGTCATTGTTCCAGACTTCACTAGCCTTCCTTTTGCCTGAGGAAAATAACGTTGTTCAAAAAGTACAAGGGTACAAAAGTAAGAATTTATGTAAATACGTTTTATCTTATTGAATAATGATAAAAAAATGAATAGAATAAAAAAATCCCATGTTTTTTCAAGTATAATTTATAGCACGCATAGGTCAACTGCATCATGGTTTGACTCGTATTCAACTTGCTTATCAGTTTTTCTTGAAATATCTACTCTTCTTTTTTTAGATTTCCAGGATTCAAAATGAAAAATATAGCTCAGTTAGCAAGGATTTCAAAGTGATGCCAGTAAACTTTCCAGGATGTCTCTGGAAGGGTATTTTTGGAATTTTTATGAGATTTTGTTTCCATGACATCTGGGAAGGGTAATCTTGGATATTTTTTATGAGGTTTTTGTTTCCATCTAAAAATCAAATAGGTTATAAGTGTTGGAAGATATTGGATAGGTATTTTGAAAGGATTATTCATGTTTCATGGTATAATTTGCTTACTCCTCAACATCCTCAAATCTCAATATTTTATTCCCTTGTAACAATGTGGTCTTACACAGACATTTATAGTTTCTTGACATAATAAATGCAAATAAATGTTATATTTTTGAAGTTGTTGAAATTACCATCATTTCTCTTCTAGATATTAAAATGTAAGAACGAACATAGATACTCAAGGTTCTATTCCTTTAAAACATACCTTCACTGCCTCCATAATATCCTTATCTGCATCCTTCACATAGCGCCCACTGAATTGTGTTATTTTTGTAGTAAAGCAACCATCATCGTCAACAGCTACAATCAAGTCCTCTCCCTGTAAGTCGATAACACGAAGCGAAATATTAAAAGTGGGCATGCCAAACAAAACAGATGATTATGGAAGAAAATAGTTGCAAAAAGAAAAATGAATATGGAATATTAATAATTAAAAACAAACTACCTACATGCATCAATCACCATATGTAACACTAACCTTACGGATAACCTGGTTCTCACTGCACACGCGATAATCGTCTTCACCAAACGCAGGAGCACAGTGGACTATACCGGTTCCACTTCCATCAGTAACGTAATTGTCCGCCACTACTCTAAAAGCTATATCGGAGAACTCTGAGAAGTAGTCGAACAGTGGCTCGTACCTGCAAAGAAGACTTTCTTAGAATATCCTACTTAAAGAAGAAAAAAACAATTACAGGGATATAGTACGAAAAAGTGGTGCTAACTTTGTTCCTACTAATGAAGCCCCGGTGACCTTTTCCAGAACCTCGTAAGCATCCTCAACGGTCTCCTTTTTCCCACTAGATGATGCCTTAGACTTTACGTTTGGTTTCGTTGAACATTCAGCGGGTCCGTTAGCCGCGTTGGACTTTGACTTCTCAACCGGAAGTTCCTTAAATCGAGATTCAGCAACTACGTATACTTTTCCAGAACTCTTGCTGCGAACCTGAACATAGATACACATGAATATTATTGAGAATAAAAGTAAGTAATGGAGAGTGGAGACATAATGACAAGTGGAATGCCGGATTACAAGCACTCAACCACTTCATATTCCATAGAAAATGATAAAAAAATTTACTCATTACCTAAGACTAGGAGCATGCAAGGAATTACAAATAGAACAATTATGAAATTTAAGGTTATATAGTGGAGAAATGAATGGATAGTGGAGACAATATGTAACGACTACGTAACGATAGATGACGCTCTAATTACAGGGGAAATATTTAAAACTTCTAATTAAAGTTTCATTGATTCATCTGTCTATGAAAGATAGTACGACACTAAAGTTGCAGAACAAACCTTCACGTAAATAAAACTTGCATTGACGCACAGGGCAAGATTACTCGGAAGTGTCCATGGCGTTGTTGTCCAAGCCACGAAAGCTGCATTTTGTGGATCACCAACAATCGGAAAAGCCACCATAATTTCAGGATCCGGTACATCCTGTATTGCTCAGAAGCAAGAAGACAAGTTCAGCCATCAACACTTAACTTGCAGATGGCACATTTATTTTTTATCATAGAAACAGTGATGGTTTTGTAAAAATTGGAGTATACATAATGTAAGTACAAGAGAGAAGGAAAAATCTTTAGAATAGAAATTCTCTAACTTTGTTCTATCTTCATAAATCTGCACTAATTTTACTATTTTAATTGAGGATTGGCATTAAAGTTGATCAAATAAAGGATCACAGAGATTATCGGCATAGAATCACTAAGGTTAACTTCAAATTTCAAATAAAGAGAGAAATAACAAGCAACTAGATACTAAAAACTCAAAAGATTTAGAAAATGAAAAGGTGAAGACGACAAACCCTATATTCTTGACCAGCTTCGAAATTTGACAGTGGCGTCTTGCAACCAGTACTGTAAGGCATGACCTGCAAATAGAAGAAAAATTCAGCATAGATGCTACGAGTATTTTTCACGTCTATACTTGGAAGAAATATATGCAAGATATATATATATATAATGCCACGTAAAACCAAGTGTCAGGAAGAAGGAAATTGACAGTTAAACAAGCAGTTTATTCAACTTTCAACTAAATCTTTTCATGAAGAACGATTGGTATCGTATCTGCTCATAAAACTGGATGTTCCACACGCGATAAACGTAGTGTTAACAGCCTCGACGCAAATTCATTTACCCAAGAATCCAGAACCGAACAGCTCACTCAATCTTTCCCATCAACACCGCCTCAAGAACATCGGTCACCACTCCACCAATTACTATAGACAAACCCGTCGTATCAAACACTCTCGCACCCACATTAATCCCTTATCCCTCCACATACTAGTACTACTAAATCTCTCATCATAAAACCGGCCCTAAAATATCGTAAGTCGACAATTTCACTCGAATCCGTCGACGCTGAACGCAAATTCATCAACCGAACAATCTAGAACTAAACAGCTCACTGAATCTCTCCTCATTAACACAGTGGCAACAACCTAGAGAACACTAGTTCATGTGACTTCAAGCTACAAAATTCAAACTGAAATATCGCAAGTTGGCAAAGCCACTCAACAATGGCTGACCTTGAAGCCCTTGTAGACGAGGCCCTTGTCGTAGAGCTGCGCGAAGACCCACCACACGCTCTCCATGAACCCTAGGTCCATCGTCTTGTACCCGTTCCGGAAGTCGATCCACCGCCCCGTGCGCGTGACCACCTTCTCCCACTCCGCCACGTAGCGCGTGACGATGCTGCGGCACTCCTCGTTGTACACGTCGATGCCCATGGCGAGGACCTCCTCGCGGCGCGTGATTCCCAGCTTCTTGTCGATCTCGTTCTCCACGGGGAGGCCGTGGCAGTCCCAGCCGAAGCGGCGCGTGACGTGGCGGCCGGCGGCGGAGTGGAAGCGCGTGACGACGTCCTTGATGGTGCCGGCGAGGATGTGGCCGTAGTGCGGGAGGCCCGTGGCGAAGGGAGGCCCGTCGTAGAAGACGTACTCCGGGAGGTGCTCGGTGAGGGCGAGCTGGGTCTCGAAGGCCTTGATCTCCGACCAGAGCGAGAGGACGGCCTCCTCTTGCCGCGGGAACGAGAAGTCCTTGCCTTCACAGACCTCGTCCATGGCGGCGGCGGCGGCGGCGGCGACGGAGAGAGAAGGTGATTGCGGCGGTGGAAATGGAGGGTTTTTGGAAGAGGAAGTGGAAAATCTCTGAGAGGGAAATATTCTTCGAGTAATTGACACCTGACCTCCTCGAACTATGTCTTATGTACACTTTCCTCCCCCAAATTAATATTAATTCCCAAAATGTAGCTTTCTGTCTAGTCCATTTATCATGGGCAAATCTGTCATTTAAATTTGAGTTAATGATGGCGAAAGTACCCGTTTGTGAGCGACTCACGTTTGTTCACGTAGTCAAAGTTAATGGGTAAGTTAACTGCGTTACGAGAATGGAGTGATCAACGCCTTAAATGTGACTTTGAGTACTTTTGCCGTCACTTTAAGACTTTGCGGGTACACGAGAGTAGGGGTGAGCATTTTAAGCCCAACCGATGCCCCAACTCAATATGTTAGAGACCCAACCCCAATCTAACCCGTTCAAAATTGGGTCAGATCGGGCCGGAACCGACTATAATTCGGGTCGGGGTCGGGTCCAGAACCGTGGGTCGGGTTGGAGTCTCCGACCCGACCAATATAATTAATATATCTTTCATATTAATTTTTATTCAAGTAGTGCAATCATTAGTCTTTTAAAATTTCTCATTCTCAATTTTACTTACATTCAAAGACCGTTTAATCTCTCATTTTCATGTTTTACATTGTTAAGTGTATGTTTGTTTGATTAAATTTGTTTAGGGTATTTTTACTTGAATTTTGAGTTACATTGATGCATTTTTTTTTCATATTTTTTCGGCTATATAAGATTAAATTTTAATTATCGGGCCATGACGACCCAAACCAACCCATCCCCGATTTTTTATCAGGTCGGTTTGGTCCGGGCATCAAAATATTTTGGGTTGGGTCGGGCTTTTTTTTAAGAACCCGAAGTAATCGGGTCGGGTCCATAAAGAAAAAAAAAAAACATCGGGACGGCCCAACCCAACCTATGTTCACCCCTATACGAGAGGTTCTTTGAGCAAACTATAAGTATTTTACTGTCATTAACCCTTTAAAATTTGGTAGATACTAGTGGTAAAAGTTTTTTTTTTTTAATTACACTTTCATCGCCCAAATTTTTATTAAGGTTGCAATTTCCTAGCTTTTTTGTCAAGAACATCTATCATGGGCAAAATTCTCATTTAATTTTTTTAGATACTTGTGGTAAAAGTTTTTCTTTTAAGAGTAGGAGTGGTGCTAAAAGAAATTACGAAAAAAACTTATGACGCCAAAAGTGTAATTTGGTGGACAAATACGCCGTCTGTACGAGTTCGTCATTAATTTATGGCATAACATAAACGACAAGTCGTTTAAGCTTAGAGAGAAATCCAATGATGAGTGGGATTGAGAATATATGATTTTAAAATATTTAAAAGAATGCAATTTCACACTTGTTAAATTCAATTTAAAAGTTTATCATACCAAAAATTTGGGTTTTAAACGATTTATATTATGCAAGAGTACTTTAAAATAGAATCAATAGTTTAATTTGTCAAAGATTTTATTTTTTAAGCTAAGATGTATACATGTACAACACTAAGGTGGCGTTTAGTTAACTGTTTGGTTTCTAATTTGGTTTGGAAAACCAGTATGAGAATTTAGTCTACCAAACCAGTTTGAGAATTTGATTTTTGAAACACTGTTTGGTTAGTCTTTTGTTAATCTGTGGTCGAATATGAATGAAAAAAAATGCAATAATATACAATTTATGTTAATAAAAAGAAAGTATGTTTTATTTGAAAGTAATATATATATATATTAATATTATGTCTAAAAAATATTATTATAATAAAAAAATTATTTATATTTCATGACTCTAATTACATGTTTAAATAATGTAATATATAAAGTAGTAAATATTCTAATTCAAGAATTTATATCATTATAATTAAGTAAGTATTTAATAATATACATAATTAAAGTATATTTGTTAATATGATAGTAATATCATTAAAATATATAATTCTACATAAAAATGATTTTAAAATTTTATTATATAAGTTAATTTCATTGTTAATACCTTATTATTATAATTAAATACTATTATAGAATGATAATATATTATTATGGTTTTATTTTGTAAGATTGAGTTGAAGACCAAAGACAGAAAACAGCTTCAAGTCGTTTTCTGTTTTTCTTCATTAAAATTTCAGTGGTCTGTGAGACCGGTCTCAGAAAACAGAGACAACTGGTAACCAAACGTGGTCTGCGAAACCAATATGACACTGTTTGAAACCAAAACCAGAAATTGGTCTCGCAGACCATAACTAAACGCCACCTAAAGTTTTAAATCTTAACAAAATAATCCTTTAAATATATGAAAGCGTGCTCGCAACAAAAAAAATTCCATTACATGAATGTACAATGTTAACTATTTATATATATTCCGTATTTTTTAGGACTTCGTTACCAAAACATAAAATTACATAGTCGTTATCGTAGAATCGTTGAATCGTTGCATTTTGAAGGAAAAAAAAAGTGAGTTATGGTCAAAATACAAAAACCTGCCCCTACAAACCCGAAATATAAATTTAATGAGGGTGGAAAAAAGATAACATCAGGAACTTTTACCGAAAAACACAGATCGAGAACTTTCGCTACTTTTATACGATAACATTGATAACTTTTTCCACAAAAATATCTGGAACTTTTGCCGCTGTTATATTAATATTGAGAGGCAAGTTCGCGCTTTTTTTTCTTCTTCTCGCAAACAAGAAAACTATAAATTCGCATTCGATCAATAAATAAAAATAAAAAAAATAAAAAGCGGAATTCGCTCACACTCTCTCTCGCAGTCCAGTCTCTCCGGCGATTCCGAGGTGAGTGTCTCTCTGTTTCCGACTCCGATGCTTTTTCCGGCGATATCTTCGATCTTCCGATGAATCCTCATGCTTATATCCAACAGTTCTTGCGATTTCTTGCCAATCGATTCCATCAGTTTGGAATTTCACAAATCTTTGCGATTTCGGTGTCGATATGAACTCATCATCGTCCCGAAGATTTACATTTCTTCAGTCTTTTCAGCTAAATTCGATCTTATGATATGAGAAATAGGATTTTAGCTTCAATTTCATGATATGATCTTTGATTAATAGTTCTTTTCGATGTTTATTTTAGCAGGATGTTAATCCTTAATAGAGATTGTCTACTCGGTTGTGCCGTCTATCTCGTTACCGGCTTCTTCTGTTATGCCTTTACGGTCGTCTTTGCTCGCTATCCCGCCGCCACTATTATCTGCGTCTTCTTGGGCCTTGTTGGACTCAGTGCTTCTGCCCGTGCCGCTGACAAAGCCTGCAATGCGCTCCGTGCTCTTACCCTCTGCATGGTTGCCGCTAAAGTCGAACTTTCCCGCGCCAGCGATTTCCTGGATTCCCGAATTCGTTAGTTTTTGCATTTTACGTTTTCATGTATGTATTCCCGTGTATCGCAAACTGACATGTGTGAGTGTATCACTCTTTGCAGATTACCCCAAACCTCAGGGTTGCTTAGACTCGCACAAAGCAAGTTCCAGCGACTGCTTTGTCATCCTCATCGCAGTGGCTTTAATCGTCTGTGGCTTCCCCGTCTCCGTCACTATTACTGGTGCTGTAACCATCATGTTAGCCTACGCTCGGTTTACAGAAGAAGCCTCTGATGCTGCCACTGCGGGTAGCAGCTCCGTCGTTGACGTTAAAGGCCCACAAACTCCCCGCGGAGCCAATGCAGATGACCGTCTTGTGACCCAACCTGAATTCCAAGGTTGCTTGGAACTGGGAAAAGATGTTCCCGTCGTCTCGGTCACGTCTCAAGCAAGCGGCAATCAGAGTCATTATCCTGATCCCGACATAATGGTCTGCAATACGATTTACTTAATACACATCTCTTGTTTAGAAAATAATTTGGATATCCGCTTTTTTTTTTTTGGATTATGTTTTAAAATTGACATTTCTTCTGTGGACAGGATGATGATCATGATGCCCTCCTCGTCACTTCTTTTTTCATCTTCATCGCAACGTCTTCCGTCTCCTGTGGCTTCCCTGCTCTGTCGCTTTTAGTGGCGTTGCCACCATCGCCAAAGGCTACGATCAATATATTCGCAAAGTCAGGGCTTCCAACACCGCTGCCCGCCATCAGCGCTTGTTTTCACGTTAGTTTTGTTATATATTTTCATATACTCCCTTGTATTATGATAGCAGGCCGAGTGCTTTCGCCCCTCTTACCACAAACTTTACACGGAATCAATGCAGATGAGCGTCTTGTAACCAAACCCGAACTTCAAGATCGCTTGGAGTCGGGAAATGATGTTCCCGTACGCTCAGTCATGTCCAAAGCGAGCTGCAGTCTGAGTTATTATGATCCACATTCCTGCAAAATGGTCTGTAATACGATACACTTGATACACATCCCTTTTAATTAGAAAATAATCAGGATATCCTTTTTCTTTTGTTGCTATGTTTTAAAATTTATATATTTTCAGGAGATGATCACACATGACGATTATCCCGTCGTCGCTTTCTTTGTCATCTTCATCGCAGCGTCTGCTGTTGCCTGTGGCTTCCCTGCCATCGCCGCTTACACTGGCGCAGCCATTGCCATCTCAGGGATCCCGACCGCCCGCCAACGCCGCCTGCTCTCCCGTTAGTTTTGTTTTATATTTTCATATATTCCCTTGCATTATGGTATGTTTTCTTGCTGGCACACTGTTGACCAGAAAATTGATGCAGATGAACCCGTTTGTGCCCGAAAGCAAACTCTATGATTGCGGAAATGAAGTCACCATTGGCTCGGCCATGTCCGAAGCAAGCTGCAATCGGAGGCATCTCGCAGCCCTTTTTTTTTAGTTTTCCCGGTGTGTTTGACTTTTAAAATTTTGAATTTGGAAAACTTTTGAAGTGCAGAAATTTTAACACAAGTATTTCCTATTATTTTGAATATGGGTTTCTTCGTATTATGTGTTTGATAATGGTCCAAAGACAAAAAAAAATTGATGATAAGCGATTAATAGGGAATTTTACGGTAAAAATACCTATGCACTAGAGAAGACTATATATTCACATTTTTTTGGTGGGACTACTTTTTTTGGACAAAAGTATTTGATCTTGTCCGTACATAATGACGTAATATCTGCTCTGCGCACGTGTTTAGGTATATTTGCGGCAAAAATAATATTTTGTGACACGTCGGGTTTTTATGCCTCAAATATCTCGATTTATAAGTAAAGATCTATCATTCTGTTATATAAATTTTATGAACAAAAAAAGACTCACATGTTAGGAAAAGAAAATCGTAAAATGATTACAGCATTATCTCCTAATGTGTATACATATATAAATAAGTTATTAAGTTATAACAATATAATTTTTACTGTTCTGATTTGTATTTATATATATATATATATATATATATAAAAAAAAAAACTGATATTGGGAATTCATCAACTCATATACAATTGCCAAGGCATTCTAATTAATTTAGAGGCACTTGCATTCTTATCCGCAAAAGATAAGCGACGATGCCGGACGTTTTCTGTCATGACCGGGAATCAACAGAAACCGGTACCGACGGTACCGATTCCTGGCTATATCCTGTAATGTCCAAACAAGGAGGCTTCGCTCCTCCATAATAGAAGAATGCCATTATCTTCGAGAGCTCATCTGCCGTTCGAATATCTGGAGAAACATCAAACCGGGAAAATCAAAGTTAGAATACGCAATAAGGTGGAGACCCCAAGCGAAGCTAGATCAATGTTAAGACCGTTAAGTCCACCTTTCTCGCGGTATAAGATCTTCCCGGCCTTGGTAAAAATCATCTCTGGATAGACAGACACTTGGAGAGCTGAAACCAAATCCGTCTCAACAACGGCATCCACAGCAACACACTGACCAGCCAAACATCAAGCGCACCAACATTAATTTCGACAAACATACGTGAAGTGAAGACAACCGGAAACTGAAAAATGTGAGGAATAAAAATCATACTCTAGGTGACGGCAGTCTACAGTTCCAGATTATTTGAACAGCTTTCACCAGTTCTTCCAGAACTTTTTCGTTCTCTTTCGGCCTGCAAAGAGTACAGAATAATATCATCATGGACAGAATCCCAGTGGGCCATTTTCACAAACAAACGAGAGAGAACCTCCGGTAACGATTATGGACAAGAACGATCAGAGGGCTGATGTCTTTGAATACGGTCTCCTCCCATTCGGCGGTTTTGATGTCTTTGACGGGGCGGATGAAGTTGTCGTCTTGCCAAACGATTTCGTCCTCGGAGTCGTCGTCACTGTCATCGGCGTCTTCCTTGGGCTCGTTCTTGATGGTGATCTTGTCGAAGAACTGGCTGAAGTTGAAACCCCACCCTTCGGAATCTTCGGGCCAGTTGGGATCGTCTTCTTCCACCACGAGAGGGTACTGAGCCATAAGCTCTTGCACCTTCTTCGACTTCTCCGTCGGGTCCAATTCCTCAGGCATGTCAGGAGTCTTCTTCAGCATCTCCCTGATCGCCCTTCTCCATTCGACTCGTTCCTCTTCGTCCATTGAAAACGGATCGTTCATAGCTTTAACCTCATCGCCGTCGTCGTCATCATCGTCTTCCGAGTCCGTACTTCTAACCGCTGCTTTCATTCTCAGCTTGCTGCCTCTGGCTCTTCCTGGATCCTCTGTTCGGATTTTGATTGCCCGACTTCTCTGGCTGAATACCCGAGTCCGCCACGCAAACAAATTAGGTCCGACGAGTTTGTCCTTCGTCGGCCATGGCAGAGTGCACGGGAGCTTCACAGCGCATTGCAGCGTCATCGTGAAGCGGAATTCACCAACTGAAACCATCAGCAACGACACAACCAGTTACTCGAAATTCCGAAACAGCAAAGAAATGAAAAACCCTACTAGAGTTTGACCATTTTTTGAACATACTTGTCTATACTGAGCTCAAATAAATCATATTTAACAATTAACACGATAAAATCTATACAAAATTCAACAGTTAATCATGTTAGGTAAAGAGAACAGAGTTCAAGAACTCTCAATGGCATTTCATCAAACATGTGGTGACTGATTCTCAAAAAGACCAGGGTGTTCTATATTTCGAAGGAAAAAAAACAGAGAAAGGAGGTATCAAAACCTGTGGGTCGGAATTTTGGAAGACGAAGCTAGAAGACGAGGCTAACTTGTGAAGCAATCTGAGGAATCAGTTCGACACGACATAGCCAGGAAGCTCCGAAGCTTGGCTTCAAATCTATCTGTTTGGTCGTGATGATAGCATAGTAGTATTATACACTGAATAATTATAATTTGCCCCCTAACTCTCATATTTAACCAAGTATACCCTTAAACTCTAGAAAAGTTCTAATCTACTCCCTCCGGAAATCACATAAACACACTTGAATCCGAAAAAAAAAAAAAAAATCTCTATCATCACATAAACAAACTTATATTCAAATATATACAATCGTTAAAAAAAAATCATCAAGATTAATTTATCAAATTCATAATTTTAAAGATCAAAGATATAAAATGTTACGAAGAACTTTGATTCAAACCTATACAATAAAAAAATGGAAAGGAATCCTCAATATATAGCAATAATACTCAATATCCCTCGATTTTTTTAATGAAAGAAATAACTTGAAATTCCAATTTTAGTCATTGTTGGTACTTATGCCATAAAATTGATAAATTGCACTGAAAAATCTATCGATAAATTGCATCGATTATCAATAAATTTCACTGAAAAATGTCATGGAAAAGTGACTAAAAATATCAATCGATTATCCATGAAAAATTTAAGACGATAACGATTACTGGAGAAAACTCATAGGTGAGCCATAAAACCTCGATAATCGAGCGATTATCCGTCGATAATCTCGATAACTTGAACTGCGATCAAGTTGGCATGTCAAGACGTTAGGATGTTTTGTGATTTCCATGTTTCAATAAAATTAGCAGGAGTTTCGCCGCCAAAACAAATATGATACTTCTGAAACGTGGAACTCGGAAACATATTGACATGGCATGCCAACGTGACACTTTAACACTTAACACTGCTTTTTATTGCTACAATGCAAGAAATGCATCTCAGGAGGTCTTATATCCAAAATTTAATAATTGTAATTTTATTTTTTGCAACTATTGAATAATCCCTAATAATAATAAAAAAGTTTAACCCCCAATAAGTTTTTATTTTTATTTTTTTTTAGCGGAAGTTCCTTTTGCATCAGTTTTTGCTACTGTATTATATATGATATCAGATTACTGATACTTTGTTCGGGTAATTATTTTTAAAACTTATTGTTACTATTTGGAAAAGAATTAGTACTTATGCCGAGAATAACCCTAATAAAATAGAAGGTAAGGGCTAAGGTGGCCCAAGCCCAACTCGTCACCCCCTGAGGCCTCAAGCTCACCCGTTCCTTTCCCTCACTAAACCTAGCTCTCCCTCTCTCTTCCTCAATCCCCGGCGTCACCCAGCTCCGACGAACCCGATTCCACTCTTCTAAGGTACGATCTGGTTTTGAGCTTTCTCAGAAAGGATTGTGTCTCTGGTGATTTTGGGACTTTTTGTGTGGATTTTGATCGAGAAATTGCGTGGAATGTTTGTTGATCAGGGAGTGGTAGCAATGGCGATCGCAGCCCCTGGACAGCTCAATGTGCATGAATCCCCTTCGTGGGGTTCCAGAAGCGTCGATTGCTTCGAGAAGCTGGAGCAAATTGGCGAAGGCACTTACGGGTACGTGCTTCTTTCGATGTTTCTATAGTCGTCATGTCAAATACTTTGAAAATTCAGTCTAATTATCTGTTGATCCTGTTATCAGTGTTCTCAAATCTCCTGTTTAAGGTTATTCATGAGTTTCTGCTGCTCCAACTACATGGGTTTTGTTGGGTTCTGTAGTTCTTGTATTGGGATTGTCATGGAATTCTATGATTTTCTAGCTTCTTTGTACTGTATTTGAACACTTCTATATACAAATTTAGCTCTTGTATTGAGATGTTGGATTCATAATCCATAGTCTAATTAGCATACTTTGGAAAGATTGAACTGGTCCATGAAATTAGTATGTTAATTTATGTACAATAATGCTCTTTCCGTGGACTCATTCGTACGATTATAGTCTTCTTCAATTTATGTCTGGTATTTTTCCTTCTTTTTGCCATTTGGGATTTTGATCTGGCACCTCAAAGAATTAGATACTTCGACAAATTAATTGTTTGAGAACATATAGATTTAGCTGGACGTTTTTTTTTCTTCGTGATTTAGATGTTTTGGATCGGCTTCTCTTGTATTGAGTTTGTCATGGAATTCTATGATTTTCTATCTTCTTTGTACTGCATGTCGACGTTTTTATATACAAGTTTAGCTCTTGTATTGTATTCACATGTTAGATTCATAATCCATAGTCTCATACTCTAATTAACTATGTATAACATAAATAGAACCTACTGTCGAAAGATTGAACTGGTCCATGAAATTAGTATGTTAATTTATGTATTAGTTTAGTATTTGTCTTGGTCACTCATTCATACGATTTCAATTTATGTATGATTCCTTTCGTTCTTTTTCCAATTGGGATTTTCATTTGGCAACTCAAAGTATTAGATACTTTGAATTAATTGTTTGAGAACATGAACATTTAGCTGGACATTTTTTTTTTGTGATTTAAATGTTTATGATTTATTTTCCATTATATTATTAAAACAGCTTCTCTTGTTTGCTTTACATTTTTGACAAGTAATGTTGTTGACCCGTTCCAGGCAGGTTTACATGGCTAAGGAAAAAAAGACGGGGGAGATCGTCGCTTTGAAGAAAATACGAATGGACAACGAGAGAGAGGGGGTGCGTAACTTTTCAAGATGGGTTTGATTATGTTTCATTGTGATTCTGAATACCTAAGAGCAAGGTTTTAAAAAACGAAGTAGGCGCACGCCTCAAGGCGCGCCTCTGGGCGAGTCGGTGAGATTTCGCCTCTGGGCGACCTTCCAGGCGCAAAAAAACAAGGCGTAGCCTTTTTCTGAGGGAGGCGCATGAGGCGTGCGCCTCTGCCTCGAGGCGTGAGGCAGGGCACAAGGCGTGCGCCTCGCTGTTGTCGATGGTTATGGTTTTTTCGGTGGTGGCTCACGGCCAGTGCCGGCCAAAAAAATTTTGAACGCCCTGAAAGCTTGAAATAAGCTTTAATGGCTGACTTTCAGTGTGGGAAGGAAAGCAAGAGGGAGAAAACGATGGAGTTTAACACGTTTGGGGCCCACTTGTTTTGTCTTTCTCTATTCATTTTTTGTTTTTTTTGTTTATAGCTGTTACTTGTTTTCGATAGTCTGCAGAGTGCAGTCTCTGGCACTCTCTTCACATCTGTGGCTTCTTTTTTTTTCTTAAATAATTTTTTTTTTCAATCTTTACATCTAAATTGTTTATATATATTTATATTTTTATAGTTAATATCATGTTTATAACAGTGTTAATATTAAGACGTGTTTTTTTTATTATTATTTTATGGTTTTTTATTTATAGTTATAAGACATATGTGGTTTTTTTTTTTTTGGTTTAAAACTTTGAGATTTAATTGTGGTTTTATGGTGTAAGTGTGGTTTAAGATTACAAAATTATTATATATATTACTTTATAATTAATTTATTATTAAAAATCGAGGCTTACGCCTCGTTGCGCCTCGAGGCTTACGCCTTTTGAGGCGGTGAGAAAACGCCTCGCCTCAAAATCTAGTACATTAAAACCTTGCCTAAGAGAAGAATTAATGTTTATCTCTTCATTTAGGTTACACTTTTTCTTATTTCTTAAGCCTAATCATTTAGTAACACAGGTATTCTTACCGTATTTGAATTCTATATTTCTGCAGTTCCCAATAACCGCCATTCGTGAAATCAAAATTTTAAAGAAGCTTCATCACGATAATGTAATCAAGCTGAAAGAAATCGTCACGTCTCCAGGTAAATTTGTGATGTTGGCCTTTCTATGTTCACACTCTCATGTTTTATGCAATGCTTGTGTACACTTATTTGAAATTCAATTGTTTTCTCTTTCAGGACCCGAGAAGGATGACCAAGGGAGGCCAGGCAAGTATTTAATTTAAAGTATTTGGACATCTCTAGTATGATGTGGATTTACAGTCTCAATATTTTCCGATGGATTTTTTTTTTTGTCACAAATATCCACTATTTGAGGATAAAAAATTGTAAAGGATTCTTACAGTCTCTTTGCACCGCAGATGGTAATAAATACAAAGGGGGGATCTACATGGTCTTTGAATACATGGACCATGATTTAACAGGTCTAGCAGACAGACCTGGGATGAGATTTTCAGTTCCCCAGATCAAAGTAAAACCAGATGCTACTTTTGCCTGTATAGTTTGGTTCTCTTTTACGCTTGGATGCGTGAATTATACCTTTTTTTCCCTCGCTTCTCCTTTGACAGTGTTATATGAGACAACTTTTGACGGGGCTTCACTATTGTCATGTAAACCAAGTTCTTCATCGAGATATAAAAGGTTTTTCTTGAAAGCGATATTCTCGCTAGTCAATTCCCCTTTTGTGTGGTGTGGAATTTAAATTGTGTTTCATCTTTGCGCATTAGGCTCTAATCTTCTCATAGACAATGAAGGCAACCTGAAGCTTGCTGATTTTGGGCTTGCTCGTTCCTTCTCAAATGATCACAATGCAAATCTTACGAATCGAGTTATTACGTTGTGGTACAGGTATATGGATTTTTCTTATCTTAGAAGCGGTGATGGCCTGTCTTGTAAGCTGAAATTACTAGCAATTGTTACTTTGAAGTTACAATTTCAATCAGATCTTGTTGTTCGTTTTATGCAGACCCCCTGAGTTGCTTCTGGGGACGACAAAGTATGGACCAGCTGTTGACATGTGGTCTGTTGGCTGTATCTTTGCCGAGCTTCTTCACGGGAAGCCCATTTTTCCTGGCAAAGATGAGGTAAAGGCTAAAACTCTAGTATGAAATGAAATGAAATGACCAATGGTATTTTCTTCACTGAATTTTCTACATTTCAAAGCCTTATGATAACAGTGATTCGTGAACATTTTTTTTGTACCTTTTTTTTTGCAGTTATTTATTTATTCTTGCTTTCTTGTGGCTTGTGATGACTGTAGCCAGAGCAATTGAATAAGATCTTTGATTTGTGCGGAGCTCCTGATGAGGTCAATTGGCCCGGGGTTTCCAAAATTCCATGGTATAACAACTTCAAGCCTACAAGACCAATTAAGAGACGTCTGAGAGAAGCTTTTAGACAGTAAGTGATTTGTGATTATAGAGCATTCAATGAATGTTACATGATTCATTGCGATTCTATTGTCACTGTTTCTGTATTATAAGGTATATAACATAGCTGGCCTTTTTATACATCATAGCTTCGATCGTCACGCGTTGGAACTGTTGGAGAAGATGCTTACGCTCGATCCTTCTCAGGTATCTCCTTATCTAATAATGCTTTTGATATTGATGTTCTTTTCGAAATTAGTATTTGACCTCTCGTTTTCAAGATCTTTTGAAATGCCCATATGATTTCATATTTTGGACTCTTTTCACATGTTCCAGAAAAAGCTAGGGATTTTACCAATACAATTCAGTTCTTGAAAAATCAAATAATCATTAATTTTACCCTTACACAAAAAGACGTAAATATAAAATTTAGCTTAAGAATACGTCGGTCTGCAACAATGTCAACATCAGTTTATTCTACCAATTGTCTAAGAATTCTAGAAATAGAAGGGATATCTTCAAAATACTCCGTTTGCACACTGTATTTCTACTGTCTTGTTGGCTTTTTACCGTACTAATTACACTAAAAATAGTAAAATACGGTAGACGTATTTATAATTTAATTATTCTAACAATTAGATAGTTTTTTGGATATCATCTTGAAAGAGGGAGGATGATAAATGCGGAGCGAACCTATATTAAATCACTTTTTTAGAGTTGTAAATATCCCTTAAGAATTCCAGAGCTGAGTTTTTAAAAACTCCGCTCTCAAATACCGTCTTCACTGATAGCAGAAAAAAACACCTCTTGCCATGAACCTCTCCTTTGTGTTCAGTTAAGCGCTTGATTTGCATGCATGACTATCCGGTTTTGAATTATATCTTGTTGAGAAAGCACCATTATCTAATTTGATGCTAAACAAGAGTTCATAACTTTTAGTAGCATAGTCTCAACTTCTCCTTTAACTTCTTTTTTGTGCAATCCATTTCAGAGAATCTGTGCCAAGGACGCGCTTGATGCCGAGTACTTCTGGGCCGATCCATTACCATGCGACCCCAAGAGGTTCACATTACTTCTCATTGTCCTCTATTTCTCATTCTTTTTTCTTCATTTATTTGTTTCGGTGATGAAATAAGACAAGTTCTTCCGCAGTCTACCGCAATACGAGTCGTCACACGAGTTCCAGACGAAGAAAAAGCGACAGCAGCAAAGGCAACTACACGAGGAGAGCGCGAAGCGGCAGAAAATGCAGCACCCGCAGCAGCACAGCCGGCTCCCGCCCATCCAGCAGTCAGGGCAGGCCCACGCCCAGATGCGGCCCGGCCCCAACCAACCCATGCCCGCCGTGGCCGCTGGGCCCAGCCACCATTACGGAAAACCCCGCCCGTCAGGTGGGCCCGGAAGGTATCCTCCGAGCGGGAACCCCGGCGGTGGCTACAGCCACCCTAGCCGTGGAGGCCAAGGCGGTGGAGCTGGCTACAGCGGCCCCTACCCTCCTCAGGGCCGCGGCGCGCCCTACGGCTCTGCTGCCATCCCTGGCTCTGCTCCTCGTGGAGGCGGCGGAAGCAGTTACGGAGTTGGGAATCCCAACTATCAGCAGAACGGGCCCTACGGTGGGTCGGGCACGGGTCGCGGATCAAACATGATGGGTGGATCCCGCAATCAGCAGTATGGCTGGCAGCAGTAGGTAATATGAATTTCGAAAACGAGTAATATTAGAATGAGGCAAGCTCTGATTTTAGCTCCAGAGTTTATTGGGGTTATTTGTTCAATAGTATATAGTTTTGGTATATAATGAATTCTATTTCCCTGAATCGGTTAACTGTTGAAATCACTGATGAACATCATTCACTGTTGAGAAAGTGATATAATCTGGTTTGAATGATGTGAAAAACATCTCAAGAATGGAGCTTAAATCACACAAGTAGTGTTCCTATGCTCTATAATATTATATATATAGAAGTTCTTTAGTCCAAGTTTTGTGGGCTTCTCAGTTTTCATATCATTTATTGTTCTTAAAACTCTGTCCATGTAGAATATTTCTATATATTTGGTCGTTAGATTAGTCATTCAAGATAGGTTTTTAATTATTTAATTAACTAAATTTCTAGTAGGTATTTTCATCCGAATTTGGTTAAGCATAGCAGAATGGGAAAACACTAGCCGCAAACTTACCTAGTTGCCATCGTGAACTTTAATACCCACTTATCGCTTTTGGTTACACTTCTTTGATCAAAATTTAGATATTTTCGTCGTCATAAACCCTTTAATTGAATAATAAAAATTAACCCAACGATTGTTACCATAGTGATCCCTTATATTTTATTTGGTTCGTCTATATGGCCGCTAATTGACTAAATTTTATTTGGTAGTGTTTGATTATGGTCTCGTAAATTGACATATGAGACCACGATATGCTTTTGGTCTCAAACAATGTAATATTAATTTCGCATACCATATGTAGTTACCAACTGTTTATGTTCTCACATTGCATTTAAATTTTAATGAAAAAAAAAAAAACAGGAAAACAGATGTCTTTGTTTTTTTAGTCTTCAATCTAATCGTTTAAATTTTTACTATAATTACAAATTATTATTCTATGATTTTATTATAAGATATTTCTATTATATTAACTCGTATAACTAAATTATTACAATTATTTATATATTATTGTTCATTATAACGATGTTACTACAATATTATCAACCGCCGTATTTAAATTTTCATATTATTAAATACTAACTTAATACAATGATATAAAGATAAACTCATGTATATTCTATCATATTATTTAAAAATATGTGGATAAATTTAAATATATTTTTGTGTTGGAAAAACTCAAATATATTTTTATATTAATTTAAATTTTTTAAAGATATAATATCAATTTTTTTTTGGTTAGATAAATTGTGTTGATTTAATCACGTATTTGTCTTTTATTCCATCAAACGTAGATTAGCCAATCATAATATATTCCCTGATTTGTTACATTGACTTTGTGAGATTTTTTTTAAATTTTTTTAAATTTTCTTACGAAATTTCTGCATTGATAATAAAGTGAAGGACTTGGCAGAAGTAACAACAATCTTCCTTCCGTTCATTCAGTTTGAGTCTCGACAGAATGAGCTCCGCGCAGCTTACCAGATACTTCCTCTGCTCCTTGCCGCGACCGCCCAGCCGCCGCCGCCGCAGCCCCCGCCGCCGCACCACCTTCTCCGACCCCTCTGCGCCGCTCTCCTCCGACCCCTCTCCCCCCTCCGACCCCACCAAGCTCCGCGCGGTCATCGACCTCGACCTCGACCGCCTCTCCCTCTCCCTCACCTCCCACCCCCGTCTTCGCCGCCTCCTCGCCGACGCCCACGACGCCGCCGCCGACCTCCGCACCCTCGTCGCCGTCGACCCCCTCAACCGCCGCCTCGTCGTCTCCTGCCGCCGCTCCTCCCTCCAGCTCGCCGCCGGCGCGCTCCTCCTCGCCGCCGGCCTCGCAGTCGGCCTCCGCCTCCTGCTCGGCCTGTTCTCGCGGCTCGCCTCCGCTCACCGCTCGGGCCGGGCTGGCCCCGTGGTGGTCCGGAGGGACCGGAGCCTCGGCGGGAAGGAGGTCGTCGTCTCCGCGAGGCCGGTTACCGCTCTCGTGGGACCCAGTGGTCCGTTGTCGCCGTCGCTGTTGCTCACTGCCTCGGAAGAGAGGGTGTCGCAGAATTGGGTCCGGAGCGGGAAGAGGCTGCCCGAATGGTGGCCGAGCTCGCAGCCGACCCCGCCCTCTCCCGTGGCGGCCGATAAGGAGTACTTCCAGCGCGAGGCCGACCGGCTGATTAGAGGTTTGTTTTGTTTCATCAAATTGTCCCAGAAAGTTCTTACATTGTGATTATTGATTGTGCATAGAATGATAGGCTTTGATCAAATTACGACCTTAGGAACTAGAAATTCGTAAATTCCTTTGAATGCTTAAGATTATAGCGGGAAAAGTACCTAACTTGACCACATCTGCGCCGGCGTATTCCAATGTCTTTTAGAGGGATATCTAAGTTCAATAAAACTGTAGCGGACTTTTAGAATAAGTCCGATTGCCGTTGGGGAACGTTAATGTAGGGACACGTCACGTTCCCGTGTTATTACACTAGTGCGGAAGTTAAGTGTTATAACGTGGGATCGGCACGTGTCCTTACATTAACGTTTCATAATGGCTTATTGGAGGGACTCTAGACTCACTACTGTTTTATTGAGTTTGGGTACTTTACTCGCTAAAAAAATGCCGCTTGGTTGAGTACGACTTGGATACATTTGTCGTTGTTTTCCCGAGTCCTAACTACATGCTCAAATGAAACGCACTTCCAAAACAGCGAGATAACGCGAGATTGTTCATTTTCATTTTTCGGAATTGTGCAATTTGGCATAATCTTTTTTATTATATATCGAGCCCTGTTTTTTTTCTTAATCAAATTTGGTTTAACATTAATGTTTTCTTTGCAGGTAAAACTTTGTTACATCTTTTTTCAAGATTTTGGTAATGCTTTACATCTTCAATGCACAACTCATCCACTTAATTTCCAGCAATCACGGACAATAGAATGAGCGGAAAGGACATTGTCGCGGACGATATAATTCAAGTCAGTGCCGTTTAAAGTTGAATTTTACTGCAAATTGTTTTGGATGGGACATGTAACATTCGGGAAGATTTCTCATTTTAAAGTCTTGCAAGAATTCGTTAATGGATTAATGTGGCGATCGGGGCTTCTCAAATTCAAGAATTTTATCATTTTCGTGTATCTGGAGTATGATTTCTGTTTCTAATGCTCACTGGTATGGTCTTTTTTTTTTTTTCGTTTTTGTGTATGGGTGAGCAGCTGCGTCAAATATGCAGGACGTCAGGGGTGCAAGTGTCTTTTGATACGACAAATACGCGGGACTCGTTCTATCGCACATCAGTCGACTTTACTCTAGATACCTGTGCGAGGTAAACATTTTATGTATGCAAGCCTAACAAGTTCTTATTTGATTGTCGTTTTCCTTAATCTATTAGGATTTTTTCAGGTCTTCGAGTGACTCCTCCTTTATTCAGATCGCCGGTGAAGACGTCCGGCAATTTATTGCTGGGCTTGCTCAAAACATCGGGCTCGAAAACGCTCGTGCCGCCAGAATTGTGTCTGCTGCAGTAGCTGCTCGCACACGTTCACGTTTTTTGCAGGCCTGGGTAATCTTCTTCACGTTATTAGCAAAAAAAATGATGTCTTTTTAATGGGCTATGATGTTCGCCAAATCTTCTCAAGACCAAGTAAGATGTTCGAAAGTCGTTCTTGATTAGACCGAGGATGTTTTTATGAGGGGGTTTGGTTAAAAAGAGATTAGCTAAATGTTCCGTGAATGATGTTTTGTTTGTTAAGGTTTTTCTTGATTATCATGCATAATTCAAATGTTTGCTCTAAATATATTAAAAGTTTGTAATTTGAAGCGTTCTGAGGAACTTTTTTATTTTTTATTTTTTTATACAGGCGTTAGAAATGCAAGGTAAACACTCGGAAGCGATGCTAGAGTTATCAAAGACATGCCTGACGTTGCGAATATTCCCTCCAGAGGAATCTTCGGTATGTTCTTAGCTTCATTGTATCGTTTCTCTGCTTTTATGCTTTAGCAGGAATTCCCTCGAAATCCCTCATGTTAGATCCTTATGTGTGTTTTAAATTGCAATGCGAACAGATTCAGAACGAATTCTGATCTTTTTTGCAGCCTTAATTTGTGCACTTAGCCTAACCTCAAAGTTCATTTATTCTTGAATATTTGACAATTTCTGACTCTGATTTCGCTCTTCTTCTCGTGGGTGTAATCCGCAGCCTGAGATGGAGATGGTGGCTCGAGGATTGGAGAAGAACTTAAAGGTCGAACAGAGGCAATTTCTGATGGACATGATAGCCGGGCTTGGTGACAAAGAAACTCAAAGAGCCGCAGCAGAAGCCTTGGGTTTGGTCAGTCATTTCAATCTTTCAACCTCTTTTTTCCTTCGATCTTATTGGTACGAATGCTATAATCTGAACTTGATAATTAAGAAGTCGGGTATAGGACGCAGACCAATAATTAAAGAAGAACGAGAGCTCTTTATTGATAAATGAAACCCCGGTCTCTAATTCGAGTGACCATGAAAATCTCAGTGATGTCTTGGAAGTACAAAACATAACAGTGAAAACATATCGAAAAATCAAACGCACTTTTTCTCATGAACGAGATTCTGTGTATAACGACTTCTATCAATTTATATTTTTAAAGAGTGTCATAATCAAAATGGAAGCTCAGGGGGCAAAATGCTAAAAAAGAAAAAACTGCCGGGGCATATAGACCGGTCAGTCTTCACGATTTTTAGTCATTCAATAAAACGACGATCTGTAGATCTACGAAATTTGGCACTGTATATAAACTGTACCGACTTTGTATTTATCTGTTTTGCTATTTTTCGCAGACGTCGTTTCCTACCAAAGTCGGGAGTCAGCAGTAGAATAAAGCGCGTGATGGAACGACCTACCCGTTCATTTTAAAGAATGTGAGTCCAGCCATCTATGTAGCCATAGTTCATTGTTACCAAAATAGAAAATTCAATCAGCTATAGAGCATAGGTTAAGTGTATCTTATACTTATTTATTCACAAAATAATAAAGTTGATCTATTTCTTCTATGTTGCTTGCCTGGTGTAGTGTATCTATCAATAATTTCTATTAACAAGTGCTAATTGCAAGTAGATTATTCTCTCTGATAATTTATTGAATTGATTCAGACTGAGCAAATATAAATACCGTCTTTCATCTGGGATTCACCGAGTGATTTTTCCATAGGAACAAGAAATGCTGTTCGTCCTTTCAGGCCCATTCTCGGTGTTAGGGCTTTTAAAAACCGGTCCGTTCCAGCCGTAGTTATAAAATGTCCATTTTATCTGGGAAACAGCTTGCCCGGATATTGTTATTTATTTATTTATTTATTTATTTATTTATTATTAATTAGTTGATTAATGGTAAAAAAGTCGGCACTCTACCTCCAATCTTAAAATTGTTTTAAGTGAAAATTACAGTCAAATTATCACCATTGTTCAAATCTGAAGTATTAGCTAATTAGAATCTTGAAGTAAAGTTCTGACCAATTAATTGAATCATACTTAAAATTGGGAATCGGAGTCCCATTCCCGATTCCCGTTTTATTTTACCGAGAAATTCTATTGTTTTGGGCCGAAACCAGTTTGATATTGCGCGGAGACAAGGGTTTCCCCGTATTTGAAAGTAAAAAAGTTGATTCGACTTGTTGTCGTTGTAAATACAAGACCCTAACACCTAAAGTCTACTTGAATTGTTTAGCATGTAAAAAGCTCTACAAGGAAAGTTTTTTTTTTTTTTTCTTCTCATTTGCATTGTAAAAAAAAAATGTCATAAAAAAGATCATTGACTTTTTGTTCCTTCTTGCATCACATGACACGGCATGTTAATTAGCCAAGTTACATGCTATATTCCGTAAAGTTATGTGACGGGGGATATTGGTCATCAATAATTACGTGAAATATGATAAAATCTTCACCTATTATTATCACCCATACCTAATAATATAGTAATTCCTTGAGTTAAATTCACTAGGGATCATTTGATTTGGTAAATAATATTCTAAGTGTGTGTGTTCTAATAAATGAAAAGTATTAAAGAGATGGTGATAGTGAAAAACTATATTCCTTGCCGACACGGCAACATTTGCTCGAGGTCGGGGGCATAGAGGCACTAGTGACGTCTTGTAGGCGCACTTGAGCATGTAGCAGCATCGGAGCGAGCGGCGTAGGCTTTATTCTCGACTCTCAAGCTCGGCCAAAGGCTTGTCTTATCTTGGATGTTCTAGCAAACAGACTCAACGACATTTTTTAGTGCTCGAAAAATGAACTTAACCGTAATTCAAGCCGTGGCGGTTTCAACTTACAAAATTTTTGTACCAATTATTTACTCGAGAGCCACCATAATCCTACAACCATCTAACATCTCTCTCTCTCTCTCTCACTATATATATAGAGAGAGAATAGCTCTGCCTTCTACTCTATTAACTCTCTAAGCCCCATATTATCAAATTTAAACCCTCCGTTCACCATGTCGTCTGTGCTCCCGGCGGCGTACCAGAGCGGCACGAGCGCCTCGGTGCCGGACTGGCTGAACAAGGGCGACAACGCGTGGCAGATGGTGTCGGCAACGCTGGTGGGGCTGCAGAGCATGCCCGGCCTGGTCATCCTATACGGCAGCATGGTCAAGAAGAAGTGGGCCGTCAACTCGGCGTTCATGGCGCTCTACGCCTTCGCCGCCGTCGTCCTCTGCTGGGTCTCCTGGGCCTACAAGATGTCCTTCGGCGACCGCCTCCTCCCTTTCTGGGGCCGCGCGGGCCCCGCGCTCGGCCAGAAGTTCCTCATCGCCCAGTCGCGCCTACCTGCCACCACGCACTTCTTCCGCAGCGGGGCCGTGGAGACGCCGACGATTGAGCCGTGGTACCCGGCCGCCACGATGGTGTGGTTCCAGTGCGTGTTCGCGGCGATCACGGTGGTGCTGCTGGCCGGGGCCGTGCTGGGGCGCATGAACTTCAAGGCGTGGATGATGTTCGTGCCGCTGTGGCTGACGTTCAGCTACACGGTGGGCGCGTTCAGCCTCTGGGGCGGTGGCTTCCTCTTCCACTGGGGCGTCATGGACTACTCCGGCGGGTACGTCATCCACCTTTCCTCCGGCATAGCCGGCTTCACCGCCGCCTACTGGGTGAGAAACATCTTCCTTAAATTATATATTCAGTACCTTTCTTTCACCAGAAACTTCAACTCTTCAAGTAAATTAGCTAGGTTTTTATCAATTCTTTTATTGTTAGTAAATTATTATTCTTAGTACTATAATTTGTCACTGATCAACTTATTTTATTGGGTTTGTAATATTTATTTATCATATCATATCGTCTCGAAAAATAATAAACAAAAAAAATTCACTAACTAAACTACCGAAAATAAAATATGAACATGTCCATTGAGTTCCCTCAGTTTCAAGACAAATTAGAATTATATTTTTTGTATATTTTGAGAAATTTAGTTATATGCCTGTATTTATGATAAATTTACTGTCTTAAAAAGCATGCATGTGTTTTATCATTTACTTAGCTGTCTTTGCTTTAGAAGTTTTGAAATTAGTTTACTATTTTAAAGTGAAAATTAGAAGGATAATTTATCAACTATTGTACAATTACGTTACGTGTGTACATATATATATATATACTATATAGTAACATATAGACTAATTAATAAGGTAGTACCTTGAGCTTGAAAAATAAATACAGAGTGATGGGATATATTACCTATTTGATCATTGACATCGCAATAAATACGTAAATAGCGAGAAATAAATACTTGGAATTTATACCAAAAATAAAATAAAATGCATAGCTTAGTCACATGAGTTTAAGAAATAGAGTGACAGTGACCTTGCAATGGTTCTGCCATGACGTAATAAATTGGCTCTTTTCTTTCCTAGTCAATAATTAAGGATCTTATCAAGCATGCAAATATAAATATATATATCATTCGATATTTGATATCCATAGCAGCAAGTGGGACTTCGAAATTTTTAATAATTTGAAGTTATTAAACATAATTAGTATTAATTTAAAATATGTACAGCTTAGGGAGAGAATGGGCATATAAGACTATTTTTCTCATGAAGAATATTATGTTGACTTTATAACTCATAAGTCTATCTATACATACATATATTCTTGAATCTAATTGATTCTTGTATACTTGAAATAAATAAACATTTTGTTTCTTTATATTTTGGAAGGTGGGGCCTAGGGCGACGAAGGACCGAGAGCGGTTCCCGCCGAACAACGTGCTGCTGATGCTGGCAGGGGCGGGGCTGCTGTGGATGGGGTGGGCAGGGTTCAACGGGGGAGACCCGTACGCGGCCAACACCGACTCCTCCGTGGCCGTCCTCAACACCAACATCTGTGCCGCCACGAGCCTCCTCGTCTGGACTTGGCTCGACGTCCTCTTCTTCAACAAGCCCTCCGTCATCGGCGCCGTCCAGGGCATGATGACCGGCCTCGTCTGCATCACTCCCGGAGCAGGTACATATGTATATATATATATATACACACATTGTTGTCCTTGTTATATACTACTACGTATCAACTAACTTTATGAAAACGCATTGATCATCATCGGCAACTTAAATGAATTTCGTGTTTGTCATGTATCGATTAATCCAATAGCAACTTGTTATCATTACAGTGTCATTATTACATTTAAGGATATTTGCGGCATAAGTACCTATTTTTATACTAAAGGGGTTGATATATTTTCTTTTTTAGGCGGCATTATGTGCCGATGTCCAGTTACATCCATGTAGAGTTAACGTATGCTGAGTTGAGCTACGTGTACGTCTTTAGTTTAATAAAATTGTTTAGCAATTGATGTATTGAATTTCGAAGTTTTATTATAAACATAAATGTATTCGTTGCATGAATATTGGAATAGATACTTATGCCGCAAATATCCTTGGGATATACTCTAATAAATTTAATACTAATCTTTACGAGCATAGCATGTCATGTTTTGACTTTCGGCATTGATGATCCAAAATTATAGATGTTTGAAGCTTTTTAGAGACTGATGTATCGTTTATTTAGTTTGTTTTTAAAGGAATGCAGTACTAATACCGTAATACGTGTGTGTATAATTATATATATATATATACACTATATATAATATATGTATGACAGGTCTGGTGCAGGGTTGGGCAGCCATAGTGATGGGCGTGATGTCCGGAAGCGTGCCGTGGTTCACCATGATGATCCTCGACAAGCGTTGGAAGCTCTTCGCCGGAGTGGACGACACGCTCGGCGTCTTCCACACTCACGCGGTGGCCGGCCTCCTCGGTGGCCTCCTCACGGGCCTCTTCGCCGAGCCGGAGCTCTGCGCGCTCTTCCTCCCCATCACCAACTCGCGTGGCGCCGTGTACGGCGGCTCCGGCGGCGTCCAGATCGCCAAGCAGCTCGTGGGTGGGCTCTTCGTCGTGGCCTGGAACCTTATCACTACGTCGGCCATCTGCCTCGTGGTGCGCTCGGTGATACCGCTCCGCATGCCCGAGGACCACTTGGTCACTGGCGATGATGCCGTCCACGGGGAGGAGGCGTACGCCCTGTGGGGCGACGGCGAGACCTACGAGTCGAGCAAGAACGATATTGAACTTTCCGACGATTCTCCGCTGACGCCTCGGCAGTTCCTGGCTAGCGGGGCTGCTCAAGTTGTTTAGCTGCTTTGCTCCTTTTCATTTGTTTAATGAAATGGTATTTTTGTGAACATTGCATTACCAAAGTTGATTTGTTAATAATAAGGTTTCATGTTACATTAGAAATCACTTCAGTTTGTTGATGATATTCCATTGAAGCATTACTTGTTCTGCTCAAAAGCTTTTCCTTCCAATCTCTCCAAGCAATCCTGACTTCATCTAACTCTTCCTCCGGGATTCCCGTGTTTCGGTCCAAAAGCTCGACCCATTCCTTCCAAGGAGACGCCGACGAGTCTAAGAACTCGGAGACCCGAGGAAGCACCGCTGAAGCGTAGAACTCGTCCACTGCTTGTAGGATCTCTTCTGATTCGACGATGGTCACCATTTCGGGCCTCGTTTCATTCCCGGGTCTGGATCGTATTGAAAACCTGTTTCCCCTTAAGATAAGAACTTCCGGTGGAGCAATTGGTTGGGTTATTCGTGAGTATTTGGTCAATGACAATGGTATCACGTCTCTTGGGAGCAAATTCCGCTTCACCGCCACAGCGGTTCCGACCATTTTGCGGATCTGCAAGGTTTATAACTATCAAGCAATGAAAGACGAAATGCAAGCAATTGAAGAAGCGTGCGCGCACACACACATACACACCTGGTGTAGCATGAACGACTCGCCCCAAATGGAGATCTCAACGTAGCTATGTCCGAGTGATTTCTCGAGTTTTCCACAACAGCACCGGAAAATAGTTCTGAAATGCGCAGCACCTATTCTGTCTCTCTCGTCGGGTTCATGTAGCCACCTGGCAAGAGGGCCTTGGTTCTTGCCATCTGGCGAAGAAAGATTTTGGTTAATTTGCGGAGCATTTGAGGCTAAATCTTCTTCTTCTTCTTCTCCACCACTTGCATCGGACTCGCAGTCTAACATCTTCCTACGTGGTACTTTGACGGCAAACTTCTGCCTATATTTTGCTCTTATTGTGTAGTTATGAAAAGGATGTTCTCCCTGAATCATAAAGACTTCGTTCTTAAAAGAGAAAAGAATTCCCGGTCATGACGAGAAGCAAAGATGGAGAAAGAAATAGCGCACCTCAAACGCACTGAGTATCTGGTTGAAGTCAGAGAGGTGGAAATCAATTTCATCCGCGCAAAGATCAGTTTTGATCCCGATAACTTCTGCGGGAAGAAGGTACGAATACTTGCGAAGAACACACTCCCGCCTCGGATCAAAACTCCTGGAAATTTGGATAAAATAATTAAGAAACAACGAAAGAACACGTAAGTTTGATGATTCAAAACCAACTGTATCTCACTTCTGGGAAGGCAAAATGCTGAAAACTCTAATGTCCGGAGGAAGATAAGCATTGATGTCGTTGGCGAGGGTGATTCCGTTAGGATCGTCTCTCCAGGCCTTCACGGGAATCTCCATCTTCAAGGAGATTGTGGTTGCCAACGAGTGAACCTGGCATTAACAAGTTTTCAGAAACGGAACAAAACAACAGTATGCGGGTACGAGAATATATGTTACCCCTTTATCAGTGCGGCTACTTCTGGCCCACGCAATCTTTTGCAGGTTCCCGAAATTAGTGTCCTCGATTCCGCCCACCTTGTATATGGCACCTTCCAATTCCTTCTCCACAGCTGCATTTTAAAGTCTATCAAGTAGGGGAGTAACAAAAACGCGTAAATGCGGGTTTAAAACCGCATCCAAATCGGATCTTCTTTATTAAAAGTTGTACCCGGTTTAATATCGAGTTAAACTGGATCTGGTTTTTTAAAAGCCGCGGATAATATCAAGCATTTGGCTTCAAGCAATTGAACTAATTAACGGCAAAAACTTACTCGACAGTGAATGCTCGTCTCGTTGCAACTGAAGGCCTGAAATTGTTTCAAAAAATACAGTAAGAACACAAAGAGTAGCTTAAGCTCAAAAGGGTATTGCAATACAACCTCTGTATTGGGTTCCGACATAGCCGACGCGCATGACGACTTTCTTCTTTTTGAAGGTCTCCCATTTCGGAGGCGAAGAGCAGTAAATCCGGCTGAGTCGGGAGGGTATTTCGGGGTTCCAAAAAGATGGCGATTTGACGAGCCACAGGAGCGAGAAGGTCATGCTCAGGCTGCACCGGGACGGACCCACGAAATGAGTTCGGGGGCAACGAACCACAAATTAATAACGTTTTCGAAACACGGTAATTACATCGCTAATTAAACGAGTATCGGAAACTCGCAAGAATCAACACGGCATGAACTAAACAAGTCTAACTTAGTCTTGAAATCCTATGATATTAAGAACAAACCGAAACCAAGATCAGACTCTAACAAATCACAATGCTGAAACCAACGTAACAATCTGTATATGATAAGAGTAGGATCCAATCCAGAGGCAATGTTGAAAAGAGAAACATGAATGGGCAAAAGTTGCAGGGATTCGATTACCTTCGAGCTTCGGAAGAGACGAAGAATCAGACTGAGCTAGTAACGAGTCACGACTCTGAGTAGCGAGTCGCGAGTGAGGGGAGAAGGAGAGCGCGTGGCTCTGCTCACGCCAAGATACACTGTCCGATGACGATGAGCAAACGTAAAGGATTCTTTTCCCTTTTTTTTTTTTTTTTTAAATTTTAACTAGTGGATAATATTATAATAATAAAATATCGTTTTATATAGAAATATTAGTGGTAATAATACTCACTCTTTTCAAAGTTATCGAGCCATTTTATTAATCTTTGTAAATTTAGGGAGGCCATATTTTCATACTTTGCTTTTGAAAGATTATACAATTAGTATTTTCAGTGTTATATTCGCAAACATTTTTTTTCTTTTGAGGGGATTGAATATTATGTCTTAATACTCAAGGGTGATAAGTAAGAGAATGACTATAAAAGTATCAAAATACATGAATTTTCAATAATTATTTATTTTCTAATTTCTTTTCGAATACAGGGTTTACAAAACTTTTAATAGTGACAAGACTTAATATAAAGTTGATCGATATAAAAAAAAGAGAGTAAAATTTAAGGATTTTGACCGTTAGAAACATTAAATTTGTGCTTGAGTACTTACACCGATATTAATCCATATATATATGGGATAATAGCGGCATAAGTCCTCAACCTTTACTCAACCGGGGCGACATAGC
Source organism: Parietaria judaica (assembly GCA_954871525.1). Lineage (NCBI taxonomy): Eukaryota > Viridiplantae > Streptophyta > Magnoliopsida > Rosales > Urticaceae > Parietaria > Parietaria judaica. The sequence goes on from OX940872.1 coordinate 27,555,844, forward strand.
CTCAATCTCATTTAATAGCGGTATAAGTACCAAAAAATGATTTTCGTCCATATTTGTCTAACGGAAGTAGTCAACGTTTGCGTGGTCAGCTTCTCGTCAACGTGGACGCCACGTAATCCGACATGTCACCACACACGTCATCCTCATGTCATCAAATTTAATGCAAAATTAATAGTGATGGAGGGAGTCGAACCATTACCCTCGCATGTGGTGATGGAGGGATTCAAATTTAATGCAAAATTAATGGTGATGGAGGATGACATGTATGGTGACATGTCGATTACGTGGCGTCCACGTTGACGAGAAGCTGACCACGCAAACGTTTACTACTTCCGTTAATCAAATATGGACGGAAATCATCTTTTGGTACTTATACCGCTATTAAATGAGGTTGAGGCTATGCCGCCCAATTGAGTAAAGGTTGAGGATTTATGCCGCTATTATCCCTATATATATATATATATAATCAGGGAAGAGTTCTTATTGGCCAGCCAACGTCACGATATAACGAGTATCGTGCAGTTCACGCGCCCCCTTCAAGTAGAGCCAATTCCTGGCTCTGCTCTCACAGCTCTTCCGTTCCATTTGATTTCCTGCAAATCTCTCACTCCTTCTTCAACTCTCTTCGCTTTCCCGGAAAATCTCACTCGTGCCTCGTAATCTCTCCTCTTTCGCCATCAATCCTTCAGTTTCTCCATGATTTTGATCTGATCCGTGCTTCAATCTCTTCTGTTTCGCCAATCTTATCTACTTTGATTGCAGGTTTTTTTTCCAAGATCTCCTGTCGTCTTCTTCTTCTTCTTCTTCCTCGGAGCTTCTGACGGTATGTTTTGCTCTTCGATCGGCATTGATGAATTTCCTAAACCGAGGCTTGATTCGGCCATTTCTCGGTTTAGTTGCGTTATCATTTTTGCTGAAGCTTGTTTCCTGCTCTGTGCAGCAGCGAATCGTCGGCGGGAATGGTGTCACTCGAAATGAACGATCGGAAAAGTGAGTGCGACTTTGACTTTTGCTTCCTGATTTTGATCTACTTTGCTTGTTCGTCAGAAAACAGTCTTATGGAAGAAGTATCTATTCACAATCAATGTGCTAACTCGTTGAGATCGCTAATTTCTGGTGAATTTAGCGTAATTAGCACTTGACTTGGGGTCTAAGTCTAACTTCAGTTGCCGGAACCGGAACTTAAGATTTGAAATCGAGTTTATGCTTTTTGTTTCAATACTGATATTGAATAAAAAAATTTGGTTTTAAAAACCTGTTTATTGAATATATATTTCGGTTTTATACGATGGCTCGATCATTAACTTATAATCTTTGATGGAATCAGAGATCGGAATAGGATTGACTGGGTTTGGCGTGTTCTTCTCGTTTCTGGGAATCATCTTCTTCTTTGACAAGGGACTACTTGCCATGGGAAACGTAAGTTCTTCAGGCTTTTTTCCATTTATTAATGCCGTTTTTCCTAATATAGTGTGTGAATTTTTTTCTTCTTTACGACGAATGACCACTGTTTTAACCCTGCCTTATTTTTGTGTCACTTAATCAGATCCTGTTCTTCTCAGGAGTGACTCTGACCATTGGGCTCAAGTCGACTATGCAATTTTTCATGAAACCGCAGAACTTCAAGGTTTTAGATGTTGAATCACTTTGCGGTATGTTCCTATATTTAGCAGGCTTATTCTCCTTCTCACTCCAGATTCTCTATGCTGATTATACAGGGTACAATTTCATTCGGAGTTGGCTTCTTCTTGGTAGTCATTGGCTGGCCCATTATTGGGATGATGTTGGAGGCATATGGATTCATCGTACTCTTCAGGTATATATCATTTTTTCTTACCAGATTTCGCGGTTATTTGCTTGTATTATCTTTCCGAGGTTGCTGATTTTTTGTGTTTTATAAAGTGGTTTCTGGCCTACTCTAGCTGTATTTATGCAGAGGATACCTATACTTGGGTGGTTGTTCCAACAGCCATATTTTAAATCGGTATGTTTATTTTCTTTTGAGTTTTATTCTTAGATTTACATGTTAAAATCATCAGAAAAAGTTAGTTCAGTACGCTTTTTATGCTTTGTTTTCTGATTAAAAAAAATATAGATTAGAGTTAAATTTTTGGTTTCCCATTTAATACATCACTCTATAGACTAGAATTAAATGTGTATATATGAGTGATCAAGGAAAGAATTGCAGCAGAATCAAATTTCAAGAGAGTAAACAAAGGGAAAATGCCATGCGCGTTTTTTTTTTTGCCATTTGATTGACCAGAGAGACTGCGTTCTTTTGCATAAAAAATTTCAGAATATAAGAGGTCCCAAAATGTTTGAGACAAGTTTGACACCATTTTTATTGAAATATCGATATTCTAAATTACATGCGAGGGTGATTGATCAATGTCTAGTTTCTAGCAAAAGAATAGGTCAAAAGTACATGGACTATGAATTTGTACATGGCTATGAACTTGAATTCCGGGACTTTAGATGGGAGATCAAAGAAATGGTTAAACAAGTGTTTATGTAAGATGCTAAATACGACCTTTAATTCACGGGATAATATAAACTTAACCAGTTTTATGAACGTTTATCAATATATTAGGGCCAAGGCCAACTACTCATGCTGTTCTAGCCCTAGGTAAAGGTTATCATTGCGTGTAGAAAAGCTAAGAGCATAAATCCATCCACAGGGGCGGACCCAGCCTTTCTTGAGGGTGGCTGGTGTCACCCCCAACTTTGAGGGAGAATTTTTTTTCTATTAGCATCTTAATTTATTTTCAGTACAAATTATTCATTTTTAACGCCATTAGAGAGGGAAGAAGAGCTTTAAAGCTCTAAGTCTGTAATTTTTATTTGTGATACAAAAACGCGGTGTAGAAGATGACAAGTGGGTCCACACATTATTACTTTCTCTGTCCTTTCCTTTTTAACATTTTTTTATTATATCAATATATATACACGCTCATTTGGTTAAATTTTAAACTTTAAAGTAAATTTCTAGGTGGTGGGACCATTTTGTTTTAATAATATAATTATTAATTACTATTTATTATTGTATACTACTTATAATAAGTTATAATTGTACTTAGTAAAAAAAAAGTTATAATTATACATAATCTATAAGTAACAAAAATCTGTATACAAAAATTTTAATACTAATTTAATCAGTGAAGATTATAGTGTAATTATGTTATAGTTATATATCTTGATATATTATTTATTATTAATTATTATTTAATTTTTTTTTATCGTTCGTCACCCCCGAAATCATTTTCTGGGTCCGCCCCTGTCCATCCATGTTTTGTTGTAATGACTCAGCCACTCGGGACCATATTACTTGTAACCCGTTTGGTTAACGTTTAGCCGATCTGCTCTCTAAAGGAAAATTTGAGATCTGCTTTTCTCGTCTCTGCGTGAATTGATATATGAGGAGAGTTATTCAACTGATTTGACTTTCTGTTTTCCGGTGCAGATTTTCGAGCGTTACCGTGGCAGACGGGTGCCGGTTTGAGACGGAGAAACAGCGTAGGGAAGGTCCACTTGTATGTAAAAACAAATACTGAATTTAACTCTTTTTTTTTTCTTCTTTTTTGTTAATTTCGTTGAACTAGGATATTTCTCATACATGGTATGGCAGATTTAGAACAAAAAGAGGGGCAAAACATGAGTTTGCTTGTACTATCAAGCCTGTTGTTATTCCGAGTCTGCGAAATTGCCGATATTTGTGGCCATATATTTTTTGGAATTGATCTTCATGATTTTTAAACGAACAGAAGCGACGGGTTGATTAGCTCGTAATTTCGAATTAAGAATTTTTGTGGGTTTAGAGCTCTCGTTTTTTTTTTTATAACAAAATTGATGATATCTTCATTCCGTGACTTATGACCCTAAAACCCTAAACCCTAAACTTTGCCACTTCTATGAGTTGTTATGTTGAATTATGTTTTCCAAATATAAGATTTTAAATATTCGGTATCTGATTATTATGTCTCGATTCTAATTAATATTATAAAATTATTACTCGCTAAATCAATAACTTATGAGAGTTCTACCGTACTTACTAACAGTAACTATTTTGAATCTGGGGTGAACAGTAACCTCTAACCCTGACTGGGTCCGTTTCCCAGCCCAAAAACGGACAATTTTGTCATTTTTCCGGTCCGGCCCATTTTTCAGTTTTAAAACAATTTAATCATGTATAATTGATTTGATATATTTTTACACATTATTTGACATTTCTAGTATGTTGATAACTTCGTTTGAACTTTGAATTTGTTTCTAAACAGAAAGAAAAATAAAATCAGTGGTAAAATAAAAAGGTACCATTTTACCCTTTACTTTAATACTTAATGAATTGTTTTAAGAACCGGCCTGGCTGCTACCGTTTAAAATAATCGGCCCTTTTTCAAAGCCGAGACCGGGATCCGGCCTGTTTGCAAAAGCCCGAATAAACAGGACAGGACGGCGAAAACCGGTAGGCGGTCCGGATTCACCCACACTTCCAAGATTTCAATAAAATAAAAATGCAAGTGACAGAGAGAGACAGAGTTGGTTGAAAAAGAATTGTGATTATAGTTTGTGAAGGAATCTCACAACAAAAAGAATCATCTCTACAAACAGATCATACAAACACAAGAAGACCATCTTCAATTCACAGACACATCCACAGCTTTTGCTCTTCCCTTTCCACCAAGAACACCTGCAAATTTTCAATCCAAGAACGCTTCTTTATCACCAAAAAAGAATGACAATTTGATGGCCCAGATTCAAGATTGATTACTCAAGGACTCACCGAACATGGAAGGAGAACTAGAATGATCCTTCTTCTCCACGAAGACGCCGCGGCGGGCGCGACCGCAGCCCGACCGAGCGTTCTTCTCCTCCGGCTTGGATTGGATGACAAGCAAGTCGTCGTACTCCTTCCGGACGGCGGGCCCGAGCCCCAAGTGCACGTCCTCCCACATCGCGCGCTGCTCGGCCGCGCCCGCGAACCGCAGAGCCTCCATCGCCTCCCGCGAGTACACCGCCTTCTTCGCCGCCTCGCCGCTGGGACCGTCCCTTCGCGGAGGAGCCCTCGCTGCCCGCTTCCTCGGCCGCTTGGCCGGCTTCTCGCCTGCGATCTTGGCGGGCTTGGGAACCGAGACGGGCCCCCCTATCAGCGCCGTCTCGTCGACCACGCGGATGCCCCAAGGACTCCCGGGCTGGGCCGGGTTGGCGAGGAACTCCTTGTCGTCGAGGCTGAGCAGAGACATGGCCAGTTCTTGGCTGTAACGGGGTCGAAGAACGTCGCCGTTTCTGGCGAAAGCTTGAGTCTTGAGGGAAGACATGGCGCGAGCGAGGTTGGAGATGAAAACGGCGTCGTTCTTCATGGCGGTGAGTCCTTCTTGGGGTTTGGGAGACGACTGCGAGAGCTTCGGGCTTCGATGGTCTCTGAGAGAAGCCATGGGAGAGAAGAAGTCAGAAGCTTAAACCCTTTGAAGAAGCTTTGATTGAGTATTTTGGAGGGTTTAACGTTTAGAAATGGACTATTTATAACAAGCTAGCCTCGAGGTCAACAACTTAAAAACTGATTTGTCAAGTGGGCCCACCTGCGGTTATTGTAATTATATAATTTATTTGTTAAATTTATATATATATATATATATATATATATTTCAAAATGAATGCATGTCTATATGAAACTAGGATTAATTAAAAAAAACTAGGATTAGGAAAGTTTACACTTTTTTACTTATTTTAGTAAAAAAAAGTAATGAATCTCATACTCTAGTAGAATTATATATATATGAACTTTGTCAATATTCGTGTATTATATATTTCTTTTAATCCATGCAAAAGTTTTAATATTTTTAAAAAATAGACCTGTAAGTTTTTTTTTTTTGTTTTTTTTTTTGCCCGGACATAGTTCCAATTCTCCGATTTTGTATTCTCATTGCTACTTCTGTCAAAATTTCCTTCTTTCGGCGTTAGTCATGGCACGTGTCACTCAGACATGGCTTTTTCAGTATTGGGTTAGTCCTAGCAAAAGTCTCAATACTTTAAAATATTAGACTTGTAAGTTCTTATTCTTTTTTTACTCGAAAAAAGTTTCAATTATCTGGCTTTATCTCCTCGTTTCAAATCTGTCAAAATTTATTTCCTCCATTATTTAGCTGTATATTTTAGATGTTTTTAAAACTTGAGGGCACATTTTTGTCAAAAATAAAAGTTGAGGATTAAAAAAAACAATTTTTCCTCTTTTTTTATTACTATTTGAAATATAAGCGTAAAAAACATATCTTATGTCAAGTGTATTCTAACTCTTTTTTTAGCGTGTAAAGTACATTTCTCGTTATTATTATTTAAGATATTTTCTACCTATGTACCCAAATGCTACTCGAAAGTAAATCATTTTTTAATATTACTTCTCGATAATTTTTTTATTACCACCGTAATTTTTTTATTTTTTTTAATCTGACCTCTCAATTTTTCTATTTGGAATACTAGCAACAAAAGTTTAGCGGCAAACAAATGCAATTAATTTTTAAAATACTAAAATTAAATATTAAATATAAATATTGTACGAAATGCCCATCAAACCTTTTAAGAAATGCTCATTTGTGAGAGTAAAAAATACACGATTACGAGTGGTGTATTCAAATGTATCTTTCAAAGTTCAAACGTTATTACTTACCCGAATAAGTGCCTCTACTATATCTCTACTTTCCAACCCCTCAATTATCTAACTCAGGCAACAATTTCTATATATATATATATATATATATTACTTAATATAAAAACAAATAGTTAAATGAGTGAGGAAGACAATGATACACAAAAATGATTGGAGAGAAGAGCCTTAACTTGTCTCATTTACATTTCAAGCAATGAAAAGGAAAAATCAAACTACTTTATTTTTATTTTGTTTTGTTGATTTGATCACAAATTAAAGTAGAAATCCATGAAAATGGAACCATCACAATTACACATTCTTTTACAACTTGGTTCGGTAGCAACGCCAAATAGAAATGGACTCTACTACACTTTCAATCTCAACCCACAAAGAGAAAAAAAAAATGAACAAATATATATGTGTAGAATCTTCTTATAATCCTTGGGCCAAATAACTCCACAATATTTTTCAAGGATGCGCAAATCCCGGACCGACTTATGTGGCTTCCGGTGCTGGCGGGGCAGGCGGCTTCAGCAGCGGCTGAAGCGCCTTCACAACAATGCTCATATTCGGGCGGAACTCCGCTTCGTACTGAACGCACAACGCTGCAACCGCTGCCAGCTGTCACAACGAAAAGATCCGTCAGATTCTGAACATAAGGGAGAAAACAAAATTTAAAATTTAAAATATATGAGACCTTTGCCACTCCTTTAGGAGGATATTCTCCCTTTAGCTTTGGATCAACGCACTGCTTGACTTTGTCTTCGCTCAGCCTAGGCGTTGCCTGAAAACGAGCAAAAGAAGAAGGAAATGTTAGTACACCGTGATGTACGATACGAAGCATTATAAAAAGCAGGAAAATGGACGAACCCAAGTGACGAGACTCTGCTGTCCACGAGGCATGGTATGATCAACGGGTTTCCGACCAGTCAAAAGCTCTAGAAGAACAACTCCAAAGCTGTACACGTCACTCTTCTGCGTCAATTGCCCAGTCATTGCATACCTGTACAACAATTTCACAGGTCCGTTTTAATGAGAACCGAAACTCCACTAAATCATGAGGCAAATAAACGCAGAAACTTTAACATCTCTGCTTCAGATAGTACTCCAAGATACTGATGATTAGGTCATAAAAGGAAAACTAAGCGGTGCTTGCACGATTAGTCACCAATCGAACAATGCCAAATAAGACTTATTTTTGTTGTATGTCATCATAATTTTTTACCAAAAAGAGATTGAGTAGCAGATGAAAAAGGTAGAATGTAAAAACTATATGGCAAAAAGAATTTCAAAAGTATTACTCTGGTGCATGATATCCAAAGGTTCCCAAGACGCGAGTTGAATGAAGACGAGCAGCCATATCAGGAGCCTGATTTGAAAGATTAAAGTCCGCAACCTTGGCTTTAAAGTCTTCGAACAGAAGCACGTTGCTTGATCGGATATCTCTGTGTATGATGGAAGGTTGAACCTTCTCGTGCAAGTATTCCAAACCTCTGGCTGCATCAACCGCAATCCTGACTCGCTGCATCCAATCAAGCGTGGGGCCTGGCTGTGCTCCTTGGACTCCCTTTCTACCTACAGATGCAAATTAAGCTCATGTCAGACTGTGACTTTCTCTAAGTAATTGAAGTTACTTAACTACGGGTTGTGTAGTCATTTAATTTTTCGGGTTTGAATTATTTAATTACGTTGTAATATTAATGTTAAGATGTAGGATTTTTCCCCGGCCCCTCGGGTTGTAATATTTGGTCTGTTAAATGAAAGAGAAGGCTGTTGAAAAACAACTTGATAAATTAGAGTAGTTTCTCTTCTCGAGTTTTGAGTGGACATCTTAGGGAACTACAGCTTTCTTGGTTCTGGTCCTCAGACGAGACCTACAACTTGGGACCCTAACACTCATTTCAGCCGTACTTGTTCTGAACAATTAAAATAACGTTCGAGAAAATTTAAAACAAATGAAGGACCATGAGGAGATGCTTTTCTAACCATGCAATATATCGTGCAGCGATCCCATGGTAGCGAATTCATAAGCAAGAACACGGAGATTCCCTTCCACACAATAGCCATGCAATTCTACTAAGTTTTCGTGCTTCAGTCTGGACACCATAGAAACCTGTGAAAAAGAATATAATTGGTGTCATGACATATCAGAAAGAATCCTATCTTGTAATAGAAATATGCCACAATAACTATATTTTGTTAGACAATGTCGTCACCTGAGTCAAAAACTCAACATTTGTCTCTGGCTCAGATGAGACGTCGAGTTTCTTTACAGCAACGGCTTTTCCATTGCTAAGGCTTGCATAATACACTCTGCCATAGGATCCCTCGCCAATCAATGCTTTAGATCCAAAATTGTCAGTCTTCTCTTTAAGCTCTTCTAGAGATAGAGCAGGCACTTCAATGGGTGGTGCTGCCTTTTGCACCTCAGGTTTCGGGGGAGCCGGGACTCTCGACTTTTGGTGACCTACACATTGATGAAAGTAATTACCCAATCATTCATACAATTTAAAAAACACATAAAACATAAGGCTAATGTAATTTATATAAAAAAGGCTTCCAAAATAAAAGGGAATCACCAACAATGAAGAAATAATCCAATATCCGATTCATATCCTAATAACATTCGGAATTATCCCAATTCTCTCTTTCTTTAATTATATATTTTTTCATTCCCCACTTCTTCACATAACCAATGCCAAAAAGCGCAAGTACCACTCGCAAAATAAATATATTTCTTGTTCATAATAGGAGCGAAATGGTGTTTGTGTTTCTGTTCTTAGTTTTATTTATACTATATAAATAAAGAACAGTGGTTTGGCACCGAGTTTTTAAAAATGTATTAAGCTCTAGTCTGATTTTTATGTTTCTATTAATAACTATTTACAGAGCGACATTCGTAGATATTAGTTGTAGTACTTTACCAAGGAATAATGATATTCGATGACAACTATTCTGTAAAGTGTCATCAATTTCATGGATAATAAATGTTTTATGGTGCTATACTATGCTGCACCAATTGGATGATGAAGAGTGACAAACATCCAGATGCCGGATTTGTTTTGCCAATTTAGAAGAACACATAAAAAACGTGTGTTTCGTTAGATAAACTGACTATCAGAAACGGTTGTTTAAAATTACATGGTTTTAGAATCCGAAGTTGATTGGCATATACATACCATCAGGGTAATTCCTGGGGCTCTTCAAATGCTCATTCTCCGTCGACTGATAAGGCTCTTCGTCGTGATGGTGAAAACAACAAAGCCACTTCCGCATCCTGACTCTCTTTGTCAGATATAAATCGTCAGCACTTCTGTTTTCCAGCCGTACAAAATAACCAGGAGGCGGTGCATGTGACTGCATACAAAAACACAACGAATCAGATTCTACAACAAAAACGTTGTACACGGAAAAAGAATTCAAGAGCACAAATAACTCTCGTAACGAATCCAACGATAAAAATTATTTTTCAGATTGAAAGGTCTGCTCTGTAAATAAAACGATCAACCCGAAAACCAAACCGATAAGACATAACGCATCATCAGAAAACATAGAACACAATCTTCTTAAACGATTTTTAAACACCAAATCTATTCAAAACACGAAGATATCAACGAATCCAATCCAACCCAATACAGAAACCGACAATGTATTACATTTCCCCCTTCCGATTTCGGGTTAAATTTCCACGAGAAACGAAAAAAAATCCCATCGATCCTTACCACTAAACCGTGACGCTGGTAATCTCTTCTTTCCATCGACCAAACCAGCACACGAGAAACTCAAATCCCCAAATCGATCCCAATCAATCACCCAAATCGAAAAACAAAAAAATCCCAGAAACCCAAACACGAAAACCAAGAGAAATCACAGTGAATTGGACGAACCAATGTCCGCAGAGGACAAGCGAAATTAAAAAAGGAATATAAGAAAGAGATTGGAACGGGTCAAAAACAGGTAAGTGACAGATGGGTATATCGCAAACTAAAATTAGGTTTCGGATCGTGAACGCCCAAATTAGAATCGAGAAGGAAATGGATAATAATATAATAATTGCATAAATTTGGAATTGAAATTGGGATTATTCATACCTGAGCTCTCCGTGGGTGGATTCTAGGGTTTGGAAATTGGGGATTTGATTTGATTTGATAAAGAAGAAGAAGAAGAAGAAGAAGAAGAAGACAGGTCGAATTTGGTTGTTTTGCCTTTTCAAAGACAGACAAGCAAAGCAACGCGGGTCTCCAACAATAATACTTTCTACTATTCTCACTCTGACCCCTCTACTCTTAATATTATCCAACTTAGCCCCGGCTTCTTAAAACATCTGCAGATATGTCCTGTATTATTTTTGTCAAATTCCCAATTAGGCTGACCCCTCTACTCTTAATAAGTTTTTTTTTTTAATAATGATAATATTTTTTTTAGCCTAACGAAATATTTAAATTAAAACTCTACTATATAAGATAAGTACTAAAAATCCCACAAAAAATTGTCCTATAACAACAAGAATATTGATATTTTATTTGGTTTACTAGTGTCAGTATTGATGTGAAAAATCACGTCCGCAGTCACGGATTTTGATTAGTGCTAGTCCGTTTTAAGTTACCTCATAGTTTGAGTCTTTTCGTAAAAACTCGGTCACGTAAGTGAATTTGGGTCTGAAGAGAGTAAGAGGCTTGAAAATTTTAGTGTGATTATAGTACAAGGATAGATTTCATCGTATCAATGCAAATTGATGTGGACGAAATCGTACATCAACGTCTAGTAATTCAATTTCAAAATTCATTTGGACTTTTTGTGATTATTTTTTTTTATATTATAAACTATTCAAACATTTGAGGTGTTATTGATTGAAATGAAGTAAAAAGGAGAGAATGATATGGTCCAACAACATTTATTGGTATATTAAATGTAATATTTGGATATTGATTATATTATATGCATATGAAATGTAGAATTGGCTGTCTAAAGAAGGGCGGTGCCAAAAAGGAGAAGCAAAGTGGTGGGTAATGCTCTTCTTATGGGATCGTTTAGTTGCATGAGTGATTATTATTTAACTTATTTAGAGTGATGCCCTTACAAAAAATTATGTTGTGCATTAAATTTTTGAATTTTAATTTTTTAAGAGCAATTCCTCTTGTACTTTCTATCAAATCTTATGAGACTTTTCAAATCAGCACTTCTTGAATAATTGATTGAATGCTTCAAAATAATTATGTAATTTAGTGTATTGATTTCGTTTGGAAAATAATTGAGAAAATATATTTGAAGTCATGTGTTGCATACAAATTAATAGATTGCATTACTTTCAACTCATATAAAGTAATGTGTTATTTCTTTAAAATGTATGACAAATTGCACTAACATGTAAAGTTCGAGGGTATCACTGTCAAACATTATTTTGAATTTTTTTTTATATATCCTCTATTTATATGCTCATTAAAAATATACCATCTATATTAGAAATAACGAAAATTATACTCTTTGTGTAATTTGACGATTACTGCCTTTTTTCGGAAAATTAACAAACATAATTTAGTTTTTAGAAAGCATATGAAATATCTTTCTAATATATAAATTAAAATAATGTACATAAAAAATTGAGTTTTGAAAAATAAAAAAAACGGTGGAATGATATATAAATGAAACTATAATATACTTTAAAAGCATATTTTCATTTTTTTTTTAGAATAAAAGATATAATTTACGAAATCAAGAATAAATAGTATATAAAATAAATTCCTATTTCTAAAATGCACTTCGCTATTATATATTTTAAACAGCTGCGTTCAAGCAATAATTTTTTGAGATGAAATTTTAGAAACATTTTTAAGTCTTGATTATCTAATATTTGATATTTGCGCATTATAGTTAATGAACAAAAGTCAAATCTTCCGAAGGTCAAATGAGGTGAAAGTCTTCATGAAATTTTAAAATAATGTTTGAGAAATATATTTAATGAAATCAATTTCATTTTAAATATTTTAACAAGAACAAAAGTTTTCAACGAGTCTTAAGATAATTAAAGACTCGTGATGTAATGTGATTCCAACACCAAACATTCTATGAAAACTTTATAGTAATATATATAAGTACGAGGATTATAAGTTTATGACATTGAAATGTTGAAAGTCAAAGCTTCATACAAAAACTATGTGAGAGTGAGTAGTTTATTCGCCGAGTAAATACTCACGAGTTACAGAAATCACATACAAATGATAATTAGAGGAAGGGCCAGTTAATGTTATTTATTGGTTAGTAATAAACGTTCGAATTTAATTTCGAAATCTCTAAGTTGTTGAACATCAATTCAAAATAATAAAAAATATCATATAAATTGTGGCATGGCAAGCTCAATAGTTTGACGTATGTAATCACGTTTAGTTATCAATTTTTTATTTTGGTTTCGAACAATGTCATACTAGTTTGACAAATCACATTTGGTTAACAGTTGTTTGTGTTTTCACAAATTGGTCTTGTTTACCGATAACGAATGAGACCAAGGAACGAGTGTTGGGGTCAAATTTGGTCTTTAAGACTGCATGGGCCCGCAGGCGCATATTTTAAGCCCAAAGGGGGGAGCAATTGAGAAGGAGTCAGAAAGAATAAGATCCTTAGTGAATACAGGAGAAGGCCCAGATTAAACACGGGCCCATCCAAAACAAAGACGCAAGGATCAGCCTAAACCTTGTCGAAAGAATACTTAGTCGCATGAAGATCTAGCCGGAGCAAAAAATAAGACGTCTTGCCCGTTCCAACACAAATTGGGGGACATGCCAATCTACCTCGTCGTCTAGGGAAGAGCGTCCTATCCGAGCCTCGACCAAACAACAACATTGACTCACCCAAACAAAGCCTGTCTCCTCAGGAACGACAAGCCTCTGCACACGTCCAGGTCATCCTAAACTGATTCCGAGGGGACCACCGAATTAGGATTTTATTAACACCTTGTAATCAAAGCCCATTATGAGGCTCAAATCCCTACCTATAAATAGTATAAGATATCATTCACAAAGGCCAAGGGTAGTCAATCAAGACATGTACTAAGTCCTTCCCCCAAAACGAGTACATTCTCTAATCCCAAGAACATTCTATTTTTCCTTTTCAGCCATTGTTGTAAAACATGAAAATCCAAAACAACGACTTAAGTTGTTTTCTATGTTTTGGTCTTCAACCCAATCATACAAAATATAACTATAATAATATATTCTCATTCTGTAATATATTATATTATTTATAATAAGATATTACTACCATATTATCTCATTTAATTAAATTATTAAAATTATTTATATCATTGATATACTATGATATTGATGAATGAACTTAAATTACTCTTATTATTAAATACTAACTTAGTTAAAATGAATAAACTCATGTAATTTTTTTTTACTTCTTAATATTACATTATTTAAAGTTAATCAGTGTAATTAAATTTGAATATATTTTATATTAATGCAAATATTTCTCATGCAAAATATCAATATCTTACTTTTAAATCAAACATACTTTTTTGGTGACATAAATCGTGTTTAATTTGATTGTTATATCTATTTTTTTTCAATTGATCAAAGATTAACAAGAAGGTTAACCAAACAGTATTTTAAAAACTAAACTCCCAAGGTGATTTGCTAGACTAAACTGTCAAATTAATTTATCAAACTAAATTGAAAAACTAATTTCCCAAACTAACTAACCAAACATTACCACTCAAGTTACTACTAAACGAGTGGATTCCAACAATAATGACGAACGATCCATGGTGTATTTTATGATACTATCATTTATGTATATCATGAGTCGAAGAAGAATGTATAACATCACCATTTATCTTTTGATTATTATTTCATCAACTATATTATTCACAAGGAGACGTAAAGTATATGTCACGTCTGATTTAATAATTGAATATGTTATTCGATGAATACCATCCACCATTTATTCATGATTCGCAAGTTCAAAGAAAAATCATGATGTGGTGTTGTATTTGTAGCATCACTAATCACTTCTACACAAATTTCATATCTCTTTGAATCTCAAAGTTCTAACAAAATATATTGCCCGCTTATTAACAAATCAAACAAGGAAATTACGCTTTCACTTCATTCGTGAGTTTAAAGTTTCGAGTATTCAAATATTTTTTCGCTCGAACTTCAAAACCTCACAAGGTACTTTTGCCACGGAAAACGGACTATCAAGAACTTCTGTCACTAGTGTAAGAAAACATTAAAAACTTTTTTCTGTCAGAAAACAAAAAGAATGAGAACTTTTGAAACTATTATGTAAAACATTGGGTACTTTTACAAACACACACATCTTGCCAATGCCACTTTTACAATATCTAGCCACTTCTGAAATATATAGTAATAATTTACAACCTTAATTACATGATTAACAGCATTAAATCACTATTAATCAAAATTTCCCAAACTAAGTCATGAAGTCAAGCACTTGGAGGTGGCTTTGGGTCATGCTCTGGATTTGCCCCAACTCCTCCATAATCATTCTTCTCCAAATCCATTCTTCCTTCTTCATTAAATTCCTACAAATTAAATCAATTTCATAAGCTATATATATATATATATATATACATGCGCATATACTCTCTGTAATATTTATGAGATCAATGACCTGATTATTGGTGTTTATGAATTGCTCTTTGCCCATAAGCTTTTCTGAGCTCTTCATCAAGAGCGTTCCTATAATTCATTGCAACAAAAATAAAAATAAAAAAATTAAGCTAATTAATTGATGCTTTGCACAATTAAAATTAGGTAATTAATTATGCTTACTTGTTGTGAGAGGTGAAGCATTAGAGAAGGTGAGAAGGTGAGCAAAAAGAGTGATTAAGATTAGCAGCTTGATAAGAGCACTGTGCTTCATGTTTCTGGGTTTGTGGCTTGATTTTCAGGAGAAATCTATATAAAATGAGATATATATATATATATATAGGTGATGACGTGTGTACCAAAGTGCTCTTTGGGTGTAAAGTCAAGCTTCCAAGCTTATCTATTCCTACCTTGGTGGGTTTGTTCCACTTCCATTTTCCTTTTCTTATTATACTCTTATATTTTGAATTAAATATTATTATGATGCCTTAATTTGTATTTGTATTTTTATAAGATAATTATATCACGCGCTTAATTTTATATTACTTATATTATTATATAATCTTTCATATAATAACCTTGCTCCGTGGGGTCTTTCTAGGGTTCGTAATTAAAAGTAGGGGTGACAATTCGGAATTATATACATATAGTAACTGGCAATGCGACAAATAACGTTATATTGTATATGATCTTCTAATCCTGCAATTGTGAAATATATGCGACGATTCGAATAAGATAATTCTCAATATATATGTTACTAAATTTTTTGGGATATCATAATTATTAGCGCATCCAATAGTCGTAGAACATGATCGATAATGTTATTATTGTTGGTTATGCCCGAACCCGATATTGTATCTCTCGGGTTATCGGATATCGACCCGATAACCATAACCGACATTATGGGCCCACTCGGGCCCAAGTATTAATTATGATTCATATTAATTAATAATAGATTAATTAATCCATAAATGGGCTTTTAGAAAGGCCACTAGGTCATGACCATAGGGTATTATAAATACCACATCATGACTCATAATTAAATACAGAAGATAAACCCTAGCCTCCTAGAATTCGAGCTCCCTCCCTAGTGAGTCGAATTTCGTGGCTTCCTCCCCGGTTCAATCAACGGTTGATCATCTAAATACCGACAAGGATCTAACCTATCCTCCGAGGTGTTTTCCGGTCTTCTAAGACGTTCCCGAGTGACGTGGTGGACGAAATAGAGGCGCAACACTTGAGGCGTTAAATCCTAAATTCGGCAAACTCCAGAATCAAAGGAATCGGCAATTATTCGGTACAGTTGGCAAAAGTACCGAAGTTTGGTAACGATCTCTAAACGATATCTTAATTCTCGTAATTATTCTAGATCTTTATTGTTCGATGATATCCCGTGATTTCCGCCTCGGGATTGAGAAAAGTCATCGAAAAACCCAACAGTGGTATCAGAGCCGGTCTGAGTAATTTTCAAAAATTAGATATGTTGACCGAAATAATTTTAGAAAATTTTTGGTGTGATTAGATTTTCAGTGGGAGCGTTAGAAAATTAATTATGATTAATTTTGTGTGTTGTTCGGAATCCGATTTAGAATCGGGATTGGATTTTATTTAATTTTAATGTGTATTATTAAATAAGAAAAGGGAAAAACAAACGACGGCACCACCACCGGAACCGGCGGGGATTTCACCGTCGCCGCCATGGTTCCGGGTGGCGCCGGCGTTTGTGGCTCCCAATCGAATTCGATGGGAGCCAATGGGCGACGGCTAGGGTTACAAAACCCTAGCCGAAATAAATTTTTTTTTTAATCGCGTGGGCCTGATTGGATCAGGCCCACGGGCTGGGTTTTAACCCAGCCCAATTTTTAACTTGAGGTGGGCCTGATTGGATCAGGCCCACGGGCTGGGTTTTAACCCACCCACACTTCACCCAGCCCGGATCGCGATGATCCGGGCACACCCAACCCGGGTCTGACCCGGGTTGGACCCGGGGCTTCGGCCCGGGTCTATCCTTACCCGGGCCCACACCGAAAAGACCCGGATCCGGGTCCTTCTTGACCCGGATCCGGGTCAAAAATAAATAATTCCCCGAGCTCGTATCCCGGTATTTGATATTTAATTATATTTATGTTTAATTATTTTAAAATACGATTTAAAGTGTTTATTTTATTTTATTTATAATTATTATAAATATCTTTAAATATGAGAATTGAAAATCTAATATATGATATTAACTATTAATAAATATGATTTATTCAATATCATTATCAATCTTATGAAGTTTGTTTCCATTTATTGTTTACGTTATTCATTTATTGATTCACAAATTGTTTGTTCATAAATTTTATTTATAATCAATAATTCTTAATTAGATTAAGATAATAAATAATCTTTTATTTATTATAGTAATAGAAAAGATCTAAACTTTAATGGAAATAAAAGATATATATATTATGATTAAAGATAGTTTATCTATAAGATAGTTATTTATCTTTTATTTTGTATTATGACAAAGCTTGATTAAAGATATCTTATCTATAAAAATAGTTATTTATCTTTTATTCATTTATAGAAAAGATAAATCATGAATCAAGATATTTTATCTTTAAGTGATTTATTTATCTTTTATTTAAAGATAAAAGGGTTTGTCTTTAAAAAAATATTTCATAATATATATATATATATATATATATATGTGTGTGTGTGTGTGTATACTTTCAGAAGTATATTTAATTCGAAATAGAATATGTTTTACAAAATAGGATTATGTATTACATATTCATTGTCTTAATTCTTAGAACATTTTAATTAGTTAACTATGTTTAGTTTAAGACAAAAGTTAGGATCACCTAAAACCCCTCAATAAATATTAGGTATAATGTCTTCCACCGGCTGGGTCCTCGATCTAATTGAGAAAAGTTTTGAGTGTGTCTCTAACCCAAGGGAGTACTCTTATACCCTCTTTTAGACGCGTAGGGCGACCTATACTGTCCGCCGATTCACCCCGTGGGTCTACCTAAACGAGTACTCTAATTAGATTAGATATCGTAGACAATTCTAATGAAATCGGTTAGAATGATAATTGAAAAATTGTTTTTCTTTTCTAAACGTCAGAGATAATATAGGATATTAGAGCAATTGTTGACTTTCTCTGAGTGACTAATTAATGGAATTGATGAGGGTTACTTTTCCATTAACAAATCACGAAATATTATATAAAGTCCTTATAATATATACTTTTATGTAACATCTTTATTATAATAAGTAATTTATAATTTACATGTCGATACTAGAATTAATATTGTGCTTGAATATTTTACTTTTAACTTTGTAGAATATAATTATCTCTAACTCTGTCTGTCTATATATATATTAGATATGGACCCGTTGAATCTCATGGCTTCAGAAGCAGTGAAAGAGTTCAAAGCTGCAGTGGAAACAATCGTCTTGACGATTCTAACTACATGACCTGGTCAGAGGCATTCAAAAGAATGCTAAGGAACGACGATCTTGGTTTCATAGCCAAGGATTTGCCGCCTACAATGCCTGACAGAAATACAGGCTCAAAAGAAGACTGGATTAGCTATCATCATTATACAATGAAGTCCATTCATGTTCACCGACTCATTATGTCATCTGTGATACCGATCATAAGACGTGAGATCGAGAGCTTGAATGCACGTGATACTATCTTATACCTTGAGAAAACTTATGGGAATCGGAACCCCACAAGAAGGTACCAGCTGTTGTGGAAACTGTTTAATGTGAAGATGTCTATTAACAGTACCGTTAGAGAACATTACAACACGCTGATGAGCTATGCAGACAGACTTCAACAATCTGGATTCTATGTCGGTATAGACATGAGAAGATTTTGCATACTCCAGTCTCTCATTCCAGAACTGCGAAAGACAGTTGACATCCTTATAGAAGGAAACTGCAACTTTGACCACCTCGTCGATTTACTTGAAATTGGCGAAGAAAATATGAAGGCAGAAAGAAAAAGGAAATTGGAAGATATTGAAACTATGAGAAAATCAAAGATGAGTAAAGACTCACCAGACAAAGTCTCTGAGACTATCGATGTCGAACCCTCAAGCTCAGGTATAAACGTTATAACCAAAATCTTAAGGATTCATTGAATATGTAGTAATCTAGTTACTAACATGTGTTATTGAAATATTGTTTCTCACACAGAAGAATCTGATAAAGAAGAGGAAGAGGAAGAAGAAGAAGAAGAAGAAGAAGAAGAGGAGTAGAGACTCTGAAAACTTGCAATGTCCTGTTCGTGCAACAAGACATCCATGTTATCCGTCTTCTTTTACATCTTAAGTTTTATTTTCAAGTGAATAATGATTAATTTATTTATGTTTAGACTTTCCATTAAGTTTGTTTTTGGAATAATATTTTGAATATTTTATTATCAATGATATTAAGTTTGTTAATATTAATGTGTTGATTTATGATAAGTCATAAATATTTAATTCTAAAGTGCATAATAAAACAATCTTATAGTTCCAATAGTTCTGAAATTATAGACATTCTTAAATGTCTATAAATTTTGATTTGTCAAAAGTGCATCACCTACATAAAGGAGGTTTCAGCTATTTCATCACCTTCACTGATGACTTCAGTCGATACGGTTATGTATACTTAATGAAACACAAATCTGAATCGCTTGAAAAGTTCAAGCAGTTCAAGAATGAAGCTGAAAATCAGTTAGCAAGAAAAGTTAAAGCCATACGATCTGATCGAGGTGGCGAATACTTGAGCGATGATTTCAAAGCTTACCTCCGTGACATGGGAATCATTTCATCACTGACCCCTCCAGATACACCCCAACTAAATGGTGTATATGAGAGGAGAAATCGAACCTTGTTGGACATGGTTCGATCAATGATGAATAAAACTGACTTACCTGAATCCCTATGGGGACACGCACTTATGACAGCAGCTACCACACTGAACTGTGTGCCATCTAAGACGGTTCCTTCAACCCCATATGAGATATGGAAAGGAAGAATACCGGATTTGCATTTCATGAGAATCTGGGGATGTGAGGCATATGTCAAGACTCTAATGTCTGACAAGCTCAGTCCCAAATCGGTTAAATGTAACTTTGTGGGATACCCAACGGAAACTCCTGGGTATTACTTCTATAAAAAACACACAGGCAAAATAATAGTTGCCAAAACCGGTGTTTTCTTAGAAGAAGATTTTCTCTTTAGAAAGTCTAGTGGGAGAAACATTGTTCTTAATGAAGAGCAAGAACCACAAGATACTCAAGTACAAGAAATGGACACAGAAGGTACTCACACATCGAGTTATGAACATCGTGATCAGATCATGGTTGATAACCAAATAGAAAACGTTGTTCTAAACGAAGAAGTTGAGAATGAGATTGTCAATGAAGAACCTCAAGAAAATATAGTTCTATACGATGTGCCCATACAAGATGGGATTAGTGAGCAACCAGATTACACACTGACATCACGAAGATCAATTAGAGAGAGTCAACCTCCTCTTAAATTGAACCTTCTTGTTTCAATAGAAGATGAAACTGTTCATGAAGACGATGGTGAAGAACCTGAATCTTATAACGAAGCAATGTCGGGAGATGACTCAGACAAATGGCTGGAAGCCATGAACTCTGAAATGGACTCCATGTATAGCAACGAAGTATGGGACCTCGTTGATGCTCCCAAAGGGTCCAAACCCATTGGTTGCAAATGGATCTTCAAAAGGAAGATCGACATGGATGGCAAAATACAAACTTACAAAGGAAGATTAGTCGCTAAAGGTTATCGACAAATTCATGGTATTGACTATGATGAAACTTTCTCGCCTGTTGCCATGTTCAAGTCCATAAGAATCTTGCTAGCCATTGCAGCATTTCATGATTATGAAATCTGGCAAATGGACGTGAAGACCGCGTTCTTGAATGGTGTTCTCGAAGAGGATGTGTACATGACACAGCCTGAAGGTTTCATAGACCGCAAACATCCAAATAAGGTTTGTAAATTGAAAAGATCAATTTATGGTCTTAAGCAAGCATCTCGAAGCTGGAATCGTCGTTTTGATGAATCAATTACTGATTTTGGTTTTGTTAAGAACAAAGACGATCCTTGTGTATATATCAAATCGAGTGGGAGCAAAATAGTTTTCCTGATTCTTTATGTAGATGACATACTGATAATAGGAAACGATACATCTGAACTCCAGACCGTGAAGGAGTGGTTGAGAAAATGTTTCTCAATGAAAGACTTAGGAGAAGCCGCCTATATACTAGGCGTAAAGATTCAAAGAAATAGAAATCAAAGAATCTTATCTCTAAGCCAAGGTACATATATTGACAAAATTGTTAAAAGGTTTAAAATGGACAAATCGGAAAAAGGTTTTACACCGATGACCCATAAGACATACTTAACCAAGAAGCAATGTCCGGTTTCTTCAGAAGAAATCGAAAGTATGGAGAAAATTCCATACGCTTCAGCTATTGGTTCAATAATGTATGCAATGATATGTACAAGACCAGATGTAGTTTTTGCCTTAAGCATGACAAGCAGATTTCAATCAAACCCTGGTTTTAACCATTGGACAGCCGTTAAGAATATCTTGCGTTATTTAAACAGAACAAAAGATAGATGTTTGACATACGGTGGTGCAAAAGAATTAACTTTTGAAGGATATTCAGATGCAAGCTTCCAAACAGACAAGGATGATTTCAAATCTCAAACAGGATATGTATTCTGTACAAATGGTGGTGCTGTTACGTGGAACAGCAGTAAACAAGCTACGGTAGCTGATTCAACCACGGAATCTGAGTACATCGCTGCATCTGATGCTGCAAAAGAGGCTGTATGGATCAAGAAATTTGTTTCTGATCTTGGTGTAGTTCCTAGCATTGGTGATCGTGTGAAGCTTTTCTGTGACAACAACAGAGCTATAGCACAAGCCAAGGAACCAAGATCACACAAGACAGCAAAGCATGTACTCAGAAAGTACCATCTGATCAGAGACATTGTTGATCGGAAGGACATAGAGATGAGGAGAGTAGACACTGAAGAAAATGTAGCAGATCCGATGACAAAATCTTTATCGAAAGAAAAGCATTTTCGTCATGCGGAAAGTATTGGGATAAAGAACCCATAAATGTCTGTTACGATTTTATTATCTGAACCTGATTTTGGATCGGGGACAAATTTTATGTAATTATTATCTTTCATTAAATTTGAAGCACATTATTATTTTCTTTAAAAGGCAAGTTTCATCATTTAAAGGTTAATATCAATATTTTATTCAAAACATTGATATCAAGCTAAACAAATGTATTTCCTAAGATGTTTTCGAGACATTCTTGAATTTCCCCAGTCAAAGAAATCATTATGAAGAAACAAAGAGGGACTATCAATAATATTCATAATTGACTGGTACATGTTGTTAAGATAAAAGGAAGGGGTCCTTGATATCTGAGAGATATTCTTATACATGTAGGCACTAGTCGGAATGACTAGCAGTGCTGGAAGACTCGCACTCTAAATATTCTCACATGGAAACGAAACCTTGGTACAAGGGGACACTGAGAAACTTAGAGATATGAAGAGACTCCAAAGTTTGAGAACATCATGAGTCCATCACTGGGTAAGTTGCATGCTTAGATTACAGCTCAACGCTTACCGTAACTGGAAAGTCATAACAGTTGTAGTTGGGCATGTGATAAACCTTGTAGGATGGAATGACGTTTCAAGAAAACATGCATCCCCCCATTCCTTTTGGGGCTATACACTCAGGGCCTTCTGAATAGTATAAGTAAAATGAAATCTGTGGCCACAGGCAAAACAAAAGAGTTTTTGTTTTGATGTTTCAATACTTATACCTGAATCAGAAATTAGATCAAGGCTTAACAGGTGTTCCAAACCATGACCTGTGCCTCATCTAGAGATGTAAAAGGATGTCGAAGGAATCAGTCATATACCTTATTTTGATCGTAAAGAACCACATGGTTCACCTCGATTAATCTATAAAAGAGGATTTAAAGTTTTGTAGATTGGGGGAAGTTAAGTCTAGGTGGAGGCCACTTACTTCTTGCATACTCATATGAGTATGTGGCCAACACTACAGAATCCTACAGAGTCACACCGAACTCGCAACGGAAACGGAGTATGATGATTAAATTACAATGAAACAAACTTCACATGTAACTTTGATGAACCAGGCATGAGTAGCTGAGATAATGTACATCTAACCCAAGGCGGCATTCTCGAGTAATACTTTATGTGCAGTGCGTGCACGGAGATAGCCAATCCGGTGCGTTCGTGCAAGTGGGAGATTGTTGGTTATGCCCGAACCCGATATTGTATCTCTCGGGTTATCGGATATCGACCCGATAACCATAACCGACATTATGGGCCCACTCGGGCCCAAGTATTAATTATGATTCATATTAATTAATAATAGATTAATTAATCCATGAATGGGCTTTTAGAAAGCCCATTAATTGGGCTTTTAGAAAGGCCACTAGGTCATGACCATAGGGTATTATAAATACCACATCATGACTCATAATTAAATACAGAAGATAAACCCTAGCCTCCTAGAATTCGAGCTCCCTCCCTAGTGAGTCGAATTTCGTGGCTTCCTCCCCGGTTCAATCAACGGTTGATCATCTAAATACCGACAAGGATCTAACCTATCCTCCGAGGTGTTTTCCGGTCTTCTAAGACGTTCCCGAGTGACGTGGTGGACGAAATAGAGGCACAACACTTGAAGCGTTAAATCCTAAATTCGGCAAACTCCAGAATCAAAGGAATCGGCAGTTATTCGGTACAGTTGGCAAAAGTACCGAAGTTTGGTAACGATCTCTAAACGATATCTTAATTCTCGTAATTATTCTAGATCTTTATTGTTCGATGATATCCCGTGATTTCCGCCTCGGGATTGAGAAAAGTCATCGAAAAACCCAACAATTATGTTAGTTCTAATTGCAAAGTTCGTTGAATAAGATTTGTTAACTTGATTTGATCTACTCAAGTTAGGGGTGAAAAGTTTGTACTCGATTCTTGGTTTCGTCCCGGCATTCTGGTCTCGGTACCGGATTGTTTTTCGTAAAAAAATCAGTTTTTTTTTACCATAAAAAGGGACATCCTGGTTCCGGTTTGAAAAACCAAAAGCAAAACAAGTTCAAAATCTAAAATTCATGGATTTTTTTGTCCCGGTTCCGGTTTTATGTCGTTTGTTATAAGTTTGTCGTTTTTTTAACATGTCATTTCTTATATGTCGGTTAGTAGTTAGTTAATTGCACTTAGATTTGGATTTGGTATCATGAAGTTCACGACGTGAATTTGGATCTTGCATTTAGTATTTTGTAATTTGCTTTTGTATCGGATTTGGTATTTTGCATTTTGGATTTGTACTTGGATTTGGTATTTCGCATTTTGGATTTGTACTTAGTGGGCTTTTTTTTTCTATTATGTTTCTGTCTTGGATTTTGTTGCGGATTTTTCTCGGTTTTCGTCCGGGATTTTGGTCTTAAAAAAATAAGAATTTTAATCGGTGTCCCAGTTCTGGTCCCGATTTTGATTAAAAAATAAACAGGACTTTTCATAACCAGAACCGGGACAGAAAAACTGTGTCCCGATTTTTCCGAGACAGGAACAAAAATAGTCAAATTCCCGGTTCCAGCCCTCTAACTCAAGTTCATCAGATACACTGATTATTAAATAGATTGTGCTTTTCCATAAGACGAAAAGATGAAATATAAGATGAATAAAGTATACAGCGTTTTTAATAATTAGAATAATAGCATTACCTATATAATTATTATTTTTGGCAGTCACAACAATTATCGCTCGCTGCTCATTTTGAATCGTACGTGGCATTTACAATCTCATGCACGTGCACGTGCACGTGCATGCATGCATGCATGATATTATGAATCTTTAATTAATCAATCCCAGGTTTATAGCGAATTCGAACTGCCTTCTTTATCAAACCTCTCACCCCCAAATTACGAACCCTAGAACCCTATGATCCCAATTTCAATTCCAATTTAGATTCTGATTTCGGTTTTCAGTTTTCACGATCCGAAGCCTAATTCCAATCGATCGAAAGGAGAAAATGTAATAGATTGTTGGTTTCTGTACAGATGTGTTCGTGTTTGAATTGATATGGGTTTTTTTTTTTTTTTTTTTTTTAATTTCGTTCTTCAACTTTGTTGACAAATCTAGTGTGTTTGAATATGAATAGTAATCTTTATCGTAGGATAAGCAAGATTATTGTTGAATATGTTTTTTCTATGCAGTCACATTCTAGTTTCAAGGGCGGGTCAGAGCAAAACCGCCAATACCAGCGGCGCCGGAGTCACCCGACCAGGTTGAGACATGGCGGTCGGAGGTTCCGAACCCAAACCCTGGAAACTGGGAAATTATTTTCCCTTCCGATGGTGGGTCATGTACGAAGCAAGATCCCAACACAAAATGGTTGGTAACACGACTCGCTTCCGGGTTAATTGGAACATAATTACGATATCTGATTTTTGTTTTGTTTTCTGGTTATATTTTTGAAATTGTAACATGTGCTTTCAGGAGATGGCCAGAGACGAAGTTTCCGGCGTCGTTGTTGCTTTCGTCTCTATCGCCGCTGTGTTTTCTGTGATCGTTCGTGGCGTCTCTTACGTCTCTGTCGCCGCCGCTTGTGCTGGCTTTCTCGCCTTCCACGGCGCCTACTTAGTAGTCGTGGACATTGCCTTTGACCTCCCTAGTTTTAACAGTTCCGCCGCCGTGGGCAGTTCAGGCAAAATGGTAATTTGTAATAATACATTTCTATTTTTATTACAAAATCATCATTAGCATATCCGTCTTTTTTTCCTTTTTTTTTTGTTCCCTCTATTTTAAATTTAACATGTTTTTCAGAAGATGAGCAAAACTGAAGGCCGAACCACTGGACTTTTGTTAGCAACCGTACTTGCACCGGTTTCCGTTGTATGTGGCGTCCCCGTCATTGCTGTCTTTGCTGGCGCGGCCATAATCATCTTTAGCTGTGTAGCAATTTTTTGCATAGTCCTTCTTGACTGCATCTCCAATCCTGTTAAAAGCTCCGCCGTTGACGTTGACACTCACCGTGCCATTGCTGCCGCCCATTGCCCGCGACGCAGCCCGCCTTCACGTTAGTTTTTGCTTCTATATTTTCATATATTCCCAGCTTGCAATGTATACAATGTGACATGAATGTATCAATTTTTTGCAGGCCCCGTGCTTTCGTCCCTCTCACCACAAACTACTACCCCCGAAATCAATGCAAAAAAGAACCCCTTGTGCTTGAACCCGAACTCCGGGTGTTGGGACATATGCCGGCCAAAAACCAATCCATAATACAATCCGCAAGCCCAAACGAAAAGCCCACTCACGTTAAACGACCAAACTCGGACGAGGTTAATAACCAAACAACAGGACACATCGAGCAAGGTCTAGCACGGGACGCAGAAAACCCTACCAGTGCCATAGGAGAACGGGGGATGGCGGCGTCCCGAGAGCACCAACGCCGGGAACAATCGTTGCCAGGGTCGTCAAGGCATTCTCCAGTTGTCTCACCACCACGTTCCCGTGCGCGTGTCCAGATCGAACTCGTGGAGCCTCCTCCGTCTCCACCGCACGGCTACGAGTGGTTCCTGAAGCCTCGTTTTCCCACCGACGCGTGCGCGTGCCTTGACGATGACCAGGTACACTGCTTGTTCTCTCTTCTAGTCTTGAAGACCTCAAAGGCCCGATCCTTAGACTTAAGTAGATAAATCTATAGCTTTCTAGATTAGTCATCAGTGAGATAAATGAATTGATCATGGCTGGCCCTCAACGCCGAGCACGGTCATTTGACATGATAGCCGTTTTCACTTCCTCGATGCAGTCGGAAAACCCTACCAGCAGTGCCATAGGAGAGCGGGAGATGGCGGCGTCCCGAGAGCACCAACACCGAGCACGGTCGTCGTCAAGACGTTCTCCAGCTGTCTCGCCATGTCGCTCCCGTGCGCTTGTCCAGATCGAAGTCGTGGAGTCTCCTCCGTCTCCACCGCATGGCTACGAGTGGATACTGAAGCCTCGCTTTTCCATCGTCGACGATGACCAGGTACGCTGCTTCTTACCTCTTTTCAATACAAGTCGGCGGCTTTACTGTCCGGGTTGTAATTTAGAAATCCGATTTTTCGTAACCCTAATCTTGAAATCAGATTCAGACCTGATCATCTCCTTTTATACTTGCATGCATGCACCAGTTTAGGGTTCTTCTGATATCCAGCTTCGTGTTTCTCTTATTTTCAGGGTCATAACTGAGCTTCACTTCAGTTGGTTATGCTTTTTTTAAGTTTTAACTTTTTTTTTTTAATACTTAGGTGCTCATTGTGTTAATTTATTTATTATGAGCATGTATATTTTTAAAGAGCTCTTTCAAATTTAGTAAGAAAAAATGTTTAAAATAGAGTATAAATAATTCAATTATGAATCGTATTGCTTATATAAGAGTGTATTAATTTTCTTTTTAGTTATAATTTTGGCGACAATTAGATTATAAAGGTTATCTTGTCTTATTTTATGCCTTTGTGAGATTATAAAGGTTGGGTTTGAGATTATATAGTTTATTAGGGACTTATTGGGTAAATTAAATTCTCTAATACATAGAAGAGAAGCATGTCCACTTAGTTTTTCACGACTATACTCTAAATTTTAATGTACTGTTATTTGATTTCGAAATATATGTTCAGATCTTATAATTACATCGGAAAATTATGTTGCTTTATTGTTTTATATAACAATCAGGACCTGTTATATTATTATCTATTAAATCATTTTGAACATCAATCAGTTTGTGGGTGTAAATTATGTTTTGGCCCGTAATTGTCATTAGCTATTTATGATTCTCGACATTAATATGAAAGCATTTTAAGAAATCAAGACGATCATTAATAGTCTTAGATGGATATTTTTAGCAAATTTATAATTTTTCTATTCCTGTTTTTATATTATATATGGAAAGCATTTTATTATATTATATATGAGAACCATCATATTTGGTGATCAGGACATATATCATTAGGTAAACTTGAAGAAATATTTCTCAAAACTATATATAATGTTATACATATTATACACCTCTGTATATGCTGATGTCCAATATCATATAGATATATTACGGTACAGATATACCGTGTTACGATACCTCTATATACACACAAACTATTATTTAATTTAATATTATACAATATCTGTATCATTATTATCATATGGGTAAACTGCGGCTAATGTACCCAATGTTTGATTTTCTGCGGATTATGTACCCAATGTTTATTTTTGGCGGCTAATGTACTCAATGTTTGATCCGTTAGATATTTTTGGGTTTTCCGTCAGTTGACCGTTAGAGAGTTATATGTACACTTTTCGTATTTTTGACATAACTCACTCATTTTTTGTCCAAATTTTATGCACGACCTATGGTTGGAAAGATAAGAGATAGATCTACAACTTTAATGTTTTAAGTTTTGTAAAATCAGTTTAAAAAAAATACGAAATTTCATGTACAACGTAAAACTGGACATTAGTTTAATGCAAAATATTTGTTTCGAGCAAATTTTAATATACTTAATGACTTTTTATGATGAAACGTAAAAGTAAAAAGTTGTAGATAAATTTTTTATCTTTCCAACGGATGTTTATTTATAAATTTTGGATAAAAAACGAGTGAGTTATGCCAAAAATATGAAATATTATTTCACATCACATCTTTTATATTTTTGGCATAACTCACTCATTTTTTGTCCAAAATTTATAAATAAACAACCTCTATATACACACAAACTATTATTTAATTTAATATTATACAATATCTGTATCATTATTATCATATACTACATATATTGTATAATATTTCATATATTAATATGTCTAGAGGAAAAAAAAACAAGAAGAAAAAAAAGAAACCCAGATACGATAA
Organism: Parietaria judaica; assembly: GCA_954871525.1. NCBI lineage: Eukaryota > Viridiplantae > Streptophyta > Magnoliopsida > Rosales > Urticaceae > Parietaria > Parietaria judaica. The sequence continues at coordinate 27,585,064 of OX940872.1, forward strand.
GACGTGTGAGTGACTATACGAGGGAGATAAGAAAATAAAAAGTAAGAAAAAGCAAAATATATTTTGAGAAAATATTTTAGAGAAAAATAACCAATCATATTTATAAGGGTATATTCCATATGAATCTTTCCCAAGACACAAAATCATTTTGGAAAATGCTTCCAAACACATTACTCGGTTTCCGGTTCCGGTCCTGGTTCTGATACCGGACTGTTTATTATTTTTCCTTATCTTACATTTCAGAAAATAAATCCAAAAGATACTTGAAAGTTGAATTCATTATTTATTTAATATTATTACGTTTTAACTGTTTTATAATAGTAAGTATTTTAAATTAATAAAATAATAATCAATTTCTGGAATTCAAATTGTAATGTACTATTTTTTACTTCAAATGTTGGATTCTAAACAGGTAAAAATCATGCGTACAAAAATGCTGTTAATACATTCTTATTTCATCCTAGTTTCATCATATTTTTTCGTTCTCTTGTCAATATATAAGTTTCTTGTTCCTTTGATTCAGTTTGTACTCATTGATAACTTTTCTTACTTTGGAAAAAATTGATTAGCTCTGCTTAAAAAGGGTGAACTCTTTTTTAATTCCATTTGTACCCACTTCAACTTCCGATTCTTGCCCGTCGGCAGCGACGGGGCCCCATAAATTCCGGGGTCCTAGGCCGTTGCTTTGCTCGCTTACCTCTAAGGCCGGCCTGTTGCTCATATAACTGAGGACAAAACACAAGAATAACTAAAACTAAAACGTAAAAGTACTTTAGTGTTATATATAGACATTATTTAATTTAATATTATACAATATCTGTATCATTATTATCATATACTACATATATTGTATAATATTTCATATATTAATATGTCTAGAGGAAAAAAAAACAAGAAGAAAAAAAAGAAACCCAGATACGATAAGACGTGTGAGTGACTATACGAGGGAGATAAGAAAATAAAAAGTAAGAAAAAGCAAAATATATTTTGAGAAAATATTTTAGAGAAAAATAACCAATCATATTTATAAGGGTATATTCCATATGAATCTTTCCCAAGACACAAAATCATTTTGGAAAATGCTTCCAAACACATTACTCGGTTTCCGGTTCCGGTCCTGGTTCTGATACCGGACTGTTTTTAGTTAAAAAAAATTATTTTTTTTACACATGCCATAAATAGGGATGGCCTGGTTCAAAATCTGAAATTCCCGGATTTATTTTGCCGGTTCCGGTTGGTTGTCGTTTTGTATTAATGTTGTCGTTTTTCTAACATCAAACATGTCGTTTAGTACCACAGCCTCTCGAGTCTCGACTCCTCTGCTCAGAGTCACTCCTCTCTCTCTCTCTCTCCAGCGATCGCCATTGAATCCCAGAGAGTCGGCGACGAAGGTCTCGCAAGCTCAACCGGCGTGATTGCGGCGGAGTATCCGTACAAGCTCTTCGTCACTGCGATTTCCGGTGAGAAGCTCCCATTCTAAGATAATCTCTGACTGAAGCTAAGTCGTGATAAACTATCATCACCAAAACAAATGCCATGCTTTCCTGTCTTTTATTTCGATTTCAATTTGGGGCTTTTCTTCTCTGTTCGATTCTATCTTATATCTTGTTCCATCGTTTGAACTCGTTAGTGATAGTGGTGGAGTTTGCAGACTTCTTCATTAATGTTAATGGAGTTTTTGCTCTAAATGAAATGACAAATCCGATGAATTATACAACTCTTGCATCTTTTTTTTGGGTTCTTAAAGCGCATAAATCTCGTGCCTGGATCTTCCGTTAACAAACGCGGGACACCGACCTGGGAAACAAGTTGAGATTTATTCTCCAGGTCAACTCAGGTAATTTGCTTCCATGATCACAAATTTGTATCTCTTTCTTCTAGTTTTGGTTTGTATTTGATTGGTACTGACTTATATTGATTGGTTTTTTGTTTTGGTTCATTTCATATTTGTTCTCACTTCTCTGTTTCCTTCATATTGATTTTGTTTTCAAGATCAACTTCTCTGATTGATTTATGTTTGAATCTTGCTGTTTTTATAAATATTATCTTGTATTCTATTTTAATAGGTTATGGATAAGAGTGTTGTAGGATCTACTTCTGATTCGGAAACTGAAAACGAGATGGAATTATTACACTCCCAAGAAGTGACAAAAAACCTATTTGAATAGCTTTTTGCACTGGCATTTACTATTTAGCATTTGACTCAGATTTTGCATTTGGTATTTTGTATTTTGGATATGTACTCGGATTTGGTCATTTGAATGTTGGATTTGGATTTTTTTTCATGGTTTATGTCCTGGATTTTGTCCCGGTTTTCGTCCCAGATTTAGGTCCTAAAAAATCAGGATTTTAATTAGTGTCAGCTTTCGAGTTACAAAAAAAAAAAAAGGATTTTTCAGAACCAGAACCGGGACAGATTCCCGGTTCGCGGTTCCGGTTTCAGCCCTATTTCGCGATTGAAACTTTTAGAATATGCCGCCCGGTTATAATTCGGGTACTTCCGCCATTGCCCCTTTTACTTGAAAAATTGCATCGAAGCCTTTCTTCCTCAGCCGTCTCCTCTCCATCGTTGCGCTCGACGATTCTGACTCAAACCTTCTCTTCAACACTCTTTCTCTGTCTCAACCCTGTTCTCTCCTTTGAGTTTTCACGAGTTAGTTCACTCTCTTTGTCTCTGTCCGATGTCCGTGTGAGATTGTTACCTTTGAGATTTCATGTTTGAATCGTTGAGCTTTGTTTCAGATTGCTTTGACGATTGGCTATGGTTTTTGAGATATAAAAATGTGGGAAAGCTGTATAGTTTTGTGATTTCGGAGTAATCGATGCGCATATAATGTTTAATAAAATGTTTCATTGAAACACAAGCATTTCAGTGACCAATTTCTTCAGTCTTTTAATCATACGCATATATTATTATTTTTCTGATTTCTTACATTGTGAATTTTTTTTGAAATTGTTTGGATTTTTGTGGTTTTACTAGGTTGATTTAAGATGAATATGTGATCTTGTGGAATTGTACATAGTAAGATTTTTAATTTAGGTGAAGTTTTGTAGATTGGGTGATGGGAGTGATTGACTCGTGCAGTTTTTGCTCGCCCTTATCGACCAAAACGAAGACGAGGCGTTTCGGACCAATTCACAGAAACGAAATCAAAAGGATGGTCGTTTCGATGACGTCTACAGTTCCTGTGGAACAGCAGGTTGGCGATGCCCAACGGGGAGTAACTGGCGACTCTTTCATTCGATCCCATTTGAGGGAATTGTCTCCTTACCAACCCATTTTGCCTTTTGAGGTATTTTTCGTTACATCCGGTTGTTCTTCGCTTTGAACTTTGCTATTTACTTGAAATGTGGGTTTTGATTGGTATTATTTGCTGAATCTTGTCGCTTAGTTTTAGCGGCTTCGAAAATTTGGCTCCACAAGTCAACATAGACACTTCTTACCATTACTGAATGACTCCTTTCTGCAGGTGTTGTCGGCTCGGCTTGGAAGGAAACCTGAAGATATCGTCAAGCTCGATGCAAACGAGAATCCCTACGGTCCTCCTCCAGAGGTGAGTCATAATACTTGATTTTTTTATATGCATTTTTACTCAACAACCTGAATTCAGAAATTTCTCTATCTCTTTTCTTTTCTCATCATCATGTCTTTACTGTTTTTAGGTTTTTGAAGCTTTAGGCTCGCTAAAATTCCCTTACATATATCCTGACCCCGAAAGCCGTCGATTGCGTGCTGCACTTGCTGAAGATTCAGGCCTTGGAGCCGAGTATATACTTGTAGGATGTGGTGCAGATGAACTGATAGATTTAATCATGAGGTAGGTATGGTAAAGGATAGCATGTCTCCCTGGTGAAAGTTTATATTGGAAAATAGGAACATCAGTTTTTTTTTTTCCGGACAAATAATATTAACGATATATTTTTACTAGATACCGGTTACCAGTTTTTTAATTTTAATTATAATCTTAATATGATTTAGATATGTTATTTTTATTTAAAGTATGAGTTATGGACAACTGAACATTCATTCAAAAAAAAAAAAGACAACTGAACATTTGATTTTGATTTTGATTTTGATTTGGTTATATATTTAATTTTTTTGAACCAGTTTTTACCGGTTGTGGGAAAATCGGTTTCTAAGGAAGAACAAAAAATTTGTTCCGGCATAACGGCATTTAATTTTTATCAACTAGAGATTTTGGAAACAGTTTTTAAAATCTAAAAAAATTTCGTACCAGTTATCTTATCGATTTAAGGCTTAGAACATATCCTAAATTAAATTGTTCATTTCGTTTATGATTAAAATCTAATGATACAGATGCGTGCTTGATCCCGGCGACAAGATCGTGGACTGCCCGCCGACCTTCACCATGTATGAATTTGATGCAGCCGGAAATGGCGCTAGCGTTATCAAAGGTAATGATAATTTTTATCACGTTTATGTTGAGTTTTTAGTATATGTAGATTTTGAATGACAGGATGACTTTGTTGGATGATACAGTGCCAAGGAAATCTGACTTTGGACTAGATGTAGAGCTCATCAAAGACGCCGTGGAGCGGGAAAATCCCAAATGCATATTTCTAACTTCTCCGAACAATCCGGACGGGAGGTAATAATAATTTTTTGTGGTACAACATGTTATATATGTAGAGGTGGACCCAAGATATGAATTCTGAGGGGGCTGTGTATATAGTGGAAGGATTGAGTAAGCATAATTAAGGGTAATGGATTAGAAAGCATCTAATGTTGAGTTTTTTTATTTATTTTGTATCCCAGCATAATCAGCGACGATATTCTTTTGAAGATACTCGAACTTCCCATATTGGTGGTTCTTGATGAGGCATACATTGAGTTTTCAGGACTCGAGTCCCGAATGAAGTGGGTGAAGAAATATGACAACTTAATTGTTCTTCGAACATTTAGCAAACGAGCAGGTACCTAAATCTTTGGGCTGGAAATTTTGGCTCTGGTTCCGGTCCGATTCGGGTCCAAAAACCGGGCTTTTGGTTAAAAAAAATACCTTGAACCGGGACCAGGTCAAGGCCTAGAAAGGCTCGTTTCTGAGTTTTAATAATTTAATTTTTTTATTTTTTATGTTTTGGTTATTGATTTTTGTTTGAAATTTTTTTGAATTTATATAATGGTTTTGATATTTTAATGTATAGTAAATAAATTAATATACTTAATAGATACTTTAATCTTTTTATTATTATTATTATCATTATTTTCAAGTTAACTAAAGAAACTTAATATTACAAAATGTATATGGAAGCTGGCGTACACGGCCTTGTTTTGCGCCCAGTTCCCGCTTTAAAAAAAAAAAAAAAAAACCCATCGCATTGGGCAAAAAATCGCTAAAATCTTGATCCTCGGTCTTGGTTTCACCATTCTTGCATTATAGATGAAATATGGATTCAGACTAAAACATTATGTTTCTATGGTGCAGGTTTAGCAGGACTGCGTGTCGGTTATGGTGCATTTCCGCTGAGCATAATCGAGTATTTATGGAGAGCAAAGCAACCTTATAATGTCTCGGTTGCTGCCGAAGTGGCTGCGTGTGCAGCGTTGCAGAATCCGACGTATCTCGAGGTGTTATCTTGAATAAGAATTATTTGGTTTTTGGATGTGCGAAAAAATATATGTTCGGGACAACTTATCTAATAGATGAAAGCTTTTTCATTACCAGAATGTTAAAGAAGCTTTGCTAGAAGAAAGGAAGAGACTTTTCAGCCTTCTTAAAGGGGTGCCATTTCTTGAGCCATACTCCAGTCATTCAAATTTCATTTTATGCGCGGTAAAATCCAAAGTGGATGCGAAGAAACTAAAGGTACGTAGACATTAATTTACATAGCTCATGCATTTGCATCTACGTGAACGCCCATTATAAAACTTACGAGTAATTGTCGTTGTTCGGTGTGCATCAGTGGCATTTTGCCCCTTTATGTTTGCTTTAGAGACAATGTACTTCATGTTTGGTCGGTTGCGAATCTCCAACGAGTATTTTGGTGATGTTTTTTTTTCTTCTCGTTTAAAACATATGCAGGAGGACCTTGCGACGATGGGAGTGATGATCCGTCACTATAACAGCAAAGAGCTGATCGGGTACGTCCGTGTTTCGGTAGGGAAGCCTGAGCAGACCGACGCCTTGATGAAAGGCCTCAGGCAGTTCTATTGACTCACAACCTTGATGAGAGCTTGTTGTGGTAAGAGGCTGCAATTTCGATACTCTTGCCGCCAATATCGGGCTATCACTCTTAGTTTATTGTAACGAATTGTAGCATTGGCCAATCGGAGCTACCAAAGCTAACCATGTATCAACAAAAAAAAAAAAAAGATTTCTTACTGTAATCGGGATAATGACCGTCTTCGTCTTCGTCCTCGTTTTAAGATAATTGGCACAAATGCCCGGTGAATTCTTCACTTCCCCAAACACTGATCACTGAGTTTCCTTATGAGATTTCGCAAAGTCATGGATAAAATTTGTTTAGAAATAAAAAATCGTGATTAAAATTTTAACAAAAAATTTATTATTTGTTTTTCAAAAAAAAAAAATCAAAAAGAATAATTTATAGAACCACAATTTTAACCACAAAAGAAATTGACGAAATTAGCAATAAGCCAATTCAAGAGAGTTTATGCGTTGTAATGCAAAGTAGTGGAAAAAGTAAACAATAAGCATATGTTGGAAAGAACACTTACTAGACAATTTCTTGCGTCACAATTTGCAAAGAAGAATCCAACTTGCCAGAAATAACCAAATTTACAAACAATTCCGTTGTGGAAGCATCGGCTGAGAAACCTTTAGTAACCATCTCCTCTCTAAGTAGCAATGCTCTTGACATCTCATCATTCTTTATGCATCCTATGATCATCAAATTGAAGGTGCAGTCGTCAGGATCGCATCCGTTATCTTCCATTTCTTTGTGCAATTTTCTTGCTTCGCTTACGAGCCCTTCATTCAGAAGTGCATCAATTATTACGTTGTACGTCCACACATTAGGTAGCAGCCCCTTAGATGATAATCCAAAAAAATATTTTCTTTGCTTCCGTAAGATATCCATCTTTACACATGCCTCCAATGAGGGTATTATAGACGACAATAGCGAGAGGCAACTTTTTCTCTTCCATATTTTGAAATTATTCCATAGCCTCTTTAAGTTATCTGTTCTTAAATAAACCATCGAGTAAAGTTGCATAAGTTTGAACATCGGGTTGTGGACCTCGAGCTTCCATTTTCCGAAGTAAGTTGTAAGCTGCCTCAGTTTTCCCAACATTGCACGGACCGGAAATGATCGAAGTATAATTAACGACATTTGGAACTAACCCTCTGGATGAAATTTCTTCGAATAGATTGAGTGCCTCGTTGATCCTTTTATCTTTCGAGTAGCCATTGATCAGAATGTTATAGCAATAAACATTAGCTTCTAAACCTTTGCTAATCATCATGTGGAAAACTTCCCTTGCCTTGTCAACTTTTCCAAGTAAACAATGGCCTTCCATAAGCGAACTGTATGTTACCACATTGGGCTCGATGCCTCTTTGCACCATACTTTCAATCACGCCTCGTGCTTCTTCAACCATACCATTCTTGCAAAGCGCATCAACCACAATCGAATAAGTTTTCGTATTGGCGACCCCCCTTTGTACCTCTCTAAAGTTCACGTTTTCTCATTTTTCTCATAAACGAAGACGGAATCTCAAGCTATAGAAAAGATGCCAAAATAACTCCCGACCAAACAAAATCGACGATTCAAGTTTCAAGCCTGGTTCGACCGTCATGTGAAATTCGGCCTACCAAAAGCAAAAAATCAAGTTTCAACCCCGATTTGACCATCAAGAAGACATTGATCCCTCCCAAAATCAAGACTTGGGCCGCTACAATGTTTGATCATTTTTCGGTATCAATAAGTGTTTTTTTCGGGTCCCTAAATTTAAGAGTTTCTTTTTTTTTTTCATTTTGTATTATTAAGAAAGGCAGGAGATGAAATTTGTGTTTATTGGACCGGGTGTCGAATAAGTAGAAACGAAATACTTAACATTATGCAATAAATTAAGCCTTTAGTGGAATGAAAATATAGTGCATTTTATAGAAAAAGAAAGAACAACTCAACTAAGACCCATTTTTGGGTGAAAATGAAAATTCAAAACTAGTAGCATTTACTGTTTGCGGATGAAAAATATAAAATACTATCATATATACTATTTTATTTATGGAACTATATATTGGTCTTATTGTTATAACCCTAAAATTCAACACACGAAAATAATAAATAGTAAAGCAAATATATATATATATATATATATGCAAATTACATGCAAATATCATATAAGGGTAGCTTAAGCTTATTGATATGTCGGCAAGTCTTTCGTTGTTACATAAACAAAATACATAAACTTCCAATTTTTCTATTAACGAAATCAGCAAACAGTAGGGAAACACACCAAAAGAATTAACCCGACCATATTAAGACATGATAAATTGTTGGGGCAAATAGTCAAACTTCAAACTCTAAATAGTCAAATAGCTAATGTTTTAATTAATATTGCCAAATAGCCAATTAACCACGTTAATAAATCACAAAAGACCGGATTAACCTTGTATTAATGTGGTTAATTTGTTTAAAAATAAATTAATCTTTTTGAAAAAAAAAATATTTTTTTGTTAAAATTTTAATCACAATTTTTTATTTTTAAACAAATTAACTCCGTCAATACACATTAATAAATGTATTAACGAAGTTAATTTGTTTTAAAATAAATAAATTTTTTTGAAAAAAAATAATTTTTTTGTTAAAATTTTAATCACGGTTTTTCATTTTTAAACAAATTAACTCCGTTAATATACATTAATACATGTTAATAAACGTATTAACGAAGTTTTGTTTAAAAATAAAAAATCGTAATTAAAATTTTTAACAAAAAATTTATTATTTGTTTTTAAAAATAAAATAAAAGAAATTCAAAAAAAATAATAATTTATTTTTAAACAAATTAACCACGTTAATACACGTTAATATGTTAAAAGGATATTATAGGTATAAAATATGTTATTAAATAACCATTTGGCTATTTTGCAAAGAAAAAAAAAAGTTACCTATTTGACTAATCAAACATTTCAATTTTAATTATTTAACATATCCCATGCAATATCTCTAAGAGTTATTAGTTAATCAATTTTATTATATATCATTATTATATTATCTTTAACCGATAAGCATTAATCAATTAGATATAATAATAGAAAAACTTCAATGTATATATCCTAAAAGTTATTATTTTTATGTTTTTTTTTTGTTTTTGCATATTATTACTATTTTTTTGTATCTATTTATCATCACCAAAAAATTATAATTGGTGATGGTATATAAGGTAAAAAAAGAAAAAAAAAATAGTAATCAGCTGTTCAAAATAAGTAAAAAAAAAATGATAAAAATGAATGAAAACAAAAAAAAAAGTCATATGATTGAGCTTGTAAAGTAACTAACAAGAAAAACTTAAATTACTTTATTATATTATTAAAAATCAGTGCCATTAACTTGTCGCAAAATATTATATTTTGATAACAGAAAAGTCTTATTGTTGAAAATACCCCAATAATTAAACAAATTTTAGTGGAATAATGACTCACCAAACCAATCCAATCGGATTATGACTTGATAATTTATAAATTTATATTCGATAATTAACTTGAATACTTTAATTGATTACACGTGCAAACCATACCCTTTTCACAGTATTCAGAATTCAGACTCCACACTACTCTCATATATTTATACAAATTTAGCACTTTGGCCCTTCTTTATAAAGAATTGTTTTATTTAGTCCATTGTCAAAAAAAAAAAAAAAAAATAATCCATCATCGTATAATCCATCTTTCCATCTTTTGTGATGGATGTATAGATATAGAGAATATAGAAATAAAAATAATCACCTTTTATAATTATGTAAGTGTGAATTTACCTGTTAGACTTTCAATTAACTGAAAATCAAATAGTTTTATTTTATTTATTGGATAACAAATAATTTTTTTAGATTTTTTGATTTTTTCAAATAAGATATTAGTGAACTTGTTAATTTTTTTTTCTTAGTTGATGATCAAAACCTCTAAAAAATTATAAAAAGTAATCATTTTTGTTATATAAAAACTAAAATTATAAATGAAAGACTATTTTTATCATTTCCTAGAATGAAAGGGCCAAAGTGGTAAAGAAAGGGAAAGCCACCATGAATTTTCAAATGAATATTCAGTAAATGGATAATATATACTAATTATGAGATAATTGCAGCAAAAATGCCCAATTTTTTATTAATTAAGACAAAATAAGTAATTATTTTGCAAAAATATTCAAATTTAACATATATGAAGTGATGTATTTTCTTGTCTAACTTTTTAACACAATTTTTTTTAAGCATAATATTATTAAAACTTAAAATATATATTTATATGGTTATTCAGCTATCTTATATCTCTGCTAATGTAAATTTGACAAAAAATAAATAAAGTAATCTATCGCTTCAAACTAGGGGTGTAACTGACTGGAGTGGATATCCGGTTTTTTAGACTATCCGGATCCAGAATCCAGTTATTCGAAAATTACTATCCGGATATCCGAAATCCAGATATGTATTTTAAAATCCGAATTATTATTATCCGAATCCGGTTTCGACACCGAATCCGGAGTTTTACTCGAATCCGATTAAAAAAATTTAACACGTTCATTTTCTCAAGTCTCGACCGTCATAAGACCTTACAAATCTAATACTAATCTTGAAAGTTTTGCATCCAAATGGATAATGAAAAATAAAAACATTGTCTCAAAATTAAAATGGATAAAATAAACATCGTCTTCCCATCTTTTCTAAAAAAAAAAAACTAAAAAAAACATGGCTCTGAAACCGGGTTTAAAAACCTGATACTAGATATCTGGATTTTAAAATAATAAAAACTGGTATCCGAATCTGGTTCTAATCCGGAATCCGGATACAAATTTTAAAATCGGATACGTTTAGGAACACAGATTTTTATCGGGTTTCCGGATTTTATTTACACCCCTACTTCAAACTTATTAACTTACAGTATTTATGTCATTATACAATGACTTTAACTCACGCCGTCTCAGTTAACTAAAAAATTTAAATACTTTTACCGCAATTAGATTATTAAATAATTAATTAAGTTTAGTTAGTAATGAACCACTGTAACACTAACACTTAGTTGCCAACTTCATCTTCTTCTTCTTCTTCTTCTTCGTTGTTAGGGTTTCTGCTGATCATCAAGCTTCCATGGCGACCGCCGTGTTCACCACCCCCAAGCTCTCCGCCGCCATTAACACTCCCTCCAGAACCCCCCGCGCTCTCACCCGCACCGGAACCCTCCACTTCTTCACGGCCGGAGGACTCCCCTCCGTCCCGCCGGGGCTCCGACGCGACGCCCTGATGAGACCCTCGCGCGCCGCCGTGCGCTGCGACGGATCGGAGTCGGCGCCGGCGCGGCGCCGGAGGCCGGAGTACGTGCCGAACCGGATATCGGACCCGAGCTACGTGCGCGTGTTCGACACGACGCTGCGCGACGGGGAGCAGTCGCCGGGGGCGTCGCTGACGTCGAAGGAGAAGCTGGACATCGCGCGGCAGCTGGCGCGGCTGGGCGTGGACATCATCGAGGCCGGCTTCCCCGCCGCCTCCAAGGACGACTTCGAGGCCGTCACCGCCATCGCCAAGGAGGTCGGCAATGCTGTCGACGCCGACGGATACGTCCCCGTCATCTGCGGCCTCTCGCGCTGCAACGAGAACGATATTCGGACCGCGTGGGAGGCCGTCAAGTACGCCAAGAGGCCGAGGTAATGCCCTGAAGCTTGCCATGGCTATCTTTTGCGGAAATTTGTATCGAGTGTTGCGAGAAATCTTAAGAATGTCCATTTTCAGAGGGTGTAATCTGTGAGAAAAAATAAAAATTAAGAATAGTTTGCCCATTTGTTTCAAACTATTTGGTTGTTATAGTTGAATGCCATGGTCAGAGTTCGTGGGCAATGCGAATTGTGTGAAATGTTGTGAGAAATCGTGGTAATGTCGGTTTGGAAACGGCGTGTTTGACAATAGTCGATGCGGAATGAACTTAGGAACATTGTTTCAAGCTCGACTATTTCATGCGAGTTTTGAATTCGGTTTCCAAGCCCTTTACTTTTATAAAGGGCGTGTTCTAAGAATAGTTTGTTTAGGAACATAATTTCAAACTGCATTGTTTTCAAGCTTGACTGATACCCGAGTTATCAGTCATTTGAGTGTATAGTGTCCTCGTTTCTATGCTCGCCTGTCGAATTTAAGTTGTCTATAAATTTGATTCAACAAAGATTAGTGAAATATGATCTCATTATCGTGTATACTCTTCTCTCTGTCGGATTTATTTGTATTTGACTAATTCCTTAAGTCTCCAGGATACACACGTTCATTGCGACGAGTCCAATCCACATGGAACACAAGCTGAGGAAAAGTAAAGAACAGGTGATCGAGATTGCTAGGAACATGGTGAAGTTTGCGCGAAGCTTAGGGTGTGATGATGTTGAATTTAGCCCAGAAGATGCCGGGAGGTGCGTGTCCTGTCTCTCTTTGTGTATCTCACTTGTGTATTTATTACATGTTTCACCCTTGTGAATGAACTGATTTTCAAACTCGCAACACAAAGCCTGAACAGAAATACTTATCAGCTTCTGATTACCCGTCGTTTTTGTATAAAGTTCAACTTGTCGAATTAAAAAGAAGAGAACATGGGCAATAACTAACAGCTTCTCCTTTTCCGAAACGCACCAGGTCTGACAGAGAGTTCCTGTATCAGATTTTGGGTGAAGTGATAAAGGCTGGAGCGACGACTCTGAACATACCTGATACAGTGGGTTACACAATGCCAAGAGAATTTGGTGCATTGATCGCCGATATAAAGGCCAATACCCCTGGGATTGAGAATGTTATTATTTCTACTCATTGCCAAAACGATCTTGGGCTTTCAACTGCCAACACAATATCGGTATGCGATGTTTTGTATTAGCATGTTTTATTATAAATGTGGGCTTGTCTCATGATATTTGCTCAGGGGGCATGTGCAGGTGCACGGCAATTGGAAGTAACAATAAACGGTATTGGTGAAAGAGCTGGGAACGCATCCTTAGAAGAGGTAATTAGATCGAGTAGTGCTTAGAATCCGAGTTATAAAATATATATATATATATATATTTTTGTGTTTAGTACACTTGTTTAATATTTGTCCTCGTCTTCGGTAAACAGGTTGTAATGAGCATCAAATGTCGTGGGGATCAGGAAATGGGTGGACTTCACACCGGAGTTGATGAAAAACACATCTGGCTAACGAGTAAGATGGTATGTTTCTCTATTGTACCAATAAGCTTTTCCTTATTCGGTTATCAACTTATCATGAATGACAGAGTTTTTAAATGTGAAATGACTCATTAGGTCGAAGAATACACAGGGTTGCATGTCCAACCTCACAAGGCGATCGTGGGAGCCAATGCGTTTGCACATGAGAGCGGCATCCATCAGGTTGGTACCTTCCGAACTCTGTTTAAGGCATTCAATTTAATTAAATTTATAAGAAATTTCTCTTGCGTAGATTTTTCTTTTATTCAATGATTGGACGGATAAGTATTCCCTTACTTTGATATTATGAATTGAGGATATGACTCGTGGAAGCACGATTACAGGACGGAATGCTTAAGCACAAAGGCACATATGAGATCATAGCCCCTGAAGATATCGGATATGAACGAGCAAATGAAGCTGGTATTGTCCTTGGAAAACTCAGGTATGCAAATTATCACGTATCTCTGTTATTGAATTATGTATTTTCAGGTATACATTCCTTTTTTCTTTTGAAAATCAGATCCGTCTTCTCCTGATGTTTGTTAAATAATTTAATTGGTTTGGATATGCTTAATTAATTTTGATGTTGATGTGCTTACATTAATCTTTGACAGTGGCCGCCATGCATTGAGGCGACGATTAGAAGAGGTAAGAATTTGCTACTTTTCAGGTTTGGTCAGAAGTATTTCACGAAATTTCTGCACTATACCGTTTTCCTTAATATATCTTGTTCATCTTCACAGCTGGGCTATGAGCTTCAAGACGAGCAACTTGACAGTATATTCTGGCGGTTCAAGGCTGTCGCCGAGCAAAAGAAGGTTAATTTAACTAGTCAAAGTCGATCAATATTATTTTCTTTGTGCACTCCATGTCTTTATCTTATAATTATCTTTATGCTGTGTGACCACTACTTCCTGAAGAAGATCTGGATTTTACATTAAATTAAATTGTTATTAAATTGCGTTCTTCTTTTTGCTCACTTGGTTTTCATTTATTTATTCTGTGTCCGTTTTTCCAGAAGTTAGTTGGACAAAAGTCCCTTTTTATAATTTACGTTTATTCTTGAGCAGTTTGAAGATTGGCTGAATATGAGCGTCTTAATGAAATATCTGTGTCTTCTTGTACCGTAGAGGGTCACCGATGCCGACATTAGAGCATTGGTCTCAGATGAAGTTTTTCAGCCGGAAGTGATTTGGAAGCTTCATGATTTGCAGGTGAGTATACATGCTCGTTTGACTCTTACTGTATCAAGCAACGGGTGACGGAATGACTTGAACTTAGCGCAGGTTACATGTGGCACTCTAGGTCTTTCAACCGCTACTGTTAAACTTATTGATGCAGATGGAAGGGAACACATTGCTTGTTCGGTAGGAACAGGTCCAGTGGATTCCGCTTACAAAGCTGTCGATCTGATCGTTCAGGTTAGAAACATAGAATATCTTTTTCGCCTCTAAAAAACAAAAAGAAAAACAAAACAAAAATTGTTGCCTAGATTGTACACTAGGATCGTATTTCAAGCTCGGATTGTATCCAAATCAAGCCCGGATTCTGACACCTTTCATGTGTTTCTTTCGACGTGCAGGAACCGGTGACACTCCTTGAGTACTCCATGAATGCAGTCACCGAAGGTATCGATGCTATAGCCACCACTCGGGTCCTAATCCGAGGAGAAAACAGTCACTCACCCACTCACGCTTCGACAGGTGAACCGGTTGCTCGCACATATAGGTACACCAACTCTACCCTTTCCTTCTTCAGCATAGTCAGCTTTGTTCATTTAGGTCTATAAATGACAATAAATATCTGAATCTCGCATTGCCAGTGGGATCGGGGCAGGAATGGATATAGTCGTTTCAAGCGTAAAGGCCTACGTCGGTGCATTAAATAAGATGTTAGGTTTTGAAGAAAGAAGCACGCCAACAAAGTCCGAGAAAAAAATGCCCGTTTCTGCTTGACGATGGCGAGCTACCTGTGCTAAGTTGCAGAGAAATTTTGGGGAATTATAGTAATCTTGTATCGTTAGAATCGTCTTATTGCGTCTTTATTCGAATAAAAATATTGCAGTTTGGGTTCTTTAAAGTTGAATATTAAATTATGTGTAGCGAATCTTAGTGACATTATATTAGGCTGTTTGATAGCAAAGGCATTTTTCCCATTCATGCTATGATATCATACGAAGTAGAGCATCTTATAACCTTCAGTAAAAAATAAAAAGTTATCGAGATTGCAACACGTGTTCGTTTACTAATGGAGTTTGACGGAATGTTCATCGGAGGTTGAACGAGCAAATATTCTTAAAAAGTGACAACACAATGCTGCGCTTAAAAAGGGGATTGATACATATACTGGTAATTACAACAACCTAAAGATAGAACTGAGATTCTCTAGACAGATTAGTCCTCCCAGTTGTCTTGGCCGCCACTGCCTTAATCAGTGACCGGTAAAACTCCGACACCAAAGTTGAAATTCGACAACTGAAAAATAATATATACAAAGAAGCCAAAACTAGTTGGTCTTAGTCTATAATTACGCATTAAAATAGCGAGGAAGGAACGTTTTTCGGTTTTATTGGTAATAGTGAAGAGCAAATACTCTCAAATGGAGCTCTTATAACTTCACTTTCCGTTATCATTGCCACCATACTCGGTGGAATTACCGTTCCAGAAAGAATTTCTGTCCTTGAACTGTTCATCGTCTTCGTCGCGTTTCAACGTATGAATGTTGCTTCCGAAGCGGGAAGCTGTTGGTTGGCGGCTTCTGCTACCACTTCCTCCGCCCATAGAATAAGCCCTTGAAGGTGTCGGGATGTTATTCTGAGGCATGGTTTCCGAATCTAACATTGGAAAGAAAAAACCCCATCACTCAAATTCTCAAAAAACAATGTCTAAATAAATGTTTGCGAAACATGCTTCAACAGGATTTGCATATCTTTTTGGCCCATTCTAGGCACCCAGAAGCCTTGAAGGAAAATTGATTCGCCCCCGGTTTAAATCGCATTATTGCAGGTGTCTGGTGGTGTAGAAATTTATGTTATATGATTATTTACGATCATTGTAAATTTTCCAATGGGCATGATGAATTTAAAGCTTTATTTCAACAACTTATTATTATTGTAAATCACCATATAAAAATGTTTTTTATCATGAAATTAAAATCAAGCATGGATTTGACAGGAAATCAGCAGCATATGACAGAGAAACTTACTATTCACTGACGGCACCCGTTGATATTGTTGCACGGAATCCGTTGAGCTAGGACCACCACCCCCGAGATAGGAGAAAGGATTCACGAAAGATAATATTCTTTTCACATAAGAAAAATAGCCAGTGTCACTCTCGTTCAAGGGCTCGACAATAGTTCTCGGATTCGATCGAGTAGTTGTTCTTTGACGAGGAACCACAATCAATGCCTGTCTGTCAAAAAGCTCCAGTTCCGATAGGGTTCTGCTGAGATCTGCATAGAAATTTAAGACATTTAAAGATGAAAAACCGAGCATGGAACTTCCAAAACTGACTGAAGAATATTGTCCGATCCATAACCGAAGGATCCTCTTTTCACCGCCATTAAGATAATCTTCAACATTATAATGTCTTAAAAAAGGAAAGACAATTCAGAACTAACCTTGATCATCGTAAACCTTGCGAGGATACGGAATGGCAAGGTCATAAGGACCAAAAGCAGACTCTTTACGATTATCGACAAACTGCTTTACCATTCTTAAAGTACTCGATACGGGAAACTTCTCTTGCAGGTTACTGCCATGAGGCATTCGGATGTTCAAGTGTACGTCACTAGATTTATCAATTGTCTCAGTCTTCTTATCCTCTATTATAGCTTCATCGTTTAGATCTTGCACTGCTTGAACGGCTTTAGTATTATTCAGTAATTTTGATCCCCCATGCGAAATCCGCACATCGTCATCAACATAACTCCCGGTTTTATGGGATTGAGAACTATCTAATGCCCTTGAAGACGGTCCATTAGTCACGGCATTAGGAAGCTGGTGTTCCTTACCAGATTTGGTGGACTTCCCATTAGTAGATCCTACATTTTCAGCCTGAACTGACTTGGAAGGTGATACATTTTTTACTTCACCACCTTTATCCTGACCATGCGAACAACAAAAAAAAAAAAAAGTAAAAAATTAAGAAAAGATTTCGAAAGTAAAAAAAATGAAGAAAGGACAACTAAACATTCTTGTTATAAAAAGTAAATAAAAAAATGTTCAGAATAAATGTGCTGTTAGCCTGTAATTAAGAGCTTTTACAGTACATAAATTGAAAATTCTCTTCTTAAGTTAGACAAATAATTGTTTGAAATTTTTCGTGAATCTATTTTAAAAGCATATATAACTCTTCAATTTTTTGTAAGTGACAGTAGACCTCAAGTTGTTAAAAGAAGTAATACTTTTATAGCCTTTCTTTCTTCTCTAATCTTATAGAACTTTTGGAACATATTTAAGATTTATATTTATAGTCTTTTCAATTAACGTCATTTAGTTTCCGCTTTGAGAACTCATTCAAATCCATAAAAAAAAAAAAAAAAATAGCATTCAAAAACATAAATCTCGCGGATTTTTAAGCTGAATAGCACACTGGATCTATGGACCGTGATTGAAGTCTATATGTACCTCAACATCGTTTGCATCGCTTCTTTCTTTTCTTTTTTCCGGTCTAGCCTTAACTTTAGCATCCGATGATTCATTGTGTTCATTGCTTGAAGGAGGTTTCACCGAAACAGTGGAACTTTCCGCTTCAGAAGGGGCACTAGAAGCAACAACAGAAGTAGACGGTTCTGATGTCTTAGATGCAAGTGCAGCAGTAAGAACAGCGGCTGTCGAATCCTATAATAATCACACAAAAAATTCTTATAAGGTTTTTGTGTTGAATAAAAAAGAACGGTTATAGATTCCGACGCAGAATAAAAACACAAACCAGTGGCATCATTGTTTTATTGAATAACGAGAAACAAGTAATGGCCTGTTCCTTCGAAAATACAACCGGAAACCCTAAGGAAACCCCAATCCATACTTATTACTAAAGCCCTAATTATTTAGGGTAAATTTAATATCATAAACAATGTGTTACCTGTATATGAAGACTCAACCACACCTTCTCTAAACTAGATGCGAGGACTTCACCGCTGACAAAGCCCCCTACAAAATGTAAGCAAAAAGTGATGTTAGAATGTATTTTTATCTTATCGACACCGTACAAAGTAACCCGCAAGCTCAAAAAATGATGAAATATAATACCATTTTGCCATAGTTGAATGCCATTGTATCCAACAACTGTTATACAAGGAGTTGGCATTTGTGGGACTGTGACAGTTTAAGGAAGACGACACTTCTTCGTTATTCAAAGCTAAATTATCCACATAAGCTAAATACAAATTTTCATGACCGTCTTTCAAGAATTCTAACATAAGAAGATATGCACGTTGACATTTAGCGCTGTAATAAGGTAGAGAGAAGCTAGCATCTGATATAAATCTAAACTATTAATAAAAGCCGAAAACACTTTTACTCTCAATTGCAATATTGAAACGACAACAAGAAAATTCAAGACGAAAGTCGACATCTTTTAGAAGGATACAAATTGCCGAGAACTGCGCAGCGTCGTTGCTTCCTTCAGAGAGATGCAACAGAATACAGTACTTCGATATTGCCTCCGCAACCTAATGAAAGGAAACAACGCGACATAAGAACCATAATATCAATACCCAAACCCGAGCAAGAATCGAAATAATAAAATAACAAAACCTACTTTCTGATCAGTCCATGTGGAGCTTTCCAAATTACTTGACGCAACATCTTCCCCTAGAACCAGAAACGAACCCGTAACGATCAATACCTCGATTCCGAATCATCCAAAGATTTTTACATAAAAGCGCAAATCTCGCAGCAGAACGTAGACTCGTTAAGATCATAAACTACACAAACCCACAAACTGAATACAATTTTTCATATGAATAACAGAAATAACCGGACCGATCGATTCCCGCGAATCTACTCGGTTTTCAACACATTGAATTGAACACTATGTACCTGAAATATAAACGACAAAAAGTTTCCTCTGCTTCCTGGCTTCGCTGATGGCTTCTGGAACAGAGCCTTTGTAGGCAAGAGAAGAAAGAGTCCGTTCCATGGTGCCTGTTCACAGATATACACCGAATCAATACGAAGTCATAGCATGATCGAATTCAAATCGTACAAACCTAACTAGATCACAATTCTGAATCGAAACTTGATCGAATACATAATAAACTTGTTACTAACGAAGTAGTCTCTCTCAGATCAGAGAATTCATCGATCAATCGAAGAAGATGAATCAAAGATTGGATGAGTGTCGAAGATTCCGAACCTGAAGTATGGTCTCGCAGAATCGGGAAGAGACGAAGCGAATGATGCTGGATTTTACAGTAATCGGTCTTTGATCTTTCTAGATTCATCCATTTTCGCCCCAGATTTAGGAAAACTATCCATTAGATTAGACGGGTGAACAAACGGGCATTCGCTGCGGTATTTAAAAAATAAGGAAATTGTACGAATATGCTCAATTTTGTTAGACCGAATATTATATTTCGGTATTTTTAAATGAAAACCGAATACCCTATGTAAAAAGATGAAAACCGCATCTACCATATAATCAGTATTCGGTTTCGGTTGCGGTAATAACGGGTTTTTTCTACCATACTTACCGCTTCTAAAATCCACTAGAAAATTTATAATACAAACAAGTAATAAAATCTAAAAGTACATAAATACCGCCGAAAGAGTTCTTACAAGTCCATACAACATTGAAGCAAGATGTGATAACTAGATAAATAAATACTAAAAATAATCTCTAAGTTCTTCTATCTTTGTTTTAAGTTCCAAGTTCTTATATCTCGACAATTACATTGAATAGTTTTTACCATCCACAATTATATCATTAAACAAGTATTTTCATAAAATATTCATTTGAATGAGGAGTGTATAGAAAAATTATTTTCCACATCATGATAAGTATGACTATTACCAATAGAAAATATAATATTAAGTTTTACTGATAAAGCGGTATAAACGGGTATGCGGTTGCGGTTTTCATATCAAAACCGAAAACCTTGTTTTAATCTAATCCGAGTATTCGGTTATTTTTTGGTATATTCGGTTTTAACCGCTTTAATAGCGGTTGCGGTTTAATCAGTATTGGTTTAATCAATTTTCGGTAAAAAAAATTCAGTTTACGGTTTCTTTTGCTCACCATTATTAGGTCCTTCACTCTTTAGATATGCGTTCTATTAGGACATTTGCCGCAAAAAACTCAAAGTTTAGTTTCTTTTTTAGCATAAATCCCATTTTTATAAAAAAAAAATTTCGCGGAATAAGAACTTAAAGCTTATAAAAATCTGGCAAAAAAATCCAATCTTTTTCCGCGACATAAAACTCAATGTATAAAAAAATGTCATTTGTTGGTTTACCGTTCAATAAGAATATTTATGACATAAGTACTCAAATTTATAAAATTTTAGCAAAAAAACCTTATTTTTTGCGGCATAAAAGCGTATTTCTCGTAAAGTTCTATTTAATATTTGGGATATTTATGATAAGTGAGAGAGAGACAGAAACGTGTATTCTTTTAAAACTTGCAAGAATCATATTTGTTTTTTCCTTCATAGATAATAAATATATCATTATTAATAAGGGTATTATTACTGTTACATTAAATCAAGAGAAAAAGTTCACGCGGCCTGAGGCCAATCTAGGATCCAGTCATTCAAGCCGGCCTCGGTGTAGCCGTACACGGCGTCGTCGCGAGCTCGCCACACGCAATTTCTTATGCATCGCCCGTACGAATCCCTTTGCGATTTGTAGATGTCGAACGACATCGTCGCCCGGCGATAGACGAACCTACAAAAGAATAGCGTCGAATCAATCAAATTAACTTGGAACCTCCACGAGTAGGCCTCGTTTGCGCCCACGTCTCGGATCCCGAGGTCGTCGTCCCTCGATTTGCAGTGCACGGTGACGGTTTCGGACGCGTTGCTGAGGTTGTTGAGAATGGAGACTGTGACTTTGGGCCGGTGCAGAAAACTATCTTCATTTCTTGAATGTGAGTGAATCACAAGACAGAGAAGAGTGATGCAAATAAGAGAATTTGCTCCTAAATTTTGAGCCATGTTTTTTGTGAGAGTTCAAATGATAAAGAGGTTATTATTAATTATGTATGAGAATTTATATTTTGTGCAATATATTTATATTTCCACGTGTGTATGTTTAGAAACAGTATGCCCTCTAATTTTTAAATATTGGTGCAATTTGATCCCCGAATTATAATTTTTCGACAACACGGACTCTTAAGCTTTCAGATATAGCTTGGTGCCTTACCCGGTAAAATAAAATGACGAAAGCGATGAATTGTGTGCAAACACGTGATTTACTCGAAACTATGTTTGTCAATTAATTACCGACCGGGTTTGATATATTAGATTAATCGTGAACTGATCGATGAATTCAGTTATTTAAGAACTCTTAAGATGAAACTATATATAACAGGACTAGAGAAAAGTGATGAAAATATCCTCAAACAAGTCATGTAGTTGCAAACACTTAAAATTTTCTCACCATTTTGTAATTGTTCAAGGGTAAATTCGCTACTTTTTTAAGAGTACAAGGGGTATTGCTGCTAAAACTAAAATATATTGAAAATTAATTCAAATTTTTAGTGATATTAAAGTCTGGGTCAACCAAAACATAAATTCACTTTGTATGTGTGTATTTATAAGGGCTCATAAATTCGAAGTCAACCAAGTCATCATAAATTGAGATGACCATATGTAGTAATTACAAACAATCCAAAAGTAATTAGGATGGAAAATTGCGTTTCATGCAATTCGTTTTGTAATTGTTGGCCGGATTTTCTGACCATAAGTTCTGCCCACACGTGGCACCGGAAAAACTTTTTCTATACAATTGGCGATCACGCCCCGTACGGTGTCAAATAATCGGATGAAGTAACAGGAGTTAGCCCGACGGGGAAGCTCTGTTATCTCGTCAAAGCTTGATGTCTCGTGTCATGTCACGGCATGTCGCACACTCTCATTTCATATATAAGCATGACATGTACTACATTTCTATAAATATTATGGTTAATTTATAAATACCCAACTATCATCAATATTAATCGACCAGTTTTCTCTTCTTATAGATGTAACCAATATAAATTCACGTTCTTGCTCTCAAGCTTGATTTATTCTATTGAATTTTAACCAAGACGACAATGCGCTATCGTGGAGTAGGGACTTCGTTAACAGAGCCGAACAACATAAAATTACGTGTATTTTTACTAACAAAGCCCTCCTTCTCATTTGTATTTCTCCAACCATACGAGTTCAAAACCACCTTAAAAAAAAATATATATATATATATATATTGTACGATAATGCTTCAGTTTTAGTTTTTTTATTATAAATTCGTATAAAATTTTAGAATACTCCCCTTAATTTTAGAATGCTTCAGTTTTAGTTTTTTTATTATAAATTCGTATAAAATTTTAGAATACTCCCCTTAATTTTAGAATGCTTCAGTTTTAGTTTTTTTATTATAAATTCGTATAAAATTTTAGAATACTCTTAAGCTAACTTTTTGCCAACAAATTGTCAAATATTATATTTAACCCTACTGATACGTAAATTCCTAATTCCGTTACTCATGACAAACTAATTTACAATACTCAATAACGGCTTCAAAAACATCTTTTAACTTCGTAAATACAACATATATAACTAATATAATATAGTTAGATAAATACTAATAATTATGAATTGAGTCCAAGACGATGTTTCTCCTTAGGCCAGTCCATGATGATGTCCTGCAACCCATTCTCTCGGAAGCCATACAAGGCGTCGTCGCGCATCACCCACCGGCAGTACCTCTTGCACCGCGACTTCCCGAAAGAATCCCGCCACGGGTCGTACACGTCCCGCTTCACAACCAAGCCGGTTTCGAAGATGAACTTGCTGTGGTAATGGTACAAAGTGCGGACGAAGTTAGGCCGGAACTTAAACGCGTAGCTCTGGTTCACTCTTACGGCCTTGGCCTCCACGATGTACATGCTCGATCTGCACTGAATGACGACGATTTCCGAGGCATTGCTGAAGCTGTTGAAGATATCGACCACCGTTTGCGGTCGCCGGAAAATGGAGTCCTTGCCCGGTACTGAGTGTGCCTCCTGTGCCTGCAAGTAAATCACTAGAAGAACAATGAGAGTGCAAAGGAGAGACCTTGGTCTAAGAAATAGAGCCATGTTGGGACTTGGGAGAGATAGTCTTGACTTGAGTAATTCTATCAATATAACATAATATTATATATATATATATATTATATAATGTTGTATCTTCTTATTATTCAATGTTACTATATTAAATATTATATATAAGAGGTTAATGCCAAAAATTATAAGAGTCAACGAGGAACGAATTTAATGCTGGAAGTTTGTATGTTAGTAGGAAAATATAAGGATATTTCTTTGCGGCGAAAATAACTATATGTTACAAAAACTACGGTTTATATTTTTTTCCCTATGTTTTCTTAAGTTTGACTTCATTTTTGGTTTATTCTTAGCAAATGGCCCTGCAAATGATTTGAGCGAATAAATTAATTAGAGTCATATCTCTAAAACGCGTGTATCGTCTCTTCGTTTGATTACCGTTTTCCGTTTCCGTTGAATGACTACCTCACACTCTTAGTGTCCGACGAAAAAACGCATCTAACATGTTGTAAAAGTAGATTATTCTTAACTTTGTGATATTGTTAATTGATTAGTATTTTTTGTTGCAATTTTGGATAATTATTTTGAGTTTTTATTTTTATAAATGTTCAATATTGATGAGGTTATCAATCATTTTTATGTATTTTTCTGAGAGTGCTACGAGTTTTCGTGGATGCTTCAAGTCTAGTATTTGCGAGCGAATCAATAAGAAAATAAATATTCTTTATTTGAGTATTCGTGCGTCAAATCAAAAATCCTAATTCATTTACCGTTTTAGTGACATTCAAACAAAAGTATGTGACAACAAAGCCCTAATACATATATGTGAATCAATTGCAAGCTAATACAATATTACTCAATAATATGGCTAATGAGGATGTAAAACAACATATAATATTGATTTATTTATAGAATATCTCGATACATATACTAAGAATATCTATGGATTCAAATAATGTACTGACTTAGGCCAGGCCAAGGTGATGTCCTGCAAGCCAGTCTCTCTGTAGCCGTACAAAGCATCGTCGCGGGCGACCCACAGGCAGTACCTCTTGCACCGCTTTTTCCCGTACGAATCCCGCCACGGGTCGTACACGTCCTGCGTCACGGCCATGCCGTTTTCGAAGACGAACTTGCAGTAGTAGAAATACAAACCCCGAAAGAAGTTAGGCCTGAACCTAAACGCGTAGGTCTCGTTCACCCTTATGGCCTTCACGTTCAGCACGAACTTCCTCGACCTGCATTGAACGACGACGATTTCCGAGGCGTTGCTGAACTTGCTGACGATGGCGACCGTCGTCTTCGGCCGACGGAAAATGGAGTACCCGTGGAGCGAGTTCGCCTCTCGTGGTTGCAAGTGAATCACTAGAAGAAGAATGAGTATAGTAGTGTAGAGGAGAAACTTGAGTCCAAGAAATTGAGCCATACTTGGAGAGATAGGTTGAGTAAGGAGAAATAGGTTTATTATAAATGGAGTAATTAAATGCGTTTAATGGCTATTATATTATGCAATTAAATAACTAAAATACAAATAATATAAGTCAAAATTTGTGAGGAGAGGAAGAAGACAATGAAAATAATTGTGGCTTGTCACAAAATGGTTAAAGGAAAAAGCAAGTCAAAGACATTAAACTCAAATAAAAACAAGGAAATTTAATTGAATATATTAATAGAACAAGTTATAAAATATTGAATTCAATTGGAATTTTGCCTTTATATATTTTTATTTTAAATTTTTATCAGAATATATCATTTATTTTTAAAATTATAAAATATACCCTCAGAACCATTTAATTTCTTCAAAAACTCAGAATTGTCTTTTATTTAGAATTTTGTTTTTATGTATATATTTTAATTTCATTTTTGACAAAAACATTTAATTTTTTTAAAAAAAGATATTATCTAGCGTCTGTGGTAGAACTTTTAATTTTTACAAATTAATTGAAAATCAAAAGCATAAAAATGAATATTGAGAAATTACTCTTAGACTCCATGAATAGGAAGGCAAAATTTTCCTAACACTAATGTCCTTGATTTCACCTCTAAACTTTTTTTTCCCCTCCAATTACTGTCAATTTATCCATCAGTATAACGAGTACACTTGCAAAATCGAACCGGTAAACATCTTATCGGTAAACATTATGTATGAAAATTCACCTGTCAACCCGTTAATCGCGTGTGAACCAATTAAATCGAATATTCGGTTTTTCTTCGGAAGAATTTATAAACGAGCCTCACGCGTGAATGAACGTATTTATGAATTTACGTTTGTATACTTTAAGTACTAACGACAAACCGTTTGGCCTCGGATTATTTCATCGAAATTAACGAACGATATTCAAGCAATGTGACAAACTCTCGATGTCATTCATAGTTTAAATTCATTCAAGGCCAGGTTTCTTTGAAGCCATGCAATTACAAAATATATATTATAAATATAACTAATTTATTCGTAATTAAATAAATACTAAGAATAATATTTATGAATCGAGTCCAAGACGATGTCTCTCCTTAGGCCAGTCCATGATGATGTCCTGCAACCCATTCTCTCTGTAGCCATACAAGGCGTCGTCGCGCATCACCCACCGGCAGTACCTCTTGCACCGCGATTTCCCGAACGAATCCCGCCACGGGTCGTACACGTCCCGCGTCACGACCAAGCCGGTTTCGAAGATAAACTTGCAGTGGAAGAGGTACAAGCCACGCACGAAGTTGGGCTGGAACTTAAACGCGTAGGTATCGTTCACCCGTACGGCCTTGGCCTCCACCTTGAACAGCCTCGACCTGCAGCGGACGGTGACGATCTCCGAGGCGTTGCTGAAGTTGTTGATGATGTCGACCACCGTCTTCGGCCGACGGAAGATGGAGTCCTTGCCCGGTTCCGAGTGCGCCTCCCGTGCCTGCAAGTGAATCACTAGAAGAACAAGAAGAGTGAAGAGGAGAGACTTTGGTCTCAGAAATTGAGCCATGTTTGGGAGAGATAGTTTGAGATTAATACTATTGCATTTGCATGGCATTTATATACATAAGTATATATGAATATAATATATGTATAACTGGTTACAGCTATCACAGTTTAAGACAAAAACTATGCTCAATGTTCCAATTAATTACAAGGGATTATAACGCTTACAAATTCTCCAGTCAACGAAGAATAATTAGTTGAATGCTAATCTTATTAAAAAAAAAAAAAAAAAAACTATCTTCTACAGTTATCTAAGTAGCAATCGTGGAATTAATGTTCAATATTACTTAAATTTTATTGAATTAGTACCCTATATTAATATTCAAAGTCATGAAGTTTGTTGTTAATGCACGGATTTTGATTGACTTAGAACCTGCTCCACGATTTGAGCCCAGGACCGGACCCTGTGGTCACGTGGACAGTCAAGGGTGAAGTCAACGAGGGTTATGCTTCGACTCTGGTGAAGATCGGCAAAGCCTTATGCGGTAAGGCGTCGAGCATTTCTAGAGGTTTTTCCGTCCCCAACGATGTATCGGCAACAAGGGAGGGCCTGCAATAAAAACAAATATTGATGCCGCACTCAGTCACTACTCAACAATCGAAATTTACATTTCCCGATTGATTTTGTCTCATGCGTTTCTATTAAAGTTGAGTGTTTTTTTTTTACACTTAAATTAGTACTCTCCATTTTGAGATTCTCATGTAACTACTTTAATTTGATTTATACAAATGTATAGGACTTAATATTAACAAGGATATATAAGAAGAAGAAAAAAAAAGTTGAAAATATACTATACAATTTTGAATAAATTTTAGTATACTGCTAAAAATTATGACGTGTCACTGTCAAGTATAATAAAAGCTCATACTAGACCAACGTTATACATTTTTTTTTCTCTTTGGCAAAGTGGAATATAATGTTTTAATATATTCATAAATGCATATTAAAACCGTTCTTCCTCGTAGTAAGTACATCCCAAGTTAGGATAAAACATTTATTCACCATAAATTGTGAATTTACATACATCATGAGAGAAAGATGAAATCCAAATACAGTGATTTTGAAAGAAGAAACCCAGAATCTAGAACGATAAACGAGAATATTCATTCAAAAAATGACGTTGAAAACGAGTTAGTAATAATTAAAAGATGACATAGAATCTTGCATGAGTAAATGTTGTAAATCAAAGAGTTCTATTTGCAGCGT
The DNA here is from genome assembly GCA_954871525.1 of Parietaria judaica. Lineage (NCBI taxonomy): Eukaryota > Viridiplantae > Streptophyta > Magnoliopsida > Rosales > Urticaceae > Parietaria > Parietaria judaica. The sequence continues at coordinate 27,612,855 of OX940872.1, forward strand.
ATCAAAGTTGCGCAAAAGTATTGGGTTTGTGTCTTCCATCTTTGTTTATCTGTTGCCGTTATTTTTATTAATGACGTGTCATCGCAATTATCATTTACCAAGTGTTATTTACACGCATTATTTTCTTTTATATAAAATATTATTTTAAATAGTTATTTATTTCATTGCAAATTATATTTAATGATAAAGTAAAAAAAAACTATTTAATAAAGTTTACGGTGAAGTAAATAACTATTTAAACATAATATTCAACAAAAAAATTAAATAAATAACACGTGGTAAATGATAATTCTGATAGCACGTCATTTAAAGTCACAACAAAGGCTAATATGCACGAAAAACATAAATTTTAAACTTTTAAGCAACTTGAATACTTCAGTTGTTACAAATAGAACTGACGTACATAATCACTAGAACTGTTGTCGTTTATGACTTGCCTAGAATCGGGGGAAAAAAATTCGACTAAATTGATGAAATATTTAATGTAATTTTAGCAAAAATATACCCTCAAGTTTCAAAAACAACAAAAGTATACCGTCAAAGCACACTTAAGTTTTCCTTTTATTCCGTCTTATGAATTTAATTTTAAAATACCCAAAACTATCCCGTACTTAATATTTTCAGAAATTGTTATCATATACATCTATTGTACGACGATATGAAGAGATGAGGGAATGAAAAAAAGAATCAGGAGCATGTTTTTACTTTCTTTTAATTAATTAATTAATTAATTAAAAAAGGAAATAAGGGTAAATTATCGAATCATACAGTAAGTGTATAATTTAGTAGTTTCCTGAAACTTAACGGTACATTTTTGCTAAAAGTGAAAATTGAGGATGTAAAAAGCGAATTTCCTTTTATAAAATACCAAAAACGGTGACATTATATACCATGTTAAATTTGTGCTTAATATACCAATAAAATTATTTTATATTTGATGTGCCGATATTATTTATAGAAGTAAATAGTAATATTTTACACAATATCAACCAATATACCCATGTATTCTAAATTGTAGAAATGAAAGAAAAAAAAACCCTGAAAATTATATTCAAGATAAAAAAAAAATGATGATATATAATAATATTTTTATATATTATGCCAATATATTGTGCTTAATACACCAACAAAATCATTTGTTAATATAGATAGATCATAGATGTATTATTTAATTTATAGATATAACAAATCAATGGCGTACTCTAAGTACTTTGTTGTAATATAAATAATTATTTGTTGTTATATATAGATCGCTGAGAAGAAAATGTACGCATGCATAACAAACCAATGGCGTACTCCAAGTACTTGCTGTCCCTCGCCGTCACCGGTTTTGTTCTGGCCGCCGCGACTTCCGGGGGGAGCTCCCGAACTCAGCCGCCGTCATTCATCCAAATCGCCGGTCAGCTGTTCTGCAACGACTCTCCGGGTCCTGAAGTTGCCTCCGGGGTCGAGGTTATGCTGCTCTGCGGGACAACTCTGACTCGCCCGAGTAAAACAGACGACCTCGGAGCCTTCGGCTTCCTTGTCACCGACGACGAAGCTTCGGTTTTCGGTGAAAACCCCGGCGACTGTGCGGTGTATGTCACGAAGCCCGTCGCGGGCTGCGTCTACTTCGAACCGGGAGAGGCCCTCAAAGCAAAGCTTATTCCGCTCAGCTTCTTTAGAGGAAGCTATATCACACAGGGATTTGAAATATGGTTTTATGAATAGTGAGTTCTTAACTCATGCACTTATTGTAAGTAAATACGGGTCCTTTGCTTTGTAGGAACTACCTGTAATGGTGTTTTTATGCGGTATCCGCGATTTCTCTCGATTTGTAATTCAATACACAAAGTAATTGGTTCTGTTACAATTGGTAATGAAAAACTTTATTTCGATATTTTACTTTCCTATAAAATTCTATTTCACCTTTTAAATCGATTAAACATAATATTGGATGAGCCGTCATGTTTTGGATACGTGTCCTTTAGAGAGGGATGAACGTGTGTTAAAGACGCATCCAAAATCATCTTAAATCAACTGAAAAATCATGAACGGAAGTTTAGTGAAAAAATAATACTCAAAATTGAAACTTTGACCGTAAAAATAGTAATAATTAGGTTATGCAAATCACGAAATAAAAAATCGCACCTCACTAAAGAGAAAAAAGACAACGACGCCTAAAAACGACATAAAAGTTGATAATAGCAACAAATGTGCACCGCGTTGACTCGCATGAAACAACATTTTCAGGCTTTAAAAAGTGAGAATCCGGTTCCGCGAAACCGTCCATTTATAGCTATCTTCTCGATCCTTATTTGAAATGTTTTTATGTTCAAATCGGACACTTAAGCCGAAAAAGTCCGGCCTCGGGAACGTCAAATGCGAACTCTTCGGTAGGCCCGGTCCCGTCACTTATATATATAAAATATTATATAATATTATATAATATTAACCCGAAACAATTTAAAAAGAAAAAACATTAAAAACAAGTAAGAAAACAGCATCAACATTGCCAAACTCCATTGATTGAACACTGGAATTTTGGGCAGAGAAGAAGGGAAGGAATCTCTGCGTTGGGAACTCGCAGACCTCTCGAGTTGCGATCACCCCAACTGGGTCAACTCGGTCTCTCTCTGAAACAGACACTCTCTTCGAGCTTTGAAGGGTTGGTGTCTCCATGCTCTGTGTTTGAGATGAAAAGAGTGTGGCCAACTTGTTTGATAAAATGTCTCAATGAAACTTAACCATTTCAGTCACCAATTTCCAGTCTTTAATCTATACACAGCAATGTTCGGTTTCTCTGTTTGTATTCATATAATTATTTTGGATGATGTAATCTGAAGCATTTACAAAGTCAAGGGGTTTGATTGTTCTGTGAGCAGCGACCTTGGACGAGCTTCCATGGCGGAAGTGTCTCCCCTGAACCAAAATCAGCATAACACTCTACTGATTCGGCACTTACCGAATGCCATTCCCGAGGAAACTTTATCCCGCCTCTTCACCCACTATGGCGCTTCTTCGGTTCGCTCGTGCCCTGCCCATGGCCGGTCTCTCTGCCTCAACTCAACCGTTTGTTATTCCTACTTTTATTGTGCTTTTCAGTTTCGGTCCTAATTTTTGTCTTTCCTTTCTTTGTGTTTGTCTGGCTTTTTTCGGTTAGACTGAAAAATTGTGCTTTTGTGGACTTTCACAACGAGACCTTGGCTATGCAAGCACAGCGCCAGTTAAACGGGTACTGAAATTACAAACGAATCATCACTTCCGTATTCTTATATGCATTTTTGTTAGGATTCATTTTCCGGGGATTAATGGTGAATTGTGGTTGGTATGGTTTGGTGGTTAGGTTGAGGTTTCTCGGCAAAGTTTTGAAAGTAGAAAGGGCCTCTAAGAAGACACCGCAACAAGATCAGGATGAGAATAAAGTTAAACCTGGAGACTGTGAAGTCCCAAGGGGCAAAAATGAAGGAAATCTGGCAGAAGGAGTCTTGAAGTCGAAATCCGTTCCTTCTGCTGAACCCATTGCACCTAGAATCGGTGTGGATTATCCCTTCCCGCCTTATCTCGAGTACGCAACTTTCTTTACCCTTCAGATTCATCAGATCTCACATGTTTCCAGTTTTGTAGCTTAACGATACGTGGAAGCTGTTATGCATATCATCATGCAGCTTGAGAACTTCATATTGATCTTCGTGATACTTGTAAATTTTACGTCACAGATATGCCTACCCACCGCCGGACGGGAATATCCTGACTAACATCATCAATGCACTTATTGCTGTTCCGCGTTTCTACACACAGGTTGTTGTCTATTTCATTTGGAGCCAGTAGAACTATAAATTAACTTTGAATTAGTCAACTTGATGGTTAAATCTCTTGCACGCACGTCTCTTTGTAGGTCTTGCACTTGATGAATAAAATGAATATTCCGCCTCCATTTCGTATGGCTATGCCGACTCCACCACTTCCACCGGTAGCACCGCCACCACCGCCTCCTCTTGAAGAAACAAAGCAACAGATGAAGGAAATATCTAGTGAGGAGTCAGAAATGGACTCGTCCGATGAGGTAATTGTTGAAACGTGCTGTTATATAGTGGGTAGTCATTAGTATTGTGGGTAAGTGGGTAGTTGTTTTCTTAGTCAGAAATGACTTGGCCATCCCCTGTTACTTTAGGTACGCTTTGGAGCCTTATGATCACATATTAGTCTAGCACATTATATATATATATATATATATATATATTTGTGTAAAGATTCTTTTTCTTTTTTTGTTTATAGGAGCACGGAGCTTCAAGGGCCTCAAAGCGTATCAAGCGAGATTCTATTCTACGCCCTGCAGCTGATAAAGGTGTAGCCCGAGATCCCGTAGGAGTGAAACCTGCCACTTTGACACCGAAAGAGATACCAGTGATCAAAAAGAGAAATCCCGTGCTGCAGGTATTTTATTTCTGTATGGATGATAATAAATAAGTTAACTGTATCATCTTAAGATACTTAATATCTTTTCTTCCTCGTCCAGATAAAAATTGCTCCTAAGGCAGATCAGGAGGAACGAAACCATGAGAGTGTTACAAGTGAAACCGAAGAACCGAAACCAGAAAGTTTAGACATCAAACCTTACGCCTTTCCAGAAGAGATACAGAGCAGTAAACTGGGCACAGAGGAGTTATTATCCCTTCCAGTGTTTAAGGTACGATCCGGCATTTAGTTTGTGTATTCTCACGCATCTTCCTTGCCATAATAAAATAGGGTACGACAAAGAAACTTACATCTCTTATGGTATTTTTATTACTGAGAAAATATTAACCACGAGGATCTTTTTTTTTTTTTTTGTATTATTTCACCATTAAATCTTATATTTTTATTTGTTTTGTATTATTTCACCATTAAATCTTATATTATTAATTTTTTCTTCTTATTTACATACAATGTTTCCTTGAATTTTGCAGAACTATAAACCCGGGGACCCTGCCCCTGTGTTGTATATCAAGAACTTGGCTAAGGATGTTGTTGTTGATGACTTTTACTACATATTTGGTGAGCTCTTTTAGTCTTCATTTTATTTCCAGTTCTATTTCCATCTACATATTCCGTACATTTCAAACCTATTTAGTGTTTGAAACCCAACATTGACGTAACTATTTCCTCGATCACTAACACAAAACACCCTCCACCACTAGCCAATTGGGTTTCATCAAGGTATTGAAATCCCGGAAAATTTATCTCGAATCGCACAAAACGCTGTCTCGCTTTTTGAGAGCAAGGCACTAACTCTCCACGATGTCTGCGGATTCAAACAAATTAAACAGAACATAAAAAACCTTTCTCCTACCAATGGGGCCACTTAATAAGGTTAACTAAAATGTATTCCTAATTTACATAATCAACCTTGATGCATAACGATAAAAGATAATAGAGGACATAAAAAAATAAAACTAAGTCTTTTCTTACCCTTCTCTCGGCGCTTATAACCGAGTAAAGGTCTATCAATATTCAATTGCGTGAATAAAGAAGTGATATGTTCTTTTAACTTTCCCTTTTCGCCGGCATAGGTGAAGAGTTATGAAATTTACATTTTTGCATATATCATGCACGATAACGCTGTAGTTCAAAACATTGATATTTGTCTAAACGCCTCAGTAGAGAGATTGTACTACCATAGTCTAACTTCAACAGCATAGGAAGCACGGTTAGAAGAACAGTTTTGCGATGTTTTAACAAGCTTATGCATGTGTCGCAGGATCGTTATTTGGAAGTAGTGATGCAGCCAAATCTAGCCTCAGTGTGAAGCTTATGCAGGTACAATCTGGTAACTTAGTCTCTTGACATTGATTCTCCTAAGAGAATTCAAAGTTGTCCAAAGATGAAGATTTAGTAACTATATGTTTCCTATTGTATTGAAAATGTCAGGAAGGAAGAATGAGAGGTCAAGCTTTCGTGACATTTGCTACTATCGAACTCGCTCATCAAGCTTTGGTATGTACGCTACTCCTATATTATCATCCCTTGAGTTAGGGGGAGAGAAAGTTTAGTACCGTTGTCTCTTGAGTTAGGGAGTTCTTCTTGGTTTAGGAAATCGTGTGGGATCCTCGACTTGGGGCCATACTATATATCTCTCTATATAAAGGAAAAATATAACTTACTCTAGGTCTCTACTAATGGTATTCCCCGCTGCAGAATCTAGTGAACGGTTACGAGTTCAAGGGCAAGCCAATGGTGATCCAGTTCGGCCGCAATCCAGCAGCTCCTAAAGAAAAATAGAAGCCGTTGTGTCGTCAAGCTTTCAAGGTCGGTTTCCAAGAATCTCTCCTTTAACCTTTTTCTTTATAAGTTTCAACTGGTAATATTCTAATAGTTACTTGAAACCCACTGCATTGTTACAGCCGAGTAAAATCATCGCGACCTTGATGATATTGCGTGGTCTAAGAAAAGGAACACTGAATCCTTCTTGCTAAGGTTTTAGGTACCCGTATTTGCGAGCGCTTTACTTTACTCTCTGGCGGCCAGCGTGGGAATTATTGTGCAAGTAATTGTTCTTGGTTTCTCCCACTTGCGCGGTCGAAAATGTCAACCTACAATACTCTATAGAAGAGCACAGGTCAACAAAGCTGTAAAAATTCACATGTATATTCTCTTGATCTTATGACCTTAACTGACAAAAACAGTGTAAAACTTAGAAATTCCCTTCATGGGTTTAATTAATTTTTGCTAGTTATTATCTTAATTAAGTGGGCTTTGTTGTCCATTTGGTTAAAATGAACCAACATATGTAAGGTGCCACTTATAATGTGGTTGGGCAGTTTTGATTTTGCTTCACTTTGCATCAAGACTCTCGGGAGAGGGAAGCCCGTGTCTCCGGAGGGTCGGATGTGACTTTGATTCCTGTTTGCAGAGTTATCTCGTTGCGTTTTGTGCGCATATCAAGGCGAATCACAGGCTGATAATCGGGATTATATAGAGGGAACGTAAAAAGAGGATATGTGAATGGGAAATTTGATGACGGCGAGGGGATGTATTGTGGATGCCGAGAATGTCAGCTCTTCGTAACGGACAACAATAGCGACGAATATAATCTAACAATAAACGGTTATTTCGGTAATCATCGGCTTCTGCTTTGATTGATAAAATTCACGAAACATCGTCAGACACATTAGACAATGTCAAATGCTTAATTAGAGAATTTCCATAGAAATAGAAATTGTCCCAACTTGTAGGAACAAGATGTGGTTAGGCAAAAGTTGAAGATATTATAAAAATGGCTTAGAAAAAGAGACGTCGGAGAATAGCTCAAGTAAACTCACGTCATGCATGGCTCATCATAATACAATAATTTACAGTTTACTTTCTATTTTAGATCATTATAATCGGAGTGATGGATACGCTCAAGACTTTAGGACTCACACGAATATAATTACTTATTCCAAAGGACTACATTTTATCACCAAATTTTAAGCAAGCATTGTTAGAAAGGATAATTGTGGTAAGAGTGCAATTTTTTTTAAATATATTTTTCAGATTTCAATTGAGCTTAGTTAAGGTCGTGAAAGTTTGTATTTTTTATTGATTTCGTCCGATGTATCTCCATTAATGTTAAATTTGTTACACCGTGCAACTCAAAATCACTTTCTTTTTCTCTCTCAACATTTTGAGACTTTCCTTGTTAATTACTTAAATTTAAAGCATAATCTGTAAATGATTTAAAATTTACAAAAATATATGAAGAAAAAAAATTGATCAAAATATAAAATTTACGATTTTAAGTAATTAATTAGTGAAATTGAAAGCTTAAAAATATATCAAGTTATTTTGAAATTTTTTGAGTATTTTTACTGTTATTATATTTTATTAGAAAGCTTGGGGCAAAACAAAAAGCGGCTTTGTGTCGTTTTCATTTAGGACATCAGAAATTGGGAAGTTCACACTTTATGCCCCACCAACAATCAAAACCAACCACATAAAATAAAGTAAAAAAAGCTTATAATTTATATATTGCTTTGGGTTTGGACTTCTTTTTGTGGGATCCACATACGACACAACAATGCACAAATATAGTTAAGTACTTAATTAGATGTCAATGATATTATTATTATCAAGTATGCGTTATTCTAATTGTACTAAGGGTAAATTACATAAAATCTCACTTCATATTTTAATCTTATTTTATCGCCGTGTAAGAGTACTAAAGTAACTTTTTTTTTGGTACTGTAAGTTTCAAGTGACTTTCGTTGTAATTCAACCGCCAAATGTCACATGTCACATTCTTACACGCCCACATATTTCAAATTTAGGTTGGCATCACCTACAACTGGGTTAATAACACCGATGTCGTTGATGCTAATTCCGAAGTCATACACTATTCCTACATAAGATCTAAGGTAGGTTTTGTTTACTAAAACAACACTAAAGTCGGAGATACTAACCCCGAATGTAAGGTTACAAACTCTGACCGAATTCGAGGAAAAGTAGAATGCATGGGCGTGTTAAAATGTGACAAGTGACATTTAGCGGGCGATTCATAACGAACTTGAAACCTATAGTAATACACAAAAGTTAGTTGTGGTACTTTTACCACAACGAAATAAGATTAGGAATATACCGTAGAATTTTGTATACTTCAAAGTAGTTTTGCCTAAATTTACCCTTTTACTAAATAGTAAATACATATACTCTCTAGATTTTAAAAAATAAAAAAAATAAAATAAAAATAAAAATACACTCTTCCAAATCATTTTGACTTTTTTATTTTCGTTGGGTGGTAACAAAAAGACAAATACATAAGAACTTACCCAATTTTAATTACTTTACTTACTCTAATATTTTAAGGCAATTTTTTTGCACCTTACTTACTTTACTTGTTTTGTACCATTCAAAAAAATATATATGTTTTGTTCATTAACGGAAAAAAAAAAAAAAAAGTGAAGCAAATCCAGAGATGAAAGTACAATGATGCTAATATGGCATAAGCCACACAAGTATAAATTCGTTATTATTGCCCATTTTTACCCATTTCCATTCTTAGGCAAAAGTTACCATCTTCCAAAATGTACACCCCTTTTAACGGCAAATCTTCTAATATTCTCATCTCACCACTCTCGCATTACTACGTGGCACACTATCATTGGCTGCAGCTTTCAGACACACGTGAGCTCGGCCGTACCCGATCAGACTCACCCGTCTGCATCTCTTATTCTATATTGCAATCATCACCATCTTCGTTGTTAATCTAGTTTTATATCATTAACCCTTTTGCCTCCTCTGCAATATCTACAGAATATATAGATATATATGTATATATTATATATTCATCAAAAGTTGTGGAGTCAATATCGTTCAAACATTCTCCAACATTGGACGGCTCGAATTCGAGCTCTGCAATTGGGTTCTTCGACAGCTTTCCGCTGCTTCGGGCTTTTTCATGTGAATTCTCACTTGGGTTCTTCCAAAGACTGAGCCTTGCTTCGTCTCCATAGCCATAACCATGAGGAGCTTCAAAGACTTGTGGACGGAGAAGACTCTGGTTGGACTCGGCTTGGGACAGTTGCTCTCTCTGTTGATCACCTCCACTGGCTTCTCCTCTTCCGAGCTCTCCAAAAAAGGTGCTTTATATACATATATATATATATATATGTATATGCTTTATATGTATAGATGTAACTGTTGATGCATATTGATAATGATATTGCACTGAATTACTCTATGTCTGTGTTGTTCTTGGATGTGTTATAGTTCTTGTTCTTCATAGTTTCACTTGTTTTCGTTTTTCGTTGCGGAGATGTCAGTTCATCGAATATTTTTTCGTGTTTTGTAGGAATCGATGCTCCAACTTCGCAGTCGTTTCTGAACTATGTGCTCTTGGCTATTGTTTATGGAAGCATTTTAATTTATAGGAAGAAGCCGCTTAAGGTTTGTCGGTTTACGCATCGTTTTTTGAATTTTAAGTGCCGGTGTAGCTCTGTTATTGAATGAGTTCATATAATTATAAAGATTGTCATGTAGTTGCGGGAATTATCCGTGTAAGCTTGGCTCCTCGTGTCTAGGACTGTAAACTTTTGGTAGCTGAAAGTTGAGTGAAATGAGGGTCGTGTCGGGATCTGACAGGCCTCGGAAAGAACCGATGTTTAAACCCATCAACCGTATCACGAGATCATTTGAACATGGCACTTTGATTCAGAATAAACACGCCGTTTGTTTCTTTAAAGGAAGAAGTAGGGAATGGATTCATTCAGATATATCCAAATTTTCTGGTAAAATTTTAAACACCGCAACACTGACAAGTTATCTGCACGTATCAGACGACACCATTGAAGTTTGATAAATATATATTTATATATATACTTTTTATAGAATACATAGCAGTGCTTTGAAGTTTGAAGCTTCTCATTGGTTTTGAATTGATGCAGGCGAAATGGTATTATTACGTAATTCTCGGATTGGTAGACGTTGAGGCCAATTTTCTAGGTGAGATTGTCTTTACTTCTTTTCGGTGTCTATTATCATTTGCATTAAAATTCTTTTACCAAACCCGGAGAGGTTTGTACTTGCGTTCTGTGACTCGTATCCGTACGAACCAATATGATCGAAGAACAAATTCTTCAAAATTAATAAGGTAAAGATTGGGAGCAATTACACTCTTTGTTCTGTTTCAATAAAAAAGCTCGTCTTCAACTTCACAAATTTGTTAAATTCATTTTCAACGGCTCTTCATTGGCGTGTTAATGATTGTTCGATGTGCAGTTGTGAAGGCGTATCAGTATACGTCGATTACGAGTGTAATGCTGCTGGACTGTTGGGCTATCCCCGCTGTGATGCTTCTCACTTGGATTTTCTTGAAAACAAAATATCGATTCAGAAAGATAAGCGGTGTGGTTGTCTGCATTGCCGGCCTCGTCCTTGTCGTGTTCTCGGATGTTCACTCCGGTGAAAGATCCGGTAATCCGTCATACTTATGCTAAACCGTTGCTCATGTATAAACGTAGAGTCAAGGATACTTAGGGAATCAGCCTTTGTCTTTATTACGTATCAAGGGTATTTTAGACTTTGATTGGATTGCGGGTTCCAAGTCTACCCTTTTTTTTAATTCCTCATAAATGATTCAGAAAATTCATCTCAATTCATAATCTGAAAAATTAACTTATTTGTTTCTGAATTTGATTATTGCCAGGAGGAAGCAACCCGCGTAAAGGGGATTTACTCGTAATAGCCGGTGCTACGCTTTATGCTGTCAGTAATGTCAGCGAGGTATGTCATTTTAACACGTTACAGAGCAACTCGGAAGTTGCGATTTTGATGAAACTCGCTTGAGGTTTAAAGTAAGAGCGAAACCATACATTGTGATTGTTATACGGCCTGTGATCGTGACCTCGTGACGAGAGCCGTGCTAATGTGAACGCTCATATGCACAAAACCAATCCCTCACACCCTAATTTTTCCTCACGCGACACTAGAGTAATTCGGCTGAAAGATAATCTCCATTAATGAGAGGACACATTAATATGTAGGTCGTCACTGATTACTACTGGGCGTTTCTTAACGAGCTCTTTTAATTGTAATGATTAAGCGACTAAATAATAAATTACATAACTTAAATAGAAAATAAATCTTAAAGCATAAAATAACCGCCCACTCCCGAGGGCCCGGCCTGCTAGTTTGTCAGCCCAATGATACAGAAACGTGTCAGATTGGTCGCGATTTATTTTACAAATGCATTGTTTTTATGAATAATGCAGGAGTACCTTGTGAAGACTGCGGATAGGATTGAGCTGATGGCGATGCTGGGCCTCTTTGGCGCCATTATTAGCGCCATCCAAGTGTATCCTTCTCTTTATTTCGTTGCTTCACCGACAAGTTATTCTTTTCGCACTTGCGTTCTATAACGTCTATGATCGAGCCAATGAGACATGAATCGTTCCATGTTTTAGCCTTAATAATTTGAACAGAAGCATATTCGAAAGGGATAATCTCCAAGCCATTCATTGGTCACCTGGGGCTGTAAGTCTCTCTCTCTCTCACTCCCGCCGGACTTGGTTGTATGTGTTTTTGTACAAAACCGAGCTTGGAACTTATTTCATCAAAGAAAGCCCTATGGCGATTTTTTCTAGATGATCTGTAAATCGTCATTACGTATCACATTGTTAGATGACTTATACACGGTGTTTTGATTTTCAGGCTCTTCCTTTTTTCGGATTCTCGGTGGCTATGTTTCTCTTTTACTCCTTGGTTCCGATCTTGCTTAAGGTACGTACGGTTAAAATGAAATTTTCAGCCATGGAAGATACGGAAATCGGAAGTAGATCTTGCTAGATGACTGCTTTAAGTTGATGTCATTTTGCATGTCTTGCAGATAAACGGGTCAACGATGCTAAACTTATCTTTGTTGACTTCGGACATGTGGGCCGTCGTGATTCGCATCTTCGCTTACCATGAGAAGGTTTCTTCTGACCTAGTTCACTTCCATAAAAAATTAAAAAGAAAAAAAAAAAAGACATTTTCATCAAAACGAAAATCGATTAAGAAAAAACTAACTCCGACAATGCGCATTGGCAAGTATTTACTGATAGAATTTGGAATATACATTTTTCTTTAGGTCGATTGGATGTACTACGTTGCGTTTGCTGCTGTTGCTGTCGGCCTCGTGATCTACTCCGGGTATGACAATCCTAACTTGTCGCCGGTATATTACGGCTTGTTTGCGAAGATCGATTAATATAGTCTTTTGGATTATATTGCAGTTTTGACAAAGAGGAGATTCGCCGCGCTGATGTGGCAGACGAAGAAGCCGAGAGAAGCAAGCGCTTTGACGAGGAAGCTGGCTCTGGCAGCCGCAACAGGGGATCCGGCGAGAGGAGCTCGAGAATAGGCGATGCCTCGAGCAGCGGTGCCGAGCGGGAAATAGTAGATAGCAAGAGCGCGGGAAAAGAAGTGCAACATAAGGTATAAGATTGGCTTCGTCGGCGCAACACTGACGACCGAATATTATGGTTCATGAAGATGAACTTCTTCTTGTTAGCTTTAGAACTACTTCCCACAGTATGAGAATATATTATTGAGAATGAACGTTCAATTATATTAGGGTTTCAGTTTATATGTTTTTTTATTTAATAAGACATGTTTTTCTCTTAAGAAGCGCTGGCTTACTCTTATAGCGAATTCGGTCTCATTATTCCTCAAAGATAAAACCAGGGGTGAAAAGAAAAACCGCAAAGACGAATTTTGTACCGAATACTGAATTGAAACGGTAAAACCGAATGCATCGATTCCGTGTTTATCCTCTTCAACCAAGTAATCAACAAAAGTCAATTCAACAGACCTCGGAGGGCACAAAACTGCTTCTGGATTTCAAACGATCGTGAAGGTGTCACGGCAGTTCAGGCCATAGAAAAGGAATCCTCTTTGGATTTATTTGATTTATTGAATGCAAACTTGTCCCTTGTGCGTACAAAAGATTCACCAAGGAAAGAAGAAGCATTGTATTGCGTGTATCTATTCTCTCCTTATTACCGCCGTTGCTAGAAAGCAGCAGGGTTCCTTACACTATTATTACCGCCGTTGCTTCTCATTTTTTTCCGACGCGAGCGGGGAAACAAAAGCTGCTGAATCTGCTTCTCCGCCGAAAGTTCAGAAGTGGCCTGTATTCATCCATTCACCCATATGATTATATAGCCAGAATAAGTTATATCTTCAACAGCTACACTATATAAACTCAATAAATCAGTGTTTCATTAAGGGGAGTTTATGATTCTTCAAATCTTAACACTCAATCAAAGAAATCTAGAAGCATAAATTACAGGGTTACCCTTGACGAGTCTAAAACATACAAAAGTCTATCATAAACATGAAGTATATATGTTTTTTCTGAGAAATTCTCACTATGATTGAATTTATTTGTACCGTCTAATTCTTATAGAAGGAAAAGGTTCTCGCATTGCCACAAAAGATTAAGGAAATATCTTAGCTCTATTCATCACTACACGTCACCGTTAACATTTTCAAAATTCGTAAGAACGTCACCGTAATCTAAAATTCACCATGAGGGTTACAAAATTTCTCACCCGGACTTTGAAGGGGAAACGGTGAGTTTGTATGTCTCGTCCTAGCGAAACCCTAACGTCCATTCCGAGACTGTCAACTCCGATCAATTTAGCTCCCTGAGAAGATACACATATCATATGGTTTAGAAGTTTGTAGCATTTTACACTTGAACTGATATCAATCTCTATCATCTTGATGCAAAAACTTTAGAAGTTTACGGGAAAACTGATAAAAGAAAATGATAAGTTCATGCGGAAAACTGAGACATAAACTAGCTTTAAAGGGTAATTTGATGCAGAATGATAAGTTCAAGGGGTAAACTCATGCAAAAAAAAAAATTCAGGGTGCAATTTGATACAAAGTGATATGTTCATGGGGGTATCGATGGTAACTAACGCATTAACAAAATAACTAGAGCATATAACAAAATCATAACTAAGACATAAAAAGTAAGATGTTACCTCAGCATGAAGGCCTTTCTTTTTGCAAAGAGCTTTAAGGGCAACATCACATTTAATTCCCTTTTCCCGGAAGTGCTCTACGATTGTCGAAATCGAATGCACCAGCAAATCGGGCTCGGCATCTTGAAATTTTTGCAAACCAATTGCAGACCATTGTTAAAGAAAAAATCACGTCAATCAAGTATCATAAAATTTCTACCTGGAAAAAATAAAATGACATGTGTTTTTTTTTAAACTAGCCAATACTTGAACTCATATAAATTCAAACGTTAAATCTCAAAAATCGCATTTAAGTGAGAGAAGGGCGACTTAAAGAAAATATCAAGATGATTTGTATGCAATGTATGCAGCTCTTTATAGACTTAGCGATCAAATATCAGTCTTCTCTCAATTTCTGTAAAGTTACGATTATGTTGTGTGATTCTTTATTTCTTTTATTTTGTCTCATAAGATACATTTGTTACCCAAAAAATAAAACAAAAAGAGATAAAAATGGAAGATAAAAAATTACAAGTATGAGCATAAAAAATGAAATTTACATGCCTGAACACCATAGACGGAGAAAAGGTCGATCTTCAAAATCTCTAACCGGTACAAAGTTGAGCGGTAGTCGTTGCCTCGATCACGTTTTGAATTAAGACTCGAACTTTCATCATCTAGACGAGAATTTTAATATAGTCAAAGGGACATATTGAGCTATGATAAAAATATGTTTTAGGATCTAAGTATACTTGAAAAGAATGAGTAGTAATTTGTCGAACTTTATTCAGCTGATACAGTTCTACCCGATAGATTCAGTTAAATTATTATATTTCAAATCACACCGAATTCGCAAAAACGTTTTACGATGTAACAATCTAAATATACAATACCTGTCCACTCCGAATGGTACCCAACACGATCTTCATCTGCATCATCACCATCATCTCCGTAGTGAAATAACCTTCTGATATATATTTCTTCATCCGCAAAAGCAGGTCTGAGACATCCCAATATCGAGACACCATTCGAGGGGTGTTCCATCTTCTGATCATAATCCGTATCGATGACCTAAGCATTATATTAAACAGGTAAGCAGAAACTGCATGATAAGCGCTTCATAAAAATCAACTCTGTAGCAAGTAGCAACATC
Source organism: Parietaria judaica (assembly GCA_954871525.1). Lineage (NCBI taxonomy): Eukaryota > Viridiplantae > Streptophyta > Magnoliopsida > Rosales > Urticaceae > Parietaria > Parietaria judaica. The sequence continues at coordinate 27,628,455 of OX940872.1, forward strand.
ATAACTGTTGTAAGATAAGGAGTTTTGTAAGACCTTTAACTATTACTAACAAATTAAAACCTTCTATTATATCATAGGTTATCAGGGACTTTTAGGAGTACTTAAGTTAAGTAATTGGAGACGGCACGTGAGTTTTAGTTACCCTAACGTCTTTTTGGAGAGCTTGCATCGTGCTCTCGAAGGAGCAGCCGTTGTGTTTGTAATCGGTTTCTTTATTCTATTGGTACGTTCTTGTTTTGCTTATTTTCCTACCTTATGTATCAAGGTGAAAGATTAACTGCTCTACAAAATGGTGCTGAAGGAAAATACCAAAATACGTACTTAAAATTCTTAACATATATCCGCTCTATAAGTAATATTGCTTCGATAGCAAATGATTGGAAGCCAAATTGCTACTAGTTTCAGGAACTAGAGCGTAATATTTCATCTCAGATACCAATTAAAAAATACCATGAATAGAGAGAGGAGATTATATATTTATCATAAGAAGGAAATATCACCTTTGTCAAGCACTTGGAAAAGTAAATAGGATGTATGAAGTTAGAGGTGTGTGGCATTCTCCGGTCAAATGGAACATCAGAAACTTCAGACTCTGAAACCTATGAAATAGCAACCGCTTATGAAGTATGCAACCCCCGATAAGAAATCTATTATGCAACATGATATGAGGATGAGTATAATAAGAAAAGAACAACGATAAAATTAAACCTTACATTTGATAAGAAACAAGTGCATCAACTGAAATCAGTACAACATAGATACAGGGAGCGGTTCATAACAATAGACAAAGCCTAACGAAAAATACAAATTAGAAATAATTCACAACAAAGATCGAAACACTTGGGTTTTTCGAACAATTATCAAACTTGAACGGATGTTAGGATGTGTGAACAGAGAACAAAAAACAATCTAGATGGTCAGAAATTACATGGAATTTAAATTTTCTTTCCTTCTTTTAATGCTTTGCATATGATTATTAGAGAACTATTTAAAAGGGGACAACTTAGATGTTTATTGCTTATTTCACTAATAAACCTACCAAAATTTATATCTCTAAGTTCTTGTCATTGAGAATGTCCTGTTTGTCGTAACTAAATCACAATGCTTAACGTCTTTTCATCTTCTTTTGCCTTCACTTCAAGCTCTGTATTCTTCACCTTTAAGAATAAAGACAATGATACACGAAATTCAAGAATGCTTACCTCGTAATACTCATCATCAAAGGCCATTTCATCGATACTGCCATTATCAGCAATGTTGTATTCACTAGCCATCCTTCTATTCTCGTACGTTGGCATGTCAATTCCAATCAAAGCGTTCTGAATGCAAAGCATCAAGATTAATATGGTAGCAAATAAACATGTAAATAAATGAATAAAGTAACCAAAATTAAACAAATCGCGAGGAGAAAAATTGGGAAAATTGTATAAAGAGAGCAAATAAATCAATGGATAAATTGAAGAACTGAGCTATCCTAACTTTTGAAATAATAATTCTTCAGAAATATTATTTGTGCAACGAAGAATTAGTCATTTCTTCATCTGAACACTTATCCAAATAATATTATGAACCGATCCTTACCACAGGATTACTAGCTGCAGGGTCTTCTAATATGTTTGCATCATCGAGTATTTCAACATATATATCTATAAAAGCAATATTAACTTTCAGTTTGAATAATAAAATATGTAATAAAACAACACCGGTAAGTTTTAACCCAACAAATATACAACAATATGGAAAAGAACACACCTCCGTAATCATCAATAACATATTGGAAGTCGGCCCATGTAATATTATCGTGTGGTTCACAATGTACCGGGCCAGGAAATATTAGCATAGCATTGCGGTTGGCCTGATACAGCATATAAAAATTAAAAAATAATCAAATTATTATTCGCATAACCAGTCAGCAACACTCATTCTCGGGTCAGAAATATACTTATAAAAATGGCGAGATATAGAAAGAAAGAAAAAACCTCAATGGTTGTCCTTGCAATTTCAGCAGAAGTGAGTTTAGCTTCCCATATGGTTTTGCTTGCTTTTAACTCTTCAAGAGGATGATAACCTCCGTTATTCGAGTAATTAGACGAATCGGGGACAGAGTCCGAGTAATCTGCAGCAACTGAAGCTTTCCAGAGGCCAAGGTCACGACCGATGGGCATCCATTGGAATTGTGTTGAGCCCATCCCAAACAATGGATTCATGCTTCTAAAAACAATCCAATAAAACGGTAATGTGACGTTGATAGCGATTAGTACAGATGACTTAGTTTATCAAATTGAAGTAAGAAAAAGTGATGGAAATAATTACACGTGCAGTTAAGGCTGACAAGGCCGCAACGAATTCAAGCGAATACCGAACAATATGAACAAACTAACCTTAAACCGGCATAAACCGGAACCATTCTACTATCTAACTGAGAGGTGTTGAGCCTGGTTGTAATCCCATACGACGTCGAACAATAAACTCCGTCTTCAAGGCATGAATGACAATGAGAGGGACCTGAAACAATATTAAGCTTCATATTATTAACACCAATAATCGAAAAATGTAAAATACATAAATCCGCATAACTCAGTGGCAAAAACCTCAAAAATTATTAAGAAAATACACGACACGAAGGAGGCAGCCTTGGCAGCCGCAGCCGCCACAATCGAACTCCCGGCAAACATTCTCTCTTTAAAAAAAAAAAAAGTTACAGAGTACGCCGCGGCGGTCGCGGCAGACCTCCTCCCTCGAAGGTCGCGGATTCCGCAAGTGTATTTCCATGGCACCGCGCTTCCGCGGCAAACAAAATCTGAGCTACGCTAAGCTAAGCTAGTAGTTAGATTATTGCAGAAATTACAGTTGAATAACAAAAAAAGAACGAAATCAGTCGTTTCCGTTGAATCATATGCTTCTAAAGAGACGATCATAATACCAATTCCTCCAAAATCCAAAATCCAAACTCTTGCAAACCTAAATTGGGACGAGTTCCATGCAATATACAGAATCAAGAATCCATTCCTGAAAACGGAATCGTACGGAAAGGAGGAAATCAGACTGAGGGTAGGATTACCGAGAGACAGCGGAGAGGGAACAGAAATGGCCATGCGAAGAAGATGGTGTGGTGTGATCGATCACGATCAGGACATCAATGGAAGATCGAGCTCGCTGTCTCCATCTCTGTGAGAAAGAAAGAGATTCTTGGGTTTGGATTTTAGTGAAGATCTTCGTCTGCATTTATTCAAGTCTGAACTGAACATCACAGTCAGGTCAGGGCAACAAAAGCTGGATTTCATTTCTATTTGCGGCATAAGTATTCAAATGAGACAAGATGTTCGATAGCTGTATCATGTACTGCCACAGTGCTAAAATAATTAATCAACGTCCGTAAAAAAATTGGAACATAAACGTACGTTGAAAGGTTAAAAATCCATTTTGATAACCGAGGAAAATACATTAAAACCTCTATAAATTAATAATGTCGGGACCAGAGAATTTATTGATGAAAAAAGTCAGTCATGTTAGTTAAAGTTGGGACTTATCCAAAAAAAAAAGTTAAAATTCAGACCATACAAAAGTATAATTTTATCATGTTAATTTAGCAAGATTCTACTCTAATTATAGCTAAGTTTGGGTTTTGATACATGTGTGATAATTAAAAAAAGGGTAAATAAAGCAAATGCTCATTTGTCTCTCTATGTTTCATAACCACCAACATATTGATATATGGACTAATATCCCTTTCAAATTTTAAATTACGTTAAAATTTAAACCATGTATAATCTTAATTTCATTTTTTAAATTAAAATAAAAAAACAAAAAATTTCCCTATATGTAGCAAACTAATTGATTTTAAAATAACTGGTCAATTTTAAAAATCCCACAATTAAATTCAAAATATTTACAGATATTCAGTATTAAAACGAGATAATTTAAAAATAAAATTTCAAAAAATTATACCAATTATATTACGCTTAGAAAATAATTCTGATCGATATTTTTTCCTTAAAAATATGTAAATACATATCTGGTTGATTTTAAACATCCGTTAATTATAATCCAAATATTTTCATCGTATTAATTACTATTAAAACGAATTTGTTTCATTAAAAATTGATAAATACATTAAATCGTTTATTTCCTTAAAAATAGCTAAATATCGTCTTTCTTTGTTAATCGAATTTTCAAAAATCAATTAAAAATCAATCCTATTGTATTTAGGTAACTATATTTAGGATTCTATATTTACGTAATTATATTTTTACGATTTAAAAATTGGTAACTATATTTACAATTTAGTAATTTTATTTACGGTAAATATGTTTTCAGTAATTTTATTTACGATTTACAAAATGGTAACTATATTTATGATTTAGTAATTTTATTTACAATTTCGTTGTTATAGGTTTCTCATCTATTTAGCTTCGTAGTTATATGTTTCTCATCTATTATATTTTCAAAAAATTTATTTACGATCTACAACTTTGTAACTATATTTACGATTTAGTAATTTGTAACAATTTTGGGAATCTGTAATTAATTGATACGGTGATAATGAAGATTTTTTTAAAGTACCATAATAAAATGATATCCTAATTAATAGGTTGAAATTTTCAATCATAATTATAGGAACACATAATTTTAAAATTAATATATATTATACGAAAATTAAAAATTAGAATTAATATTAGTGTTAATATGGTCCAAAACAGTTTATTGAAAGGCATAAATTGATTTTATAAAACTATTGTATTTCTGTTAAATTTTAGGTTTATTTTGAACATTTTGTGAGTTTTCTTTTTAAAAAAATGCTTTTAATATTTCATATGATCATAGATAAGATTTCCATTATGAATCTTTTGTTTTTATTATTGAGTTGATGTTTTTTTCACTGTCATTATATTTTCAATAAATTGGGTGAAAATTTAGAATTAGATATTTTCTTAGATAAGTAGATTCTAATGATTTTATGATATTTATACTAGATTGAAATATATCGTCGTATATGTAAATTTTAATTGTCGTTGACATTCTCTTTGTATTTTTCTTATTATGACATATCGTCTTGCATTTTCTTGTCGCAGACAAGAAAAATGTCATTTTCTAACAACCATGTCGTTTTTAAAGAGAATGTGACAATATATTTGTGCCAATAATATATCGATAAATTTTCATTTTTTTATAACAAAAACAGCATACAGAGGCCACAAAATAATATTGATGGTCTAATTTTATCCGTGCTGATTTAGCATGTATTGAGTTAGCGCCACGTGTACTTCTCAAGTTTAATAAAATTATTGACATTTTAGAGTTTAATTATTGACGCCTAAACATGTCCGTCGTGTAACAAACCTTAAAGAGAAACTGTAAAAATTCAGAGAAAGAATTTGCCTAAAAACGTTATTTGGGATTTCATTAAAAAGTATACCCTAAAATATCCCCCATGCCAAGACACAAACACGATTAGAAAAAGGGTGTGAATCTTCATAAAAACTCAAATAAAGCTATTGTCCAATTTTACCTGAATTCAGACCTCAACAGTATTTTTACGCCTCTTGGTGCCGCTAAAAAGAAGAAGTCGAAAATATGCCGGCTTAGTAAAAATTCCTCCTTTTAAAATAAATGATAAGATAAAACATGCCTAGAGAACAGCAAATAGAAGAGGAGATGGCTGAGTTGTTAACCTCCCACTGGTTAGTAAAAAATCAACAAAACAGCCCACTGAAATCCTTTATGGGTACTTTTGCCACCCCTGTTTTTACTCTTGCTGTTTTTATAAAGGGTACTTTGTGGTCACTCCAAGCAGCGCTGACGTGGAAATGTGGTTGCCAAATGCTGTCTGAAAGTGAAAAATAAAGGCGTGCTGACGTGGCTGGCTGGTAAAGGGAAAATGGTGATGTGGACATGAGTTGACTTTTTGACTTTGACCGATCAGCGTGCCAATTCAGCAGGATTCAGCTTGGTTCTTGATGTTTTCATGAAATTCTAGACACAAAGAGAATTACAAACTTTATATATACATACATACATCGTGATTTATACATTTCTCGCCGTGATGTAAGCGATTAAGACGGCAACATAATGCCTCAATTTTTAAAGGATCTCAAATCACCGACTGCTGGAAATGGTGGACGACGCAATGCATGGAAGAAATGGGAGATCAGCTTCTTCGTTATTTGTTGGGCTTGTATTATTTTTTCACGGGTGAAAGTTTCAATTTTATGGAGTAAATAGTAAAAGGGCCTAGTTCTCTTTGCTTTTCCGATTATACTATGAGGGCCGGCAGTGCCGGGGACCAATATTAGAAGATACTTTAAGAACACAATTTGCACCCCTATAATAAGATAGATAATAACAAGTCCATTAAGTATATCGAGGGATTTTGTTCTATCTTAAGAACATATTAACATTCCATTAAACATTGGATATATTTGTTCCCTTATACTTGGATGTAAACGGTTTGATTTATCTCTCTTGTATCATCATAAAAACACAAGCAAATGTTCAAATAATTTGATGATTAGGTTTTTTATTACTGTTGAGAAACTTTTATTACACGTAGAAAGTGTATGGAACTTCTTTTTGTAATATTATTTCTTAAGACAAATACAAAATAGAAGAATTAAGTTTGTGAAAACCAAAAAAGAATCTTCGTTACGTGTGTTTCACTCAAATAGAGGCAATTATTCTTTGTCCAATGAAACTCATGCATGTGCTCGCTCATCAAGACTCCATTGACTTCAGTTCAGTCTACTTGCTCATAGTAAACAATAAAACTAGGGTTTCATATGATTTAGTATCAGGATCGAATCTCTATCTCGTCTACTACATTGTTGTTGTGGGAACTATACACTCTATAAATTGGAAAACACGTCGTCAAAATACTACATCCTTCTCGGTGTTTGAATACCGACTCTCACGCACAATAGAGAAACTTGCAGAACCCTAGGAAGAGGAGGAGACCGAATTATCTTTGGAGAATTAAGACTGGATTATGTTTAATGAGCTCATGGACTGTGCATTTAGTGACGGTCTATTTAAACCCTATAAATTCGTTAATGTTATTAAAATGTATTTTCTTCCCAAAAAAAATTGGTTTAACAGAACCGGATCAAGAGAACTTGAATCCCTATTCTTCTGGACAATTAAAATCGAGATGTAGAATTTCCAAATTCCTGTATCTAAGACAACCCAAAAAAGTTAATTAATTTAACCATGATCGACTAATCTAAATTAGATGGTAATAATTTGATATACTCAATCAGATTAGTAGCTTTGCACCTTATTTTATAAATCATCGATCAAAAATAATAATAAAAATTGGGTAAGGCATTCAATTACAAGTGGGTGAATCTGATTGCATGAGATTAATTTATTGTGTAAAAACTGGTTTGTCTCGAAGTACAAGCACATATAGAATCTTGTCAGTAGGTACACAGCGACACACATATTAATATATTATATAGTTTTAATAAATTTGAATTAATGTAAATGTTCGAGAATAATTGGCATATTTTATTGGGGGTTAGTTAATGGTATGAGCAAAGCAAATTTAACAGCTTGGCCACATCATAATTGATACATCATCAAGATCAAAAGTATATATTTATTAATCCATAATTAGGACATTGCTTTGAATTTTAAAAGTTTTAATCATCATTTTCTTCATCCACAATATCAACATGTTTTGCATTAATGATTATTTAGACCAATTTCATTCGAACTCTCCATTTTACAGCAAACGTCACATCAATCATTACCTTATCTCTATCCGAACTCTATTTTTAACACTAAATAAAATATTCTTTTTATATTTATATTTCTCTTATTTATCTTCGTACCTTTATATTAATTTACTATTTATTTTTTAAGTTTCAAGAATGGCGATGGAAAGAAAGCAACAAGTTTTACGTCACTGAGTGACAAAGGAAATATTCATTAAATAGACCGCCATTAACAATAATATCTACAAGGAAATATTAGAAATAAGAGCACCATTTAGGTCAAATTTACTAGACATGTCTAAACTTGTAAATAATTTATTTTAATCCCAATTTCCATTCCATTACATTATACAGTTTAAATTTAATAATATTAGTTCGAGTTGGGATTGAAAAAAAAAATATTATTTACACGATACTATTTATTGAATTGTGTCTTGGCAAACACATGAATAACTAAATTTTTGTAGACCTCTTCAAGAGTTCTCTCTGTCAAAAGATGATCTTCTAAGTTTAAAAATAAGAATGGAGAAAAAAAAAATCTTCGAAGAATCAATGAGAAATGGGAAAATGCTCAACAACTATGTGAAAAAATGTAATTAAAAAATAGACACTTCTAAAGATCTTTTCTTGTGGCATTGAAACACCATAAAAGATTGAAGGAGGTGATGTTTGAAGTCATTGCTTGCAAATCTTTAGAAATCAAAGACCAACCTAATCTACATATATGCATGCATGTTGTCCACATTATGAATAAAAGAAACCAAATTAACTTAACTAAAATTAATTAATTATTTAATAAAAACCCATGATTTTCTTAATGGATGCTTATCTAGAACCTTGTACAAATTCAATAACGTTGTCAGAAATCGAAGGTAGAAATAACATATTTTGGTTGGGTAAAAACTATACATAACTAGTCGTCAATAAATTCAAATACGTGAAACACGAGGTTGTGGTCAAATTGTCAACGACTTAAGTCGTTAATTTTTTCGACTATACAAATTCATGATGTATCACATGTTTAAAAAATAATAATCGTCTTTTTTTTTTTATCCTAATAAGCGATCTTGAGTTATTTATTTGATAAAATTGACTTTAATATGGTGAAATTTCTTTGTGCAACATAAGCAGTGTTAGTAAAAAAAAAAGTCACAACCTAGTTTCATGTCATAACTTTATTCATTCAAATTAATTTTCTATATTTTTTGCCTTTATGTTTTAGGCATATTATTATTTCGTATTTGATTTTTTAAGTTTAAGCTTGATCCGTCTCAACAACCCTTAACAGAGATTTTTCCACCAGGAATTTCTCCACCAGAGATCTCCCCACCAGCACTTCCCCTAGCAGAGAAGGGCCCTAGCATAAATACCTCTACCAGGAGTGCCCCCGGGCAGAAGTGGCTCCCTACCAGAAAAGCCCATACCAGGAATACCCCGAGCATAAATGGACCCTAGCAGCTCTGCTGGGGACATACGACCACAAGTCAACGGAACTCATTCTAGAAGGTTCCAAACTTGAGGAGCAAGTTTGGAGATTTGATTTAATTTGATTTTCTTATTCTGTTAGAATTCGAATGTAAATTCTAAAGATTTGATTGAGTCTATTTTAGGAAGTTTAACTAGAGTTTTGTTTTCTGATCTTCTATAAGTACTAGTGTTAGTCCTTTATTTTGTAACTTTTCCTTTGTATTTTTTGGCACTCGACGTTAATAAGAGAAGCTTTTTTAAGCTTTGTTTTCTCTTTCTTTGTTGTTCTTCGTGTTCTTGACAGATGCAAAAGTATTGGAACCAACTAATTCAATTTAGATGTATTTTGTAATTTTTCAAATGGATATAAAAATAAGATATGGCTTGTATTTTGACTAATGGGAATTATATTTATACATATTCTTAACGATCGAACTCCCAGAAACACAAGGCTTTGGTTCTTAAAATTCCGTAAAACATGGACATGACCGCAAAAAGCGCGACAAATCCGGTTCCTAGTGCTGGTTTCACTCAAGTACTCAAGTTAATTAGATTATTGATTTCTAAGAATCAAAAAGGGACTTATACTAGTTAATTAAACAGTTATCATTCGATTAATTATTTTATAATTTTGTTGGTTAATTTTTTATTATTTGGAATTCATAACCTGATTATGATTATTAGTATTTTAATAAGGAATAATTGCGGTTTCAGACGTCATCGATAATTTTTTTTTTTTTTTGCATAGTAGAATTTTCATTCTCTGATTTCATGTTGACCACCACATAACGTGCCATGCCATTTGATTATTGCGTCATATTTTTTTTATATTTTTTTAGCCGCTCGAATGACCACAACGTAGATTTATGTGTATCTACTTAAGTGATAATGTGTATTGCATGCTTCGACATTATACACCGAAATTCACGTTATACTGTATTTATATTCCATAAAAATTCACGTTATACTAGACACTCATAAAGTATAATGATACAACCTCTTCGTCATTTATTGTAAACGAAAAAATGTTATTTTATTGATCACCATGGTCCATATTGGAGCATATAATAATTAAATTATTTGTGAATAATTGCGAAAAAAAGAAGACAAAAAGAATAAATATGTATATTATATTATCTCGTGTTGTTTACTCAAGTTTATGATCATGACAAAGATGGAACATTCAATATTAAGATTAATTTTGCTTGATTAGACGCTTTACCAGCAATGTGGCCACTTGTCAATCAAACGGAAAAAAAGTGTATTAAATGACTTTAAAGAGGATGAGAGAAGACTATACGAAGATATATATAGAAATGTTTAGAGACTTCTTTTCAACTAATAATATAGGCTTGTTTTATTGCCTATATTTTGCATGGCAGAACCAACAGTATTGTTTAAACAAATTGGTGAGGAGTTTCTTTTAAATCTTCTTTTGTGTTGTTAGAGTATGAACTATATATAAGACATACACAGAAAGGCAAATAAATACTGCATTGATCGTAACTATAGTATAATTAGGTGTGGCAATTTGGAGCCGGATGGGAAATACGAAACAGGTACAACACAGAGTATATCATAAATGGATATATGGGTTCAACTTTGTTGAACACGATTAAATAACGGGTGGATACAACACAAACACGATGAGACTCAATTAGACACATGTTTAAAGAGTAAAAAGCTAGACTTTATGCATGTATATATGTCATTAAGTGTTTAATACTAAATTACTAATTATAATGTTTTATTCTATTAATTATGTTGTTCATTGATGGCTATATATAGAAAGTTTAAAGTAAATTTTAGAATCTTAGATTATATAATTAAATAAAGAGTCTTTAAATAAATTAAGTTAAAATTAGTAAATGATTTAAAAGTAAATGATTTTATTAATTGAGTTAAATGGGTATGTAGACACGATAAATACGACAAGTAAATGGGCGGGTCTGTATCGAATAATCTGACATGATTAATATATAAGATGGGTCTGAGAGTCTACATAAAATAAATTAATAAGTCTAAAATCCATCACGAACACGACACAAAATTCAAATTGCCGCCATGTATATTATACACTAGGAATGAAATAGGATTATAGGACCATGGAAGCCCTTGAAGGGTCATCTTTTGTCTCCTTAATACCAAATTATTATTATTATTCTTGTCCAAATATTATCCATTTACATCTTTTGCCTATGTAAATCAATGCAAGTATATGATTACGTATTAAGTGATAATTCTAGGCTCTAGCCACCTCAGTTTATTTCTGATATTGTATTTTGGCTATCCTTTCTCGTGAAAAATATACTAAGTACTATATGTTAAAGGTCAGATTTTGTCAAATCTCTCCTTAACACTATTGGTGTCGTTTTATGCAACAAAACGACATAAAATAGGAGCAAGGTCACTTGAAGATTCTAGGCCCATCAGAAGACGGAGTGAATCAAGGCCCAGTAAGTGAGAAGCCCATAAGGGGTCATCATCTGCCAGAGCCCAAGGCCTCATCGCGACAAGATAGTTCATCGGGTAGAAGTTCATCGAGAAAGCCAAATCAAACTAAAAGAAGAAACTATTCGAGATCGCGAGAAAGGAGGAAGGCCAGCTCATTCAGTTGAAGATTTCGTGGGAAATCCAACGCAATTAAGGGAGTTTAACAACGATCATAGCGAAACAGAAGGAAACCCTAGCATGATTCGTGGGAACAATCTAGAGGACCTTCAAACCTATAAATATGCATGTAAACTCAATGTAAATTCATTCAGTATCCATTATAGCGTGAGTTAGAGAGAATAATTCTTGAGTTCTCGAGTTTACCTATTCATAGTATTCTCGATTTCCCAAGGATTAGAGTATGTAATCTTCGATTATCCGAGCTATTAAACGGAAGAAACAGGGTCCTCTCGGAATCACAATAAATAAAGGATATTCGTATTTCATAATTATTTGTGTTATTTTCGATTATCTTTGTGACTGCAAGGCGGTAAAAATCGCCCTCTACACTATATATATGTTGACATTTTAACTTATATTTCTTTGTTTTCAATCATGACAAAAATCTGTGACATATCGTTTCAAGTTTCAACTATATATGTACAATATATATATATATATATATATATATATATATATATATAATTATAAACAAGATGGACGCTAATAGGTTTATCTATGCACATTTGTGGGGTCCTCGTTTGATTCCAAACACTATTTATCACTTTAATTAAGAGCTAGCTAGATTCACTAAACTTTATGTTTTGGAGACTAACTAGAGTTACCTAGTTTTTTAATTTTACTTTAGTTTAAAAAAAAATATCGCGCAAAGTAAAAATAAAAATAAAAAATAATGGAAACCGAAACATGCATGGTTTCGCATGACGGTGTTTCAGAGGATGTATCTGTAAACATATTTTTTTTTGAAAATGTTAGATGAAGTTATCAGCGTTTAGTTAAGCACGTATTGTGTAGAGTTCAATTTTAGTTTTGATGATTTTAAGTATTTTTTTTTCTTATTTTCATGCTGTATTTTGTTAAAGAGTACAATTCACGTACAAATTTAAAATTTAATGTAAAGTTTTTGCCACGTCCATATAAAATTTAAAATATGTCATATAGAAAAAGATACTTTACAGTACTTTTGCCGCAAATATAATCATAGGCCACTGTATGGAAGAGTAGAGACTACGAGTTAAAATTAGGAATAAAGTATGCCCTTGTTGGTGAGATATCACCTCATAGGCTGCAATAATGAGCCATAAAATATATTATTTATCCACATTGATCATCGATCGATATCCAATGTTAATCAATTAATGAAGTAAAAAACATAGAAGAAATTTAATTAATGTCGATCAGAATTTTTGTACGAACACTTTTTATATATGTTTATGCATAAATTAATGATGGAACATGGCTCGATTTAAAGAAACTAAAATATATACTATAAATGGACGTCGTGGACGGTTTCATGAATTCATGCATTTTTGTGTTTATTAGCTATCTTTATTGATACATAAATAAAAGAAAATTAGGTATTTTTATCTTAAAAAATAAGATATTTTTTGTGTTGTAAAACAAATAATTTGAGTATTTTTTATCGCAAATAACTCTATCCAAATTTGGTATGTGAGTCAACAAAAATGTAATGTGAAGTGTTTTTGCCGCAAAAAATATTTTAGTATACTTAGTATAAAAAATAAGTACTTTTGCCGTGGATATCTTGCATGCATTTCCTTCTCCTCTGCTCTTCCAAATATTCAATAGTCAATCAAACCGTTTAGAAGCTTAGAACTTTCCTTTCCATGTGCTCACGAACAGATTTATATGTTTTTTAATCACCGGGCTTAGTAATTTAATTTAATTTAATTTAATTTCAGACTGTCGGTTTGAAAAAAATAATATTGTATACGGGAGAGAGTTATATCCACAGGATTATATATATATATATATATATATATATATATATATCGAAAAATGATAAGAACTCATTAACGAACTCAATTATATAAGCCACTGTATACATTAGAAGATAATTTATGATCTACCAGAGAGTAGTAATATTAACGGCATAAGTACCTTACAAGTTTACTAAAACAAAAGGTATTAATTCAATATGATTTTCACAAGACAAATGTTCCGAAATACTATAGCTACCCTCCTCTGCTAGTAACCAATTTTTTTGTTAGTCATAAATTGTTAAAGTTCCACATGAGTCCTTGATTTCATTTTTTAGGAGCACTTTATTCACTGGTTGGTCAATTTTCTCACGCGAGAAACAAGCCACAACTTCAACCGACCCTACGAAGCCAGACCGTCATGTCGGCACACTCGGTAGTGGTGTTCTTCAAGTGGATTTAGCGTTTAAGTGGATTGATAAAATTAAGCCATGCGACGCTCAACACGCTAAAAAGATTAGTACTTATATGGAGGGCACTTTTCAAGTTTGATAACATTTGCTTGGAAAATATTATTAATTAAAAATACTATATTTTTTATATACTTTTTTTAAGTGTATTAAATATATTTTTAAATTTTAATATCTCTTATAAAATAATAATATATTGACGGAATATACGGATCCTAGCATGTAAGAAATGATCTAATCATTGAAGTGGATATTTCAACAAAGCTTCACCTAATTTAATTTCCAGCCTCTACCTTTTAATAATAAGAAGGATATATAAGGGTGGTGGCTAATGGCTTAAATATAAGAAGAAGAAGAAAGAAAAACTACTATTCCAACTTTTCTTATTTTAATTTTATCCCTCAAAATTTCAAATAAAATAAAATAAATTTTAACGTCCCTGTCAATGTTTATCTAGCCGTCCAAACTAAAAAAGAGAGACATTCAGCAGCATAAAAGGCTATTGGCGTAGCGTAACTATGGGTGACATTTAGAGCCGGACACGAGACATAACACGATATTCTCATTTGATGTAAATATGAGTTTTAATGTATATTATTATACATCGATAATGATCATATATCAAAGTTTTACTTTATGAATTACATTTCTCAATATATAATGTTTAAATATAATTTTGAAATGCTTGCATTACTTAATAATAATAATTGACGATGTTAATTAAATGAATACTTTTTTTTCCACAATGATTAATGTATACGGTTATTTAAAATTTAAATAGAGCGAGTTTGAGTCTAATTTATAAATAAAATTGTTGATAGACAAAGTGGCTTTATAGCTATTTGACTAATCAAAGATATATTATTTATAGCAATGAAAATGATAATTGCAATAGTTAGATACATATATTGTACACATTAACAATCATTTCCCACTAATTTATTATAAAATGAGATTAATAATGAGATGAGGAGGTACAAGAAGGATGATTAACTATTTGAATTTGACTCTCACGTAGAGTTGAAATATATAATCCATAAAAAGGGGACTAACTTGTCATTTTAGCTAGCTTAATAATTTAACTTATTTTAAATATTTCTTTAATATTTTCTGATTCTCAATTCAATACTACCATCATTTTCAATTAGTTCTTGGATGCTTGTACGCGTAAGAGTATAAATATAATAGAGTATAAGAATTACCGTTTATATATAATTGTTAATTAATAAATAAATACTTCGTATCAATAATTTGCTAGTTTGATATATTATCTTAAACAACTAGCTAATAGCTGTAAATGGTTGATTTTGATTGTGACAATAACATGTGATATTCACTGTAATAATTTATTTATCTCATATATTATTAATAAATAAATATGTGATGCTGAAAACAGGTGATGTTAATAATTATCCTTCAATACATTCCACATGATTAATTCATAATTAAAGAGAAAAATCACAATCTAGCTTATAATTAACAAAAAGTTTATGTCAAGTATCATCTCTTTGGTTAATTTGGAACTAAAAACGTTACCGTTAAGTAAGTGGACAACATTATATTATATTATATAATTTATAAAGAATATTTTTGTGTGTCAACTGTTTAAAAGACGTTTGTATTGGATCTAATAGCGTTACCGTTAAGTAAGTGGACAGCATATATATGTATAATTATAATATTATATCATGGTTTAATGTAGATCATGATTAATTAACCGTGTTGACAAGAAATTAAATTCTCAACTTACGTGTTGTACAGTTTCGTACGTAATTGTTTTATGCGTGTAATGTGCATTTTTGTGAATAGAACACACGTATATACAGTAAAACATGTATGAATACTTGATAAATTAATAATATCGATAAGAGGATATTTTCTATGATCTCGACTCTAGCTAAGATGATTAAATTTAACTTCGATAATATAATAAAATTATTCGGTCCCAAGACTATTAGTTTATAGAGTTTTAACTGTAAGTAAAAACCCGTAATGTGGGCTTTTAACCAAAACTGGATGGTCCGATTTAAAAAAGCCGAAACCGAATTAAAACCTGGTTAAACTGAAACCGAATTTTGAAAAACCCACCGGATTGAACCGGTTCTGGGTTCCGAGTTTTGAGTTATAAAACTCAAAACCCGGTTAGTTGGTTATTAAAACCCGGATTTTTTAAATAAATATTTATATATATAATTTATTTTTATAATATTTATGAAATAGTTTTAAAGTTTTTATTGTGATTAAGTTTGTTGATATATGGTTTAACTTGCTCAACAAAATTCTGAATTTATGTTTTGTAATTGTGACTGTTCACTTTTTAAACTGAATTTATGTTTTGTAATTTTTTTTATTTATTTTTTACCATTAATTATCGAATTCGGGTTCAAAATCCGGATTTTCAAGTAAAATCCAGGTGAAAACCCGAACCCAAAATTTTGGATTTTTTATTTTAAAATCCGGGTTCGGTTTTGAAAAATTAAAACACAAAAATCCTAGTTCGGGTTTCGGGTATCGAAAAAACTAGGTTTTTTTATCCGGTTTCAGCCCTAGACTACAAATAGCCGTTGCATGTCCTCAAATAAATGCTAAACTAAAAGAAAAAAAATTATTTCGCATGAAATTTGGTAATTTGATAAGGTACTATTACCATTTTCATGCTTCATAGTTACATTTTCTTTCACAAGACTGGTAGATGTAGCTGTACATAATGTTTAACATGCTTCAAATTTAATTTAAACATCCATGTTGAAATTGTAATTTATATCTGGCTTGACACCTGGAGAGAGTTGCTAAATTTTCTCTAAATCAATTGTAGGGGTGTAACTAAAGTTGATAGTCAAAAATCACTATCCGTATTCAATTCTAAAAAGCGGATACCTTTTTTTTAAAACTCCGATTTTAGTATCTGAATTCGGATTTGAAATTCGGATCCGAATTTTTATCAGGCTCCTGTTTGAAAAAAATAAAAATAAAAATAAAACTTACAGGTTTCAACCACCAAAAAACCGTACAAATCTAGTACATATCTTGTCACTGTCTCAACCACCAAAAAAACCGTACATCCCATTGTCTCAATCACCCAAAAATCGTACAACCCTAGATTATCAAAGAAAAAAATAATTTAATTATAAAATCGGATATTAGATATTCGGATTTTTAAAAAGTACTATTCGGTATCTGATCCGGACATTCCGATCCAAAATTCTGATACGGATTTGGATTAGGATTTTAATCCGGATTCCGGGTATTATTTACACCCCTAATTAATCGTACCGTTCAGACTTTCAATTATATGAGGATTAGAGAAGAAGTGCTTGGTCTAGTTATTAAAAGCACTACTTAAGATATTAAAAGTTTTTTGTTCGAGTCATCACAAAAATAAGAGTAAAATCCGGAGAACCCTAAACCCTATATATATATATATATATATATATATATATATATATATATATATATATGAATAAAAACAAGAAGATCTTTCAATTTCATTCTTATATTTATGGTGGCTCAAATCTAAGATTTCTAATGTCTTAGGTTAAAAAAAAAACTATAAACGGATTATAATGTACAGTAAATGCGCTACAAAATTAGTATATATAATATGAGTTTATTATTATCTAGACAAATCCCAGACAATAACATAACAATGTTAACATGAGCGTGACACTTCTTTCCAAGACTAAACCCTCGATTCTTACCATTTAACCATATATACATATATATATAAGTCTTATAATAATATAAGAGTTTAATTCATTCCATGATAATTAACAAACAAATTAGGGCTTATTAGCATAATATTCGATTAGAGTCAAACTTTTTAAAAAATTACTCAATGTTTGATTAATTAATATTGTACTCATTTTAAACAAATATTTCCTAAACTACCCCTCACACTCCGACTCTCTCTTTCGACTCGATTGCCACTGACAAACTCTCATAGCCCAATCTCTCTCTCGATTCCAGTATCGCCGTCGCCATTGACGAGCTCTTGTTGCTCATCTTTGTCTCTCTCTCGACTCCCGTATCGTCATCGCCATTGTCAAGCTCTCGCTGCTCAATTTCTGTCGAGCTCTGCTGAGATTGAGTTCGCGCAGATCCGTCGCCCGCCGCCTGAGAAGAAGACGCGAGGTTGTGCCGGAACAGAGCAGAGAGGATGAAGCTTGCTCGCAAATCTGATCGTAGATGAAGGTAGCTTGGCTCACTTGCTAGAGGAGCTTCGCCGTAGAGACAAGAAGGTCGCCTAAGAATCGCGTTGAACCTGGGAAGAAGCCGACGATGCGACCTGAGGAGCACACTCGGACGAGCTCGTCGCCGGAGAATAAGGTTCGTCATGGAGAGCAGAGAGCTCAGATCTGAGTCATCTAAGGGGATGAATAAACGGAGAAACCCTTCCTCGGCGTGACCCACACTTGAGCTTCACGAGTAGCGGAATCGGCATGGTCGAAGACAGGCCCCACCTGCTAGTGGCAGTACACTGTGAAGGGCTGGCTGGCACTGCAGCCACGACAACGAGCTCCCCGTGTCCATCTCCACCGTGTAGTACTTCGCCGAGCTTCCGACTCTAATTTTCACGGTTTCGACCGCAAATCGACATTCCCAAGTTCAGCGATAGGTTGATGACTTAGATCAATTTGTTTTGGTTTGGAAGAGGATCGGAGCAAATTGATTCGGGTTTGGTCGCCGTAGAGGAGGGACCTGAGCGAGTTGACTCGGGTTTGGTCGCCACAGGGGAGGGCTTGGAAGAAGGATTTGGTGGAGTTTAGTTGGGTACATGTAAAGGCTTAACTCTGTGCTGGACTGCTTTTCATGTGCAAAAGAAGATTCATAAATTATGTCAAAAATTTGTTCCAAAAAACCGGCTTTTACTAGTTTATATTTTGTGTTTCCACCGGAAAAACCTATAGTCTTCCGGCGCAAATTGTGATTTACAAACTAGCACATTTTTTTATGTAGAATCTTTTAATATGTAACATAAGTGTAATAATTTATGACTATAATTACGAAAGTGTAACTCCATTTACAAAAGTGTAACTTCGGTGACAAAATTGCAACTTCGGTTACAAAAGTGTAACTCCAGTTACATAAGTGTAACTTCGGTTACAAAAGTGTAACTTTGGTTACAAAAATTGTTTTAATACTACCAAATTAACTCCCAAAGCACTAAATTATTATTTGAACAAATATAGTGAAATTGTCACTCCAGTTACATAAGTGTAACTTCAGTTACCATAATGTAACTCCAGTTACGATAATGTAACTTCAGTTACGATAATATAACTTCGGTTACGATAATCTAACTTCGGTTACAAAACTTTAATTTCAATTAAATTAGTGTAACCACATTTACATTAGTGTAACTCTAATGATTGTGGTCATATTATTACATAATTTTGGTCATATTATTACATAACCATATATGACTAGAATTACAAAATTGTAACTCTTATTACAAAAGTGTAACACCGGTTACGCTTATGTAACTTGAGTTACAAAACTGTAACTTCAGTTACAAAAATTATTTTAATACTTCCAAATTAACTACCAAAGCACTAAATTATTAGTTGAACAAATATATTGAAATTGTAACTCCAGTTACAAAAGTGTAACTCCAGTTACGATAATGTAACTTCAGTTACGATATGTAACTTCGGTTACGATAATGTAACTATTCGGTTACAAAACTTTAATTCCAATTAAATTAGTGTAACCACATTTACATTAGTGTAACTCTAATGATTGTGGTCATATTATTACATAATTGTGGTCATACTATTACATGACCATATATGACTCGAATTACGAAAGTGTAACTCCTATTACAAAAGTGTAACACCGGTTACACTTATGTAACTTGAGTTACAAAAGTGTAACTTCAGTTACAAAAATTATTTTAATACTTCCAAATTAACTCCCAAAACACTAAATTATTATTTGAACAAATATATTGAAATTGTAACTCCGGTTACAAAAGTGTAATTACAGTTACATAAGTGTAACTTCAGTCACGATAATGTAACTTCTGTTACGATAATGTAACTTCGGTTACAAAAGTGTAATTTCGGTTACAAAAATTTAATTCCAATTAAATTAGTGTAACCACATTTACATAAGTGTAAGTCTAATGATTGTTGTCATAGTATTACATAATTGTGGTCATACTATTACATAATTATATGTCACTATTTTTTGACAATATTTCAATTTAAACTCTATTTTGTAACTCAAATTATGTGAAATTATTGCTACACACCTTTATATGGAGACTGGATTAATATAATTATGTAACATAAGTGTAACCATATATGACTAGAATTACGAAAGTGTAACTCCTGTTACAAAAGTGTAACACCTGTTACACTTATGTAACTTGAGTTACAAAAGTGTAACTTCAGTTACAAAAATTATTTTAATACTTCCAAATTAACTCCCAAAGCACTAAATTATTATTTGAACAAATATATTGAAATTGTAACTCCAGTTACGATAATGTAACTTCAGTTACGATACTGTAACTTCGGTTACGATAATGTAACTTCGGTTACAAAACATTAATTCCAATTAAATTAGTGTAACCACATTTACATTAGTGTAACTCTAATTTTTTGGTCATATTATTACATAATTGTGGTCATACTATTACATAACCATATATGACTAGAATTACGAAAGTGTAACTCCTATTACAAAAGTGTAACACCGATTACAAAAATTATTTTAATACTTCCAAATTAACTCCCAAAGAACTAAATTATTATTTGAACAAATATATTGAAATTGTAACTCCGGTTGCAAAAGTGTAACTCCAGTTACATAAGTGTAACTTCAGTTACGATAATGTAACTTCGGTTACGATAATGTAACTTCGGTTACAAAACTTTAATTCCAATTAAATTAGTGTAACCACATTTACATTAGTGTAACTCTAATGATTGTGGTCATATTATTACATAATTGTGGTCATATTATTACATAACCATATATGACTAGAATTACAAAAGTGTAACTCCTATTACAAAAGTGTAACACCGGTTACGCTTATGTAACTTGAGTTATAAAAGTGTAACTTCAGTTACAAAAATTATTTTAATACTTCCAAATTAACTCCCAAAGCACTAAATTATTATTTGAACAAATATATTGAAATTGTAACTCCAGTTACATAAGTGTAACTTCAGTTACGGTAATGTAACTTCGGTTACAAAAATTTAATTCCAATTAAATTAGTGTAACCACATTTACATTAGTGTAACTCTAATGATTGTGGTCATATTATTATATAATTGTGGTCATACTATTACATAACCATATATGACTAGAATTACGAAAATGTAACTCCTATTACAAAAGTTTAACACCGGTTACACTTATGTAACTTGAGTTACAAAAGTGTAACTTCAGTTACAAAAATTATTTTAATACTTCCAAATTAACTCTCAAAGCACTAAATTATCATTTGAACAAATATATTGAAATTGTAACTCCGGTTACAAAAGTGTAACTACAGTTACATAAGTGTAACTTCAGTTACGATAATGTAACTTCTGTTACGATAATGTAACTTCGGTTACAAAACTGTAACTTTATCGTAACCAAGTAACAGACTTTAGTTGTACACGAAAGAGTTACAAATTTGACCTTGTTTTCTTGCGTTTGAGTACTTTTGCCGCCATATATGTATAACTTGTCCTCGTGTAACGGACCTCATCGGAACATGGAAGAATTTGAATATTGAGCTTGTTCTATTTTCTTTTAGTACTATTACTGCTAAAAAGTTCAAAATATAATACTTATTTCGCAGATAACAAAATTTATTCCCATGCTTAAGAGCCCAACATTTATTGAATTGATCAAAAGAGACCCACCAGGCCCAAATCCATTTCTCCTCCGTCTCCGAGCTCAACATGAAGCTCCAGAGCTCGCAACAATGGAGGAAGACAAAGTCGTTGCGTACTACGAGGAGCTCACTCGCAAGGGCTACAGCGCCGCCAGGTTTAAGCAAGGCCTCGGCTTAGCCTCCGACGCCGGCGACGCGCCAGAGAGAGGCTCGGCGCTCCTGTCCTCCTCGTCGTCTTTTTTGAGCAGCTTCGTCAGAGCCTCCAGTTCGAAGACAAAGAAGACGACAAAGCTTTAGGCTCAGCTTCAACGACGAAGACCGGCGTTCTCGGGTCCGGGTTCGGGTTCAAGGAGCGCTGCGACACAGCGTTCTCGGTGATGGAGAGCCCCGTCGCTTGGGCCACGGGTTTTACACCACGAGCGTGTCCGTGAAGGGGTCTTCTTCTTCGGCGAGAGGACCTTCTTCCTCTCGGTAGGTCCTGCTGGTCGGCGTCTGCCGGCTATGGTGGCGGCGAGGAGTCGGAGATCTCAGGAGAAGGTTGGGGTTCAGACTCGGAAGTGATGAGAGGGAGGGAGAGTGCGGGCTCTGTGTTAGAAAGTTGGAGTCATGCACCAGGAGAGAGCTCCATTGTTCGACGACGAAGGCTTCTTCACTGTTCGACGACGAAGGCTTGGGAAGGAGAAGAGGATTCGATATATTAAGGGCATAATTGTCCAAATAACACCAAATGAGGGTTTATTTAATTATAATAAACTTTTGAGGGTTTTTTTAAAAAGTTTCACCTAAATTGGGTATTTTGCTAAAAAGCCAACAAATTATTGTAAATAAATAGACCGTTTATATCGAATATAGATCGAATTGTCCAGTTTAGAATATGGTGCATATTATTTCTTTATTGTTTGACTTTATTTTTCTCCATTCAGTTTGTTGCATACATTTATGGACATTACCATGTGCCCAAAAATATATGAAGAAGATTCGAATTGTAATTATTGCTTTCACGATTAAAAACTCGAAATGATCATGTTCAAGATGCTACAAATTTTTAATTAAATTGTTTATTTTTTCTTATATTAAAAACTAAGAACACTGAATTCAACGATGTATCTACATATTAATATTATTATTTAAGGAAGCGCAAATTGTGCAAGAATTAAGGCAAAGAGAAAATGCAAGGAAATGGGTGAACGGTAATAAGCACTATGTCTATATGATTTTATTATTTCTTCAAATTAATTAATTAATTCATACAATCGTTATTCTATAAATAGTTTCGTTCTATTATTTTTATTATTATTATTATTATTATTATTATTTGGTCAATGGTCGAAAATGGTATATTTTTAGAGCAAGTATAAAAATATGATTTTGAATAATTATATCATGAATACATAACAATGTCGAGATCTAAATAACGAAAACATAATAAATTGTTATTTATACGTTGACATAAAACATATCAATTAATAACTAAACACCAACTCCTTATTTATTTGTCAAAGCTAATACCAAAAAATACAAATGATATAAATCTACAAGTTCAAAAGCCAAATTGATACAAACAAATAATAAATAAAATTTAAGAAGTAATACATACAGAATGATAATTTTTAGGGAAAAATACAATAATAATAAAAAAAAAGTTTTAAGGGACAAGTATAATTACTCAAACTGATTGATCGTTATTTATATATATAAAAAAATAGCTTTTGTAAATTTAAGATGATTCCATTTTTTATTCCCAAATGAAGCATTATGGTATTGTTTTTTGGTTAAGGAGAATTATAGCTGGTTTTCTGAATTTGTGAGCCCTATATTTACAAGATTAAGTGATCAATATTAAGAAGAAAAAGAAGCTAAATATATATATATATATATATATATATATATAATTTAACACTCAACTGAGTTACGTGTCTATTTATCCAAACAAGAAGTCAAAAAATTACTTTTTAATTATTTTTCCGTGTTTTTCTTTGGAGGAGAACAGCTTTGATGATCATACGTAGTAGTGGTCTTATGAATGCGATGTTCTTATGCCTATAATTAGCAATTTTGTATATTATACAATTATATTTTAGCTGTGACGAAAAAAAAATCTCGTTTTATTTGAAAAAAAAAAAAGAAAACTTGTTTAGTAAGTTGGAAATTTACCCCATTGTTATCGAGGGGAAAAAAAACTTATACTATATTTTTTTTTCTTTCAATGGGTGACACTATTGTGGTTACATATTACTAAATATATTCAGTATAAAAACATGTGACATTATTAGTCAAGTTTACATATGTAAAGGGGACACTCATTTGACTCTCATGAGGTTTAAACATGTGACCTCTTGAACAAGTATGTAATAGAGTTACCACTAAGTCAAACAAAGCTTGGTTACCTATACTATATACTATATACTATATACTATATACAACATACTATAGTTGTATAGTAGTGTTTTTTATATAAGTTTTTATAGTGCTTTTATTTAATTTTAGAAAGAAAAAAAACGCGTAGATGAGTTTCTGGGGCAGATTTTCGGTAGGCCGGACGGGTTTTTGTTACATTAATCAAGGGACTCAATGTATTTTTCACATGTTTGTGTAGTTTTTTAGTTACAAGTAATCATACATTTGACAAAATGGTAGCAATGGCAAGTTCAAAGTGAAGCCATATAACCATTCCAATAAAAAAAGTGAGGTCATATATGTTTCTGTGATTGAAGCATTTTACCAACAAAAGTGGCATAATAATTTAAAAAACAATGCACTTTGTAATGAAAGTGAGGAACATTCAAAATGCCATGGTTCTTTTTGCTCATTATTTAATTTTGGATCTAATATTATATGTATGTATAAATCGAACCCTATTGTCTCATAATTAATGTTAGCTAACAAAAAGATCTATAATTTTATAATTCAAAAATATGATAATTGGAAGCTGCCATGTGAGCATGTGATTTGATCCTCCTTTTCCATTTGCAATTTCTTCACCTTCATTTAGGGAAGAAAAAATGGGAAAAATAAAAGAAAAGCAGAAAGAGCTTTTATCTAAGATTGAATATAAACCTGTAAATTTGGGTTCAAATCCGGATTTGATTTTGTTTTTCACCAAATCTGAAAAATTTGGAACCAAAATTTTCTAATTTTATATTTTTCGTATACAATAACTGAAATTTACGTGGCATTAAGATCGAACGCCCATCGGTAATTTGTTAAATCATACCAATCGGTACGAGTACGACCGTCGGTAAGTAGTTTACTCGTAAAACATAGTCTACAAGAAATTCACCGGTCAATTCGTAGCTCAGTTGGTTAACATCTAAAATTGGATTAGTCATTAATCAATCCAACCATGACACATACAATACCATGTTTCAAGGGTCATGTGTAACTTTTTAGTTTTTAGCATAAGGGCGAGCAAAAAGCAATAAATTTATAAAATTTGATCTGCATAATTAATATTTAAAAAAAATTAAGAAAATTTTATTAGTATTTCTAATATTATATTTTAGGTCTCAATTTCTTAATAAAATAATCTCATAATTTCTTTAATTTTCATATTAATTTTTATATTATCCTTCAAAATTCCTCCAAAACCTTATCACGAAAAGAATATTTTTATATACTATATTTTATATTTTGGATAATATTTATTTTTTGGTATCCGTATTAATTTTGTAATATATTATAAAATCAAATCAAAAAATTGATTAATTTAATTTTAAATTGTGGAAAAATTATTAATTATAATTATGTACGGTTGCACAATGCTTTTGGACGGAAATAGTTGGTTAACTCCCAAATATTAAGTTTAAATTATCACCGCTATTTACAAAAGTTGTATATACAATAGAGAATCCAAAGTTCGAACTTTTTTAGCACAATTAACCCTAATTCATATGTACCACCTTTTATATACTTACCGTTCTTTGGGTTGGGTTAAAAGACTGCCTAAAAGCAATGAAAAGAAATCATACATCCAAAATTACTACACTATACTAGAATTTTCTTTTTCATGTGTTACTTCACTTTTCCTTTTACTCCTTTATTTATTTATTTAATCATTTTTCACAGTCCCTTCAAATTTGTAAAAACTGTAGCCAATTTGCGTGGCAAAAAAGCTGCAGAGCACTCAATTGACTTTCACATGCGGTTTCATACCACATTAAATTAAAAAAAAAAAAAAAAAAAAAAGTAGTGTTTCACTTCGATTTTTCAAAATCATAATCCTTAACCTAAAATTAAATTAAAAATTAAAAATCCTCACAAATGTATGGGACAAACAATATGACATTTTTTTTTGTTGCAATTTATCTTCTTAATTTACTCCAATAATTGGTCAAAGGTCTTAATATATCTTCTTAAAACATTTTGGAAACCCTAAATCATTAAACTAAATAATAAGGATGGCTTGTCTTCATTGCTTATTTTTATTGCTGTTGTTAATCAAAGGTCTTAAGTTAACATGTCCAAAAGGAAGCTTCATTTTAAAAATAATAAATATAAAAATGTCGTCTTGTAGTTTATAGCAGCCACAAAATAGTATTAAGATTTCATCCAAGGGCTGCCAATTTTCCACGTCACACTTGTAAATAAATAAATAAATAACTTCTTTATCTTTTCTCATAATTTTTTTTTTCTGGTAGCTGAAAAGAATCTTCATGTAGCCCTAGAGATGATAAGGCAAAGAAGTGAAATTATTAAAATAAAAATAACTAAATAAAAACTTGGTTTTGTGTGTTTTAATTAATATGAGAGCAGTTGATGACTAGTTCGTGGGAAATGGAGGAATCCAACTTGATTGCCCAAATTATTTTCTTGAAGATTAATTAGTGATTAAATAAATAATATTAGGGACAGCTATTTGTTGCATTATTCAAAAGTGAGCTTATAGAATTGGTCATTTATGACAGCTCTCTTTCAACGACTCTTATTACTATAAAACCATGCACACTTTCTAAGCCCTAATATCATAACACTTCTTCTCCCTCCTCTCCTCTCTCGACTCTTTCTTCTCTCCGGAGAAACAATCATATCCTGGTCACATTGGCCGGGATCCAAGAGCTCGCCGGAGACCAATGAGGAACTCCCGCGGCGGCCCCGCCAAGGGCCGTCTTTGGCCGCAAGCGGCTTTGTCTCTTGCATTACTATTGGTTGCTGCCAATGTGGGCTCAACCTCGGCTGACCCTTACCTCTACAGTTCGCCTCCGCCGCCTTACTTGTACAAGTCGCCGCCGCCGCCCTCGCCGTCTCCTCCTCCGCCGTACGTGTACGACTCTCCACCACCGCCTAAGCACGTGGTGGACCCACCGTACGTGTACAAGTCTCCACCACCACCCTCGCCGTCTCCTCCACCACCGTACGTGTACGACTCTCCACCACCGCCTAAGCACGTGGAGGACCCACCGTACGTGTACAAGTCTCCACCACCACCCTCGCCGTCTCCTCCACCACCGTACGTGTACGACTCTCCACCACCGCCTAAACACGTGGAGGACCCACCGTACGTGTACAAGTCTCCACCACCACCCTCGCCATCTCCACCACCCCCGTACGTGTACAAATCTCCACCTCCTCCTTCGCCATCACCACCACCACCGTACGTGTACAAGTCTCCGCCACCACCATCACCATCTCCACCACCACCGTACGTGTACGACTCTCCACCACCGCCTAAGCACGTGGAGGACCCACCGTACGTGTACAAGTCTCCACCACCACCCTCGCCATCTCCACCGCCACCGTACGTGTACAAATCTCCACCGCCTCCTTCGCCTTCTCCACCACCACCGTATGTGTACAAGTCTCCACCACCACCTCCTCACAACGAGGACCCACCTTACTACTACAAGTCTCCTCCGCCACCACCATCACCCAAGTATGTCTACAAGTCCCCACCACCGCCTACCCCGACATATGTCTACAAGTCACCACCACCGCCATCTCCCAAATATGTCTACAACTCCCCACCCCCACCATCTCCTAAATACGTCTACAAGTCACCACCACCGCCATCTCCCAAATATGTCTACAACTCCCCACCCCCACCATCTCCTAAATACGTCTACAAGTCACCACCGCCACCAGTCCACCACGAGGACCCATCTTACGTGTACAAGTCGCCACCACCACCATCTCCCAAATATGTCTACAAGTCCCCACCACCACCTACTCCGACTTACGTGTACAAGTCGCCACCACCACCATCTCCTAAGTACGTATACAAATCCCCACCACCACCTACCCCGACTTACGTCTACAAGTCTCCACCACCACCATCTCCTAAGTACGTCTACAAGTCCCCACCGCCTCCTTCCCCAAAATATGTGTACAAATCACCGCCGCCACCAGTTCACCACGAAGACCCACCATACTACTACAAGTCTCCTCCACCACCGTCGCCGTCACCACCTCATTACTACTACAAATCTCCACCACCACCGGTGAAGTCTCCTCCTGCACCAGTTTACTACTACAAGTCTCCTCCGCCACCAATGAAGTACCCCACACCGCCGTACCACCCACAGCCGCACCCGCACCCCCGTCCATTGGTGGTGAAGGTGGTCGGAAAGGTCTACTGCTACAGATGCTACTACTCGGAACATCCCGAGAAGTCTCACGCCAAGAAGCACCTTGAAGGTAACTTTCAGCCTTAAACTATTAAAATACTATTGCTTTTAATTATTTTTTTTGTATGATTATATTTTACTTAATATTATTTAGAGTTCACTAAAATTTATTTATATTCACATAGTTTTAGACTCTTTTAGCTGAATTATCGAATATATAGATGTTATAGAGAAATAAAAAAGTTTAAATTACCCATATAAGGAACTCCTACAATAATCATATCATGTCTATAAATTACCAGTATAGTGCTTGTTTTCCCAATATATAGAACTTTAGGATTTTTGATTGAATCTTGAAAAGCAAATTCGTTAGGCAGTATGAGTATAGTCACTCTTGGTTCTTTCTTAAGTACTATTTTTTCTTTTTTTTTTAATCTAATTTTGTTCTAAAAATACCATATAATATTTTTTTAGTGAAAAATGACCATATACTATAAAAGATAAAGATACTTTAAGAGGGGAACAAAAGTCATTCAAATAAAATCTTCATTGTATAATTTTCAGGTAGCAAAAGTTTTCTTTTGTTTTGACAAAAGAATTAGTCTCATCATTTAATTATTTATTGATTAATGTTTGATACTTTGATGCATGTGAAGTGGTGAACTTGTCTTTTAATAAAATTCAAATTAAATAAGAATATTTATGTGATATATTATATACATCATGTAGTCTATATCTCGAACACTTAATTTTTTCTTTGAGAGTTTCCTATCAACTTTTGCATATATAATATATGTATGCGTATAATCATTTTAACTTATCAAATGATCTTGATATGATTGCACTCACTATGTCGAATTGAATAATTTATTTTACCAAATTAAGAAGTCAAACTATCCTTTTTATTATAATTTATAAATAAGGCAACAGTTTATTTGCAAAAGCAAAAAAAAAAAAAAAAAACTGAAAGTTAATTAGTGATTTCAAATTTTCAATCAATGATCATCAAGCGCTTATTATTTGATGATTATCAGTTCATTATTGTATTAATCAATGATTATATTAATTAATAATGTTAATGTGGTGCAGGCGCTGTGGTTGAGGTGACTTGCAAGGCCGGCGACAAAGAAGTCAAGGCCTACGGAAAGACCAAAGACAACGGCAAGTACAGTATCACCGTCGAAGGCTTCTACTACGCCAAATACGGTGGCAAGGCCTGCACGGCTAAGCTCCATGCCGCCCCTAAGGGCTCCTCGTGCTCCATCCCGACCGCTTATCACGGTGGTAACAAGGTTGCTCAACTCAAGGTGAAATCCAAAGACAAGTACGAGGTCGTGCTTCAAGCTAAGTCATTTGCCTATGGTTCAACGACTCTTTACGAGAAGTGTTACAAGTCTCCACCGCCACCGACTCACCACGAGCAACCACCATACTATTACAAGTCACCACCCCCACCTGCTCCTACTTACGTTTACAAATCACCACCTCCTCCATCTCCCAAGTACATGTATAAGTCACCGCCGCCACCGGTTCCAGTTTACCAATACAAGTCCCCACCTCCTCCATCACCGAAGTACATCTACAAGTCACCACCACCACCAGTCCACCACGAGGACCCACCTTACGTCTACAAGTCCCCACCACCACCTGCCCCGACATACGTCTACAAGTCGCCACCACCACCATCTCCTAAATACGTCTACAAGTCCCCACCACCACCAACCCCGACATACGTCTACAAGTCGCCACCACCTCCATCTCCTAAATACGTTTACAAGTCTCCACCACCACCTACTCCGACTTACGTGTACAAGTCACCACCGCCACCATCCCCCAAATACGTCTACAAGTCTCCACCACCACCATCTCCTAAGTACGTTTACAAGTCACCACCGCCTCCAGTCCACCACGAGGACCCACCTTACGTGTACAAGTCACCACCACCACTTTCTCCTAAATACGTTTACAAGTCCCCACCACCACCTACCCCAGCATACGTCTACAAGTCACCACCACCACCGTCTCCTAAATACGTGTACAAGTCGCCACCACCACCTACTCCAACATACGTTTACAAGTCCCCCCCACCTCCGTCTCCTAAATACGTCTACAAGTCACCACCACCACCAGTTCACCACGAGGACCCACCTTACGTCTACAAGTCACCGCCACCACCATCGCCTAAATACGTCTACAAGTCTCCACCACCACCTACTCCGACATACGTGTACAAGTCACCACCGCCACCATCCCCTAAATATGTCTACAAGTCGCCACCCCCTCCTACCCCAACATACGTCTACAAGTCACCACCACCACCATCGCCTAAATACGTCTACAAGTCTCCACCGCCACCTACTCCAATGTACGTCTACAAATCACCACCTCCTCCTTCACCGAAATATGAGTACAAATCACCACCCCCACCAATTCATCACGAAGACCCACCATACTACTACAAGTCTCCACCCCCACCGTCACCTTCTCCTCCACCACCGTACATTTACAAGTCTCCCCCTCCACCATCGCCGTCTCCTCCTCCCCCATACCACTACAACTCACCCCCACCCCCTTCGCCATCGCCACCACCACCATACCATTACAGCTCTCCCCCACCACCATCACCGTCTCCTCCTCCCCCATACCACTACAGCTCACCTCCACCACCATCTCCCTCGCCACCACCACCTTACCACTACAGCTCACCACCACCACCAAAACACGTCGAGGACCCACCATACTACTACAAGTCCCCACCACCACCCTCTCCATCGCCCCCACCTCCGTACCACTACTCATCTCCACCACCACCTTCCCCGTCTCCTCCTCCACCATACGTCTACAGCTCACCGCCACCTCCCGTGAAATCACCCCCACCAGTTTACATCTACGCGTCACCGCCACCACCAACCATCTACTAAGCTTAAGCGCTTCCGCCGCGTACCGACACAATTCATGTAAGTATAAGTACTATCTCTTTTCATTTCAAGGAATAAAAGAAAACTTTACCATCTACTAAAACTAACTATATACATGTTATGATCTACAGGTTTTAGTTTAAAAAGTGGAATAAAACGAGTCCCCATCAGTGAACACCAAGTTTTCCATCCATGTAATAAGGGTCTGGCTCTGCCATGGGAGGGTCATGACTCGGTTACTTCAACTTCATTTGCGGCAGTGATTCAAATGCTTTTGTTATTCTCAAGTTTCAAGGCTGGGAAAAATAAAAAAGAGCACAAGTATTAGAAGCTGAAGTCAAGCTACAAGATGGATACTCCTTGGTCGTTGTGTCTTTGATTTATTTATTTGTTTAATTATCATAATATATATATATATATATATATTTATATTTATCATTGTATAGAGCTAGAATGGTCCATGCTTTTGTTGAAGCTTTCCATGTGTATGCCTTCTACGCTCCAAGTTTGGTAGCAATAAAGCAACAAAGTTCTTTTCATTGTCTTTTTCAAGCGACCTCCTTTATAGTACAAATTGGCAATAATTCTTCTACTATTACGTATACAAAAACAAATAAAAAATGTGTGAAATAAATGATGGCCTAGACATTAATGTTGTTTACTAAATTACTATAACATTGAGCCCACTCATTATTTTAATATCCAAGAGAAATAATAACATATCTTGTTCTAATCATTTCTGAAAATTTCATCTTGTCATACCTATTTTTTGTCTAATTGGTTGTGGTTGCTAAAATTTTGACCATGGTCACTTAAAAAAAAAAAAAAAGAATCGAATTGCAAGACGGGGTTTTTTTTTCGTCAAAGCGAGCTAAACATAACAATTTCGCTACGAAAAACATGCGAAAACTTAAGAAGCAAATCGCATAATTTAAATTATGGCAATTTTTTTTTGTATTCAATTATAAATTGATTGATAGGTTCATTTTTTTTCTTCCACTACTGCTCTTTGCGTCGTTTTCTTTTTGTCTTACTTATGGAAACTGCCTTACAGATTTAATTTTATAGTCATGCATATGCTATGCTGCCAATAATGATGGCTTTTTCTAGTGACTATTTAAGGTATATCAACATATAATAAAATAAACCCATATAATTTTCCAAAAATATTGTAAATTCTAGTTCATGGTCGCATCTTAAAAGGAAATATTCGTCACATGCAACAAATATTTTTGGCTAAGTTAGATCCAATCTGGAATGGAAATTTAGTTATTGGGAAACAGCTTAAACAACATGAATGCATGAATAATATTTCAAAGTAAGTGGATTGTGGGACCCTTGTATTTCATTACTTTGTTGCGATCCTTTTTTGTTGATTCGAGTTTGTGTGCTTTGTCGAAGAATCCCAAGAAACAGATTTTACTAGCCTACAACACTTGAGAATCTGGTGATCCCGAAAGGATGCGAGTGTCGCCCGGCTCCGGACCAAGGACATGGGCGTAGAGGTGCTAGTGACAGTTCCGTGTCATTTAAACTTTTCAATGTTTGAATGACACTAGACTGTTCTTATCAATGTTTTGCTCTTCACAAATATCGAGTACAACTCGGTGATAATTAACCCGATTATGACTTTAAAAAACTAAAATTGGCTTTAACCAACCCGGACATGAACTTGCAAAGCATGAATAGTTGGCATCGAGCCGAAAAAAGTTAAAAGCTAAATACATCTCATTTAAGAGAATAAGAAAAGCGTATTTATATCTTCAGTCTTGAAATTTTTTAACAAACGTATTATTATTTTGTATTCTATTTAACTACAAGATCTCGATAAATTAATAACTTTAATAAAATAATATTATTATGGTCCCGACTCAAATTAACTTAACTAATTTATATTCTGTATTTAACAACCATGTTACTTCAATCACACGGTATTATTTTATAGTGATTCTACTGTATTTAGATCAATTCATATATAGTCTGATACTTCTTAGGAAATTAAAGAGATAGGAAAATTGAAAATCTGAAAAAGGGTCTATTTTTTTCTTTCATGTATAAAATTTATTTATATACTCTAGTATGAATGATGCAATTACTAGATGCAATTATAACTCTTGTGATTTAAAAGTTGAGTGATCAAATTGGTAACAAATTAACAGCTAGTGAGAGTGGGTCCCACCTCTGAAAATTAGAGATCATGAGATATTCTAAGAAGGTATAATTAGGTCAATAAATCTTTTGTTGTCCATTAATTTGTTTAGGACTAAAATAAATATTGATGCACTTGATTATTGTCCCTCCTACAAATGTCACCCTCAAATTCAATACATAGTAAACCTTATCCTTATAAAAATGTTCAGCATCTTTGTCAATATATCAACATCAATAATTTGTTATATTAATTTATTTTACTTTTTATTTATTCTTAAGATTTTAGAAGGAAATCAAATCAGTTATACACCTAATTGGCTTTATTATATTAAGGGCAGCAGGTTAGCTCATCACAGCTGTAAAGCTTTCACCTAAGTATTCTTATTATATAGTGTTTAAATTAGCATACATTTTTTTCTTCTTTTACTATAATTGTTTTCCCATTATCTAAAATATAAGAATTGAGTATTAACAATTGAAGAGAGCCACTAGTAATTATTTTCATAACAATTGAAGTTTTTAAAAAAAAAAAAAAAATCTTAAGTCATTTTCATAGACGAATATATTGCAAGAGATATGATATATTTGCAAGGCATGATTTATATTTTATACAATATATTATATATTCACATAATAATCATTAAACTGAAAAAGAATAAAATTCGTGAAAAAATTCGTGAAAAAAAAAACAAAAAGATAAAATAAAAAAAGTTCAAACTACCAAAATCAAATACTCAATTTTTTTCTAAAAATATCTGAAGTCGGTACTAAAATATCGGAAATCATATACAAAATTTTCAACCCTACATAAAATTATGACTAAATTTACAATTATATCTTCATACGTTTACAATAATAAATTAACCAACTAGTAGCCGTATATAGCAAACAAAATAGATTACGTTTATTAATATACGTCATGTATCAATTAATTGTGAAGCAAAGTTTTGATTTGAATGCTCAATAGTTATTGAAATCATGGACTGTTAGCCCCATATAAAATATATATCATATCAGCATATGCCTAGTTCTCCGACATAGACAAGTCAAATCACAACAAAATAAAAAATATATCATTAACAAGGGACCAAATAAATCTATAATTTCATAACGTTTTTTCAAAGATAAAGAAATCGTTAACATAGTTATACAAGACAGACGGCCTAATTATTCTAGCAAATACGAAGAATCGCGTGTATTTTCTCGTCGAGGTTTACCGGAATTAAAAGTTCAGTCTATTGTGAGTTTTTGTTTTCGATGTGGAATAACAAAAATCCGTCTATAATAAAATACCGGAATTTCTTGTACTCAAAACTAATTGAAGAAAATTTATTAACGGCAAAACATAGTTTCCGCTACAGTTCAGTTCAGAACCGTAAGGAAAAGTTGACACTATAGTTCTTAAACATCGCGTAAAGTATTGTGGTCTAAACTTTACTCGACGTTTCACAAAGCCGCCGTGTAAAGTGTTATCACGAGTCACGATGGTTCCAACCATCGTGTAAACTATGTCCTGCGCGGTTGAAAAAATTTTCCCCTCGGCTGGATTATGGTTTAAAACTGTAGTGGAAGCTCCAAAATTGAGTTTAATAAAAAAAAAATATAATAATTTTCTATAAAAAAAAAATTGGGCACGTCAAACATTCATATTTTAAATTTTAAAATTGTAATCCATAACCGTTCAAACACATAACAAACTACTTTAAACACTCAACGAAATTAAGCATAAATTATTTTAGAATACCAAACTCATACTCATAAAACCTAAACACAAAAATATCAAAATCATGAAGAAAATATTCAAAAATATTTACCTTATATTAATCTGGACTGAAAACAGTGAATATTGTGAGGACTTAAACGTTTGAAGTTGACTAAGAAA
The DNA here is from genome assembly GCA_954871525.1 of Parietaria judaica. Taxonomy (NCBI): domain Eukaryota; kingdom Viridiplantae; phylum Streptophyta; class Magnoliopsida; order Rosales; family Urticaceae; genus Parietaria; species Parietaria judaica. Next base: position 27,663,846 of record OX940872.1, read on the forward strand.
CAAAACTTCATAGCAAATAAATGAGTCTTGCTTGATTGACCGTCTCCACCCGAAATCCACTAAGATAATATCGTTTTTTTACACTTCAATCTCGTGCTAAAAGGCTAAGCAGGATTAAATAAGAGACAAAGGAAGGATAAACGAGTGCTTGAAATTAGTTGAGAGAATTTGAGAAAGTCTGATGAGAGTTTACGCAATGTTTTTTCAAACCACTCGTGTAAAGCTCAAAATTTTGACATTACCCCGAGCTCTTTTTTACGTTCAAATACAATAGAATTAACTGTAGTTTAATCTCATACTTGGATTTGCAAGTCTTAATAATAATGTAAAGAGACACTAAAACATGCATATAAATGAAAATTGTGAACATATACAAATAAGGAAATATAAGTTTAGATTGCTCAAAAGCTCATAAAGGAAACACTAAAGTCCATTCAACATGGACTTCTTTAATCATGTTTTCATTAGATTCACCAACTCCATGATCATCATCAAAATAGCTATAGTTAGTTTACCAATAATGATTTCAACTTTGGCCATTTTAGGATGCCATCTTCCTATAAAAACAAAATCATTTCAACAACCTCTATCAACTCACAGTTTTCTTTTTACCAGCTCATGACATGACTAGAATATATGCACACACAAACTAGTAAAGAAATAGTTTTCAAGTCTCTCTTCTAAGTAACGTTTTGGAAAGAAATAAATCGAATTTCTTGCAATATCACGGACACGAGTAGAGGCTAGCAATATGATGTCGTAACTAATCGGTGTGTACGAATAAAAATAAGTGTAAATATTTTAGGGTTAATTGCGGCCAAAGTAGCCAACGTATTGCCATTTGGCCAATTATATGGCCAATGCCCAAAAACTGTGGCAATAGTAGCCAAAGTACACTAATCACGCGCGATTATAAAAATCGTCTAATCAGCGACTGCCCCGTTAACTGAGGTGCCAAGTGGCTTATGCTGACTGTATATTGCTTCCCACGTGTATGGCAGGTGGCATTGGAATAAAATATCACGAGTTTTTATTTTAAATCGATTGCATTTATTAATTCGGATTTGGGTTAAAGCTTTCTTCTTCGAGCTTTCTTCGAGCTTTCTCTTCTCCGAGCTTTCTTCGAGCTTTCTTCTTAAAGCTTCCTTCTTCGAGCTTTCTTCGAGCTTTCTCTTCTCCGAGATTTCCCTTCTTCAAGCTTTTCTTAGGGTTTTTCTTCCCCTTGTGCTTCCTTCTTCATCCTCGACGATCTTCATACTCGGGTCGTGGTTATGGCGAGCGACGGGGCAAGTTCTGGTCATGGTTCAAGGCGCGCTGACCGGCCAAGGAATCCGTCTCACCCGCACGACGGCGTTAATTGTGACTGCGGGGTTCCGTCCAACCTCCTCACATCTGGCACTCCCTCTAATCCGGGGAGACGTTTTCGGAGATGCTACAGACAGCTGGTGAGAAATCGTACTCCAAGCCCTAATTTCCATTCTGGCTTCGCGATTTGGGTGCGAGTTCTTGAAATTGATTTTGAAAATTTATTATGAAACCCTAATCAGGAAGATGGAGGTTGTACCTTTTTCCGTTGGATTGATCCACCGGTGCTAGGAGATGGCCCGGGGGGGAGGGGGGTTCCGGCGATTGGAGTTAGAGGCGAGCTTCCAGGCGAAGGATATTCTCGAGTTCCCGTGTTGTGCCGCTGCCAAGTTACATCTGGAATTGTTGTTTTTATTAGTTGGTTTCAAGTCATTTTCATTGTGTTTGTCATGATCCTGCTTTGGCTTCTTAGATGATTAGGTTTAGTATTGTACTTGTTGTTTGAACGCATATGTTTATGGATCATGTTATTTGCACTTGAATCTTGTTTTGTATTTGCACTTTAATCTTGTCTTGTACTTGCTGTAGTGTTTCATGAACTATCTATTTGGTCTAGAGATTTTCTTGTCTTGTACTTGTATTTTCTGGTCTTGAGATTGTAAACGACATGAAGTATTTACTTGGATATAACACGACATGTGTTCAGCGAGTAAAAACGACATTATTTATGTTAAAAAATGACGTGTTTGAAACTCTAAAAACGACATGTATTTAAACTGTAAAAACAGCATATTTTATGTTAAAAAAAAATGACATGTTTTTAAACTGTAAATACGACATGTTTTATGTTTAAAAACCTAGTTCTGGCTAATTTATAAGAAGGTGGGCGTAGATAAACAATGGAAAATCACCGGGAATAACTACGGGATAATAATAATAACGGGAAACAACGCCTGAGCGGATTAACATAGTATAATATTGTTCTTCTACGACCGACCAAACACATACGTAATTAGTAGGGTCATTGTTCCAAAATAGGGCCAAAACACCGACCAAACACTAAGGCCTTAGCAAATAACAATGCCTTAACCATGACTAGATATATATAATTGTTCCAAAATGATCTACCTTGACCTTAATAAGTACATAGTAAAGAGTTTTAATTCATAGCCCATTCGGATACTTGGGGGGGTGGTGGGGGTGGTGGTGGTGGTGTTGCCTGACTCGGTGGTGGTGGTGTTGGCTGACTTGGTGTTGCCTGACTCGGTGTTGCCTGACTGGATGATGCCCCGGATGCTGCCCTTGCCAGTTGCAGTGCCCGCCTTGCACGCCTCTTGAGTGTCGCCGGAGTGGCATTAATTTTCAATGGTCTTCCCATTTTCTTGGGTTGTCTCGGCTGAAAAGAACAATTACACAAACAAAAGTCTTGATAATGATGCTTTTGGTGGACCAATATAAGTGATGTAATTCTCAAGCGAGGTTTAATAGTACCTGTTGCGGGGGGTTCGTACAAGTTTTACGAGTATGGCCTCGCATTCCACATTTTCTGCAGCATTGGACCTGACCAACCCGGGAAATTCTGGTGGCTCCAGGAGCTGGTTCACCGGCTGACCTTCTTCTCTTCTTCTTGGGACGGCCGGGCATTGCAGTGAAAACCGGTGGACGGATGACACTAAGGCCGGCATTTGGCCATTTGTCAGGGCTTGGCATAGGTGCAATAACACCCGAGTACTGGTTCACAAATGAACCGATCTTGTACGCGTCCACCACATAATCATATATGTTTAGGTTCGCTGCCTGGTAATATATTGCATGTATTAGAATGAGTTTACGTAATGATATTTTATTTTTCATAAGTATATAAAACCTGACGGACTTACCCAAATAGCAGCAATGACGTGTCCACATGGAATCCCGGTTAACTGCAGGCCTCTGCACGTGCATGTGTGTTCCACCAAATTGACCACAAAATATTCTCCGTGACCCTTGTTCACTTGAAACAACAGCTGGTCGGCCTGAACCGCTAAACAGTTCCTAGCCTCGCTTTTGTTTTTCTCGATTATGCTCAAAACCCTGCGACCGATTGGTGCTATCCACGTAGGCACACTCTCTCTTTTCTTGAAGAATCTCCTCATAAGCCACACTCTTATAAACTCTAACATGGTGATAATGGGCTTATCCCTACCCTCAAGTATGGCAGCATTGAACGATTCACACAAGTTATTGACAAGCATATCACACTTGTTATGAGTTTGAAAATGGGACTTACTCCATTCTGTAGGTCTCTTGCTCATTAACCAATTGAATGCCGGTTCACTTACGTTTTTCACGTCGGCCATCCTCTTCTTGAAATCTTCCGGAGTAGTGGCCCTTGCTGCACCCCATAGCTTCTGCTTCAGTATTAGCCCCGGGAAAATGAGTGCAAAGTTACTGTGGAGATGTCTAACACAGAATCGTATCTCAGCTCCCTCGAATACTTCACCCTCTGCGTTTCCCAGACCCTTCTGTCTGTCGCTTATGAAGGTCAGATTCCTCGGGTTGTCTACGTGGAGATCATCTTTCAGCAGCCGCAAAAACCATGTCCATGACCCCGTCCACTCCTTCTCGCACACAGCATATGCTATTGGGAACATAGAGTTATCCGCATCAATTCCAATGGCAGCCAACAATATACCAGAGCTCTCCCTTCAAGAAACACCCGTCCAGGCCAATCACTTTGCGGCAATGTCTGAAACCAGTTTTGCATGCTTGCAGGCATATGTAGACCCGTTCAAAAACGCGTTGGCCCTCCACCATATCACTCTTCACAATGGCTGTTGAGCCTGGCATAACTTGGCGTAGCTGTAGACAGTAATCCTCAAGCTTTGCATATTGCTCAGCTGAACTCCCCTCCAAAAGCTCTAAGGCTCTCTTCTTGACAGAGTAGAACATGGAACGTGAACAGTGAGAGAACTTGGTATTGGCCACGAGTTGATGGAAGTGTTGAAACTTCATATTCACGTTCATTCTGAACTGGTCCAGGAAGTTTTTGGCAAGCCACTCCGCATTGACAAGCTTTGAGTTGAACACAATTCCACAATTGTGCTTTGGTTGCAATGTGTTAACACGGAAAGTTGAGTTGTCACGCTTCTGAACACGGGCATACATTACCCACGAGCATCCAGGTGATTTGCACTGAGCACGTAGCTTCTCCCGATTATTCTCTAGCATTCTGAAAGACCGGTTGATGTGAATAAAGTGCTCCTTCAACGCCTCCCTCAACTGCTCCACGGAAGCAAACTCCAATCCCAGGGTGAACTTGAATTCACTCCAGGGGCGTCCTGGAGTAAAAGTACGTGTACTCCTGTTGACTCGGGGCTCGCCGTCAGAATCTTCATGCACACTCTCCAGGTCTGAGTCGTCTAATGGAATCTCTGCATCAGACTCGTTTCCAACTGCTGGTCCCTCTTGTGCACCATTGTCAGTCCACCAGATGGGTGGTTCGGGGTTGATCCTAAACCCTTGGGCCTCCTCTTCGTCAAGCGCGTATTCAGGCTCTTCAATATGGGCATGGATTTCCATGGTTGCCTGCGCACGGGCCTTGCAAAACCATATAGTAATACGTCAAAACCAATTAATTAAAAATACATAATTTCTAATAATCAATTCATAATAAAAATATGCTTATTACCTCATGGGCCCGCATCCGGGCCTCACTTTCTTCTGCACGAAGTAAGTCATGGGCCTCTGCATGCTCTTCAGCCCACCCATACCATTCATCAGACTCACCCTCACTGTCAGGTGGGGCATGGTATTCCGGGTCGGACTCCGAGCCCTCATCATCTCCGAACAGGTCTCCGAACATGCTGTCTTCATCTTCTTCGGTCTTGCTCTCAAAGGACTCGTTGACTTCAGATTCCTCATAATCAGGATCATCTTCACTCTCACTGTCAAGGTCTTCATTGATCCACTGCAATGCAGGGAATGGCATCTCCTCAGGTCCCAATTGTCGTATAGCTGTCACCAGGTAAACATGGCAATCACGATAACCGAATGACATCATATCATCAAACATGAGCAAGCAGTCAGCGTCCGTCCTCAGCTCAGAACCCTCATTAATACTGCACAGATGAGGAATCCACCAGTATCCGGCGTGGTTCTGCCGATCAATGAGGACCATTATACGATCCAGATCAAGCGTGCTAAAATAATCCCAATCGCAGTAATCGAAGCAATAGACAATTCCATCTCTGTAATCTCTCCTCCCGCTTTCAGTGATGATCCAGCTTCCACCGTGGTGAATACTCACGGTGAATAGGCTTGACCCAACCGCTGAAAAAAAAAAAGGAAAAGAAGCAAAAAGAATCTTAGTTTCACGTGCACTATGTAAACATGCAATCCGTATTAAATATGAGCCCACCATCAGATCCAAAACACATAAAGCACTGAATGACAAAAAACCCTTTCTTTTGTGGTCCCAGTTACGATTCTTTATGGGGTTCAAAGACAAAACCTGAAACTCACCAACCAGATCTAGAAACAAATGCAATATAATAAAGTATTATTCACCACCAACAAGTATAAATACAGAAACACAACTCTTCATCCGAGAAAACTGAAACGTGAAACCCACAGCAAAGACAAAACCCTAAAATGAAAGACTTTTTGTGCAGATCTAACAAAACATATAATCTTTCTTCTAAAAACAACATTTTTTGAGACAAACATGCAAGCTCAACACTCAAAGAAAAGAAAGGCAACGTTTTTTTCCCGATTTTTGTTCATGCAAGATGAACACTTGAAACAAAACCCTGAAAACAGTAAAATATTTCCTTACTGTTATCGGGGGGAGGCTTCAAGAGTGGGTCTCGCCAGAGTTGATCAGGGTCAGGCGCCTCGCCGTCGGCCATATCGTGGCTCCCGTGGCAAGGCTTCGTCGGAGTGTTTCTTCAGCTTTCAGAGAGAGAGAGAGCGAGTTAGAGTGAGAGGGAGAGAGTAATGACTGATAGAGTGACAGAGAGGAAGAGTGTTGATGGGTTTGATTTCGAAAAAGAAAATCATCACTGTTTTTTTGGGAATAACATTTAATCGAGTAAATGTTTAATCGAGTAAATATGATTTCGAAATAAAACAACAGCTGGTTTGACATGTGGAGCGTGGGTCCCATTAACCATGCCACGACGCCACGACGTTAAGTCCACGTGTCTCCGTCAGTCGCTGATTAGACGATTTTTATAATCGCGCGTGATTAGTGTACTTTGGCTACTATTGCCACAGTTTTTGGGCATTGGCCATATAATTGGCCAAATGGCAATACGTTGGCTACTTTGGCCGCAATTAACCCAATATTTTATCTCTCTTTCACCGTTCCATTTATCCACGTACTTTACTTGGTTTAAACATTTCAGTTGCTACAATGATATGATATGAGTATATGACCAATAGATCATGGTATTAAATTTCGCATGGAAATTTGTTTTTCGGAGATATGCGGTTCGAAATTCGTGTCTTTTCTTTGCCGTTTTTGCAAAATTCGCATGGGCACGGGGGTGGAAAATCTCTTGTCGTTTTTGCGTGTAAAAATTACAAAATATGGTTGGAATTTCGCAAAAAATATTATCTTGGTAGATTTCGGCAAAAATACCAATTAAACTTTTGGCAAAAATAATTATACCAACACAAGAGCACCCCACCCCACCCCACCCCGCCTCGCCACGTCACGTCCGGTCGGACAGACCTCGCAAAAATAATTAAAAGTCATTTTTTTGTTTAAAATAATTTCAATATCTATAAGAACATGAATTTTAATAATTATTTATTGTCTCGAGGTTTGATTTTTCATGTAGAGCACTAAATTAATTATTCCAGGCAAATGGTATAGCGCTTAGGACGTAGACGCCTTTTGACTAAAAATGATGACAAACCTGAAAATCAATTTTTAATGTAAAAGGATTCCAATGGCTATGAAAAAAGGATTTCGATTCATAGTCAGCTGGTTGGATTTGATACGTAGAGCACAAAAATCACGTAGAGCAGAAAAATCAAACACTCGAGACAAAGGTTATATAGCTTTAGTAGGCTTAGCCTTAAAAAACACGAAAAAATACTAAAACTCATTATTGTGGTAAATAATCTTCTTAGTTCTTATTTGCCCTCTAGTGGTTCAGTTATGTATATATGTAGAGCGCTAAAACGAACACTCGAGGAAAATAATATAGCCTTTCTAATGTCAATACATTTTGTCAAAAAATGAGGACAAACCCAAAACGCACTTTTTTGTATAAATTGATTCCAATGGCCATAAAAAAAGATTATCAATGGGTAATCACGCGGTTCGATTTGATATATAGTTCCAATTGTGTAGGAACAATAATCGATTTTAGCTCGAATTGTTTGTACAGGCACTCTACCTGCCCTGATCCATTCTCTCTCTCTCTCTCTCTCTCTATATATATATATATATATATATATCTATATATCTTGAGCTTACAAATTATCCTCTTGAAATCATTAGAGTGCTATACTTACATCCATCAGTTAAATATTTTATGCGAATCAAACAAGGCAAAATTAAAAACCAAACAAACAAAGCACTAACATCTTTTGTAAGTGAAACAAATATATTTCATTACTTTATAGGTACAAGCAAATTATAGCAAAGTAATTGATACAATAATGAATAATAATGCGGTATAAAAAGTATGAAACCTTGGCCAAGATATATATATAATGAACAGAAAAACGATGACCAGAGACTTATTCTCTTTGGGACACAACAAAACAGCTGAAAAACCAGCAATTTCTCAGACAGAGCTCGCGACCCGAAAAGGAAAAAAGCGAGAGGGATTAACAAACACGAATAAGAGCTGGAAATACATATCAGGATTGACACAATAGCGCTACCCATCGAAAGAATGCAGACGCCGATATTGAATATGGGTTGAGTCGGGTAGGTTCGAGCGCCTTCGAATTTTTCTCCACTAAAAAACATGAATTCCCTGCAAACTCTCATCGGTAGCCGCCGTAAGGATGCTGCGGAGCGTATCCACCCGGAGCACCCATCATAGGGTTATACCCACCCGGTACATTGGATCCAGGAGGGAATCCCGGTCGCATCTGTCCCATGCCCATGTTCATGTTCATGTTATTCATGCCCATGTTCATACCCATGCCCATGCCCATAGGTTGGTTGTTCATGCCTCCATAACCCCCTACACCAGGGCCCGGGCCCATCATAGGGTTTGCTGGGGGCCTTAGCCCACCAGCGCCTGCCCGGCCCATTCCTGATCCAGACCCCATAGCCTTGCCCATGGTTATGGTGGATGTCACCGGAGTTGCAACAGGCTTCTCCAATCTCTTCTCCCTCCGGTTTAGGGCATCGAAATCAACCCCTATGTCAGCCATCGGGTTTGCTTTAGCTGCACAAGAGAAAAAACAAAGCGGTCAATTCAGCGTAATAATCCCGATTCAAGGATCCCGACACAGGCCTTAACCCCAAGATGTTCAAATTGAAAATCACACTTACGTCCGGAGATGTTCAAATTGACTAGGCCTCTGCTCAGCGTATCAGCCCAGACAGTAGATTTGGTGGCGAACTCTTTTGTTTGCTTGGTTGACGGGCTCGGTCCAGTCGGTTGAAGAAGGCTACCCAAAATATCATTACCACCATGCTGCGAGATTGGAGCACCAGGTGGCTGATAGGCGATTTGTGGAGCCCCTGAGGGCACAGGAGTCTGTTGTGGATGAAAGCCCCCACCGTTAGGCTGTCCGGGAAGTCCTGTTGGGGCCATGGACTGTTGCGCATAGAAGTTTCCATTGTTCGAAGCTCCAAATGGCCCTCCTTGTGGCTGGAAATTTCCGTTATGAATTTGTGGTGCGTGTCCGGTCGGCATATGAGGAACCATGTGTGAGGTCACGGGAAGAGTCGGAGCTTGTGAAAGATAATTCCCGTGTTGCCCCGCTTGTGCCTGAGGAACCATACCCGGGTGTGGTTGAGAACTACCAAAAGCATCAGCAACTGGCGGTGGAGCCGAAAAACTCGACTGGGACTGTCCAGAAGGTGGGAGGATATCAGCAAGAATATCGGTGCTCTGGTGTGAAGCAGAAGGATCCTGAGGCAAAAATGGCGAATTTGCTGGAGGTTGAACAGCTGAAAAACTGGTCGTAGAGTAAGTTATGCCCGATAACGAGTCCCCAAAGTCAAAACTGGAGGTCGTGGAGGGCATGTTTGGCTGAGCTGCGGCACCGTGATTGAAATCCGTCGCTGCAGTGGTTTGCGGTGGTGCTTCCATGGTCTCGGAAGGAAAAGCTCTGAAAGGAGCATCATCACCAAATGGATCGCCAAAGGGCTGCATCAAGTAGATAATGCTTGAATTAGGTGACAACGTTGACCTCAGAGCTTCGACACTCCTTTTACACCGAGAATGATCTAGAAGTTCAAGGAGCAGCTACCTGATTATTCACAGCACTAGATGGTGCGGCTGTAAAAGTGGATGATGAACCGAAATTCGCATGTGGCTCAGTTTCAGTAGTAGTAAGAGATTCCGTTGGAACAATTGCCAATGCCAGTGAACCGAGCAAGTCCACCTCAGGATTATTCGCAGTAACTGGAGCAGCTGATCAGAGGGAGAATTAACAATGATTAAGTAATAAGCGAACCTTGAAACGTAGTGAAACACAAAAACTATGAACCGAAGTGAAAATGGGATTTTATTTTATTTTTACCTGAAAACGAACCACGTGGATCGAATTCATCAAAAGTCTCCACTCCCGGATTTGCAGGAGCATTATGACCATTTGTCGGTTGGGTTGGATGAACAGCTTCCGGTGGTGGGGGACTTGCATTATTGATTGCCGGAGGTGCCGGAGGAGAAGCACTTGGAGCCGCCGCATTTTCTCCACCCCTGTGTGATCAACAAATATCTTAATAAACAGAAAAAGAAAATTTCCGAGAAACACATCCAATAATCTAAGGAGAACGATATACCTCTCGCTGTGATCAGGACTTCGGGATTCAATCACAGCCTCCTCATAACTAGGAGGAGCTCCGATGTTTTGTTCAGAAAACTTCCTGTCAAGTCGCCTGCTCATATAAGATTTACATTCACAATGAAAAATACTATCAAATTTGTGCTCTAAAACAATCCAACCTGGGTAAGAGTAAGAGGCAATACAGAACAATAAAATTACTAGGGGTGAAAATTTTGTCACCGTTTATCGGTATCGTCTCGGTATCGGTATCGATCTCGGATCGGTTTTAAAAAAAAACCGATAAATTTAGTTTAAAACCGAGAATCGATACTTATCGGTTATCGGTTTTCGATACCGATACCGAGAAACGATACTGATACCAAATTTCTCGAATTTTGGTATCGGTTTCGGTTTTGAACTACATGTCGTTTTTTATTATACTACATGTCGTTTCTATTAAAAAATTAGGGTATCTTCCTTCTCCTCCTCACTTTCGCTTTCCCTCATTTCGCCGCCAGCCGCCCAGCCCTATTCTCCTCCTCTCGGTCTCTTCCTTCTCCCTCGCCGAGGTTCAAATTCTTCGCCGATCAAACCACCAACTGTGAGTAATCCTCTGCATTTCCCTTTCGATTCTGATTCGTTCTTCACTGTCTTAGCTCAATCTGTGCATGCACGAGGCCAATGCGGTGACCTTGATCTTCTGATCGGTCTCTGAAACTCGCTTTCGTGTTTTTCGTTTTTTTTTTAGGGAAAATCAGTGTTTGAAAGCTTTTGTCATTGAAACTTGAAGCTTTCGATTTTTTTGATTTGGGAAAATCAATCTTGAAGATTGTCATTGTTTGGTTTAGGGGTTTGGATCTTGATCTGCCATGTTCAATTTGTATAGAACAGACATATATAATCATGTGTATATTTAATTCTGAGTTTGAATTACAAAAGCAAAGATATTTTGAATCAGATTGTTGGTAATCAATCCACATCTTCTTCATTTTGATCGTGATTTTGATTTTTGAATAGGTCCTCTCTTCCATTCCTGCTCCTCGAATTGCTTCTCTGTAGGTTCCAATATCCAATATCGATTCAGGTTTGTAACTTTAGTGTTTAGATACATCTCAACTTTAGTGTTTATATTTATAATCCTAAATATATTGATGGTAGCATTAATCTGATACAGGTCATGGATAATAGTGTTACTGGGTCTACAACTTCCGATTCTGATAGTAGTGAAAATGAATCAGAGTCGAGCCCCACTTTACTGTCCGAAGAAGTGACAATGAATGGAGCAGATGGTGTGAAAAATCGTAGCAACGCAAGCGATTGTTGGATTCATTTCACTAAAAATCCTGGTGGAAAAAGTGCGATGTGTATATATTGCAAAAAAAGCATTCAGAGTAAAGAAGGTTCAACTACGGGGATGAAGAAACACATTGGGGTATGCAAGATGAACCCAAACAGGCACAAGGATAAGAGGCAAAAGACTTTGGAGTTGTCTCGGAAGGCAGGTACCAACGAGGGTATGTTAAAGGTTCGAGAGTATACAGAAATGGGATATCGACATTATTTGGCAAAGTTCATCGCGATGGACGAGCACCCGTTTCGTATCGTCGATGGAGTCGGATTTCAAATGCTAATGTACTACATGAACCCCGCATGGGAGCATGTTACTCGGATTACAGTTGCAAAAGATGTTCTCAAGACGTTCGAGGAAGAGAAGTTGAAGTTGAAAAAGAAGTTGATTGGTCATCGAGCAAGTTTCACTTCCGACACTTGGACATCAAATCAGAATAACAATTACATGGTTGTTACAGCACATTGGATTAATGAAGATTGGAAGATTCAAAAGAGAATAATTGCGTTTTTCCAAATTGGTGATCATAAAGGGGAGACGATGTCGCAAGAGTTGATGAAATGCTTTTCAGATTGGGGTATCAAGAAAGCCATGTCAATAACTTTGGATAATGCTTCAGCCAATGACGTTGCTGCGAATAAAGTAAGGAAGAAGCTGCTCCTAAAAGAGGAAAAGGGTTTGCAATTGGTCGGTGAACTGTTTCACATGAGATGCATATGTCACACCGTGAATCTCATCGTGAAAGACGGTTTAGAAAAATTGGGACCTTATATAGAGTCTATTCGAAAGGCGGTGAAATATGTGAGATCGTCTCCTTCACGAAAGAAAAGGTTTAGAGAGTGTATTGTCCTTGAGGAGATCGAATCAAAGGCACTCTTATCCTTGGATGTTCCGACTCGTTGGAATTCGACGTATATCATGTTACAATCAGCAATAAAATTTCGAAAAGCTTTCGATCGGATGAATGAAGATCTCAACTACGTGAACCACTTTGAAGGTGCGGATCGTCCCGACGATGAGGCATGGGAATACGCTCAAATCTTCATCGTATTCTTGAAGACTTTCTACGACCTAACCATTAGGCTCAGCGGTACGTCTTACTCTACCACAAACTTATGTTTTAGAGATATTTGTGCCGTAAAGAAAGAGTTAAATGTCCTTCTAGAGAAACCGGAAAACAGTTTGTTGAGAGAGATGGGGACAGCTATGAATGCCAAATTTATAAAGTATTGGGGTGATCCCGAGCAAGTGAATATGACCGTGTTTTTCGCCACAGTGCTTGATCCAAGATACAAATTGGTATACATCGAACATTGTCTCAAAGCTGTTTTTGGCGAGACAGTGAAAAATAAGGTTGTTCCAATAATTAAAGAGAAGCTTTGCGATCTTTTTAAAGAATACGATGACGCTGCACCTGCTCCTAGTTTACCTCGAGAAGCCGAAATCGATGACGCGATGCACATGACAAGTGTAGACGAACTTGATTCCTCATTTTTGCAAAGTGTTGTCGAAACTGAAGAAAGCGAAATGCATGAAGTTGATAGGTATTTGAAGGATAAACAAAAAGGGTTGGATGTGAAGAATCAAAACTTCGACGTGCTTGTATGGTGGAATGCTAATTCTCAGAATTATAAAATTCTTGCCAAAATCGCAAAAGATGTGCTCGCTATACCGGTTTCTACGGTGGCGTCGGAGTCAGCGTTTTCGGGTGGAGGTCGCATTCTCGACCCTTATAGGAGTTCTTTAACGCCTAATACGGTCGAAGCCTTAATCTTATTGAGGAATTGGTTACACGAGAGCAATGAGTATTCCGTATTAAGCATGTTCATGGACGAAGTGAACACGTACAAGGATTCCGTTGAAGGCGAAGAACCAGGTATTTACTTGATCTCATGACTCATTTATTTGCTCTGTAACTGTTTATTTCAGCACAAATAGTTGTGCAAATAAGTTTGTTGAATGTGTTATTTTATAATATAACAGAATGTGTTTTTTTTTTTTATATTACAATGCAAATAGGTTTGTAACGTTGAATATAATATATTAGGGGTAATTATGCTTTTATATTTCTTAAATGAAAGTTTCTTTTAATTGTTTATTGTAGAAGAAAACTCCGAAGCTCCCGTTTCAACTTCCGTTCCCTCCGCTCTTACCGGTGGTAGTAGTAACATGGCCAAGAAAAAAGACGAGGCGAAATCAAAGAAAAAAGAGAAGGCGAAATCAAAATCAAAGAAAAAAAAATGACATGTTTAAATTAAGTTTGATGTTTTTATGTATTAGACATGTATTTTTATATTTCGGACATGGTATTTTGTATTATTTTTGGATTTTGCCCCGGGTTATTCTCGGTTTATGTCTCGGTTTATTTATCGGTTTTCATTTATTTTTTCTCGGTCTCGGTCTCGGTATCGGTTTGATAAAAAACCAATAAATTTTAGAACCGATACCAATACCAATACCAAAAAAAAATATATCGATTTTTCAATACCAATACCAAAAAATACTAATTTACCGATTATCGGTACCGGTTTCACCCCTAAAAATTACCTTCCTTCCTGAGAATCATCAATCTTGGGCCCACTGCTGAGAGACAATGAAAATGTAATATTAGCAGCATTTCTTTCCGTATAATGAACCGGCAAAAAAGTAAAAAGGCCAGAATATTGTTATACCCGTAAATATGAAATAGTTTATAACTATCTATTTCTATAAATTTCCATGTCATAAGGCATATTAGGGGTATTTTACAATATCTATACGATAAGTGTGTCTATATAATAAAATAAAAAGAATCCTATGTAATAAAATAAATTTCCATGTCATAAGGCACCTAGTCTAGGTCTGGTTTAGTCGTCATGTTTGATATGATTAGTAAAAAAAATTATTGAACTTCATTGGATATTACTCTCGAGCTAGAGACTGGGTTTCCTTTATTGATCAAGTGTTCTTCTATTTCTTGGATTTCTATTCCTGATTCTATCACAAACATAACTAGCATGAGATACGCGGTTTCGCACTTCGGTACTATTTTCCTTTTTCATTGTATAGAAATCTATTGAGGAAAATTAATGAGATACAAAATAATTTGCACAAAAACAATTTACCGAGAAGAGTGTTGACCATCATCGTCAAAAGAGCGTTCTCCCTCTCTCTCCGAGCTTCTACTTCTCCGCCCGTACTGGCCATCTTCAACGCTTTGACTTCTTTCCCGGTAATCATCATCCTTGTAACCCTCTCTCCCGTATCGCTCCTCATAACGATCCCCGTTTCTGCCATATCGGTCATCGTCCTTGTATCCCCACTCTTTTTCCCTTCCATAAGAGTCACCATTTCTGCCATATCTTTCATCGTCCCGGTTTCCATAACGATCATCTTCATACCGGTCTAAGTATCCACCAGAACCAGGCCTATACATTCCCCCAGTTGATGCTGTGCTTCGGAACCTATTTTAAGAAAAGGTTGATAGAGTTCAAATATAATTCAGATCGACAGATATGCATACATACGCAAACACGGTTATAACATGCTATGACCATTGTCTTATAAGAATACTATCTAACTTTATTGTCTATGACATGGTAAATATACTGTATGTGCCTTGCATAACACCCATATAATGATCTGATCAAAAAAACACTCCTCCAAATATATGAAGAAAAAAAACAGTGATTGAAAAAGCCAGGTAACTTAAAGAAATTAGGCATCATCGTATACGCTGATGATAGAAGCACTAGAAACAGCAATTCTCCGATGCGCATTGAACTAACGAGAGAGGCAAAAAAGAAAATAGATGAATCACATTCATACCCTTGTTAAAGTGTACTTACTTGTCCCTATTAGCCGCCGCTTTCTGTCTAACTTCGATCAACCTGTCTTTATCATTCACTAAGGCTACAAGACTCTGAGATTTCTTTCTCACATTGCTTCCCTGATCTCGTCCACTAGAGTCGATGTATTGAAAATCTGCCAGTGTCTGTCACATCGGACGGTGGGAGACCAATTAAATCATAAATAAATAAACCATAAAAAAAAAAGTGTCCAAATAGTGAATAAGAAAAATAAATAATGAAGATCAGGGGATTTACCGATATTTGATATGAATGTTCCCTGATCTCATCGATGACCCGCTCTGATCCATGACCCACCAGGTATTCCAAAACAGTCAAAGCCTGAAGTACCAAGATCCCACACGATGAGAACTCGGATCTTCCACAATGTAAATCGTAAATGAAAATAAGTCATCTAAGATCATAAAATATTTGACCTTGAAGACATGTCGCCAATTCTTGCCGGTATCATTAATCCGCTTCCAGATTATTGCCATGATCATCTGGTATTCATGACTGCGAGAACACGTGAAATTAGATCAACGCAGCAAAAGAGATGGTAAAACAACCCGATGCTCTAGGCTATACACTCACTAATTTCTCGTCGCAAGTGCAATATCAGCGAGAATCGATCCATGAGGACCCCAAGATTCGTTGCTGGTAGCATCGAGAACCTGCACGAACAATAACATTATAACCCGGTTCGATAAAAACCTTTCAATACATTCAAAAATAAAAGTCAAAGCGAATTCCGCAACCTTCTGCTCAATCCCAGGAACTTTGAGAACGTTCTTGTTCACCCCTCTCTTCCTGCAAGATAACACCACAACAAAGACAATCCATTACACGAAGCAAAGAAAACCCGCCGCCGAAAAGGTCGAAAACTTACAGGTCTCTGACAGTTTGACCGAAGGCTTTCTTCATCGTAGCTCCTGTTCAGCTGAAAGACAACAACTTTATCAAATTCAGCTCCAATTCAGATCAATCCTCACACATTTCTGAACCAATTTATCATCAAAAGTAGATCACAAACGTACAAATCAGCAATAAAATGATGAATTGAGCAATAACAATCCGCAAAATCTCATGGAAGTATCAAGATCGACGTTCTTACAGAGAAAAGAAAGGGATCGAGGCAGATCTGGAAGAGAGTTGCAGATCCGGCGATCTGGAGAAGAAAGCGAAGAGACCGAACCAGAGATTGATGTCCGAATGACAGGAGGATTCTAGAGAGAGAAAGACCGAACCCAACCGACAGAGAGAGAGAGAGAGAGAGAGATTTTTGGGTCTTTTTCTTTGGTTATCTATTTAGTTTGGGAGCGAAAAATAGGTAAATTAAAAACAAATTTGAAAAATAAATATATTGGAATTCGAGAGAGAAGAGAGACGACGCAACTTCGACGCAGAGAACTAAGAGCTTTTTCTTTGGAGGGGTAATTCTGTAATTTGAAAATTTACTTCATGAGTGCTCTATATCGTGGTTTTAAGTTTTAACTTTTAAATATTTGTATATATATGTCTTCGATATATCCACGACGTGTTCAGACGTGTTCAGAAAATGAGAAATGTGAAACGATATTCGTAGGAAATCGATATATCAATTTCTTCTCATTTATCCATCGATAAACGATATATCTGTGAAATGGAGAGTGTGAAACGACATCGATATCGGCATTTAGAATCATGCTTCGAATTTAAGTTCGTACTTTGTACTCTATGTTCGTATTTATGTTCGTACTCAATGGCTTTATTATGATGAATAACTTATTTTATGTTATGTCGACAGTATGTCATGAATTATGACTTTTATATTATATGTTTGTGTTACTTTATGATTTATGAGTGTGTTTCTAAGCTATATATAACTGTGTCACATTTATTAAATAGGTAATTTATAAACTAAATAAAAATATGATTGAAATACTAAAAATATTTTCTGAAATATCCATCGATATTTCGATCGGCAAGCGATATATCTGTGAAATTTATGCGGTATTATCGGCAGAGATATATCTATTTCTTCCCAATTATCCGTCGCCATGCCCATCGGCAAGCGATATATCCGTAAAATGGAGAGTGCGAAACGATATTGATATTTAGAACCTTGCTATATATATGTTATTATTGGTTTGGGATATTTGCAGCGAAAGTACCACGAAATGATCCTAAGGTAAGTTCTAATTTCTAATAATTTTTTTATTTTTATCGTTAAAAAATATTAAAAAGGCAAAATAATTATAAATGTGAATTCCAAATTTTCCACGGCATAATCATTTTTTTTTAATTTATTATTCGATAAAATAAAATATAAAATATATCGTGTGTTATAAGACATATTTTGGTACTTTTACCATAGACACTAATACTCCTAATTTTGTATGTTGGTGTAGCTTTTGCATTGAACGTTTAATTTTGAGTTTTGATAACATATTCCATGGATTTTCTTATGAAATGATTAAAATGTTAATTTATGTACAATATATGACTTAATTGTAAGTATTTTTTTTGGTTATTTATGAACAATACTACAAAGTATAGCTAGATAATGGATAATTATGAAGTAATGAATTAATCTAATACACTCACCAATAATAATAACAAATATGTCATTGTTTTTAACGTGTATTGTATAAAAGTATAACGATTTTTTTTATTTTTAAAAAGTATAACGAATTTTTGTGAAAAAATAAAATTCATAATCAAAATTAAAAAAAAAAAAAAAAAACTATGCAAAAGTTATTTTCCATTACTATAGTTTTTGGCAATTTTAATTTTAGAACTGATATCTTTTACTTGTTGGAGAGCTTTCTTGGGATATCTTCCAACTGAACTTACTTTGCAGAAAAAAGGATTCTCGTTAGCTTCCAAATGTCGATTATGTAACAATGACGTGGAGGATTCGGATCATGTCTTTGTTAATTTCGACTTCGCAGGTTTGCTTTGGAGTTCTATCTCTGAAATTTTTGGAAAGTCAATTAACAGAACTGGCTCTCTTGCTTTACTTATTTCTAATGCATCATCGGTTAATCTTAGTCCTCGTGTTTTTGCGCTTTGGAACACAGATATTGTCTCTGCAATTTGGTTGATATGGCATACTAAAAATAATGCTTATTTCAAGATGAAACTCTTAGCATTAATAATCTCTTGAGACAGGTCTGGCGACTTACAAAGGAGGCTAATTTCTTTATACTAGGGTTGACAAGCACTACAGAGGATTCAAATATTTTGGAATTTTTCGACATGGATGTTCATCCAAAGAAAGCTCCAAATATTATTTCAATAGTTTAGCTTCCTCCCTCGGTAACTTGGTTAAAATGCAATATTGATGGCTCTTGTCTTGGTGCTCCAGGTGTGGCTGGGGCCGGAGGCATTTTCAAAACTTACCGAGGGTTTCCTCATGGATCGTTCACTTTTCGTATTGACTCTGCTTATGCCTTTGAAGCTGAGTTGATTGTTGCTATGTTTGTTATTGAAAAGGCTAAGGAGTCTCATTGGGAGAAGGTGTGGCTAGAAAGTGACTCTCGCTACGTTGTTCAACTTTTTCAGAAAAGATCACGTGAAGTTCCGTGGAAGTTGCGAGCTAGATTGTCAAAATGTCTTCATTTCCTAGACACTATTCAGTTCAGGATAAGCCATATCTATAGAGAGGGTAATAGAGTGGCAGATGCCTTAGCTAATTTTGGGGCTCAATTTGCGGGTCATCATTGGTGGGCTTCCCACCCTGATTTCATCGCTTCCTTAGTTAACGATGACATTTGTATGAGAGAGAACTTTCGGTTTCGTTAGTTCTCTACTCTTTCTTTCTTTTGCTTGTAAACTCTTACAT
The DNA here is from genome assembly GCA_954871525.1 of Parietaria judaica. Classification (NCBI taxonomy): domain Eukaryota; kingdom Viridiplantae; phylum Streptophyta; class Magnoliopsida; order Rosales; family Urticaceae; genus Parietaria; species Parietaria judaica. The sequence goes on from OX940872.1 coordinate 27,683,101, forward strand.
TTTTATTTATATTATCATGAGTTCTGTCTCTTATTGTGCGTTTCCTGAGTATCAGTCTTTTTGAACTCAGGCTCGCACTGTAAGATTATGGACCTCCATCTTTAATTAAAAAAAATAAATTAGAACTAATATATATTTCCGAAATAATTTTAGTTTGTTTGCTCTTACTTTCTATCATTAAATAATTATTTCTTTTTCTTTTTTTTATGCCCTTAAGTTCTGAGAGCTTACAATCTGTACTGTGTACTCTGTACTATGTAGTACGTTAAATAAATCGGTGACTTCTTTAGTATATTCCCATAATTTTTAATAATAAGTTAATTATAGATTCATTAAAAGTTATATTATACATTTGGTATGACTTAATACATGCTAATCTATAATCTCCTTCAATCTTGGAGATAATTTTAAAATGAAACATCATTATCACATGGCAAAATTATAATATTCTAAAAAAATAGTTGCAACTAAAAACAAACAATATTTGTGGCAAAATAACTAAATTTTAATTTTTACGCCAAAAAATATAAACTTTACCAATATAGTTTGATTGATCATTTCCTCCGTGAATATTAAGACAAATCTACTCTCTCGCCGAAATTACTAATTTTTATAAATCATTTATTATTTTTATTAGAAAAATTCAATTAATTTGTGAAATCTCTTTTCTCCTTAGAACGAACTCGACGCTATACATTTAGGAAAAAAAAATTAACCATAACTCTCAAAGAAGGCGGAGCTCCACATGATCTTGCCCATGTGTTCACAATATTGCTAATTTCGTTACCGTCAACGTCTTTAAGTTTTTTTTTTTCCTCGCTTTTCAATAGGCGCAAATTCCCACAATACCCAAACAAACGAGTTCGTACTCATTCTTGCTGCAAAAAAAAAAAAAAAATTGTCACTTTGCCTTATTAATTTATTAAAATCTATATACTTTTCTCATATATATATATATATTATCATGTTTTAAAAAGAAATCCGATATATGTCATATGTAAAATAACAATTAGTATCTAGCAATATGAAAAATCGACAATAATGTATAATTATTTAATAAAACGTTAAAGGACTATTTTATTTTATGTTTTGAAAACTAAGGGACTAAATTATTACTTATAAAAATAGAAGTGTCAAATATTCAAAATACAATAAGCACAAGGTCCAATGATGATAATAAATATAGTAAGAAATAGATAAAATAGACAGTACCACCGAAAAGATCGGCTGAAGAGACACGACTGTAGGACTCTGACCCTTCTAGAAGAAAATGAATTGTTTTGCAAAGTAATAAATATGAGATATTTGTGATATAAGTATGGGTTAATGACGGCGAAAATATTTAAAGATTGGTCAAATAATCTCTCGTGTATTCAAAGTCTAAAAATAATGGTAAAAGTACTTAAAATTGTATTTGAGGCATTGACCACTCCATTCTCGTAAAGCAGTTAACTTACTTGTTAACTCTGGCCGGTGGAAAAACGTGGGTTGTTGAGCTAGCAATTTTTTACCACGTGTACGAGCCCAAATCATCCTCGTTTATAACAAAATAGCGAATTAAACCCCCTAATTAGGTGTCGTGGGTTCGTACACATGGCAAAAATTTGCTATGTTAGCAACTCACGTTTGTCCACGTGGACATAGTTAACGGTTAAGTTAACTTTGTTACGAGAATGGAGTGGTTACTCTCCAAATAAAACTTTGAGTACTTTTACCATCACTTTTTGACTCGACACAAGCAGTTCTTTGAACAAACTTAAAATATTTTTGCTGTCATTAACCCATATAAGTATTTTAATTTTCTATTGCTAGCATATTTTTTTTAAAATTACTTATTAGCAGCAATAAATACTCAAAGAATACAAAATATTATCATGTTCTAATGCTGTTAATGTTCCACTAAATTTTGTTGCACGATCAACATATGTACGTGTACGATTAAATTTTAAAAATATTAATTATTTAGCATTTTTATTTAGCTAAAAACATACACACGTGTCTGTAATTTAACCCTACATGTACAATATCATAAATCGACATTATTTTGTAACTCATACCTCGACATTATTTTGTAACTTATGAGTACTATTTCCGCTAACAAAATGAAAATGTTAAGACAAATATAGTAAAAGATTAGATACTTATACTAAAAAAATATGCATAAATATAAATAACAAGTCAACTCAACTTGGTCAAATGTCAACATTCACTATTTACCTACCTTAGAAAAATCATTTTATTATGTTGCCAAGCAATGATATCCACAAGAATTTAGGTAGGATATTATATATATATATATATATATATATATATATTTGAAAGAAGTATGATATTATATATTTCTCGAAGTGTAAATAAATTAGATTTGATTAAATATCTCTTATTGCGTAGACCATGTCATGGTAACACAATTATACGGAGAGCTAAGCAAAGGTAATATTTTATCATTTTTATGGATCATTTTTAAATAATAATAAACCAGGCTACGTTGATTATTGAATGAATATCATTATTTATTATTAATTATTTCATGAATGATATTTGATTTGCGTACTTAATGTTTGGAGGATGATTCATCCAATTATTAATTATTTTGATTAAAAAATGTTTATATTAAGATTTAGGTAAACTCCGGCTAATGTACCCAATGTTTGATAGATTTTGGATTATGTATCCAATGTTTATTTTCAACGGCTAATGTACCCAAACGAGTGATAATGTAAAGTTTTTTTTTATTTTTGGCATAACTCACTCATTTTTTATCCAAAATTTATGCACGACCTATGGTTGGAAAGATAAGAGATATACCTACAACTTTTATGTTGTAAGTTTTGTAAAAATAAAGTTCAAAAAATATAAAATTTCAATTACTGTGTAAAACTGGACATTAGTGTAATGCAAAATATTTGTTTCCAGCAAATTTTAATATACTTAATGACTTTTTTTTATGAAACATAAAACTTAAAAGTTGTAGATAAATTCTTTTATCTTTCCAACGGTAGGTTGTTTATAAATTTTGGACAATAAATGAGTGAGTTATGCCAAAAATATGAAAACTTTTTGCACATCACATTTTTCATATTTTTGGCATAACTCACTCATTTATTGTCCAAAATTTATAAATAAACTACCGTTGGAAAGATAAAAGATTTATCTACAACTTTTAAGTTTTATGTTTCATCATAAAAAGTCATTAGGTATATTAAAATTTGCTCGAAACAAATATTTTACGTTACACTAATGTCCAATTTTACATTGTAATTGAAATTTTGTATTTTTTTGAGCTTTTTTTTACAAAACTTAAAACAACAAAATTGTGGATCTATCTCTTATATTTCCAACCATAGGTCGTGCATAAATATTGGACAAAAAATGAGTGAGTTATGCCAAAAATAAAAAAACTGTACGTAATCACTCACTGACGGTCAAGTGACCGAAATACGAAAAAATCTAACAGAATAAAGTTTGGGTACATTAGCCGTCAAAAATAAACATTGAGTACATAATCCAAAATCTATCAAACATTAGGTACATTAGCCGGAGTTTACCCTAAGATTTAATATTAGAGTCATGGTAATTTAAGAGCTAAATACCGTATCCATATCACATATTCTCAAGAGTTTAGAAATTATAGTATATTAGAATTTTAATACTTAGACTCGCTAAGAAAATCCGTTTTTCAACTTTATATTTGTCACTCTTTTTTACGAATAATTAATATATGAAAGAATGTTGAACTCTCGTCTTTTTTTTTTTTAGAGTTAAATTTCAAATTTTTATACGAAGTGATATAGAACAAAAACGTGAATTGAACCAAAGTTTTAGTTATCACGGTTTACTATTTTGTTGAAATCCTCGATTAAGTTATCCAAAACTATCATAGTCATTTTATGTTAATAGTTGGTTTATCGATTATCGACTATAAAATAGATAATCGACCAAAAATCTATCAACCCCTAATAAATTTTTATTGCATATTGATAGTTTATCAATAATTTTATTGAAAACCCAAAGATTTATCCATAAGTAAAAAACATACAAGGTTCTTCACGTTTGTAAGTCGTGTTGATATTCTATTTAGATGCTCGCGTCTCACCAGTGTTTAATCATAGTGACGACTCATTTTTCACCTCTATATTTATATTTTATAATTTATACCATTGGTTTAAATTCTATAGCGTATTATTTGTAGTAAAGAGTGACTTTGATCAATTTTAAGCTCTTGATATAATATTAGATGGTAGACTTAGGACCAAGGACTAAAAAACAATAAAATGAAACACAAGACTTGTGTAATAAACTCAAGCTAGTTTTGATATGTACATTTTTATACGCGTCCTAATATTATTATTATTATTATTATTATTATTATTATTATATATTTTTGAATTTTGAGACTTTTCAAAGTGATGGTATTTTGACCACTATTTTCAATCATGGCAGCAATGATTATAATTATGCTCTCAAAGTATCTCAAATTGCACAAATAATGTATATATGTTTTTGAGAAGTGACTTATTTTTTAACGTTATACAATACAACTATGCATGTAGTGGACCAAGCTGTATTCCCTTCTACTATATATTATATATTTATATACATTTCTTTGTGTATATTTTCCCAAGTCTCTCTCACTAATTACTAATTAGCCTATTTTTTTAGCACATCCCACGTCTCAAAAACGTTAACTTAGCTTGATGATGATGATCTTACCACATTCCGAAAAACTCGCCGGCAAGCTTCTGTTTCCGGGCGACAGCAGCAACTCGGTCAGTTGGAGTTTTTTCATTTTTACTTGTTTAAAGTTTTGAAATTGTACCACTTTAATTCTTTATTAGTAATTATTCATATGCATGCCATCATAACATTTTTTTTACTATAAAAATCATATATTGCTTTGCCTTTTATCTAATTATTATCTTCCAAAAAGGTATACAAAAGCCACAACATTAAAAACCGCTTTTAGTTCATCCTCTTTTTTTCTTTTTCTAGTCATTTATCAAAAGACGAAAAAGTCCCCACTCCACTCCACTACCATTATATAATTAATATTTATGACCTGCATATTATTTTTTAAATATTTGCTTAACTTACTAACTCATTGTAAAGTAAGTTATTCCAGCTGGAATTTATTTTAAAGGGAATATAATTAGCTTAGCTTTGTCCAGGTCGAATATAATATTTAAATTCATTTTATTTTGAATGTTTTTGAAATTTAAGTGTTTGATTAAAATTGAGTTAAATAATAAACTGATTTCCTAGATTGTATAAGATCAATTTGAATTTACATAAAAACAAAAGAACATATAACCACATGTTTATACACACGCATGCTGTATTGTCTTTTAATATCTCTTCAAAATATTTCAAAGATTCAATTAAAAATCAAAGATTTCAGAGGAGATAATCATCTAACTATAATCGAAATATGCTGAGTTTGTTCACATTAGCAGAGACGATAGCGGCAAATATGTTCAAGTTTTAGCAATCATGTACTCAAATTCTATTCGTAAAGACCGAGTATCCAAGTCGAGTAAAAGTGTAAGGCCTCTATTTCCTATCTTCCGTCGTTTATAATAAAGTGTCGTCGTATTCTTATTCATCACTTGTTAGTTACAAAAGGCATGTAGAATACGTGTTATGTAAATAATACATTATAAACGAGGATACGACGACACACCGTTGTCAACTAGGAGGACTCCGGGAGTGACAAAATGGAGACGGAAAACTTAGGCCCTACACTTAACCTAATTTGAATACTTTGGCTTTTACAAATAGAACTCGGGTATGTGACATATAATTTGCTTAAACTTAAATACACTTGCCGCTATTATCTCACATTAGTTTCCAAAGCTACGAGTTACAAAAAGACGACTACAGTTTCAGTAAATAACTACAAAAATGCTAGCGAAAGAAAAACCGCACCCACCAAAGTGTGTTCCTTCAACTCGAAATTTAGTTGAGACATCACTATCAAGGCAGGTTACAAATCCAGAAATTCAGATTTGAATCATATGGTTCAAAAGCAAATTATTCATGGCACAACTCTTTCAACATATATCTTCTCTACGGCTCCGGTGCAACGAAAAATTATAGTAATCCATCATCTCCAAACACGAACGCGATGGATTACCGTATAATTTACATAATGATGCAAAAATCAGGACTTATAAAGATAGCCCTTCACTTTATTTTAACTAGGAGAAGCCGTACCCTTGTCTCGATTGGCAGCCTCTAAACATTCCTTCGCTCTGTGAACCTTTGACTGAATGTAGAAGCTCCCGTTTGCCGCGTTCCTCTCAAATAAGGTGTCATATTTCTGCACGTAGAAAAGAGCACTGAGAAATCAAGATAAGAGGGAGAAAATCAAATAGTGAAATCAAAAATTTATTTTCCAAGCAAAAAAAATAGAGTTAGATGGTTATTTTTATGAAGATACGGTAGCGATCCTGTGTCGGCGGCTCGATGCAATATATCTGTACTCGATGAACCGAGAGCGAAAATTCTTTCAATTTTTTTAGTAGCTTTGAAAACATTCATTTCGATATATTATAGTTTTCCCCATATAATCTAAGATCAAAACAGGGCAACACCAACCTTTAACACCTCTTCCCAAGTGGTTTCCTCCGTGACTCCCAGAATCTGCCTGGCTTCTTGCTCGGTCATCACTTTTCCCGCTCTCCGCATCGTATTTTGCAATGTTTCTTGTGCAACACCGGTTTTATTGGCATCTGTGTAGCGTGCGGAGAATCAGAATCTTAAAGTTGTTAAGAGTATAACCAAATCTTCCGATTAATAATGTCAATACATAGAAAAAATAAAAACAAATAATCTACCCGAAGGCATTAAAAAGCTGGAGTTTCTACAGATAGAAAAAACACAAAAATATGAATCTAGTCACGAGCAAAAATAAAGATTTTATGTTGATAAGAAAACAAAGTTAATAGAAAATTTTGTAGTGAGCAATATAAGTATTCAGTATGGGTTTAGACACAAAAATCTCGAAAGAAAATATTAAAAAAGAACACTCCCGTGCACACATAAATTCTAGTAGAAGCGGGGTTTCAAAAAGATGTTGAAATTGTTAGAAGAAAACATGTATATGCCTCTCTTGTTACTCTATCTTTTTTATATTTCCAATTTAATCCAAATCACATCATGTGAAGTTTCATGATAGTTTAGCTTGTTATGATTATAACCACCTACCTTTAGTAGTGTGATAAAACAAACTCCGATTACTATGTTAAGAAGCCACGTAAAGCTATAAAATATATATATATTTTCAAGATTGAGGTGCAGCACGTGCTTACGCTCGTAAATTAGAATATCAACTATGAATTAGTAAAACCATCATGCATGTTGCATCTGTAAGAAAGCAATACGATATAATAAGGACTCGGAAACTTACTTGTAAGTGCTTGACGGTAGGCTTGAACAAATGCCCTCGCCAATATACCAGAGCCCATTATAATTAGATTCGCAAGGATTTTTGCAGCCTGCATAGATTCACAGGATCAATCAACAAGTTCGATCATTTTACTTACTGGGCAGTGGTGAACAGCGGAAGTGGACGAAAGTCATAAAAGAAATTCACAAAAAAGAAAAGGCTTTGACAGATAACCATTGTTATATTACACGACAAAGCTTTAACTAATAGCATAATCTGGTCTCGTACACGACGCTAGAGCTGAAGTATCCAGTGTTCAGTGATTATCTCATTTTCATATGCTCTCTTTTCCTCTCATAGATATTCTTTGAACGGAACCGAACGTACCAATACAATAGCTCTTAACATAATCCAACAATACACTTTCACTTCTCACTCTTAATCTCTTGCATTTCCTCTTCGTTTTTTCTCCTAGTTCTCGACATCTAACTATACTCTCCCGATTTCCGTGCTTCAAAAAACACGATACGTGAACAAACCAGTGACGACCCAACCGTGTGAATTGTCTTCCCGTGTATACCAAGAATTATTTTCCATTGATTTGATTACCACTACACGTAGCGATTCCCGTGCTTCCGTAGAGTCGATGGAAACACGGAAAATCATTCAAACAAACCCTAATCAGTATGAACCCATGCTCTTCTAATCCATAAAAACAATAAGACTCGAGTCGAACGCACAGAACTAAACGGAGTATCGGGGACTTTGTGGAATACACAAATCAGCGAACAGAGATGGGCATTTCCCAGAGAGAAACCCTAGCTGAATTTCAATCAACACGAACAATTAAACTCAAATTTGGAATGAAGGCGAGAAACGCACCATGGCTCTGCTCGGCGTTGGGCGATGACGATGGAATCGCGAATTGGGGTTGAGCTTCGAAGCCCCTCCTCCGGCAACGACGAGGTTCTCTCTGGTTTGGATCGCTAGGGTTCCGACGAGGACTATCTTGAGCTCCGATTGATTTCAAAGGAAATATTGATTTTTATCATTCTATATTTTGTAATAATCAAATTGCTAATTTCATTATTTACGAATTTATCCATAATTCTTTTTTACTAAATATTTCAAATAAATATATAAACCTATAATATATATATATATATATATATGAAACTTCATGAAATAACTCTTAATACACCACAAATTTTATCACTAACCCTCAAATTTTTATAATTCTCAAAACAACTTTTTCAAATTTCATGGACCAAAATATCCCTAGCTTGTTCATTTTTCAGGATGTGATATCTTCGTTTTTCAGGACGCGATATGTGTTATCATTTTTAGTTTATTTGTTGTTTTTCTTACTTTTAAGAAAAATCGTTTGTCTGTGCCATTTATCTTTTTCGTCTGTATAGATAAAAAGAGAGGCATTTCGTTTGTATTTTAACGAGGAGTAGTGGTGTCAAGTAGGGCGGGGCGGGCCGACCCAGCCAACAATCCGTTAAGCCCGAATATCAAAGGGGGCAACTTGACTTGTCCCGTTTAACGTGTGAGGCGAGACGGGTTTTGGAAGAATCATCGAGTCCCATCCCGGCCGATCAGTTGCGACGATGAATGAAAATTAATGGTGCCTTTTACGAAAAACAATTCCACAGACTTGCTCGGTTTTCGCAAGTGCGACTAAAACCGGCTTCATTTTATGGTCTACCGAGGTGCGTTAACTAACATGAAAGAAGACCTTTTGGTCAAGGACGTTCTAGTTTAGAGTAGTCATTTCAAGTTCCTCTAAAAAAGGTGTCTAACAATTTTATTTGTACGGACAAAAATAATTTAAAAAAGTTTATTTATACAAATATATATATATATATATATATATTGAACCATATATACAGTACATATATATATATATAATTTGTTTCTGTTAAAAAAAATGTCCATAAAATTATTTGAAGTAAGGAAAAGAGTAGGGGTATATATGTAAATTAAGAAGCGAAGCTAATCGGACGGACATTAAGCACCGAGTCAGGTTTAATCGTAGCCGTCGAAATCCAGTGAAAACCCTACTAAGCTCGTGCCTGGGTTTCTCTCTGCTTCCATTTCGCGTTGGCCTCCGAGGAATCGCCACCATTTCTCGTTCCCAGGTAAGCTTCGATTCCGATCATTCTGGTGCCGCGAAGTCCATTGATTCTTCTCGTAGTATCGAGCTCTATCTATCTATGAGCTATATCTATCGGTTGTCTGATTTTTCGTAGTAATTCTTGTGAACGCGAATTGGGTTTTGTGTATGATTAACAATGTATGAATTCATAGCCTTCCTGGGTCTTCGCTTGATTTGATTATCACTGTATTTGTATGTAGCTAGGGTTGTTTTGCCCTTTGAAGTTTGGATGAAGGGTCTGAATCTGAACTGCGTTGTCATTTGCAGGGTCCGTGACACGGAAGCATGTCTCACCGGAAGTTCGAGCACCCCCGGCACGGTTCTCTGGGTTTCCTTCCCCGGAAGAGAGCTGCCCGTCACAGGGGCAAAGGTTCGCATCTTCTGTGAACTGCTAGGCATTATTCCATTGGTTAATTTGTGATCGAAAAAATTTATCGACTTTTTGAGAATAATATTATGGAAGACTAGAGTTTGGTAGGTGAAGAGAAGGGATATCGATTCGTCTGTACTCTGTAACTCTGGTCTATGAAATGTTGCTGTGTAATTTCCTTCTCCATGATGAGTAGTTGAATGCTTTTTCTCTCGATTCTCGTTTGTGATCGTCTGTTTTGGTGCTTGCAGTGAAGGCCTTCCCTAAAGACGACCCGTCAAAGGAATGCAGACTGACTGCTTTCTTGGCTTACAAAGCCGGGATGACTCACATTGTTAGAGATGTCGAGAAGCCCGGGTCGAGTAAGTTTCCTTCTATTGTTTTTTGTTTGGTTACAACTTACAATTAGTCCATATACTTGCAGTTAATTTTTTTTTATATATGCTTTACAAAAGATTTTTACTTATGAACAGAGCTGCACAAGAAGGAGGCTGCTGAGGCGGTGACTATCATTGAAGCACCACCGATGGTTGTGGTCGGTGTTGTTGGCTACATCAAGACGCCGCGCGGTCTCCGCTGTTTGAGCACAATCTGGGCTCAGCATCTCAGTGAAGAGCTGAAGAGGAGATTCTACAAGAACTGGTGCAAGTCCAAGAAGAAGGCTTTCACCAAATACGCTAGGAAGTTTGACTCCGAGGAGGGCAAAAAGGACGTTCAGGCTCAGTTGGAGAAGCTCAAGAAATACTGCTCTGTTATCCGTGTTTTGGCCCACACCCAGGTACTTAAAGTCGGAAAACTTCTAACTACCCACAAATTAAAGTTTTAATTGGCCCTCGAGTTTTCTTGTTAGTATTTGAGCTAACGGGCTCCGTTTGTCATTGTAGATTAAGAAGATGAAGGGTTTGAAGCAGAAGAAAGCCCACGTTATGGAGATTCAGGTCAACGGCGGAAGCATCGCCCAGAAGGTTGATTATGCTTACGGATTCTTCGAGAAGCAGATCCCGGTTGATGCCGTGTTCCAGAAGGATGAGATGATTGACATCATCGGTGTGACCAAGGGTAAGGGATACGAAGGTGTGGTGACCCGTTGGGGTGTGTCTCGTCTCCCAAGAAAGACCCATCGTGGTCTCCGCAAGGTTGCTTGTATTGGTGCGTGGCATCCGGCTCGTGTCTCCTTCACTGTCGCTAGGGCCGGGCAGAACGGGTACCATCACCGTACGGAGATGAACAAGAAGATCTACAGGCTTGGAAAGGTCGGGCAGGAGTCTCACTCCGCCATGACCGAGTTTGACAGGTTCGTCGTTGAACCCTGCTGACCTGAAACCATTCCATAATATAGTGCTAGGGGTGAAATATGTGTTTTTTCATTTGGTTTCATTGAGGCACTGACAAGCAATAATTAGTTTCCGTCTTCCATAATCCAAAACTAAATCTGTTCCGTAATCCCGAGACTGGTTTTTGATCCGGAGTTCGGAGGATAACCATTTAAACTAAACCTTTTCTCAAAGAGTTACAGCACAGTGGTGTTTGTTATAACTTTGTTCACCCATTGAATTTTATGCAACAGGACCGAGAAGGACATTACGCCGATTGGCGGGTTCCCCCATTACGGTATTGTGAAGGATGATTACCTGATGATCAAGGGTTGCTGTGTGGGCCCCAAGAAGAGGGTTGTGACGCTGAGGCAGTCCCTGCATAAGCAGACTTCGAGAGTGGCCACCGAGGAGATCAAGCTCAAGTTCATCGACACTTCCTCCACCTTCGGGCACGGTCGTTTCCAGACTGTCGAGGAGAAGGGCAAATTCTACGGTCGCCTCAAGGCTTAGGGCTCGGAGGTCGGAGATTTTGTCTGTAGCCTCTGTTTGTTTTTTCAGGATTAGTTGTAGTTTCTGTTTCCCTTTCTAAGTGCTTTCAGTTGAAGACTTTGAGTGTCCTGAGAGATTCTGTTGGAATTTTTATTTATATCTTTTTGAGACCCATTTTTGGATTTATACAACAAAATTTGCATGTGTTTAGATGGAAATGGAATTAAGAAAAACAATCTCGGAATTCGGTGCAAGTGCGATTTTTTAGCTTTTTATCTGCGCCAATCTTTCAGACCTCTCGCAAGTCGAATTTTTGTGTTTACTGGTGGAGTTCTCCTGCGATTTAAAAATCTTTCGGAGACCATCATCGGAACATCTGTATTAGAGGGACTATCGGCGCTAATTTCATTTCTGAGCAAGAGCCACTCCCGGACGCACCACTCCCGGACCGGAGGCATTAACGATTTGAGTAAAAAACTTTAGATTTGAAGAGAAAATTGAGTTTATGAAGATAAGTTATGATAAAGAAGTGGTTAAAGTAGCTACCTTTGGATGATGGCTATGACTCGAAACAATGTATAAATAAATGGGCAAGATTGTAAAATTTAAGATTAAAATTTCATGATGCTCACGATTTTAACGGTTTAAGTTCCCTCACAGTCACATTATTTATTTTACTTCTCTATAAAATTTAATCCATTGATTGATAAGTCATAAAAAGAGGAAGAAAAAAAATTGCTTGATTTTTTTTATATATATAAATATGACACGGGTCGAAGACTTAACGACCGTATCTAATTTTTTAAAATTTATTTACAAAGTGTATGAACTTTCAATGAAAAGCAAAATAATAAATATTTAGAATTTTGACGCTATTTTTAAAAAACTTATATCAGTATATAAATATAAACATTAGGTGCTTACAAATGCTATTATCCTTAAAATGATTTCTTTGAATTCATACGACATTTTTTTTTTCTTTTTAAGAAAATTGGACATGTCTTAAATCCATATTTTAAAAAAGAGATAACCGTGATAAAAATATTAAAACTTTAACCGGACGATAAGATTTTAATAAAGAAATAGAGATAAAAGTATTTAAAGTCAATGCATGTGAGATGATACATTTTTTAGTCCAACATTTTTAGCGAATTCAAATGAGAGAAAGTGTTAGATAGTTGGATCAACACATAAATATGTAATTTATATAGGGATAATCGCGCGGCAAAAGTTCTAATAATTTTTTCATTGTCATTGATAAGTTATCGTTCTTTTTTTGTTCATAGTAAAGTTCTCACTCTATAAAATTGTAAGGCATATATTCTTCTATCCACTATTTTCAAGTCAAATGCCAGGTGACATAGGGTTAACCGCCACATGGTATGTCATGTTACCTGATTGCCACATGAATTTTTTTAATATTAGAAAAAGTTTATTTGAAATAAAATCCAAAATAATTTATTAAGAAGTTATTAATAGTTTTATAATAATTTCAACATCGGAGAATCGAATAATAAAATATCGAGAATCAAATTTGAAAATTCGGATCCATCATATTTTAAGCACATTCAAAAGCCGGAATTTTTTACCCCAAAAAACAAAAATAACCGAAATCAAATAGTGTCGAATTAAAATAGTCGTATTGAATTATAATATGAATCTAGAAGACTAGAATATATAGTAATGGCTATTTAGATTCCAAAATATGGATCAAACTGAATTCACGATCCATAGACAATTTGTATTTTTTGCTAAAATATTGTGTCAGCCAATAATTTTTGCGTTATGTTCTCTAAGAATCACGTTTGCCTTGGTTTACTGCCACCGTAGTTCGTTTTAATATTTATCAATTACCGTATTGAAGTATGAAATGAAATAGTAATTAAGCATATATAAGAATTATTAGTGATGAAAATTATTAGTTAAAGGGTATTGGTGATTAAAATACCCACTTACTTTGTAATTTTAGATGTTTGGATTATGAATATTTAAGTGTTTGGTACATAACTTGAAAATAGTTTTTTAGTTTTCTAACTTGTACAGTTACACTTGAAAAAAATAAATGATTGTTTGGTGTGTAACTCATAAAATTGAACTCCAAAACATTTCAAGTTTTATTTTCTTTTTCTTAAGGATTTTCAAATACATATTTTTGTTGTTCTCTGTTTTTTTTCACTTAGTTTTTTCATTCATCACTCTTTATTTCTATCGACTTCATTAGGAGTAAAATCGGAGCCGGGAACCGGTAAATAACTTTTTTTTCGTCCATGTTCCGAAAAATCAAGATTTTTTTTGGTACCGATTTTCGGTTTTAAAAGTGCTTGACTTAAAAACCACATTTATTTTTGAAAATATAAAATTAAAAACTACAAATAGTATAAAACGACAATAAAAGTTAAAAATACACTAAAAATGACATACTAAAAACGAAAAAAATGATATGTAGTTTAAAATCCAAACCGGTACCACAAACCGGGGAATATTTGTTTAGGGCATCGTTTCTGGTGTCAGTTCTAAAAACGGGTGCCGAGAAGTACCAGTACTTGGGTTTAAATTAAATAATTTCTTGTTTTTTTTTTTTTAAAATCAATCCGGGACCGGTATCGGAACAGAGACAAAACCGAAAAACAAATACCAATATTTCACCTTTAGACTGTATAGTATAACTTTGATATGTTAAACGTGATTGTATTTAATTTACACCGTGATATAATATTTATGTTATTGTATTATTAATGTAATAATATTTTTAAATTTTATTAATGTATTAAATATTTAATTTTTTTAAGGAAAAATCGAATCGTATTCCAAACAGTTATTCTGTTGTTTTATTTTATAAAAATAAAAAACATAAATGTGTACCAAACAGTTATTTAAAAACAACTGCAAAAGTTTTCTACACTACAACTATAAAATTATGAATAAAGAAAACAAAAACAGTTTGGGTTGTCTACCAAACAGCACGAAATCTAAGTATTTTAACTAGGGTGTCTTTTATATTCCAAAATAAAAATTACATGTTTATTTTAGGGATTATAGCGACAAAAGTGAGTAAAGTTGGGTCAAGTGTGCAAATAAGTGACCAAAACGATTTAATATCGACATAAGTATCCAAAGTTTTTCAAACCGTGGTGTGTACAAATCCTATCGACTCCAACCGAGTATCTCGTTACGATTCTTCATGTTTATTATTATTAATAACCTATTAATAAATAATTTAAGATTTTTCACAAATATTTTAAATTTAGTTATAAATAAAAAAATCCACGTGTTATGCAGTCAAATGACATGACATGCCATATGCCCGTCAACACGATGCCATTTGCTTTGAAAATAGTGAATGGTAGACCAAGTTCCTTACAATTTCAGAGAATCAAAACTTTACCGTTCCAAAAAAAGAATAGAAACTCATCGATGACGGTGGAAAGACTTTTTTGAAATTTATGTTGTGATTATCCCTCTTAAATATGATTTAATACCATTACGTTAAAAAGTTGACCGATGTTCGTAAAAGAAAATTGGACAAAAAAATGCATCGCCTCTATTTTTACTTTAAACCGCGTCGTCGCTATTGGTCAAAAGTTGAGTACTTTTGCCTTCATATACATATGGGCTAATCCAAGGGGTGGTAACACAGTTGGGCCAAGCTTGAATCCCAGCCATTGAAAAAGCCGAACCCAAATGCATATATAACAAGTCGAAACCCTAGCGGAGCTTCTGGCTGGCTAGGGTTTGGCTCTCAGAGGAATCGCCACACTGCAAGTCCAAGGTAATCATCTTCTCCACAATCTCTGGGCTCACCAGCTTCGCTTTAGCTCTTCTTCCTCTGCAAGCTCTGAACTTTGTTGGGTCTGTGATAGGTAAGAATGTCTCACCGGAAGTTCGAGCACCCTCGCCATGGTTCTCTGGGTTTCCTTCCCCGGAAGCGAGCTGCCCGTCACAGGGGCAAAGGTTCGCGATCTTCATTTCTGTAGATTTTCGATAATTCGTGGAAGCTTTGGATTTGTTCATCGAATCGGCCATTTCCCACTTGTAGTGTGTCAAATGTAGTAGTCATTCGAAGGTTATTGGGTTTGTTAGATGAGAACTGTAATGGCTAGTTGCGAGGTTTATTATCGGTTCGCTTGCGTGATTGTCGGTTTCGGTGCTTGCAGTGAAGGCGTTCCCTAAGGACGACCCGTCGAAGGAATGCAGACTGACTGCTTTCCTGGCTTACAAAGCCGGGATGACCCACATTGTTAGAGATGTCGAGAAGCCCGGGTCAAGTGAGTACCGTTCCGTTATTTTTCAGTCGCAGTTTAGAGTTTATCGTATTCTAAGCCCGGGTTGTTGTTTTGTTTCTATACACAGAGCTGCACAAGAAGGAGGCTGCTGAGGCGGTGACTATCATTGAAGCACCACCGATGGTTGTGGTCGGTGTTGTTGGCTACATCAAGACGCCGCGCGGTCTCCGCTGTTTGAGCACAATCTGGGCTCAGCATCTCAGTGAAGAGCTGAAGAGGAGATTCTACAAGAACTGGTGCAAGTCCAAGAAGAAGGCTTTCACCAAATACGCTAGGAAGTTTGACTCCGAGGAGGGCAAAAAGGACGTTCAGGCTCAGTTGGAGAAGCTCAAGAAATACTGCTCTGTTATCCGTGTTTTGGCCCACACCCAGGTACTTAAAGTCGGAAAACTTCTAACTACCCACAAATTAAAGTTTTAATTGGCCCTCGAGTTTTCTTGTTAGTATTTGAGCTAACGGGCTCCGTTTGTCATTGTAGATTAAGAAGATGAAGGGTTTGAAGCAGAAGAAAGCCCACGTTATGGAGATTCAGGTCAACGGCGGAAGCATCGCCCAGAAGGTTGATTATGCTTACGGATTCTTCGAGAAGCAGATCCCGGTTGATGCCGTGTTCCAGAAGGATGAGATGATTGACATCATCGGTGTGACCAAGGGTAAGGGATACGAAGGTGTGGTGACCCGTTGGGGTGTGTCCCGTCTCCCAAGAAAGACCCATCGTGGTCTCCGCAAGGTGGCTTGTATCGGTGCGTGGCATCCGGCCCGTGTCTCCTTCACTGTTGCTAGGGCCGGGCAGAACGGGTACCATCACCGTACGGAGATGAACAAGAAGATCTACAGGCTTGGAAAGGTCGGGCAGGAGTCTCACTCTGCCATGACCGAGTTTGACAGGTTTGTCATTGATCCCTGCAGAAACCTTTACACCACAAATAATAGTAATTAATATAAATTAATAATTTTGTGCGCACGGTTGATGATTGTGAAACTGGTCTTTGGGGTAAATAGTTGTATAGTTAGACACTAGTTTTTTGTTGTGTTGTCGGAAAACCGTTATCTTCACTAATTAGAAATTGATTTCAACAAATCAAACCTATTCTTAAAGTTTATTTTATTTTCTAATTGTTTTAGTGGCTCATTGGTTTGTCATAACATTCTTCGCCTATTGAATTTTGTGCAATCAGGACCGAGAAGGACATTACGCCAATTGGCGGGTTCCCCCATTACGGTATAGTGAAGGATGATTACCTGATGATCAAGGGTTGCTGTGTTGGCCCCAAGAAGAGGGTTGTGACGCTGAGGCAGTCCCTGCATAAGCAGACTTCGAGAGTCGCCACCGAGGAGATCAAGCTCAAGTTCATCGACACTTCCTCCACCTTCGGGCACGGTCGTTTCCAGACTGTCGAGGAGAAGGGCAAGTTCTACGGTCGCCTCAAGGCTTAGAGCTCGGAGGTCGGAGATTTTGTCTGTAGCGCCTGAGTACTAGTGCTTTCAGTTTCGAGATTTCATTATCGTGAGAGTTACTGTTGGAATTCTTATTTATATCTTCCTTAAACCCAATTTTGGATTTTAGAGAACAAATTTTGTAATGTTTTTTGTTGAAGTATCAAGCTACCTTTTAATATTCATATCTGAACCGATCAAAGTTGCTTTAAGGAAGAAGAGAACTATGCCAACTATTAATCATAACTGTTTATAAAATTTTAGCACGTCGGATTCGAACTCAGGTCCGTGCCTTGCTCGGGTTCCACTCTTATCCCGTCTCCTAACGTAGCTCAATAAGAACTTCTGTTTTCTTTCTTGACCCTCTTGCTCAACTAGAATTCAAGGATAATCCGCGCAGATGTGTTCGTAATCCCCAGCCAAGCATACAAGAGGTGACGCCTCGGTCTTCACTGTCCAGACCTCACACTTACCCTCCGTCTCTCTACCTCTCGACTTCTATAAACCTGTTGGAGCATTCCTGCTGGCATGCTGGTTGCGTGCATAAAGCACGTCGGTTGGCCGTCCCACACAGCTTTCGTGGTCGTTTGCGAGTACTGCAAGTTTGCAGCCGACCAACTATCTTTTTCGTCTTGTTGATTTACACGAATTTTCAACAATTTGAAATTTGAAGCGTTTTAATATTGAATCATATTCGTCGTACACAAACAGATAATTTGATGCAATCCTTTAGTAAACAGAATTATACTAAAGCTAATAGCGATATTCCTCAGGCATGTGCATGTGGGTCAAGCCTTTAATGGCCATTCTCATAAATTCCTATTAATGTTAATTGTGGCAAATGTACTCCAATGTAGATTCGATCTCTCACCTCGCCTGAGCGTCCAAGTCGTTTCCCTTCTCGTAAATAAGAGCTTCCTTTTGTTTCTATGTATCATAAAGGGTTAGTGGCGACAAATGTACCCGAGTTGTGCTCAATTGAAGCGGTATAAACTCAATTTTTTTTTTTCAATGGTAAATATACTCAAGTTCCACTTGATTTGTTGTCCATTACTACTCAAGTTCCACGAAGTGCTTTTTATTTCAAAAGGTTATGTAAACCTCTAACATATTCCGACGTCCGAAAGTCGTAGCGTTAAGACAAACAAATAAGTAAACAAACCGTTTCTCTTCGCCTCCGAGGCTTAACACGATGACTAGGCATTATTACAGACAACCTCCAGGCTCCAAGCCTTGTACTACTTACTAACTACTAGCACTTTCTCCAACCGTGGTGCACATGCAATACATACACTATATATAAATATATCTTGATATTGTTGGAAGTTCTTCAAACGTCAGACACGGCGGTACAGGCGACGGAGAACATGCCTCAACTTGGTACGAGCAAAAGCAGGTCTTCGGGTCATTGCTTTGATGATCCACCAAGCACGGGCAAGTCGAACCGCACACCGCCGGACACTCGCCGATCTTGTAATCTGTGCGGCTGCATCCGCCATTCGCGCACTGGCACGAGCTGCACTCGCTGATCCCCACATCTGCATATGCATTTCCCAACAAATACGCACACATTAACATTATATATATATATAGTGATATATAGAGAGAGATATGATCATGTCAAGATATACCTCTGAGTGTAGGAAGCATTGGAGAGAGTTCCCGAGGAAGAAGAGTCTGAGCTCCGGCAATGGCGAACAGCAGAAACACCATGGAAACTCTAATCATGAATGCCATTTTGATCGGAGGATGAGAGATGATGAGTAAATGCAGTTAGCGAGAGGAGGTATTTATAGATAGATGAAGAACATAGCTCATATATATATATATATGTATATGTATATATATTAGTCACGTGCTCTCAAGCTTAATAAGTCTCACATTTATGCCCTACCTGCCAATCTCAACCACCATGCATTGTACGTGATCAAACAGATTTCAGTAATTAACATGCATGGCCATTCTCGTACATTTCTACTAAGGTTAACGGTGGCAAATGTACTTAAGTTAGACTTAATTGAGACGGTATAGACTTCGGTTTTTTTTTTTAGAGTGACTAATGTAGCAAGTTTTACTTTACCGAAGATTTGAAGTGTTTTTTTTGGGACATTGAGCAACCCGCAGTAAAGTAGAGCTTGGATATATTCAAGTCGCTATTATCAAGTGAAACTTAAATACATTTGCCACTAATTTAATTGCAAGTCGTTAAGTTTTATTTGTTGCAATTTTATTGGTGCCGTTTGTCGTTATTAAATTTCGTAATGTAGTTTCCTCCTAGGTATTTCTATTTCGGTCGTGCTAGGGTTTTTGTAGACTATATTTCGGTCGCGCTAGGGATTAGAGTT
The DNA here is from genome assembly GCA_954871525.1 of Parietaria judaica. Lineage (NCBI taxonomy): Eukaryota > Viridiplantae > Streptophyta > Magnoliopsida > Rosales > Urticaceae > Parietaria > Parietaria judaica. The sequence continues at coordinate 27,702,889 of OX940872.1, forward strand.
TCGGAAGGTTTTATTCTCTCTCTCCTTAGTGCGCGCACCATATTCTCGACATCACCTAGGGCCGACTTCACTTCGGCCAGGGCTGAAGTCATCAGCGGGGCAGCAGGCTGCAGAAACGGCATGCCGGCAGCAGTGGAAGGCGAGCAGCGACGGTCGATCAAGAAAGTAGGGGGAATTGTTTGGTTACTCGCTCACAATCCCGGACACGTGTATATCATACTCCTTTCTATATTATAGTTTCTTCAAATTACTCAAGATTACAACTTGGAAGATTTATAAACTATTTCGTAGGCAAACATCGCCATTCGCCAACGAGCTCGAGCAACATTCGAGTCTGAATTTTAAATATAATTCTTGATTTCGCCACTGACGCGGGCCACCCACAAGCGAAATAAGGCACCATAATAATAAATATTAATATTCAAAAATAAAAAATTAGGATAACGTGGCATTGACACGTGGAGTCGGCGTGGTAAAAAAAACTAATTATGTCAGGGTTTCTGCAAGTACTTGTAAAGAAAAATAAATTATGTCAGTCCGCTCAACTAATTTATTTATTAAATTTATTAGTCCGTACTATGCATTTCTGAGAGAACTACCAACCACAATTAATTCCAATATCTTAACTGAATTTGTTAATTACGCAACACAAACATCAATCGGAAAAACCGGAACCATAAATGACCGGTTTAAAATAACTGGTTTTCTCAAGACTCCGGGTACTTACATCAGACTATAAATCGGATGCTTGAACCGGTTATGAGTTCTGAAATACTCGGGTTTTTTTTTACATCTACATATAAGCTCAGTAAATTAGAAAACATAAACAAAAGATACAAGCTAAATATGTTAGAACCGCAAAGAAATAACCGTGATTCCTACTAGAATATATGACACTGTTATACATCGACTTCAGAGTAAAAAGCCGAACCTTCGAACAAGGCTCTTACCGAGAGCCGATGCCAAGGCTGAGATTTCTCAGGTGATGAAACAGATAACCACGAAGACGAGAGAATTTGCAGAAATACGTCACCACACTCGAGCTCGTTGCTTCATCGATTCACTTTAGAAACTTGGTGGTTAAGTCACTCAGGATTTCTCGGAAAATGAAGGATTCGTGAAAGCTGTAGCCGGGGGCTTGAACCATTGCCTGCAGTGCCCAGAAAGTTCATACTTACGCACTTTCTTCTATATCACTTCTCCGACTCCGGTGTATTGACTAAATTCTGAACCTGTAATGTGAAGCATCAATTTAAGTTAATGCAATCAAATTGGTAAACAAAAAAACGTTTAAAAAAAATTGAAAAACGTTTACCCGATAAAAATGGACTGGAGATATTACCCTTTTATCTATATTTTTTTTTTATGTTAATAACCGATTGAACAGCTTTTTTAAATCTGTAACTAATAACTGATCCGTGTTGATAAACATGTCAAAATTTGGATAGTCTACTTTTCGATTATTATATTTTCGACAGGCCAAAAAAGTAATTTTAGCAATAAATTTTAAACTAACTAGCAGGGATCGGAAAACTAACCTTCAAAAAATTTGCAACCAATCATGACGGGGCATGTTCGCTGATCATATTCACCTCACTAACTCTGGCGACTCGAGAGACATAGTTAAGGCCGATCAGAAGCTCGGTGATCGCTGCTTCCGTTCTCGCCTGGTTTGCATGGTAAAGCGTGTGAAAGAGAAGCACATTCGTTCTCATAACCTCGTTCTGCTTCTCGATGTTCCGCTCCGAATGCCACCTCATAGTGTTATGAGCAAGAGGGGCCAGCATTTCCAGAATCTGCCCGAGAGCCGCGTGCCACTCCACTGCCAGCGCAGGGTTATAAACGTGCACCCCCATAGTTTTGGCATACGACTTGAGCTTAGCTCTCAGAGTAGCCCTTATCGTTGTGGTCAACATATTGTAAAGGTCAACTCTAGCGTCGGGACTGATCAAGTGCGGCGACGAGGAAAGCTTCTCAATCAATATGATCACGTTCGCATATTGAAGAGCCAAACCAGCGTGGCCAAGGGTAGAATCGGAAGCGTGGGAGTTCAAGGATGTGGAGTTGGAATTAAACTTGGATAATTTCATGTATATGTTGTTGTTTAGAGAAAGTTTTCCGGGATTTCTCCCGTTCTCCTTATGATTAGTGCAACTCGGAACCAACCTCATCGACCCTCCCACTATAGGAGATTGACTTCCGGTCACCATGCAGCCACTGAAAGACCCTCCGATTCTCTTTGACTTTGAAAGCCGAAACTTATCGCGCCGAAATGACAAATACGCTCCTGGAGTGTCGGAATAAAATCTCGATGAATTTGCGCCAGAAGGGTGAACGGGGAAAGAGTGAGCGTGAGGAAAGCAATCCGAGTTCCTACGTTCATTATAATCTTTCCCTTCTTCATGGTTAACACCGAACACGAGTTTCAGTCTCTCAAGAATCGTGAAGAGGGATCTCGCCATAAGCCGGACGATATAACCGTACGTTCTTCCCCACGGAGAAACAGCTCGAAGATTCTTCACCTCCTGACGCTGCCACATCACTTTCTGCTGAAACTCGAGCAGTTTCACGCGATCCAAATGGGCGTTGATTTGCATTCTCCTTAAGGTTTGTTCGAGCTCCACCAAAACGTCTTCCTCGTGCGATAACTGCATCGTGGCAGCGACGAACCGTTCCATCTTCTTCGCTTTCCTCTCCATCTTCTTCCATTTGTACTGCCAGTTAGAGCAGATCAAATCATGGCGAGCGGGATCTTTGAAGAACTCTTCGAGACGGTGATACACAGGGTCCTTGCACCTCTTGCCGAGCCTCGCAACGGACCTCGAGAGAGCGACGAAATTCTGGATCATCTCCTCTAACGCCAGATCCATAAGGTGAATATCGTCATCGGACACGAATTGTCTGACGCCTTTCGAGTCCGCAATCTGTTCTCTCAGCCACAGAACCTCTCTGTCGCTCAAACTATGCCATAGATTCACCACCTTCGACATCAACCCGGCAACTTCGAACGCCAAAATCCCAATCACGGGCTCGGCTGGCTCCGACGCGCTCTTCCACGGAAACCGCAAGATCCCCATCACTCTTACACCTCCTAATATTTAAGCAAAAGTCAAATCCCAGACGCTAATTGGCTAAAATCAGTATCCAGAACTCAGAGATTAGCAAGCTGATTAGTAATTTGAATTGAATTCTGAGCCTATCGAAGTTGTTATTCAAATCAAAGTCAGAGATTTCGAATTTCCCAGCTGAATCTGGAGCAGAAACGAGCGAATTGAATCAACTGAATCGTGTACCTGTCTCGAAGCTACACCATTCCTGAGCTCCTTGAGAAGAAGAAGACGAAGTGGGTCTGAGCAAGATCAAGGAGGAAGCGCCATAGCAGAGCTCTCGAGGAAGAGGAAGAAGAGGAGAGAATGGACTCGCGGTGGGTGGGTGGGTCGTTGACCGTTGACTTGTGCTGCTTCACTGGGATAAGGGTTCGTTTCGGATAAACGTGCTTTTATTTTCTTTTTAAATTGCACAAATGCCCCTTCAAATTTTGTCTTTTGATCAACTTTGGCAGGAAAAAAAATAATTTGTTTTTTTGTCTTGGGATATTTGCGACAGACTTACCACCATGGTAGACACAAATTTCGAATGATATAAATTTTTAAGCGTTACAAATTAAGTATTCTCCGTTTAACCGTGTTTCACCCTTTTTTACAACGCAGCGATGAGACGGACCGATGATGTCTTAATTTTTGCATTGTAGAGCATGTTTTGACTAATATACAAGAACTTAGTGTTGCTTTAAAGTTTTTATAGTATCGTAAAAAAAGGCAAAACATGGACAAATCATTAATGATATGTTGTCATATGAATCTTTACACTAGGAGTCGAAGAACACACAAAAAATTAAATCATTGAAAATTTGTGTATAAATTGATTGTGAATATATGTCGTACGTTTTTGGATCATGTAAGTATTTTTACTGCAAATATTCTTTTTTTAAATCGGGATATTGCCTCCAAGCATTAGAAATGATAAGAGGGTTTATTGCTAAAAATTGATATTTAGAGGGGGCGAATTGCACTGGCATGTAAAGTTTTGGGGACATATAACCAATTACTCTTATTTATGATTTTTCTTTCTCTTTTTATAAATTTTTATATTTGTTCGTAAGTTTATTACTTGCATTTAATACTACTGATACAAATTATCCTCTTTTTTTTTTCAATTTAATTATAGTAAAAATAGAAACTAGAGCTACTTGCAGATTGTATTGAATATTATATTTATTGTAGATGAAATATAAATTTAAATATTAAGTTATGCTTGTATACGAATGATTTTATGAAGCAAAAAACATATAGTATAGTGAGAAACAGCATTAAATTTGGGACTTTATGGAATAATTAAAGAGAATTTAGTGTTATGCTAATCTCCTGACTCGTGACTCAATTTATTGTACAACTATCTTGTCCCAGTCAGATTTAATTTCATAATTTATTTTCAGAAATTTGGTGAGAGTTAATTTGGGTTTAACAAATAAAATTTTATAAGTTCTTTTTTGTTTGTTAAAGAAAATTATTGTTTAATATTTACTATTAGGCTTTTTAGGTAGTTGGTTGCAATGTTCTACTTTCAAATGACTAAAGATAATTAATAGTCGATTTTACTGGTTTACGGATGAACGAGCGGTATATTAATAGTTTTTCCGTAAATTTACCGATGAGTTTTTATATATACAATTTTATATAAAAATAAAATAAGAGTTTTAACTGAAATTATAATACATATATAAGGTATGATCGTAATCTGATGTAAAATAATAAAGTGTAATTGTATATAAAGCTATAATTGTATTTTTATGAAATAAAACAATAATGCATACAACTTTAATTTTTTGAAAATAGTATATTTATATCTGTTTGGAGTTCCCTAACCTTTTTTTTTCTCTCTCTTTTCCTGTTTCTTTTTTACTATTCATATTCTTCAATATAGTAGTGTGGATATTCTTAAAAACAACTCATTCTATGAAGAAAAAAAAATGTTGAAAATTCAAGTTTTATAGTGTCTAAATGAAAATGACAAAGAGCGAAATGACATGTGATAAGTCGACAGAAAACTTGTAAAACAAAATTAAAAGAAGAGGGGTTCGTTTGAAATTTTAGTTAAGCTAAAGAAGTTATGGAGGGTTTGAAAAAATATTGATAAATTTAAAACATCAAGAAAATATTTCGTTTTATTAGTTAGGGCAAATATTTATGAATTCCAATCTTTTGTTAAAAATTAAAATCTTGAATAAATAGATTCAACTTTGTCACATAACCTTACGTACATCCTTTTATAATATAAAACTTATCACTTAATTAATATATTCAGTACAATTTAATTTTTCATTTGAATCCCGAAGCCTAACAATTTTTATTTTTTTTGGTTAAGGTGAGTGTGCTAAAAATTAAAAAAGTAACCATACATGCAAAAAGGCACTAAATTATCTCACTGTGAAATGAATCGGCAACAAAGGAATGGATAACCATAAATACCAATTCCTCCAAGAACGACGAACATAAGGAATATCACACAAGTTACAAAATTGTTGCCAAATAAAATCATTGTAGGGACATTCGAGGAGGAGATGTTCAACATCTTTACAACTACCACCACAGAGAACACATGATAAATAAAAGAAACTTACAGAAAGAAGAGACATATTCGGGTTGAAAACGATGTTATTAGTGTTGAAGTTGAGAAAAAAAAAAGATTCATTGTTGAGCTCATTGTCTTAGAAATGGAAAGTTATTTTTTCTCTTCTAGCCAGCTCATTGAGAACCTGACTTACATATGTCTAACCATTTTTTCAAAGAGTTCTTATACTTGTTTATTAATTTTTAAGACTTGCATATATTACCAACAAATTTATAAAATCACTAAAGGATCTTAAATTTTATTTTCGTTGTTTGTGTTTATTTAGAATAATGTAGTACATGTTTAACATTTGTGATACATCAAATTGTATACTTAGAAGGCCTTAGAATATATTTTTGCCTAGGCCCTTCACTTTACGACTGACGCTAATATCGACATTCCTCCAAAGATACGCGTATATTGATATTAAATTCGCCTCCACATATGATAATTCTTGTCTTCGCCTATGCTTGGCTTAGTGGTAAACCCATGCAAGACTCTTCTAGAGTTCCTGGGATCAAACCCAAAAGACAAAAAATTGCGTATATTTGTAATCTTGACTGATAATGCATGTGGCTAATAACACCAGTTTCAAATACCAAACATGCGGATATATTTTACTATGCGAGTACAAGTAACCCTTACGATTAAAACCGCTAGGGGTGAAACCTGAGCGGATATCCGTTTTTTGTTGTTGTTGGACTAGCCGGTATCCGAAGTCTGAATCCGGATATCCGAAAATCACTATCTAAATCTGGATCTGAAAATCCAGATACTTATTTTCTAAAACCCGGATACGCATTCGAATTTTAAAATCGGACACGGTTACAAATACGAATTTTTATCCGATTTCCGGGGTTTACGTACCCCTAAAAACCACCCATTTATAAAATAAAAAACCAAATAAAATAGAAATGACCGAAAGTAGCAGATTTAAGCCAAATGTTTGATTGGTGCGCCAAAAGTTGGAAATTTGCGCGGGAAGACACATCGATCGGAGAGAATGGAGCAGCTGGTGAGCATGGGCTTCTCCGACGAGCTGGCGGCGCAAGCCCTCTCCGCCACCGGCGGCGACTCCCCCTCCAAAGCCATCGACTGGCTTCTCACCCCCAAACCCTCTCATCGCCCCTTCCAGCCCAAGCTCGACCGCTTCTTCAAATCCCCTTCCCCTCCCCCTCCCCGAAACGACGCCGCATCGCCCTCCTCCACGCCTCCGTCCCAACCCGACCTCGCCGCCGCCGCCGACCCTTCTCCCGCCGCGAAACGGCCCAGAGTGGCGCTGGCGCCCCCGGCCAGGCGCCCGCCGGAGCCGCTCTCGGAGCGGATGCGGCCCCGCATTTTGGAGGAGGTGGTGGGGCAGGACCACCTCCTCGGGTCCCCGGGCTCGCTCCTCCGCTCGGCGGTGGCGCGCGGCCGCCTGCCGTCGCTCGTCCTGTGGGGGCCGCCGGGCACCGGCAAGACCTCCCTCGCCCGCGCCCTCCTCGCCTCCTCCCCTGACCCGTCCGCCTTCCGGTTCGTCGCCCTCTCCGCTGTCACGGCAGGCGTGAAGGACGTGAGGGAAGCCGTCGACAAAGCGAGGAGGAAGACCACCGTGCTGTTCGTCGACGAGGTCCACCGCTTCAACAAGGCGCAGCAGGACTCGCTCCTCCCCATCATCGAGGACGGAACTGTCGTCTTCCTCGGCGCCACCACCGAGAACCCGTCATTCCACCTAACCTCGCCGCTCCTCTCCCGCTGCCGCGTCCTCCTCCTCCGCCCCCTAGGCCCGCCCCACCTGGACACGTTGCTTCGCCGCGCCGCCTCCGACACCACCAGGGGCCTGAGCTTCAGCACGGGAGTGCCTGTCGAAGTCGGAGAGGACGCCATTCGGGTCATCTCTTCGAACTGCGATGGCGACGCTCGCACAGCGCTCAACGCCTTAGAGATAGCTGCCACGGCAGCGGCCGCCAGGGCACCCGAGGGAGGCGCTGCTAAGGTGAGCGCGGAGGACGCGAAGGAGGCGCTTCAGTGCAAGCACGTGGCGTACGACAGGGACGGCGAGGAGCACTACAACATCATCAGCGCGCTGCACAAGTCGATGCGAGGAAGCGACGCCAACGCCGGAATCTATTGGCTGGCGAGGATGCTCCAAGGCGGGGAAGAGCCTCTCTACATAGCTAGGAGACTCATAAGGTGTATATCGAAATCTCTCGCACAATTCCACACTCGTTAGTCGTTATATTATCGAGATTATTAGTTTGTCTTAAGCTTATTATATTATCGAGATTATTAGTTAGAGTCGATATAATGGCCGCAACGCCGATAAGGTGTTCTTATGCAACGTGTTTGCGTTTTTTCTTTTGTCGGAGCGTCTAGCTTCTGATCAGAGAACATAGGCTGAAGTGATATTTTTTTTATAATCCGTGGCAAGGTTTGCGAGTGAGGACATCGGGTTGGCTGACCCGTCGGCGCTGACGCAGGCGGTGGCGTGCTACCAGGCGTGCCACTTCTTGGGGATGCCAGAGTGCAACGTTATCCTGGCGCAGTGCGTTTCGTACTTGGCGCTGGCTCCTAAGTCCGTGGCCGTGTACCGAGCGATCGGGGCTGCGCAGAAGGCGGTGAGGGAGTCGCTGGGGCAGAACGAGGCAGTGCCTCTGCACCTGAGGAACGCGCCCACCAAGTTGATGAAGGAGGTTGGCTACGGGAAGGGCTACATTTACACGCCCGACGACCCCTCTTCGTTCCAAAGCTTTCTGCCGCCGTCGCTCGAGGGATGCAAGTTTCTCGAGTGGCCAGAATCGCGCTGACGGGTGAGAGATTGGCTGCCGATTTTGTAAGTAGGAAGTGCAGTCATCAATGTGGCTTACACTCTTGGTTTGTGTATATTTTTGGGCAAGTCAAAGTATTATAATTTCTGATCACTATGATAATTAAGCTTTTTGTGGTATAAGAATGTGAGATTTAATGCTCTTTTTCATACTCTACCAAAAGTAAGAAGATTAATATGAATAGGCCGGTTATCTTTTTCGGTAAAGAACCGGTAAAATTCGGGTTCGATATGGGAGCCGGAAAACTCGGATTCAGGCTTCAGGTTTTAGGGTAAAACTCGATATATGACGAGAAATTATGATTCACGCGACTCTTATTTATGCCATGCCTAAAGTTAAGGTATATAACATGACAAAGTTCAAAACGTGTTTTTTTTTTATTTATTTATTTAATTTGAATTGTACACTTGTATAAGAAAAAAAAAAAACTCAACGTTAAAATGGAGATACATGAGAAGAAATTAATCAAAAATGCAAATTTTATGACCGTAGGAATATAATCAGCACAATTGAAAGCTTAATAATATATCATGCTATTTTATAAAAAAAAAAATCCCAAAATCAAACTAAAGAAGACAGTGTACTTGGATTATATTTAATATATTCACAAAAAGTTAAATTAGACACTATTTAAAAACTACCTTTTTTTTTTTGGAATACCATTTATTTCATAAAGATTTTTTTTGTACACTCGACCTTTATTTTTTTATAAAAAAATAAGTTTCAGCAAAAGTATACCCTTAATATAAACTTAACTTAGTAATAAAAAAATTAAAATAAACTTTTAGAGTATCTTTTAGTCGTTTTTAAAACTTGAGAGTATGTTCTTACTAAAAATAAAAGTATGAGGGTATAAAAATAAATTTAGAGAGTCAAAATGATCTAAAATCAAAATCCAGGAGTCAGTCTCTTTCTTCTTCTTCTTGCTTATCAGTAAAAGGAGAAAAAAGTCTGCGCCTTTTCTTCGCAATTCTCTGCTTCATCTTCCCCAAGTAATCCTCAATCTTTTTCATCTTCTCTGAGATGGGTTTTCAGATTTCTCGCTTCCACCATTTCTGGGCACTTCTTTTTCTCGCAATCTTCAAATTTTGGAACGTGAATTCTTGCGATTTCTCGAACTTTATACTTCATATGGTCTATGGTCTTCGCTCCTTACCCATTTTTTTTTTTTTTTGTGTGTGTGGGTAAAATCAAGAAGTCGCAGTTCATTTGGGCAGGAAGAAGAAGCCATGGCTCTTTGAAGAAAGTTTGAGTCTTGGACCTCCATTGACGCCATGCCTGCCATGAAAAAGGTCGGAAATTGTGTGTTCATATGTAGAATGTTTCGACAAATGTATGTGCTTTTAGTATCTGTTTTGATGCTTTGTTGGATTTTAGCAAATATATATATATATTGTTCTGATCTGCTTTGTTATTTATCAGAATTCTGAACAAAATTATGTGGGCAATGTGTTCGACAAGTTGCTGAAGGACACGGGAAATCCTGTCGATTTCGAGCTCCCGGAGTGGTTTAGTAAGTTTAGACCGATGCCGTACAAGTTTATCAAGCGCAGTATCCTTTTGCTGTAAAAGTGGTTAACGATATTCGATAAATCAGTAGCGACACTGTTTAATAATTTTACGAGCTCATTATGTAAATCAGTTGTTCGTTGACTAATATAAGATATATATCTCACTAAGAGGATTAAAAGACGACTTGAAGATGACGGGATATTCTGTTCATGCTCTCATTCACCGGGATCGTCTGGTGTTTGTGGCAGAGATTGCCATTGTGGGTAAGAGTTGTTATGCATGCTTGTATTATATACTGGAGGACTGTGATTTCACGAAATAAACGAGCTAGCGAGGTCATCCGTGTCATCATATTCAGCTTAAGGAACTTTTTGACGATTGAATAAACGCCGCAACCTATTGTAATTCTTTTCTGTTATGCAGAATGCTTTTGTCGAGCTGCTCTTCGGGCTGCAAATGTGGAAGTGCATGCCTCAACAAACCGTTTCAGTACAGGCCTGTGAAGAAAATGAAACTTGTGCAGGTATAAGCAGAGTTTACGTGCTCTGAATTACAATATAAATTAATAATTTCTTTTTGGTCGAATGGAGTTTTCTTAGATTGTTTTGTAAGGTTTATTAAAGTTGTTCCATTGAAGGCAATGTTGCAATAGATAGAAATAATATATGCGCATTACAATGTAGATAGAGCCCTCGCAAGTTTAATAGAGTCTTCAAGTTGTAGTTTATTTGAGATCCCTCGTTTTACCTATTCTCTGAGAAAATGGCAAGACGGTCATATAGTTTCGCACTTAATGTCCTTTGATATCTTTTCCTTATTATGTCATTAAGGATAATTAGGTAATCTCCAGTTTATTCGAACTTAGGTTGTGGCCGTTTGGCTCTTGGATTATCTCATTTCTTTGCATGATTAGGAGAGGTTATGACTTTGCTCTTGAAGTAAATGTCCAATTGTTATTCGTTTGCTTATCGTAATAAAGAGAGAAGGGGATTCTACGTCTTGGTGAATTCTCGTTGGGCCAAATTTTTTGTCTTGAAATACGTGTTTGGATCCCATCGTTATTTAATTTGAAGTTGTCTCTTGTAGACAGAGAAATGTGGTTCTGGCATTGTGGCCGATGAAGATATAAAGCAAGGAGAATTTGTAGTAGAATATGTTGGAGAAGGTGACTACATTAGCTTAAGCCATTTTCCTCTTTTAATGATTTGAATTGCTTTCCTACGAACTCAATTGGTCGTCTTTTTGGTGATTGTCCGAGTAGTTATTGATGATAAAACATGCGAAGAAAGACTTTGGAACATGAAACATCGCGGAGAAACAAACTTCTACTTGTGCGAAATCAACCGAGATATGGTTATTGATGCTACATACAAGGGAAACAAGTCAAGATACATAAACCATAGCTGTTCCCCCAACACCGAGATGCAAAAGTGGTAAATTATTTTGACCGTCACCCCACAATGAACGATAATTACGAATAAGCACTTAATGACATTTTCGTTTTCTCGCTTTAAAGGATAATTGACGGTGAGACGAGAATCGGCATTTTTGCAACACGTGACGTTAGGCAGGGAGAGCATCTGACTTACGATTATCAGTATGAACACCGAGCACCTTTAATATTTATATTTTTATTACTTCGGGTATTTGTGCTAAATTTGCTTTTCTTCTGTTTATATTTAGGTTTGTCCAGTTTGGTGCAGATCAAGATTGCCATTGTGGAGCCGTGGACTGTAAGAGAAAACTCGGAGTGAAACCGACCAAACCTAAGACATCATCAGATGCTGCGTTGAAAGTGGTGGCCTGCCATGCTGTGCCTTCTACCAAACTAAAAGCAATCCTATCCAGAACATACGTATGTGTTTGTGTTGTCGATTTTTTTTAACCTCTATCTAATTATCTTATCTTTTGTTATTTTTTTTTTTTTAATTCTTTCTAGATTGATTATTTGGAAGATATTATAGGATTGCTCTTTCTTATCTGGTTCTTCGTTTCGAGAACTTCTCTCCATGTGATAATTCTTGTGTTGAATTTTGTTATTTCATTAAATATCTAGTGTGGTGTGAAGGTACTTTTTGTATTGATTTTAAGAAAAATAACAGAAATGAATTTTAGAGACCTTTGACATTTTTACCCGATGACCAATTTTCTGTCTAGAAACATTTCTTAATAATTTTTTTAGGATTAGAATGATTTGCTTATCCATACATTAGAATATAAATAGACAAGATTAGTGAGTTTGCAGGATTACAGATATTAAATTTATGATCTAAGAAAAAATATCAATCGTCTAGTATAGGAGATTCGAGCTTGAACGAGTGTGCTTTGTTTTGAAGTAAACATTCGTGATTTCCATACAAAATTAAAATAAAATTATTTTGTTGTGTATGTATATGCTTGTTTTACATAATATATGCGGATCTGACTTGTGTTTTTTTTTTCTTTTTCTGTAGACGGTTGGCGAGAATGGAAAGCTTCATAGCGGTAAGACTATCATAAAGCTCATGAGTTTTTTTTTTTTTAATAATAATTCTTTGAGCCTGTGCTCGTTGCACTTTTTCCTTCCAGCCGCACGGATTTCTCAATTTGACGATAACAGAACATCTTGCTCGAGTAATTGCATTGATCAAGTGGTCATGATAAGTCGTTTGCATGAAAGGTAATCTCGACTCAATACCTTAATTCTGAAATATGCTTTATACAATTTGCATATATATATATTATATATATATTTATTAGCTTCTTTTCGAATAATGAATAATCTAAATTAATAAAGTTCGAACTTCAATTTATACGCTATTAGGCATTAGCTTTATCTACCGCTAAAGATAGTTCTAAGTTGAACTTTGATTTGGCTTCTACACTTGGCCTTGAAAGAGTTTTCTTGGGCAAGGCACTTTCGGCAATGCTCACACACACGGCTTTTAACAAGAAATAAAATATCGTCAATTTCTTATTATGCTCGCTTATATATTTTACACGACCTACTGTATTGCTTCCTAGTCTTATTCATCTATATTTTTTTTTTATCACTACATAGAAAACATGTTTATTTATTTTGACGTGATGAGCTGTTATTCGATGCTTCAAATATTCCAGGTCCTTCGGTATTATCAGACGGTACGATAAGTATACAAAGAGACACTCGGTAAGAGATAAAAAAATTCCGTAATTAGGGATGGTTATTCATTCCATGGCGTTTTTATATCTCAGTAAAAAAATTATCAAAGGAGGTTAAAAGACATTTACTGGATGTTTTTCTCGTCGCAGATCTTGTTCGAAGATGGATCTAGTGAATTTGTGGACATGTCAAAAGTTGACTGGGAACCTGTACCATAGACATTGTGAGTTAAACGCGTTTTTCTATTGGCTTTCATGTAGAAATTTCCCCGCGAGACTATTCAAAACGTGACGAATGACGAGAATTAGTCAGGATGCGTTTCTTTGTCATGAAATATATTTTGGCCCTACAAAATGTTGTACCGATATTGGATTTTTCGTTCTTTTTTTTTTTTTGTAGATTTGACAACGAAAGTAGGCGATTCTTGATCGAAGGCGGTCGGATAGAAGTAGAAATTTGCACAAAGAATGTTGTAACATCTACAAAGAGTTGAGACGCTTTGACATAAAGATCTGTATCATGTATTTTACCCCATTATTTTCTAATCAAGTTAGGTTTCTTTTGCTTTGAAAATTTCTATGTGACAAACCTCATATTGTAACACATGTTATTTTGAGATTTGAACATAATATTCACATATTTTGAGATGAGACCACGTTCTTAACTTTTAGACGAAAATGCCCTTGGAGAAGAGACACTCCCATTGAAGGCTACGAGACATTTTGTGATATCGCACTTTATTACGGAAGCTTGTAGCCTCGATGGGAGTGTTTCACTAAAACGGTACCGAAAAATATAAAACGATAGTTTTACATTCCACTCTAGCTCTTGGTACAAAGGCAAATAATATACAATTCTTTGTTGAGCGTGCAACAAAAGTGTCTTACACAGTAATGGGTAGTTTTTCACACATAAAATGGATAGTTTATTTAAAAAGTTTGACACAAAATGACTATTACGTACAATTTGTTTAATAAGATTCGTGAAGTCTCAATATTAGGTCGAAGATATATTGGACACGTAAGTCTAAAATTATTTTAAAAAATATCGGATTTAATCAATTCTTAATCTAACATCTTTTTATTTTTGTTTTGGATAAGTTATAATAACCACTTTAAAAAAAAAAAAAAAAAAACATCACTTATATAGATAATAAATAATAATAACCACATGATACATGGATTAATAGTGATTGCATTTCCTCGAGACACGTGTAATTTTCCGCGCTTAATTATTTTCGAACGTTAAAATAATGTGTTCTTTTCCGTCTTTATATACTTTTTGTATATTAATTTTAAAACAAATATCACGTGTTAAAAATGCTTCAATACCAAATTGAGTACATAAAAATATTGAGATAATAAAAGAAGCTGATTAAATAAAAACTAACAAACATTACAGATGTAATATTGGTCAAAATTGTAATGCTATTTTCTGAGAAAATATGCATTATTTAGGAATTAAATTAACCCTCTCGAGTTAGCAAAATTGTCCCATCTTTGATTTTGAGCTTAAATTCTAGCTCAATCTTCCAAATTTCATCGTCATAATCTTCCTCTTCTTGTGGTCACGTTGTTTAGCAGCCATTCGTAGTTTCCTCTTCGCGTTCCTCGCCGGATTCACGACGGCCATGATTTTCTCCTCTTGTCTCCTCTTGTCCCTCTTCGCCTTCACGGATTTGCTAATCTCGCCGTAAACTTGCTTAAATTGGTCGCCGAGCATCTTTCGCAAGCGCCCAGAAACTTCATGTGCTAATTGTTTTATTTCATCTACAACACAGACGAGCCCGTTATATTTTTAGTTAAATTCCAAATAAAAAGGAGAGAAGTTCCATAATTTTTTTTTTAACGGAACAAAGTTTTATTGATAAAACCGGCTCGACCATCTAATAAATCAACTCAACCGAAAGAAGAAAAAAAAAATATAAATGAATACAAATGTATATAGATACTGGAAGAGTGATATTTGCATATTATGTAATGAAATTTAAATTTACTGAGCAAAAATAGAAGATAAATGGAAGAGAATTTACCCGATATTACTTTTCCCGCAAATCCTGCATGAACTTTATACAGAGGCAGTAGGATTTCATATTTATAAAGTTCGCGCTCTTCTTGAGTGAGTTGGGAACAAAAGCCGCTGAAACAGTTGAAGACGATCTTCGTCTGCGTGCAGCAATCAGAATTATCGTCAGTAAAATAGCGCACGGAAATTGAACAAATCATTTTTAGATTTAGAGCTGGAAGTATAATGCTATATAAGCATAATTACCTGATAATCTTCCATTTGAAGGGCAATTTTTCCCATTATTTTCAGTAAGTTTGTGACAAGAAAATGTCTAATGTCACTGGGGTGTCCTTCGTTTCCGTTCTCAAGTTCGCCGGAGGTGACTGACAAAAATGCAAGCTGCCCTTTTCCCGAATTAAGCATCTTGATAGCTTTCAGAAAATAACTTTGCTCGCTTTGGTCAAGGTTCGACCAGAACTTTTGCGGCTCTCCTCCTTCCAATTGACCCATTACGGAGTGAATGCTGTGAAGCGTGAAGACAAGGTTACCCACAATCACGCTGTTTGCAGCGTCGTCGATGACCTTTGTCTTTAGTTGGCAACAAAGAGAAGCGGCTATCATGAATAGCCTACTTGGCCTCGTAAGAGTATAGCTATGGAAGGGTTTTTCCGGGTTTTCACTGCTAGCTTCCCGTGCAGCCGAAAAATAGAATGCTAATAGGCGGCTCGAAGCATTCCTTAACCAAACATGAGGGTGCAATAGAAACTCACACATGGCTTCCCATACATCCTACAATACGGAAGCGAATTTCGTGAGATGCTTGATAATATTTCGTAACTACTTCTCAAAAGAACTTTTACGCATACCTCAAGATCGTCCTTGAAGCATAGATCGCCAAATTCGTGCAGAATTTTCTCCAACATAATCAATGAATAATACGCCTCCTTCCACAACGGAATCGCATCATCATCAGGATTATCTGAAGACGTATTAGTAGCATCCTCGATGGCCGACGTGAAAATATTTCTAGCCTTTGGTAATACCCTGCTGACGTGTGTTCGAAAGTCTTTCTTCATAGCTTCAACCAACAATCCCAAGACCTGTACAAATGCAGTGAGAGCATCAAACAAAGAGCACATGGATAGAAGAAAAAAAATAGTTCATGTTAATTTTGGTAATAGTTGAATTAAAATAGAGCTACTCTATATTTAATTTAATATATATATATATATTATATTTTACTATTTAGGTTATTTCATGTTTCGGGGTTTGCTAGGGTTTCTGAGCTTATATAAGGCACCCACCTTTAGGGATTTCATTATGTTTTGGATATGAATAGGAATTGGTTGAGTCAATTCCCGAAATTTACTCCGCGGGAGAATCTCTTGGTTAAATAATTATTGGAATATGAAACCGGAAGGAAGATCAGAAGATTTTACTTTATGTTCCTTCTTTTAGATTTTCATATTAACAGTTTCTCTGTGAAATACCCTAGCTTTCTGCATCTTTCACGCTAATTACAAAACTAGAAATGACAAGAAAAAGAAGAGGCGTTCCCCACCAAAAAAAAGCTTTGATAATTTCAATGAAAAAAGAGGGAGCAGTTTACGGAACTTTACCTGCGCTGCGACGCTCCAAAGTTGCGACTTACTGTCCAAATACCAGGATATACAAGATTCAAGGAAGTCGTGAACTGAACTTGCACTAGCTCGACAAATGAGTTGCTTTATAGCGGTACCAGCCATGGAGCGAACCTCTTTATCGTCATCATTCGCCAAACACACAACCAAGTGCATGAATAAAGTCTGTGATTGGTCATCTAGGACGCTCATAGGAAACTTAGTAACAATTGTGTGAAGCATTTCAAGCACGGCTTTCCTTCCGGTTGGGTGTTCATACCTACAAGTCAAGAATATAGTTTACTAAGCCATTTTAACAAGAAAACTTAATAACTACGGAACAAGAGAGCACTCATCCAAATACTTACCTCAAATTAGTATACAAGAAATCGAAATGTTGTTGCCGACGTTTTTGTGAAAGTTGATAATCATACAAGAACAGCAACAAAATCCGGCTACACTTTTGCCGTATTTTCCCATCTTGACTCGTTACCATCAATTCCGCAACCCGAATCACAAGATCGTATATTTCAGGAACAACTAGCGTACGTTGAACAATTGCTTTAAGAAGTGAAAGGGCAACGAAGGAGGGATTTCTTTCCAGATCAACAAATATCGGTAGCTGAATCAATAATTTTAGCTCTTCAGAGGAAAGCGTAGCTATGGCTTTGGCTTTGGTTTTGGCTTCGGGTTTGACTTCCGTTTCGGTTTCGACTTTGGCTTTGGTACCTCGAAGAAGCACAGTCAATAACTTAAGACACGACTGCACTAACGAGCTGTTCGCATCTACTGAGTTTTGAGTGATGTCAAAGAGAGCTCCTTTAATTTTATCAACTTGAGATTTAATGGAAGGTAATGGCATTCGTAGCAAAGGGATAATGCATCTAAAAGCTGAAGATAGAACATCTTCGTATCTAGACTTTAAGCAGCGTCCTAGCAACGGGACAAAAGGATCCAACATTGCTTGCACCTCTCGATCCTTTTTGTTGACGTTTTTAACACTTTTGTGCAATGTTCCAAGAGCAAACACCGTAATGAGATGTGAAGAAATTGTCTTAGCAGCTTTAACTCTGACTTTATTTTTCCCAACCACTGAATTCTGAATCGGTACGATCTTGTCCTTGTTCTCTTCCTGTGTTAAACCATCTTCAATCAGGCCATATACGAATACGAGTAAGTCAGACCGATCGACGGAAGAATTGCATTGGATACCATCGGCTATGTGACTCAACATGGTTTCTAGCTTCGTCTTCACTTTCGGCGTCAGTTGTTTCTGCAACTGAGAAACAACAGGAGAAATCAATTTCGGACCATGGGTTTTGAAGGTAATGTTCTGAGCGATCAATTTTAGGGTTTCAAAAGACTTGCGCTTCCGAGTCTCTTTCATCTTCGACGCAATTTGCTCCACGTCTTTTTCTTCAGCAACTTCTCCAAGAATATCGGTTTCCACCACAGACAGGAGATCGCTCACACAGTAATCCAGCTTACCATCGACAGGAGTTGAAAATAACTTTGATAAGATGAAATTAAGCGAGTAGCCCAACACATGCATTTCATACCCTCG
This sequence comes from Parietaria judaica, assembly GCA_954871525.1. Classification (NCBI taxonomy): domain Eukaryota; kingdom Viridiplantae; phylum Streptophyta; class Magnoliopsida; order Rosales; family Urticaceae; genus Parietaria; species Parietaria judaica. The sequence goes on from OX940872.1 coordinate 27,721,189, forward strand.
CTTTAAACTAGTCCTCATGACTCTTACAATGAACTGCAAGTATTGGATCCCGAGCTCCTTCAAGCAAGCAGCTAAAGCTGACCTGGCTTCATCACGGAGACTTTCTTGACGGCTCTTCAAGAAGTTTGAAATCCTTTGGACAATGCTAGAGAGCTGCGAGTCCAGTACGTCTCCTGGAAGCAGCTTCAGAACTTTAAGTGAAGCGAGACTTATGTTAACGTTGACCTTATCAGAATCGGACTCCAATATCTTCTGTATCTTAGGAAGAACGGATTTCTGAAGAGCAGCTTGCACCTCAACTGGAATGATACCCTTCTGTGGTGCAACTGAAGAAGCAGACGACAAATCCGGGGCCGCTGAGAAGTGAAAAGCGTCCAAAACAGAGCATACCAACCGCAATAGAGCCTTCTGCTTATTTGGATTTAAGTTGATCTCGTTGAAGCATCTCATCAACAGAGAGAAATACGAATCCCATCTCATTTGGCCAGCGATTGAAGAAATGGCCTCGATACACGCATTTCTAACATGCTCTCCTTTTCCTTGATGCACTTCTTCAAAGAGCATGTCAAAAAAGAGTGGCAAAAACACTTTGCTGACAATTCTCTGGAAAGAAAAAAGACGAAACAAAAATAAGTGACTGGTAACATTACATGAAAGCTTTTGCAGTCAAATTCGACATTAGTTAGATGATCTACCTCTGCCTTGAAGCAGGAACCTACGACATTCTTAAAGCGCAACAGTGCTCGAGCTCTTCTATACCTCTGCAAAAGAAAAGCTACTATAAGAAAGACGCAAGTGATTGCTCCGGTAACAAGAAACGAAACACCATGTTTGCTTTTCACGTAATAATAAAAAAAAGAAGCAATGATAACCACTGTTTAGCTTTGGAGAAAGAAAAGAGGCTCGCCTGTAAGTGAACGATGTTGGTGAAAAAATCCTTTTCGGCATCTTTATCACACAAAACCTCCAAAGAGCCGAGGTTTTCCACATTCGGAAGCTTCAACACCATTTCCCGTAGTAGATTAATCCAATCCTGCAATATTATACATTAACATAAACACAAGGACAGTTAAATTTTCAGACAAAATTTATAGATTGGTATTGAATACTTCGACAGTTACAGAAAGTTCTCACCCTTTTAATAGGGTCTTCGCCTTTCATTGCACTCCCCAGATGCTTCAAGAAAAACTTATTTATGATGTGCCTAACGGCTTCGCCTGTCCAACCGTTGTCACCATTTCTTGCATTGTGAACGTCACTTAGGAGTAACGCAGCAAATTCCACGAACGAGAGGAACATGTGATTAGCACTAAGCCTCAAGATCAACTCTTGAGACGTCATGTCAAAGACAGAGTGTGACAAAATGACCAAGGCCTGATCGCTCGGTATCGTGTAGAAAAAATCAGCCTTGATTGTCTCATACGTAAGCACTATAGCGTCGTAGTCGAGGCCACCGACTTCCACAGTAGAGGTTTTATTCAAATTCTGCATAAGAGTTGCTAAACTGGAAACCGAAGGGTCAACTTCCGAAACACTATTAAGAAGATCACAGAGAGAAAACCTCTTATCTCGATCCACATAAACAAATAATGGAGAAACGGCATTCAGGATCTTCGGTGTGATTTCACTTCCCAAAACTGGCATGATGCGGTGTATGATTTGAACCACTTCACTACAAACATCTGCAAGACAAAGAGTGGTTTTAAAGCCTCGAGGCCAATTTCGAAGCAATATAAATACTTTAACTGCGAGATCCGTTACCTGAATTCTGGACTCCGTGTTCTACGAATGGGAGTAAAATGTCTATGAACTTCCTGGCCGTTAACGGATCATTAATATACTCTGATAATAGCTTCAGGATTCTTCTCTCTACCTCCCCAGGGGATTTGATTACTTTCCTGAATATATTAAAATGGAAAATGTTATACCATCTGCACAAAATATAAACTTAAAATACACGGGAAAACTTAAGTCCAAAAATAGACGAATAAATGATTTATCAACCTTATTTAAGCTAATCTTTTACATTAATATATAATAAATAGGTGAGAGCCTCTCATTAAATATACTCTTCTATTTGATAAAAATGTACATCGAATTGTCGAAAATTGGAAATATAAAACTAATCCGGATGTGAAATATTTAATATCTCTTCAAATAATTCATCTATAAAGGCCTTCAATACCTTTTCGTCGCACTTTCGCATTTGAAGAAGCCATGCAAGCTATCAGTAAGTGTCTCAAGGTTTTGCAGAACAAGTCTCTTCACGTCACTGTCGGCCTCATTGAGCTCACTGGATAGGGTTAAGATGCTATCAATGAAGGTGAGAACATATCTTAAAATTGATTCAGATGCGGTCGGAACAGTCAGAATCCCGAAAATGTCGGGAACAAGATTCTTCTCTCTGTACAGAAGTGGAAAAAGTTTCTGACTTCTACTCATTGCAACAAAGCAAGCAAAGAGAGCACTAGGTTTCTCACTGCTCGAACCCTCCTGCTTGAAACTGGTTACCAGCGGTTTCACGGAATCAAAGAAACGGCCCCAGAAATCTTCACCAAATTCGGAATCTTCATACTTATTGAGGACAAGAGAAATAATCTTCACACAAAGCGACCTTAATTCCTTTGACTGCTTTGAAGTCAAATTTGTCTGCACATATATCGTACATCATTAAAGGACAGTGACGAACTATCAAACATAACGAGTTAGGTCGGCGACAATGCACAAGTATGAAAATACGAAAAGAAACTTTTAACTCAAAAGTAGTCATTGGATTAATATTTCTAGGAACAGATCCACAGACAAAAATATATTCCGAGTCCCAAATTGCGATTTAAAATAGCCGTGCATCGTATATACAGTTTCCGGAGATATATGTTACCTGTATGGTATTTTCTTCCTCAATGACGTTTTCAACCGATTTCTGATCGGAAATTTGTTGTCTATCAAGAGTATCTCTGCAGCTTCCCAGAATCCGAACAACACATCCCATTAAGAATTCAAGAAAAGGTCTTATGCGTAGTCCATCCAAAACTCCAAGAACATCTTCGATCACATGAAGAAGGCCACTTCTTTTCTTCCAAGAAAGGGCTTCGATGTTATTCGCATTGAAATTCTTGAGAAAATCGGTTCCTTGAAAGCTGTCAACGGAGCTTCTTGAAGAAGTCCAAAGCCAATCAGATGTACCATCACTTTCCACCGAAATGATTTGCAAGGGCTTTATTAATAACACAAAGAAAAGTGGGAGCTCGTCGATGTCCAGTTGTGATACAAAAGCCAGAACTGCCTTTCTAGAATTTACACTTGCGTTCTGAAAAAGCGAAAATGTCACCGAATATTATTGAATAAAATAAGAATTGTATCAGCATGAATAACGACCAAAATAAACACGAAACGATACATCAATATGTATAAGCAAAGCTAGAAGAAAAAAAATATTCAAGAAACAGATATTCTTTCTACTGCTTCTCAAAGACGTAGATATACCGAATCAACTATTATTTTCAAAACTTAACGGTACCTTTCGAGTAGAATGCTTCTTCAACTTTCTGACTTTTGGCATCAAAACACGAATAATTAAAGGCACAAGTTGGCCTCGATGAGAATCTTCAATACACTCAGATTCTCTCGATAAATTCCACGTAATTAGCTCCTCTCTAAAGCTTTTGAAGCTGATCAATTTTTTCAGATGCTCATTATATGGTACAAGGAATTCATCACCCCATATCAACAAGCAGTCAAGAACCTTCATCTGTACATCAGGGTCGTTTGCGTCAAGAAACCTGCAAATACCGCCAATGAATAAATCATGCATCTAAATCAGCCCAAAGATACTTACACCACCAAATTATGTATAAATCAACAGCACATCGTTTTACGAACCTATGTATCAGGACATCTTTCAGGAACTGATTCTGATGAAAGGACCTAAGATTCCTTGTCAAAGCAAATAAATTTAGCCATTCTTTGAGGACAATCTTCCACGCTTTGCCTTTACAAAGAAGTGGATCGAATGATCCTACACTGCAGTCACAAATTTTATGTCGCGTGTTAGAACTTAGAAAAATGAGAATCGGCAATTACCAAAACGGGGAAAACGTGCAACAATTACCTCCTTGGCCCGTCGACACCATAGCCCAAAAACTTAAAGAGCAAGGGTACTACATTTTTTGACCGAGAATCAACGACCGTTGGAATCTTTTGTAATGATTGGAGCAAAGAGGATAACACTGTTGTCAATGGGGTGCTATCGGAAGCGGGAAAAGAGAACAAGTTATAACATTTGGCGAGATCTGGTAGAGAAACAAACAAAAGCAAGTGAGTATGTAATGATAGTCATGTCATGAAAGTGGTTCAGTCCATTAGAATAATCTATTGCTAAATGGTCTAATTCCAGACATTATTAATAAAATATCTACTCTTCTTTTACTACAAAATAGATGATGGCGAAAAACTCAGTAAAAGAACCATACCAGTGGAATCGTCAGAAGATTCAACATTAACCTTATCCAAATGATCGCCCGATGCCTGGAACATGGAGAGGAATTGCTCAAAAAGAATTATAAATTCCTCCCACACCAATGCCGAGTGATTTTTGAGTAAAGTTGCAAGGCACTCGGACGCCGGATTCCAAAAATAGCTAAACCGATTATGAAAGACACCGATCATTGCTTTCAAAAGAAGAGACACATAATCATCCGGTATCCTTCCAGCAGAGAGGGCCGTATGTATTCTGGAGATTAACAGGATCACTTTCCTGCTGGTAGAAACCGAGACAGGAGTCGTCTCAATTGAGAGCAGCATCTGCAATACCTGTTAATATTATACATGAAACCCAAAATTAGGAGATGATCTGTATGAACTAGACACTAGAAAACTAAGCACAAACGTGCGAATTATTCATACGTTAATGCTCTGATATGCTGATTGGCCAATCTCGGAAGTTTCGGTTTTCATTTTCTTCTGAGCGGGCTGATCTTCTGAGGAAATATCATGAATGGAAGGTTCAAAGTGGCAAAGTATTCTAAGTGATGCGACACGAAGCCCTTTTTCGGAGCGGTGCAAATTATCACCAAATAGAGTCAATGCATCGAGAGTCTTCTCCTTGCTAAGCTCTAGATGATATGTTTTAATGCTGCAATCCCCTTCTACCATTGGCCTATCATTCAAAGGTTCGAGAACCGAAACACAGATTACTTGCTAAATATAGCCAACTATTATCGCTATCGAATTTATCTGGAAAGTGGAAGGATATATTTTAACTCCTTTGAGTTTCATATTGCCTTACCCGTACACGGAATCCAAAAATTCAGCAACGGCATTTAACACTTGCAGGGATGATTTGTGTCTTTTAGCAAGACGTAAGAATCTGCTGGTTTCTTCTGATATTTTCTCTCTCCCGGCAAGCAGTTTGGCATAGGATGTTAAGCCAACACCAATTATGCTTTGCCATTTCTTTCTAGAAACACCTCTAATACTGTCTGAAAAAATAGGATAGAGTTGTTTAGATAATCAAGAATATGCTACAACCACCTACCCAGGATACAAATAATCGTTTTTCATCGAATATCTATATTTCTCAACCTTTATTCTTATTAAAAGGTTCGGATTTTTGCTCTCTAGAGCTAAGAAAGATCACAAGGCCTAAAACATATTGTACGCATACTGTATTTACTCATTAAGAGGAAATAAGAACCGCCTAAGATTACCAAGGATTCAAACCATAAATAAACAAGCCGGAGAAGAAAGTAAAAAATGTACCAGATTCATCGATCAGAAGTCGATCGATTGCATCCATCAAATCCGTTAACGGGGATGAATCTTCATTGGGATCTAAGAAGAAGGGAGTACAGGTGACCGTGCCCCACAGGCGAGCTAAGTTGGTTCCAGGAACTCGCGCGTCTAATGAATCAGAAGAAACGTTTACTTCGTCTATCCATTTTCGGATCTCCGCACGTAGAAATTCCCGGATCTTCAGAATTCTTTCTTCAGAAATTCCATCTAAGAAGTTGATGCGCTTTTCTTCTGTGCATCTCTCACAAAGTGAAAACAATAGATAGATCACTTCTTCTTCTGATGTTTCTATCAGGTCATTCATGGCACTAAAAATAGAACAAACGAGGTCAGAAACACGGTCTCCAAAGAGACAATACAGTCAGAAATAATTAGAAAAATAATTCACCTTAATATGCTGGCACGGAAGATGTTCAATACGGAAACATTCTTCAAAATTAGCTTCCCGACAAAATTCAACAAACTGAACCCCAAAACATCAACAAGTCAGGACAAAGAAAAGATTCAGGAGTAAATAACAAGAGTTTCAGATGATAAAAAACAACACCTTGTGCTCTTTAGTTCAAATACCGGAGCCCACTGCGACGAACAGCTAGAGATAATTGACATGGCATGATAGTTGTGCAGCACATCAACCGTGCACAGCATCAATTCCAGAACCTTATAAAAAATTTGAGGTAAATGATCCTCGGTTGATGTGATACCACAAGGTAATATCAATGTTTGCAAAAGCGTTTCCACGACATCAACCATTGATTCGTAATCTAGAAGAAAAAAATAAACCAGGTCTAAGTTGGAATTCAAAACAAAAAAGAACGAATTTAGAAAAATTATATTCCTAACAGTTTTAATTCACACTAAATCCTAATCCACTCATATTTTAGAAACACAAAAAATAGAAATAAACGTGTAGCCGAAAAAAACATAATATTCAATCTCACCAAGCATCATTCTCCCATTGTTGATCTGTGCAGCAGAGATTAGGATCGATAACAAGTGATTTAATCGAATAAGATTCTTATTCTTCGTAGAATCCTTTATTTCTTCGTACAAGCATTTCCACATCAAATCCAGCTCCTTAGGCTCTATTGTCTCACATAATCCTTGAAATACGAGAATTACAACGTCGACTACACTGTTTGAACCTGAGACATAACATAGCAATCGGGACAATAAACAAAATAATCAAACTCTGTTCTCAAGATAAAGCAAGATCATCGCAAATTCATTATCGAATAAAACATCAAATGCCAATGGTAATAAACTTTCCCAGCTAGTTCTTCAAGTTTCATTTCTTTATTGAAAAAATAAAAATAATTATAAGTAAAATTTATCTCGTCTGATCAATGCATGCTTAGATATGCACGCAAATATCAGTATATTCAGCCAATAAATAAAAAATATAAAAGACAAGAGACAAGAGACATAGACTATAAAGCTCATACTATAACTTAGCATGTTGACTATCGGGCTATCAGCAGCGTTGCAAAAGTACAAAAACAATACGTAGCTACCATGTAAAACGAGGAAAACGCGAGGATTACGAGAATTAAATTTAGAAAGGGCTTGCCTTGACTGAATTTATCACCGAGAGCCAATACTGAATCGTTCATCAATAACAACAACACTTTCTTTGCTTTAGAATGAAGCATGGACGATGTTCCTCTCATGACATAACGAAGTAAGGTGCCAACTCCATATTTCCTGGTATCTAAAGGTTTCTTCCCAACTTCAACCATGATCTTCCAGACACCTATTTATTGAGCACCGGAGTTGTCGAGAACAAAAATATTAGTATTCAAAAACAATCTCAATTTGAACCACTTTTTTTTTTTTTTTTTGGTGGAAAACCATTATCATGGTCATTCAAGTTCATACACCCGATTCAATTCTTTCTATAAGACGGAGAAAAAAGGCGATTTACAATGTTAGAGAATGCCGGTCATCTACGAGTTTATGCAAACAATAATGCACTCTTCTATCCAGGAACCGAAGCCCCTCTATTTTCTCTTCTTTAACTAAAAACTATATATTTTTTAACCAGAGGGAACCAAAAACCCTAGCATCAAATTTTCTTCCCAATTTAATAGTAAACATAATACAATTTAACATAAATAACCCGTCATACCTTGTTTAAGTTGATCAAAAGATGCATTCCTGAACAGAAAGGAAACCGCCTCTGCCATAAAATCTTGTATATATTCTTTCCTATAGTACCTTAATTTGACTGTAGCCCTATATACAACGTTAAAAAAAAAAACATAAGAACATCAGCATCAACTACGAGTACACGTACGAAGATAAGACTGAAACGGGTCTAAATCAATCATACGAATCTCCTTACTTGAGTACGTAAGTGAGCTGCCCAACAAGGTACTTCTGTAGATACATCATGATATATGACCACGTGGTAAAAATCTGTAGACGTTCATTTGAACATTAGCCATACTCGGAAAACAGATTTAGCTTACACATTGCAGGTTGATATATGATTTCTTCTTCTTTTTTACCCGTTCTTCGTTTGAAATTTAAAACAGTTAAAAGAAAAACAGATAAACTTCAGCAAAAGTTTCTACCAATTGTACAGGCTAAACAAAAAGCGTACCTGCTCTATAATCTCGGGCTCCCTATCTGCACCACTTTCAAGTAGAGAAACCATTGACTCGGCGATATTTGGCAGGAAACTAGAGAAATATGCGAAAGCAGGAAGATGAAGTGAGGCAAGGATAAGAAACGAAAAAGAAAAGAAAAGTTTCCAACGGTGAATTCTTAAAACAATAAGTGGCAAGGACAAAAAAGAAAACGAAATAATCGAACTTACGGCACAAATTCATCAAGCAGGTCTCTAGATAAAACTGCAATAAGCCTGTAAAATGAACCACGAAGCTTAATTAGTTTAAGGCCCAAAAACCCAATTGAGAAGCGCTCCATCGTGAGATTATAATAATCCAGTAGGAATAAAACCGGGAATGGAAACCGGTTTTTTTGCCCAGTCTCGGTTTTATCGGGCTTCCCAAAACCTGAACTGATCCCGCTTTGGAAAAAGCCTAGTTTTGTCTAACCAGACCAGGCCTAATCAGGACCAACTTTACCCGGGGCCGGGGATCGAAACCGGGCATCCACCGTACCTGAGAATAGGCTCGAGCGAAAGCCTGGCTTTGATGTGTAATCTGGAAAGAAGCTCAGACATGATGGTTTGCTTGTGAAATATGACCAGAGGCAGAGTTTGCACTACCGGCACCATCTCCTCGTAGAAAGAAATGAAATCCCCAGCAGTATTCAGTTCCTGAATTGAAACCCGGCTCAGCGAAATCCCGATAAAAAAAAAAAAAAAACCCGCAAACACAATCACCGGGAAAAAAAAAACGCAAACATACCCTCCATTCCGTGAGGCAATCTCTGAAGAACGACGATCCCTCGGAGGGCTCGGCCTTGACTTTATCGAGACTCCGATACACATCGATGTCGACGTCTTCAATTCTCTGAGAGAAAGTCTTGAACTGCACACACACACAAAAATGTTCAAGTTAAGAGAATTGGGCACAAAAAAGAGTCAAGCTTTTGGGCGGAGAACGCACGACGAAGCGTTGGGCACCGGCGGAGGTGTTGAGCGGCTTGACGGCCTGGGCGTGGGCCGAAGTCGCCATTGTTGGAGAGCCTCGAGCTCGCTGCGAGAGAGGAGAATAGTAGGGTTTAAGGAAGCATGCTATTGAAAGAGAGAGGTGAGAGTTTGAGACTGATGCTCGCGAGCAAGGGTTTAAGGGAACAATCAACAATGACGACTTTTTTAATTTTATATATATTTTTAATTTATAATCGATAAATTAATTATTTTGATAAAATAATATTTTTGTATGACGTCGATTTTAATTAATATTAGTAAATTTTATTTTGATATATTATTACTTTTGATGATACAATAAAAATGCAGTCTCAATTATATTAATATATAGAAGTTTATATTTATACATATATTAACTATAAACTAATTAAGAATAAATTTACTAACTAAATATTAATCAAAATATTAACTTAAGTTTTGAAGAAAAGCAATAATAATCTTATTTTAAAAATGTTAATCAAAATTTTTAACCGAGAAAAATGGTATCAGATAATTTTCCCGATTGTCTTAAGCACAGATGGACAAGTCTCGAGGTACGACGGAGGACATATTTCCAAACATGAACACTTTTCCTGCGAGTAATTAGTAAGTCTGAATCATCGACCTCAATTTAAGTTATGCGAGCACAACTTAATAATACTCGATAGTCGATATATTAATAATCTCGATTAAATTTTATTTTTATTTAATCTCTATTTCAATAAATATTATTAAAGTATATACTCGTTAAATTTAATGATCACGATGATATAATAGAATTCTTTTGTCTCCATTTTATTTGCGACAGAAGTATATAATGTTTGATCAACTGAAAGGGCATATTTAAAAAAAAAAATAGAAAACAACGAATGGGCCGACATGTATACGATATTTATTTTTTATGGCACGGAGTATACAAAGTTAGAAAAACTTGGGCGGCAAAATTTTTTTAACAGTAAAAGTATACAACTTTTTTTTTAAAAATAGATTAGTTATTTTTTCTAATCTTCGGCTTGCTAAATCATTAACATCACATGTGACGCCAATCAAGGAATTGCTCAAAAAACTCTATAAATAAGAAAAGGCGCCACATGTATAATAAGTTTGAAATAAAAATAAAAATAACAAAAACCAAAGATTTTTAAAATAATATTCAGTATAATTAGTGTTGGATCAACAATTTAGTAAAACTGACACCGAAATAGACCGATTACAACCTAGATGTTAACAAGGCGTGCATGAAATAACCTTTCTGTAATTTCCTTAACTTTTCATACTTTTGCCTAAAAGAAAAATAAACATTTTATACTTGCCGCCTCCTATTTTCTAAATGTGTACACATTTGTTGTAGAAAATAAAATAAAATTATATCCATACCGCTTCAATTGACCAAACATTATATACTTTTGATGTAAATATTCAATAATTTATCCAAGGGACCACAAGTAGTAAATAGCAAACAGTGTTGAGCTCTGTCAAGCCGGAAAGTCCCAGAATACACAAGACAAATCCAGCTCGTAGAGAAGACGAAGAAGCTCGAATCGACTCGAAGCCACCGATCAGTTCAGAAGCAAATAGCCAGTTCTGTTCGTCTCAACACTCAACAAGATTCATTACCCAATTTGGATCACTCGAACCAGAGACTCATTCAATACCATAATCTTCGTGCACCAGTCTGGTAAAGCCTGTAAATTTCGCGTTTATCATCGTTTTTCCTGACCTGGGTCGTCGAAAATCTGGAGTTCGTAACTTGGGTTCTGAAGATTTGGGGATTTCCTGAAAGTCCGTACTTTCGTTTTGAGCTATGGTGGAGTGTTTGTGATTACTGGGTATTGGAGTATTTTGAGTGAGAGAGAAGAGAATGGGGAAGCCATTGATGTATGAGATCTTGGAGAAGCCGGCGACGAGCTGTGTTATCGGGTTGTGCTGCGCGATTTGGTTCTACATACAGAAGAAAAGCATCGGGTATTCGCACGTCGGGTTGAGCTACGAGGCCGCCGTTGACGGGCATTACTGGAGGCTCATAACCTCGGCGTTTTCGCACATAAGCGTCGTTCATCTCGTCTTCAATATGAGCGCGCTCTGGAGCCTAGGCGCGGTGGAGAGGTTGGGCTCTTTGGGGCTCGGAGTTCAGTACTATCTCCATTACACGTTGGTCCTCATTGTTCTGTCTGGCCTTTTGGTTTTGGGGATGTACCACGTTCTGGTCCAGAGGTTCAGGATCGAGTATTTCAGGAGAGTGACGGCTGTCGGGTATTCGTGCGTTGTTTTCGGGTGGATGACGATTCTCTCCGTGAAGCAGCCCTCCTCGAAGCTGGACCTCTTCGGGTTCCTTTCCCTTCCGATAAGTTTCGCGCCGTTTGAGTCGCTTATTTTCACCTCGATCATAGTTCCGCAGGCAAGTTTTCTAGGGCACTTGTCGGGGATCCTCGTCGGGTACGCAATCGCTTGGGGTTTGATAAACGGGATGACCAATTACTGGGCAGTTTCCATGTTGGGATGGCTCGTGTTCGTATTCATTTTCAGTTTGAAGCGCTCCGGGGCCTACGACTTCGACTTTCTCGAGATCGAATCTCTGACATATCCTTCTCTTCCTTCGCTTCGGTTTGTTGCAGCGGGGAACGCTAGAACGTTGCAGATTAGTACATTGCCAACAGCTGGTGCCGATATCGTCTGATACAGAGTTCTACTGATTCTTTTGCCTTAATAGGCTTCACAATCACATTAGGTCTTGCAATGCGACGAACACTTATTTCCGGAACTCGATGCTCGTCGTGATTCCAACCAAGGTTCAAAAGCTCCAAACATGGTTATTTAAGGTTATTCTAAAGGTTTTTGAAGAGATGATTTATGTCATTCATTTGGATTCTTGTCTATATTTGACTAGCATATATATATATATATATATATATATAAATATATAAATGTATGATTGTTTTGTCACAGAATAATATTTCTTTTGGTATTAGCTCTGTATACAAAGTGTTTCTGCTTCATTTAGTTTCAAAAAAACAATTACTCTTACAGTTCACCAATACTAAATTTAGTGTCGTATTTAATTCTTTTATTCTCGACTTCAACGCGATGACGCGCCTCTTTAAGTGGTGAAGGAAACGTGTCTCGGGGAAGTGGTACCGCATCTCTCGGCAGCAGCGGCTAAGTGTCTGATGTAACCCGAGCATAAATAGGTCTTGTCTTTTAGTTGTTGTTAAGCGTTGTTTAGGAGTTAGTCGAGTCGAGTCAATGTCGTTAATTGAGTCCATTAGGTTGTAAGCTCTTTCCCTATATAAAGGGAGTTCATGTAATGAGAAAGGTAGCCAATAAACCAATCACAAACTTGAGTCTCTCAAAGAGGGGATTCGGGTTTGTGAAGGTTGGCCTTCGTGTTCATCGTGTTTTTTATTCCGAGAGTGTCGATCTTGGCACATAACAGCGTCTCGTGTCCGCAAAAATTTGATGCGTATCGCAATACTTCCGAATCTTATTAATTAAATCTGAAATATAGAAGGATAAATAAGGTAAGCCGAGAAGGAGTTTTTTGTTTCAACTTTCAACATAAAATACATAAAAAGAGGGCAGTAAAGTGCAAGTTTTGCTTGAATACGAGCCAAATGTAAACTATACAAGAGATTTCTTTATACACAAAACAATAAGTGTAAAATCTGTTGAGTTCTATCTCTCAATGTTTCCACATCAAACACCATCAATTTTTTATATACTTTTTTTCGTTCTATGTTTGAGGGGTGAAAATGAAATAGTATGTAAATTTAGCTACATAAAGCTCGCTCTAATCGTCAAAGAAACACGACGACACGAGACGAACGGAGAGGCGATCGCTACCCGAAATTAAGCCATTTTAGTCCCATTTGAAGCCATCTATCTGCAAATGTAAACAAACAGTGTTCAAAAATTACATAACGTGAATAATGAGATGAAAAATAGGGATATTGGTTCCTATTTATGTCAAGAAACACAGTGAGGAAGCTCATGCATTTTCTCAAACCTAAGAAACCAATCTAGATGACAAATATGAAGTAACTTCGCAGAAGTGAACGAATGAATTTCAGATTTTTTTGTTATAAATAGAGCCGAATAGCACAAATGGGGTCGTTCCTTTGAGAACACGACCAAAGCTCTCCACACAATACCTAATCAAAACACAATGAAAACCCTAAAGGTGGGTGCCTCTATAGGCTTAGAAAACCCTAGCATAAAACATAAAATAGCTAAACTACCCAACTTAAGGGAAGTATCTAAAGCGACATCATTAGTCGATGTAGAATAAAGGGTCTAACAGAACAACGGCGGGTAATTTTTATTTATTTTACTGAGGTACTGAATATACCACTGAGGTCAAACCGATAAAGTTTGTTATCTCACACGTAGGCGGGGCGATACTCATTACATGATAAGAAAGATTATAAAGGATGCAACAAGAACTAAAGGTGATATGCGAGCCTAACACAAACTAACATAATGGAATACTCACCATTTATGAACATTGTTACAAGCGTCTTCATGAGACGCATTGCCATTAGTGTTTAGTGAGGGCGAGGAAGAACCAGTTTCTTGAGCCCCCGGATGAAGTATGTTCGAAAAACCCTGCCCAATGGATTTCCAAAGCCGCGTTGGCAGGGATGAGTTCAAATTACCACCGCCGACACCAGAGAATGGCTCAATCGACCGAGCTGAAGATGGATTCAACTCGGAGAATCTCACAGCACCCAAGACTCGTTCCGGAAGCTCAGACTCAGTTTGGCTTTCAACAAGAAAGGCTAAATCGACGGTTAGTGTTGTGATGTAACCAAATGCCAAATGAACTATTGCGCTAGCGACCATGGAAGATCCAATATCGATGTCCACTTCAAGAAAATTGTCTGTCACGCAGTATGTACAAGCTAGGGCACGGCCAATTATGCAAATGGCTTGCTCTCCGACTGCTTTTCTTACGATCCACGGGCCTTTGACGATGTTGGCTATCAATTTAAGCCTAGAATTCCTAAATGCATCGTCACCTTTAAGAAACCGATCAATCAAAGACCCTTCTTCAACGAGATCCCGCGTTGTCGTAAAGTATGCCACCGCGCTATAATTATCCTTACTCGGGACTTGCAGGTTGAAAGCCCAGATAAGAGGCCTGTGGCCCGTGGAAAACTCCTCTTCTACAACCTTCCTCACACGGCTGTTTGGATTGCTCAACACATCTTTAATCTTAGTAGAGCTCTTAATCCAGTCAAACCCAAGAGGCTTCAGAAGGTACTCACCCGAGTGGATTTTGACTTTCGTCGAGAAGTACTCGGGACCTCTAACTAATAACCTGTCGCCAGGTGGCGTAGCCCAACCATTCGGGCAGTTTTCCGGATCAAGAAGCGGAACAGATCCTCCCGACTTCACTTTCTTTATCCACTCACCTTCCTTTCGGCAAGCAGGATCCGCCATATATACCTGCATCGACCGAAAAATAAAACGTCAGTCTTATCTGAGATTATCGAACTAAACCCGTTAACACGGTACCTGTTCTCACCCATTTCAAGCTAGTATCAATTCATTTTAAGCTGTAAAGACTAACCCACAACGATTTTTTTCGAAACGCGAATTCGGATTAAAAGTTTAGTTAATCCACAGTTTCTTGAATACTAGAAAACAAGTATTGCACAAATTCCAGCTCAATCACATCCGATTCTATGCCAAAATCCCTAGAGAATCATGTCAATTCAATTCGAAAAGCTACAATCACAGGCACAACACAACAATCAAGATAACGAAAACTCATCACTGAATCACATAGAGAAAACCCTAACCTTGAGACCCGATCGCGATCGGAAATTGGGGGGTTTTGCAGAGAGAAATCGAGCTCGATTTCTCGTTTGGCTTTGTTCTAGAGATTTTCGTTCTCTTCTTTGCTTGCTGAGAAGTCTATTAGATTCGCTGACACCGGCAACTGGTTGATTCGGTTTTGAATTTATGGGAAACAGCGGTGAGGTGAGGCTTTGTGCAACAGCTGGAACCGGTTGCAGGTGATGAATATCAGTGGAATACCCGACTTGCCACGTATGATTGACCGTTGTTAGTTACTAATTTATTCTAACTAACATTTATTTATATAAATTATAGAGTTTGGACTTCAAATTTTCAACTATTAAGTCCAATTTGATATAGAGAATTGGCATGATTTTTTTTTTTGAGAAATACATATTTTGATTATTAAATTATAGTTTATATATTGTGATTTGACAATATTATCTTTTAATTTTTTGTTTTTTTTTTTATCAAATTCCTTGATTCATTAAAAATTACATATATTTTTATATATTTACTTTCATCTTTAGACAAATTTTTAAGACGTTTTTCTTTATTGTCTTACTCTTTCATTGCTGCAACATTTTTCATTTAAAGACTCAATTCAACGGCCTATTTAGTCTCGGGACTCCGCGAGGCCATTATCTGTATGATCCGACGACAAAACAAATGACCGACGACAAAACAAATGACCGACATATTCACAAAGAGACTATTCGGTGTCCAATTCGGAGAACACGTGAGAAAACATATATTGTGTGTTTTATCTTTGTTCCTCGATTTCATTGTCCGTAATCGTAAGCTTCGATTTCAGAATTTTTTTAACGATTTATTAGGTATTTTCATAATATACTATATGAAAATAATCTAAGAACAGAAAACAAAATTTCATTACAAAATCCTAAGCAAATAGATTTATAGTAATAAGATATTAGACAGTCTCGCTCTCAATAGATAGAAACAACAATACCGAATGCTTCCTGTTACGGGAAGATCAAGCACACGTGAGATTTCTATAAATATAATTACTAAATATTACACGAAACAGATAACATTTGGCTCCTCTTGTTTAAAATCGAGCAATTCGTATCGGACGAATCATCCGTACGGGGTTTAACGGTTCCATCCGCAAATTGCTTCCACTGCGAGTTTCTTCGTAACTCCGAGACACGAGCTCTTATCGAAGTTCTCTTGGCTCAATTCTATGGAACATTTGTTTTTATTGAGACAAACCTGTAATTCAGTTAAAGCAAATTGGTTTAAACAGCAATGAATCCGAAAAAGAAAAAACGGAATATTAAGAATAAGATTTGAATTTCGAGTGTTTTTTTTTACCTTTTCAATCACTGAAATAGATTTAGGATCATGGCAGTCTCCCTTCGTGAACGATCCGCATTTCCCGGTAGGAGTTCCGAAGCTGGCGAACTTGACAGCTGCTATGACGGTGTTGTCGGGACATTTCAAGTGGACGGTCGGATTAATACTGTTACGAGCAGTCCCATCTTTCTGCAGGGATTCGGGTGCGATGGACGGGTGGTCCTCAGCAACTTGCGCACATAGAGTTTTGATTCTCCGCTTGGAGAGGATAATCTTTGAAGGGTCTCCACCTTTCTCCTCAAATATCACCAGGACGTTTCCTGACGGCTTGAACCAAGACCGTGGTACGTGGTACCTGAACAGGGAAGACACGCTTGAAATTTAACAGATTCTACGAAAGTCATTGTTCCATTACGAAATCGTATGAATAAACTAATGAAACATGTTCGTTATCATGCACGCTTGAAATTAAACAGATTCTACGAAAGTTATTGTTCCATTACGAAATAGTATGAATGAATAAACTAATGAAACGTGTTCGTTATCATCCCTCATACGTCTGAAAAAATGACTTGCGGTAAATAACTGACAAAATAATCTTGTTAAAGTTCTCGTCTCACCCAAAAATACAGTTTTGTCGAATTTTCTATGATTTATTGCATTTGAAATAAAATAAAATGACGTTTGGAAAGAAATATATATACGTGGGAAATTAAAGCAGAATTTAAATTCCGAGATTAGTATCCTATTATGTTTACCATCTTTGAGTTGGTTCTCCACATCCTGTTAAGCATTTGTCAGGCATGAATTTGCCTCTATAATCGCATTCATGAACGCATTTACCGTGCACCGAGCTCTTCCTAGGCCAGTATCGTCCAATCTCTTCACCGTTCAACCAAGCTAGGCCCTTTCCCATGTGAAGCATATCCAGCCCCACCGGTTCATCCCCTGGTGGAGCATCGATAACCGCCTGCAATAATCCAAACAAATGATTCAATTTTCTCCGTAGCGATATTTAAAGTTATTTTTTGTTATAATAATTAAGCAATAGTGTTCTCAGAGTGGCTACCTTGTACCATGTCAATGGCTGGTTCTTTGGCGGGATTGAGGTTGCGACCCATTTTACCTTATTCATACCGTCTGCCAGGTATATTCCTAAATGTTCGCCTTGCATACCAATCTGGAATATGAGAAGAAGAGATAAACAAGATTTTTTTTTTAATACAAAAATAGTTGAGAATTTGAAAACAGTGAATAGAAAATTGGCCAATAAATACATGTAAAATTTAAGAAACCAAAATTCTTAGGATGCATGAATGCTAGAACTTATGAAATTAATTAAATTTAATATACATGAATTTTAATAATTTCTGCAAGAAGATGCGTTGGGAATACCATTTAGGAAAGAAATGAAGTACCTTGTACATCCAAGTCGAGCGAGACAAGTTTACGGTGCCTTTGTTGAATCCCTTGATCTCAACATTTGTTAGTCCTGCTCCAACCCATTCATAAAATGATCCTGCGTTCTGTTTGAAAGAAGAAGAAAAAAAAAAAGGAAAAGAGCGGCTTAAAAATGAGCCCGGATTTCAATCGAAACACACACACAAACAAGTATTTGCGAGCCGATATATAATACGTCAGTTTGAGTTACAAATGTTAGTCGAAAATCAAAATACATCTAACAAAACTGTAGCACAACTCGTGTAAGAAAATTCTTAGAATAGTGTAAAGAATAGATGCCAATAAATTAAACTTACGAAAAATACCGGGTTCATAAAAGAAATACATACCTGTAGGCCAACCGTCATGCTTAGTAAGGCAATTTCGTTCTTCCCAGCCTTGAGAGAAATAGGCTTTTTGAATTTGTAAGGTGAATGCGTGCCATTTCCAGTTGCACTTCCTGAAAATTCACGAGTTACATTTAATTGGCAGAGCACAAGTCATATAAAAAGAGGACAGAAAATTCTTGAAGAAACAGCGAACAACCTTGAAGTTCCCCGTTCACGAAGGCATGGAGAGCATGGCCCTTTGATTCAACAAGGAGAATTGGTTGGCTTCCTTTCTTTAAGAAACCTTCACTTGCGTCGACATATACACTGCAATTTAAAAAAAATGAATATTTGGCTGTAGATATCTTAACTTTGCAAAATAAAAAGGATAAAAGCAAGAAAGCTGGAATGGATATATAGAGCAGGACAGTCAAAATTCACGATTTGCACGAACAGCTTTCGAAAATAAAGTTCGAAAATAAAGTTAAGGCACTTGTCTAGAGACGAAGTGATACTTAGTTTCTCATGCATATATCACATTGAAGCAAGTGCAAGACTGTAAGTTTAAGTCATCTATAAAGTTCAAGATCAAGAACAAACCTCGTCGTATACCAAAGATAGTCCGTCGTGTCTTTTGTTGTATTGATATGATCCACGAAACCCTTTTTAACAAAGTCAGCTTGATCCCATATACCAGCTCTCTCCACAAAAACCTCCCATTTAACAGATTTTAAGTCTTCCGCAGGCACCATTTCGACCACGGAGGTTTGGGTTCCAACCTATTGAGAAAGCAGACACGACCTTAAGGAAAATACTAGAGAAATTCTAGTATTGATGACAATGACATCACAAGAATTATACAATTACAAAGTTATTTGATAGTGTTAGATAGCACGAACATAAGAAAGAGCAGAAGAGGTACCTTTGCCGTGTTATAAACGACATTCTTGCAGTCAGGAAGAATGCTAACTGACCATGCAGGAAGATGATATGATGAATTTTTGAATACTATTGTCTTATCCGTTGTGTTATCGGTATTAGAAATAAACGCAGCACATGCCCCGGAGAAGTCTGTATAAACATCAGCCTACAATTTGGTCATTGGTCATGCTCCCAATCGTATAAGAACAAGTTGAAACACAAGCGGACGTTCAGATAAATATTGAAGAGTAATACGACAATCATTTTCACTACGCGAATTACCTCTTGGGAAGGACCCAATGATACATGAACCTGCTCACTGTTGAGCATAACATGCTCGCATAATTTTATAGCTTTATGGAGCTCTTTAAGGTGTCCCCATTTTGGATTCCTGGGTAATCCTACAAGATATAATATGAAACCATTTGATGAATGATGTATCATAAACCCTAAGAATAGGTCTTGGAATGTGATTTGAGGAGCATTAAATGCTTACCATATTCATCAATTGGGGCTTCATAGTCATAACTTGTAGTGATAAAAGGTCCACCAGCTGTGCGACCAAAATTCGTCCCACCATGATACTAAACACGACATGACAGATAATATCAGTGTAAAAGAAGAAAAAAAAAACCTCAATTTAGTTTGTAGTTATTTATAAATACCATGTAGTAATTATGTACGCTACCGCCTTTTTGAAAGAAACGTGCTACCGAAAATGCAACATCTTCAGCTGGCCTGTGCGGATCTGGGGATCCAAAAGTCTTAAACCTGAAGAGCATGGAAATAATCCAAGATTATATAAGAATTTAAGTCAAGATTTAATAATAATTTAAAGAAAAAAAATAGACATGTGGGAAACCATTCTAAAAACCGCATACCATCCAGGCCAATTCTCGGTCCAGATTTTGGGCTTGTCTGGATAAATGGGCTTAAATTCATCGCAGTAGAAGGAGTTGCAAGTATTAATCTGCAAGTAAAAGGAGAGTCATGATCTTGAACTGAATAATTTGTTGACGTTGATGTGTGGAAAAATATAATGGCATACAGATGATGTATAATTGCTCAATGCTCATACCAAGTTGTTAAGTGATATGCAAACACATATACGAGACTAAAAATGCATGTACACATATTAGTTCACAACACAGTGGAAACAATAACAACCTAGGATTTCACAAATACAAATTCTCGATGATACGGATCTGTTCACGCCATTTAATCAGTAAACTTGGGTTGAAATATTTACCAAGACCTGTGCAACTTAGTCATATGCAAACACATATACGAGACTAAAAATGCATGTATTCATTTAACATGAGAAAAGCAAAAAGATGAGGTGCACAAGATTAAAGAGCTAAGTTTGAGGTTTTAAGAAGAAAATTTTACCACGGACTTAGGAGCGTCAAATTGTTGGCACATAATCCAAGGAACACCTATGTTCTGCGACACCGCCATGCTAGCAGACCAGTGGGCATATCGCTTGCCTGCCTCTCCATAAGCTCCTTCATAGTAACCATATTCATTTTCCACCTACAACGCATGAAGCATAAGATACAGTGGATATTTTAAGTTAAGACTTTGAAGGTCTATTTTACAAAGAAGATGAAAACTGAGTTAGGACTGATTAGTGGTTAAACTAAGTTAAGTGATGCTTAATGATCATTAAACTATATACATACTGATAATTACACTTGCCTGGGCTAAGATAATAGGACCTCCTTGAGGTGCAAAGAATTTCTCTTGCTTCATTAAGTCAACGATATATGTAGTGAACTTCTGCATATGGTACTGATCACACGTAAACAGTTGGATGTTAGTACGAATGTAGAGAGCCCGTTTTTAACAAAATAGAATTAAATAATTACCGAGAGAAATTTGAAAAATTTCATTTCTAATGCCTTAGGCGTTTTCGCATCCTTACCTTAAAGGGCTCGTTGTCAGTTCTGAACACAGTACCGTTCACATAATGCAGCCAAACCGGTATCCCTCTGTTTCAAAAAAATCAACTTTCCCAGTTAATTATGTTTTTTTTTTTCCTTCTTATTTCTTTGTATGAAATTATGCGATAGTCGGGGAAATTATGGTTTATACCCAAAGTTCCATTCTGCAGCAACAAATGGCCCGATTCGCAGGATTAGATACATCCCGGCCTCCTGAACAATCTTGACAAACTTGACTAGATCATATCGCCCTCCAAAATAGTACTATTCCAGAAAACAAAGAAAAAGGTCAACGAATCTGCGGAATCTTCACAATACATTGAGCATGGAGGATCCTTTTGTAGTACTCACATTGCCCTGCGAAGGTTCATGACCGTTCCAAAAGACGTATGTCTCGATTACATCCACGCCTCCTTGCTTTGCGGTCTGAACTAGTCCCGGCCACATCTACCACCAAAAATTACGTATCATTAGCACCATTCTATCGATGCGAGCATTCAAGATGAACGGCATTACACATTATAAACAAAACCCAACCAGAAAAGAAAAAGCTGCTCATTAAAGAGTCAGCCCAATCTCTCGAGAGATCCGTGAGAGAACACATCGAAAACGACTCCAAAAACACGTTGCACGAGGAAGATATATCCTTCTCTCAAACTAAACTAATCTCATTCATCAGTCGAAAAGCATCAAAATGGAGCCAAGATCATACAGAGGGCATAGCTAAGCACAAAAATGGAGAAAGAGCGACCTGGAAAAAGCAACCGAGCTTGAAAATGGAATCTCTGAGCATAACACAATGCAGATGAAAGAAAATCATAGAAGAATCACACTCTCGGATTGCAACAAGCGCGAAATGGAGGTTCCGATCATGAGAACAATATCTGAAGCTCGTTTTTACTCACCGCGGGAACACTGCGCGGGTAGTGAATGGCGGCGGAGATGAGGAGCTTGCGGTGGCCGTCGACGAGCAGAGAGCGGCGATCGTAGGTCACATTGCCTGCGGAGGAGCGCGGCGTCGCTCCGGCGAGCAGAGCCAGCAGCAGCAGCAGCAGCACCGCCACCGGCGGCGCCGCGCCTGACACGGCGAGCTTCATGAGAGAGAGAGAGAGAGAGAGAGAGAGCGCGAGAAGAGGATGGATTTATGGCAAGTAAGCGCGTTCAGTGATGAAGTGACGTCATCACTGTTCACTGAGAGAGACAACAAGCAGATATAGCTGTCTCTCATTTATATGTAATAACGGTAAAAGTATCAAAACTTTGACTAATAGAGCCGGTAAGGGTCCAAGCTAAAAAAAAAACGTTATAAAAGTACATAGAATTTTCTGTTTTTAATTTTTTTTACGGACTTTGATTAATTTTTAGCATAATGTTATTATATCATACATAAGATATATGCAGTTATGTGCTCATTCAACTATCCAGCCATCTAGCTTTTTCTTTTATTTGAATTCAACGAGAAAAATTAGAATGTGTAGTTATTAATTTTAGGTACTTAAATTGCTTTTTTCACTTTAAACTCTTATTATTTTAGTTGATCAAATATTAAGTACTTTAACCGTGAATATCGGGATTAATAATATCTTTATAGTTTTACCGTGAATTATTTGATGGTTAATTTTGAATCTCTACCAATGCAATGTTACCCTACCTTGGGATTGGTATTAAATGGACATGTTCTTACACAAAATCTGATATTTTATATTCTTTGTCAATAATAATTAAATTCGATACAAAAGATTTGGGACATGAGCACATGATCTAATAAATTATCTATATTTCACAAAATCGAAGGTATAGTCTTATCTTATTCTTATTATATGTAACTAGATTTAGTAATACAATATATTACAATTTTGTAAATTATAATGTGTACCCTTCTCATTTACTATAATACTTTTTAGAGTATTACTATTCTCAATATGCTATAGCTTTAATACAAGAATTATTTAACTATATAGATAATTTATCAAAATTATGGATATTAGCACCAAAAGTACCATATCTTTTTCTAAGTACAGCGACGTACGTGTTGCATTTTTAAGCAATTGTATTGAACTGCATATACATGATAGAGATATAGCGATAATAATATTCACATATCAAAACATATGACTTGACATTTTCCTTTTTTTATTCTACAAATTTTTGATGAAGTAAAAATTAAATTTTGACAAAACTATTAAGTTTTTTCATTGATCTAATACGATGTGAATATGTTGCGGCAAAAACATATGACTATATCTGTTTTAAGATACGCTAAGATTGGCAATCTATCAGCTGCATACACGTGGTTTGGTTTCCGTTGACTAGATGTGTTTATTGGTATAATACAGCGTACTTTATTCTATGTACATATATTTACGGCGTAAGTGCTTTTTTTTAGTAAAAGATGGAGGTCCGACATATCTCAGAATGTGGCACCCAATAAAACAAAGTAAGAAACGGAGCTCTGGATAAAATAAATGAAAAATATCACAGTTTACAAAGAATCAAAAAGAGACGGGAACTAACATAACCTAAGTTCTCTCTCTAACAAAGCAAAACTAAAAACGAATAGCAAAATCTAAAGTTCTCTTTCATACAAATATCATCATTAACGAAAGAAGAAATGAACTCCGGGTGAGAATGCAACCAATGATGATCCAAAGTTTGAGCACCGATTCTAGCAAGAGCGTCAACGGCTCGATTACCCTCTCTATAAATATGTGTGACTCTAAAGTTGATAAGCACCAGATAACTAATGCATTTCGACCATTGAGCCCGCAACCTCCAAGGCACCAAATGAGATTTCTTCTGAAGAATTTGAACCATATAAGTAGAGTCGGACTCAACCCAAATATTTTCCAATGTAATTCCTTTGCTTTCTCAATAACAAACATAGTGGCCGTTAATTCAGCTTCAAAAGCATAAGTGCTTAATAAGTATCAAAGTCTAATTGCAAAAGTACATTTAACGAAAAAAATTACATATGCTTTTAAGCTAAAAATACTTAATTTTCTTCTTCTTCATTTAAGTCTAGTTTAGTCGTTATTTAACGGTAAAAATACATATGTTGTAAGTTTGTTACGTCTCTGAACGTTAATGCTGAATTTTTTACTTTAGAAGTGTCTTAAAAAAAACATGTATATATATTTTGTAAAAAAAAAAAAGAGAACTTTTTCCACGAATCTAATGTCAAAAAACTATTGTCAACATCCAATACTAATTTGTTAACATGATGATAAAAATATGTCAAAATATTTGGATATCTATGCCCCTGTATAACTTGAGTACATATATCATTATTACCTAAAATATAACAGTTAATGCCAAAAGTATTAGTTTATTATTTTATAATAGTGGATATTATTTTATGGAAGTCATTTTAACTAAGTTCATCAAACTGCAGGTACATATAAACTCGTGACTTGAGAGTAAGCAAAAACACCCCTTCCAAAACAAATATTTAACTAAGTCAATTTTTAAGGGCTGAATGTTATATCTAAATTAGTACGCTAATACAAATATATATTGAATTTCATCGCCGTTCCGAACAATGACGAAATGTTTGAACCACCGTCAAAACGATGATGTAATGTAGAGTGGTCTAAACTCTAAAGTACTTGGACGATCACTCCTGAACGGTCGTCCAAACCACGCTCACCGTGTCGTGATTTTGTGAGAAGCCGTGGCGTACAAGGCATATGAAATCAACGGAATTTTTTTTTTTCAAAGAAAGTGTTATTTTCGAAACAACATTATATAATCTTAGCTACATTTTAAAAAACAAAAAAACCTACACTAGCAAAATGAAATTAAAGCGAAGATTTCCAGGAAAAAAACATGTCATCATAATCTAACTACTATCGTTAAGCATATCTATAATGCCTTTTATTCTTACATTTCGTAGAGGTAATTAACTCAATTGCGGAACCATGGGGCCAAGAAAATCAATCTCAAGGCTTATGTTTCTTAACCACGTGCCTAGAAGAAGAAGATGATGAGGGCAATATTCTTGATATTTTATGCATTTTGATAAAATCCCTACGCGCGTTTCTGTTGGCGGGGCAGAAGAAGAGGCACTGGCAAACCTCTCTCCTGCAGCTCCCAAAACCCGTTATGTTCGGATGGAGGTTGGTGCACAGCTGGCTGCACTCGGGCTGCCGGCAGTAGTAGGGCGCGTTGTGGATCTTCTGGCCTTTGCATAGGTTCCACGGCTTGTTATTGTTGTTGTTGTTGCCGTTGTTGTTACCATCTGCTAACCGGTAAGCAATTTAGTAAAATTATATCGAATTAATGTTACTAAGTTTTAAAATTTGTTACAAAGTTTTTCTTGTTGAAAGTGTGACATACTTTAAGTATGTGTCTTTGAGTGGCAGGGCCAAAAAAATTGGTTTTCGTGGATATTGTTTTTTTTTTTTTTTTTTAATGTCTGGTAGATTTGTTGTTTCGTCGTTGTACACGTCGTCGTTATAGAGCTGAAGTCGTGTCTTAAACGTGAAAGTAAAATACGAAAGGCCGATAATAGTTAATATACTTTTTAGAAGAGATAACGAGAATATATATTTAGCAATTAGCTCAATTAAATAAGAGAAAATATGGATGGATATGCAATTATTTTGTCTTTAAAAAGTAGGTTTGTGGTATTTTGAATTTGTGATGTACGAGATGTTTAAAAGGTTGTTTTTGTGCTATCTTGGAATTTTTATGTGCAACTACGGTGTTCTTCCGCCATAAGTGAGAGACTTTATAATAAAATGGATACGGTGAAACTAATGGTTTTCGGATCTTTTTATTTAAAAAAAAAATGTAAGGATTTGCATATGTGCATGTGCTGTAATTTACCTTGACTAGCGGAGAGGAGAACGATGAAAAGGGCAAAAACTGCGGCAAAAAGCTTCATCTTGAACTTGCGATGCTAATTAAGAGTGAGGATTGAGGATTGTATATTACTACAGTTTAATAAAGAAAATGATGTGAAAAAATGAGATGGTTTTATTAATATTTGCACAATATTTTAGTGCTTTTGAGCTCATTTTTTATGAATGATACATCTACTACGTACATGCATTTGTTGCGTCGTGAACATATGCATGTGTTGCTGAAAATAATTCAAATTTTCGGATTTCCTTTAAAGGATAAATATTTTAAATTCCATGCTTAACATATATTATTATATATAAGACATTTACTTTTTTTGAAAAAAAAAAAATTAAAAATTAAACTCGTGCCGTGAATATTCTATAAATTACACTTTGGCGAAAAACTAGTATCTCAAACAGTTATGTTGAAGAGGTGCTCTTATAGTAATGATTTGAACCCGGAATCAGAATGGGAAATTGGGTATTTATTTCTAATTAGAACCACATTAATTCAGAATCAAATCCGAGTTTGATTTTTCTCTGTTTCTATTTAATAGATGGCTGATTCTCACTCTTATTTGTTTATTTCTTTCTTATGTCGTTTTTTATTAATGACTCGTCATGTGATTTCTCTTTTTTTTTTATCACATATAATATATCAGATTATACATTATGTTTTTTAAACATGATATAATATATATTATGTTTTTATTAAACATATATAATGTGGGTTCAAAAACGGATTCTATAAAAAATGTTTCCTAGAACCGGATTTCGAGCAGTTAAATCCGGGCATTTTCTGATTCTGGGTTGTAAAACCGTTTCTCGGGTATTTTGTAGAGGCCTAATCCTCCTAACAATTCAAATTCCATTCTTCTGCTGACTCAATTCATGAACACAAAATCATAAGGTGGACCAGTTTTTTTTTTTGGGGTTCTATATCATCTCAAATTACAGTTCCTGACCTATCCTTGAAGGCGATAAGTGGGAGTGGCGCGAAGATGATTCTTTCTCGGGGTCGTCAAGCCAAACACTTCGTCCGTATCCATCTCCGAAAGCGACATGCCGTCCGGAAGCTCCCAGTCGAAGCAGTGCACTAGCTGTGCCACCACGAGGCGGAGCGTGGTGAGCCCCAGCTGCATGCCTGGACATCCCCGCCGCCCCGAGCCGAACGGGATCAGCTGAAAGTCTCTTCCCCTCACGTCGATACTGCTTCCCTCAAACCTCTCGGGCAGAAACTCTTCGGGATTGCTCCACGTGTTGGGGTCCCTTCCTATCGCCCACACATTCACGAGGACGCGAGCCTTTCCGGGTATGTCGAAGCCGTCGACGACACAGTCTTCGAGGGCTGCATGAGGGATGAGCAATGGCGCGACGGGATGTAGCCTAAAGCTTTCCTTCACCACCATGTCTAGGTAGATCAGCTTCTCGAGATCGGATTCCTCGACCATTCTGCTCATTCCCACGACAGTTTGGAGTTCTTTTTGGACTTTGTGAAGCGCTCTCGGGTGTTTGATGAGTTCCGTGATCATCCACTCTATCGCTGTCGCCGTTGTGTCCATTGAAGCTGCGAGCATATCCTATATATAGGATGGAAGCAAGTAATCGGATTACATATGGTATATTAGAATTTTAAGAATACTTGACATTATTAGCCTAGATTACATATGTACGCACAATTTTTGTGTCGTCGTAAGATTGAACCAAAAGAGTCGGGTATAGCATGGAGTTACTATAAGGCCAAGCAAAATTTACACAAATGCATTGAATATGTAGATTTTTGTACTCATTTTTATGTGCAAGTACAGAAAAGAGTCACTCTGTTGGCATAATCTTATATAATCTTGTCAAATGCGTGATAATGATCCTCAAATTGTGGATTTTTACCATTCCTTATGATAAAAGAAAGATATATAAAAAAGAATATATATATATATATATATATATATATATATATACTTGTGTCAAGAAAATAATAATTAATGCATATTCCGGGTTTGAGATTCTTACCAGCATCAGAGCTTTGATGTTAGGCTTTTCGATGGGGTACTCGGATTCCTTGGATTCCATGAAACTCAACATGAGATCAACAAAGTCTTTGTTCCGATCATCATCCTTGGACCGGACGTGCTCGTCGATAATCTTCTCGAAGAAGGTGTCAAATACCTTGCTTAATTCCTTCATCCGCTTGGTGAAGCCTTGCAGGTCAAACGGAGCAAGGAAAGGTATATAATCTCCCAAGTTCGGGACCGCAGCCAAATGCAAGGCCTCTTCCACGACGGCCTTGAAGCCCCGCTCGTCAAAGTCCATGTTGGAGTACTTCTTCCCGAACACCATCCGGCATGTCATGTCCGCACTTAGTGCAGTGATCTTTGCGCTGAGATCAACAGCGACGCAATTGCGAGCCGCCTCGCGAATGGATTTCACGAAGAGGCCGACTTCCTCGCTCCTCATGGGCTTGAAGGTGCTAATCTTGGTGCTGCTGAAAAGCTCGAAAGTGCACATCTTGCGCATGCCTCGCCAATAAGAGCCGTAGGTCCCGAAGACCAAGTTTCTTTGGCCCCAAGACATATGCCTCGCAGCTTCGCTGGGCGGCCGGCTTGCGAAAACAAGATCGTGGGTCTTGAGAAACAGCTCGGCGGCTTCAGGGGACGAGACTATAATCGTGGGCGTGACGCCTAGCCTCATGTGCATGATTGGGCCGTATTTTCGGGCTAGCTTTTGGAGATCGCGATGCGGCAATTTGCCCAACATGTGGAGTGTTCCGAAGAGAGGAAACCCTTTAGGCCCCGGAGGCAATTTCTTCCTCTTCTCGTTCCGTTTCCGTGGCAGAGCATAGAGTACTACTGCAACGAGCACCGCGGCTATCGCCCAAAATATAGCCATCACTGTATTTCTTCAACGCTGCAAAATCAAGGTCAATTAAGCAAAGTCTCATAAGTTATTACTTCGATATATCAGAGAGAGAGAGAGACTTGTGTTAGTTAGAGCCACAATGGCGATTGAATAGGAGGTAGATGAAGCTGTTAATGGCAGATCTGTGTACACATGATCACATGTTTAAATAAATTTAAAATAATATGTTCACCTCGATGCGCGTAGTAAATCCATAAGAATAAGATATATATATGTATAAAAATTGTTAATTAGACATCGTGGAATCACATGTGTATATATACTAGAAATCATTTTCAAATGTTATCTTTCCATGATAGCGGTTAATGATCAATCAATAATCAATACATTCCAGGTTGATATATAATAGTTTATTAGATATCATGAGATCACATATATCATGTTGTAGGTGCCGACTATTTTAATATATTATATATATATATATATATATATATATATATATAATAACAATTTTGATGGTAGAGGAGCACATACTTTATAGTAGTTTATATTTTACAAGTTGTTGTATTGCTACTTAAGATTATTATAATTTTAGATGTATATTCTAAAGATTTCACGTGTGTTTTGTTTAAAAAAAAAAACAAATTGTATTAAATTAATTGAAAAAAGTGTTCGATTTTGATAAGAAACAAATGCCAAACATTGACAACTTTGGCTATAAAATAAATAAAAAAAGGAATTTATGCGACTACAAAAACGAATAGATTAAATACTAATTGGAGTAAAAGTATCCATTTTTTTAAATAGTACCATATATACTCAAGACTTTAACTGCTCTAATTACATACCCAAGATCACGAAAGTTGCATGTTCGATTTTTTTTTTTTTTTTTGCTTTCATATGTCTTCGTTTACCAAGTCATTTACAAGGGCATAAAAAATCTCAAAAACATGAAAAAATAGTGTTATTTTTTTTTAATTTAAAGATGGAGGCCCGAAATCTCGCAAAGTGAACTCGAATCTCAATTAAGTTGGCACCCAAGAAACACTAAGAAAGAAGCGGGGCTCGAAATAATATAAATGAAAATGTCAAGAATTACACCCAAAACAAAACAGGAGAACTATCTAAATCTAAAGTTCTCTTTCGAACAAATGTCATGGTTTACTATTAACTTTCTTGAATGAAAGTATAGAGAAGACGATCGAAAGAGAGAAACGAGTTTGAAAAATACATCAGATTCTCATTAAAATCCATCAAGAAGAATTACAAATGAAGGCTATAAATAGCACAACGAGAATGACCGTAAACAGACTTACAGTACAAACGACATGACAATAACAACTGAGCAAAAGAAACGACACATAGCTAATAAACGACACAATAACATGAAGTTTGTCGCTGATATGAAATAAGGAGTGGATCTGCCCGATGAGGTTAAAGCGATGAAGGAGTGATGAAGCTTTACGATGAACAACAAGCTTCGAGAATGGCTGTGATCAACCTATATTCTTAATATTTACAAAAGACGAAGTAAAATCCGGGTGCGAATGCCACTAATGATTACCCAAATTATGAGCTCCAAAACTAGCTAAAGCATCGGGTACTCTATTTCCTTCCCGAAAGATATGAGACACTCTGAAGTTGATGACTTCCACAAAGCGGATGCATTTGGACCGACGAGCACGTAACCTCCAACGGACCAAACTCGATTTCTTCTGAAAAAGTTGAACTACATATGTAGAGTCGCACTCGAGCCATAGGTTCTCCCAATGAAATTCCATCGCTTTTTCCACTGCAAATACTGCGGCCATCACTTCTGCTTCATAAGCAAAAACAGAGTCAATGTGAAAAGAGAACGAGCCATGAGGAAATCCACGGCAAGTTCTAAAAATGCCTCCAGCTCCTGCCACTCCCGGAGTACCCATAGAAGAACCGTCAGTGTTGCATTTTAACACCGATGTGGGAGGAAAACGCCATATAACAGGAATGATTTTCGGAGCTTCTCTGGGCTGAATGTTAATGCCGAAAGTATTCAAAATTTTGAGATCCTCCAAAGTGCTTCCAGTCCCCAGTTTGAAGAAACTTGCTTCCTTAATAAGTCGCCAGATGTGCCTCAAAAAAATGTGAATGTTAGGAATCACATCATCAAACAAACATGCATTTCTCGTATGCCAAATTAGCCAAATTGTCGAGATAATCGCAGTATTCCAAAGGGCAAAAACTTGAGGGTTTAGATAAATAGAGGCGGCGTCTGAGAGCAATAAGGTTAGAGACCCACCTCTATTAATAGGTTTAAGAAAAATACTAGATATCGCGATCCAAACCGACCCCACAAAGTCATAGTGAACAAAGATATGGTTAGAATCCTCCACCCGATTGTTGCACAAACGACACATGGATGCTAAAGAGAATCATTTTTTCTGTAAAGTGAGCTCAGTCGGAATAAAATCTAAAAGAGCCATCCAACAAGTAATAGACCTCGAAGGTGGAAGAAATTCCTTCCATAAAAACTTATGCCATTGAGGAAACAAATTATAGTTAGAACAAAACATATTGTAGATCGATTTCACTGAAAACATACCGTCCTTACTGGGGTAGCCAAACGCACACATCATTCGCTTCCTCGATAAAAATGTACTTATTAATATCATCGGAGACTGCCGTCGACAAATTAGGAGGCAAATTTCAACAATCATCAACTCGATAATCAGAAACTTTAGCCGTGAGATTGCTTCGGTTTTGTAAAGGAATATTTTCTCTATCGGCTACACAAGGATGCAACCAATTATCAAGCCAAAAGTTCTTATTTGAATGTTCGATAATAAACCAGAGAATATTGTCTGCAACCAAATAGAAACAAGGTCTTAACGAACACCGAATAGAGGAGGGAATAACTTTAGCTTTCAGATAGTCATTTGTATTAAAGATCATGTCTTTTATCAAACTCAAAGGGAAGGAATTCGCATAAATGAATTGCCAAGATAACTTTCCAATCATGGCCTTATTCAGGGCACTCAAATTCTTCACTCCAATGCCCCCATCTGAAATAGATAAACAAAAAATATTCCAAGGCACAACAACCAATTTTCTACTATCAATAGATCCCGACCAAATAAAATTCCTCACATATTTTTCTAATTTTGATAAGAGACTTTTCGGCCAAGCATAAATCGAGAAAGAATGGAGAAAAGAACTTTGAATCACCGAGTTAACAAGAGTGATCCTACCCGCCAAAGACAAAGTGGAGCCTTTCCAACTAGCAAACTTACTCAAGATTTTATCGGCCACAGGCTGCAACCAGTTTTTCCTTGGAGCGCCCTTAAATAAAGGAACTCCGAGATAAAGAAACGGCAAGGAAATCTCCTTGAACTTCATGGAATTAACAATGCTTAGCCTCCGATGATTGCATAATTTATCGCTAAAGATAACACCAGACTTGGACCAATTAACAACTTGACCCGAAAGAGAAGAATAGATATAAAAAACCTCAGAAACTGCACGCACATTACTTTTAGTGGCAGCCCCAAATAACAACACATCATCAGCATATAATAAATGAGAATTGAAAACTGTATTACCCGTGTATGTTATATCTTTCCATTTATTATCCTCCACGTATTTCTAATAAGTCTGCTTAAGAAATCCTCGACAATTACGAATAAAAGAGGAGATAAAGGGTCTCCTTGACGAACACCTCTTTTGCACCGAAAATAACCTTTAGCCGAGCCATTTAGCATAATCGAGATCCTAGCCCAGGAGAAAATCTCAAGAATCCAATCCCTGAATTTTAAAGAGAATCCGAAGGCTTCCAGAACGTCTAAATAAAACCCCAATCCATGGTGTCGAAAGCTTTCCTGATATCAATCTTCAAGGCCATATTGCCACTGAAATTCTTCTTATCTAACACATTTATTCCTTCAGAAGCCGCCGCTATACAGTGGGCGATATTCCGGCCTTTGACAAAGCCAAATTGGTTGTCAGATAAAATACACGCTGCAATGCTAGAAAGTCTGTCTGCCAATATTTTAGTAATACTTTTGAAGCAAAAATTTATCAAAATAATTGGTCTAAAGTGATCAATCTCCACCGCCTCTTTAACCTTAGGAATGAGAACCATTAGACTTGAATTAAGCCCAGTAGAAATGATTCCATTAACAAAGAAACTTTGCACGCTCTGAAAGACGTCGGACCCAAAAATATCCCAAAATGCTTGAAATCTTTTACCATTGAAACCATCCGGACCGGAGAGCTGTTGCCATCCATGCTGAAAACCATGGTCCGAATCTCGTCGCAAGAAGGGGTCATGGTGAGCATATAATTCTCAACATCACCAACAGAAACAG
Source organism: Parietaria judaica (assembly GCA_954871525.1). NCBI lineage: Eukaryota > Viridiplantae > Streptophyta > Magnoliopsida > Rosales > Urticaceae > Parietaria > Parietaria judaica. Next base: position 27,754,375 of record OX940872.1, read on the forward strand.
GAATGACATTCTTTACAAGATCGATATTTTGTGAAGACTGAGAGGCTGAGCAAAAAATATCTTCATAGAAACGAACAATGTGCGTAGAAATATCATCTTGGATCACAGAAAGCACACTGTTAATCCGAAGAGAGTTGATATTCATGCGAGATTTCTTTATGGAAGAGAAGCGGTGAAAGAAAGAAGAATTTCGATCCCCGTCTTTCAACCAATTATTTCGACTCTTCTCTTTTAGAAAAATCTCATTTTGCTTAAGCGCCACATCAAGCTCAGAGTGTGCCAAAATTTCTTTAGCAAACAAAGATTCAGAAAAGCCATCACGAGCAATTTCGTTTTGAGTATCCATTAAAGTAGTTTCAGTGTCCAGAATCCTTTTTCCAAGATAACCGAAAATCTCTCTGTTCCAGATCTTCAAAGCTTTACGTAAAATTTGAGCTTAATACCAAGGTCTTGCATGGGGGCAACACCCGGGGTATCGAGCTAATTGGACGCAATAAAGTTTCGTAAATCTGCCCTAACCCTAAACCCTAAACCCTAAACCCTAAAAAAAAGTGTCAATTTGAATTGTAAACGTGTAAAAAAAAGGCAACATTAATGGAGACACGTGAGACAAAATCAGTAAAAAACACAAATTTCACGACATTGGGTTTATAATCAGCACAGTTAAAAGTTTGGGAATACTTTACACTATATAGTTTGTACAAAATTATCAAAATTTTTGCGTCAATTATCATTGAAAATTGAGCTAGGAGCCCGATAAAGATAGTAGCTGTTCAATGCCGAATCAAAAGGGTGTCGTTTATTTCCAAACAAGTAACAACGGCATAAATGGACAAATGAGGGAAATGCCCATTTATGTCTCAAGGTTTAAAAAAATGCCAATTTCTAATTATGGTAATCATAACCACCAACAAATTCAAATATGGACTAATATGCCTTTCCAGTTAAGTCACGCTTTATTTTAATTCGTTTTTAATTAAAATATAAAAAAACAAATATTATCCTTAAATGTAGCAAACTAAAAAAATCAAAATTTATACTTCCTATTTTAACGATTAAAAAAATATTTTGAAATATTAATTGGTTTTGAAATATTGTTATCCCTGTTAACAAGGATTATAACGATTTGTAATTTGAAAATCATAATTCTCAAAATTAATTGTATAATTTCAGCCTAATTTTCGTGTGTTAAACTGTAAATATAATTACATAATTTTGATAAAGCTGTAGTTATGAAACTGTAAATATAGTTACAAAATTTCAATAAAGTTGTAGTAATAAAACTGTAAATATATTTATGACAAATCATTAACCTAAACCTCAGGACATTGTGCAGTACGTGCAGTAAACTGTAAATATAGTTACTAAATTTTAATAAAGTTGTAGTTATAAAACTGTAAATATATTTATGACAATTCAATAACCTATTGAACCTCGGGGGATTGTGTTTTTTTTTTACGAGCGTCCGTAGGATTTTCAACCTAAATAGTACGTGTAGTAAACTGTAAATATGATTACAAAATTTTCAATAAAGTTGTAGTTATAAACTGTAAATATATTTACGAAATTTAAAAAAACTATAAATAAACGACGAATAAACTATTTACAAACAAACGACGGCGAATGAGAAACGGTGAATAAACGACGGCGATCGAGAAACAGTGAATAAGCGACGACGAACCTCCGCGAGCAAATGAGCAAACCTCCGCGAGCGAACAAGCGACAAACGACGGCGATCGAGAAACGACGAACAAACGACGGCGAACCTCCGCGAGCAAACGAGCAAACCTCAGCGAGCGAACGAGCAAGAGAATCGAAGAGGAGAAGGAATCGGCATGAGAGGACTCGAGGAGTGATGGATTAAATGACGGTCTTAACCGAGCGACTATGTTCGCTGGAGCAAGTTTCGAATCGTCCTGAGTGAGAAAGAGAGAGTGAGTGAGAGAAAGAGAGAGATGGTGGAAGGGAGAGGAGAGAGTGAAAAGAAAAAGGAAACAAATAATTATTAAATGAAATTGTATTTAATAGTTTGAAAATAATTCGAAATTAAAATATATAATAAATAATTATATACGAAAATTTAAAATATATAATTAATATTAAAGTTTGAATGGTCCAAAATAATTTATTAATAGATATAAAATAATTATTTAAAACTATGGGCAATTCCCTTAAACCTTAAGTGGTTTTTAGGCATTTAGTGAGTTTATTATATATATTTTCAGTTTTGTGTGTCGTTTAAGAGCTTTATATTGCTCAAAGATCGTTTTTTTTTTTTTTTTTTTTGTGTCGTTTAAGAGCTATATTGGACAACTACAAAGATCTTTCTTTGGACTTTTCAAGGGACTTAAACTTATATATGTAATTTAATAAGCCTATGAAATGTCCAAAACGTAACAAAACTTTTAAAGATTTGCCTATAGTTTCATAAAACTCATTTTTGCCCATTTATGATATTTTTGTTTCCAAACTAACCTGCACATATAATGATTAGTTTTATATGTAAAAATAAAATTATTTATTTTTTAATCATTGACCGATGTTTATTAGTTGGCACTGATTCAAAATTCACAAAAATAAATCAAAACCCTAAAACTCTGCAAGAAGATCGCCATTCTCTCCTCCATAACCATTGTCTCTTCCCCCTTTCTCTCTCTAAAAAGGCGTCGTCAAATCTCTGTCTCATCCAGTCCGCCGCCTTCGTCGGCAGCTTCACCTGCTTTATTGAAGCCAGAGTTCGTGAGCCAGAGCGACGTCCGGCAACGGCAACTGCGGGGATCGGTGCCGGATTCATCACTGCCACGCCCAACATCACGAGCCTTTGCGAAGTTGATAGGGTCATAGGGCTGCTCGAGTGCGACAACATCAGGGTCATCAAGATGACCGTGAACCGGGTTAGGTTGAACATGATCAAACGTGAGGACCCGATGTCTGTGCTCGATGTGCAAGAGATGTTGGGGCTAAGTACCTAAGTATATTGGTAATTACAGTTACGATTACCTAATTGCAGTTTTGTAATTAAAATTATCGAATTACAATTTCGTATATAAACTTACAGTTTGATAAATACAATTACCGAATCGTAATTTTTTAATTATAATTACAGTTTTCATTAGGGGTGAGCATGGGTTGGGTTGGGCCGCCCCGACGCTTTTTATGGACCCGATCTGATCACTTCGGGTTCCTAAAAAAAAAGCCCGATCCGACCCAAAATTTTTCAATGCCCGAACCAAACCGACCCGATAAAATTCGGGTTGGGTTGGTTTGGGTCGCCATGGCCCGATTAATTAAAATTTAATCTTATATAAGAAAAAATAATATGAAAAAAATGCATCAATGTAACTCAAAATTCAAGTAAAAATACCCCAAACAAATTTAATCAAACAAACATACACTAAACAATGTAAAACATAAAAATGGTAGATTGAATGGTCTTTAATTGTAAATAAAATTGAGAATGAAAATTTTAAAAGATTAAAGATTACACTACTTGAATAAAAATTAATATGAAATATGTATTTATTATATTGGTCGGGTCGGAGACCCCGACCCGACCCAAGGCTTTGGACCCGACCCCGACCCGAATAATAGTCGGGTCCGGCCCGATCCGACCTAACTTTGAGCGGGTTAGATTGGGCGGGTTAGATTGTGGTCGGGTCTCTAACGGATTGGGTTGGGCCATCGGGTTGGGTCTAAAATGCTCACCCCTAGTTTTCATATACAACTTCGTAATTAAATTTACAGGTACATTATTCATTACGCTTTTATATTTATAGTTACCAGTATCGTATAATTACGATTTTTTTTTTGCATTTCGTATATATAGTTACAACTTTATAATTATAGAACTCTTTCGAAAATACATACGTAAATATTGTTACAGTTTCGTTAATCATGATACATACTTATAGATTCGTATTTAAAATTACAAAATTACATGAGAAAATATTTTTAGTTACGATTTCTTTTAGACTACTGATTAATAGAATAGAATTGAATAAGTAATTACAAAATAGGAAGACTAGTACTTAATTTATAATAAAGGAAATAAATTTGTATTTAAATAACGTGGCTGAATCCTTATTGTTGCTACAATTAAGGATGATTAGTTATTTGATATTTAAAAAAAGAAGGGTATATTGGTCCATATTTCAATTAGTTGATGATTTTAATTACCAAAAATAGATTTAGGCATTTTTTTTGAAACCTTGAATCACAAATGGGCATTTGGCTCTTATATATGTAATTAAAATTACGTTTATGTAACTTGATAGATAACTAAAGTTACTTAAATTAAAGTTTCTTACCGTCTTTAGAAAAAATTACATAATGTAATTTTACTTACTTAAGCTATATAGTCAACTTGACCGTTTAAAATCAATAAAATAGTCAATTAACCATATTAACTATTATAAAAATAGTCATATTCACCACTATAAGCATATTAACCATTAACCAAAATGGTCAATATTTCACTATTTTGCAAATAAAAACTCTAGGTTTGCTAAAATGCAATGTAAATATATGAATGTATATATTCATTATACTTTCTCTTATATGTATTAAAACTTAAATTATACATATGAAATCTAAATCACATCCAAACTATATCTTTCCACTCATCCTCTCTTCACAAGTTTTCTAAAGATGATTTTTATAAGTCACATTTCTAGTTGCTTCTAGTTAATTGATTAGATGCAACATGCATATACAAATATGTAAATATATACTAGCTATTTGGGATCCAATTATATATATTTGGTATCAAAGTGTAGTTATTAAAAATATTCTATACACTAGCAACAAAAATCAAACAAATCAATTACATTTCTTATTTCACTCAAACTTTACTTTATTTTTTTAAAAATACAAGCAGCAAGAAGCAACCTATGATTCCGGCAGTACTCGAATTCTGAATCATACTTTGTTTGCTTAACCGGATTAAGAAAATATCTAAACTTAAATCACAGGAAATCGAATGACATAGAATCGGAATGAGTCCGAACACAAGAACGAGTGCGACACGCAACACAAGTATATCTTTTCTGTTCTTGGTATGAGTATTCGACTTAATTAGTATAACACACACCATTCAAGGCACACGCTTTATAAGAAAATGCAAAACACCCGATTTAACAATGATTGTCATCCGATAGGTTTCGGAACACGGGGAACTGGGATCAAGAGAAGGTCCCCTAATTTCCTTCTGACAGTCATGCCAAATTTCTCAGTCATGTCCAGAGTCTCGTGGCTGATTCCATCGGTGAGTTTCCAATCAAAATGAAACAAAAGCTGTGCGAGAACAAGCTCCATGTCAGCGACAGCGAATGCAATGCCGGGACAAATCCTCCTACCAGCACCGAAGGGTATGAGCTCGAAGTTGGTCCCTCTGAAATCGACTGCGCTATCGATGAACCTCTCTGGCCAAAAGGTCTCGGGATCTTCCCAATACCTCGGATCTCTTCCTATCGCCCATCCGCTGATTAGAACCCTAGATTTTGCCGGAATGTGATATCCGTTTATAACGCAACTCTCTCTTGATTCTCTCGGGACTATAAAGGGACCAGGAGGGTGGAATCTTAGGGTTTCTTTGATTATCATCTTCAAGAATTTCAGATCATGTAGGCTGGCTTCGTCGACTTTTCCTTGTTTTCCGAACACTTGCCTCACCTCGGCTTGCGCCTTCTGCATGATTCTTGGGTTCTTCATCATCTCTAGCATCGCCCACTCTACCACCGTTGACGCCGTCTCACTTCCGGCAACAAAGATGTCCTGGAATATTAGATCAGTACTCTTTCAGCGTTGATAAACTAATAAAAAGAAACACAGGAAAAAAGCTATGCCACATGTTCTAACCAGAATAACAGCTTTGATGTTTTCAGTCTCCAATGGAAATGGAAGGTTAGCATTCTCCTGCAGAGTTAAAAGAACATCTAATATACAGCCTGATCTCACAGTTTTATCAGCTTTATGTTCAACAATGATGCCGTCGAGCATTCGGTCGAGTGTCTCCACCAGGTTCTCAAATTCAGGCCTGATGTCGCCAATCCAGTGAAGCCATTTTCGCGAAGGGAACACGTCACAAATGCTCACACCTCCGGCGAGCTGCAGCGCTGATTCAACGCTCGATATGAACACCGCTTGGTCCATGCATATCTTGCCAAAAGCCGCTCGCGAGGTGATTAAATACATCATCGAGAAGATCTTCCCCGAGATATTGATCGGAATCCCCGTACTCAGGCGTACATCTTCGATGAGATTCAACACCTCTTCTTCTCTGATTGACCGGAAGGATTGCACGCGTTTAGGGCTCAATAGCTCCTCCACGCAAATTTTCTTCAGCATTCTCCAATAATCTCCGGAGCCGAAGACAATATCGAGGCCGTGATACTTTCCCGAGAGAAGCATACGAGGTCTTTGAGCAAAATTAGTGTCGTGTGTTCTCGTGATCTCTTTCGCCATCTCCGGCGATGAAACAATAATGTGAGGCACTTCACCGAGCTGCAAGTACATCAACGGTCCGTAAACTTTGGCCAAGTCTCGAAGGCGTTGATGGGGTAGAGCGCAGGTAAGTTGATGGAGGTTTCCGATCAAAGGCAATCTCCAAGGTCCTGGGGGTAATTTTGGTACAGAGTTGGTTCTTTTGGATTTCTTCTTTGTGATTATAATGATAACAGAAAGTGTACTCATGATGAAGATAACACAAGTGAAAATGGGAGGGATTTCCATCTTGGAAGGAAGTAATTAAAATGAATATGTCATGGATTACTTATTTATAGTCTAAAATTGATGACTCGGTAATCCAATTTTTTTTTTTTTTTTTTTGAATGGTAATCCAATTTTTCATTCTTTAATGTATAGAACAGTTTAATTAATAATCACGTTTTCCAATAATATTATAATTTAGTGGGAATAGTAAACTATATCGTGCTTACAATTAGTTAATCGAAGTTCGGAAGATCATATAATAATTTGTGTAGGAACTTAGCAAATAATTAACCCTAAGACTTGTCTTATATACGCTATTTAGTTGATTTCCAGCTCAATCACATGTTCGAGTTAGAACAGTTTATTAATATAATCGTCCAGAAACACTTAAAGCATCGTGCTTACAAGTAAATCGAGTACTATTCAACATTTTCTTATTAATGAAACTTGTTGCAAACTTCTTAACTATCACACGGCATCACATCTATAGTGTAAATTGATACATTAGCAATAACTTATCACGCAATTTGTGGATATTGAAACACACTAGCTATAACTTATCATGCGATTTGTTAGATTAAAGTGCTTATGGCTGAATTTGGAGGGCTAATCTGACAAGTAAGCACTAGCTGTGGTTGATTGAACCAAGGTTCAACTTACCGAATTTGCCGATAAATCGCTTGTCGTTTTCGATGGATCAACTTACCGAATTTGCCGATAAATCGCTTGTCGTTTTCGATGGATTTTTCGATAGCTTACCGATTAACCGACGGAAAACTTATAATACTGTAGCTTGCCGATTACCGACATTTTTCGATAATTATCGACGGATTATCGACACTTTTTGATATTTTTCGACGGAAAACTTATAAAATATATTTTTAGCTTATATTTACTAAGTTTGTAATATTGATAAAACATTAAAATCCCAAAAATAAAATAATTTCATACTCAAACACAGATAAATAAAATATAATCTCACTCTCACATATGTATATACTCAAAACAAAATCTTCGAAAAATACAAAATTTATTGAAAAAGTATCATATATTTGTTATTTTTCAAGATGTTTGCTGATTTTCGACAAAAATCATAGAAAAGTTCTGGCATGGTCTTCTTACCGATAGCTACCGGTAAGACGGATAATCGAGGATTATCGAAGATAATCGTGGAAAAGTCGAACCTTGGATTGAACAATAAGAATAATTAGAAAAAGCTTGTTAAAACTGATATAGTAGTTTATATATGATAAAAAAATGATGTCACATAGGATAAATTGCAGCGAAAATACTCAATTTTTGGCCATATATATATGCTCCGATAACTGTGCCTCTTACTCTCCCATTGATGACGACCGGGGCGGAGATACAATCGCGGACCACTTCAAGAACTCTTGACCCGAACCCCATCCTCTTCATCATGGCAATGACAAAGCTCTACTAAATACGATCGTTTGCCTTGCTCGTATCGAGTTTGAGTACCAAGCCCCCTTTTTGCGATTAGACTTCCTCTTGAGTGAATGGAGGCATTCAAAAGCGATCACGGCGTTATCCGTGATAAGTCTTCCTGGGATAAAGGCACTTTCAGAGTAAGAGATAACGGAGCCAAGAGCCCCTTTAATCTGATTCGCCACTACTTTGTAACAATCTTGAAGAGGACGTTACAAAGACTTATAGACCGAAGTCTTTGTCATTCTTAAGATTATTAATCTTAGGAATAAGAACTAAGTTTGTCGAATTCCAAGATCTCCCGCTCGTCCTACCATTTAAGATATCCAAGCATTTCTGAATTTCGGTCCCATGGTTGTCCAAAATATTTGGACGAAGAGGGAGTGAAAGCAGTCGGGGCTCGAGGCTTTTCGGGGGCCATGTCAAAGAGAGCTCTATCCACTTCCTCCCCGGTGAATACTGTGAGTTTAAGCTTGACTTAACTCGTCACACAGAGGAAGTCAGCCCTGCTCGGAGATGCGAGCAAGTCCGCTCGGGAGAAGCGAGCAAGTATGCTCGACAATGCGAGCAAGAAGATGCGAGCATGTGTGCTCGGAGAGATGCGAGCAAGTGTGCTCGAGGAAGAACGAGAAAGTCTGAGGACGGGCAGAAACACTCACAGGGAGTCAGCCCGGGTACCGACCAGAACAGAAGACAGACAGCCGTTCAGCCCAGCTCGGGTGAACACGAGCAGAGAGTCCGTATAGAAGACAAGCTCAGCCCGGAGCATACGAGCAGGTCAGCTTGGGGACAGAGAGACTGTCCGGGCAGGAAAGGGAAACTCTACCCAGAAAAGAAAACGCGTAGATTTGGCGAGATTATTTAGGGTAGTTTCCTGATTTAGTGCGATTCTGTTAGCTAGGGTTTTGCCTATGTGAGGCCTATATAAACCTAGCATTGTGTACACTGTAAATAGCCGAGAGTAGTCGAGTTTTATAGAGTCCATTAGAGTTTCGAGTTATCTCTTTGTATTTGCCTTCGAATTAATCAGAGAAATCTTTCTCCCATTCGTGTTCTTGAGGTTGCTTTATTCTTGTGATATTCGTGATTTTCGCAGATCCGTGTATTGGGATCAAACAAGTGGTATCAGAGCTAAAATCGAAGATCATGACTTCATCAGAATTGGCAATCGGAGTTCTGGAATCGAAGAAACCAGAATCCAAGGAAGGCATAGTGACACTAAACTACCCCATGCTCACGAAGAGCAATTACGCCGTGTGGGCGTTGAAGATGAGGGTAAATCTGCAGGCGCAGGGAGTATGGGAGGCCATTGAAGGTGGCAATTCCGAAGGACGCAAAGAAAGAATGGCACTCGCAGCTATCTACGAGGCCGTTCCGGAAGAACTCATTCTCATGCTCTCCGAGAAGGATTCCGCAAAAGAAGCATGGAAGACGCTTCGGACTATGCACATGGGCGCAGATCGCGTCAAGGATGCCAAAGTCCAGAACATGAAGAGTGAATTTGAGGTCATGCGGATGAAAGAAAGCGAGTCGGTGGTCGACTTCGCTCTGAGACTCACGTCCATCGTGATCGGCATACGCTCGCCAGGAGACAACGTGGACGAGACCACCGTTGTCACGAGATTCTTACTTGCGTTGCCTCGCAGGTTCATGCAGATAGTGACGTCGATTGAGCAGTTCGACAATCTCAAGACCATGACGGTCGAGGAAGTTGTTGGGCGTCTCAAAACCCACAAAGAGAGACTTCGGGGCTACTGCGATAAAGGAGACGAGCAGAATCTCCTTCTCACGCATGAGGAATGGACGGCGAGACAGAGGAGATCCGGGGGATCCGAATCCTCCTCAAGTTTCTCAGGACGAAACAACTATAGTGGAGAGGTCCGAGGACGCGGACAAGGTCGAGGACAAAGGCGAGGCAGAGATTCGTGAGGACGCAAGAGCAACTCGAACCGTCAAGAAGGACCTACGAGGAGAGACAAGAGCACGATGAAGTGCTATACTTGTCAGAAGCCCGGGCACTACGCATTATTCTGAATCACGCAACATTTTTTGTTTGTCTTGACTTGTTTTTCCTGGCCTACTCCCCTCTGGAACTAGGTCCGCTAGGACTGAGTCGTCGTTCCCTGGTCGACTGCTGTCTACTGCTTCCAACTCCTGGCCGCTGGAATCAGGGCGCCTGGTTCCTCCTGGAATCAGGATGTCTGATTTCTGGTCGGCGTGACCAAGTGTTTAGCTTGTTTGAGACAAGGTTGTCTGCAACCAGGTCCTCCTGACCTAATCCACTGGGTCGTGCCATTTTGATTGCTCTTTGACTCATCGAGTTGCAGCATGTCGAGCTGAACCTTACACTCTTTGTATCTATTTTAACAGATTTGCTCGATGCAAGCAAGAATCCAATTCCAGCGCAGTAACTCTATATCTAGAGTAAAGAATTGGTTCATTTAAAATGTTGATTAATATAATTTATTAAAATCAACTAACATAAGACAGATCCAAAAGTGGACAAAGTGTTTGATTTTAAAGAGAAGCAAAATAGTAGACATTTGCGAACTTATAACTTTAATTGTGAAAAAAAAGAGTTAATGCCACCAAAATAAAATAAATGTATTGAGTCTTTATAATGCTCTTAACTCTAAATAAAAATATTTTGTTCTTCATTCTACCTGTTGATTTTGTTTATATATATATATATATATATTTTGTTAGACTTATATATATATATATGAGGGGTGAGTAAAAGAAACTGTTAACCGTATTTTAACTGAAAACCGATTCTGCCGATACAGATTAAACCATGAACCGAATTAAAGCGGTTAAAACTGAATATACTGAATAAAAACCGAATACCTGAATTGGATTGAAACATGGCTTTCAATTTTGATATTAGAACCGGAACCGCATACCCGTTATATACCGCTTTATACATAACTAAATCTAATATTATAACTATCGATAATAACTATATTTATCACGATGTTGAAAATATTTTTTGTAGAGGGCGATTTGCTCCACCCTCTTTTCAGTCACAAAGATAATAAAAAAATACACAATAATAAGATGAGTATGAATATCGTTGATTTATTGCATTTTCGAAAAGGACTCGATTTCTTCCATTGAATAACTGGACAATTGAAGGACTCTTATGAACGACAACTATCACTTTCTTTTGACTCTTTTCTGATCTTGTATTCACGAATTACAATGGGCTTAGAAGTTGAGGACACAAGAATACACTTTTCTCTCTAATATTTCTCACCAGAATGATCTCTCGGATCCTTTCTAATGAGGTTTACATGCATATTTATAGGCTTAGAGTTTCTAGAATTCGTTTCCCTTCTTGTTCCTTGAATCTCGTCGGTTGTTAGCTAAGGTTTCTTTTCTTCTTGCTTGATTTGTTGCTGACCTTCCTTGGATACGCCGATTCTTCCACGATTTCCTCAACTGATTAACTAATTCTCCATAATTTGTGCGATTTTGACTTCTCGCTTTATTTAATTCGATGAAGTTTTACGATGAGCTTTCCTCGATAAACTTCTTTGCGATGAGCTGCTTCTTTGTGGATTCTTCCTCGAGGATTTCTTCATGGAGGTGCGATAAAGTATTTCATCGCGGATTGCTTTTAAACTGGCTGGACCTCGTCGCGAGTTGGACTTCCTCGAGCGTGCTCCTTCGTTGACCAATAGTCAACGAATGTCCCTGCCTTCATTTCACGCCGTTTTCGGGATAAAACGACATGAGTAGTGTTAAGGAGGGTTTTGAAAAAATCCGACCTTAACATTTTTTATCCACTCTTCTAACCAACGACTACTTTTTGCAAGGCGTGTTTAATTGTGTAGTTGTTGTTGTTAAGTACCGTTTAATGTAATTGTTGATGACAAGAACTTAGAGTAAAGAAGTAAAAACTTAGAAGTTAAGGACTTAAGGTTATTAGTCATAGTTTGAGTTATTACTTCTTGCTTCAATGTTGTAGGGACTTATAAGAATTTTATTAGTGTTATTTATATATTTTGAGGCTTAATTACTTGTTTGTATAATAGTTATGTGTCATGGAATATCTTAGAAATGGTAAATGTGGTTAAAAACCGAAATTTAATACCAATTTTACGGTAAATGTGGTTTTCATCTTTTACAAAAAGTGTATTCGGTTTTCATTATAAACATACCGAAATGTAGTATTCGGTTTATTATTTGTCAAATACTACACTGAATACCCGTTTGTTCACCCCTAAATCATATATATATATATATATATATACACACATATGCATATGCATATGTAGATACATTTCATTCTTTAGATCTTTAGAGTTTACACTATCGCCTTACACGCCTATGTTTATTTTTAGTTTAATAACGAGGGAATGAATCACGCGTTTAAAGCTGTATTCATATGACATTTTGTTTAATTATTTAGCAATAATTCTTATATAATTTTAGCAGCATCACATAAACACGTTCAATTAATAATTCAAAAGAATATCTGATCACACAAATAAATCTTTCGAATAATATATCAAATCCAGAAGTGCAAACAAAATATTCACTCTCCAACTTCCTTAAGAATTTGAAATCCGAATCGAAAAAAAAATAAATTAAAAAGAAACCCAAATATTGGCAATGTGTGTTAGACACTTTTTTTGGGGGTAAACTGCGGCTAATGTACATAATGTTTGATCGGCTGCGGATTATGTTCTCAATGTTTATTTTCGACGGTTCATGTACCTAAACTTGATTCCGTTAGATTTTTTTTTTGTGTTTTCCGGCACTTGACCGTCAGCGAGTGATTCCTCTATTATATGTACACTATTCGTATTTTTGACATAACTCACTCTTTTATTGTCCAAATTTTACGCACAACCTTAAAACACCGTAGGTTGTGCATAAAATTTAGACAAAAAATGAGTGAATTATGCCAAAAATACGAAAAGTGTACATATAATAGAGGAATGAGTCGCTGACGGTCAAGTGACGGAAAACACGAAAAAAAAATCTAACGGAATCAAGTTTGGGTACATTAGCCGTCAAAAAATAAACATTGAGTACATAATCCGCAGCCGATCAAACATTAAATACATTAGCCGGAGTTTACTCCTTTTCTTAAAACTTGAAAGGAAATGAAATTTAGAGAGAAAGATAATTTCCGTAAATGATTCCTATAGATTTACAATTTTTCATTCTTTAATATATAGACCAGTTCAATCACGTTTCTCCAATAATATAATATTGCTTAGTGGGAATAGTTAATAGAAATTCGGAAGATTTAATTATTAGCAAATGATACCCTAAGACTTGTCTTCCACACGTACGCTATTTAGTTGATTTCCAGCTTAATCACGTGTTCTAGATTAGTGCGAATTACAGCATTCTATTAATATAATCGTCCAGAGAAAACTTAATTGACTATTTAACATTTGCTAATTAATGGAACTTGTCGTACTTCTTACTTAGCTATCACACGGCATCACCCACACATATATAAATAAGGGTCAACGTTTTTTGGACGCAGGTCTGTCTATGGATTGGACCCGCGACATACATCGTATATTGAAATATATAAGCAATAATGGCTCAAAATGCAAAATCGGAAGAGCTGACGGTATATTTTGAAAGGGTTAATGACGGTGAAAATATCTAAATTTTGGTCAAAGAACCATTCGTGTACCTAAAGTTTAAAAGTGGTGGCAAAAATACTTAAAGTCGCATTAGAGGTGTTAACCACTCAATTCTCGTATCGTAGCAAACTTACTCGTTAACTCTGACAATGTGGACAAACGTGGGTTGCTGACATGACAATTTTTTGCAACATGGACGAGCCCAAATAAGAGTTTAGTTCGTTGTTTTTTCGTAAACGAGGCTCATGTGAGCTCGTCCACGTGACAAAAAAATTCTGTGTAAGCAATCCATATTTGTCCATGTGGCCAGAGATAACAGGAAAGTTAACTGCGTTACGATAATAGAGTGGTCAACGCTCTAAATGTGAATTTGAATACTTTTGCCATCATTTTTAGACTTTGACCAAACTTTGAGAATTTTTGCCCTCATTAACCCATAAACACATCTATGGTGTAAATTGATAGCTATAATTTATCATGCAATGTGTTAGATAAAAGTGCTTATGGACCTATGGCTCAATGTGGCAAGCGAATTTGGAGGGCTAATCTGACAAGTAAACTTGCTGCGGTTGAACGAATGGAACAATAAGAATAATTAGAAAAAGCTTGTTAAAACTGATATAGTAGTTATATATGATAAAAAATGACGCTCATACACATACTTCTTGTGTATTCACTGAGTTTTAGCGTCAAAGCCCCCCTTTTGCTTTTAGATTTCCTCTTGAGTGAATTGAGAAGTTCAAAAGGGCGTTATCCGTGATAAGTCTTCCAGGGACAAAGACACTTTAAGAGTCGGAGATAACGGAACCAAGAGCCCCTTTAATCTGATTTGCAGTAGGAGATAACGGAACCAAGAGCCCCTTTAATCTAATTTACAACTACTTTTGTTACTATCTTGAGGAAGACATTACAAAGACTTAAAGACCGGAAGTCATTGTCATTCTTAGGATTCTTAATCTTAGGAATAAGAACTACGTTTGTGGAATTCCAATATCTCGCGCTTGTCCTACCATTTATGATATCCAAGCATTCCTTACGGACTTTCGGTCCCACAGTTGTCAAAAATATTTGGATGAAGAGGGCGTGAAAGCCATTAGGGCTCGAGGCTTTCCGGGGGCCCATGCTGTGAGCTTAAGCTTGACTTAGTCCGGGTGACGACCAGAACCCAGGACGGGCAGAAACACTTGCGAGAAGTCAGCCCGGGTACCGACCAGAACAAAGGACGGACATACGTTCAGCCCAGCTCGGGTGAACACATGAAGAGAGTCCGCATAGAAGGCAAGCTCAGCCCGGAGCATACGAGCAGGTCAGCTCGGGGACAGAAAGATTGTCCGGGCAGAAAAGGGAAAGTCTACCCAGAAAGGAAAGCGCGTAGCTTGAGGAGCAAGCAAATCAAGTCAAAGATTTGGCGAGATTATTTAGGGTAGTTTCCAGATTTAGTGCGATTCTGTTAGCTAGGGTTTTGCCTATGTGAGGCCTATATAAACCTAGCAGTGTACTCTGTAAACTAGAGCGAGTCCATTAAGTTTTTGAGTTTATCTCTTTGTAATTGCCTTCAATATTAATCAGAGAATTTCTTCTCCCAAATTCGTGTTCTTAAGTTCGTTTGATTCGTGGTGATTATTCGTGTTATTCGCAGATCCGTGATTTGGGATCCAACAAGTGGTATCAGAGCTTCAATCGAAGAACATGTCTTCATCAGAATCGGCGATCGGAGATCTGGTTGTGAAGAAACCAGAATCCAGGGAAGGCACAGTAACACTCCATTACCCCATGCTCACTAAGAGCAATTACGCCGTGTGGGCGCTGAAGATGAGGGTGAATCTGCAAGCGCAGGGAGTGTGGGAGTCCATTGAAGGTGGTGACTCTGAAGGGCGCAAAGAAAGGATGGCACTCGCAGCAATCTACCAAGCCGTTCCAGAAGAACTTCTTCTCATGCTCTCTGAGAAGGATTCTGCAAAAGAAGCATGGAAGACGCTTCGGACTATGCACATGGGCGCAGATCGCGTCAAGGATGCCAAAGTCCAGACCCTGAAGAGTGAATTCGAGGTCATGCGGATGAAGGAAAGCGAGTCGGTGGACGACTTCGCTCTGAGGCTCGCGTCCATTGTGACCGGCATACGCTCATTAGGAGACAAGGTGGACGAGACCACCATTGTCACCAGATTTTTACGTGCGTTGCCTCGCAGGTACATGCAGATAGTGACGTCGATTGAGCAGTTCGGCGATCTCAAGACTATGACGGTTGAAGAGGTTGTTGGGCGTCTCAAAACCCACGAAGAGAGACTTCGGGGCTACGGCGATAAAGGAGACGAGCATAATCTCCTTCTCACGCATGAGGAGTGGACGGCGAGACAGAGAAGATCCGGGGGAGCCAAATCCTTCTCAAATTTCTCAGGACGGAACAGCTACAGTGGAGAGGTCGGAGGACGCGGACAAGGTCGAGGACGAGGTCGAGGCAGAGATTCGCGAGGACGCGGAAGCAGCTCGAGCCGTCAAGAAGGACCGACACGGAGAGACAAGAGCACGGTGAAGTGCTACTCTTGTCAGAAGCTCGGGCACTTCGCATCAGAGTGCCAGAGCAGAAACCAGGGCGAGGAGGCGAACCTAGCAAGGTTCCCAGACGACTAGCCGACATTGTTATTTGCCGGGCAGATAATGCACCTGGCCGGACAGAACGGCGAGCGCGAAGCCGAGGAGGACTGTCCGGAGGATTTCAGTGATCAGCGATCTGGCGAGGAGAAAGCCGAGCATCGCTACCCGAAGAAGACCAGCGAGCAGGTCTTCCTCATCGAGGACAAGGTTTTTGCAAACCTCCTCACGCACGATGAGAAAATAATCAGTACCGACGTATGGTACCTTGACAACGGTGCGAGCAACCACATGACCGGGGACCGAGCTAAATTTGAAGAGCTCGATGAGAATATCACGGGCAATGTGAAATTCGGCGACGAATCCGTCGTAGAAATCAAAGGCAGAGGGTCGATCCTGTTCGAGTGCAAGAATGGCGACCAGAGTTTGATGACCCAGATTTACTACATCCCGAAGTTGAAGAGCAACATCATCAGTCTAGGACAGATGACGGAGATCGGGAATACAGTGGTGCTAGCCAGGCCCCACCTGAAGATGTGGACCAAGAATAGAGTGTTGTTGATGAAGGTGGAGCGGACACCCAACAGACTCTACAAAATCCTCCTGAAGACAAGCCAACCCGTCTGCCTCATGGCGTCGATGGCAGATTCGGGTTGGTTGTGGCACGCTCGACTCAGACACGTGAACTTTCACGCGCTCAAGATGATGGGCGAGAAGAACTTGGCTTTCGGAGTTCCTAAGATACA
Organism: Parietaria judaica; assembly: GCA_954871525.1. Lineage (NCBI taxonomy): Eukaryota > Viridiplantae > Streptophyta > Magnoliopsida > Rosales > Urticaceae > Parietaria > Parietaria judaica. Next base: position 27,771,482 of record OX940872.1, read on the forward strand.
GCACCCCGATCAGCTATGTGAGAGCTGTATGATCGCGAAGCATGCGAGGATACCCTTCCCGATCAAGGTCAAGTTCCGAGCCGACAGACACCTACAGTTGGTGCACGCTGACCTCTGCGGTCCGATCACCCCTGCGACCGCGGCCGGTAACAACTATTTCTTCCTACTTGTTGACGACTACAGTCGATGGATGTGGGTGTATATGATCAAGGAGAAGAGCGGAGCTTTCGAGACTTTCAAGAAGTTCAAAATGCTTGTGGAGAATAGCACGGTGCACAGGTTGAAGGTCTTGCGTACAGACCGAGGAGGAGAATTCACTTCACAGCAGTTCGGAGAGTTCTGCGACGAGGAAGGAATTCAGCGACACCTATCCGCACCCCACACGCCTCAGCAGAATGGTGTTGTGGAACGAAGAAACCGGACTGTGATGAACACAGCGAGGAACTTGCTAAAGAGTATGCAGGTTCTGGCCAGGTTTTGGGGATAAGCAGTGAGACATGCAGTCTATCTGCTCAATCGTTTGCCGACCAAGGCACTAGGAGAGTGCACTCCCTACCAGGCGTGGTACGGGAAGAAACCCCACTTAGAGCACTTGAAAGTGTTCGGGAGCACCGCACATGTGAAAATTGCGGGCCCTAATCTCAAGAAGCTGGATGATCGGAGTCAGAAGATGGTGTACCTTGGAGTAGAGGAAGGAAGCAAGGCACACAGATTCTATGATCCACGACGCGGCAGACTCCAAGTGAGCAGAGATGCTGTGTTCGAAGAAGAGATGAAGTGGGATTGGCGCACCCGAGCAGAACTTAGTGGAATTCATTGTCGATGTAAAACTCCAAATATTTATGTATTATAATATATATATATATATATATATATATATATATATTAGAAAAAAAAATTGTCAGAAAGGGTAATCGATGCCCTCTTTCCCCATTTTTTTTTTCTTTCTTTTTTTTTTCTTCTCCTTTCCTTCCCGTAACTCATCTCTCTCTCTCTCTCAAATGTTCAAAGTGTCATAACTTAGTCACCGGAGCTCCGATCGACGAATGGTTGGTACCGTTAGAAAGCTCGCAAAGAGACGAGTCCAGTGATTGGTGGTCATCGGCCGGAAGTTGACGGCATTGGCGGGAGCAGTCATCGGAAAGTTCGGTTTGATTTCTTTAGATTTGTTTCGAAAGAATTTGATTTTGAGAAAACTAAGACTATAGTCGGACTCAGGAGGCTCGCTAGTGTTTGATGGGAGTGCTCCGTCGCCGTCGCCGCCGTCCACCATCGCCGTCGCCGCCGTCCACCATCGCCGCCGGCCAGCGTTGTACACTTCCGATCCTAAAATTGATTTAGGGGTTTTGAAGCTCTCATCGAGGTGATCGAAAGCCCTCAGTCGGATTCGTCATTCGACTTTCGGTAAGCTCTAATTTTCATGCCCTAGCTTCCGATTTTCAAAGATTAAATTGTGTGTGTTCTGGGGCTTAATTGGCGAAATTGAATTCACCTTTGAGCTTAGAATAGTCAGATAAGGCTAGCAGGGATGTTAAATCGCCGAATCAATGCCGTTTTGTTGCATCGTTTTATGTGCCCAACGGAAATTCGACCCATGTTAAATTTCAGTGTAGCGGGTTTCCAATTAGAAATTTAAACTCCAAGCATAGTGTTGTTTTGATGTATGGATGGTATTGGTATTATGTTGACACATATCGTCATTTCGTGCTAGCCTCGGAGATTGTGCGAACTGTATCACCCATCTCGGACATTATATTGGAAGTTCAAGTTCTTGATCATAGAACTCAATGCCAGGACGAACCCGCTTCTTCGAGTAGCTAAGCAATCGATCAAGTTTCCACAAATTCGAGGTAGGGGCTATTACCTTTTCTCGCTATTTAAAATGGATGTAGAAACCAACGCTTTAATGAAGATTGAACCGGATAGGTTAAAATTGGATTTAATGTAATGATTTGATAATTAATAAAATCAATGTTATAATAGTCGTCGCTTGATAGCGAGGCTAGATATCAGGTATGGTTGCATCGGTTTGATGCTTGTTATATTTTATGTTTATGATTACGTCGGGATGACGTATGTTGATATGGTAACCGCTTCGGGCGGATAATGATTATTATGTTACGGTTCCCGCTTCGGGCGGATGATGATTATTGTGATATGGTACCCGCTTCGGGCGGATGAGCTGCTGACGAGCAGCTGGCTACTGCGCAGTAGGCCGGATATGGATATGATTGGACCCAAAAGTCAACATTTCGACCCATGGCGAACTGGCCGTCTTTGGTGGTGATTAGGATCCTGAGTCGAGGGCGAGTTACGGTTAGGGACTTCTAGTCCACCTGTGCTCGTGCCTTGAGGACTCGATGAGATATAGTGGAGAAAAGGCGCGAGCTGACTCGGCATGGACCACCGAAATGATTTGACTTTTGTGGGGTATAATTATTTATTTTATTGTTGAAAATGGTTAAAATAATTGAAATTATGATTAAATGGTTTATGATGGCGTTTAATTTATTTAATTGAAGTTTGACTACTAAAGGTTCGGTAAAGAGAATTGGTAATGGATTTCCCTACTGAGCGTGTGGTGCTCACCCCTTATATATACATATTTTTCTTTCCAGCTTCAGGTAGTGTTCAGTATCAGACTCCGGACGAGGAATAGTTTGATTAAGGAAATCTACGTGTCGTTTTGCTTACTCGTACCTTTAATGTTCGTCGTGGTGAATTTCATATTTTTAGTTGATTTTAAATTTAAAAAAAATGTAAGGGATTAAATTAAGGATGTTTGTGATGGTGGTACTTTGTAATTGTCGTTTTATGGTGTTGTATAAACTGTGGTCGTTGATGTTGTATTGTCGTTTTAAGTCCCATGGGAAAAAGTTATGTGTTTGTTGACGTGGACGTTGAATATTCAACGGTATTGTTTAAATGATGATTTGTCATTGACCGGTCCAAGTTTGAAAAGTCGTTGTTTTTGTCTTATTCTACTAACCCCCATCTAGGGGCGTTACAGTCGAAGAAGATCAGGATGTTGCCGAGCAGGAACAGCCCGGAACACCAAGCTCGGGAATAGTCTTGCCAGAAATGAGGGAACCCAGCCCAGGAGAGAGCACCCCGGACACACCACGGACACCAAGTCCGAGCAGGACCAGCCCGTCCAACTCGGGAGATTCCTCTATCAAAGATGGGCCACGAGGATTCCGACCTCTAGCCGAAGTCTACGAGCAGACTCAAGAGGTGGATTTAGAGGAACTCTCATTGCTTTGCGCAGAAGAGCCAGCCAATTTCCAAGAGGCAGCGGCCGAACAGGAGTGGCAGGAAGCGATGAAGAAAGAGATGGAGTCCATCGAGAAGAACAGGACATGGGAGCTAACTGACATTCCAAAAGGTCACAAGTCCATCGGCCTGAAGTGGGTGTACAAGCTGAAGAAGGACACAGAGGGGAATGTCCTTAACCACAAGGCAAGACTGGTAGATAAAGGCTACGTGCAGAAGAAAGGTATAGACTTCGACAAAGTCTTTGCACCTGTAGCGAGACTGGACACGATCAGACTGATTCTTGCCTTAGCAGCGCATCGAGGATGGGATGTTCACCACATGGATGTCAAATCGGCATTCCTAAACGACGACCTCGGAGTGAGAAGTGTACTAAGTCAAACTTACGGGGGAGAATGTGAGCTTAAGCTTGACTTAGTCCGGGTGACAACCAGAACCCAGGACGGGCAGAAACACTTGCGAGAAGTCAGCCCGGGTACCGACCAGAACAAAGGAAAGCGCGTAGCTTGAGGAGCAAGCAAATCAAGTCAAAGATTTGGCGAGATTATTTAGGGTAGTTTCCAGATTTAGTGCGATTCTGTTAGCTAGGGTTTTGCCTATGTGAGGCCTATATAAACCTAGCAGTGTACTCTGTAAACTAGAGCGAGTCCATTAAGTTTTTGAGTTTAACTCTTTGTAATTGCCTTCAATATTAATCAGAGAATTTCTTCTCCTAAATTCGTGTTCTTAAGTTCGTTTGATTCGTGATGATTATTCGTGTTATTCGTAGATCCGTGATTTGGGATCCAACACATGCGCCATCCACTTCCTCCCCATTGAATACTTCTTCCGTGAAGGCTTGTTGTGCCTCCGAGAGCGATCTCACGTCTTCGCGGGCGGTCAATTGAAAATCGCAATCGGAAGCCCGTTTATTTTAAAAATATCGGAGAAGTATCTTTGAAAGACACTCCGGACCTCTCGTTGTTCTGTAATCCACGCTCCTACCTGATTGTGGATACCAAGTGATGTAGAGCAGACTGTGGATGAAAAAGCATGAACACGTCTCAACGAGAATGAACTCGGGATTCAAAGCAAAAACTTAGAAAATGTATAATCAAAAACTGCCTAGAAAATGTCGAGATGAGCCTTTAAATAGGCTAGAGTTTAGGTCTAAACAGAATCCAAAATAAAAGGAAACAAATAACAAAATCCCACAAATAAAGCAAATAAATAGGAACTAAATAACTGAAGATAATTCGCAATAAATGAGCTTTATCGCGATGAGCTCTTGTCGCAACTCATCCTCGATGAAGTTTCGTCACGAATCTGCTTCTGGGACTTCATCTCGAGGACGCCTTCATCCGGTCTCTGGCTTCGAGGAAGGAAAGTCCGACTTCATCGGCATCATTCTCCCCGGGGTTGAAAGAATTCGTCCCCGAATTGGTACTGGGTTCCTCATCGGATTTATCACCTGTGTACGCGCGAAGATGTTTGACATTGAACACATCGTGTGTACGAAGGTGACTCGGGAGGCGGAGACAGTAAGCGTTCGGATTGATCTTCTCGATGATCTCCACGGGGCCCACCGATTTAGATTTAAGCTTGTTGTACTCGTGTTGATAAAATATTCCCGAGTTTTTGGCTTGATTGTTCTTTCATAAACCGTTAAAGAGCACACTGTTATTGTTGTTCCCAACACTAATATTTTGGGAACATGATAATCAACAGTAAGGGTAGCTTGGTCATAGACATGGGCATCACGCAGTTCTCTTCAGAGTCATGATGATTCCCTTGGTCGTCGGTGGTGAGAAGTGAGAGGTGCCCGTGTGCAAATTATGAATCGAAACCATAAGTGGGTTACTCATGATATTACTGACTGAGTCAAGGAGGAAAATGCAATGAGAGACAAAACAGTAAAAAATCGCCTACTAGTGTGTGGATCATCAAGTGAAAGATCATTAACCCAAATTTAATTGTATCAGTGGACACCGTGATGTGATAAAAGAGAATAATATATAATGTATTGGCTGTAGTTCCGCATTTGCGTTATAAACCCCACTAACCATACACATATCTCACCATGTCAGCAAAATGGGCCCACTTGTTATTTATTAAAACGTTTATTTACAGTGGTGAAAGTCTCGCCCTACACGTTTATTTTACATGCAATTTCAAAATAAAAAAGGCTACACTAAGTTCAATATTCCAAAATACATAAAAAAATATTATAAACACAATATGATAACTTCATTATTCAAAATTCATTAAATTGCAATATATATGCATTCCAAAATAGGTCCTATATATAACTTCAATAGGTCCCCAAAACTACAATGTACTTTTATTTCCAAATTACCAGACGACACTAGTCTAATATTTCAAAATACATCAACATAAAATAAACATTGTACAATTATAACCTCATTCTTCTTAATACATCAAGCTCAATATATACTTCACTCAGTTGTGATTTTATTGCAGTTATGAAACCTTTTTTGACTTAATGCTTGCACAATGCATTTTGGTGCTATGAAGTTATTGTACTGTGTTTATGATATTTTGATGTAATTTGGAATATCAAACTTAGTGTCCTCTGATTATGTTGCTATTTTTTTAAGCACACAACGGGTTATTATAAAATTTTAGATGTATTATAAAGTCATTCTGCGTTTTGAGAGATTGAATTTTGTTAAAGGCATATCCAAATTTGTATTAAATCATTGAAAAATATGAAATTTTGATAAGGAAAAAAATAATAAACATTGAGAACTTTGGCTATAAAATAAAAATATAAGATTTTATGTCGCTACGAAAAAACGAATAGATTGGATAATAATGGGGTAATAGTATCCAAACTTTACTCTTTTTTTTTTTCTTTTCAAAATAGTATGACATATACGCAAGACTTCGATTGCTCAAATAAATACCCAAGATCAAAGTTGCGTTTTCGATAATGTTTTTCCTTTCATATGTTTCCGTCAACGTAAAGTTGTTCACAAAAGGGCTTATCTCAAATTGAAGTATTTAACACACAAAAAAAAACTCAAAATGTGAAAAAAAAATAGTGTTAATTTCAGTTGTAGTATTAGTATTAAAAAAAAAGAGTCAACATTAATGGAGAAACGTGAGACAAAATCATTTAAAAACACAAATTTCATGACTCTGGGTTGAATACACGCGATTGAAAGTTTGGGAATATGCCAAACTATTTTATAAAAAAATCCCGGTATTTTTGCCTCAATTATCCCAATTTAGTATTCATGAAATGGTTGAAAATTGAACGAGGAGCCCAATATAACAGAGTACAAGTTCAATGTCGAAGCACAAGAAAGAGTCGTTAATTTCTAAACAAGTGACAACGACATAATATACATTTTCAGTTTTGTGTGTCGTTTAAGAGCTATATTTTATACAAAGATCGTTCTTTGGAATGTTCAAGTGACTTCTCAGAATCAATCGGCTTTTGGCTTGGCTTCTTCCATCATTCATGAGCTAGAAGCTTTAAATAAATATTGCATCAATCAATCATGTAGTGCTTCATTTCAGTTGTTTGCGATTCATTTCATTTAAATAATTGAGCTATATATATTGATTAAATTGAGGCCATATCGAAGGAAGATAAGATACAGAGAAAGAGCACGGCCATGAAGATAAGATGATCAGAGAGAACTGAGAAGTGGCTCATGCAATGTATTCATGCAAATGGTCCACTCTTCTCTGTCATATATATCCTCAACAATTAAATTTTCAACTTCTTTGTATTTGCGATACAAGTACTTAAAGTTTAGCTCAGAAGATGATGGACTGGCTGGACCTTAAGCCTGCAACTTAACCTTTAGCGGCACCATGCAATGAATCAATGCAAATGGTCCTCAATTTAAAAATAAAAATCATATATCCTCAATCTAAATATTGATCTTTTTATATAACGACATGGGTACCTAAAGCGCTTATCAAACCCCATGGATAAAGTCTCAATCTTTTTTTTTTTCTTCGGCATGAGAAACCAAAACCACGCATTTTAAAGGTCTCCATCTTTTTTTGCTTCGCAAAAGTACCAAAATCTCTTTTTTTTTTTCTTTTTCTTTCCGAACTCTGCAAAAGTACCATTTAGAAGCTAAGAGATAGATTCAAGCAAAAAAGTCCTTTCAAATATGAAATATAGTCCGAAACGTAAAACTGAGCATTGAAATGAAAATATATGTTTCGACTAATTTTCGCATTTTAAGAATTTTAGTTTTTGTTCAAACTTAAAATTATAAAACTGTAGATATCTATATTTTAGATTTCCAAGGATAGATCATTGGGAAAATTTAGACAATAAATAGTGAGTTGTGCTAAATATACAAAACTAGTGTAGATATACTAAGTTTAGTATTCCCGAAGTCGGTGTTGCTAACACCGAGTCCATTATGACATGGGGGTTGCTAACACTGTCTTTTCGGGGTTAAAACGCCGACTTCGAATATAGTAACCATGTAGTAGATCTATAGAGTTTTCGATTTTATGAATAACTTGCTCATATGATGTCCAAAGTTTTCAAATGACATTTAGTTGGAAATCTATGAGATATATCTTCAACCTCTTATTTTTAAGTTTGAGCAAAAAAGTTCTTTGGCACGCGATAAATATTTTCCAAAATATAAGACATAAAAGTTGTAGAGCTACCTCCTAGTTTCAACATAATGTCATGTATAGCATTTGACTAACAATTGAGTTAGTTATGCTTAAAATAAGAAAGTTGTGAAGTATATCTCTGAAGTCATCATTGCTGATTCCAACACATAAATGCACAATATCATATTTTTTCCATAACGTACTCATCATTTTTTTTTCAAATGTCACGATTAATCTCTTGTTTTATGAATAGGAGATGGATCTTCAACTTTCTAGTTTAAGTTTTAGCTAATAAACTTTTGAAAAGGGATCAAAATAACTCAAAATTATTTTCGAAAACTTTTTTTAATTCGTCAATTTGTTAGTCTTCAGATTTTTTTGGCAGTTTTCAGTTCTAACTTTGCACAAACTATCTTATACAACATTGCTCTCCTCTCAATCTATCTAACAGCATATATTACAACCGTCGTTTGGAGATTTGAGTAGAGATAAATGGAGAGGAAATGAACGAAAATTTAGAGAGAAAAAATTGAGAGGGAAAACTGAAAATGAAAGGAAGCTGAAAATGTCGTATATAAACAAATTAGGCAGAGTATTTTCGCCCTTAAACCGTAAACGCTAACAGTTTTAGAGGTTATGAAATTTGACAGCTAATTTTTTATTTTCCCCATTAAGTAGTACTAGCTAGTTAAGAATTTTTTCCATCTGCGGCACGTTACCGATTCTCTTCTAAAAAATAATTATAATTTTCAATATTTTTAACTGACAATGTACCAAAACTCAGAGACCTGATAAAAAAGTACCTGTATTATATATAATCTCATAACGTTGATATTTTGACTGGATAAAAGAGATTAGAACTTATCGCTACTTTTTGAAAGAGAATAGGTACTTATGCCGCAAATTACTCTAATCTCTCTCTATATATGTGTGTGTATAAGTAGTTCAAAATATATCCATTGCTACCTCCAACACTTCTCCAAAAATATGGAAATCATTATGCAACAATCACTTTTTGCCATTTTCACTTGCCTCATCCTAATCGTAATAATCACAAAGAGAAGATCCAGAAGAGTTCAAAATTTACCTCCTGGACCATGGAGATTGCCTTTGATAGGAAACCTTCATCAACTTCGTTCTGCACTTCCCCATCACCACCTTCGGGAATTGGCCAGAAAATACGGGCCGCTGATGTACTTGCAGCTCGGTGAAGTCCCTCACATTGTCGTTTCTTCACCCGAAATGGCAAAAGAGATCATGAAAACGCACGACACTAACTTCGCTCAAAGGCCTCGTATGCTCGTCGCGGGCAAGTTTTATGGCCTCGATATCCTCTTCAGCTCCGGAGATTTTTGGAGGATGGTGAAGAAAATTTCCGTGGAGGAAGTGCTGAGCTATAAACGCGTGCAGTCGTTCCGGTGGATCAGGGAAGAGGAGATGTCGAAACTCGACAAAGACGTACGCCTCCGGACAGGAGTCCCGATCAATCTTACGGAAAAGATCTTCTCAACGATGTATGGGATAACTTCGCGAGTGGCTTTTGGCAAGAAAAGCAAGGACCAAGATATGTTCGTTAAGACCGTCAATGCAGCGTTGAAGGCCGGTGTAGGTTTCAGCTTCTACGACCTGTTCCCTTCGCAAAAATGGCTTCACTGGATCGGGGACGTAAGGCCTGAGATCGAGAAGATGGTGAATTCACTCGATAGAGAGCTGGAGTTCATCATTGCTGAACATAAAGCCGACAAAAGTAATGAAAGATCAGGTAGTTTAATAGATGTTCTTTTAACTCTTCAGGAGAACACGAAACTTCCGTATCCATTGAAGAATGAAAGCATCAAAGGGGTTATTCTGGTTAGTACATACCTTTTATATATAGCTTGTTCTTTTCTTTTCTTTTTTCCTTCGAGCCAAATATCAGGAGCAACCTATATCGTCTTAAATTTATTAGCGTAGATCGTACAAGAAAACAGTGACGTAGCGACGACAATAGTCGCCGCTAATACACGCGGTGATAAGAAGATACACGATTTTGAACCAATATTGTACATAAATTGATGTATATACCAAAACTTACAATATAGTTTAACGTAAAAATCTCAAACTTAGACAAATATTATTATTTTTGAGCAAAAAATTATTTGCAACGGTGGTCTTGTTGTATATTTATTAAATTAAATTAATATTTCTTATGGCAGAAGAAAACGATGGTAATAAAAAGACACATGAAGGTTTAACAAATATGTACATGAAAAACGGTCCAAACCTAACAAATACAAAATAAAAATTTGCAAGCCTAAATCTTTAACTTTGTAAATTCGAACTTTTTTTTTCTCTAATTTTTCTTTAGTAAAGAGCCAAAAATCACTTGCAAGTTTATTGAAGTTATTATATCATGATTAATTGCATGTGTTTATGTCGGACGAATACCTTAATTAATAACTAGTAAATAAAAAACTATTGAGATTTAACAACTACCACGTGCTTACGTCTTAAACATGTCCAATAAACTATAAAATTATGGATTGATCATGTGACCTATATTCAACGAAAAAAGAAAAATAAATTAGGGTTGACTTTCTTAGTGTAATCACTATTTAGAAACATTTATAATAGTAAGCTGAGAGAATAGTTAAATATATCTCAGGACATTTTTCTTGCTGGGAGTGAGACCGCAGCGACTCTCGCAGAGTGGGTGATGCTAGAGATGATGAAGAACCCAAGAATCTTGGAAAAAGCGCAAGCCGAAGTGAGACAAGTGTTCGGAAAACAGGGAAACGTCGACGAACCCGGTCTTCGTGAACTAAAATTCTTGAAGATGGTAGTCAAAGAAACCCTAAGATTCCACCCTCCAGGTCCTTTTGTCGTTCCGAGGGAAGCTAGAGAGAGTTGTGTCATAAACGGATATCACATTCCGGCAAAAACTAGGGTTCTAATCAGCGGATGGGTGATAGGAAGAGACCCTCAGTATTGGGAGGATCCCGAGACATTTTACCCTGAGAGGTTCATCGATAGCTCACTTGATTTCAGAGGGACCAACTTCGAGTTCATACCATTTGGTGCCGGCAGAAGAATTTGTCCCGGCATAGATTTTGCTGTCATTGACGTCGAGCTTCTTCTTGCACATTTGCTGTTTCATTTTGATTGGAACTTCACCGATGGGATCAGCCATGCAAATTTAGACATGAACGAGTGTTTCGGCTTGACTGTGAGAAGAAAAGAGGACCTCTTCTTGATCCCGGTTCCTCGTGAATCGAAACCCGTCAAGTAGAGGACATTGACCGCACTTAATTACCTGAATACTTACCAGGCTAAGAATAAATTATGTTTTAATTAGTAGTTGTAATTTGTATTATTGAAATGTTCTCTGAATCCGGCACACTGTCGGAATCAAATGTTGTTTATTTGCTGCTTCTTGTTATGCAATATTAAAATGTAAGTGGAATAAGATATGTTTGGTTTATCATTTAAAATCAAAAGTACTTGAATGATTATTGTGTTTCGCGTGTAGAAAACAACCCTTGATTGAAACAAAAAAAAATCAAACAAAACATTATATATATTAGGACATAAAAAATCTGAAAAATAAATAAATTTAGAAACGACAAACAAATTTACGCAAGCAGAAATTGTTAGTCATATATCATTGCATTAACGGGAAGACTTTCTCCAAATGTTTAGAAAAGCCATCATAGATCTCAAGATAATATATGTACGTATCATAAGGGGAAGAGTATATATCGAAAGACGGGTTAATATGGTCCAAAATATTTTTAAAATGGGTATAAATGAATTGTTTGAAAGTATGGGCAATTCCCTTCAACCTTAGATGATTTTTGGACATTTCATGAGTTTTTCTTATTTTATATTTATCTTAGGACTGTAATTTTGGTAAACTACAAGTACTATCATTTTTCTTTCTTTTTCTTAAGAAATTCAAATTAACGCTAGCATTAATTAGGACAGATTTGTTAGACGGAAAAAAAAGAGTTTAGAAATTTAGCCGTCGGAAATTGAGTTTTGGGAGTTTACTATGAAAAAAGGAAGAGTTCGAAGACTTGAACAAAAATCTTCCTTAATATACAATATTGTTACTCATTTTAAATGTACATATCTAGTATACTTATAAACATGATTAAAATTTATAATTATACAATAAAAACATATTTAACAAATATTAAAATTATCTCTTAAATTTTTATAATTTCATAATTTAAATTATCTTAAATTGCTATTTTATGAGAAATATAGTTCAAATTTAAAACGAATATAATCTATATTTAGCAATAAGTATAAAATACCATTACATTCAGGTCCTTAAACACCAGACAATTTAATTGTGTTAGCTTATCATTTCATTATGTCGTTTAATTAAGATGCAACGTCTTATTATTTGAATCTGTATTTAATATAAGGCAATGAATTAAGTTCTTGTAGGCTAAAGATTCAACCGATCCAACTTTTAATGAACCCTCAGCTAGATACAGTACAACCCACAGCCCAACAGCCTAAGCCCACTCCGATCTCACTCTCTCCTTGCTCTTCAGCGCCGTCCTAAGCGGTAAATTTCAGTTTTTTTATTCGGAATAATCACGACAAAAGTATCGAAACTTTAAACAATTGAGGAGGAGGGGTCCAAAATGAGATAATAACATTTTTCCTTCAAATTTTTGACCGACGTTTTTTAACAAAGTGCTATTATATCAAACATAAATAAGTATTTATGTGCTTCTCCAGTTATCTAGCATTTTCTCTCATTTGAGTTTCTAAGAAAAATTGACAAAAAAATTATATGTATCTTCATATTTTTAACATTAAATACTTTAAATCATTATATTTTCCCTTTAAGCCTTTGTTTTGGTCAATTATTTGATTACTTCTACCACAATTATTCTTTTTTCTTTCTATTATAGTTGGTTTGTCGGTGAAGCTTCTTCAGTTCTTCTTATGAATTTAATAAAAGTGCAATTACGGGTCCGAATATGAATTTAGTTGATTATGTTTTTCAAATCTAATTTTTTTGAAAATAATGTAAGATACAACATATTTTGTTACGTATGTAGAAAACGAATTCAGAATCATGTTTTTTTGTTTGTTTTAATAAACAGAAAACACATAAAAAAGTGTTTTCTATTTTATTCTACATGATTTCTTTCTTTCTCCCAATATATTTTTATTTTAATATATATCTTTTTAATTTTTTTTATTTACTTTAATACAGTTGAAAGAAAAAAAAAATATAACCAAACATTATTTCAATATTCGCATTAACTTTGACTAATTGTGAAGCCGATAAGTAGGAATTGCGAGAAGATGGTTGGTCCTGGGAGTTGTCAACCCAAACATTTCATCCATGTCCAGCTCCGAAGGTGACATGCCGTTCGGTAGCTCCCAGTCGAAGCAGTGCGCCAGCTGCGCCACCACAAGGCGGACTATGGTGAGTCCAAGCTGCAGCCCCGGACAGCCTCGCCGCCCCGAACCAAACGGGATGAGCTGAAAGTCTCTTCCCCTCACGTCGACGCTACTGCCTTCAAACCTCTCGGGGATGAACTCCTCGGGATCACTCCACGTCTTGGGGTCTCTTCCTATCGCCCACACATTCACGAGGATGCGGGACTTCCCGGGGATGTCGAAGCCGCCAACCACGCAATCTTCCATGGCGGCGTGAGGGATGAGCAGCGGCCCAACTGGGTGCAGCCTCATCGACTCCTTAACCACCATGTCTAAGTATTCCAGCTTCTCAAGATCGGATTCTTCGACCATTCTTCCCATTCCCACCGCCATTTCGAGTTCTTGTTGGACTTTGCGAAGCACTCTCGGGTGCTTAATGAGTTCGGAGATCGCCCACTCCATCGCTGTTGCTGATGTGTCCATTGAAGCTAATAGCATGTCCTGCCATAAGAACAAAGTCTTGTGTTCACGAACTCATTGGATCAATTTAGACATTTGTGTTAAATTTTATGTGTAAATTCTAAAAGAGAGATGTATGTGTTAAAAATTATGATAGAATGAGATTGGTACCAGCATCATAGCTTTGATGTTAGGCTTTTCAATGGTATATTCGGATTCCTTGGATTCCATGAAACTCAACATGATATCAACAAAGTCTTTGTTCGAAGTACCATCATCGTCGGACCGGACGTGCTCGTTTATGACCTTCTCGAAGAAGTTGTCGAACACCTTGCTTATTTTCTTCATCGGCTTGGTGAATCCTTGCAGGTCAAACGGAGCGAGGAAAGGTATGTAATCTGCCAAGTTCGGAACAGCAGCCAAATGAAAGGCCTCTTCCAAAACAGCTTTGAATCCCCGCTCGTCGAACTCGATGCTTGAGTACTTCTTTCCAAAGACCATCCGACATGACATGTCCGCATTAACCTCCATGATCTTCTCACTGAGATTGATGGCGATGCGATTCCGAGCGGCCTCGCGGATGGACGCGACGAAGAGGCCGACTTCCTCGCACCTCATGGGCTTGAAGGTGCTGATCTTGGCGCTGCTGACGAGCTCGAGTATGCATAGCTTGCGCATATTGCGCCAATAGGACCCGTAGGGAGCAAAGATCAAGCCCCTTTGGCCCCAAGTCATCTGCCTCGCAGCTTCACTAGGCGGCCGGCTTGCGAAAACGAGATCGTGGGTCTTCAGAAACAGCTCGGCGGCTTCAGGGGACGAGACTATAATCGTGGGCGTGACGCCTAGTCTCATGTGCATAATTGGGCCGTATTTTTTGGCTAGTTTGTGCAAATCTCGATGCGGTAATTTGCCCAACATGTGTAGTGTTCCAAAGAGAGGAAACCCGATAGGACCCGGAGGCAGTTTCTTCTTCCTCCATAGCTTTGCTCGTATAGTATAGAGTACGGCAACGAACACCGCAGCTATAGCCCAATACATAGCCGCCATTGCTTGGCCTTTCAAAGCTGTGAAACTCAGAAGCACTCCGGTGAAGTGAAGCATGTTGGTTCCAAATGGACCGTTGAACCGAAACACGCCGAGCCAAATCGAAACACCGAACCGAAACTACAATAATAAACGACGACAACACACTCTTTGCACACAGCTTCTCACAAATAGATACTCTCTCTTACTGATGTGTGTGTGTGTGTATATATATATTGATTGTAGTGGAATGTGTATAAATCGGATAAGTGGACAGAGGAAGAAAGAAAGAAGAAAATGAGTGGAGGAATAGTTTTTAATATATGTCGAATACAAGGGATTGGAGTTAAAACTAAATGCAACATGAGTGGTGTTTATATAACACCATTAGCAAAAGGAAATGACAATCTTACCCTAGCAAACTTGATCGTCAAGTTCAAGTAATTGAATAAAATATTAATAAAATAAACTGGCAATGCAAGTAGTAGGAGTCATATGGTCAATGCTTATCCACAACAAATGTATCAACTTGAAAATAATAGCCGTAAAGATTCTATCAACTTATCAACTATGAGAGAGACTTACTTTGTCGTTGATCGAAGTTCGAGAAGTGTGTGTTGTGTTGTTGTACTTACTTGTATCAGCACGAGTAGATTGATGATTACAATAGCAGAAGGCTACAATAATGGTATGATCATACAATCATCGACACGTGTATTAGGTACATGTGAAGAGAATCGCCCCACTTGTCTTTATTCAGCGCATGTTATCAACGTAATTGGCCTTTTATAAATATGTAAATAATTGAGTGTTAGTAATATGGCCTATGGAGTTTAGGATCAACTCGTTTATTTAATAAGAGTCATTACTTACTTATGAGGGTTATTTAATGACGCATTTAGGATAGTTTAAATTTAATTTGTCGTTTTTTTTATTAGTTGTGTCGTAAGATACTTAATTATGTCGTTGGGCTATTTAATTAAGAGGGTTATTTATGTTTTAAGGTTAATTGGGTCGGTCTCGTTTCGGCTGTTAGCTTATAATTCCATGCTCTATTTAAGAGAGCTCCGATTAATGAAAAGGCAGCCAATAAACATTCAAAAATTTAATCTCTCAGAGATTGAGTTTGTGAGTGTTGGCCAGTATTTTCAATATTTTCATTTCAAGTTTATAGATCTTCAGGCTTATATAAATACGCCAACTACTGCTTGAAAATCTCGATCCACTGATTAGCATGACTGATTTGCGTCAGGTCTCGATAGCGTTTCCGTGTAAATTAGGCTTCACACTCAACATTGAATTTTTATAAGATAATAATTATATACTATATAATAATATAAGTTAAAAGCACAATTTTTCTAAAAGCATAATTGCAAATTTTGTATCAAAATTGAAAAATGAAAACTTGTGAAAATGGTAATTTTTGAAAAATTGTCGGAATTTTGAATTTTATAGGCTAAATAAAAAATAAAACTTAAGAAGTTAAATGCTAGTATTCACACTTAAGTGTATATGTATATTAAGTGTATATATATATGTTAGGTGAAGTTAATATGTATGTTAAGTGTATAATATTAGTTGAAGAGTATAATATAAAAATTATTAGGTGAAGTATATGTGTATGTTAAGTGTGAATGTGTGATATTAGTTGAATATGACAAGAGTCTGGTGATGTTTGTATACCAAATATTTGAGACAAGGGCTTGGGTCCTTCGGGTCATAGGATTTTGTGGATGAGAGAAGACTCACACAAATTTTCCACCACATGCGCGCGGTGTCGTCTGTCTGGCCGGGCGTGACGAGGTGAGGTGGGGTGGGGTGGGGTGCTCTTGTGCATGTATTAATTAATTTTGCCAAAAGTTTATCGGTATTTTTGCCAAAAGTTTATTGTTCCAACCATTATTCTATGCGAATTTGGCAAAAATGGTAAAAACCCAAAGAAACGAAAAGGTTTTCGTTTCGCATATCCTCAAAAAATAAAAATCGGTTGACATTTCAATGGAAATTAGCAAAATTTAACGCCTTGCTATAAGTAAATTTGTCCACCTCTATTAAATTTAAGATACACGAGTCTTTTTTTGTAAGCTAGACACTAATGATTTTATTTTTTGAGTTTTGGGCTATGAAGTGATTCAAGTATTTTTCTGAGTTGGGCCTGCCATTGCCCTTTATTTTCTTAGGCGATAAGCAGGAATGACAAGGAGAGGGTTGGCTCGGGGAGTTGTCAAGCCGAACACCTCGGCCATGTCAAGCTCCGAAGCTGACATGCCCTTCGGAAGCTCCCAGTCGAAGCAGTGCGCCAGCTGCGCCACCACGAGGCGGACAACCGTGAGGCCCAGCTGTATCCCCGGGCAGCCTCGTCGCCCCGAGCCGAACGGGATGAGCTGGAAGTCCCTTCCCCTCAGGTCGACACCGCTTCCCTCGAACCTCTCGGGGAGGAACTCCTCCGGATCGCTCCAAGCCCCGGGGTCTCGTCCTATGGCCCACGCGTTCACGATGAGCCTGGAGTTCTTCGGGATGTCGAAACCGCCGACGACGCAATCCTCCATGGCTGCGTGGGGGATGAGCAGTGGCGCGACCGGGTGCAGCCTCATGGACTCTTTCACCGCCATGTCTAAGTATTCGAGCTTCTCGAGGTCGGATTCTTCGACCATTCTGGCCATTCCGACAACGGCTTCGAGTTCTTGTCGGACTTTGTGAAGCGCTTTCGGGTGCTTGATGAGCTCGGCGATCGCCCACTCTATCGCTGTCGCTGACGTGTCCATTGACCCAACGAGCATGTCCTGTGTGTGCCACAAAATTATCTTTCAATTAGGGGTGAGCATGGGTTGGGTTGGGCCGCCCCGACGTTTTTTATGGACCCGACCCGATCACTTCGGGTTTCTAAAAAAAAGCCCGATCCGACCCAAAATTTTTTAATGCCCGAACCAAACCGACCCAATAAAAATCGGGTTGGGTTGGTTTGGGTCGCCATGGCCCGATTAATTAAAATTTATCCTTATATAACAAAAAATAATATGAAAAAAATACATCAATGTAACTCAAAATTCAAGTAAAAATACCCCAAATAAATTTAATCAAACAAACATACTCTAAATAATGTAAAACATGAAAATGAGAGATTGAACGGTCTTTTAATGTAAATAAAATTGAGAGTGAGAACTTTTTAAAGACTAAAGATTGCACTACTTGAATAAAAATTAATATGAAAAATATATTAATTATATTGGTCGGGTCGGAGACCCCGACCCGACCCAAGGTTTTGGACCCGACCCCGACCCGAATAGTAGTCGGGTCCGGCCCGATCCGACCCAATTTTGAGCGGGTTAGATTGGGCGGGTTAGATTGGGGTCGGGTCTCCATCGGATTGGGTTGGGCCATCGGGTTGGGTCTAAAATGCTCACCCCTACTTTCAATATAAGAAATGAATATTTGCGGCGTAAGTTTCAAAAATTATATAATTTCGCATGCATTTTCCTTGTTTTTTTTTTTCAGTTTTTCAAGTAAGTTCCGATTTATCTAAAACGGACTGTATATTTAAGTTAAAATTAAGTTTTCGGACCTTTCGATCTTTCTCGACCCGGATTTGCCTCTAGGGGGAAAGGTCCCAAAATGCACAAAGTTGTGATTCCGGACCTTCCGGTGTATGACGGATATGGATGTTTAATGGATCGAGTTAAGTGCCTACGTATTTGGAATCGCGATTTTGTATATTTATAAGAAATAAAAATAAAATAAAAACTTGCACCCTAAAAAGTGAATAAATATGCTACTTAATTTCAGATACTTATTCCTCAAAAATTCTTTAAAAATTGAAGTGGATCACAATTTTTATTAGCACAAAAAAAATGTGACCGAAAGTGGGTTAGCTTCAGTCTAAAAAAAAATAAAAAAACTTCAGTCTTAAATTAGTTCCTTAACAAATATAAAATTTATGTACTTTCTACTTTCTAGCTTAGGACACGTACAGATTTATGGCACAAAATTGACCTCAAATTATTAGTAGCATTTCCTCCCATGGCACATGTCTCTTATGTTACTGCATAATTTTAGAGGTTATTTCTGGAATAAATTTTAATTCTTTTTTAAACATTAACGATATGTTCTAATTTTTTTTATTTTTTATAAGAATAAAGTTTAAATTATTATTTATAAAACAGATACAAAAAAACTCGATGAAAATATAGTATCAAAATACTAGTACTTTTCTGGATGAAAAAATGAAATGTGTCGATACATTATCTAAAACTATTAATACTTTTACCGAAATTATCTCCCAAAAACATATTTCAATTTTTTTATTATTATTTCTCTCAATCACATTAAACTAACAACTTTAGCAAATTAATAGTAACTAATAGCATTATAGCACTCCTAAAACGTTGCCCCATATTATTTCAAACAATATCATTTATATATTATAATTTTATTATATAATTAAAAATAAACTCAAAAAAAAATGTCAAACTTTCTTTATAACATGCCACACGTACTAAAATAACCGGTAAAAAAAAAAATACATGTGACAAGCTATCATTAAAACTTGACAACTTTGTCCAATTAAAATGATACGTATTGAAATTTAAAAAAAAAAAAAAAAACAATGAGTACTTGTACCACTATTATCTTAATAAAATTTGATATTCGGCTCATTGGCGGATGTATGTGGAGAGGGGGTGTGGTTCAAACCACCCCCTCCAAAAAAAAATTGTGTAAATAATACCTTATTTTTCAAAAAATCTAATGTAAGTATATATAAAATTATAGTTAAACCACCCTTAACTTTCACCAAAATTTTAATACAACTCCCCTCAAATTAAAATTTTGACAAAAATTTATATCCGACCCCCCCGGTACATAATTCCTGGTTCCACCACTGTCGGCTTAAATTTCGGTTCTCGGTATTATAAAAATATATAAATTCGAAAGGCTTTTTGTTTACCAACAGTATGGCCTTGACGTTAGGCCTTTCGATCCGGTACTCAGACTCTTGAGACCCCATGAAGCTCAACAACACGTCAACGAAGTCCTTGCTCTCACCACCATCCCCGTCCTTGCCCCGGCGAAGAAGACGCTCGTCGATAACCTTCTCGAAGAACTCGTCGAACACGCCCCGGACGTGCTTCATGCGCTTCCTGAAGCCCTGCAAATCCAGTGTCGCCAACAGCGGGAGGAACTCCCCGAGATTCGGCGCTGCTGCTAAGTGCATGCCTTCATGAATCACGGCCTTGAACCCGCCAAACTCCGCGTCCGACTGCTTCTTCCCGAGCACCATCAGACAGCTCATGTCCGCGTTGAGCAACGCGATCCACGCGCTGAGGTCAACCGCCTCACGCGCACCCGCGGCGTCGCGGAGCAGCCCCACCGCGAGGCCCAGCTCCCGCCTCCTCATGCCGCGAAAAGCGTCGATCTTGCGGCTGCTGAGCAGCTCGAGCGTGCACAGCTTCCGTACGTCGCGCCAGTACGCCCCGTAGGGCGCGAAGGAGAGGTTCCTTTGCTCCCAAGAAATCTGCATCGCAGCCTCGTGCGGGGGGCGGGAGGCGAAGACAAGGTCGTGCGTCTTGAGGAAAAGCTCGGCGGCCTCGGGGGACGAGATCACGGTGGCTTCAATCACGCCCAGCTTCATGCGCATGATGGGGCCGTGTTTCTGCGCGAGCTTGTGGAGGTCCCAGTGCGGCGTTTCGCCCAGCAAGTGGAGGTTTCCGATGACGGGAAACGCTCGTGGACCGGGAGGCGGTCTCTTCTTCTTGGTCTTCCAGCTTTTGGCTTGTAGGACGCAGAGCAGTGCCACGAGCAACGCGCCTATGGTCCAAGACCAAGCCATTTTTCAGGTGATCAAAGATGTTGAACCAAAACTTTGTGAAGAGGTTGATATAGAAGAGAGACAAAAAGTGTGTAGTTGCTTTCGATGTCGATGCAATTCGAAGATGCTTTCGGTCAAGTTACGTGTGCAGTGGGAATCGAAAGCTTTGTTTTTTTTTTTTTACCTCTTTGTTTGTGACTCTCCCTTGATCAGGCCGGCCGATTCAGGATGAAATCATAAGAATAATATAATATCCGTGTCATCATGAAAATCATATATATTCCTATTTATCTCGGTTGAATTATGTCAAGGAATTAACAATTCAATATTAACAATATAAATATTTAACTTCGACCGAAATTGCATTTTAATATCTAAAGGCATGTTGACTTAATTATTATTATTTTTTCATGAAGATAATTGTAGTAAAAATGTTCATTTGACTAAAATATGTACTTTAATACGTAATTTAGAAGAAAAAAAAAATAGTGGAAAAGATACTTTGTTAAATGTCACAAAGCATGTTGATGTGTCATGCCATCACGCACGAGGTGGGTGTCTAAAATCTAGTATCAAAAGTGTCTAAAATCTAGTATAAAATCGTCCTAAAATATCTTAAAGTGAGGGGTAGATTTTTTTAAAAAGCCTTGGGGAATAATTTTTAAATGTTATCTGATCTGGGGAATAATTTATCAAGTTTTCCTTAGAATATGAATGTAAAAGGAAAAATGAGCAAGAATATCAAGTTTACTATACCCCGATTTTTTTTAAGCAACAAGCCTAATTAAAAAAAATGAAGTGACACTATCAACCAAGGTTACAATGCACTCTCATATTACTAGATATATTCAGTTTAAGAATATGTGGCATTATTAGCCAAATTTACATATATGTAAAGGGTGCACTCTTTAGAGTCCCATGAAATTTGAACCTGTGACTTTATAAATACGTATGTAAAGGTGTTACCATTAAACCGAGCTTGCCTAAATTTAAAGAAACAGTGGCACCATGAAAACAAAGATTAGTCTACTATAAATCATACGTACGTGAGTCCAAAAAGATAAGATGTCAACTCGTTTCGATTTTTTCAATGCTCCTACGTAATTAGTTTAACTTACTCTCCTTTTAGTTTTGCTACTTTTCTGAGATGAATATCCAATCAGTTAATTTTAGGATTAAATTGCGTAATCAATTGCAAAGTTTATGCCTATACAGTAGTTGGTTTGTGATGTGGACTCCAATTATTGAATTGAATAGGAAAAATTCATCCTCTCTATGCGAAATAGTAGTTTTTTTTAAGAATATTTGCAGCAAATGTACCATAGACTGTCTCGTAGTTACATATTTAAAATTTTATTTGTTACGGCAAAAGTTTCAAAAATGAAAAAAAAAAATCATAAAAAATTGAAACTTATAACAGAATAATTTTTAATTTTGGAATTATTGCGACGATAAAAATTAAATTTGAAACTTATGGTGAAACATTTTTTTTCATAATTTTTTCAACAATAAAATAAAATTAAAAATATATTGCATACAAAGATACTACGTGCTATTTTGCTGTAAATATTTCATTTTTCTATGGGTAAACTGCGGCTAATGTACCCAATGTTTGATTTTCTGCGGATTATGTACCCAATGTTTATTTTTGGCGGCTAATGTACTCAATGTTTGATCCGTTAGATATTTTTGGGTTTTCCGTCAGTTGACCGTTAGAGAGTTATATGTACACTTTTCGTATTTTTGACATAACTCACTCATTTTTTGTCCAAATTTTATGCACGACCTATGGTTGGAAAGATAAGAGATAGATCTACAACTTTAATGTTTTAAGTTTTGTAAAATCAGTTTAAAAAAAATACGAAATTTCAAGTACAACGTAAAACTGGACATTAGTTTAATACAAAATATTTGTTTCGAGCAAATTTTAATATACTTAATGACTTTTTATGATGAAACGTAAAAGTAAAAAGTTGTAGATAAATGTTTTATCTTTCCAACGGATGTTTATTTATAAATTTTGGATAAAAAACGAGTGAGTTATGCCAAAAATATGAAATATTATTTCACATCACATCTTTTATATTTTTGGCATAACTCACTCATTTTTTGTCCAAAATTTATAAATAAACAACCGTTGGAAAGATAAAAAGTTTATCTACAACTTTTTAGTTTTACGTTTCATCATAAAAAGTCATTAAGTATATTAAAATTTGCTCGAAACAAATATTTTGCATTAAACTAATGTCCAGTTTTACGTTGTACTTGAAATTTCGTATTTTTTTAAAACTGATTTTACAAAACTTAAAACATTAAAGTTGTAGATCTATCTCTTATCTTTCCAACCATAGGTCGTGCATAAAATTTGGACAAAAAATGAGTGAGTTATGTCAAAAATACGAAAAGTGTACATATAACTCTCTAACGGTCAACTGACGGAAAACCCAAAAATATCTAACGGATCAAACATTGGGTACATTAGCCGCCAAAAATAAACATTGGGTATATAATCCGCAGAAAATCAAACATTGAGTACATTAGCCGCAGTTTACCCTTTTTCTATTTCAAACTAGTAAACTCTAAAAGGGGGTAAGTTTTCACACTTCTCATTAAAATAACCTTTTTTCTATTACTATTCTCTTCGAGGAAAATAGTTTCAACTAATTAATCAGATTAGTCTTCTTCATATATGTGTACTATAATTTTATGCTTCAATTCTCTTGGTTTTCGGTACCTAAACAAAATAGAATCTAGGATAAACAAACCCATATCGGCAATAAAAAGAAATATTACAGACAATCGTAAATTATCAATAACGTTTTTAGCGACGATGTTGTACCATGTCGTCATCTGGAAAAATAATCTCATACCAGTTTACCCGATTTCAAATTCAGGAAATTATTCGATCCCGAAACAACAAGTTTGACCAAAAAAATGAAATACAAAATAAAGCACCAATAACATGATATGCATGAATGTGGAACAGCCATAAGCAATAGATAATTTCATCTATTTACCCACTGCATAAGGCCACATAAAAATGTTGAACCAAAACTTTGAGGTAGAGCGGAGTTCGAAGTCTCGTCGGGGAGGTAGGCTGCGATCTTCTAAAATATTCTCACCGGAGTACATGTTGTACCGATAGTGACCGTGTTCGATGGAATTACTTCTAAATCCCTCGTATTTACTAATTGGCTACTTATTATAAGAGCTTTGGGCATAGAAATCCCAGCACAATACCAAACTGCTGATTTAAAGAGAGAAACAAGAAAATTTGATTTATCCGTAAGAAGTTTGGTTGAACTCAAATGGTTAATGGTCTCAAATATTTATAAGGTGAAATCTCAATTGCTTTTGTAAAAAATTCATATTTGAATAATTATTAGCAATGAACCTCAAGATGGCTAAGTAGATTATAATACATGAATTCTAGATAAGCCCAAGAATCTCTGGTATCCGATAAAAGCTAATTCAAGCTTGTACCGGTATTCGGTGGAATTTAATGAGATTCTCCGGGTCATACTTTTGGATCAACACTTATATAGATCGCGGCTGATACCAAAGTAGCCGTGGCGGAAATCTTTCTTTGATATTTTCTATATGATAGTTTTTAAACCATTATGAAAATATATCTATAGATTCCGTCGTCTAGTATGTTTATAGAGTGCTAAATGGTCCACAGAGCGTGAACTGAACCCGTAGTGAGTTCAGTTCACGCTCGGTTGGACCATTTAGCACTCTATAAAGTTCAAAAACATAATTAATTCTACATTTCTCTTTCTCTTTTGTTATTTAAATTCTAGTATCCTGTAAATTTCTTCGTGCAATCCAATATATATATAGTAGTGTATGGTTTGGTTTCTACGCACAATGGACCATTTAACACTACAAAGTTAAAAAACGGAATTATCATTTCAGTTGGAGTTCACATGTTAAAATGTTCCACTAGAAATTTTGACATAGTGTGTGAACGATTCATGATGCTTGATTGATTGCCTCATTTTGCATGTAAAATTGATTGTGGTCCAAATTTTTCATTTCGGGTAGTTGAGCTTCTACTTTCAATTTAAACTCATCGTACGTTTTGTTTCATATCTTATTTTGCTTAATGTACGTTACGCTCACATGATCATCGCTGGAATCATTTAGATGATCATCCAGTACGAGTTTGTCGTTTATGAATCAGTGTTGCCGTTGGTCGTTCATACTATTCCTCCCGCCAGGGCCAACCCTGACTACATGTTATCGCAAGGCCGGCGCTTTGGGCTTCAAAATTTAAGCGTCTAAGTTTTTTATAGATGTTATTTTGTACTTAATCAAATAAAAAATACTATTTAAGTATTTTAAGAGCTTCAAAATTTTCTTTAACCTAAGGCCCCGACATTAGACGACAAACTCCGTATTGCGGCCAGTCCGGCTCCAACACTCGAGGAACTCTCTTCGGAGATATGTCGGCGCTATCTTTAGAGCTCTCTAGAGGTTATTCTTTAGCGGGACAATAAGAACCAGCTTATTTAATTTTTATTTTAGAGGGGACAATTTTTATTTAATAAGTAAACATTTTGTTCAAATGAATTTGATTGAATTTTTTTTTTTTTTGCTGCCCACGTGCATGGCATTAGTATGGTGCCGCGTGGCAAGCCATGAAGGCTTTAATTTTTGGAGGAAAAATTTGGTAAACTCGTTTTTTTTTTTTTTACTTTGACTACTTTTTTTAACCATCAAAATATATATGTCATATAATATATAGAATTGGTAGATAAAATTACAAAAATAACATAAATAATAATAACTTAAATATTTATGTCGTCAATGATAACTTAAGAGGTTATGATGCTTTGTTATTTTATCTACTAATTTTGTATATTTTATGCATAACATAATAACTTAAGTACGTATGCGCTAATAAATGATAATAACCTATATTTACGTCCTTAATAATAACTTAAGAATTTATGCCACAACAAGTATTGATATTTTTTAAAAGTTAACAGCTTGGTACTAACGGCATAAATAATTTTAACATTTTGGTACTCTTACTTCTAAAAGATAAAATTTAGAATAGGAAACTGAACTTTGAAATATTTTGCGGTACAGCTTTTACTTGTATCATCCGTTATATATACATATGTATTTGACTTAAAATCCAAAACTCTACTTTTTTAAATGTAATCATCCTAAAAATTCTTCTTTCTCACACAGCAAATAGTAACTCTACCACAATTTTCTAAATTTAGATTTTAGTTTTATTCGGTTAATATTCTCAATTTCTCATATAGTTTCTAATTCTATTAGGCATTTACACACGTTTTTTAGTTTCTTAGTTTTTTTGGTTCATTTTTTGCACTTTTTTTTACCTTATTTAGTGATATAGTTAGTTTATTTTTTGCACTTATTTAGGGATACATATAGTTAGTTTATTTTGCGAATATATTTTAGTTCGAAGGTGAAAAAGTTTCACCCTTGTTCTGTTCTTCAACAACAATATTATGAAAGAACGCAAAATGCCACTGCCAACAACAGATGACCTACTTCTGTACTTCCTTCCTTCATCACATTTAGTGCATGCAAAACCCTAGACCAATCAACCCTTCTCCTAACTCACCGTCTCATTAACACCCACAAACAAAGAAAAAACAATCTCAGTCAATCTCTCGATCGACTAGTCTTGCTTTGTCATGGAGAAGAAGAAGCTCCCTTTGAAAGATGATGGGTTTTTTCAGCACCCTGTGCTGTTCGTGCTGGTTTTGGTGTTGGGGTTGGTCATCATGGACCCTTTCCACATGGGGCCGCTCGGCGGGCGCGAGTTCAGGCCGATGCGGAACAGCATTGCGCCATACAAGCAGGTGATGGAGAGCTGGCCGAGGGACAACGAGAGCCGGCTGGGCCAGCTTGGCAAGCTTGAGTTCGCGGGGCAGGTGTTTGGACCCGAGTCGTTGGAGTTCGACGGGGAAGGGCGCGGACCGTACACCGGGCTGGCAGACGGACGGGTCGTCCGGTGGATGGGAGAGGGTGTGGGGTGGGAGACTTTTGCTCTTGTCACGTCGACTTGGTGTGTGCCTCGTTTCTTTCATTTATAGCTTCAATTAATTTCATTGATTTCTTATGGTATAAAATGTGGAGTGGTCGGAATTTCCGACTTCCCACATTTTTTTGTCGAAAAAATTCGGACTCGAGACTAGTCTGGGTATCCAAAGGTTCTGATAAACGTGTCGTTGGCTCTTTAAAAAAAGTGTCGGATCTGAACCAGTGCGGGTCCGGTTTTTCTTGAACCCGGATCTCCGGGTTATCCTAAAAAAAGGGAGGGTTCGAGCCCTCACATATGTACAGGACTAGTTTCATGGCTTGAGTTAAGATTTAGAGATATATTCCTTAGGTTTTTGAAGATGTCAATCTCATGATATGATCAAAATTATGATTGTTGTAAGCTTCTAATGTACTTGAAAGACTATATATTAAACCTCATATATACATGAAATCTAGTTTATGTTATAACTTTGTACTTAATGCACACATTGATAAAGGTCAGAGAAGCTTTGTGCCAAAGGCAATGACTCAACCACCCAAAAGCAATGGAGCGTCGAGAAGCTCTGCGGTCGCCCTCTCGGCCTCCGGTTTCACAAAGAGACCGGAGATCTCTACATCGCAGACTCGTACTACGGCCTTCTCGTGGTCGGCCCCAAAGGAGGATTCGCCTCTCCCTTGGCCACCCACGTCGAAGGCAAGCCTATACTCTTCGCCAACGACCTCGACATCCACCGCAACGGCTCCATCTTCTTCACAGACACTAGCAAGAGGCACAACAGGGTGTACGTTCAGGGTGATCTCCGGTAGTTTTGTGCTTGAAACACGGGGGGATGACTTGTCGTTTATGTTCGGTATTTGCAGGGATCATTTCTTCATCTTGCTGGAAGCGGAATCGACGGGACGGCTTCTCAGGTACGATCCTCCGACGAAAACGACGCATGTTATATTGGAAGGCCTTGCTTTTCCAAATGGTGTACAGTTATCAAGAGACCAGACTTATCTACTCTACACTGAGACCACCAACTGCAGGTAATTATCCAATCCTTTTCACTCTTCCAAACCATGTTTGAACGAAAAATAGAAAAAATTAATTGCGACAAAAGTACTTAAATTTTGACCAACATGACAAGGTTCCAAAGTAAAAAAATATGGCAGTAAAATCACCCAAAACCAACAATATGATGTAACGTATTTTTCCGTCCAATTTCATGTGACGAAAAAAATTAGACAAAAAAATATGTCGTTGTTGACTTTGAATACTTTTGCCATTATTTTTCATTGTTGCCTCAATTGGTCAAATTTTAAGTACTTTTACCACAATTATCAAATAATAAAATATTCATAATGAGATATGTTCGGTCTAAATCTATTCTTTTGCTTCATTCAGGCTGATGAAGTACTGGCTAGAAGGTCCTAAATCCGGGCAGGTGGAGGCCGTGGCGAACCTGCCCGGGTTTCCGGACAATGTGAGGATGAACAAGGAAGGGCAGTTCTGGGTGGCGATCGATTGCTGCCGGACTCCGATACAGGAGGTGCTGAGCCGCAACCCCTGGATAAGGAGCATCTACTTCCGGCTTCCGGCGTCAATGAACTTCCTGGCGCGCAGGCTGGGGATGGAGATGTACACCGTCATATCCCGCCTCGACGGCGACGGGAAGATCCTCGAGGTCCTGGAGGACCGAAACGGCACCGTAATGAAGCTCGTCAGCGAAGTGAGACAAGTGGAGGGGAAGCTGTGGATCGGGACCGTGGCCCACAACCACATCGCCACCATGCCTTATCCTTAGAGTTGACCCCTTTTTGCTTCTCCGTTGACCATATTTATTTTGTTTTCGACGATGTTGTTTCAAACCTTAGTGAAACTCCGATCTCGATAACTAGCTGTAGTGGCATATTAATGTGTCGTGTCCCTGATTTCTGATCAATAATTAAGTTGTTTCAAAACTGGTTTTTCAAAGCTATTTTGACCGGCCTCGGACCGATGCGAGATCAGTTGACCTGTTTTGATACTAATTAAAAAGTCAATTTTCTCGCGGTTTATGTTAAACGTGGTGTTAACACGAAATATAGAAATCAATTGGACACAACAAATTCCGAAAGAAAAAAAAAAGTTGTCAAAATCTGATATTGAATAATATTCTACTGGAAAGCGCATTGGTTCAAATTAATCAACTAAAGAATTTACATGCGCGTTTTTCTTTTAACCGTTGACTTCACTTGCGAGAACGTCTTTGATTAAATTCTTTTTCACCCTTCAATAACGTTGAACAACTTCGAACGAATTACACATTGGTCAAAAGATTTAGCTACAAAGAAGCTGTGTGGGAAAGCTTCTTAGTTCTTTTGAATTGAAACCTTCATTATAAAAATATTAAATAAAATTATTACTAATTAATCGTCTTTGGGTGGGTGGGTGGCTACAAAGATAAAGTTGAGAAAAAGAATTATTAGTCTTTATCTATAATTTAAATAAGTGTGACATGTTAATGATAATTATTCCGCACTCAAATGATTTCGATGGCAAGTGGTGGATATTTGAAGTCAACACTACTGCTTTAACAAGTTGGTAATTATTTGATAATACCTAGATCCCAAAGCTTCAAATATGGATAATTTGCGACTCAAATTTCCAAAATAAGTTTTTAAATTTAACTTTTAGCGTCTTAAGGTCTTGAATATTAATGTTTTCTTACAAATAGTAGATTGAGTTTAATTGCATCTTGTTAAATATCATGTGGTATTATTATCATGTCACTTTATTGTCATATTTTGAGTAATTTTTATTAAAAACTAAAAATTATCATTTGGCATTCGAGTGACAATGAGTCCGTGCGGCTTAATTTTAACAAAAATATATTAATTTTAGGTTGTTGATGGTAACAAAAATTAATTTTTAACTTTTGGTAAAAAAAAATATATTAGCTTAAAAACACTAAAATAGACTAAAATCGTATTTTTGTTTTTAGAAAAAATCAAAAGCTACGAATTCTACCTTTTACAATTTATGTACAAAAATCTAAAATTGATTTTGTATTTTTTAGAAAAAACAATTTTGCCAAACACCAGAAAAGCAATTAACTTACAATTAAATAAGTTGTGCCAAACGCACTCAATATCGCAATGCTACGTTTGTCGTGGTACTTAACACTCAACTCTAAACAGTTATATTGAGCATATTTATGTTAGAAACTTAAGTCGTAAAAAAATAAATTTAAAAACTTGTCGGTAAGAAATGGGTGAGTTTGAAGACTTAAGCCGCAAATTTTCACGATTGAAAAACTCATATATATCTCAACCAAAATCATAAGCTAAGGAATTGATGCATGAAAATTGGAAATTAATGAACGTAGAATCTATCAAGGACATAATAAACTAAATGACAATTGCCGGATTAATAGACGCAAATGCGAGAAGCTCGGGATTTGCTTGGAAATGGCTCATCTCTTCCTCGCCCAACCACAGAGCCACCTCCATTCCTTCACCATCTCTCGCATCCATCATCGCACAACAGTTCTTAGCGTCTGCAATGTCAGGGATGCATATCCACACCGGCTTTCCCCTTCCGAAATCCGCCTCGTACAGCGGAAACCTACACCAGCTGGAGGCCGCGAACTGCCGATCATCACCCGCGTCCTCCTCTTTCCTCGTCGACATCTCTCCGACCACGGCCATAAGCTTTTCGGGTGGAAACCCGTCGCTCCATGTAGCTTTTAGCTCGTCGATTCCCTTTGCGAGGAGACCGGCCAGGTCTTTCAGCTCGGTTCCGTCCGCTTCGGTCTTCCCTTGGAAGAACCATAGGAAGTTTCCGACCGAGTTTTCTGGCAAGCACGGGTTCATCCTCTTCCTTACGTTCACGGTCTGAATGAAAGAGTATTTACGTTTGGATATGGACGACGAGGCCTCGTTCAAGCATTTCCAGATCAGCGCCGAGACAGCCTCGACGCGCGTCGGGTTTCGTGTGGTCGAGTCACTGCCTAGTTTCGACCTGAGAGCTTCGATTTGTTCCTTGTGAAAAACCAGTCTCCGGAGTTCGATCTTCTCGTTCGCATCGGGAGCCTTGCGAGGATCCACGAACGATACGAACGATTTCAACGGAGGGAAGATCGACGCTGAAGATATAAACCGCGGAATCAACCGCTGTTCGGTCTCGGCTTTCGACGCTGCGGAGGCCCAGGAGTTGAGGAACGTGCTCAGCGTGGAGGCGTCCCCGGCTTTATGCGACAAGCAAACTCCGATCGCCAAGCCGCCGCATTCGAAGAAGTTGGCCCTGACGAGCAGGAGAGGGCTGCTGCTGATCAGGGGTGCTTCTTTCGGGAACCGATGAAGGGGAGCGAGCTCCACGAGCGTAGCGGAGTCGGGATTCGCCAGGATCGCCGACAAGGGACGGTTGACTTTCGTCGTTACGAACTCGGCTCCGTCGTCGCTGCAGTCGATGGAGAGGTTGCCCGCGAGCCTCCCGGCAAAATGGTGGAACCTTGTTAGGGTTTGGGACAAGGAGTTCACCAGGAGCTGGGATGTCTGAGATATGGTCGTCGAGTGTGTCGTGTTGCTGGGATAGAAGAGGAGTACTGGAACTGGATCAAGTATGCAGATTTGATCGAGAAAGGAGAGTTGGTATGTTCGAAGGTTGCTCGGAGTTGGAGACGAGGGTTTCACGGTTTCGGTATTGATGACCTCAATCCTCATCGCCATTGTTAGAGAGAGAGAGAGTTTGGCTGGCACTTGGGTTGAGCTAAAATAGTGGAAGACTTGTTCATTGAATCTTCTTACGTTCACATATCACCTAAAAAAGCAACGTGAAAGTAAAATAAAATACCCTTAATGCTATCTTTTTCTCTACTATATCTTTCTTTTTCTCACTCTTTCTCCACTCTTAAGCTCTTTATTCTTTATTTATACGACTTTTAATTAACTACCCAAAACAAAACGAACAAAAAAATGATAAAATAATTGTTAAAAAGTTTTTCCACAGCCAAATATTTTAACCTATGTTAGTGATACATCCCGAGCGTTGAGGTTTATTGCCGTTTAGAACGTTATAGACTTTAGAAGGTTAATCGAGTCATTGTCGTAAGTGTTGTTTTGTGTTAATCGAGTCCGTTAGATTGTAATAATTGAGTCTGTTAGATTGTAATTTTTTTCTTCATATAAAGGAGGTTTATATTTTATGAAAGTTGGCATTTGTGTTCAATAGTGTTCGTGCGTAAGTGTGTTCTTGATTCGAAGATTATTGATCTTGGCTCGTAATAGTTAGCCAACATCACATTGTATTGAATTTTAACATGACAATTAAGTGACATGCATTATTATGTGAACGTCAACCGAATACCACATGACATTTGACTAACAGAGATAAATATTTTTTGGATGAAAAGATATTGTCAACTTTTTTTATGCAACAATCAACATTATTATTGTCATCATTTTTGGATTTTGGACCCGTACTCCCTCTGAAGATCAAAGATTAAGCTTTTTCGCCGCTATTTTCCCATCAAAATATCACAAAGACATAAGTTATTTTCGCCGCAAATAACTCTATTATTTAAAACGATCCAACTTTGCCACTCTTTCTTACGTTCACGTCTCTCTGTCCTCTCAGACACATCGCTCTTCAGCATTTCTCAACTCAACCATGCGCAGGTTTCTCTCCAAACCCACCTCGCTCAGAAGCAGAAGCCCCACTCCCAAAACCAATCCAGTATCGCCCATCTCTCCAAACCCATCAAATGGGTACTCTCGAATTCGCCATCGGAATCGATTCTCGAGCTTCCTAGCCTCTCGCGCGGGCCTCGGACGATCCCTCTCATCTGGGCACTCCCCAAGTATCGGCCTTTCGGCGAGTCGCGAGAGCTGCGGGCTCGGGGTCGTCGGAGACCGGAGCTTCAGGAATTTCGGCGGCGAATCCGACAGGGAGTGCGTGGAGTACGACGTTGTGATTGTTGGCGCCGGACCGGCCGGGCTGTCGGCGGCGATCAGGCTGAAGCAGCTGTGCAGCGAAAAGGACGTGGATTTGTCTGTCTGTGTCGTCGAGAAAGGACCTGAAGTTGGTGCGTCTCTTTTAGCTCTGCTCTTTTGCTTGACAATCATATTATCGATAATGCTAGCTTCTTTGGCCATGTATTTGAAGTGATATATGGGATGTACTGTTTTTTTTAATCGAAATCGAGTATTCGAATTAGTATTCTTGAGGTACATGTTTCGAGTCGCGGGGCATAGAAAAATTCAAAAAATCTGGTATTTGCGGCTTTTCGGACAACACAATCCCGTTACGATAACATGAACAAACAGAGCCACGTAAATCGTACGATTGGGAACTTAGCCCGTGATAAACAAACAACATGCCGCCTCAAAACACTATTTTACGTGTTCTTATGCCGAAAAAATATGCAATTAGTAGCCATGGCAAACTTATATAGGTAATTTCCAAGAGAATCTTAAGTTGTTTGTTATTTTAGCCCCTTAATCATGCCGATTACAGTTTATGCTCACTTAATTCAACATTGCAAAAAAAAAAAATGTGAATTGAAATATAGCTTATCGTACTTGTGTGAACAATTACTAACTCCATTTCCCGGTAGGTTCACACATCCTTTCCGGCAATGTATTTGAACCTCGAGCGCTCAATGAGCTTCTTCCTCAATGGAAACAAGAAGAGGTTTTTGTTTTAGAGCTTTCTATTTTTTAGCTTTGAGCTGCTTAGGCATTATCATCATTCTGCATTTGTTTGGAACCTAGATCATTGGAAACCTCTATGTAATTTTACGAAAACGTGATAAGTAAATGCATGGTAAAATTTAGGTAGAGTTTTAGGCCTAAGATAAAGTTTTACGGAATTTGTTGGAATAATTTTGTAAATTAATCAAAAATCCAATTCAACTACTCATATGTGTAGGGGTATTTCCCAGAAAAGAATTTTCTTTTAGATTTTTACGCTTGCCGAAAATCTAAGAAATTCCCAATACTTTCATGTGTTTCTACACCTTATATGATAATTTCATTCTCTTATTTATTCTTAACATTATCTATAAATTATTTTCAGTCGCCAATCACCGTCCCGGTTTCTGATGACAAATTTTGGTTTCTTACCAAGGACCGTGCATTGTCCTTACCATCTCCTTTTGATAATGAAGGAAACTATGTCATAAGGTAGTCTTTCTTTCTCTCCAACTGAAAAGAACACAAATTCTGAGATCATCGTAAACAGTTTATTTTCAGTTGTCCTTCCTTAACTTATCCCCCTGACCTTTTCTTATTGTTTCATTATACCTCCTGAACCTTTTTTGTATCAATTTACTCTTCGAACTTGTATTATTCGCTCAGTTTTCCCTGTGTTTTACGCTCTTGCACTTTACTCCCTTTCTTTTAAAATATCACGGTTTTTATCAAAGATAAAACGTGAGCTTTGAGTCTCATTCTGTTTATATTTACTTCGAATCGTTTTCGTTCTCTAAAATGTGCTACAGAAACTGTCAGATAGTAAACTGAAAAAGTTTACAAGCTCAGGGGAAAAACGAAAAATAAAATAAAAATTCAAGGGGCAGAATAAAAAAGAAATGGGACAATGTGATTCAGAGGGCAAAACGAACAATGGGATAAGTTCAAGTGGGACATGTGATAATTACTCTAAGCAACCTTTGAAATGTGGTGCTACTTTTGGAGGCATTTTTCGATTTTATAATGTATGTAATGCTTCTCTGAGCGTGAGTTATGAATGTAACATTACTTTTTCTCGTGTCACCGATGAATTAGCCTAAGTCAGTTAGTCCGCTGGCTGGGAGCTAAGGCTGAAGCACTTGGGGTGGAAATTTACCCGGGTTTTTCTGCTAATGAGGTACTGCCGTCGACACTATGATAATGATATGGCTTGATATCCTGTCAAAGGTAATTGCTCATAGGTTGATTTCAGGTATTATATGATTCGAACGACGCTGTTGTCGGGATTGGAACGAATGACATGGGCATTGCGAAGGATGGTTCAAAGAAGGAGAATTTTCAACGTGGTGTCGGACTAAAAGGTTTATCTCTTTCACCGGCTCTAGACCCCTAGCGAAATTGATATTTCCGGAACATAACAAATACTTTCTTGAAATAGATAATTACTGAATAATCAAAATTCTAAACCCTTTGTCTAGCTAAACCCTCACTATAGAAGCTTTATAACACCCGTTTAGCTTCAACATGCTGTAAACGTTTGAGATAATGCAGGAAGGCTAACGCTTTTGTCAGAGGGATGTCGGGGGTCATTATCGGAGGTTTGTCCAGAATTAAAAATCACTCCAATAATAACACGTAACTTCTCTTGTCCGTCTCTTCGAATCTTACGATCCGTTTTTTCTTTCTTTCAGGGGATAATTAAAAAATATAACTTGAGAGAGAAGGGTCGTGCTCAACATCAGACTTATGCTTTGGGAATTAAAGAGGTTTTGCCCTCTCATATATCATCTGCCAAAGCTTTTATAAAATACAAATTTCGAAACCTTTTTATTTTTAAAGAACTTTAAGCTCCTTGATTACCCTACCCCGGTGATCCACCGGAGATAATAATAATGTCGTGAGGTAAGCGTTGTTCTTAACGTCTACAGCTTTTTAATGGTTAGGTTTGGGAAATTGATGAGAGCAAGCATAAGCCTGGTTCCGTACTTCACACATTGGGTTGGCCTCTAGACCGAAAGACGTACGGTGGATCATTTTTATACCACATGAACGATCGACAGGTTTCGATTTTTCTTTTATCTAGTTTACTCTCGGATCTTATACAAATCTCTAAGGCTTTGAGAGACTGGTTCATCTGAATTTTCAGTTCCATCTGTAATCGTTTATTCATTTTATCTCGAATTCACTTTCAGGTTTCCATTGGTCTTGTGGTTGCGTTGAACTATCAGAATCCATACTTGAACCCGTATGAGGAGTTCCAGGTAAATTGGATCTCTGATCTTCTGGTTTTGTTAATGGATCTTCACTTTTTTTTATTAATTTTTACAATAACGGGTCCGTTTCACCATTGCCTTTGCATATAGGCACAACATAAGAATGATAGTAAATAAGAAATGAAAGTCGCATTTAAGCAAAAATCTGATGTTCTCCGAGATTTAAAGCACCAAAACCAGTACCTAGTTTTTATCTTGATCATTTCTTTGGTTTAATTTCTTTAATATTCTGGTTTATGCATGGTTTAATTTGTTTGTACATTGGTTATTCCGGGTGACAGAAACTTAAACATCATCCTGCTATTAAATCGGTGTTGGAAGGTGGGACTGTTCTCCAGTATGGCGCTCGTACTTTAAATGAAGGCGGTTTTCAGGTAAGTAATAAAAATATAATAATGACCTTTTATCACTTCATGTGCATAAACATATAGATTTACATCATTCCTTAAATGCAAATACTATGTACTGTTTTCTTTTCTATTTAATTTTTAATTCCGAAAATGTGCGATGATTAACGATTTCTGGCTGTGCAAATACAAATATGATTCTAGTTAAATTTCAGTCAATCCCGTACCCGGTTTTTCCTGGAGGAGCGATCATGGGATGTTCAGCCGGCTTCTTAAATGTGCCTAAGATTAAGGGAACTCATACTGCAATGAAGTCAGGTTTTGAGAAAAATCTTATGCATTGATTGTGTCTTCATACTATTCATTTTGCTACTGATTTAATAATACATGTCTTCTTTATAGACACGAAACTCGTCAAAGTACATCTTTTTTTTTTTTTTGTCAAGTGTTTTCGTTATAAGATATTTATTTATCGTAAGCAAAATTTCAATTCAAAGTTTGAGGTTTAACAAATAAGTAAAATAGAAGGTATTTTTTGTTAATTCGTGATTTGTAAATGAATATGTCCTTATCGAGAGAACCGAGTTAATACATGTTAAAAACAATTTGATCTTTGTAAATTACGCACCCAATAAATTCTTGGAGTTAGTCTAAAGAACATTGTTCCTCGTTGTATAGGTATGTTGGCAGCAGAAGCCGCTTTCTCTGAACTTCACGAAGGCTCGAGTATGACCACATATTGGGATAATTTGAAGAATTCATGGATATGGGAAGAATTATACAAAGCTCGGAATTATCGACCAGTAAGTCGTACCACACATACATTAACGCCTTAATAATATATTTTAAAAAAAGATTTATTGATAAAATGGTTTAAAGAGCAACCGGCCCACAAACGGCCCAGCCATATAAACCGAATTCGAACATATAAAAGAAGCTTAAAATATTCCTATTGAACAGATGGGAGAGTTTTCCGGTCGGACTTGAAAATCCGTATTCCCACCACTCTTGGAATTCTAACTGATCATGACTCTGCATGTAGATCTTCCGAAACCCATTTTCAAGTTCTTCTTTAGCACTACTCTCGGCGTATTTATATTTTTTGCTGTTGCAGGCATTCGAATATGGAATGGTTCCTGGCCTGGCCGTGAGTGCTCTTGAGCGGTAAGATCGTCGTGATGCTAAAAAGATATTGTATGTAAATCTTGTTTATAAGTTTGTAAACACTATTTCGGTTGTTTCAGCTACGTACTAAAAGGAAAGCTTCCCTATACACTGAAGCATGGAAAACCCGATCATGAGGCAACAAATGTAAGATCCTTACGAGACAAGTGTTAGACCGATTATCACCTATAAGAGAAGGAAGAACAAATTTGTAAATTAGCCTAGACACATTATGTCCTTCTTTTTTGTATTTAGGCTTTGTTAGGGGTATAATAGGTATTTTGCACTTATGATGGGACGAAGGTTCACGTATAAGTTTAGTTTTTTTATTTATTTTATGTTTTGTTAAGTTGTGAATTCCCTTTCTAGACATCATGTGGAGCGTGTTCGCCTTGCTCTTGAAGGAAAGGCGTTTTCATAACATGATTTATCGTGTTCGGCAATGTACTGTTGTGGTTGATTCCCGTGAAATGATTCGATCATGAATCTTAATGTGACTAAGGATCAAGAATAGTTGACATCTAGTTGGGGATGTGCACTAACATTAACATTTCTACTTTTACGTCAAATCACGTTTTTTCATGGAGAATAACTTGTTTTCCACTTTCACACATGAAGGTCGCAAATTTACACAGTCCAATTCATTATCCGAAGCCAGACGGGGTATTATCTTTCGATGTTCCAACGTCGCTCCACAGGTCTCAGACTAAACTTTTCTGTGTAAGTATATGTATGTATTGTACTATTCTGTGATTGAGATATCTTTCTGTCCATTTTACTGAATCAGGAGCAACACAAATCATGAACATGATCAACCTCCACACCTTCGCCTAAGGGACCCGAAGATTCCTGAACTTGTGAATCTCCCAAAGTATGGTGGACCCGAGTCGCGTTACTGCCCTGCACGTGTATACGAGTAATGGGACTCTCCTCTTTAATACTGATGTATATATAAAACACACTCAAAGAGTTTGCTCGTGTAGGTACATCCCCGACGAGAACGGCCAACAAAAGTTGCAGATCAACGCTCAAAATTGCCTCCACTGTAAGGTGAGTTGGCGAATCGCGTGAAAAACCTATCAAACTCGTTACGCCAAATAACGAACTTGTTTTTGTTCCTTCAATAGACGTAGAATACATTAAAAATGATTTTATTGCAGGCTTGTGATATAAAAGATCCAAAGCAGAACATCGAGTGGACAGTGCCTGAAGGAGGTGGTGGACCAGGATACTCACTTATGTAACTTTTACTCTTGAAATTAGCATTGCTTGGAGGCCAAGGAACTTATATGGTCTTGTAATAACAACAAATGAAAGTAGGAATAATGTAAATACAGTAACAAATAATAATTTTGAGATAGTTTTGCCCCCCAAAAAAAGGGGTACATATTTGATATTATGTGGTAATAATTTAAACAAAATTAAAGAAATGAGGTATAGAGTTAACTTTTAACTAGGTAAAATTTGAGTTATTTTTTATAGCATGCTTGTGTCTTAAAAATTATTTTTCAACTTTTGAACCTTCTAAGTTAATCAAATTGAATAATGTATTTAGTAAGGCGAGAGTGCATTGTATCTTTTACCAATAGTGTTACTCCCGATAAAAACAAAAAAACAAAAACAAAAAGTTAGTCAAATTGGATGGAAGATTTTTTTGGTTTGGAGCTTGTTCTGCCGGAAGTTTAGTTTGGAACAAAAACGTTTGGACTTTACCCAAAATAGGGTTATTTGTGCACAAATACTAGAAGTGTTTGAAAAATCAACGTTAAGTACTCATTCTTTGTTTTATCCGGACATATCGCAATATTTTTCTCTCATGTACTAGACAGGTACCAAAAAAAACCAAAAATGACACATGTCTTATACATGAGAAAAAGTATTAGTATTTTTTCCGGCTAAAACAAAGAGCGAGTATTTAATATTGGTTATTCAAACACTTTTGATATTTAAGCCGTTAATATCTCAAAAATATGATCTAGACAAGAAAAGAGATCATATGTTGTCTCACCGGCTTCTAAGTTCTAACGATGGCTTTTATTCGACCCATTGTTACATCTTTGGTCGAAAAGATATTTTCTACCATGATTTTTGTGAAAAATCAAATATATGAGATAAATTGTTAAATGATATTTAATTTGTGTACATTGAGAAAAAAATTAATATTATAAATAACGAAATTATTATGAATTACTTTAAATATAAAACTCCTAGAGGAAAGTTATAATGCATATATGTTACAGATTTCATTATCACAACTTATCTTAAAATTTGCTGTATTTTTTTTTTCTTTTTTGCACCTTTTGTTAATTTTCTTTTGGCTTTAGTCACTTGTAAAGTTTGTAAGTCCTAGCATAAACTTACATGAGCCAAAGTCAAAGTCAAAGTCAAAGTTTTGAAGACTTTATTAGCAAGAAAGACAAGAGCCATAGACATGTGCAACGCAGCTTGAAGATGAAGCATCTATTTAGTTTATAGTACCATAGATTTATATTGATTGATACCCTAACTCATTAATTACATGGATTTCAAATAAATATTCCATTATAAATTGTAAATTTCAAACATGCTTCATTCTTCAAAAAAAAATTCACAAACAAGAAGCCGATAGATAAATAAATTTTGGCATACACGGTGACAAAATATGGACAAAACGTTTCCAACGCACGACGAGCGAACGAGAAAGGGCGAACCCGAAAGATAAATCTGCAACATCTAAAACCCCAACGCTCTCTAAGTCTAAAACAAATAATAAATAGAAAGAATCTACCGACAATTCAATCTCGACCTACGCGCACGGACGGAGCAACCCGGCAGGATGCGGTTTCAAAACGACGTTCCTAAGCGACCAAAAGGAGACTAAAATAGGATTTATTAACTAATAATAATTTATAATTAAAATAATAATCTTCAACACTCCTTCCCCGCAGATGAGTTGGCGTCGGGACCGGGCTCCTTCTGTTGCTGCTGCTGAAGCTGATGCAGCTGTTGCTGTTGCTGAAACTGGAGATGCTGTTGTTGCTGTTGCTGTTGCTTCTGGGAGTTGTGGATCTGAAGCTGCTGGAATTGCTGTTGGGCCATGAGAGTGTGCATAGCGTGGCTGTTCGGTGCGAAATACTGCTGTTGGCCACCGCCGGCACCACTACCACCAAAGGAGGACGGGAAGTTCATCATCGGTCCACCGTTTTGCATCTGCCCCGTCATCACTTTCAGGTGCTGAATCTCCTCTTTGAGTGCGTCGTTTAGGGCTGTAACGGAAGATATTATGAAGAGAGTAAATTTTAAAGAGAGACGAACATGGGGGTAGAATATTTCTAATTCGACATACGTCAACCAGAGAAAGAGATTTACCACTATTACGGGGAAAATGACTATTTCATACTAAGTACACAATTACTGATTACGAGTTCTTCCCATTATAACCAAGTGAACACCAAAGAATTTTATCCAAAATTTCCAATCGATGGGGACATGGGGTGTGGTAAGGTTTACCAAAGAAGGAACGCTAACATGGGCTCGGGAAGTGAGCCGTGTAGGTGACAAGCTCAGGAAGGACCACTTAGATTATTAAATCTCGACAATTTATATCAAACGTTGGTTATCATTTGCACGTTATTCTTCTACTCAAGTTATGTCGTGTTCAAGTGTGTTTCAATTTTATAGTAAGCATGAATGTATTGGTTTTTACCTTACTGTAATTAGGTCACATTTTTCAACTCAAATTACCTCTGAACCAATAATCTCTTAGTCTTGGCTATCTATAGAATATATTTAGAGTTGGCTTGAGAAAGTGGTTAGGAAATCGAAAAACACAGATCCTGTTGCGAGATCGAGATTCCGGGCTGTATAACGGAAATCACACTAAAAACTAGAATGTGGGTCGGAGAAGGAAAGGTAACCGAGAAGCATTGAATAAAATCATGCTGGTTTACTGGATAAGCTCCAAGCATAAATCTACGTATCCCCAAAATAATGTAAAGGTGTTTCTTTATTTTTCTATTATGTAAACAAACAGATATAAAGACGATTAAGCAACCAGAGAGAGGGATTGATCTATAGCCGATAAAAAAGACGGAATAGAGTAGAAAAGACTCACCATCTTGGAGATGAACCTGTTGTTCCATTGTTTGCAGGCGCAGTTTCAATTCACTATTCTCCGCAGTCAGGCCACTTGTATCTCTCTGGTAATTGGAAATTGTAGAAATATAATAGCTACGGATTAGTTTGTAAACAATAATTATGTCGAGTGATTGAGTGTCATTATACCTAATTAGCTAGTATACGGGACGTGTTAAAAAACTTTTTAATTATTTTGTTGATTATGATTTGTAAAATAATCGTCATTATTATCACATTCACAAACTACAAAAATCCCAACAGAGGAAAGATAAGAACAGTCATTACTCACACTCAATATCTCATTCGATCTAAATTAGGTTATCAGCTATCAAACCGTACGCTACGCGTTAAACTATGTACGTGATTCCAGTTTCAGCCAAAAGAATATTTCATCATAACCACTTTACCTGCAAGAGAGTTAGCTGCGCGGACAGGGAAGTTGCTTCAGTCTGCAAGGTTTGAACCTTCCTTTCAAGCTCGGCAATGTACCGCATCTTCCTCTCCTTTGACCTAGCAGCCGATTGCCTATTGGCCCAAATCCTGTTGCAGGGAACCAAAAGGTATATCATCAGACAAAGTTCATCTTTCATGTTACCACTCGGTTAATATAATCGCTCCCCTGAATTCCTTCGTCCTCCTTATATTTATTATTTTTTTCTCAAAATAAAACCCCTCGGTTAATATAATCACTCCCCTGAATTCCTTATACCCCCTTACATTAATTACTGGCTTTCCCATTCACGTTAATCAATAATGTCAGCTGGATTATTTTCCAACGCATAGGAAAATTATCAACTTTCTTTAAAAATCAAGTAACGTATCCAAAAACATCAATACCGGGTTTTTTGGACCATGCCTCCACGTGTAAGAATATGCTTATTGTAGTGAGTATGAAAATTACATATTAAGCGCATGTGAACTATATGATATGGCACAAACCGTTGATAGCAACTTATCCAATGACGAATATAGCTAGCAAAGATTGATATTGTCAGAAAGATAATCGTTTCATTTTCCACAAACAAACAAAATTGAACGTTCAAAACACCGGATATAAGCTCCTTATCGTTTCATTTAAACTCTAAGCTTATCAAAGAAAAATCTGTGCAATTAACATCCGTAACGATCCAAAACACTTATACAGGGCTCCGTAATGTTTCATTTAAACCTTAAGTATATAAAAAAAAAAATCTACCCAATCAAACATTGAACATAGAGCTTCTTAACGCTTCATTCTAACTCTAAGCATATTAACGAAAAATCTGCGTACCAAACGTTGATAACGATCCATAACACTGAACATGGGGCTTTTAACGATTCATATAAATTCTATGCATATCAAAGAAACATATAATTTTTTTAACATAAAACGAACAAACACATTCATCGAGACGCAATCGTTAACAAATTAAACAAATAAAGAGAGTGCTAGTTGTGCGTAAAGAGAAAAAGCTACCTTTTCGCGCGCTTGGGGTCTATTAGAGCAAGCTCTGCAAGTTTAGCAGCAGACATGGCTTTTTTGGAGTCAGCAGCAGAGGGATCATCAGAACCCGAAACAAGCATCTCCGGTTTAATGGTGGTCGACCCATCCATGGACTGGCTATGCTGGTGCCTAACTCGAGGCCTCTCGCCAGTGAAGCCCATCTCCTGAGAAAGAGCTGCCCCGCCAGGAAACGGAGATGACCCAGGAATCAAACCACCAGCGGCGGAAGACGGCTCACCCACTTGGAAGCCCGACGTGGCCGACGAAGAATTGAACTTATCCATGTCGATGTACATCGAGAACAAGTCCTCCTCGGTCTCATCCGAGAACGAAGGGCCATCTGCGCCGCCCACCACACCGAGATCGCTATCGAAGCTGATATCATCCGGAAGGGTAAGGATCTCCGAGTGCGCTCGCCGGTGACCCAATTTCCTTGGAGGGTTATCCGGCATCCTGCTGATATCATGGCTGAACCGACCGGCGTCCGAGGACAACCCATGACCGAAAGGGCTCCCGTCGCCGGCCGAGCTCCCACCGGGCGCCAACGGAGGAAAAGAGGGAGACTGCTCGGGTTTCACATTGAAATTGCTTCCGCCGGGAGAGAAAGCCGAGTACCGCCCGGAAGGGGGAGGAAATCCAGCACCGCCATGGCCAGGGGACTTGTCCTTATCCATCGAAGAAGAAGAAGAAGAAGAAGAAGAAGAAGAAGAAGAAGAAGAAGAAGAAGAAGAAGAAGAAGAAGAAGAAGAAGAAGCCCTAGAGAGAAACGCTAAAGAATTCTTTCGAGAAGAAGCAAGACTAGTAACGCAATGCTGCGAGCACGCGAAAGGAAACAAAACTCCAAAAGGAAGCTATGATTGATTTCTATGGAAAATACAATAATTAGTATTACATATATATATATATTTATGTGGGCAAGTACCGGCTGAGCGTTAAGCTTTCGTGAGGATCAAGAACAAACCCTAGGACGGAATCGGAATGCCAATACAGCAAGATGAAATTGAAATCAAGAGATACCATAAATAGATTGAAGAAGAAGAAGAACACAGCGAGATCTGCCCAGCGATCGATTCACGAAGAAACGAGGGAAACCCAGAGAGAAAGGAGAGAGCTTGATTGATTTGCAGAGGTCAACAATGGCGGAAATGGCAGAGAATCGAAGCTCAAGCTTCATTCGCAAGAATCGAATTTCTCCTTCACATGGAGAGAGAGAGAGAGAGAGAAGGCTCTACTAAATAAATGTGTGTTCTTTATTAATTATTAAATATTATTAATTTAATATTAATTTTCTTTCAATATATATATATATATATATATATTTAGGACATTATATTATTGCCTAAGCTATCGCTATGCTTTGTATGTCTGAAATGGATTGGATTTTTGTAGATATAGAAATCGATTATTTAATAATTAATTAAATAATACTGGATTTTTAGATCCGGTAATTATTATTATTTAATGGTTTAAATTTAGGGGGAAACGGAAAATACCAAAATTATTCGACGTGTGTACTTTTTTTTATAAATGTTTTCAATTATTATTTTTTCTTGATTTCAAAAGTTCTCAATCTTAAGGTTTAAATTGTAAAAACAATGTTGTTTTACAAATTTAACCAAAATCATAGATCAACTTGAATGTATTAACTAAATAACATATAAATGAATTTAAAAGTTCAATTAGTAAACTATCATGAATCATATATATATATATATATATATATTTAGGTATCAACGATCGATCAATCATATTCATACTAAGGTAATGGTGTGAAATCACCAAAGAAGAAAATATGGTTAAAATGAGCTAATGTTGGATTAGTTTTGTAATTCCATGGACTTGACATATTAAACTAATATGGTATTATGGTTTATTAATTATAATAAGTATTAATAATTTATCAATTT
Organism: Parietaria judaica; assembly: GCA_954871525.1. Taxonomy (NCBI): domain Eukaryota; kingdom Viridiplantae; phylum Streptophyta; class Magnoliopsida; order Rosales; family Urticaceae; genus Parietaria; species Parietaria judaica. The sequence goes on from OX940872.1 coordinate 27,815,995, forward strand.
TGGTTAATTAAGAGACTCGTGATGGGTATTTTTGCCATGATAATTATCATGGATATTTAATAGTGTTATGATCCTATAAAATGACAATTGAATACCCATTTCATGGGATAATAATATTATTAAATATTTGAATTTTCGCAATTTTGTACCAAATCGGATGTTTGGATTACTGTTAACACCCAAAATCGGATGTTTTTTTCTCATTATATTGTGTATTTTGTTGATTTTGAATAATACACTTTTGATTTATACTTTTTTGGACGTCGGGTTGAAGAAAGACCAAATCAAAGTTAAATGGTGTCCCCTTGCCTAGAACTAGGGTTAAAACCGTAACCGAGGTAGTTGAGACCGTAACCGAGAATCAGGAATTCAAAATTTTATGTTTTCATGTTTCGGAAAACCAGGAGAACATTTTTTTTTCCTGATTCTGATTAAAACACACTTCTTTAAATCTGAACCGGAACAAGCCTAAAAATCCGAATTTTTTTTTAGGACAAGCGAGAGGAGGTGTTTAAAATCCGGGTTTAAACCCGAATCCGTGGCGGGGTTCAATTCAGCGAACCTTTCCACGCATAATAGCACTAGTCCTATTCGCAAAGCTCCAGCTTCTTCTTCTTCTTCATCTCATTCAAAGGATTCTTATCTGCCTCTCCGATTCACTGTGAGTTCTGGTTTCTGATTCTCTTTTCAGTTCGATCCTTTTAGCTGTTAATTAACTACCCATTAACCTGATTCCCCTTTGGGTTCTCGTAGACTCCGAGATTTCTCTCAAAGACCGCTTCTTTAAGAAACCCACCTCGCATTTTTTGGTTTGGAATGTCGATGATTCGATGCGGTGCTGCTTTGGGCTTCAGAGGCTTGTTTTGGCTTCACTTGGGGAACACTCGGATGGCTGGTTGTTATCATTTTCAGTCATTCACAGGCAGTGGTCGTATGAATCTTGAAGAAGCTCTGAGCTCGTTTGACGCCATGCTCGGAACGCGTCCGTTGCCTTCCGTTGTGCGTTTCAATCAGCTCTTGGGTCAGATGGCGAAGGCAAGGTACTACTCCCATGTCACTTTCCTCTACAAACGGATGGCTTCGCTTGGAATCGTTGCTAACAGTTACACTCTTAATATCATGATCAATTGCTTCTGCCATTCGCACCGCGTAGACTTCGGTTTGTCAGTGTTTGGAAACTTCTTCAAATTTGGTTATGAGCCCGACAACGTGACTATGACTACATTACTAAATGGATTCTTTTATGAGAATATGGTTGCGGAAGCTCAAGAGTTTTATTCTAAAATGATCCAGAGTGGTTGTATGCCTAATTTAGTCACCTATACCACATTACTCAACGGCTTATGCAAGGTTGGAAACCATGTTTTAGCTGTCCAGTGGCTAAAAAAGATGGAACGAAGTAAAAGTTGCAAGCCTAACATAGTTTCCTACAATGCGGTTCTTAATGGACTTTGCAAGGCTGGGCTAATCATCGACGCTCTAAAACTATTCGAAGATATCATTAGAAGGGGCATCGTTCCGGATGTGGTTACGTACAACACCTTGATTCATGGAGCTTTTGTACTAGACGAATGGAAAGAAGTTATGATGAAGCTATTGATTGACATGGAAAGTCAAAAAATAACCGCCGATACGCAGACTTATTCGATTGTGGTTGATGCGCTTTGCAAGAATGGTATGGCTGAAGAAGCACGAGGCGTGATTGAAAGCATGGTGCAAAGAGGCGTCGAGCCTAATGCGGTAACATACGGTTCGCTTATGGAAGGACATTGTTTACTTGGAAAAGTTGACGAGGCAAGGGAAGTTTTCGACATGATGATTAGCAAAGGTTTAGAAGTAAATGTTTGTTGCTATAACATTCTGATTAATGGCTATTCGAAAGATAGAAGGTTAAAGGAGGCACTCAGTCTATTCGAAGAAATTCCATCCAAAGGGTTAGCTCTAGATGTCTTTAGTTATACATCGATTATTTCCAGTCTGTGCAGTGTTGGGAAAACCGAGGCTGCTTTCAGTTTACTTCGGAAAATGGAAGCCCGAGGTCCACAGCCGAATGTTAAAACTTATGCAACTTTACTCAATGGTTTATTTAAGAACAAACAACTTAGAGAGGCAATGGAATTATTTCAAAATATGGAAGAGAGGAAGTTGCCTCTCGATATTGTCGTTTATACTACACTCATTGGAGGCATGTGTAAGGCAGGATATCTTACGGAAGCAAAGAGAATATTTTTTGGATTATCATCTAAGGGACTGCTACCTAATGTGCGAACGTACAACATAATAATTGATGCACTTCTGAATGAAGGACTCGTGGGTGAAGCGAGAAAATTGCACAAAGAAATGGAAGATAACGGATGCGCACCTGACGACTGCACCTTCAATTTGATGATCAGAGGATGCATAAAGAACGATGAGATGTCAAGAGCATTGCAACTTAGAGAGGAGATGGTGACTAAAGGTTTCTCAGCCGATGCATCCACAGCGGAATTGTTTGTAAATTTGGTTATTTCTGGCAAGTTGGATTCTTCTTTGCAACTTGTGGCGCAAGAAGTTGTTTAGTAAGTGTTCTTTCCAACATATGCTTATTGTTTACTTTTTCCACTACTTTGCATTACAACGTATAAACTCTCTTGAATTGGCTTATTGCTTATTTCGTCAATTTCTTTTGTGGTTAAAATTGTGTTTCTCACTTTTTAGGTTTCGCCATAGATTTGAAGTCGCAATTGCTGTCCGGAATTTATCGTTCTCCTCTGTCCGTGATATGTTACTGCTTAACGTAGTGAATTTAATACCGAACTTTGTTAAGGAAGCATTCAGGGAGTGGTTCGGGAGACGTGTCGAATTGATCTTACTGATGATATTTGACATTGATGTTAAGATTGATCTTCTGTTTTTTTTTTTTTTTTAATGTTTATAAAGGTTTTTGAGTTAACGAACCAATTAACTCCATTATAAATTCGACAAATATCAAATTGTGATAATATATAAATATATATTAAAATTTCTCTTAAGCAATGAATTAAAAACCCATTTGATAATAGTTAAAAGGATTGTATTGTCTTGTTACTTCTATTCTATCTTGTTTATTTTGTTAGAGCAGCTCTTGATTTATGAACAGTTTTTTTTTTTTGTCTAAATTGTGAGAGAAGAAATATTATCAACTTTTAAGTTTTAAAAATCTTCCGATGATATTTTTAGAAAAATTAGATCCTGTAAAAGAACATTTTGAAACCTTCGAACTGAAAAGTTGTAGCTATTAAAAACACACGAGTTTTATCCGTACGATTCGAAGAAAGACGCTAAGTTTATAGCAAAATACCGGGACGTATTTTAATCCACTTAAGGAGTGTCTACTTTAAATCTAAAAAATATTTAAAGCCCGAGCTTTTGTAGGATGGGCGAGTGCCGAGGCTCTGGAAAAGCTATGACACGGGAAATTTTAAGACTCGGGCCGCAAGATAAGCCCGCCGGAGTGAAGGTGTAATTAACAACATTTATTACTACAGTTATCCAAAAGTGTTTACTTATTTACATGCCTTGAGTCTGCAATGTCCCGAACCCCATTTCAGCATTTCCCAAAACTCACAATCATTTTCATTTATTACACAACAAACTTATTCAGCGTAAATCATCCGAGAAAAAACCTATTTACAAATACACCGATAAACAACCTTAAGCGTCGTATTTCAGAAAATGTAGTCCGGTAGTTCGAGAGGAAACTGCGCCACTTCAGCTCTGAACGGCTCGTCTAGCGGCTCTCTTAGCCTGAAACCAAACATCAAATTTAGATACTGTTCAGAACAAACTTGGGGACCGGTCTGATCGATTGGAATTCAGTACTGTGGATTTATTAGAGAGAGGTATTAGATATACTCTTGGAGGCGTTAATTGATCGAGTTACCATCTTCATCTACTTTGTTACTCGCTGACAGTGCAAAAGAATGTTCATGTCTATCTATCGGAAAATGTGCAGTCAAAATCGATATCCAATCAACAGCTAAATTCATTTTACTTCGATAAAAGGGGGCCTATTTTGTTCCAAATATAAGATATTATATCTCTGCATAGAGCGCGCTAAACGAAAATAAATAAAAATATGTGGAGTACCTTCCGGGGACAAATGTAAAAAAACCTTCAACGGAACCTTGAGCAGAGGGTAGAGGTGTACAACTCTCGTAAACAAATTCCCTCTCACCCGATCGTAAGAGCGGAAACTGAAAAGAAAATAAATCAACAGAATAAGCTTACAAGCATGTAAAGTGAAAATCCAAGAACCCATATATAGTATATACCAATAATAGCTTTGTATTTCTAACGTTGAATAAGGAATTACGAAGCTAAGACACGTCCGACACTCTGTTGCCGGACCATCGAACTAACCTTAACCGAAGCTTACTAAACAGCAATAAGTCTTGTTCTAAATACAGCACGAGCATAGAAAAGGTAACCGGATTTTGCTAACTGATGAAAAGCTGTACAAAATCGCACCTTTCCGATTACAGCTTCGCCATTAACATCAGATACCACACGGTTATCAGCACGGATGGTCCAGTGCCTCCAATATAATTGGCAAGTGTTGAACGTCATGTTGTTTATGACGCATCCTTGCGGAAGAAGGGACATGCGGATTGAATACGTGAAGTAATATTTTTCCTCGTGATCTTGAAGGTCGGAGAACTCGGGAATAAGCACAGCAGAAGCACGAACCTGAATTTCCACATGAAATTACTAATTAGCAAGGTATACGTGTTGAAATCCGGAATTATATTCCGGATTAGGAGATGGCATTCAGAAGTTATTCTATTCCTAGAATTAGGCAGATTAGAATATACTGTAAATCAGTGATTACTTCCAAATGATTTGTATATCTGACATTAATAATACAGAAACAATCACCACCGATAGTGGTTGTTTGTGGTATAGAAAAACGATAAGAAGGTTCAACTTTAGGCGGTAAAAAACGGAAATATTATCAAATAAGGCTTCGGGGAATCACAAATCACGCTAAGACAAGACAAGTACCGAAAAATTGCTTTAAATCGTAGTTTCATACCATAATTTATTGTTAACGTGTATATCAGCTAAAATAATTAGCTTGTTATCTAAATTAGCAAAAGAATTAGTAAATAGCCTATAGTTATATTCCTACATGTTAGTTAATTTATATATCATTAAAAAAAATATTCATCAAATTCCCAGACTTACTTTGACGCCGGAAGTTACAGCCACCGAACACAAGGGAGATTCCTCCGGGAACATGCTGATACTACGAATTTTTTTCTCTTCACGTAGTTTGATAACGCAGTTCTCCAAACGACGGGCGTGCTCTTCCAACCACAGCAGCATCGCATCTTGCTGTTTGTCGCCTTCAAAATCATGCACCGACCTTATCAAATCACTCGGAACGCACGGAAGCATTTCTCCACTGGTTGAAACATTCTTGGTGCCAACGTATAGTTGACCGGTAATACAGTTCAGAAAGAAAGTCTTGCTGATGAATGTGGATGAAGCAGCCACAACAATATGATCTTGCTTTCTAGATAAACCAGGGTGGTTTCTAATCTCCTCGGTTCTCGCCATTACTTCCCTTAAAGGCAATATATACACATTCACGGTGCGGTCATAGAAGGTGTAGCCACCAATGAGACCCAATGAGCTTCCGTAAAGCCTCTTTGCATAGTTAGCATCCACGATTTCCTGACCGTCGTAGAAACGGTAGAGAATCCTCGTCGGAAGGGGCAACTTCACTTGCAAATTTCTCTCCACTTCTTCGATATCCGCCTCCGATGCACCCTTTCGAAGTGTGGGCTCAGCCTCGGGAAAGTTGAGAGCCAGCCAGCTCCTCAACCGACCCCAACATGTTTTCACTCGCTTTACTAGTGACCAAGGATACATGCTGAACGATTCCCGCCACAACCGGTAACAATCCTGTCAAAGTGAGGCAAGAAGACAAAACAATCAAATGTAAACCCACTTGTTACACGAATCTAGTATGAATATCGCATACATTATTCGGTGTAATCTTATCTGAAATTTCTACGATGTAACCGAAACAAATTCGACGACGACCACGTTTTACTGATAGACAAAGATTACAATGTAAAGATAGACTATAGTTTAAGATCAGCCGGCCCACAAACCGGCCCGCCTTAACCAAGACAATGCTCGTCAAAGAGAACGAACGCAATCTCTCGAAAGATCCGCGAGAGAGTACATCGAAAACCCGTCACTCAGGAAGAAAACTCAAAAGAGAAATACAACGATTTGTTTAATCTATCATCAGTCCATTAAAACTCCCAGTCCTCTCATGTCATCAACATCATATGATCAAACTAGACAGTGATTTTGTGAACGAATAGCGATAAAGAGGTTGACTTTGACACTGGATTGGAATTGGAAATGATGGGTTTGGAGAGTGAACCTGGAAAGAGGCGAGAGGGGCGTCGGTGTGGTCGAGGGGGGTGGACAAGAGCAGCTCCTGCGCGCAGAGGCGGGCCCAGAGCGACTCCGCCGAGGCCGAGGCTCGCAGGCGTCGATTCACGCACGAGGCTCGAGCCATGTCCTCCGCTTCGAGCTTCGCCAGGATCAGGTGGAACTCCAGATCGCCCAGCGATTCCAACCCCATCGCTCTCTCTCTCTACTCTTGACCGACGCAGAGGTAAGGTTTGTTTGGATGTTCGAGAGCAGAGTATTCCTTCTATCATATTAACTCTTTTTATTTTATTTTATACTAGTGGACCGGAACCGCGATCTTACGCATAAAAATATTCGAAATATTGAATAATTGATTAGTTTGTTCTATGAGTTTTAAGTAAAATACCTTCTATTTTCTAATATAAATCCGTCAGATGTCAATTGCTAAATTATCTTAGACAAGGTTTGATTATCTCTTTTCCAAAAAATCGCAGCATTAGTACTCAAAGTTTTTCAAAAATTGACATTAAGTTTTTTATTTTATTTTTTGGCTAAAAAATTCAAACTTCTATTTTGTGTATCACGTCATATTTTTGTCCAGAAATCACGCCACGTATTACGTTTTTATCCCCATTAAATATACTATTGTTTTTTGTTGATAAATTAATTTAATTTTTTTTATAATCTACGTTCTTTTTTTTTCTTTTTCTATGGCATATATTTTTTCCCAATGAAAACGTTATAAGAATCGATCAAATGGAACATTCTAAATTTATGTATTTCTTCAATATATTTATGTAGCTATTTGTGTGCATACGTACCTATGTATATGTGTTTTTATAGTTTTGTATGAACTTCCATCTCCCACTGCAGATGATAGAATATCTCTCTGTCTAGTCTATATATCCTCAAAAAACTCAACATAATCTTCTTTTTTTCATGGGACTTTTATTTGTTTCATTTTTATAAACAGGTGAAGAGAGTTCCGGTTGTTATATAGACTATGAGCTTGATTTATATGAGCTCGAGACTCCGAATGTAACTGGACTGCGATATTCGGTAATTATACGGTTTAAGTTTTGAATTCCCAGGCCTTATGTTCTCTTATGAAAATTGAATCTTTGAAAATTATTAAAATAATATGATTTCCTACGAGGCTGAGGCTCGCAGGCGCACGCACGAGGCTCGAGCCACGCCTTCCGCTCCGAGCTTCAACAGGATCAGGTCCAACCTTGGAATTTTATGGCGATTGCATAAAATTTGATGACGCGAGGATGACGTGTATGGTGACATGTCGGATTACGTGGCGTCCATGTTAATGAGAAGCTGACCACGCAAATGTTGACTACTTTTGTTAGTCAAATATGGACGGAAATCCTCTTTTAGTACTTATATCGCTATTAAATGGGGTTGGGGCTATGCCGCCCCAGTTGAGTAAAGATCGAGGACTTATGCCGCTATTATCCCTAATTTTTTTAAGAAAAGGACACGATTTATCGCAAATTTACCACGTAATTTTAGGTTCCGCAAGTCATACGATGAAGACAAGCCCCTTTGTCGTTTGAAGAATAGAGACAGAAGCATGTCGTTTTCCGGTAAACAACATAGATGTCGTGAAACAAGAAGAAACGCATGTCGTTTGCTCAACATCGAAGAACCACCCACCATATCCTCCTTCTTCTTCTTCTTGAAGAAACCCAGCTCCAGGTTCCCCCTTCGCAAGCGATTTCTCTCAAAGACGCCATCTTGAAGAAACCCAGCTCCAGATTCCTCTGTGAGTTCCGATTCTCTCCTTCGTGTTTCAGTTCGCTGTTAAGAACCCATTAACCCGATTCCCCCTTTGGGTTCTCGTAGACTCCGAGATTTCTCTCAAAGACGTCATCTTTAAGAAACCATCCTCGAATTTTTTGGTTTGGAATGTCGATGACTCGATGCGGTGCTGCTCTGGGCTTCAGAGCCTTGCTTTCGCTTCACTTGGGAAACACTCGGATGGCTGGTTGTTATCACTCTCAGTCATTCACAGGCAGCAATCTTGAGGAAGCTCTGAGCTCGTTTGACGCCATGCTCCGAACGCGTCCGTTGCCTTCCGTTGTGCGTTTCAATCAGCTCTTGGGTCAGATGGCGAAGGCAAGGTACTACTCCCATGTCACTTTCCTCTACAAACGGATGGCTTCGCTTGGAATCGTAGCTGACAATTACACTCTAAGCATTATGATCAATTGCTTCTGCCATTCGCACCGCGTAGACTTCGGTTTGTCAATGTTTGGAAGCTTCTTCAAATTTGGTTATGAGGCCGACAATGTGACTATGAATACATTATTAAATGGATTCTTTTATGAGAATATGGTTGCGGAAGCTCAAGAGTTTTATTCTAAAATGATCCAGAGTGGTTGTATGCCTGATTTAGTCACCTATACCACATTACTCAACGGCTTATGCAAGGTTGGAAACCATGTTTTAGCTGTCCAGTGGCTAAAAAAGATGGAACGAAGTAAACGTTGCAAGCCTAACATAGTTTCCTACGGTGCGGTTCTTAACGGACTTTGCAAGGCCGGACTAATCGTTGACGCTCTCAGACTATTCGAAGATATGATTAGAAGGGGCATCGTTCCGAACGTGGTTACGTACAGCACCTTGATTCATGGAGCTTTTGTACTAGACGAATGGAAAGAAGTTATGATGAAGCTATTGATTGACATGGAAAGTCGAAAAATAACCGCCGATACGAAGACTTATTCGATTGTGGTTGATGCGCTTTGCAAGAATGGTATGGTTGAAGACGCACGAGGCGTGATTGAAAGTATGGTGCAAAGAGGCGTCGAGCCTGATGTGGTAACATACAATTCGCTTATGGAAGGCCATTGTTTACTTGGAAATGTTGACAAGGCAAGTGAAGTTTTCCACATGATGATTAGCAAAGGTTTACAAGTTGATGTTTATAGCTATAACATCCTGATTAATGGCTACTCAAAAGATAGAAGGATCAACGAGGCACTCAATCTATTCGAAGAAATTTCATCCAGGGGGTTAGTTCCAGATGTCGTTATTTATACATCGATCATTTCCGGTCTGTGCAAAGTAGGTAGAACTGAGGCAGCTTACAGTTTACTTCTAAAGATGGAAGCTCGAGGTCTGGAACCGAATGTTCAAACTTATGCAACTTTACTCGATGGTTTCTTTAAGAACAGACAACTTGAAGAGGCAATGAAATTATTCCAAGATATGAAACAGAAAAAGTTGCATCTCGATATTGTTGTCTATAATACACTCATTGGAGGCATGTGTAAGGCAGGATATCTTACGGAAGCAAAGAGAATATTTTTTGGATTATCATCTAAGGGACTGCTACCTAATGTGCGAACGTACAACATAATAATTGATGCACTTCTGAATGAAGGACTCGTGGGTGAAGCGAGAAAATTGCACAAAGAAATGGAAGATAACGGATGCGCACCTGACGACTGCACCTTCAATTTAATGATCAGAGGATGCATAAAGAACGATGAGATGTCAAGAGCATTGCAACTTAGAGAGGAGATGGTGACTAAAGGTTTCTCAGCCGATGCATCCACAGCGGAATTGTTCGTTTATTTGGTTGTTTCTGGCAAGTTAGATTCTTCTTTGCAACTTGTGACGAAAGAGGTTATTTAGTAAGTGTTTTTATGGTTGTATATTTTTTTTTTACCTTTTCCACTACTTGGCATTATAACGCTTTGTAAACTTTCTTTCTTGAATTGGCTGCAATTGTCTAGCTTTGTAGTTTTCTTAGTGGATTATTTAGATTTAAAGGTTTGTGCACTTTCTTGGAGATCAGTGAAGAGATATTTTTATGCTATAGCTTATAATTGGAAATAAGTATAGAAGCTTTAGGAAAGTCGAGTTTGCCAGTTCCGCATCAGTTTCTTTTGTAGTTAAACTTAAAACTGTGGTTGCGAGTTCGCCATAGTTTTGAGGTTGCGATTGCTGTCCGGAACTAGTCGTTGTTCTCCTTTGTCCGGCCGGGATATGTTACTGCTTAAAGTAGTGAATTAAATAGAGAACTTTGTTGATGAAGCATTCAGTTCGGGAGATTGTCGAATTGATATTACTTGGATTGATATAAAGTTGATATTTTGTTGGGTTTAATCATCTGTTGATACTTGTAAAACTTGTAACACACAAAATGACCATGAAGGTTTTGAATTGTGTTTTTTGTTGCTAAAATCGTTTCGATAATAAATCTAACAATTTATCGTGTCCCAATTTGGCTGGGTTAAATATTTTGTTGTGTTTCTATACATATCACTTATCAGTAAGCTCAAGCAACCTTTATAAGATATTTCTATATAATTTGCTTTTTATTTTTGGATTTACTTTTTATTGAGCAAAATCTAAGTTTTGTGCTTCTTCATTTAAAGCACTTTGACCCTACTACTTTGAGGCTCCTCTATATAAAATAAGTTTCTTTAGGGGTGAAACCCAATTCAAGATACGTGTTCGTGTTCCAAACCCGATTTTATTTTTTTGGAATCCATATACGGAATCTGGATCCCAAAAAAATAAAATCGTATCTAATTACAAGACTCTTGAGACCTCATTCTGTTTCGCCCAAGTTAGATTTTGTAACTAGTAGGAGTTCTTTAGTGCTAAAGCCTAAAATGCTCAAATTTATAACTTATTTTTTTATTCACTTGCTTGCACAAATGTCATCTATTTATTCCGTAGTTTTGTAGTTTATGTTAAGCTTTTAGAGTTAAGAACCAATTAACTCCATTGTTCATATATTGACAACTAATATTTAGGTATTACTTATCAATTAGTTATAATTTTTTTTATTTTTTTTTCAATTTTTTTTAAGCAATGAATTAAAAACCCATTTGAGAATAGTTAAAAGGATTATATTGTCTTGTTACTTTTACTCTATCTTGTTTATTTTGTTAGAGCAGCTCTTAATTTATGGACTGAGTCAAACGATTGTCCGTTTATTTAGCTTTTTATTTTATAAGTGAGTGAACGATTTTGAATTTAATATTAGAATATAGAGCACGGCGAAATTCATGAAATAATTTATTCATAATACAATGGTGCCGTTCTTCAAACGACGGGTGTGCTCTTCCAATTCCACAGCGGCATCGCATTCATATAACTCCATTGTTCATACACTAACATATAACTAGTGGCCGCGGTGGCGAGAAAATATTCTATTTAAAAATTAGAAAAAAATTATTAGAGAAATTAATTTTATAATATGTGTTGTTAAAAACTCCATTGTTGGAATTTTAAAATATTCCAAAGCGAACCCAACAATCTTAATTTATTCATGTCATATTATTGTCAAATATTTGAGAACTTTTCATTTTTTGTTTACAATAAAACTCTACAATCTGGATATTGTAAATGCACAGCTAAAAATATTATTTACAAAAAAAATCTGAGAATGTTAGAATAAAAGAGTCCGTCCAACTTTGGTAAATTAAATTACTGAATAGGTCTAACATTGCGCATGTAAAAATAAAAATAAAACAAAAATAATAAAAATTTAAGAATATATAGTGTAGTTTTATATAGTTAGTTCTTTATATATATTAAGGAAATACCAATTGTTACGGGCAAAAACGGGATTTATTTTTATAAATAAATTTATTAAACGGAAATTATCTCAATAAATTCCGTTGATTAATTAATTAATTCGACTAATCTTTTAATTAAGATTATGAATTAATTAAATCAATTTCAAAACCCAAAACTCCCCCCCCCCGAGGCCCGTTTTCAAAAAACAAAGTGTCCCGGTGTTCGTAAAAATATGAAAACACCCAAAAACGACATAAAATTTGTAAAAAAACGGACACAGGACGGGCCCGGAAGCAAAAAAGAGACCGGAGGGCATTCGGTGGGACCCACGAAGTCAACAGCCTCCAGGATCACGCCACGTGGCGAGCCCAGAGGCTGCCTCCCCACGTGGGCCCCACCTGAGCCCACCATCCAGCCCACTTGCAAGGGGCTGGCAGCGATCGGCCACGTGGAGGGCCAGGATCGCCCGCCAGCCTCACTTGTGGGCTTCCCCTCACCCACTTGCGAGGGGAATGGCTCGGGAAAGCCACGCGTAGGGCCCGGATGGGCCCTGCCTGATCCCGAGCAGGCAAGTGGCCCCCTTTAAGGGGCTACATGGTCGTCCGATCCCGCTCGGACGGCCGGGATCGCTCTATCTTTTCCCGGGGACCTAAAAATAAATAAATAATTGCCCAGGGACCCCTGGGACAATATTTTATTACACGTGGACAATATTTTATTACTATAAATAGAAGCTCAGTTCAGTTAAACGGTAACTCATTCGAACTCATTCGAATTCACTCGACTCGAGTTCTCTCTCTCTCTCTACCCCCGATATACTCGCCTCCCCTCAAATACCGTTCTAATGTTGAGCGTCGGAGGTGAATCAGGGGGTACCCCCCCTACCCCCCCCCCCCCCCCCCCCCCTGACCTCAGGTGTTCCCTTTTTCAGGTCCTAAAAAGTGAGAGATTTACGAAAAGCGGAAGCCCTGGTGAAATTCCCACTTGGTCCTTGGCCCACCTGATAGGCCCAGTTCTACGCGGTGTCCAGTCTATCTCCCCAGTCCATTGCGCGGCTGAGGATATAGCCTGGGGACACGAGCCTGGGCCCACAATTCAGGACGAGGGGCCCGACCTAGGGGAATTCCCACTAAGATCCGGACGGCTGAGGGATCGCTCTGAGAAGAATCCCCTGGAGAAAATCCTAGGGAAAGTCCATGACCCCGCCTGCCCTTGTTCTAAAGATCTACACGACCTTGGTCCTGTCTCTTAGTTCCTGGATCTAAATAGGATACCGGGACTCCGAGGACAGTTCCTGCCCGGACTAGAACAAGCCATTTCAGGACGAGAGTCTAACCTCCCAGGATTCACTCCCTGGTCAAAAGCACTCCCTCGTTCGCTGGTACCTACGATCTGAGCGGTTCCCGAACCTGTAACCCTGGCCTCTGGCCCTGAGGTAACAGGTAGCGTGTAAACCCGAGTCGCCTAGGACCCCAAACGGCAAAGAGACCTTTGACCAGGCTAGTGCCAGGAATATCTACTCAGGGCCCTCAAATCAGTCAATTAAAACCTCACCCTGAAGTCAGCGGCGACCACCTCAAAGTCAACAGGGGTCAGAGGGAACGATCATTGACAATAAAGGCCATCATCCCCACAACTGGGCCATCCAAGGCCCATCCAAAAATCAACGGAAGCCCGCCACGTCACCAACGACATTGGGCCAGGCCCAAAACGCATAACTTGGGCCTCAACAGTGTTTGATCCAGAAAACGGCATCAACACCAATACTACACAATTTGAGTAACTAATAGAAAAAGTTTATCAAAATATACAAAACATCATAAATGACGATTTCGATTAAAAAAAATAAAAATACAAATAGACAGCATTATTGTAAGTCTGCTTTTATTTTCTTTGCACTCCTTGTTATCTTACTTCTTTTTTGTTTCTTCATCATTTTGTACACAAGTGGTAATTGTTTATCATCTCACTTACATGTAATTTAATTAATATATTAATTTAATCTCACAGATAGTAGGGTTTGAAACAAATTTATAAACATAAATCAATAAAAAAAATAAAAAATTAGTATTTGATCGAAGACACTTATTCTTTATTCTCGTTTATATCATTCAAATCTATTTAAAGGTGGACGCAAATTGATTTATCTCGTGTCATAATCATAGCATGTCTCCACCTCACATCGCCAGTACCCGTTTAATCCATTCCAAACGGTCCGAACTTATGAACATGGGAAAGAACAAAGAAGATTAAGAAGTCGCGTTAAAAACCCGAAACAGCATCAATGAAGGGGAAAAAAAAAACTTTCTACAAATAGAAATGCAAAAACTGCCCGAGTCACATTGTCGTCGTCGAGAGAGAGCATTCTAAAACACAAAATAAAAAAACTAGTTGTAGATTGTAAGCCTTGATAACGTTGTTGTGTTTATAGAATCTGCGAGAGGCGTTTGAGATTGCTATCCATGGCATTGCATGTACAAAAAAGCCCACCATTTGATTGAGAGCACGCCTACACTACACGATTATACAAAACAAATCTGTCATTAATTACACTAAAAATCATTTCTATAATTAAAAAAAAAAACACATTAATTTGCTTTTTTCGTTTGTTTTAGCTTTTGTTTTGACGTGTTTGGTCGAGACCCTTTTGAACTGAGCTTGTGCAGAGACGTTTTTGTCAGCTTCACCTGCCCAGTTCGTCGCCGGACTAATAATCGGACTAAGGAGAGAACATATTACGCCTATATTCACGAATATATTGGCATATCTGCGCTTTCTGGAAATCAGACTCGAGGAAACCTGGAAGATTGGATCGTATGAAATGAACATTTCCAGATCAAGTGCAAATCAAACCTTTGTAGAGCAGAAACCAATCTCTGAATACGAAGACGGTAATTTTATCGGAGGGTTGTCGATACTGCCATATTGATGGAGGACGTGAAAAAGAGTAAAAATATCTGAGCTTTGCAAACGCACCAGTTCAAAGAATTTGTCGAATAAAACCTACTCTACCATCGAGACGATACTTTACTAATAAAAAAAACGAATACTGCATTTGTACTTTCGTAAAAGAAAACATGATACTTGATCTTAGAGTGCAAAAAACCGCATTTACCAGATATTCTAGTAAATAAAGTCTAGCTAATGTTTCAAAACAAGGCGGCATTGTCAACCGTTCATTTAAGCCTCGATCGATTGATTAAGCCCCATGGAAAAAGGAAAGCGAATTGCGTGATTAGAACAGAACTACCATTGAAATTATGAGTCTAATCCTTGAATTGAATTAATCCTTAGGTCCAAATCATAAAATGCCAACCTATTCTCAGCATGAATATTCAATTAATAAAGGAAAGGAAGCATATAAAGAAGCACGAAAACCAGAGCAAATGACGAGATTTTTCCTACACGGGTGTTAAAAAATCGGCACAAACTATCAGAGAAGCTAAAATTCAAGGACTACGTCATGGCCTAGCTAACTTTGAGCTGCCGAATGCAACAAGAATGAAACCGGGGAACAAAGTCGCAATCAGCTTTCTTTTCATTCAATTTACCGCCTTTTGTATATGCTTAAGAAATTCCCTATTATGGTTTAATGTCTCAGTTTTGGGTAAAGTTGGAGCTTTTATGAAAGTTTAAACAAACTTCAACAATAAGTTGAACTTGATGTTATAAGAGTTCTCATCCATAAAGAGTATGCATTTGTTTACCTAATGAACTAGGGCTACGGAAATGCCTCGATTCCATATGCTTTAGCCTAAATTTTTTTTAAAACATGTCGAAAACGGAATGAATTTTAAGCCGTCTAGTTTTTATAAACCTCAGTTCGACTCCTATCCTAAAACCTACCAAAGCTTCTTAGAGAAGTAATTTGTCATTCGTGTCGAAATCCAAAGTAGTGTCGTCTGTAACGCAACGCGGTGAAAGGAAAATGAGAGGTAAAAGGATCCTATTTCCGTTTTAAGGAAATTAGTTTATATTTGTGTGGAAAATTCTTAGCAGAATGAGAATCTAGCCACTTCAAATAGTACTTCTCTAATCATATGTCCAATTTAACAGAAAAATGAAGTTACTTTATCATGTACACCATGAAAAGAGTTTTACATACATAATATAATATACATTATTATTGTTACAAACTCACGAACTCTAAGCATACTTGTCCTTAGCATGAGTTAAAAATGTACCAACTATGTAACACGAAAATGGTACAACAGCACAAGTCAGTTATGAGGTCAGCATATCACGCAACTTGAAAGAGAACACATTAACAGCTAATATAACTAATACAGTTATCGATAGAAAAGTGGAAAATATTAGCATGTATCACTCGAAAGCACCATGCAATTTGCAACGACAAAAATAAGTGAAATCAGTCAATGATAAAGCAGCTATATCTGAAAACCGCGTCCCTAAAAGCATGACAGTAAGCGAATTTCTATCTATGTGGCCAACTAGTCTATATTTACGGTTAAGAAGCTATGTCCTACCAAGATAGAGCCTAATCCTCAAATTTCCCCAAAAAAATAATATACTCACGAAACCTTAGAAACTACGCATATACTAGCAAAAGGTATATTTATCATTTATCTATATACCTTGCAAAAGAAATTGAATCGATGAATAGAAGTCGTTTTAAGCAAGAACTTACCTAGATGATGGAACGTTATTGCTGACTTCCAGGAACCCGTCCGGCTTGCTGCTGCTGTTGAATTTGAAGAAGAAGGTTGGCTGCAAATTGCAGAGTTGATTGATACCGTTGGTTCTTATCACCCTCGCCCTCTGATGTCCCCTGAACCGGACCCGAAACTTCTGTGTTTGGCTTTTCAGGCATTGCACTTTGCACTGAATTTGGAGCAGAATTCACTCCATAAGCCTGAACCGACGAAGTCGCTGGATTCATAGAATGTTGTGGGACCGACGTATTGTAATACCCAGAAGAGTCGTTACCGGGTCCAATCCCATAGGCTTGATGGGTAGGAAGAGAAGGTTCATTATGATAATGGGTTAGATTTGAAGGTGGTCTAAATTGCATGGCTTGATTTGCAGTAGGATCTTGAAAATGGGTGTTTGAATGTGCTAACTGTGCATTTGAGACGGGTGGAAAAGATTGCATTTGTGCAGGGCCGTGACCTTGAAGATTGTAATGATTTCCCATATGGTCGGAATTCAGTTGATGATTTTGTTTCCATGTAGGAGAAGGGTTTACTCTATTGGGTGGAGCAGGGAGATGTGAAGGCCGAGTGGGCTGACCAGTAAATTTCGGAGCTTCCGTGACAGAAGAGTTAGAATTCCCAGGCAGCCAGGAAGCCAGGGTAGCGATCAGCTCGGGGGTTAAAGCAACTCCAGTTTGGGGTTGTGATACTGCGCCGGAATTAGAGCTGTAATCTAGCCCACCGGTAGTTTCAATGGCTGGTGTGAACTGTGGTTTTGGAGGATGCTTAGGTTCCTCTTGCAAAACCCTGCCGTAATCCATCGGCGGAACCCGCTCTTCTTTTGGCGGAATATAAGAGTACTCAGGTTGGGATATAGGGATCTGGTTGCCTTCCATATACTGTGAAGTATGTGGGGGAAGAGACTGTTGTTGCAGAGAAACTTGTGGAAATTTCAGCACAACCCCGTATAAGCGATCTGGGCCAGAAACTTTCAGTATGTCTGTTAAGAACTCAGAAGGAGGGACTAGAAATAAAGTGGTCCCGTCACTGAACTTGGCAACACCAGCTCGTTTCTTAGCACCTAGGTAGCGAAGAAATTCAGTGTACGAGGCAAAATCATCCTCACTATCTGGTAAGAAGAACACAATCTCGAACCCAATAGCCTCAGCATAGTGTTTAGTAAGCAAATCCAACCCAGTTCTGGCGGAGCAATTCACGACTTCGGGACTGCAAGACAACCAACTATTGTCAGACAAAACCTCAGCGTTTTCAAGTAGTACCTTAAAGCCTATAAAATACACTGTTGGAGCCACGCATGGTTAACAGTTCTATTGTGAGCCAACGACATGACTTTTAAGATTAAAAAAAAAAAAAAAAACAGAACTTAAGTACCAAATATTAGCAAAAAGGATGAAGGTAGGTGGCTGTTTTCGGACAGTAAAATCATATATATTACTATTAGAATTTTAGAATAAACTTATACACTTACTTAATCATGGATAGATAGAATTGTTAACAAAATAAAACTAAATTACTAATTTTCCATAAACCAAACCAACTATAAGACATCTCAACCATAAAAAGCAGCATAAACAACAGAATCCTAGACCCTTAGCAGAAATCATCTGACATATGTTAAGGCATCAGAGCAGAGAGTAACCGTGAAGTGAAGTAAGAAGTAAGCAAAACTCAGGTTTGTACAAAAAACTCAATAATCAATAAAAGATACTCACAGATCTGATGACACTCCTTTTCCCATTGGGACACAACGAGCATGACAGACAGGCGTACCACCCTTGGCAATAATCCCACGCCATATATAATCATGATCAGGATGAGCTTGAGGAGGTCCAACAGAATCGCTCCTGCGACCAACAGGACTTGGACGATTGTGCCCTTGGCCATTTGCAAACGGGTCCAACCCCAATCCTTGGTCGTCAAATTTTCTCAATGGAA
The DNA here is from genome assembly GCA_954871525.1 of Parietaria judaica. NCBI lineage: Eukaryota > Viridiplantae > Streptophyta > Magnoliopsida > Rosales > Urticaceae > Parietaria > Parietaria judaica. The sequence continues at coordinate 27,834,567 of OX940872.1, forward strand.
AAGACGGATCTTCAATAGGCATGGGACCATCGATCCTTGATCTTTTAGAATCCCTCTGAAGCTGGCTACCATCCAACACATCCCATGAGCTAGACGCAGGTCTTGTGTGGATGCCAGCTGGCGGAGACGGCCTTCTCCAGTTTGGGCCCATGGGTTTCGAATTACCTTCTTGGTAAGAAGAAAAGGCAGCTAAGTCAGTACGCTCCGGTCCTGAGTGCGGAGGCTCAAATCTACCTTGAGGCCCCAAGGGCCTCATTCCCGAATGGGGTCCGAGAATTCCTCCAGATGGCGGTGGACCAGAAAAATTATTCGACATCATTGAGCGATTTGGCCCGTACATATCAGTCTGCATAGGCCGGAAAGAATGTTCACTAAACACCATATCGGGCCCAAGTCCATTAGCTGCAGGGAAGAACTCTTTTTGAGGAGCAAGATCGCTGCTGGAGTACATAATACTGATTCGGGGGTCATTGAAAAGTCTACCCTGCAATCCTTCCTTGGCACGGCGAGCTTCGTCCACACTTCTGAACTCCACAAAAGAGTAACTCCTCGAAGGAAAACTTTTGATTTTCTCAATCTCACCGAATAATATCATAGCATTGTGCAACATTTGTTCGTCAATCTGAAGCGATGGAGGGTAACCTATCCACAAAACTTTGCTTGGCAATCCATCTCCTTTTCGCCCTCCTGGAGCTTGTGAATACTACACAATCAAACATGATTTCATAAGTAAAAAAAAAAAAACTGACACCATAAGAGTTTTCAAGCATACGAAGAAAATTGGCAAGACATAAGCGTCAGATATATAAAAAGAAAACTAACCGGCACCTGCGGTCTTTTATGAATAGGATGAAAATCAGCAGGGGCCATCCTGCCCTGAAATTGCCCATCTCTGGAGTCTGGCCACTGATCCTGCAGAATCGTAAGCATAATAAACATAAGCTCTTCTCCAATTTAGCATTATAGTTTAATTCATACATCCATCTCGTGAGACAAAAAACGACACCGCATACAACTACTTACCCTTCTTGAAGCTTGTGATCGAAGATAATCCACACGTATCTGCTCACCACCCATACGCTTACCGTTCATGATTCTCAATGCTTGGGAAGCATCTTCTATGTTGAAATACTCAATGAATGCAGTATTTCTATCTCGAAGGAACTTGAAGTCCTCAATTCTGCCGAACTTCAGGAATTCCTGTTCTAGAAATTCCTTTGTAATAGAAGGGCTGATTCCACCCACCCATAGATGCTTACAAGGTTTTGCCTGAGAAAAAATTATTTATAAGAACCCGAAAAAAAAAATGATTTGCTAATGAATCATGATCTCTTTCTTCTTTATTTTATTTTTTAAGATATAAGGCCTTGATATTTAGCACATGCAGAGTGTGTCATCTTCAGTTCATTTGCTTTCACCTATACTTTGACCAATTAAGCATCTCAAGATCTTAATTTTGTTTTCATGTTCAGTATAATTGTGGTTCCAATATCATCCTAGCAAAGTAAAATTGAAAATGTTAATTTCTTGACATCAAAATGTTTGAGAGACGTTCTTTACTGTCGTTCGAAACAGAGAGTTTCCTTACTATAGCCATCTGGGACCCTAGATCCAATCAATTCCATCGCTATTTGCTCGGAAAGAGTACAATATTTAAACGAATAGCCTCGTGATAGTGGTAACTTTGTTGCTGATTTTTTTTATTAATCAAGAAAATTAAGATGTAATACTAATAAAACAAGGAAGCCGAACTACAATGTTAAAAACTTCCGTATCACAATGAACTTGTTCGAACATCGTTGATAATCCTAGTTCAGAAGTTACTTCAATGATGGCATCCAAATTTGCACTTGGGTAATTTGTCATTTATTTACACCACTACGAGTTACAAACCGCAGCTTAGAGAAATGATCTTTCTCGGAAAAATCATTCAGAGATGACTCGTAAACAAGAGGTCGCAAAGGGTGATTAAACGCAGCGGATCGCCCATTTTATAATACTTACCCAGAATTTGATATTGATTTAGCAAGTGTAGTCAATAATTCGCAAATCCATAGATTAGATTAGATTTACTACTCGACGGTTTTGAAGATTCGAAAGCTCTAATTTAGCTTTCTAAAGAAAATTCTATGGCAGAATCTTCTTGGATTTCTATCTAACAAAGTTCACAAAATTGTAATTCTCTTCAGAGGAGAGAAGGGGCGTAATTCAACCATAATAGTAGCAATTAAATAAGCGAAACCAACCGAATTCATAGAAACTGGAGTTTCGAAATAAAAAATTCAACATAGAGAAACTGAATCGCAAAAGGCTACAGATTTCATCCCAGAGACGAGAACGAACCGGTCGCGCGAACTCGATTTTGATGGCGAATCCGCGGATGAGCGTGCCTTGCAGGGCCTCCTTGGCGGCCTTGGCGTCCTCAACGCGCTTGAAGAAGACGAAGGCGTAGCTCCGCGACGAGTAGGTCGTGACGCTGTCGAGCGCGCCGAACCGCGCGAAGACGTTCATGAGCTCGCCGTCGGTGACGTCGGTGGCGAGGTTCCCGACCCAGAGGTTGTTCGACGGCGTCTCCACGTCGTCCTGCTTGCTGAACTTCGCCGGACGCGCCATTCCCCGTCGGCGAGGATTCGATTCGGCGGCGGTTAACGAGAAATCGCCGGACGGAGACTCTCGATTCGATTCGATTGAATTGGATTGGATTCGAATCGGCAAAGTTTGGAGAATTAGGGTTTGATGAGAAAAGGAGGGAAATACGAGGAGCTCTGAAAATGGATATGCTTTTGGATTTATCATGAATTTTGTGCTATTTATTTTCTATTTTAAATAAATAAAATAAAAAATATATATTCGATTCGACATTTTAACCGGTTCGAACTCGAACTCGAACTGTCTTTTGCTAAAAAAAATATATAAATAACTTTTTTAAGAAATATTTGCGGTAGCCGGCAAGGATAGTTTTTAGGTAAACTAAAGAAATCGTTAATCGAAATATTTTTTTTATTGAAAATCGATTAAACTGCAAATTGTTTTAAATTGATTAAAGCCGAATGTATTAAAAAAATATTGATATGAAAACCGCAACCGCATATCTGTTTATACGTTTTATTACTAAATCCTATTTTTTTCATTATTTCGGTTATATTGTCATACTTAACACGATCTCGAAAATAAATTGTTATCCACTCTTGTGTTCAACACTTATTTATTTAGCGATACATGTTTAATGATGATGTTGTGGATGGTAAAAACTTGGAACTTATAACAAAGAAACAATAGTATAGAACTTGTTTTAATTAGTCGTGTTTCGAGTTGATAATTTTGTCACCGCGAGGGGAAGAAAATAGACACTTGAATATGGAAATTGAAATTAATATTAGTCTCATTTATACTGATAATCACTCAAGAAGAGTTGATATATATATACATATATATATATGCGATAATAGCGACATAAGTCCTCAACCTTTACTCAACTGGGGCGGTATAGCCCCAACCCCATTTAATAGCGGTATAAGTACCAAAAGATGATTTCCGTCCATATTTGACTAACGGAAGTAGTCAACGTTTGCGTGGTCAGCTTCTCATCAACATGGACGCCACGTAATCCGACATGTCACCATACACGTCATCCTCGCGTCATCAAATTTAATGCAATCGCCATTAATGTTGCATTAAATTTGATGAGGCGAGGATGACATGTATGGTGACATGTCGGATTACGTGGTGTCCACGTTGACGAGAAGCTGACCACGCAAACGTTGACTATTTCCATTAGTCAAATATGAACGGAAATCATATTTTGGTACTTATACCGCTATTAAATGAGGTTGGGGCTATGCCACCCCAGTTGAGTAAAGGTTGAGGACTTATGCCGCTATTATCCCTATATATATATATATATATATATCAAACTTTTATGCTCCAATCCTAGAAGGATATTTAGATTGAAATATGATATTAACATGTTACTCGAATCCGAAGGAAATAATGAAATTTCAAAGAGCAAATAATTAAATAGTCATATTAAGGAGACAGGTTTTCCTGAAGAAACCATAGACATAACTATTCCAAAATCATAGTAGATTATGAGGTACCTGGAATTGAATATAAATGAACTCGAAAGTTGTGTTATTATATTGAATAAATGAGATCGGGAGTTATTAGAAATTGTCGACAACATATGTACATACAAATTAGCGCTATATAAATAGAAAAGAAATATAGAAGATCTTGACTTAGTTTGGCCAAATATGAAGACACGATATTGGACAAGTAATCCAAAGATTTTGAAAGTGGGCATGCCAGTGGGGTACAAAGATATATGCGAAGTTATATTCAATTAAATTTATGTGAACATTTTGCGAATCTTGGCATTTAATGTCCTTTAGTGTTGGATATAGTATATATGGCGGTATTAAGTTTATAATATGCGTCTCACAAATATGATCACAATGACTTATGAATTATGTATTCTTAATGGATCCCAAAGACCTAAAGAATTAAAAAATCCTAGGATATGTATCAGAGAATTAGTTAAATGCTAAAGATTAATTTGTAGAGAGTGTCCTAGTTACTCTTTCTACATGCATATCTACATGCATAAGTTTTAATATTTAGAAGCTTCGACGAAAATTTATTATAAGTTTTATGAAGAATGCAAGCCATAAGAATTCTTGAAGAATTTGTTGAGGCAATGTATTGATTGATAAATTTTGTAATGAGAATAAAAGAGTTAGTAGAACTCTACACGATTTAGAAATATTCATTGAGTACCCAATGATTATGGTATTATGAAATATTTTGTTTTAAGTGATGAATCTATTACATTATAGTATCTTTGGAGTACTTGTGTTTTTATGTTGTTTTACAGGTTATCTATTACATAAGGAGCATTATTGGAGAATGAAGTATATCATTAGAAAATTCTCTCAGTTCACGGAAAAATGCTTTCAATAAAGTGAAAGATTCTATTCAAGCAATTATTTGGCGGATTTGCTCACTGAGACCGGCTCACAAGATTGGAATGATACAACTCTGAGAAGTCAAATGTTCTTGTCATCAGGGGGAGTAGTATGTGTTATACTCTTTTTCCTTTACCAAAGTTTTATCCCACATTGGGTTTTCTTGGAAAGGTTTTAACGAGGCAACTTAAATTCTATTATGTGTATTACGATGACATTGACATCCAAGGAGGAGTGTTATAAATACCAAGATTTGGTGGATGTCAATATTAGAGAGTCAACTATAGTCAAGGTTTAAAATGCCGCTTGCCGTTTTCGTTTCGAATTTTTTGTTTTACGGATATATCGCTTGCCGATGGGTATGTCGATGGGCAAATGGTAAAAAAAGGGCATGTCGTTTACCGGATTTATCGCATTTTTCGAATGGGCATACCGCTTGCCGATGGATATGCCGACGGATATTCTGTAAAAAATATTTGAGTATTTAAGCATGATATTTATATAGGTTCAAAACTACATATTTAATAAATACAAGACATAATTGTATACAACAAAACACATTTGTAACTTAAATATGTAGGTGAAATGTATAATGTAAAATCACATTATTAGTTGAAGTGTATAATATTAAGTCAAATTATTATGTGAAGTGAATATGTTAAGTGTGTTATAATAAGTGAATATGCATGTAAATTGTGTATGTATGTTAACAAATTTATTATTAGTTGAAGAATATAGTATTATATATTAAGTGTATATGTATGTTAAGTGTATAATATTATTTGAAGTGTATAATATTAAGTTAATTTATTAGGTGAAGTGTATGTTAAGTGTGAAAGTGTGATATTAGTTGAATAACAAAAGTCCCACATTGATAGATGATAAGAGTTTGGTGATGTTTATATACCAAATATTATGGACAAGGGCTTGGGCCCTTAGGGTCATAGGATTTTGCGGATGGGGGAGGACTCAGACAAATGTACTACCACACGCGCGCGCCGCCGCCGGCCGGCCCGGGACGGGGGCAAAAGTTTAATTGGTATTTTTGCCGAAATCTACCAATAGTTTAATTTTTTTCGAAATTCTAGTCATTTTTCGCCAGTTTTATGAGTAAAAACGAAAAACGACATTCCTTCGGCGTGCCCATTCGAATTTCGCGGCATTTGGGAAAACGACAGCGACAGGGCACGGATGTCGTTTCGGTAGTCTCCGGAAAACGAAAATCGGCGCGATTTTCGAGCGAAATTCTCGAAATTTGACACCTTGACTATAGTCACGAATTGTAATATTCCCATTGTAATATTCTCATTTATTATGTTTCCTATTATGTATCTCCCTCAGCCCTGTAAATAGAAGTTTTCGGTGCTCATTGTAACTCACTCTCAAGGCAATAATACTCTCTATTTCCCTCTCTCGCAATCTCTTTTGTTTGTAGTTTATAACAAAAATAAATATTTACTTAATTTATTTATTTATTTTTTCTACATTTCCCTTGTGAACCCTTTGAAAAATATATCTAAAATTTTATGACGAATCAAAAGCACACATTTATAACAATGAGAATTGAGTCTTAGTAAATTATTCATCAAAATACCCAAACTCAAGGTTCCAAATGCCACAAAATGGCAAACGCATTGCAAGTTTAATTTACAGGTATACCTCGAGCTCAATGAGTTGATCGATGGGATTTCATAAGATTTTTAGTAAGCTGATGAATAGACCACAAAACTGATATGGTTTACCGTACATATTCTTATAACAGTACTAGAAAGAGATATATTAGTGAGGTATGTAAGTTTTATAAATAAATTTAAGTAACAAATTATAAAGTTTTGGCCTTTGGGGTTTATATGAGTTTATAAGGGTTATTATGCAATTTTATGTGGTTTACTTGCATTTTTATTTTTATTTGCGATTTTAGTAAAATAACAATCTAGTGTGGCATTATACGAGTAAAATGACGTATTTTACAACGTGATCAAGATTCATAATACAAATCACATCATTACACCATCAAATCAATTCTCATGTGAGAATTCTTAGGCGATAAACAATGTAAAATAATATGATATATAATTAAGTGATTTATATTATAATATGATCATATTAACAAAATCAATGAAGACAAACAAGAAGGGCAAATCCATAAACTGTGTCTCGAACCATTTAAAAGTTTAGAACCATTTATTTATTTATTAATGAATGGCCATCTTCACAAAAAGAAAGAATATTTATTCCCATGTTACTTAAGACTAGAGTGCACTTTATATATATATATATATGAGTACCGAGCAAGGATTTTGAATACCGTTTTTGCCGATAAATCGTTTGCCGTTATCGACGGATTAATCGATTGCCGATGGATTTATCGATGGAAAACCTATAAAATTTATCGTTTGCCGTTACCGAAACTTATCGAACTTATCGATGGATTAATTGGTTATCGATAGATTTATCGATGGAAAACTTATAAAATATTTTCATATATATTTTCATACATAAATATTTTCATAACATAAAACTAAATGTACTTTTTCTGCAATAATTGAAAAACGTCAAATTACAAAACAAATAATTTCAGAATCACAGTATCAGAATTATATACAATGATACGAAATGAAGTTACATATAAAAAATGAAAAAATAGCTCAATTTAAGCAATTTCCAAAAATATTTACTTTTGCCGCAATAAGGTTGCAATTCGGGAAAACGTCAAATTAAAAAATAATTATTTCAACCTCACATTTTATAAGTTATACAAAATCTTATAAAATGATTCGATTTTCGCGATAATCGAGCGATAATCGAACGATTAATCGCTGAAAACCACTTCTCGATAACTTATCTCCTCTAATCGTTATATTTTTATACTTATCGCGATTTTTCTATTCGAAAAGCAAGTTACTTATCTATCAAACTTATCAAGTGTATTTTCTCGAAAAGCAAGCTACTTTTTGGTCAAAAACGATAAATCAACCTTGGAATAAATTTTTCTTTTTTTTGCGGCAGAAGTTCCAACTTCTTTTAATTTCGAAATTTAATGTATTTTTAGGGTTTTTTTTAGTAGATCTTTAGTGTTTTGATGTTTAAATGTTGTATATGTATGAATCATGTCAATTTTTCACATTTTTATTCTATATTTGTAGTAGTTACTTAGAAAGCTACTAGGTTGAATGAAAGTTAAACTTTGAGTTTCATATTAGTTTAATTATACATTTTACGTTTTGAATCAAATGTTGTTGTTGAAATTGTTTTTTTTTTTTTTTAAAGTATATGATGGAATATAGATGAATCAAGATGGTTTGTGTGATTTTTATTGAATTTTTGCAGATTTTGGTTAAATTTAAGGGTTTATGCAAATTATTTCTAATCGCGACAAAAGTACCAATTTTCCTAAAAATATTGAATTTGAGATATATTTTTTTTTTCTGTAATTTCATTTTGTAACATTGTATATAATTAGGAAACTATTAGTTTGACATAATTATTTTTGTAATTGATGTCTTTCTGAATTATGACCTTATTGCGGCAAAAGTACATATTTTTGAAAATTAGTTAAGTTAAGCTAGTTAGTCTATTTTTTTTTTATGTAAAATCATTTTATAACATTGTATATAACTTAGAAAATTTGAGATTGACATAATTATTTCTAATTCAACATTTTCCCGAATTGCAACCTTATTGCGGGAAAAGTAAATATTTTTTTTTTGAAATTGGTCAAATTGAGCTATTTCTTCGTTTTTTTTATGTAACTTTATTTTGTAACATTTTATATAATTCTGATACTGTGATTCTGACATAATTTGTTTTGTAATTTGACGTTTTTCAATTATTAAGGAAAATATACATTTAGTATTTTATGTTATAAAAAAAATATTTTATGTATGAATATATATATATGAAAATATTTTATAAGTTTTCCATCGATAAATCTATCGATAAGCGATTAATCCATCGATAAGTTCGATAAGTTTCGGTAACGGCAAACGATAAATTTTATAGGTTTTCCATCGATAAATTCATCGGCAAACGATTACTCCGTCAATAACGGCAAACGATTTATCGGCAAAAACGGCATTCAAATCCTTGTATCAAACTATTGAGTACGCTATGCGCAGTTAAGAAAAACTACATGGTCGTTGTCCAAGCTATGCGCAGTAAAATCAACATGTGTTCGTTTTTGACTTCTGTAATAGGGTTACAATGACCCTTTTGTTCGAGTTAGAGGATGTTGTAATCTATTTTGTCGGACAATAAGTAAATGTGGTTGCACATGAACTTAGCTCGCGCCTCATGTTTTTACCATGATTGTACCATGTGGCCATTTTTAGCGGATAATTTCTTCTTTAAAAATAAATAAAAAGTTCGTAGTAAACAATTGTGAGAGAAGAGAAAATTAATCGAAAACGACAGAGTTTTAATGTTAGCGAGTTTTGCCGCTATTCTTAATAATCATTTATGTATGTATGCTCGATGTGGACGGAATTGATGTCACTTTCTAACAACCTTGATCAAAAGAGAATTTCTGAATCCATAGAATAACGACCCACCTCATTTTTGGACCCCACTTTCCTCTACCTAAATCCTACTCACAGATACAATTTTTCTTTTTCAATCTCTCATTAAATTTATATTAAATAAAGAAAACAAAATTAAATAATTAAGAGGAAGGAAAAAAACATATTGTGAAGTCAAAACACATTGGAAAGTTCATTCTTTTCACATTCGAACAAGGATATGAAGACAAAATGAAGCAGTCTTGGGCCTTTTTTGTACTGGTTTTAAAAGTTGCGGGGTGAAAGTAGCATTTTCCAAAAGTTGGAGTGCAAGAAAAAATATTTAATGATTCCCCGCCAAACCTCACGATCTCAATAAACTGAAAAAGCACCTTTTTCTTTCATTTTCTTTCACTTTCTCGGGAAAATACAGAGAGAGAATGGTGGTCGGCGACGAGAACGACGACGATATCCTCCGGGAATCGTTCCACGGGAGCCGGACGTGCGTGGTTCTCGGCGGTCGAGGCTTCATCGGGCGATCACTCGTGCTCAGGCTTCTCCACCTCCGCAACTGGATCGTCCGAGTCGCCGATTCCGCTCACTCGCTCCGCCTCGACCCGCCCGAGCAAGACTCGCCCCTCCCCGACGCTCTCGCCTCCGGCCGCGCCTCCTTTCACCACGTCGATGTCGGCGACAAGTCTCTGCTCGTCGATGGTGATTTCGTTTCCCAGCAATCGCGTTTTAGAATTTCTTTTTCCCGTTCGATCCAGTTTTGATCTGCAGAGTTCAGTTCAATTTTCAGTAGAATTGGACATTTGAAGTTACATCAGGATCATCAACCTCTTACGATTCTTCATTTCATTTTTCGCTTTCGCGTTCTATCTCGAAATGAAAAATTGAAATTGTTTTATTGCCATTGTGATTAGATTGAGAATATGTCTGGTTGCTTTTTCAATTGTGTAAGTTTTCGAAGAACGAAACAAAGGAGAAAGCTTTGGAAAAAGCAGTGTCACTGAGTTTTAGTTCTGAAAAAGGTGGAAAATTATGAAGAGAAGCTAACTTTGGATATGCACATTTCTTTGATTGTTTTGTAGCTCTTCAAGGTTCGTGTGTCGTGTTCTATATTGATGACGATCTATACACCGACGACTTTTATCTAAACTACATGAGGATTGTTCAAGGTAAGCATGGCATATGGAGATTGGTTTCAGATTTGCATTAAAATAATATGTGAAGTCGAATGATGATATTTTGAACTTATGCTTTTTTAGGTGCAAAAAATGTCATAAACGCTTGTCGTGAGTGTAAAGTTAGAAGGCTAATATATAATAGTTCCAGTGATGTAGTTTGCGACGGCTTACACGATATACTCAACGGAGATGAATCATTACCATACCCGCAGAGAGTATGTAATTACATTTACATTTTCATGTGTTCAGTTGAGCATTCGTTAACTTTCGGATCAATGTTGCTATGCTTCGTTTGTTACAGTTCGAACGCAGCTTTAACGAACTCAAGGCCGAAGCAGAAGCACTTATCCTGTTTGCGAACAGCATTGATGGCCTTTTGACATGTGCAATTCGTCCTTGTAATGTTTTTGGACCCGGAGACACAGATCTCGTGCCGTTTATTGTGAACTTGGCTAGATCCAGTTTGACTAAGGTTTGAACTCAGTCTTTTGTTCCATTTTATTTACTTTTCTGAAAACTCTTTGAACATTACATGATAAGAGCATCTGAATCTGATCTAATAATATATCACTAAATGTATAGTCACGTAACATGTCAAACTAGGCTATGTCTTCATCATTGGTCTTATTGTTTCTTCTTGCTCTTTAAATTGTTTGCAATCTTTTTCCTTCGGCACTCAAAGTTGCTTCTACAAATATTATTTTTCTTAAAGTAACAAGGTTGTCGTTTCAGATTGCTCTAGGAAGTGGTGTAAACATTTCAGAATTTACCTTTGTTGAGAATGTCGCTCATGCCCATATATGTGCGGAGGAATCTCTAGATTTTCAGACGGCTTTTGTAGCTGGAAAGGTACTTGAGCTCTTGATCTCTTGATCTTTGCATATTTTGTAGGCTTTTTGTCTTGTGCCTCAACTAAGGACTTTTTTTAACTATGCCCCATCATTGATTTGTAGGCTTTTTTCATATCTAATCTTGATCCAATGAACTTCCGGGACTTTTCATTCCTTATAATAGGAGGCTTGGGCTATCAAAGGTAAGCAATCTCTATCCTGTAGGTGGAGTTGTTGAACATTTTTCTCACGAGTGCTGTTTTATTGACATTGATATTCTGATAGGAACCAATACCAAAACGTAATGTTAAGAACATGTAAGCCGACGGTATTCACCAAGGCGATGATCACCGGCTACTTTATTGCTATAAATGAAATAAACAATCGAATGTTCATTTAAGAACAATGTCAAAGCTCTCCAAAAGATGTCTTGAGTCAATGGACAAAAAAACAAACATGCCTCCTCCACTAGACGTAGGTGCCTAAAGGAACACATACCATATCGATATAAATAACGATCAGCATCAGTTTATACTAATCTTGAGCCTTCCTCTTCTTTCGATAACACGTAATTATTGCAGATGTATCATGCTCAGAACTGCTCGTGTATATTTTACATTCTTTGCACCTAAGTTGATTTTGTTTTGATTGCAGACCAGTACTTAAACTTCCCGGAAGCATGGTATGGCATATTATCGTGTTCATGAAGTGGATGCACAGAAAATGGGGCTTTTCTAAACTCAACCATTTTGTGTGTCGTTATAGTCAACTAGCATTAAATTCCGCAACTTTCAGTTGTTCGGAAGCTCAGAAACATTTTGGATACGCACCAGTGGTCTCCCTTAAGGTAGGCTATGTTCATGCATTTGGGGTCTTATCACTTATGTTCATCTTTGATCATAATCAGGTTACTTGAGACTTGAGAGTCTCTGATTTATAATTTTAAATAGATGGATAATATGCCTCAGTAATGATTTTTGTGGTTGAATTACTTGAGAGTCTCTTTTTTTCTATGTTTTTTTTTTTTGTTAATTATATATCATGTGCCATCTCTTCTTAGAATTTGATTTAGTACTATTTTTTGTGTCAAGTAAACTCTGATGTTAAATGTTGCTAATGGCATAAATTTTTACGAATATAACTCCGCAAAAATAGTGTTTAGTGTTAGAAAATTATAGTAATATCAAAAGCTACACGCTATTGAATTTTGTTGGGTACAGACTGAGTTTGCCTGTTGCTGAACATGCAGGAAGGTGTTTTACTGACTATCAAATCATTTCCTTATTTAGCAAATGACATGTCCTACTCGAGATACATTGATTGTGACAAACCATCAAAAGTCGAACAACTTTTAGGCGGTGGAAACGGTGCGATTTTAAGAATTCCTCGCAAGTTTAATGCATAGTTCTATTGTTCATTCAATCCGGAACGTTTGAGATTGAATCATTTTTTTTATTACAGTTGCAGAAATACTGCTTTGGCGTGACGAGAAGAGATCATTTGCCTGTTTCATAGCTTCCGTTCTTATGTTTCAATGGTTTTTCCTTTCTGGAAGAACATTTGCCTCGTCTTTAGCCAAGCTTTGCCTGCTTCTCTTGTCTGTTCTTTTCGGATATGGCTTTCTACCTTCAAACATGTAAGTCTCAATCTCCCTTTTTTCATAACTATGTGCTCATAATTTTTTCTCAGTGTCCTATGTTTGAGATGTCCAAAAGCTTCGTTATCATTCCTTTATATTGTCTTACCCATGTTTTTTCCACCTCTTTGAATTCCTCTTTCAGTATTATTTTTTTAATTGTTTACCTGTAAGATTATTTATTAGGATGTAATTTCTCTGATTGGTGATTATAATCATTCTTAAAATCCACTCATTATAAATGCTGTAAAATGTTACAACACTATTACCTGTTCTTAGAGGGTTTTGACTGAGACAAAATCCGAGTATTGATAAACCCGTTGCCTCTGAAACATGCTTACTATGTTATATTTATTGTTCTGGAACTTATGTTAATGTGATAGCAATAATTTTCCGGACCACTTAGCTACAAGGCTTCTTGTTTTTCGTCATGATTGATTTTACTCTAAAGCAAATCAGTTACATTATGTCTTGGTTTTGGCTTTCGATGTCATCGGCAGATTTGGCTTCCCCGTTAGGAGGATATGTTTGTCTTGTTTTGAGATTTCTGAAGTGGCGGTGAAAGACACGGCTACGGAGGTTGTGCGAATTTGGAACAGGGGATTTCACTGTATAAGCTCTTTGGCACAAAATCAGGATTGGGCAAATTTCTTGAAGGTATGAACTTGCGATATTCCAATGTTTGTTATTTTATATTGGAAATTGCATACAAGTGTTAATTTATGCCAATCCTGTCTTTTTTCTCTTTCTTTTTAACACTTTCTATCCACAATATCTAGAGCAAGTAAGAAAAAAATATATGAAAGACCGATAACAATTTCACTTGGTTGGAACACATTAAAAAAATTATTCGTTTTATACGTTGTGTAGCACTTAAAAACCTAAGTTTTTATATTTTTACAACAAAAAAAATACGCGATGATACATTTTTTTTGCTCCGTCATGACATGTGTGGCATTCCAGATTGCATTCGACCGAGGGTTTAGTAATGGAGCCACAAAAATGAAATGTTAAGTATTTTTGCCGTAAAAAAGGCTTAGATATTTAAGTTTTACAAATCGTATAAATTAACCCTAAATTTTATTGTAAACTGTTTCTAATATATTTCATTATTCTGTACCGTGCTACTTGTAGTAATTAATTTCGACTATTTATGCAGGTTTCAGCTTTGCTGTACTTACTAAAAGTTTCATCACAGTCCTTGACAACGGTCGTTGGGATCGGTAAGCAAGCATGTTATAAGTCGGATTTTTCGGAATTGGATTTCTTATTCTCTTACGCCATGTCAAAAAAATCTGATAAAATTGCAGCGCTCGTGTTCTCCTTCACCGCATTTTTTATTTACGAGCAATACGAAACGGAAATAGACAGAGTAGCAGCATTCATTTTCCAGACTACAGAGGAACTAGCCGACGTGTTGAAACAAAACTTACCTCATTCCGTGACATCAACTCTATCCAACAACAGGTTCGCTCAAGAAGAGAAAAAGCGGAAAATTACGTAAAATAGTTCCCCGGCAATACCACATTTACTACTGCTAAAACCCAAATTATCCAGCATAACTATCAAAATGTCGTGACGAGTCGGAAACAAACAAAAAAAGATGGATTTTACAGAATGTGTTACATAAGACTCCCCGTCCGTGCTGCATAACTATTCTTACTTTGGTCGAAATTTACGCTAAAATGGAAATCGTGAAGTCGATGGGCTGCGGCGCCAAGCAACATGACAGCTATGGAGAAACGATTTTATGATTTATGTTCTGTTTGTTTTATTCTGAAGACACGTTTTGTAGATAGTTTTAAATCTATGAAATTGATTTTGTATTAATTAATATTCTAATTATTCCGTTTTCGACACTTGTTTTGGCCTAAAAAAATCCGGCTGCCCATGTAAATTGACGATTTTAAGGCTCCCCGATTATTAAATACCGACGGTTATTTTTTTCTTTAACCAACAATATACTCGGTAGTTATAATTTTACGATAAGTTAGAGAATATTTAATTTTATTAATAAAATATTATTATCATGTACTAGCTAGTGAATTAATAATATGAACTTTACAAACATAATTTGCGGAATATTATGTACAGATTGTTCAGCGCCAGTTTTACTGACGACCTTCCTTGAAAGGACCTGAATCATGCAATAGTTGCATTACAAGCTTAACCTGAGAAAAAAAAAAAACATAAATAAAAATCAGTGGAAGGAAACATTTGAAATAAAATGAAAAGAAAAACAGATGAAAATTTGAAAGAAAGTCGAGATTGTGTTTCCGAAATTTGAAAGCTCAACACAATATCAACATCGTATCCGCCCTCACTGCGGCATTCATTTGAGCTGTGGTACCGTATCGGTCGAGAAGTCCAAGTTTCAAAGAAAAGGGTCGTAACATTCGTTTGAAAATGGCAAATGGAGTACCTGAGCTGCTTCGCGTGTTAGAAAGTCTCGAATCGGCGGCCTGAACTCTTCATCCGTCAGGAAATGACAGCTGTACGTTACCACCGGCAGATAGCCTCTCTGGATTTTGTGCTCTCCCTGAGCCCCCGCCTCCACCGTCGCCAAATTCAATTCTATCGCTGCCTCAATTGCCTGCAAATTCCAACAATTGATAACCGTAGAGCTAAAATGACTACATCTTTTGTAGATTTTTGTGATAATCTCCGGAACTGGGGTACATTAGCCCCTGAAGAAAAAAAAAAGACACGGGTCTATGCCGCTTGAGTGGACCTGATGTAACCCGAGAGTCGATTAGTCTTGTCGTTTAGTGGGTTAAGTGTCATAATCGAGTGAATGTTGTTAAACGTGTTTAGAGAGTTAGTCGAGTCAATGTCGTTAATTGAGTCCATTAGGTTGTAAGCTCCTTTCCCTATATAAAAGAGTTCATGTAATGAGATTGGTAGCCAAGAACCAGATCACAAGACTTAGTCTCTCAAGAGGAGAGATTAAGTTTTGTGAAGGTTGGCCTTTGTGTTCAATCGTGTTCATCGTGTGTTCGTGTGTGTTCGTTGTGTGCGTGTTCGTGATTCCGAGAGTGCCGATCTTGGATCGTAACAGGACCTTGGGTACATTCGCCACTATCAAACCTAGTCTTAATTTAGTAGTCTTAACATAAACGAACCTGGTAATAGCAAGCTTCGAAGTGTAAACTGGGGTAGTGTGTCCACGGGTGACATCCCCAAAGGCGACCAAATAAAGTATCTCCTCCGATAAGATTAAGAGCTCCTGCGACAAGCTCCCCGCTATCTTCGGCCAGAACGAGCACGACCTTATCTCCCATCTTTGGTGCCATGATATGAAAGAATTCCCTAGTTAGGTAAGCATTTCCCCACCTGTATAGACCAATCAACGCGGCGTTTAGCATAATCGAACATTTGTCAGATAAAATAAATAAACGCTCAAAGAAACAGAAGAGGAACAACGATGTTACTGAACTTGTTGTCCGTGGTGTTTCTGTAGAACTCGTAGAAGGAATCCCAGTGCCGAGGCTATTATGGGAAAACACAGAAGGGAAAACGAAATGAGAGGAATTCCTAGGCATCAAAGCGACAAAGCCGAAAAACTAGTGAATATGAACTAAAAAATATCGCACGAGTCGAGAGGCTTTAAAAAACCAAGTATGTCGTCGGTTTTTAATGTTCTTTTTTCTTTTTCAAGTATATTATCCAAGAGACTCTGAGCAACTACCTTTATTTCGTCGCCACGGAGTCGCTTCATTGTCAAGTTCTGCTGCACAATCTGCATAGGCGAGCGAGTATATCAGATAACTTCCCTTTTACCATATTGCTTGGTTTAAAAACTTGATGCTCAAAAGATGCTTACCTTTTTCCGCTCTTGGCGAATATTTTTCCTTTTACTTTGCTTCATGTCCATCAAGAACTCATCAAAACTACACACCAATTGCAGGAATTATAAAGATGAAGCTAATAAACAGCAATTTCTACAAGAACTTTAAGGGAAAAGCTCTTGAGCCTTTTCTTTGAAAATTTCACATTATACAATGTTCATCGACCGTTCCGTGTATACGGTTAAAGCAAATCCTTCATCAATTTTGAGAAATAATCCAAGAAGTTGAAAATGGAGTGACGTATATGTTACTTACTTCTTATAATTACAGTTTTTCCAGTGGTATTGCATTCCAATCCTTTGAAGAAAATCCATTTCGCCCAGTTTGCACCACTCGTTTTCAGATGGGAAAGTTATGTGCAACGATGAAAACTGAGACTGCAAGACATAGGAGGCATAAGAAGATATAACCGGTTATGAAACAAAACAAATAAAATCTTTCGCAATATGTGAATATTGCTGAGTTGGGAATGTGTATAGCAGAAATAAATAGAAGTGCGTTGCAATTGCGTTCTATGAATTAACTCGTCCTCGTGGAAACAGCCTCGGGAAGTTTATTATTTCCGAATTAGCCTAAGCTTATAAAAAGGTAGTAATCGATTATTAATTTAATTCAATAAGAAGGAAATGCCTTTTTCTCTCCATACCTTGGTGGTTAGATCCTTAAGAGCAGAGACCATAACTTCGAACACTTGATCTCTGATTAAGGTATTACGGAGTAATATCCTCGGACCAGAAACCGGAGTAAACGGCACACAAGATTGTAACTTGGGATAGTATCTTGACCCGTAACTACGGTATGCATCGGCCCACGAATGATCGAAAACAAATTCACCATAAGAATGGCTGTATCCAAAACAAACAAAGAGGCGGAAAATTAGAAAAGGAATCTAAAATTAGCCTTTGAACCGAGCAAAATATTCAAAGGGGTTTACTAATTGAGTACAAAACCTTTTAAGATAGAGCGGAACAACACCTATAATATTTTTATTTTCATCCTTAGCAATGAGATGAGTTGGCGCCCATCCTGTTTCCTGGGAATGAAGTCGGTGATTGAGCATTCGAAGCAGAGACGGAAAATATGGTACAAAGAAAGCAACTAAACTACATTCAACGAGCGGTGTTCCGAACTATATAATTCTGAGACATTTATAAAGATTCTCATAGTGTGATTCTAGACCGAAAAGCTAAACACCATTCCGGTCATTTTTCATCCCAAAAAATAACCCGAAACCAATTTGGATTTTTTTACGAAGCTTAATGTTATCTTTCTTCGACTTCCTAATGAACTGGAGAACATTAATTACTATTTAATTTCGCTGAGCTTCAAAAATATCCCCTTTCCATAATAAGCCACTAAGACAACAAATTAACGAAATTTCATAAGAATAAGAGCGTCAAAAGACTAAATAACGGAGACAATATGCTCTCAAACCAGAAAAGGCAAGACCCAATATAAGTTTTGCTCTTTAGACCTTCGCTGCTGAACCCGACTCTTCCAAGCTTGAAAGAAAACCGTGCAAAAGAAATGGGTTTAATTTTTCTGGGCCTGTTGCATCCAAAGCACAGGCGTCCCAGTCATCGGATGAGACTTCCGAGATGGAAGAAATAACTGAAAGCGAAATTACTTTCGGTATCACGTCATTTCCTGATATTCCCTGTAAGAAAGAAAAGTTACACGTAAACCGAAAACAAATCGTAGCAAGAGAACTCGTTAATCGGATAATGAGAAGTACCTCTTCTTCCCTTGAGCCTGTCAAAGCCGTATCACGGAGTGAAAATTCCATTTTTCGTGGCTCAACGACCTTCTTTGGTCCCCAAAACAGAGCCGTAATTCTGGCCACCTGAACTGAATTCCTTGCTACTCTGAATTGCGATCTTCCCTACATTTTCGGAATCAGATAAGAGTTTGAAAGAAAATATAATTCACCAACTAGCCAGGGTCAACACTGGTGGAAAACTCTCGTACGGGTTTCTAACGGCTATTCGCGAAACAGTTCCAATGGAATAAATAGACCCCTCGTGGATCTGTAGGCGCAAAAGGAGGGGCAAAGACAGTCTTTGGGGCCGAAAACAGTTCACGTCACCACATTTGCGACGTGTTCTACACGCTTCGTGTTTCGTTTTGTTGCGGGGATCAATCAATTTCTACAGCCCCAGGTGAAATTTTAAGATAAACACGTTCATAAATACTTCAACTACAAGTCTGGATAAGCAGTTTCTCCACTTAATTATTTAACAAAGAACAAGTTTTTTTTTTCTTTTTCGAGTGAACACAATAAGACATGACAAAATCTCAGTGTCAGCGAACCAGTTTGATTCCAACAAAATTCTCTAACAGTAATAAAGACAGCAGAAAAAGGGTTTTGAAGCTTGATAGTCAAAGCCCAGCATGGAGTTGAGTTCAATTGATTTTAGCAACGCAAATCCATGAACTTATAGAGAGAGAGAGAGAGAGAGAGAGAGAGATGGTACATACAGAGTGCGAAGAGGTGCCGAGAAATGGAGAGGGCTTCAAGCAACAGAAGCTCGCTGCGACTGCCATAGCCATGGCCAAGCGAGCTCGAGCTTTCTCTCTCTCTCTCGAATGGAAGCAAAACGTGGCAAAGTCTATGCCTTTGCTCTCCAAATTACTGGGTTTCTTATTCTCGTTGTATTAATTTATATTTACTGTGTTACATATAAGAACTATATCGATTAATTTGTCCATTTTTTTAGTTTAAAATAATAATAAATAGTATTAAATTAACATATATTATTATTATTTAAAAATTCAAGATTGAATACGGATAATTGCAGCAAAAGTAGTAATTTTTGACGAATTAAGGTGAGGAAAAATGACAAAAGTGTTCAAAGTCAACAAGTGCGAGGCTACAATTTTTTTTTTCCCGTGAAATTTAGATGAAAAAGATGTTAAATAGCTTGATGAACACATAAATGTGTATTTTAGACATGATTTGATAGCACTATACTAAAATAAACTAAAACAGTTGTGTAACCAGGGGCAAATCCACGGCCAAGCATCCGGCGGATCCACGGCCAATATACTAAAATTTATAGTTGTGTATTGAAGTAGATTCACGGTAGGTGTTGTATTTTTTAAGATAAACCTAGTGTATTGTTGAGAAACACATTAGATTTGCTCATCTATATAGTCTAATATAATATCAATAAGTTTTGCTAATTTTGGTTTAGGATAAGTTTTGATAGTTAGTTAGTTTAATTGCTTTACTTAATAATGTGATTTGTTGATATAGAAATTTAAACTAATAAACGGAGCATGGAGACACTAATAACGTCTTGTAAACGCACATAGAGCGGTGCATGCTAAAGTTTCGAGTTCATTAGCGATAAATACGTTATCAAACGATAAGATTAGAGAAAACTTCATCGATAATAATTTCTAACAGTAATGAGTATAAATGGTAACTTATCGAGAAGCCCCTAAAAACGAGTAATCGGTGGTAACTCGAGCAAACCGTGATAACATGGATAAGACAAAAATACCCTTGTTAAAAAAAAAAAAAAAAAAAACCATTAGCACTTATATTACGTGCAAAAATGGCGGGAACAAAAGACAAACTTTGATTCTCATTTCTGCTTCGTCTTCTCTCTCTCTCTGAGGCCTCCATTTCCCGCGGTTTTTTCTTCTTCCGTCGGGGCTCGATGTGGAGCACCGTTAGAGGCGTCGCCGAGTACGCGAAATCGGGGAGATCGTCGTGCAGGAAGTGCTCGGATGCCATCGAGAACGGGGCTCTGAGGCTGGGCTCGGTACTGCGAGACCCTCGAGGCGGCGAGATCATCCGGTGGCACCACGTGCCTTGCTTCACCTTCGGCTCCAACGAAGCGCAGGACATCGAAGGGTTCGATTCTCTAGAGGTAAGGTGTTGCAACATTCTACATTACTTTTTTTTTTCTCGTTTCACACAACCACATTGGAAGAAAGATAGAACAGAAAAAGGATTAAACTTTTTGTTTTGGGTTTCGTCAAATCTCAAAAGCTTCGAACTTTTTGTTTTGGGTTGAAACATATGGTCGTCAAGTCTCAAAAAGGTTTGAACTTTCTTGTTTTGGGGGTGAAAATGTTAAAATATGGTCTTCAAGTCTCAAAAGCTTTAAACTTTTTTGTATTGGGTTGAAAATTGAAAGAAAAAAAAAAGTGTGAATTTTATTTTCCATTGTTTGAATATTGCGTTTTCTGTTTGAGATTTCAGGATAGCGATCAAGAAGTTTTGAAGAAGTTGGTGGCTGCAATCCCTACTACTCAGACTGAGGTATGTATGAACAACCCTTGTGCTCTTTTTGATGGAAAACAATTACTGTTATTGTCAATTAAAATGGACCATCATTAAGTGTATAATGGTGATTGGTGTGTATGGTATATCATAATCGGCGTCGTAGTTAGTAATTATCAACAATTTATGTACAATTGTTGTATATTTCCTGTCCAATGAATTCGTAGAGCTAAGATTCTCCAATAAAGAAGTGTTTGTTGGTTAATTCTTTTGTGTGTATGTTCGTGGTTGTATCGGGTATCAGTGGTTCCGTTTTAGCCGACTTTGCTCGACAAAACCATTTTCTTTCTATAACAACTATCTACGGAAAAGAAAGAAGAAACCGTCAGACTTGCATGTATGTATAGAACATTACATATATTGATGTTATTCCAATACAAATTACAAATTACGTATTTCCCACGAAGAGCGCATCGTGAAACAACATGTCTTAAATTTAAATTGTCAAACAAATTTATGAATGAATGAAAATGGACCATAAATAAGTGTATAACGGTGACTGGTGTGTATGGTATATCATAATCGGCGATGTAGTTAGTAATTATCAACGATTTATGTACAATTGTTGTATATTTCCTGTCCAATGAATTCGTGATGTCCCTTCTGTTCGCTGTGTATTAACAAGCTATTATATTACGGCACGAAATGAAAAATGGACTTACCATGGTAGATTATTATCTAATAGTTATTTGGATTCTTAAGCTTATTTTTCTTAACTTCCATGTTTAATAGGTTACTGAAGAAGCAAATGAAGAAAAGGAATCAATGGAGAGGAAAACAAAGAATATAAAGGTATACGCCGATGACATGAGTACTTGTTTAGGAAGCTAAGAATTCTTCCCGTCTGAGATAGTATTTTTTACTAGATAAAAGGAAAAACGGACTTGAATTGTAGATTTTTTCTTAGGAATTGTTTTAGATTCTTAAGCTGTATTTCTAAGTTTAATCTCCATTCTTAATAGGTTACAAATAAAGATATAGATGATGAACGAGTTTCTTAAGCTGTATTTTTTACCATGGTTTTATTCGTGCCTTTGACGTTGCAGCTCGACTCTGCCAGAATAGTTGCCGAGTATGCAAAGTCAGGGCGATCAGCGTGCAGAAGGTGCAAGGAGACGATCAAAGGTGATGCCCTGAGGCTGGGCGTGGAAGGGCGTGGCCCTCGAGGCTTGGACATCTTGATGTGGCGCCACATGGCTTGCTTCACTTTCGAATCCGACTCAACCGTTTCAGTGCAGGACATTGAAGGGTTCGAATCACTCAAGGTGTGGTTAAGTTTGGAACATTTTGTTGATATTTTATTCGGGTAATATTGCAAAACTGTAGTCATTTAAAGGTTCAAGCTTTCGTCTTTGGGATACCCGACGTTTTCTTTTGCTTGAATATTCTCTTTCTTTTTGGATATTTCAGGAAAATGATCAAGAAGCCTTGAAGAAGTTGGTGGCTGCAGCCCATACAAGTCAGAACGAGGTGTGTCGGGAGTGACTTATAAACTTGTGCGCCTTTCGAAAGGAAAAAAATAACATTATTTTTAGAAGAAAATGGACAAGAATTGCGTGCATAATAGTCTCGTTGTCGGAGTTGTGGTTAGTAATTAGCATCAAATTATGGACTATTGCCTGCAATGCTCTATATTTTTAGTAATAAGCTTCTACTCCTTTTCTGTTTTTAGGACGCCTATAATCGTGTTTTTACACAGAACAAGAAAAATGGCTTGCATTTCTTAAGCTGATTTTCTAGATTTAATCTGAATTCTGTATAGGTTAAAGAAGATGGAGATGAAGAAAAAGAATCAATGGAATGGAACACGGAGAAAACAAAGGTATACTGATGACATTGTTATCATATATTAGCTTGGATTCTTAAGTTGATTTTCCGAATTTATTCTCGATTGTTACTAGGTTTCGATAAGCAGTGGAGATGAAGAAAACGAATCAACGGAGACGAACACGGTGCAAGAAGAGGTGTCTCCTGCTATTGTTTAGGAAGCGATTAAATGTTTTAATACTAAAGAAAAAAAGAGAGAAAAATGGTTTATCATGGTAGATTTTAGCAAGCTATTGTCTCGATTCTTAAGCTGATTTTCTGAATTTAATCTCGATTTCTAATAGCTCGTTGAAGATGGAGATGAAGAGAAAGAAAAAGAACCAATGGAGAGGAACACGGAGAAAGCAAAGGTAAAATGATTTATATGGTTTGGTGGACTTACTCGGGGTCCCTTGCTGTTGTTCAGGAAGCAAAAAATACTTCCCTTTCGGTATCGCGTTTTTACTAAAAGAGAGAAGCAAAACGGACTTATCACGGTGGATATTCCGGTCTTCTGTTTTTTAGGAAGCAAACAATGCTTCCCGTTAAATATAGTGTCTTTTACTACATAAATGGAATACCATGGTAGATTTTAGCTAAGAATTTATTTGGATTCTTAAAGCTTATTTTCTAAATTTAATCTCGATTCTTAATAGGTTATAAACAAGGATGGAGATGAAGAAAAAGCAAAAGAATCAACGGAGAAAAACACGAAGAAAGCAAAGGTATGGTGGAGTTCTTTTCGTTTTTTCTCATCCTGTTTAAGCGGGAACGTAAATATTGAAACGCCACAAACCTCTGGTGGACCGACTTTCAAAATTTCACTACATTTTTCGAAAGTAAAATAATTTCTGATAGTATACATGAAAATGCACAACAATTAAGCGTGAAGCGGTGCGTTTAGTATCTCAGTGTCGGAGTTGCGTTTTTACTCTTCAGCTACTTGCTGGTTTTCTTACTTGTTGTTTAAGTAATTCAAATAAAATGATATGGTATTACCGCCTGCAATCTAACTTCCGTTTGCGTTTTGCAGAAACACTCCGAAGCAAAAGGGTTAAAGAAGAAAAGACCGCACGAGGCTTTCGGCCCTTCGAACACCACCGGTGCATTGTCAATCGGCCCGCTAGAGGCAGCAGCTAGGTCTCACTTAGAGCTTCGACTTTCGCCTACGGGGTCCGGACAATTCGGTGTTGCGGAGGACAAAGGCCGAGGCAAAAGGAGAAGCTCGTCTGCGGTTGAAGAGACAATGCAGGTGGAATCAGGCCGTGAGTGTCGCGATCGGGTGTTGGCGCCAATCGGTTCCAAGAGTTGGGATGACCTGCTGTTCTACCGCGCCTTGGATCGGCTCAACACGCTGAAGGGCTCACTGGGAGTGGACGAGTACTTGGGGTTCGTGGACGTCATGGAGGGAAACCGAGGCAAGCAAAGATCGTTCGTATCCGTTTCCGACGATCTCGCAATCGCTTACGTGAAGCGCTCTCTTCAAACTTCTTAGCTTAAACTTGTCATTCTCTCTCTCACAAGTTCAAAACACAACACTCTTTGAGGTTGTTTTCAAGTACTTAGATTTAACATTATATAAAAATATTATTTTACCGAGTATTAATTTAACAAGCTAATTATTTATGTTTAGTATGTCATATCAATAACGGCGGAAGTATCCAATATTTTACATAATCGTGGTAAATGTCATATCATAATTTTTCAAATTTTCACTAGATTTCGTCCATATTTTTAAGAAAACATTAAAAACGGCACAACTAAGGAAAACCTCATATAGTAAAGAACTAAATACAACATTAACTAACGTCGAATGAAGTAAATTCCGTACCTTTGGGAACTTAATCCGCACTATTGAAAGCGTATAGCTACGCCGAAGTAATTAAAAGAAAAATTAGATACTTTTACCACAATTATTCCTCTTTTATAATCTATTTATTTTCTTCGTAATAAACCCAGAATCTGCATTCACCTTTGAGCTCGAGAGTGAGAGCTTCAATGGCGGAACTCAAAACCAGAGAGGAAGACGAAGACGAGACTCAGGCGATGGAGAAGGAGACCGCGACCAGGAAGGAGAAGAGGAAGGCGCTGAAGAAGGCGAAGAGGAAGGGGGCGAGGCGAGAGATGGCCGAGAAAGAGCGTCTCGAGGCGGAGGCGAGGCGCGACGACCCGGCGGAGCAGGCGAGGCTGAGCCTGGCGGAGCAGGAGGAGGCCGAGAGGTCTCGCCGGGAGAGGGACGAGTTCGAGGCTCGAGAGAGGGCTTGGCTCGCCGCCATGGAGGAGAGTCAGAGGAGGAAGGCCCTCGAGGAGGAGCGAAGAAGGAAGGCTCTCGATGACGATGATGAAGCTTCTCGGAGCAGTCAACAGGTTTGTCAGTTGATTTTTCCTGGTTCTAGTTCAGCCTCCGTGCTGAAATTGACATTGTTTTGGATCGATCGAAAGCCATTTCAGTACTCTGTTTGGATCATTAGCAAGTTTGGGAACATAGAACAGATTGAATTCAGCTCTCTGTGTTTCGGTTTTGGATCGAAAATCCAGTGGTTAGCCATTAAGATAGAGTATTCATTCATGATTCATGATTTTCTTTTGTATTCTTTTGGATGATTGGTTTTCATTGATTATAGTATGGTAACGGTATGAATATCTCGAAAATCGGTGTATTGTTCGAGTTGATCGGCTAATGGCTGCTCTTGTTCAAAATGTATGACAGTTGGAAAATGAAAACGACGAGGATGGCGATTGGGAGTACATAGAGGACGGACCGCCCGAGATTATCTGGCAAGGAAATGAGATAATATTAAAGAAGAAAAGGATCAAGGTTCCCAAGAAGAAAGATTCCGATAAATCGAGTTTGCATGAGGTCTGATCTTGATCTCGATACTTACTTTGTTCCTCCACGGTTTCATATTTTAATTTTACGTTTCTAACAGAATAAAGAGAGGCCTATATCAAACCCTTTTCCTCCGGAATCTGAAGCTCTTGCTGAGCAGAGAAGTTCTTCGGTATCTGGACGGGATTCGGTTGGAAGTATTGCACAACAAGTACCGAATTTCGGGACTGAGCAGGTTCACCTTCTTCAATCCTCTCGGTTCTCCACATATTTATTGTATTATTCTTGGTCTAACGTCACAAATCCCATTTATATTATGAAAGGAATGATATTTTAGCTTCGCTCTTAAATTCATGGTTTATGTTTTGGTTGTTCTTCTTCTCCTGAACAGTATTTTGCATAAATACCCCCTCATCGGGCGTGCTAGTGCTCAAATACCTCTTTCAATCTCATCACTTAGTTTCACTAGATTTTAACGGAATTAGTGTCAAATGCGTACTGTAGGCGTATATATGTGATTTGGCCCTAATTCATTAACCATTATCTTATAAATATTAAATACAAATTATTATTACAACATATATAAATTAAATGAAAACGAGTAACTGAATTAGGGCCAATATGAAAAAATACCACACGAAATGTATGCATTCAATGTAGATTCCGTTAGAAAAAAAGAAAAATCAGAAAAATAATTATCTTTAATTATTTACTTTTATTTCAGTAATTAATAAGAAGACATGTTCCTCTTCTGGGTGTATGGCAGGATAAAGCTCATTGTCCTTTCCATTTGAAGACTGGCGTTTGTCGGTTTGGTCAGCGTTGCAGCAGAGTTCACTTTTACCCTGAAAAGTCGTGCACTCTGCTTATGAAGAACATGTACAATGGGCCTGGCCTTGCCTGGGAGCAGGATGAAGGGCTTGAGGTCTGTTAGTGCTGCCTTTTCTGCTTTGTATCCTCATAATGGCCCTGCACAACCTCGTAATATCGACGTATTTCCATGACCATGAAATATAACATCAGATTGATTATCAACTTGTATTTGTTTCACAGATGATTGGCATTCAATATTCCTTTCATTTAGACACAATTACTATCAGCTGTCTGAAATTCATTATGCTCTGAAATCTTGCTCCTTAACCATCTATAGTTTTTTTTTCGGAATTTAAATATCGTTGGTGTATATGGAGCTGTTTGGATGATGATGAAGATCATAACTTCTAAAGGTTTGTCATATTTCTGGTATCAGCTCCAAGTGTGCAAATGTACAGACTAAGCAACTAATTTTTGACTTCCTCTCTAACAAGAACGGAAACTCTTTTCCATAAAAAAACGATAGTTAGGTAGTCATACTTTTCAAGACTGCGAACCATCAATCCCTTGAAACTATTTGGTTGGTTTTGCTTTCATGGAAGATATATAGCTCTTATTTTGTAACTTGACTAGCTTTATTTGTATCCCTGGTATCTCTTTGATCTTACTATAAGCTGATCTTTCTCTTTGAATGTTTGTTCTTTTTTATAACTCTGTTTACAGTATACTGATGAGGAGATTGAAAGGTGTTATGAAGAATTTTACGAGGACGTCCATACAGAGTTCTTGAAATTTGGTGAAATTATAAATTTCAAGGTTTGCAATTACTTTCTCGATAATAACCGCTTTGCAGGCATATAGATTATGCTCGTACATCTACCATCGTGAACGAGTGAAATATTTTTTCTTCTTTTACCAGTAGGTCTAATGTATGTACTAGGGAGAAGAGTTTTTTCTAATAAAAATGTAACGATAATGACATGCCAGGTGTGTAGAAACGGATCATTTCACTTACGAGGAAATGTGTATGTACACTTCAAATCATTGGATTCTGCTGTTCTTGCGTTTCAAACCCTCAATGCTCGCTACTTTGCTGGTAAACAGGTATTGGTGGATATCAATTCCTTCTAACAATTTTTTTTTTCTTTCACCTAGACAACTTTGATGCTCATTTACCTAATTTTGAATGGATATATCTTGGATTCTACATTTAAATATTATCACTTGTGAACCGTGTTCTCTTGATGTGCAACAAATTTATAGTATACCTTGACTCCGTTACCCCATCAACATGTTGTGTGCTTTCTTTCAGTCTGATTACTTGTGTTTCAATATCTATGATTTCTTGTATTCGTAATTTACATAATGATTTGCTTTGATGCCTGTTCCCGTAATCGACGGTCCTTTCCACAAGCTCTCAATCGATTAATGTTAATGTAAGTAGAGAGAACTCTGAAAGAACGTTGAAGCAGCCCAAAAAACAGAATAAACTGTCAACTTCGTGCCTGATAGCTTTGAAGTACTAAACGAGTTTCTAGGATCCGTACTTGCTTGTATAGTTTATTAACTATAACCTACTAGACCTTTATAAAAAAAAAAAAAATCATGGCATCATTTTGATTGTATCTTGCTTGTTGATGTCATGTATGTATACCGCCTTACTGGTTTTGTTTTGTTAATCTAGTTTGTTTTTCTTCAGGTAAATTGTGAATTTGTCAATGTGAGCAGATGGAAAATTGCAATATGTGGAGAGTATATGAAGACAAGGTTTAAGGTAAAGTTTATAGTTGCACGATTATTTTTCGTTAAAAAAATATAAAAGTATTGTGTACTTGTTTTCTCTCTCGTCTTGCTTCTCGACGGTACTTCTTATAGCTACTTTACAGACTTTCATTTGTTGATATTCATATAACCCTCTTGTTTTTATTGATTTTTCTATTTTGTGTGTGCA
The DNA here is from genome assembly GCA_954871525.1 of Parietaria judaica. Lineage (NCBI taxonomy): Eukaryota > Viridiplantae > Streptophyta > Magnoliopsida > Rosales > Urticaceae > Parietaria > Parietaria judaica. The sequence goes on from OX940872.1 coordinate 27,863,225, forward strand.
ACAGAGTTGTTCCCGTGGAACCGCATGCAATTTCATTCATTGCTTCCGCAATCCAGGCAATGATTATGAATGGGCTGATAGTGATAAACCACCTCCAAGATATTGGGTGAAAAATATGATTGCTTTATTCGGTTATTCTGATGATAGCGGATACGAGAGACATACATTACAAAAGAATTTGGATCATTGGAATAGCTCCGACAAGATCCCATCCGCTGATGCTGACAAGTCTGTGTCTATTCGTAACATGTCGAAAAACTTTCTGTTCTGGTGCCTGTTTGATTTGCTGAAAAATGGTTATGCCTTTGAATTTTAGGTATCGCTCGAGAAGATCGACATCCAGAGAGAAGAATTACTTGCACTACAAGAAAGAACATGCTCGGGGAAGTGATCAGCTTAGACGACACAGGAATGATGAGAGAGATAAAACCGATAATTCCCTTGATGGGAATGCTTATGAAGATGGTACGAATCCGAAAGACAGCCGTCAGAGGAAGAGACGAACTCATCACGCCGGTCGAGAGTTGCTTGATGATGAGAGAGAGAGAAGCCGGGACAGATTTCAGGATCGTGGAAGAAAAAGCTCGAGATGGAACTGTGAGGACAACAAGAGTGAATTTCACGATTCACAATCATGTGGAAGCTCAGAATATCAAAGACCAGAAAGGCTTGATGATCATGGAGATCGTGAGAGAGAAAACCGCAAAGCTAAAAGAGATCGTAGAGGTAAGGGGAGAGATGAGGAAGAAGACCATGGACGCCGGAAAAGCACTTCAAGACACAGTGATCGAAAAGGCCGCAAGAGAGGAAGACACAGTGCTGATAGAGAAGGTACTAAAAGAGACGGTGATGAATGGCTGGATAACGAGAAAGCAAAGCACTCTAAGGAATGCTCGAACGAAGTGTCGGATCCGTCAGATGACGAGGGTGAGCTGGCAAAAAGTTCAAATTCGAGAGACCGTTCTCGTAAAGAAATCGGCAGAACAGATTCGCTCGACCAGAGTTTGAGATCACAATGGAGCAATGATCCAAGCTGTTCAAGCGAGTACGACGAGCGACACCGGCCATATGATCTAGATTCCCGGCACATTTCCGGTGCAGAGATCACAATTTTGGACCGTTGGGAGCCTGAAACACACGGTTCTGTGTAAGCTTTTAGTCAGGAAGTTTCGTGCTTTAATTACGAAATGTAAATAATAACTACAAATGTCAAAAAGGTTTATTAGTGAAGGAGGATCTAATATCTATACCTTGGAATCTTGTAATGTACACAGGATTTTCGTGTTAGATACGATTATGTTGGTAAGGGGTGAAATCGGGATAATTTTTAAATAATAATAATAATAATAATAATAATGATCGCCTGATCGGATTTCTATTTTTTTATTATTTTTTTTAACAAAGCACCGGGTCAAGTGTCTATTCTATGCATCCATGCATTTTCTTTGCAGCTTTCTCAATTACTTAGATCGAGGATGGGATTAAACGATTTGAACACATTTTCAAAGTTTTTTTTTTTTTTTTGCATTGTTGTGGACTTCATCATCTACATGACTCCAAAAATTAATATATCGGTGATTGGATCTCGAGAAATCTGTATGTAAACTCGACAAAGAAATTGGTCTTCTTCTTAAGAGTATTCAGAAGTTCAGATAAAAATTTAAATGAAAATACAACTTGTGGAAGATACTATTTAAAGCAAATGATCTCATTAAAAAACTATCACGCTTCTCACACCGGTTATGACGTGATTTGATAATTAAATATCATCACTCTTATAAGATTTTCACGCTTCTCAAATTGACTTTGACGTGATTTGATCATTCAATTTCATCACTCTTACAAGATTCGCACTTTTCTCAACTCGGCTCTGACGTGATTTGACCATTCAATGTCATCACTTTTACAAGATTCTCAAACTGAGTCTGACATGACTTGACCACTCAACGTCATCACTTTTACAAGAATTTTTTGTTATTTTTACATTGTTTTACGAATAATGAATTGACATTTTGAATATTTGTCGATAACTACCGGCAAGACGGATAATCGAGTAAAATTCAAAGATTTAAGCGTACATTGGAGACCATGAGTGCGAATAGGATTGAAAATTTGTCTAGGTTCAATGTACCGACAACATATATTTAAATTAGAAGTGGTAGGACAGGATGGGACATCACATACTTAAATACTTGTTCTTCATGATCACTTGTCAAATAATAAGCCTCTTCATCGTGGAGTGGAGGATGGATGATGATCATCATTCATGGTCCTTCCAGTTGTTCCAGGTAATAACTAACTCTTTCTTACTTTGATTATGAATAAAACAAAATGATGATGATGATGATGATGATATATATATATAGGAGAGAGAGGGATTATATATGGATTGGTGGTGAAGAAGAAGTCATCTGGTTGAGTTCCCCTTTCAAACTTCAGTGTGATCACGATTGGGATGTCAGGAGATGATGATCTTCATCAGCTCAAGAATTTTTCTGCAGCATAATAGCGATAAAATCGTTTTGTTTATGTTGAGAGATGGCCACTCTAAAAGGCTCTTTTGTTTTCGTGTCGTTGAATTTGTTGCCAATTTTAAGGTTTAATATCATTCAACTGCTCTTAAATCGAAATTTTGTTGTAGGCTCGACTCCAAAATTAATAGATTTGGGATATACCGGTGATTGGATCTTAAGAAATCTCCATGTAAACTCGACAAAGAAACTTGTTTTCTTCTTAAAAGAGTATTCAAAAGCTTAGATAAACAATTTTTCTAGAAGTATATCTATCTTAGGAAAAAAATTAGACTAAAATACAACGTGTGAAAGATACTATTTTAAAGAGAATGATCTCATTAAAGAACTTCTCACACCTGTTCTGACGTGATTGACAATTTAATGTCATCACATTTACAAGATTCTCACCCTTCTCAATCCGACTCTGATGTGATTTCATTTGACCATTCAATGTCATCACTCTCACAAGAGTCTCACGCTTCTCAACCCGGCTCTGACGTGATTTGACCATTCAATGTCATCACCTTTACAAGATTCTCACGATTCTCAAACTAGTCTGACGCTTCTCAACCCGGCTCTGACGTGATTTGACCACTCAATGTCATCACCTTTACAAGATTCTCACGATTCGCGGGTTCTGACGTGATTTGACCACTCAATGTCATCACCTTTACAAGATTCTCACGATTCTCAAACTAGTCTGACGTGATTTTTGACCATTCAAAGTCATCACTCTTACAAGATTCTCACATTTGTCTAACCGGGTCTGACGTGATTTGACCAATCAATGTCATTAGGCTTAAAGAGATCTCACGTTTCTCAAACTAGCCTGACGTGATTTTTTACCATTCAATGTCATCACTCTAACAAGATTCTCACGTTTCTCAAACCGAGTCTGACATTGTCAAAGCACTAGCTTCTAGTTCTACATTGAAATTTAATATTGAAGCGGGTGAAAATAAGATTGATTGTGCAACATTTGTTGGAATTTTAAAGAGAGCCATGAGCTAAAGCTCAGCAAGAACATAGGTCGAATATGATAGTCAAAATTAAACTTAGACTTAAAATAAAATAAGAAAGTTGTTTTAAGTTCAATAATAACACTGTAAAAAAAAAAAAAAAAAAAAAGGACAATGATCAAGATCCCCTGGGCAATTTAAAACAAGAAATATCGTGGATTTTGTATTATGAACCTCTTCAACCGAAAACCGGATATAACGAATAAATGGAATGATGTTTTGATATGTAAGAAAATCGTAATTTCAGTACAAATCTAATTTTTTCCACCTAAAACAAATAAATCTCTGTATCACCAAATCATATTTGAAAAATATACAGTAAGAAATAGGACCTTGATGGTGTTTATTTAATCAGCTGTATTTACAAAGATCAAAAACTATCCTTTGCTTGACGGATGAAACCCAGCGCTTCAGCATCGTTCGCTGTCGGAGGAATGTTGAGTGATTGACGAATCTGCATACTCGCAACCCGAAGAAACGGATTGCACGCTTTCTCCAGTTTTAGTGTCGTTGGAACCTGACACACCATGAACGGAAGAAAAAAAAAATCCACAATCAATCTTTACTTTCAATTTAGATGGTAAATCTTGCAAGGAAATTCGTGTTCGATCGGTATACACATAAATCTATCTTTATGGGTTTTCACAATTTCATGCACTTAATTTCATGATTAATTCTAATAATTCAGAAATTACAGATAAAACCTATATAATAAAGTAATAATCAGAAGTAAATCAAAGTAATAAATCGCATAAATATCATGACTAGTAAGATTCTAGGGATAGTACCGTAGGCAGGCCCTTGCTGCGAAGATGAGCTACGTTGGCTGCATATGATTGAAGTGCCTTGTTCTCGGGCTCTATCGATAATGCAAATTTTGAATTGCTCTGTACCGTAGAAAATAGTGATTTTAAGTATTTCGAAAATTATGAAGAAATTTAATTGGTAAGTGCAATAGGTCTGACCAAGGTATATTCGTGACCACAATAGACACTCGTCTCCTCAGGTAAAGCCGTGATTTTTCGAAGAGAAGTTAGCATCTGCAACATAAACAGCTAGTTCTTTAGACTGTAGAACAAAATCATTAAATGTATCCAATAAATAACATTTAACAAGATTTTATCTTTCAAAATCAGCAACTAAATAAAATTTATCAGCTCGTATCCAAACTTCGTTTTATTTGATGAATTTAAAGCCACATAAAAAACCTACCATCTTCTATAGGTAAGAACATTAGTCTTGACCCTAAGAAAAAGAGAAACGTAAAAGTCAAAGCGAAGATCTACCTGTTCAGGAGTTCCTTCAAATAGTTTGCCACATGATAAGCTAAACAAAGTATCGCCAGTGAATATAGCCCCGGATCCAGGAAAGTAGAAGCTTATATGACCTGGTAGAATAAGACTGACAAATTAGTAACACGTAAAGCGGACTTTAGAATATCTATCAGACTATCACCTTGCCAAAGTCCAGATAAAAAACATAGTGATTAATTAAATCTGCAAGCTAGACAGGGTTCGTACAGCATATCTTACATAATTCATATCTGCATTGCATATCTATAACCTGTTATTCAAAGAAAGTGGCTAGTATAAACTAAGCAATTAGCAATACAATATGTCGAACTAATTACGTATCAGAGAAGGAAGGGAAAGACGCGGGATGAGTATTCGGTCGTATATTAATTATATGTCGTATAGTTCTTTGTATGGGCACCTAGGGTTATTGGGAGAGGCATGCTTTGTTTAAGCCATTGTCTCAAAACTTCTTTTGGAGAGCATTAGAAGTATTCTCGAAGGAATAGTCCTTTATTTACTTCATTGTTTGCAGTATTTAATTATTTTAGAAAAAGAAACCTCGGTGCTTTGGTTATATAAGTTTATTATGCCCTTTTCAATAAAGTAAATTCATTAAGTACTGAACTCATAGTAATAAAGGCATGAGGACGCAAGCAAGTACTGAAGTAAAACCTTTTGTGTGGCCCGGAGTCTCCATAATTTGCACCTCGTGGCCTGCAAACATCCACTTGTCTCCATCATTAAGAACAATATCGATACCGGGAATTCTATCCCTGTCTCTTGCTGAACCAATTACCTAACGAAAACAACAAACACAAACACATTCAATAATCTATTGGTGCAAAATGGGGTAGTGAATAGCCAAGATAATTATTATAAATATTTAGACTAAAAATGTAAACATTCAAATTTGTTTGATAATCCAATTATAACGTTTAAAGCTATAATATGTATACTACCGACGCAAGAAGATTGTACAACGGGTGATTCTAACAAAAAGATCTCATTGAACACTTTGTATTTGCTAATCCTCAGTTACGAATAGATATCATTCTACTGTGTAAGATGGTATGCTTTAATTAGAGTATAAATTACAGGTAAATTATCCATTAATCACTCCCCGTCATAGCAGATGTAACGCAAGCCTGTAGCAATGAATAGTGTTACCCTATTTTATAGATTGAAATGTCACCGGTAATGGGTTAATATTAGCTTCTTATACACAACACTAAAGCATTCTACAGACTTTCTTCTCACTTCCAGGAGTTTTTGTGCTTCATAATGAATGATACAGATTTGGTGTGAAGTCTAATGCTCTATCTATATAGTTAATTGATATATAGCTTTTTGACAAATATCTAAGTGAAAGACGACCTCCTCAATGGATCAATAGCGTCTGTGTAAAGGCACATTTTGTTGATTATAAAAGCGCAAAAGAAAAATGGGGATGACAAATAAATCATACCTTAGCTCCAAACCTTGCTTTCAACTCAGCGTTACCACCAGTGTGGTCGTGATGATGATGAGTGTTAAGAATGTATGTCAAATTTATATTTTTCTTATTTAGAGCATCGATGATAGGCATAGCTTCAGAAGGATCAACCACACCAACTGTACCGGTATCCACATCATGTAGTAGATATGCATAGTTATCACTGAGGCAAGGTACCTAGAAAAGGAAGCAGAAGGTATGTCACCGGCACCCACGGAATGTCATACCCTCAAGAACATATGAATTTGCAATATACACAAAAGAAAAACCCTGAAATGAATTAAACCCGATGAAAGCAACAATAATAGTAAATAATCAGCACGTTGGCAAATGGTAAAATGTGACATTTTCAACATATTTTTTTAAAGGCACCAAAAAGCATCTCAATATTGGCCATAAGCGGTTTTGAAACATGCGTAAAATGTAATGGCAATAAGTTTGACAATATCATGACTAATCTTGAGTAGTACACAGGATTAGGATTGGGAAAAAAAAATCAATTTAGCCAAAAGCAGTTTCAAACATAAGAAAAATGTAAAGGCAGTAAGTTTGACTATATCATGACTAATCTTGAGTAGTGCATAGGAATCGGGATTGGAAAAAAAAAATCAATATCGAATGAATAAAAGCATCATTGTCAAAGACAAAGTCAAAAATTGCAGCGTCAAACAGGCCAGCTTACCAATTCAATCTGCAACGAGGACGACATATTGACAACACTGCAAAACTGATCGACACGAAGAGACCGACTAGCTCCACGCAGGGTCTTCAACGGCGAAGAGAACAACCGCGTAAATCCATACAACAAGCCCTTGCGAAGAGAGATTTGTCTCACGCCCGGCCAAGCAGACAGTCCACTCCTCACCTAAACATAATACCCGCATTCAAATTCCAGTCGATCAAAACCAAACGACCATATATATATATATATATATATATTCCGGTCAATCTCAAGCTATCAAACACAATAAGACATGCTCATACACAAGAACTGAAGGCTTTCGAGAAATAGCCCTCGACCCCTACCTTTTTCGCAAACGAAAAGGCGACCAATTTGTGGAGATTCTTCATTTGTGACGGATCAAGGAATTCAAAATTGGTCTCTTTTTGGGTGTTGTAAATTCAACAAGTTTTAAGCCTTCACCAATCCCACCTTTGGAAAAGAGAAACACCAATTACAGTTCACCTAAAGCAGCTCTACATTATTAAGATAATATCAATTTAATAATGTTAAAAGGAAAAGGCTTTTCCATTGGAAAGTTGTATCAACTATGATATTCTACAAACAATTCATATCAAGCTACAACAGTTGACAATTGTATATATATATATATATATAGGATGAGCAAGCGAATTGAGTAAGATTTGCCTGTTATAAACCATGGATTCGTCACAATTGAAGAGATAAAACGAAGGAAGAAGCGAAGCAGACCGACCCTGGGGCAAGAGAAGGAAGCCATGGCAGCAGAGGAAGCTCTGGAGATCATCTGCATCGTCTTCTTCCTCTTCTTTCTCTCTGAAGCTTCTTCTTCTTCTTCGAGAGAGAGAGAGGGGTTTGTGGGTTGGCACTTTCGGCAGTTGAGCACTGGCACAGAGTATTTTCGTCCCTTTTATTTATTTATTTATTTATTAAAATTAAATAAACAAATAAAATAAATAAAATTAAAAAGACTTTTTCCCCACCACTCTGACACAACGCGTTCGACTTAATAAATTCTATTAATTCTTTTTTATATTAATTTCAGAATTTCCTTTTCAATTAAATAAATAATGAATTAAAATCCGTATTTTTGACGGTGGACTGGAGGAGACTGAGCTGCATTCTGAGAAAAAGTCTGCTTAAAGTCAAACAGATAAACACAAAATTGCACGAGTAAAATTCTGTTCTAATTTTTTTTTATTTTTATAAAATCGTTAAAATATAATAATTTTGAAGAATTATATAAGGATTGATTTAAAAACATTAAATCAAAAATGAGATAATAATAATAAAAAACAATGTAAAAGCTAAACTATAATATCAAAAAATAATATCGGTTTACAATGCCGGTCGGCTGACCGTGCCCACGAAAGACCGTCTCCGGCGGTCGACGGGACATCTGAAAAACTACATAAGAAAATGTAGCCTAATTTGGGTATTGTTTGTGAGATTTAAGATTTGATTGAATGAAGGAAACAAAAATAAATATAAAAAGTAATTAATTAAAGAGAGTCTTTCTTTTTCAGCTAGAAGTCACCAACCAAACCCTAATTATTGGAACCCACAATCCAAACCAAACAAGTGATGGCAACATCGCAGCTGTGAGCTATCAAGAGAGAGAGAGAGAGAATATATTGATTAATTAATTAATTAATTAATTAATTGATGTATTAAAAGATAGAGGGTTCATTAACCATCATCATTTAGTGTGATTTTAAGTAATTAGCTTCATTTAAGGCTTTAATTTCTACCCTTTAGAAGAAGAAAAAACTTCATCGGTTTATAATTATGAATTTTCAAAGTGACATGTCAAGTACCTAATGTTCATATTTGTGGTAGCATTCAATCCGATGTTTTCACGATTAAAATTCTCAATATTTACTATTCGCTTGTCGCGGGAATCCTATCTAACTTTTAAAATAAAAATATGAATGTACTGTTAACGAAATTCCCTCACTCGTGAAAATGGCACGTATTGGAGACTAAACAACTATGAAAAATAGTAAAAGTTGATAATTTGACAAGTAAAATAAAGTTGAGCTTATACGACCAAAATGAAAGCATTAAATCTTAAGCCACAATTTTATTTTACTTTATTATTATTATTAAGGTGGCACTGTAGGCCAAGATTACGTGTACTCGTATACAATATATATACGCAATGTAAGAACATCTAACACTATTAACCGCATGTACTGTAAGCCAATATTATATATATACAATTTGTGTGTCTCGCTACCATTGAGCGCATAGTCCCACTAGGCCAAACAAACTCGAGTTCGAACCACAATTAACCAAAATAGCGATAATAATATTAAGATGTATATTATGTTATTTATGTCAATAGATGTTAGGTGGATGAGTGTTTGAATTATTATTTTAGAATCAGATACACATATACATACATATATATATATATATATATACATACGAAGTCAGACTCATAGATACAGAGAGTATTGAAGGAGCATTGATGAGTCAAAAAACGATCGAAGCTTTTGAAACACTATTGAACGCTCAATAAACTGTCTCAAGCATTCAAGAAAACTCTAATGCTTGGTTTAGAAACGTTAAAAAATGTGTAAAAGTTTTGAGGATATGTGTAGTATAATACTATATGAATTTCACTTTTTATGAACTCTCATTTGGTGAATTGAATAAATTCCGAATGCTAAAACTCGTCTTTAATTTATTAAAACTTTACAAAATTTATCGTAGATCGTGTTTTTCGTATTCCGCCCTCCATTTACACTTAATATTTTTATTTCGTATTTGTATTTCTGTCTTTATATAATCTTTACTTTGTATTTTTTGCTATTGTAGTACTCTTGATTGTGTATTTTTATCTTTATATCATTCTTAATTTATTTTTATTTTTCTAATTTGTTTGGAGAGCGAATCCAATCGCAAACACCATTGTGATATTAGTTAGAAGACCTCCATGAATGTCATATTTTATTATTTTGTAACAAATATATTTATTTTTTCAGTGTTAATCTGGACCTCAAAAATTTACTTAGCCTATAGACACGTGTGTATATATATATATATATATATATATACATATATATAAGCGATGCCAATCAAAATTAACTGTAATATTCAGTTAATAACAGACTCCTAATAAACTAAGAGTGGTAAAAGTACCTAAACTAAAATACACATTGAGTGACAAAAGTACCAAAGACTAAAGCTAAAACTATACAACACTTCAATAAATATTTTTATTATATAAATTGTTTCGAAAAAACTAGGGAAGATGACATGGCAATCTTCAATATCTATATATGTAAATTCCGAAAAAAGAAATGAAATGGTAGGCAATAATACAAATTTGATAGTGTTGGTAAGCATGTCATGTACAACATAATTGCACAGCCACATACTTTTATTGTTTTACATTGAGATTATGATAAAAATGAATAAGAAAAATGATTTTTTTGGTATAGTAGTTTTTGGGATTTATCTTAGGGGGTGTTAGCCTTTGGCGAGTTTTTTTTAACTTATAATTTAAGTAAATGGTTATCGACTTATAACGCTTTGAAAATGTAGTATAAACGGCTCATGTTTTATTAGTTACGGTCGATCGAATTTTTAAGATTTTCGAAGGCTTTAGGCTTTTGTAGCTTGAAATTTTTTGATGAACATTCTCAGCTGATACTAAAACTACATACTAGTTTCCAACTCATCCTCACATACTTCATATTTTAGATTTAATATGTATTATTGATAATTTAGCTGAATGCTTCTAACATTCATCTAAAACTCAACAATTTTTTTTTTAAGTAATGGTAGAAGATAATCGATAAATAAATAAATAATTTTACATATAAAACAGGGAATATGGAACATCACTGTGTTATGCAATCACGCTACTGAAGAACGTGCAATGTTCGTATTTTTATCACGATTTAATTATTTTGTACATTCAATTTTTATTTTGAAAGTATTAACTTTCTAAATTTAAAATTGTCTAATAGAACATCTAAAAAAAAAAACCCTCAAAATTTCTTTGTGTGGGAGTTTGTAAAAAATAAAATATGGAGATCTAAATTTTGTGAGAAAAATATAGAGATGAGAGCGATTGAAATAGTGAGAGACTAAAGAACACAAAATAAAAAGAAGTTTATGACATTATGAAGCTCCATAAATGATGTTATTTTGAGCCATTTCTGGTTTCCATTTTACACATGTTACAACAGCAACAAGTGCTTCAGAGAGCCGATGGAAGAGGAAAATGTCCGTCTACGATTGCCGGAAACTTGAGCTGATACGTCGTAATATGTTAGCTTCATAGTTCATCCTGAAAAATAAACAGATTAACGGCTCGAAAAGAAAAAGGAATATGTGGTAAACATTTTCAAGTTCAATCAATTAGTACTCATTTTTATGGTAAAAAAATAAGGGCCGGAAAATATCGGTCCCTCGGTTCAAGTAAAGACTACTTAGAATGACTCTACGAGAAGCTCTTTTCTTATCACGATTCGAGCAAAATTACGTTAGCTGAAACATGAAACACAGCAGATCCGGGGCTCTACCATTTTATTAAAAAAAAAAAGGTCAAGAGAGATTCTTACATGGTAATCATCCAAGTAATCACGAGGATCATGCTGCAAAACAAGATTCGCTTAATCAGACTTTTAGATACTATCATTGATATCAAGCATAATCAGTTTATTATCTTTACTATTATCGAGCTTGATAGTTCGCCTAGTTGCATATCCCGCCTATCTACGTAGAGATTGTAAATAGTGTCGATTCCAAATCTAGGTTCACGGTAAAAAGCCCGGTTAAAAATAATTCAATAGCTAAATGGCGAGTCCTGTAAATGTTTTTAGTTGTCTTATTATTGGATTATTTAGTTCAGCAAGCTAAATCCTATTTCCTAGGATTAGATTTGATTCCATCCTATTGGTCACATGAATAGATCCTCAACTCCGGTCCGTAACATATATATTACTACAACTTGAATGCAAAATTTATGCTTTTAGATTTATAATACGAAAATTGATGAACTTTCTGCGGAACTATGTGTTGTTGGTTATGAATTGTATGTTATGAGTATTATGTACAAGTCATTTTACCCTTCTATGTCGCCTTCTATCTCCACGACGATAGTCCCGTTCTCTCTTCCTCTTTTCGCCTTCTTCTCGTGCCCTTCTAGACTCCTACGGCATCAACAGAAATAATTGTTTATCGGGTCAAATAAACTTGCAATGTAAGAAGAAATAAAAGTACAGGAAAAATAATTATTTATCGCATACGATAAACAGCCGGTGAAAAGAAAAATGAAGAGTCGAACAGTTAGTCGCGCTTCTAGAAAATCACCTCTTCCTCACGGGCTTTTCTCTCCTTCTCTGCCTCCTCAAAGGCCTCTTTTTCGACCTGACATTTCATGAATCGCCAACGAGCAAGTCAGTCATGGTGAATATAGAATTAATTACAAATTATTTTCCTCATAATGATAGCCACAACCTCCCGATTCGCAAATATTTCCTCCACGACTTGCTTCGCATAGAGTGGATCGTCACAAATCAATATATTGTCAAAAATCGAACCAGCTTTCACCTGCAATAAATTGGTAACGTCAATGCCATATCGAACTTCAAAACAGGAAGATGCTTCTTTTCTTCTTCTATACATCATTACCGCTAATGACAAAAAGTAGAAGAAATATTGAGACGATCATAAAACCTACCTGCCAAACTTCAATGCCCACATACTTTATAGGCTTCAACACATAAAGGTCAGGATCATCTTCGAACTCTGCGAATAATATAGATTGAAGAATAGCAAATAGTAAAATGAGAAAGGTGAAGAGATAAACAGCTCATCAATCAATCATAGTTGAAAAGCAACATCCGTTAACGATATATACATACTTGCATATTTATACATCCTCGTATTATAAACTTGCCATGTGAATAAAGCCCCTTATAGTCGTTGTCACTTGTCAGTTGTTGAACGTCTATTTATCGAACTGATTGCAAAATTCATCAAATATCTTTCAATTGGATGATTATTTAAGTCAAGCGTCTAGCTCGTGAAGTATTTACTAAGCTTAGTATAAAGACTCGAGATGAATTAGAACGAAAAATGACGAATATTGCTGAAGTAAGCGAAGCCGTCAGAGCACAAACGACCTTTCGATTTGAGAGGAAGGCCAATTCTTTCCTGTGCCCGACTAACATAACTATAAGACTAGTTTACTTTGATTGCAGCAAGCCCCTAAACAACTATAAGAAAAACTTGTACGCGTCGGCTATTTAGGAATAAGAACTTCAAAAATGACAATTTATAACAGCTTCTTACAGATACTTAATCACTTTCAAAACATGCTTCTACTTCGTTATCGAACCGGATTAGCTGGAAACTTAATCCCAAATTGTAGTGTAGTAAGAAATCAGAAAAGTTGCTCTATCTTACCTGGGTTATCGATCCACGGAATCTTCCACTTCCCCTTGTAGTTGGGATTCTTGATCTTCTGTCATAATTACGTAGCTGTATTTGTTAGTTTCATTCAAATAGATGATACACAAGTTTTAATTACTAGCTTAAAACGAGCAAAGGACCTTGCGCTTCCACGCTCCTTTATATGCTGGATTCGGGATCTTTGGTGGCCTCCATATTCCACTCTCTTCATCATCCCAATCATCAGGCTATCAAAGGGAATCAAATTATACGGCGTTACTTAACAGTCATTCCGACTTTAGCAAATCAAATGAAATCATGGTTTCCCAATGCAAGATAAAAAACAGAGATTATTTAAGCCGGGATAAACCGAACTAAAACACAAGAACATATCTCTTCAAGAATAATATAATATTCACAAACAACAAAAACCTCTTTGGCCTTTGGGTCTGGAATTTCTGCCGGAACGGAATCGTATCCCTGCAACAGTAAGACAAACTGAATGAGCGTGAAAACAAGTGAAATGTTGCAAACAGTTGATGCAGAGATAGTATGTTACTGCGGGTTTGGTATCATTTGGGTCCTCAATGTACTCTCTATCATCCCAATCCTTCGGCTGCAATGATAAGCCACGTTAACAGGTATGTTGCAAACAAAACTTGTTTCCACGAGTTGAATTCCAAAACACCGTACTAAGACAATCGAAAAACGACTTGGACAAAAATTTAGAAAATAAATACCTTTTTTGCATTTACATCCTTGATTTTCCGTGGTGGAAGGATATCCCAATCGGTATACATGTTTCCAGAATCTCTTTCTCTATTATCGACCAATACACTATAGGTTGCATCAGGTCTTAGAATAAATGTATAAAAGTGAGTTAGTTTGTCTGTTTCACATTGAAGATCCTTCTTTACAGGATAATTCTGCCCCTGATATGAGAGTATAACATGGAGCTTCTTGGTCTTCGAGCCACATAGATCTGGTCCGAACATCAAACTGCGAAACGTAATCAAGAGTTAGATGAGTCACCTAATATATATTGTTTCGGTGCACGTAAGAAATTGTGTTCGTCTTACGCACAACTTTCTGATAATTGAAACTTAGTCTTATTTTGATACAAAATTATATGTGCACCAATTTTTTGAGAAACTAAAAAGGACATAGGCGGAAAGAATGAACAAAATTGACAGACCTGTAAGGCGTATCGCCACCAAATTTCTTCTGATTGACATAGCCAGAAAGAAGTTTAATATAACCACCACCACACTCGATATCTTGCTCGAATTTAACAGAATACTGGAGAACTAGAGTTCTGTTCTTGTTGTTGAACTCGTTTATCTTTGCAGATATCGCATAGTGTTTGGTGTCATTGTAAGTCTGGATACCTGCATGATTTCCGAGAATTACTAGAGCTTGCTTTCGTCTCAAGCCAACGATAGGCTACAAGAAAGACATCATAGAAGCAGCTGATACTTTCATAATTAAAGTTGCATGAGCTTTCACACCACTTATTCAGCAAGCAGAGTTGATAAATCTGCTCTTTCTAATCTCCAAATCCGAAATATTTGAAGTTCGAAAAAAAAAAAATTACGAGCCATAAACACTAGTACTAACTAACTGGTTTGGCTTTTGGAGACAGTGACTCGGGTTTGATTCCGGGTTGGTATTACAAATATTACAAAATAATGACCAGGAGACTACAAGAAACATTGTTAACCGATGACGTATCATCACGTTGCAGCATATAAGAACACAAGACAATGGAGTAACATAAACATATTTAGCAGCTTCACTGATCAATATTGAACACATTTCCCATCTGAACTCGAGGCTAATACGGTCATGCGCTTGCCTCGTGCTGTTATAAGAACGCTGGTAAAACGTAGTATCATAATCGCGCAACTGATAGTAAAGAACCGGTCTAAAAATGGCCAGTAAGCCATGGGATACCTTTGTCATCGGGATCTCCGGGCCATTTCCCGGCCGTGTACTTAAACGTCCCGGCCTCTCCCTTACTTCTCTTCCAGTCCGATAGAACCCACCGGCTTTTCCATCCATCTTCCACAAATCAACAACAATAAGAACAAAAAAAAAAATCCAGATAATTAAGAAGTATATGGAATTTCTTTTCTCCATATACAGAAATGGATTATCTACAAACGTATCTACTTCACTACAGACCAATGCTTGACCAAAAATAAACATTTTTTCTTTGTTTTTGGTTATGGAGATTTGATTACTGATCTAATAAGATGAAGTAGCACACTGGTTCCTTTGACACTGATTTTCTCGAGAACCAAACATCATCGCGATGATCGGGGAATACACTACAGTGATGATGACGATGATGATGATGATATGTCTCTTACTTACCTTGGAATCTCTCTTCGAAGAAAACCTCAGAGAGAGCGACGCGAAAGGCGAGAAGGAACAGAAGAAGGAGAATCCGAAGCTTGTTGTCTGGCTCTCTCATGGCTTCTCTCTCACCGAGTCAAAACTGAGCTGCGAGCTTTCAGTCACCGAGTCAAAGCTCCATGGAAGCTGCTAGAACCAGACCACCAATATTTTATGTATTTTTACATGCATTGCCAATATTTATGTATGTTATAAAATAATATTGATATATTATATATTATATTTTATTTATATCAAATAATATTAAGCAAGATATACTAATATAATTAGAGTATTTTTAGTATTTATTAATTTTAATAAACTGTAAATAGATCTTTAGGTCACTTATTTTCTGTCTAAATTTTATAACTCAACTTAAGTCGTTTAGCTAGGAGATAGAAATACAAGTTATAAAGAGAAGCAAAAATATTATTTTAAAGAGATGAGAAAGTACCTAAAATAATTTTAAAGATTTTTTTTTTTCAAAACGCAAAATTATAAAATTATTGATTTATCTTTTAGCTTTAAAACGCGAGTGAAAGCTTAGACAAAAAGAGTAAAGTATGATTAAAATATGAAAATTGTGCATATCGAGGATAGAAAACTCGATAAAAATCGGTGATATGCATAATTTTTTATATTTGGTCTATAACTTATTTATTATTATTTTCTAATTATACGTTTTAACTCTCGTTTTGAAGCTAAGACAAAAATCTACAACTTTATAGTTTTTTTTTTATCTTAAAAAAAAACACTTTTAAAAGGGATCAAAATAGCTTATAAGTTCCGCATGAAAAATTTGTCAATATTATTTTTGGAGGTTTAATGAAAAAAATACAAAAAAGAAAAAAGAAAAAAAAAAGTTAAAGAGTAAAAAATTGAACGGGCAATTATTTAAAAATAAAATTACCTTAAATAAAGACAAAGGTATTTTTTTTTTTTTTAAAAGCAACACAAACTCAAGATCTCACGTGAAGTCGTAGAATGAATTTATCACTAAACTAAACAAGTTTTGCTTTTTCGAATTCAATATCGAACATAGATTATTTTTAGAGTTCACGAATCAATTTCAAGACAAATGTAGCACGCACTTGTGAGTTTTATCTTTCGCATATTTTATTTATTTTTTATTTTGAATGGGGTGGCACTATCGACCAATGTTACAATGCAATATCGCATGACTTAGATATATTCAGTGTAAGAACAGATGACACTAATGGCCAAGTTTACACGACGTTATATAGTTTTATCTTTCGCATTTTCACGTCTTTTTTTTAATGATCTATACAGAGCATATAAAAAAATAGAAATTGTAAGAAATGCCCATTTCGTGTCAAAGGTTTAAGAAAAATGCTCATGCGTGAGAATAAAAAATATACACAGTGAGCATTTTTCTTAAACCTTTGATATAAAATGGGCATTTTTTAAAATAACCCTAAAAAAAATAGCAGTAATTATTTATATATTTTATATTTATTTTTTAAAAAGAGAGGTAGAATATAAGTAGAAGTTGGAAGGCGAGGAAAGTGTCCACTCCGATGGTGGCTCCGCCCTTCTCTCTCGCCGGCGTCAAAGCACTCCGCCTCTCCACTCTCGCCTTCGTCTCCAACTCCGCCCACTGGGACGCCCTCCTCCGCGACCGATGCCGCCGAGGGCCCCTCCCCGCTGACGAGGCCTGGGCCCACTTCCAAGCCATGCTCTCTCTCCCCTCCCCGCCCTCCGCGCGCTGCTTCAACCGCCTCCTCGCCGCGCTCTCCCACGCCGGTCACTTCGCCGCCGCCGTGGCCATGTTCCAGCGCCTCGCCGGCCGCGCCGACATCTGCACCGTCAACATCGCCGTCAAGTGCCTCTGCCGCTTGGGGGCCACGCGCCAGGGCTTCGCCGTCATGGGCGCTGCTCTCAAGCGCGGCCTCTCCCCTGACGCCCACACGCTCGCCACGCTGCTCCACGGCCTCTCTGCCGCCGGGCGAGCGAGCGAGGCCGCGGAAATGCTCTCGCGCGCGGAGGAGATCGGATGCGAGCTTAATGAGATTGGTTTCGCGGCGGTGATTGCGGGGCTCTGCCGGGCTGGGCGGACCGGGGAGGCTCTTGCGCTGCTCCGCCGGATGCAAGCGCCTTCGGCGGACTGCTTCGGGCCCGTGATCGACCGGCTTTGGAAGGACGGGAAAATCGACGATTCATTTGCGTTGTTTAATGAGATGATCGCCCGGGGAGTTTGCCCGGATGTGGTCGTCTACACGTCGGTAATTCACGGGCTGTGCGGCTCCGGGCGGTGGACGGAAGCCATGGCGATGTTGGCTGGCATGGCCACAAGCGGAATTTCACCCAATTTGCGCACGTACAGCGCGCTGATTGACTCGCTCTGCAAAGAGGCGAAAACCCGAGAAGCGGTTTCCATTCTCGCGCTGATGATCGGGAAAGGTTTGCAGCCGGATGTCTACGTGTTCAATTCGCTGATCTCCGGGCTATGCAAGGCCGGCCAATGGGGGGACGCCGTGCGGCTGCTGCGCAGCATGAAGCGGTGCGGCGTCTCCCCCGATATTGTCACGCTGAACACAATGCTCGACGCACGCTGCAAGGACGGTGACGCCTTGGGTGCCCTCTCTGTGATGGAAGAGCTTACCGGCGAGGATCTCTTCCCCGACAGTGTCGTCTTCGACTCGCTGATCGGGAGATTGTGTTGCCCAGAAGAGGCGGAAAGGTCGGCTGAGGGCACGGACGTTCCGGAAGTGTCGCCGACGATCCGAACCGTGAATATCGTCCTGAACGGTTTGGTCGAAAAAGGCATGGTGGAGAAGGCCCGGAAGCTGTTCGACAAAATGCTCGTAACGGCGGCGAGAGGTTCACGTCATCACCTATAACATCTTGATCAAGGGGCATTGCGCGCAGGGCGATGTGGACAGCGCGCAAGGCCTCTTCGACGGCATGGCAGCGAGCGGGGCTCCGCCGAGCACCGTGTCGTACAACACGTTGGTCAACGGCTACGTGAAGGCGGGTCGGATCGACGTGGCCCTCGTGCTTCTGAAGGAGATGGTTAGGGCCGGGTTGGCGCCGGATCGCGTGACCCGGTTCATATTGAAAGGAATTCATGCGAGTAGGCATGGAACGCTGATACATGATATAAACAGTGGTGTAGCTCTGGGTTGAGAAGGCCACTTAATTATGTAACTTGTATTACCTGAAATTCATTATTCTTTTTTCAGATATGAAAGTAAAATTTCATAATCAATTAACATACTGAAATTGATCAAACTTTACTATATTTTCAGCACATAAATCAATTCAATTTTCAGATGTGAAAAATGCAAGCGAGAAAACAAAGACAAAGATAGAGAATGTAGATACCCACGGGGCTTTTCTTTTTTCTTTTCTAGCGGTTGGCACCCGTTCCGGCGTTAACCGGAACTGTCCCAAAAAGGAAATATTTTCTTCTTTAGATTTTTTTATTCAAAATTCCAAAATTGAATTCTTTTTATTTATATATAATTAGCATATATAATCCTAATATTTTACGTAATGTCCGTTGGTTATCGGATACCTCGTAAAATTGGATTGGCAAAGTGAGCGTTTATTTTATGCGCAAAGATTTATTTTCAAGTTATTTAATTCCGATACTTTGACTACACAATTTACTTTAAAACTTCGCTAACAACCTTAATTAATTTATTAAATTAATACTCAATATATTAATAGTTTCTTCTTTGAGCTTCGCTAACAACCTTAATTAATTTATTAAATTAATACTCAATAAATTAATAGTTTCTTTCCTTGAGCTGACATTATTAATTAAGCTTTGCAATTAGAAAGCACACTTAAGTAAGTAAAGCCTAGTTGTAACTTTTAGTTTATGTATCGATAACAAAGGACACGAGTTTTCTTGCTCTCAAACACAAATTTTTGTATGATTTTCTGTAATAAAAAAAAGCCCACTCTCAGAAAATAAAATAATAAAAGATGAAAAACTCCTCGCATTTCACATCAAGTCCTTAATCTTTTCTTTCTCACTCTTTTCCACCAATAACCAATTATCAACCCAACTATATCCCAAACCTATGCTCATTTCTATTTACATAAATTAACACCCAGCTCCTCAATCCCACTTTGGTGGTCAAAAGGGCACAAACTTTATCTTCTTCTTCTTTTTTAACTTCATTTTCTCGTTTTAATATTATCCGGGGCTCGAGTCCTCGGAGAGGATTGCGAGCCGCCGCCGAGCGCAGCAGCAGCGGACTCCACGTGCGTGAGGAGGTACTCGTAAATCTTCTTCCTCAGCCTATCGATTGTTTCCGCCGAAACATGTGCCGTCTCGTCCTTGCTCGAGCTGATACCGTCCAACCAGTCGTTCACGCTCTTCAGCTGAGTCAGCATCCCGGCTATTTGACCGTTATCCGAGAGGGACGAGGAGTCCACGTCAGCGTCCAAGAACCTCTCAACGAATCCCAGGAACCAATCCTGCGACTGAAGACGAAGCTTCTGGCCCAAGTCAACAGCCTCTCCGAGCCCGTTTCCCCGGTCCCACTCCAGCGGGGGCTGACTTTGCAGCTTCAGACTGACGCTTGACCCGTCAGTTGAACGGCGAGGAGTTCCCGGAACATTCAGCTTGGAGCTGATCATCTGGCGAACCTTGCCTTGCACCTGGGGTTTTGTAGGGGTGTTCTTGGCCGAATTCTCGAGGACTAAAACGGTATTTGGCGAAACAGTCTTCTGGTTTAGAGAGGAAGGTTGCGACGTTGACAGAGACTCCTTGGTGAAGACTGAAAAGGACGCTAGGTTGGTCGATAGAGCGGCTTGCACCCAAGAACCTGCTTGTTTTCGCTTCTCTGAAGTGACTTTGAGCGCCTCTTCTGACGGGGTTTCCTCATTGTCCTCGGATATGGCGGTTTGGATGGTTTTGGATAAAGAATCGGCGATGGTGTGGGCGTTGCTCAAGCTCGAGTGGAGAGTCAGAAACTGCTCTACCGCCGGCTGAGGATTGTCCTCTTTTGCGGAGGTCGTTAATTCTGAATAAATACTGCAGTTGGTCAAAATAAAATGAGCATTGTCAGGGAAAATATATCGTAGCCTCAAGAGTTTGGTCATCGCTCTTTAGGAGCGGGCATAAAACTTTCATATAGTTTTTATGTGACCTAATATGCCCTGAAAACGAAAAAGGAAAAATTCTCGAATTTTATCAGGGTTAATGATGTGTAATCAACTTGAAATGAGATGATATATATATATATATATTTTCTTTCCTCCGGGGTATTTGGGTTGTATTTTAGATTTAAGATTAATAAAGAGTGTCTTGACCTTTATAAGGAGCTAATTTGAGGGTTAACCGTCGTCTTATTTGATAACGGAGAACTCCTATTGAACCTCATTGGGAGGATTAAACGGTCTAACTCTCGAATCAGAGACCCAGGGTATCATTTATTAATAAAGCGTTAGGTTTAATTATTAGCTCGGGTCCGGGTCCTATCATAACTAAACATAATTGAATTCCAAAATAAGGAAGATTCCTAAAAATGTTGAGTGACAAAAGCAACATCTTTGGACTGTATACCTAACCAATTGGGATAATGAGACTCTGAAAACTCTAATTAGCTTTTATAATCTCCCTTACTGTGGTCCATTCTCAATAATCATATAGCAATGAATGATGATTATTACTCTCAGTCTCAGCCTAATAAAATGGCAGAACTAGAGCAACTAATTCAAATCCCTAGACTTTTCTCCAAATTCGGGATGGAAGTTAAAAGATCATACAATCACCGTGCGAGAAATGTTGTCTCTTTGTTCTCCATTAGGCGGATATAGTTACGTAACTCTCTCTTACCTACTCTATATTTCTCAAGCTTATCCTATTGCTAAGCTTCTAGACGCCGGAGACCGAACAACTTCACTAGACAATTAGCATGCAAACGAAGCATCCCGTTATCGATCATGCGAAGCAAGTAACCGATGCACTATTTGAATTTAGACGCGGACTGTGTCATTTCTCGGTTTTTTTTTTAATAGAAAAACTAAAGTATAACTAAATCACCACCACTAAATTTTCCGGTCTTTCTAAAAAATGAAATAAAATCAATTGCTATAATTCTAAATTTTTCGACAATCAAATAGTAAAGATAAAGAGAAACGAGAGGATTTGCCGATGAGAAGTGAATTAATCTTGAATCAAGTGATATCTATTCTACATTATTACTGGACACCCAACAGCGAAGTTTCACGCCCGAGTCTAACAGAAAATCGATACTGGCCACATTACGATGTATGACAGTGCAGTAACGTCGTACCTTAGACATCGAAGTAGGCTCTCTGCAGCCGAAGCCTCTTGCATTGCCTCTAGCGCTGCAGTCTGCGCAGCGTCTCTCTGCTTCATCACTTCCTATTGAACGAGCCAAGACAAGATTCAGAGAATCATACAACAGGAGCCTTCTTCCGAAAGATAGTAATATAGAAACATGGATATCGATCTCGTCACGTAATAAAACTAAACAAAGTTTGAATATTTAAAACAACAGAGATTAATAAGAAGACATAATTTAAACATAATTCAGATGCGAGAGACGCTATGATGCAACGAATTAAGTTAGTAGTAGAGGAAAAATTGGATTACCTTTCCGAGCTTGGAAAGAGATGACGGGAGTGAAGCCCAAGAAAGGCTTGCCTCAGTCAGCTTTCTACTACTAATAGGCACTTTGACCAAGTTTCCGGGAACGCCATTACTGCCCAGCTCTCCCGGCGACTTCTTTCCGACAGATATTCTCAGCTTATCCGATCGACTCTGATCGTCCAAAGTTCCATTCCCAACGACTTTCTTTGTTGGTGTCTGAACCTTAATCTCTTCTTTGGTTGACTTTGTCGTTTGGACCTTACTTTGGTCCTTCGACGGCAGCTTGTCACTCGACGTGCTTCTTCTCGGAGTCTGGAAAGTCAAGTTTGTTTAGATGTCAAAACACAGTCGCTTGACTTCTAAGAAAGTGAAAACTAAAAGGCAAGCATCATAGCAATGAAAGCAACAGAACAGAAACAAGTTATTTCTTAAAGCGAAAACAAGTTTCCGCAATGTCGCACTCGACTGTTTAGAAACTAAAATCGAAACGCAAACGCAAAGCCGAGAGAAATTCTACTCTATGTCGTATCATATAATGAAACTGAAATATCAATTCCAGGAACAAATAATTACAATTAACAAATGCATTGCTATTGATATATCAAATAACAAAGAGTCCTTCAATTATAAAACGGCGAAAACTTACGGAAACGCGAAGATCCGGCTTCGGGTCGTGCTTGGCGCCCCTCGATTTTGAACTGTCCCTGCCCTTAACCTCCATGGTCCCTTCCCAGCTCTTCCTCAGCGCCTTCGCTCCCAGCTCGAACCCCTGAACAAAGTTACGGATCTGGCTCCCCGCCAATCCCGGAACCTTCCTCCCACTCGGATTCGGACTCGCTGATCGAACCGAGCTTGCCTTCTCCACCTTCGTTTTGACCTTACCATGGTGCTGCTTCACCCCATTGGAGAATTTCTCGAACGAGCTCGGCAGCGAGTAGCAGCTCGTCGGCGACCCCGGGATCGACCGCGAGTTCAGCGACTTCACCCTCGTCAGCGCCTCCTTCTTCACCTCGACCTTCAGCGCCACTCTCCTCACCGCGGGCGGATCCGGCGAGGAGCCCTTCTTCTCCGGAGCCTTCTTCTTCTTCTTGGCCTCGCCGTTGAGGAAGTTGAGCGCGTTGGCGGCCACGATGTCCTCGGGCGAGCCGACGCACGGGTGGCGGCCCGGGATCGGGCGCGCGCCGCGCAGGATGGGGACGGGCGAGGCGGGGTCGAGGCGCTCCATGTGGATGAACTGCCCGAGCTGAATCTTGTCGCTGAGGATGAGATCGTCGTGCTCGTCGGGGAGGGAGACGTAGGTGGCGTGGGAGGAGTCGGAGACCTTGAGGTAGAAGCCCTGGTTCGGGAAGAGCTCGCCGCCGGCCAGCGCGGGGACGATGCTGATGACCTGGAGGAGAGAGGATCGGTGCTCGCCGGCGACTTTGACGTCGGTGTTCATGTGCTGAAGCAGCTTCAGGAGGACTCCGGGAACAAGGTTCGCCATCTTCGGAGAGCTTCGCAGACGCAGACGCAGACCATCACCACCACAAGCAAAGCAAACCCAGATGTGAGAAAAGTGCCAAAAACGAGTTTGTTATACCGACAACTGAAAATACCAAAAACATAAATTCATAAAATAATGCCATTGAAGTGAAGATTAAGCAACCAAAACCCATTTGAGAAAAGGGCTTTCTTCATTTTTATAAAATAATAAGAAAAAAAACCCAGATGAAAATGAAGTAAAGAAGCTTACTTGTTCCCAGTTTTTTTTTTTTTTTTTTTCTCACGAGAAGCTTGCAATGCTCACGAGGGCTGCTTTTTTGGAGCTGAATAAGAAGAAAGATTGAAGCTTTTTCTTCTTCTTCTTGTTCTTCCCTTTTTTTGCTTGCTTTGCCCTATCGACTGAAGAGAAGAGAGAGAGAAGGAAAGGTGAAGTTTTTTGCCCAGAAAAGAGAAGGGTTTGATTCAGATACACATGGGATCTATGTCATGTTTGTTCATAGCTTCATGCCATTATACAATATACATTAGTTACTACAAATTCAAGACAGCTTTTTTAAGAGGGGCGAGAGAGAGAGAGAGAGTGAAGATAAAATAAAAAATAAAGTAAATTAAACAAGAGATTATGGACAAAACATTTTTTCCACACCTGAATTAAAAGCGAATTAACGTCGAGTAAGTCGAAACGTTTCAAAAAAAGGTACCGGAAATGCGTCGAGAATCGCTAATGTTTTTTTGTTTTGTTTTTTACATGATATTAAGATCGGACGAATTGGTTATCGTCGAATTCGAGAATATATCGATATTTTTTTTTTTTTGAATTTATTTACTATTATTTTTCTTTAACTTGTAGCATCATCTTCATTCAAGATATATTTAAAGAGAAATTATGTATGAGGACCGAATAAATTATTTGAATGAAATTAATAAATGATTAATTTATTAATTTGGAAAGAGATGATAGCAACTCACTCACCAACCTAGAAGAGGAAAAATCCTCAATTCACACTCTACACTTTGAGTTTGAGGCTGAGCTATGAAACTCTATGCTTTTCTTGCCCTAAATAAGATCTGATTTCATGAAAATGTATAGGCACAAAGGGTGTTTTATTTTTGTTTTTTGAGATTAAAAATGTGAAGTGTGAAAAATAAAATAGGAGAGATGATTGATTGGGCAAAGGTGGTTCGATGATTGAACAAAAGAGCTGTCAGTGTCCAATTCAGAAAACACACATTTACACATGCGCATCATAACATGTTACGTATATTATTATTATTATTTGAGATATTAGCGGCAAAAGTACCTAAGTTTTCACCAATTAAGGTGATACGGGTTTAAAGTGAAAAGTACGACAAAGTATGCAAAGTCAATGAATAGGAAATGATGCATTTTTCTTTCTAATACTTTTGACAGAGATTGGTCAATTTTTTAAATAGTGGTACGAAATGATATTTAAGATACATATTTATGTATTGATTCAACTATGTAGCATGTTCTCTCGTACAAATTAACACATAAAAAATGAAACAAAAAAATGTGTCGTCTTATATATATTAACTTTTGATAATGTTACTGTTATTTTCACTTTAAATCCTTAAAAATTGTAAAAAAAATGCCCATTTTGTGTAAAACGTTTAAGAAAAATGCCCATGTGTGAGAGTAAAAATTTACACGGTAGGCATTTTTCTTAAACCTTTGACACAAAATAAGCATTTTTTTAAAAATAACCCTTAAATCTTTACTACCTTATTTTGTCAAAACTTGAGTACTTTCACCAAAATTAACCCTTTTTGTTATTATACATTACGATGTGACCCCACTTTGGCTTTTCATCGTAGTCTCTATCCAAGATCCTCTTTCTTCCATCACCAAAATGAAAATCTGATCAAACCTCTTTGTCGTCCAGATTATATGCTTGAATTTATTTGTTAAATATAACTCATTTAAGAGATTAGCAATTATTAACTGTTCCCTTACAAGGGTTTGGTATTGGTATATTCTTAATTAAGTCATATAAGATGATTCAATTATTTTTATTTGTTTAGACTTACTGGTATTTATAAAGTAACATTAAATAATAGTATTAACATAATATATATGTAATGTAATTATGAATTATATTATATAGTTTTATATATATGTTGTAACGACGGTAAACCGTGTAGTATTGTTTGTAGCATTTATCATCGGCAATTTAATTCTTACGTATTTTCTCATGATATTTTTTTATAGTCAAATTCCAATGTATAAACTCCAAAAATATTACTTTTTGAATTGGTTGTAGATTTTAGATTAATATTTTAGAGCACATATGCACACTGAATAACACAATATGGACATCTAGAACACCAAAATCAAATTAACATTAAAAAACAGTATATGAACATCAAGAACAATACGAACCTCCAGACTAATATATGAACATAAAAACACTACATGAATGCCAAGAACATGAAATATATCGACACAAAAAAATCCAAAAAATTTTACCGGAACAAAATATATATTCGTTTTGAGGGCCTAACCAGCGAAATTCGGCTAATATCTGTATTCGAGATCTCTGTGTGCCAAACTTTTTTTTATTTATGATGTTTGATGCACACTTCCTACCTTACACAAGGCTTATATACCGTGGGTTAATTTTACTTTACGGTTATCCGTAATCGTATAATATATGTTTCGTACTAGTGGTTGAATTTAGTTATGGGTCTCACTGGATACTATGACTCTTATTATGAATATAATACAAGTCCCAAAATAAAATTTTAATAATTTATAGTACCGTTGATTTTGTGTCGACTGTAAACCGCATGGAATAAATAAATGCTACTAAATATGCTATAGCATTTCTTGTAGCATTTACCATCGGCAATATATTCTTTACATATTTATTCATGAGAATTTTTTTATAGTCAAATTCCAATGTATAATACCCAGAAAATTGTACTTTTTGAATTGGTTGTCAATTTTATGTTCATAATTAGAGCACATATGCTTACTCAAGAAACAGTAAGCGCATCAAGAACACCAAAATCAAATTAACATTAAAAACACGATATGAAAATCAAGATCACAATATGAACCTCGAGAACAATATGAATATTAAAAATATTATATGAATGCCAAGAACACGAAGAAAAAAAATCCCAAAAAAGTTTACCCGAACCAAAAATATTAGTTTTGAGGGCCTAACCAACGAAATTCGGCAAAAATCTGAAAAAGCTCACATATTCAAGATCTCGATGTACCATGCTTTTTCTTATTTATGACAATATCTGATACACAAAGTTTAAACTTTCCTACTTTACTCGAGGCTTAAATACCGTGGTGTAATTTTACTCTACGATATGAATCTTAGTAAAATATATGTTTCGTACAAATTTACCCGACAAATTTGTATATATTATTCTTAATTTTTTTTCTTTCATAAATCGACTCTAAAAAATCACACATTCCCTTCCCTGTACGCTTAAAAATAATGAGATTTTTTTTTTAATTTGTGCTATAAACATGATTCATTTAAAGATATAATAATTAAGTAATTATTGAACGAAATTAATATTTTAGATTAAAGTTTATTATGAAGTATTAAGACGAGTACCATATATTTTAAAAAGGGAATTTTGCGGCACAATTCATCAAATTCTTAAAAATAAGTCACCAACGTTTATTTTTTGCGACGAAACTCATCGACATCAATCTTTTTTTTACAAATGTAATATGATGAGGTTAAATGACATGTAGCTTGTCACGGTGGACGCCACAACACGTTCTCGGCATACATGACAAAAATACCGCAAATTTTTTTGATTGGATATTTATGGCTAAAACACCACAAATCTTTAGAAATTACAATTATCTAGACAAAAGTTCCAACAACAAAAATACTATGGTATAATCCTACCTTAGATTCCATTTTTTTGGTAATGTTTCTAATTTATTTATCCCAATCCTATGCTGAGAAAGTGACGTGGCTAACCACATGTCATTTAACCTCGTCAGATTGCATTTGTAAAAAAAAAAAAAAGGACCAACTCGGTGATTTTTTTGACAAAAAATAGATATTAGTGACTTATTTGTAAGAATTTAATGACTTTCGCCACAGATTTTTCTTGAAAAATAATAAATAAATTAAAAAATATGTGAATTAAAAAATGTATTACAATTTATACAAGTCAAATATATTCTGTAATTCTAACACGTACGTACTCTTTGAAAATGTAGAGGATAGTACTGAACTGATAGATTGATATGAATTATTAAAAAAATGATTTAAGAAAAATGTAAGGATTTGATCGACCGTTGGAAACGGATTTCGAATAGACCAAAAAACACAGAGGCTCTGAACCAGAATTTCCATCACTTAAACTTGAGGAGTTCTTGCAGAAACTGGTTCGGAATCTTTGCATAAAACAAAAAGTTTGGTTTTATACTTATTTGCAAGAAGAACTACGATGAGTATTTAAGGGTTAATTGAGGTAAAAATATCTAAGATTTAAATAACGTGCATGATTTATTTTAAAGTTTTTAGTTATACCGATTAAATACATAAAACGAAATCAATTGTAAATACAAATTTTAATCAATATAATTGAAAGATTTAGAATATGCGATGCTATTATAATACAGCTTTTATACTTTTGCCGCAGTTATCTAATATTTTTAATATAGCATGAGATAAATAATTAAAAAAAATGGAAATAATTGCATGTGCAAAGCAATGGAACGAGGGAATGGCGTGTCGGCTAGCCTGAAAAGGTGTCACATCTCGAGCATAACAGCTTGAGACTGCACTTCGCTCTTCTTTTATTATTTATTTATTTATTCGAAAAGATCGTATACTTATAATATAAATATAAAGTCCCCACAAAACAAATGCAATAAAATGAGAGATATATAAATTAATTAACGATTAATGGAGGGTCATCTAGAGCCGCGGGTGGCGACGACTGACACCGAATCGCGACGAGTCGCGACGACTGACAGGGCATCGCGACGAATCGCGACACACGGGTTTGAGTCGCGACGAGTCGCGACCCGCGTGTTTAATCGCGATTCCTTCCCTCTCTCTTTCCCCTCTCTCTCGTTGTCTCACGTTCTCTCTCTCTCTCTCTCTGTAACGTCCCGGCAGCTCAATCAAACCGACGACTGTCCCCACAGGCCAACACGAGTCTTTCCAGCGTGCTTTGTCCTCACTCGCACGCTTCCCGAGAAACTTCCCAGGAGGTCACCCATCCTAGTACTACTCCAAGTCAAGCACGCTTAACTTTGGAGTTCCTATGAACAGGCAACCGAAAAGAAGATGCATCTTGTTGACATAGGTAGTACCAGTCAATTCATTTAAGCCTCTTCGATCATACAGTCCCATACCTGTATGATCTCCGATAACCGTGCAGTCCCATACCTGCACAGTCTCGGGAACGTCCCATCAGCACATCCCCTTGCCCAGGCGATGTGGGATTGCACAGCTTACCCGGTCTTGCCCTTGTGGCTCACGGGATTAGTGACTGTCACAATCACCCCACCTAATGGGGGCCCGACGTCCTCGTCGGCCACACTTCCGGCTGGGCTCGGCTCTGATACCATTTGTAACGCCCCGGCGGCTCAATCGAACCGACGACTGTCCCCACAGGCCAACACGAGTCTTTCCAGCGTGCTTTGTCCTCACTCGCACGCTTCCCGAGAAACTTCCCAGGAGGTCACCCATCCTAGTACTACTCCAAGTCAAGCACGCTTAACTTTGGAGTTCCTATGAACGGGCAACCGAAAAGAAGATGCATCTTGTTGACATAGGTAGTACCAATCAATTCATTTAAGCCTCTTCGATCATACAGTCCCATACCTGTATGATCTCCGATAACCGTGCAGTCCCATACCTGCATAGTCTCGGGAACGTCCCATCAGCACATCCCCTTGCCCAGGCGATGTGGGATTGCACAGCTTGCCCGGTCTTGCCCTCGTGGCTCACGGGATTAGTGACTGTCACAATCACCCCACCTAGTACTACTCCAAGTCAAGCACGCTTAACTTTGGAGTTCCTATGAACGGGCAACCGAAAAGAAGATGCATCTTGTTGACATAGGTAGTACCAATCAATTCATTTAAGCCTCTTCGATCATACAGTCCCATACCTGTATGATCTCCGATAACCGTGCAGTCCCATACCTGGACAGTCTCGGGAACGTCCCATCAGCACATCCCCTTGCCCAGGCGATGTGGGATTGCACAGCTTGCCCGGTCTTGCCCTCGTGGCTCACGGGATTAGTGACTGTCACAATCACCCCACCTAATGGGGGCCCGACGTCCTCGTCGGCCACACTTCCGGCTGGGCTCGGCTCTGATACCATTTGTAACGTCCCGGCAGCTCAATCAAACCGACGACTGTCCCCACAGGCCAACACGAGTCTTTCCAGCGTGCTTTGTCCTCACTCGCACGCTTCCCGAGAAACTTCCCAGGAGGTCACCCATCCTAGTACTACTCCAAGTCAAGCACGCTTAACTTTGGAGTTCCTATGAACGGGCAACCGAAAAGAAGATGCATCTTGTTGACATAGGTAGTACCAGTCAATTCATTTAAGCCTCTTCGATCATACAGTCCCATACCTGTATGATCTCCGATAACCGTGCAGTCCCATACCTGCACAGTCTCGGGAACGTCCCATCAGCACATCCCCTTGCCCAGGCGATGTGGGATTGCACAGCTTACCCGGTCTTGCCCTTGTGGCTCACGGGATTAGTGACTGTCACTCTCTCTCTCTCTCTCTCTCTCTCTGCCACCGCGAGTCATCGCGACGCATCGCGACGTCTACGATGGCGACTTTCGGCGACTGAGTCGCGACGGATCGCGAAGTCGCGAGTTTCAGCTCTAGGGTCATCCAATGTTCTCTCATGCACCAGTGCACCACCATGTCAATCTGGTTAGTTTTGGTACTTTATATATATATATATATATAAAATTATTTAGAACCCAGAAGAGTAATTAGAGGTGTCAAGTGGGCCGGGGCGGGCCGGCCCGGCCCACAAACCGTTAAGCCCACATGTAAAACGGGGCGGGCTTGACCCGTCCCGCTCAATGTGCGGGGCGGAGCAGGTTTTTGAAGAGCTATCAAGGCCCACCCCGGCCCATGAACCCGAACCCACTGTGTCATGGGGCGGGGCAGGGCGGGCTTTTTACGAGTCAAAATTAGTGGGCTTTTTCGGGTTGAATTTAGTGGCCTTTTCACAAATCAAAACGGGTTGGAATTTTCCAAGTTGATATGTAATAATGATTTACATCTTTGAGTGGAATTTATCAATGAATTTCAATACAAATTAAAATTACTATAAACATAGAAGATAATGAATAGAGTAATGAACAATAATACCTTTAATATTTTTGTATTTGCTCGATATACGAATTCTCAATTTGAAAGTCGAGTAACATAATGCAAATAAGATTCAATCACATATTTGAAAATTCAAACAAATTCTTACAAAATATATATTATAGTATACCCAAACTCTAGTTATAAAACAAAAAAATTCAAATTGGTTAGCGAATTTTGAAATAGATTAGTGAGCTGAAATTGTTTAATTGAAAAATTAAAGAACTATATAGAATATATAAAATAAATAAAGTAATGAAATGTGTAATATAGAGATAATTTTTACATTTTACAATAATAGAATATTGGGATAATAGCGGCAAAAGTGGCCAAATTTAGGCCAAGTGTGCAAATAAGTGGCCAAACCGATTTAATATCGGCATAAGTAGCCAAAGTTTACCAAACCGTAGACAGTACAAATTCCATCTATTTCATGTCAACGCCGTTAGTCCCGGCTCTAACTAACAATGAGGCCAAAATTATTAACGAGATTATCACTTTTTTTACAAAGTTTTTAAAACACTACCCATTTTGGTACATTTTAATACACATAATGAGTAATATTTTTAAAAATATATTGTGGCTAAATGGGTATTTCCTTAAACAAAATTTCGGGTCTCTAACAATTAAATATATCTCAATAAAATAATATTACAAAGTCTCGATTTTAGCCTCGACTCTAACTAACAATGTTAGGCCAACATTATTAACAAAATTTTTATTTTGTACAAACGTATTAAAACATACATATTTTAGTTCATTTTAATACACACAATGAGTAATTAGAAAAAAAAAAAAAAACTTGTGGCTAAATGGGTATTTTTGCTTATGGCAATATTTTTATATTTATTAGAGAAGTTTTTTGTGCTATTGATGTTGATATATTGTTTTTATTGTTCATGTAACATTTTTGAAGTTCATATAGTGTTCTTGATATTCATATATTATTTTTAATGTTGATTTTAGTATTAGTCTTCTTGATGTTCATATCATGTTTTCATATATTGACCTCCAATTGAAAAAATAACGATTTTAGCGCTGACGTGGCTAACGGCGTTGACATGAAATGGATGGAATTTGTACTGTCCACGGTTTGGTAAACTTTGGCTACTTATGCCGATATTAAATCGGTTTGGCCACTTATTTGCACACTTGGCCTAACTTTGGCCACTTTTGCCGCTATTATCCCTAGAATATTTAGAGTAGTTTTTTCATATTTTCACTAATATTAATATCACAAATTAATTTTTATATATATATATAAAAATGTGATTTATGTGGGCTTTTAAACGGGACGAGGCGGGTGTATGTGGGCTTCGGGGCGGGGCGGGGCGGGTTCGGGGTGGGCCTAGGAAAACATAACCCAGCCTTGACCCTTTTGATAGGGGCGGGGGGGCCTAGCCCCGCCCACAAAAAACGGGGCGGGACGGGGAAAACCCGCTTTTTTTTATGAGTCGGGGCGGGTGGGCTTGGGCCGGCCCGACACAATTGACACCTCTAAGAGTAATGCGGAAACAAAGTAAAATAAAAAATAAAAAATAATAGAATATATATGTGCAGCAAAAATGTTTATATTTTTCGTTTTATTAAAGAAAATATACGATTAAAGTCTTCAAACTCATCCATTTTTATATAAATAAGTTTTTAAAATTTTTTTTCAGCTTTAGTCTATTTTTTAAAAGTAAAATATCTAATATCTAGTAGCTATATTCAAATTACGCGGCATGTAAAAGTGGTAGGGTTATGACCGAAGGACAGACCTTACCACTTTTAAAATAAATATATGAATAAACTCAATTCAAACACAAATTCCAAACATAAATCCAATCTCGCGGGTACCAAAATAGAAGTGATCGGGTTCCCTTTCCCGAGCAAGAAAAGAACCCGCGCCAAGCCACTGTTAATGATCTAACAAAAGTGGTGGTTTCGAATCGTAAGTGTGACAAAACTTTTTTGATGTTTCCTCGCAACATGGTAAACAAAATAAAAACACCACTACGTCGTGTTTTGTATCATGAATCGCATAAAGACCCAAAACAGACAACTCCCGAAGAACGAACCCGAGCCAACCGCAAATTATCATCTAGTACTGTTTTTCTAGCTCTTCAAGGTTAAAAACCCTTCTTGGATTTGTTCCATATATAAAATAACTCGGTAATTAACTCATTCACAATCAACCTATAAAAGAAAGTTTGAGGGGACCTAATTGAAGAAGAATATTGCAACACAACACTATTGAGTGTCAAACAAGTGGATTGATTGATTGATCCATCCATATTCATGACGTAGAATTTTCAACTTATAGTGTAGAATATTGTAGATGAAAGTTTCAATTTTGATACTATATCAATATGAAGTGAGTGGCACCAAACAAAATGATTGGATTTGCTAAAGAAATGAGTGCATTTAAGGTAACAAATATCGCCGTATTACGTGTTAAAGTCAAATACTACAAAAATTAAAAAATCAAATACTACACAATTGCAAGTTTAATTTACGGGTATACTATACTGATGATATTTTTGTAATATTTTAAAACACCGGTATTGATTGGGTAATCGCAAAGAATTTCCGCTGTTAGACATACTGAGATTTTTAAAACCTTGATTCCGCCAATTACTTTATAGTTTATACATTACCATGAAGATAAAGAAACTATAGTATACATATATATATATAGAGAGAGAGAACTCGAAAGCGCATAAAATCTATCACAATTGTTGGGTCATGTTTGTTGACAACTTTACAATTAAAATTAATTGACACATAAGATATCAATCATTTTTGAAAGATTAATTGTTTCATAAAACTATTTATTTATGAAAGATTCTCTCTCCCATTGTTGAACTTGAAAAGAAAGAATCAAAGAATCTGTGTGCCACGTGGAATGTTAGGAGGAGGAGGAGGAGGAGAGGAAGAAGAAGAGTCCAACAACGCAAAGCTAAAATGATCACGAATTGCTTCACGTTTTAATCTTATTTTTTTTTAATTTAATTACGGGTGAACTAATTTTGTAAATTGCTAAATAATAGTTTTGAGGCTTTTTATGAAAATTTATTCCGAATCTAGACTTTACAATATTGTGAAAATGGTATCTTCTATTTTTATAAGCTCTAGATAAATAATGAATCTCGATTAATTTTGCTATAAATAATCACACACAAACAGAATATATATTGTATATATATTATATTCTTCGTGACTTACACGCACTAATGTAGTACATACATGATTTATTTATTTATTTTTTATGATAAATAAAATATTATAAAAGAATATGTGCCACAAGTCTCCAAAATTTAACTAAACAAATGGCAAAAAAAAAAAGGTTATACTTGTGCTGTAAATATTCTTATTAGATTAGATTTTTAATTTCAAATATTTATTTTTTACATATATCATAAATGCAAGAAAAAATATTAAAAAAGTCACCGATTCTCATTATTTAAGGCTTTGAGCAAGGTCGATGCTTCAAGTCCCTGTTCTCGCTCGCCTATAAAGGACAAAAAACTAACTATGAAATATGTATGTAGGTGTGTATATCGGTTTCTAAGCTATAATTATTTTGAATAACCATATCAATTTATCATCGCATATTAAGAATATATTTATCAAAATAAATCCTAATGTTTTTCTTTGCCTAGAGTTAAATTTCGTTATCTGATTTTTTTGTTATATATAATATAAATTACAACAACAATTTTCGCTCCAGCCTGTAATTTGCCTAACACATGCCCGTCCCGCGGGCTTATTTGAGGGCAGGACGGCCAATCCCGGTCCACTTAACATCTCACGTCTCTAAAAGTCCGGTTGATTTTTTTTTTTTTTTGAAAGTAATTTGATTTCATTCAATCAAACAAGTTGGGGAGAAAAATCTCTCAACACCGTTGCTACAAGCCACTCCGGGCAATAAGGACACATGAGGTCCGGTACAAAAGAAGAGAGACGTCTCTTAGCCAAAGCATTGACCACCTCGTTACATTCCCGTGGAACCCATGTCCACTCTCCGGTCCCGCCTAGTTCGCGGCCGAGCTCTCGCACCTCCGCAATAATCGGGCCTTGCAAGCCCAACGAGTCTCATGCCTTGGTGAGGTGGGAGGCCCGCAAGCAATCCGTCTCGGCATACTCGATCTTCCACCCCCGTTCGCGGGCAAAAAGAAGCCCCCGTCGCATCGCAATGCACTCTCCGGTAAGTGCCGAATCGACATGGTCTACCAAGGAAGCCAAGACTCCCATAACCCGACCGTGGTGGTCTCGCACAACCGCGCCCACTGCTGCCCGTCCCGTCTCCCTGTCCCATGCCGCATCTACGTTGAGCTTGAGGCTCCCCGCAGCCGGCTCGGACCATGCCCTCGGTACCTCCTCCCTCGGCGAGCGGTGGTTCTCCGTCGTGTGTGCGCATCGCTTGTAACTTGTGAACCATCCGTCGACTTCTTCCACCCAAGTCTCTGAGGCCCGTACACGGTGCTCGAATAGGCGAAGGTTGCGGTCGGACCACGCCGCCCAAATAAGCCCGCAAAATAGCTCGAAGTTCGGTGTGGAAAGACTCTCGAGCGCCCGGTAGCACAATTCTTGAAATGGGATCTCCCCCGTCTTTTCCACCCACCGGTGGATCGTAGATGATGCCCAAATCGCCTTGGCCCTCTCACACCCCCAAACGGCATGTAAGGCGTCCTCTGGGAGCGCCCCGCAAAAGTTGCAAAATGGTAGAACGTCTACCCCTCGGATCCGAAGTGCCCCGTTGGTCGGAAGAGCTTCCGACCACGCGCGCCACACTATGTGCTTCACTTTCGCGGGGATCGTCGTGCCCCACAAAGCTTTTCACCAATTTGGCTCCCCTTTTCCCGAGCCCTAAGGTCCGCTCCGTGCTTCCGACCTAGCTAGTCGGTAACCGGACCGCACCGAGTATACCCCCTTGTCTTCGTGGTGCCAGACAAGCCGATCTGGACCCTTCCCCACCGGGATCCTCAAGACAGCCTCTGCATCGTAGGGGGTTAAAAGGGCCTCAACCCGAGAGAGGTCCCAATGATCGTGGGAGACTAGATCGGCTACCCGCCACGGATACCCGTCGTCTGGAGCCTCCGAAGTGGCAAAGAAAGCCCCAGGCCGTGGGATCCAAGGTTGGCCGTGAACCCGTACGTTGCCGTCCCCGATTTGCCATCTATGTTACCTCATTGTTTATTATTTCATCATAATTAATTATCTAAACCCCTACGTATGTATCTGATTCTGATCTGGCCGCAGAAAGAAACAAAACAAGCTTCCTTCATTAAACTTAATAATTAATGGATAAAATAATATGTTGAAGTGCTTTTGTAAACAAAACTACAATAAAAATCAAAACTTTGAATAGTCACTCACCATTAACGTTAAGGCTTTAAGCAACACAGAACAAAAGATAACAGAAAAAATTAATTTCGGCAAAAGTTTTAATACTATAACAAAATAGACAAGTAAATTCTATTTTTTTTTTGCCCAAAAATAATTCAAATTCTTTGGTTTTGTATCCCTATTAGTACCTCTGTCAAGATTTTCATCCTCCACCGTTATAAATTTTTGTCCTATTTTTTGGGAAAAATTAGCCATCAGAAAGTTGGATGGTCAAAGACAATAATGGGATATGTACTTAAACGAGAGCACAATTGCTTTTTCAAGCCCCGAAAACGGCATAGTCTATGGTTCGGAATTTTCACGGAAGTGAAATGAG
The DNA here is from genome assembly GCA_954871525.1 of Parietaria judaica. Taxonomy (NCBI): domain Eukaryota; kingdom Viridiplantae; phylum Streptophyta; class Magnoliopsida; order Rosales; family Urticaceae; genus Parietaria; species Parietaria judaica. The sequence goes on from OX940872.1 coordinate 27,900,198, forward strand.
GAGACAAAACCAGAGGTAAAAAAAAGAAACCAAAATTTTGGCGTGGCATGTAGGGGTGAAACCGGTACCGATAATCGGTAAATTAGCTTTTTTTGGTATTGGTATTGAATAATCGATATATTTTCTTTTGATCTCGGTTCTAAAATTTCTTGGTTTTTTATCAAACCGATACCGAGACCGAACATATAAAAAAGAAAAGAAAACCGATAAATAAACCTATACATAAATCGGGAATAATCCGGGGCAAAATCCAAAAATAATACAAACTACCATGTCCGAACCTCGGACTCGGAAATATAAAAATTCATGTCTAATACATCGTCAAAACATAAATAAACCATGTCATTTCTTTTTTTCATAAAACAAACTACCATGTTCGAACTTAGGACTCCAAAGTATAAAAGTTCATGTCTAATACATAAAAATATAAACATAATTAAACCATGTCATTTCTTTTTTCATCAAACAAACTACCATGTCCGAACTTTGGACTCCCAAATGAGGGAGGGTGGGAGAGTGAGGTATCACAGAAAGTGCCATAATTTGCTAAGAAAAATGAATGTAGTACACTCCAAAATGACATCTAGTTCACAACCGAAACCGATATTCAAGAATTTGGCTATCGGTATCGGTATTGGTATCGGTATCGAAAACCGATAACCGATAAGTATCGGTTATCGATTTTAAGCTAAATTTATCAGTTTTTTTTTTTTATAAACCGATCGGGGATCGATCTCGAAACCGAGACGATACCGAGAAACGGTTACAAAATTTTCACCCCTAGTGGCATGAGTAACAGTGGAGGACAAATTTTTTTACGGAGGTACCAATATACTAATATAGATTCAAAACCCAAGTATTAGAACTTTGTCCGGGTCACTTTCTTAAAAGTATTGAAACTTTTACCGGGATTATCTACCACTACAAAAATATTTCCAGTTAATAAATATAAACGACACAATGACATAATTTTCCGTCAATTTTTTTTTTTTTATCACAGTACTAGTAAATCATACGTTAGTTGCATACTTATATGCTCGTCCAACCTATTTAGCATGTTCTCTTTTTTCAATTCGACAGAAAAAAATGTGTCTCGTAAAATTTTATTGACTCTATATTTTTTCTGTTATTTTCTCACTTTTTAGACCCTTTCCACTTCAATTAAATCTTAAGTATTTTTACCGTAAACATCTCCAAAAGAAAATTAAAAAGTTAAGATGAAAAAGAAAAGAAAAAAGTTATTTCCTTTTTCTTTTTTCCAGAAAAAAAGAGAGAATATTTTTCGCGTAGATTCTAATATCATCTCTCTCTCTCTCTCTCTCTCTCTGCTATTCCCGAGAATTTCTCTTCATCGGAGCTCCCTTCAGTCTCATGTTCCTCCATACTCTCTGAACCTCGCATAATCCAATTCGTCTCTCCTTGATTTCGAATTTGGCGGGACTTGATTGCCGATTCCGCGAAGAATTCGCTGCTCGGAGCTTCGAGTTCTGCACCTTTCATGGCGAATCCGTCGGGGAACCACCAGGAGCCGAGCCACGCCACGTCGTCGTTCAATGCCACCAACGGGAATTCGGCGGCGCCGGCCTCGGCGGCTCCGGAGAGATCCGGCGCCGCCGCCGCCATGAAGCACAACCCCGGCATCTCCATGGAGTGGACCGCCGACGAGCAGGCCATCCTCGAGGACGGCCTCGCCACGTGAGTACGATTGCCTTTGTTCGCATTTCCAATTTTGGGATTAGGGTTTCTTCGTTTTTTTTTTTTTTTGGTGCTGAATTTGTAGCTGTTTGTCGCTTCTTGTCCAGAATTCGGTCTTAAATCGTTGAATTCACATATTTATCGTGCCTTAAATCGATGATTGTGTTGATTGAACGTGGAGTATTGATTGAAGATGTCACTACGGATGAAGATTTACATGCTTTCCTTATGTTTGTGTGTGTGGATATACTATATATATTTCGGATATTGGAGCTAGCATTCAGCTTGTTATAGCTATATGGAACAATAGAGTACCACTTGTCTAGTATTTGATGTTCTATAGCCATAGAGAACTCTTTAGTAATGCTCGTAACTTTTGGGCGCATCTTATTCTCTAAGCAAAGTTAAGACGTGTGAGTAAAACTGTCGTGTCTGTTTACTAGCATCGGTAATTGTGGTACTTTTGTTGCCCCGGGTTTTCAAGTTTTCTTGAAAAAGACTGCTGTAGTTTAGTTTCATCGCATCTAGTTTTTTTTTTCTAGGCAATGGATGTTCCATATGTGAGACTACGCTAATTATGCAAATACGTCACGTATGACAATAGTGCGTGGCTAAAGACAGAGTTTAGCTGAGTTTACACTCGTTTTAGCAGTGTCTAAGTCTCAACAACCTAAATTCATCCAATAATGTTACATTGGTAAGGCCGTAATTTAGCTAATCGAGTTTATACTCGTTATAGCGGTGTCTTAACTCTATAATGACCAAAATTTGTCCATTCGTAGAATCATGGTTGTGAATTGTGATACGATATGATCACTCTTATAAATTTTGGAATGATCAAACCATGTAACTTAGTTGAGCATGCAACTTAATAACCAGAACTACCTCACGTAGCAGTATTAATGTAGTAAGGTGTCATATATATACCGAAATTTACTTTGTTGCAATATTGTTGATGGTATATTTGTTTCATACTTTTATGTAGTAATAGGGTTTTGGTACTCAGGTTTTCCTCAGATTCAAGCATAATCCGCTATGCTAAGATTGCTATGAAGCTGCAAAACAAAACCGTCCGAGATGTGGCACTACGTTGCAGATGGATGACTGTATGTTCTATATTTTGCTGTTGGATTTTTTCTTATTTTTGTTATATGGAGGTTTTAGTTCATATCTACCTCCATTGTGTATTGGGTGAATAGGATCAATAAATGGTATATCGCTATTTTAGGATCCATGTTTTCGGATATTCAATGGATCCTAGAATAGTGATATACCAATCGGGTGAATAAGATCAATAAGACGATAATCAATGGAAGTGAGCTTATTCTTGATCCTCTGTCGTCCTTGACATAACCAAGTTTGTTGAAAGCTGATAAATCAACTTGATGCTTTGATTTTACATTTCCGAGTTAGAATCTCCTAAACATGTCTTAATGCATCATTAAATGTCCAGAAAAAGGAAAACAGCAAGCGAAGGAAGGAAGAGCATAACTTGTCAAGGAAAAGCAAAGATAAAAAGGTACTGCTTAATGGATGATTCTCTCCCTTTTTTCCTCACCATTTTTTGCTTCAACTAAGACAACTTAAATGGTTGCGCTCTTTGCATATTTGACCATGTCTTATTTTCTTGGAATAAGCCAAATATGTATAATGTTTAGTAACGAACATGTTTCATTTTTGACCTCTGAATAATTTAGTTTTTAAATTAGAATTCTGTAACCTGCTGATGTGTAACAAGCATGCGATATAATATCCTTCGGGTGGTAGTGGTACTATTGTTTTGCTATCTTTTATTATCAGGTTACAATTGGTATTTTGATGTATGATGGTGTTTTTATGCTCATAGATTGCTCTTTTATATTTCCCAAGTCTTTCTCCAAGTTACAAACATGAAGCTATTGCAGAGAAATCGAAAACATATTTAGATCACTATTGGGAAAACATTGTATAAATCACTGTGACCTTATATGACTTCGCTATGCTCAGTTGAGCTCCAGCAATGCTAAAATAAAGAAAAACAGTCATTTGCAGAACTTCTTGCATTTTGATTGAGTTGGGATTTTTTTCTCTCAAAATTGCTGGTTATTTATGTCGTTATGGTACTAAAAGGACAGATTGCTCTCAGGAAAAAGTAACTGATCCGGCAAAGTCATCTCAGTATGCGGCTCGATCCACTGTGCCCCCTTATGCTCCACCAATGATTACGGTTGACAATGATGACGGCATCTCTTTTAAAGGTGATTTATGTTTCGATTTAATTTAAAAAGCGGTGAACAGCCATTTGAGGTTGACTTCCATATGCTTAAGCTGGTAGCTAGGAAAATCGAAATGAAAGTCAGGCACCTGCTGTTTAGTATAATGAATAGCGCACACTGAAAGGGATGATATGATGGATGTCAGAGACAATACTCGGATCTGATCTGTTACCCGTAATTAACAATGCTATGCTGTAAAGAAAAAACAAAGCTTTTAACCTAATATAGGAAAACCCTTAATTTTGTTTACCTCGGCAATCGATTACTAGGATTCGACATAAAAGAAATCAAAACTGACTACAAGCAGATATGTGAAGTCAACTGCGATTGATACAAGCATATCTGTGTGTTTCTTCCATCACACTTATCCAAGGAAGGCCCAGCCCACTATCCCGCGAATTAGCCCGCTTCAATTTAGTTTTTTATTTATATGAATGTCTGCAGTGTTTTTATGCTGTGTCTTTGTAATTCCAGTTTTGTTAAAAGCTAGTTTATCCTTTTGCAGCCATTGGTGGTGCTACCGGAGATCTTCTGGAGCAGAACGCCCAAGTCTTGAATCAAATTTCCGCGAATATTGCTAGTTTTCAGGTAATTAACGTGTTAATTCACTCGCGTTCCATTAATTTTTTTTTTTTAATTCACTCTTTCTTTGTTTCATGTGTCGGTTGTGTTGTGTTTAATAAATTTTAATTTCATGTTTATTTTATCGATATTCATGGTTTTATATTTTTCTTATCAGATCCAGGACAATCTTAATCTCTTTTGTCAAACCCGGGATAACATATTCAAGATTATGAATGAGTACGTGCTGAAACCCTTTGTGACATCGTAAATTTTCCATTGAATGCGTCACTTTGGAGTGAGATGTTAGGGATTCATTCGGGTTTGGATCATATCTTTTCGAAGGATTATGCCCACGCGAAAATTTGACATAGTTTCGATTTTCAGTTTGATAGATTTGCCGGACGTGATGAAGCAGATGCCGCCACTTCCGGTGAAACTGAACGAAGAGCTGGCGACCACTATTCTCCCTCCTCGGACGAGCCATGCGATGCAGTCGTGACGGTCCTGTCATCTGAATCTCTCTACCCTTTGTGTTTCTGTCCATTCCTCTTCCCTTGAATTGCATAGTGGGTATGACTTAGCTGTGTTGTGTAGAAAATAGGGAAGCTTTCTTTTTTCTTTTTTTCTTCTCTTTATTTATTTATGTTGTATTTTTATTTTTAATATTCATGCTAATAAGTAGGAAGGGATAAGTAAAGAGTAATAATAATAATCTTATAATAAGCACATCTTCTCAGTTGGTTCTTGGATAATCACTAAGCGTTATGCCATGAACATTGCTATTTTGAGTTTACCGGTGTAAAATTGTTAGTAACTTATACCGTTTTACGAAATGTCGATGGGTTAGCTTGTTATTCGTAACCCTTTAAAAACTTATTGAACCGATGAAAAACTTGTTATCGCATCGTAAATTTTACAAAGGTTTGTCGAACAAATACCCCGTGATAAATGAGTTTTAAGTGGAGAAAATTCTCGCAAAATCGAACTATCGCATAAATATCGGTTTTATGGACCAGGGGCAAACATGGTAAAGACTTGGGACAAATAATTAGATAACTTGTGGAATAGATGTGAAATCCGGATGCTAGATTGAAGTTTGAACACATTATACTTGTGTCACGAGTAGAAAATTCTGACTTATTTTTTGGGCTTTCTTAAATATATTTGATTATATTACATAAAATACAGATAAAAAAGTGTATCAATTATCAATACATGTATAATTATTAATTGTTTTACAAAATTTCCATTGTCTCTCTCAGAGCATTTGGGGTTGGTTCCCCTTGCTCTAAATCTTTTGAAAGAAGGAAAGAATTTAATCACCAATTTCTATTTTCTCTGTATACAATCTCTTCTCTATGCACTTGTGTTTTGTTTTGTGTATGTATATACTTGTTTCGTTGAGTTACTATACTTGTGAGCTGCCTAGTTCCAGCTCCTTAGCCGTCGACGAATGGGGTCCCACGGAGACCCCGCCGGAGAAATGGTGGCTGATCTCGTGACGGTCTCTGGCCGACCACAGGAGGACAAGAGAGGCCATGAGCACAGAGAGAAAGCCCGTTGACGCGGAGACCATTCGGATGAACTTCTTCAGTGGCCTGCAGTGCTCGGTGAGGATCTCCGAGAAGGCGTCTTTCACGGTTTGGCACTCCACGAGGCTCTCCATGCCGGGGTACACACTCAGCAGGTTGGTGATGGAGCTTGAGTACGACTCTGCGGTCTTGTACTCCTCGTTGGAAATTGTGAATTCTCCGGTCCCGCAACTTGTGTTTGCGGCGTCTGAGCATGTGAAAACTTGCAACACCTTCATAACGGACACAAAGAGATCGATCAGACGGAGTTTATTATTCGGTTTTCGCCATCGTTCACTCAGTGTTCATGTGCTTGAATTAGTTTGAAGCAGTTTCTTTAGGTTACTAATAAGCGGTAAAATTCGGTTAAAACTGAATTAACCGGCTTTCCTTGAATATGTAACCGGTTTTTGTGGCCTTACCTTAGGGATATCTGCTATTCTTATGGCAGTGGACGGGCAATTTTCGGGCTGGTAAAGGTACTCCGGTGGCTCCGAAAAGGGATTGCACACGGAAACCGCAAATGACGGTTGACGACGCGAGATGTTTGCATTCACCTGGAATCATCAGTATCAGGCAATTTCAGACTCTTGCTTTGCATATTTTTGAAGGTTTTAATCAAGAAATTGTATATATTTCTTATCTACCTCATCCACAAGGTTGTGGATCCCGGCGCTGACATCATGAAGAACCGTTTTCGCCGAGACCAACTCATCACAGGGAAGGATTGAGCTCAAGCTGCTATTGTACGGATTTCTCTGGAAATCATCGAGAGCGTCGCAAGTGTCACCCGCAAACCTGCAAATTCTCGGTTCGTCATGAAAGTTCATCGGAGTTTTTAAAAGGCGATTAGAATATGATCTAACCTGTCTAAGAAGAAGAACATCCCAAAGAAGAACCAGCACAGAACAGTCAGAAACCAGCACAGTACAATGAGCCTGAAACAAACCAGAAACAAAGCTTCAGAATTTTATTTTATTTTAATTTTCAATCACAATAGTTCCGGGTATACTCACGTGCGAAGTGCTCGCTGAAACCTCAGAATGCCGCAAACTGCAATATTCAGTCACAAGATTGAGAAGCTTAGAAGGTTTACTAGGTAAGCAAGCTTCAATTTCTTCTCTAACAAGAAATCGGTTCGACGAAATTACGGAAACCAAACACACCTGAAAGAGTGATCACGGCGACCAAGGTTAACACAATTATCGTAGTTGTGACGATGAAACTGCACGGAGAATCGATCCACTGTTAATTATCGAATCTCTATATCCATAAAAGATAACTTGAGGAAGAAGAAACAGAAAAGAATTGTGTCTCCAACAGATTAAAAAAACATGAACTTACACTATCTTTAGGCCTTTGTCGATCATCTGTCGGTTCTTTTTAGCGTGCCGGTGAATATCTGCAGCTTCGGTGTCTAGATCACTAGTCGTCGAGGTGAGGAAGCTCGCAGCTTCAGCATTGCCACCAGAAGCTCCCAAGTTATCTCTGATATCTCTCATTGCTCCGGTTGTGTTGTAGATCGTCTGAGACGCTTCGTTTGCAGTGTCTATGATAATATTAACCACGCTTTTCGCCTGCGAATGGAACCGGGCGTTCCCACCGAGGACTACTCCAGATGCCACTCTGCAGATTCAAACTGTCTTAGTTACATATGAACATAAAGTAGTAGGAATCCGATAGACCCGCACTAATAATTAATCGGCGCCAGAAGGGAAGAACCGTCTTTTAGTGTTAATATTAGTCTTTTTTGTAATTAGGCCTAAAATATGTCAAAAAAGGTACGCCGGTCTTTTCGGCACTGTAATTAGGGTTAGTCGACAAGCTATAGGCGCGCACCAATGACGGCTATACTTTTGTTTGGATAATTTTCCATTTTGCATCAAGAAGGGTCGATCGTATTCTCGAAGAAACGGTCATTCTTTTTATTTTCTTCGGATTATTTTCAATAAAGAAGGGAAATGATTTATTTGCGTTTATTTTGGGATCCCATTCGGAATCTCCATTGAAGATTTATCAACTTTAGTTCTATTGAAAAATATTTCTATGATGATTCATATATATCATCAAATACATCACCACATAATTGGACTTTCAATATAATTTACTTACATTGAACCATGTCAAGCTAATACTCGATAGATTGATAACCTCGATTATATTAAATTTTCGTTCGATTCCAACTCTGAGAAACACTATTAAATTAATAACCTCGATAATATAATAAATATTCTCCTATCCCCACGCTATTAATTTATGAAGGTTATATCGTATAGAGCTAGAATTAAATGCCCAAAGTAAAGCTAGAAAATTAAAATTTGGATATTAAATTAAATGGACTTACATTGCAAGGAGTGTGAAGAGAATGGCAAGTAAGATAGGCCAAAGGTAACAGTGCTTATGGCAAGCTGGTTTTTTCTTCAAAATTTGTGAGCTCTTTCTGTTTCTGTTTCTGTTTCTGTACACAACTGACTTTACTAATAGAAACCCTCCAAACAAAATCCCACAAAGAAGCCACAAAATTCCAAGCACATATCCACATACTCCTGTAAATATTGTTGACTGTGCAAACAAACCAACCATAAGTTAGGACATAGTTTTTGACTTTTGATGAGTCAAAAGTAAGACATAAATGAAAGGAATATTAATTTGCGGCAAAAATATTCGAAAGATAGGTGAAAGTGGAGGCTTCTTACACTCCAATAATGCTTGTTGGTGATGTCAAATCCTCCTCTATATTTGTTGAAGTTATCTAGAGGATCAACTCTCACTGTATCATCTGGGTTTTGGCTATGATCAGACACATTTTTACTATCATCAACCAAATTTGTCGCTAACAAGAGAAAAAAACAAACAATGAGACAATACATAGCTAAACTAAGTAACAAAATAAAAATAAATTGCCTTTTATGTCAATACATAAATTAGTTAGGTTCTAACATTCTCTTTGATTGTCTCTAAGTTAGTTAATATATTAATTACTCAAGTTTCATATTGCGAAACTAGTTAAAGTCCTCAAAGATAAGCCCTCACATTTTGACTTCTTCAACTATTAAAAAGCATTTAATTCCACACACTACAAGAAAACAACATGTGTCCCCGCAATATCGACTCTATTGCGTTTGTGGCAAAGTGTCCGCGCGTTGACGCGAACATTTGGCGCGTACGTGGATGCCTGTAAATACAAAAAAATTAATAAACTTCGGTCGTGTTTGACGTGCCAACAACACTATTATCGTCTCTATAGGTGTCGTCGGTATTGGACGTGGTTTTTTTTTATTGACAAAGTCAATAAATAGGAAATACATAAGCTTGAAGGCTGACCTATAGGTATGAAGACGCTTGAAGAATCATTAACTTGTGCTGATATTGCTGGTAATCTCACGACCAAGTGCATGACAAGAAGTATTACGTAAAGAGCTGATTGTGAATTTTTGTTCTTCAAGCCCATCTCTGACCCTGTCAATATATGTATATATATATATATATATATCATCAATTGTAAATATATATATGTGTGTATATATATATCATAAATATATTTTCACTGTACATAAAGCCATTACTTAAGCTAGAATTAATGTTTACGATGGGCACACTATTGATGTGAAGAATAAAACAAGTCAACAAAGCTAAAAGGGTAACCAAAAATTCATCTAAAACTTTCTCAAAAGGCGTAATAAAAGACCGAAATGAAGGGCAATTCGTATTTTGCTTATTGATTTCACCAATTCTTTTGCTTTACGATATGAAAAAAAAAGAAGGCAAAACTAATGTTTTTGTTTTTGTTTTTTGGGGAAATATTTATTAACTTCATTAATTTATTTAGATTTTTCAGAAATAATTACGTGCAATCTTCGCAAGCAAAATGAGGGGATTTTCCCATGAAACGAGTTAGTGCATGCAGATACGCATACATACATATAACCTTACGTGTATGTTATATAGAGTTTGTGTTTACGTCCAATAAGTATATAATATATATATGTTAGAGTTAAAATTTTGAAAAAAAGCTAAACTACATAGCTCCGATCGAGCAGTACTATGAGTTCTAACAGAAGTTAAAAATGATGACATAGATAGAATGAAGAGATAAAAGTCAGATTGTTACCTTGAACAAAGAGATGAAAGATTTTCTTAAACTTGACTGATAATCTCAGATATTTCTATTCATAATAATAAATTCCGGGCAATCTTCAAGCTGCCTTGATAACTGTCTGTCTCTGACAATGAAAAAGCAATTCTGAGATTTATATGAAGATCAAGGTAGAAAAGTCAGATTGTTATTCAAGCTGGTAATGCTTTGGCGTCCAAAGAAGCAAGGAAGTCAACAAGTTGAGCTGAAACACTAGTACTGCATGCATGACGTTCTCTAATTTCTAGAGTTTCAAATACGTCTAGTTAGATGTTATATATATCACCCTCCATACAATTACATATTATTATTGAATGGAATAATAGATTAGATATATTCAAGTGTATGTTTTGGGTCCAACCAAGTAGACGGTGTGAACTTGTTGGTATCAAATACTTTTGAGCCATTAATAATAAGCTACCAAAGTTTAGTTGAGGAGCTATATAATGGGTTAAGTTGACTAAACCATCTCTCAAAGTCAAAGTCAAACAAACAACAAGCTTCATCTGGTCAAGCCGTCAATGCAATGACCTTTTGGGTCCTCAGTCATTCATGGCCAAAATCTTTTGGATTTTTAGCTTCTGATAAGATCCCATAAAATAAGAGCTTTGTCGAATCTTCACCGGTTCAATTTCCCCTCTAATTAGTTTACGGTCTCTTCTTTAAGAAGAGATATGCCTGAATCGAGAATTGAGTCCATTTAGGTCCATGAACTCATTGGGCCTTCGGGGTCCTTTAAAGACCATCGTAATTACGTTGGTCCTGGGCCCGATAAAGTAATTATGTGGAGTTAATAATTAATTAAGTTAAGGTAATTATTGATAAAGACCTAACGCGCTAGACCCATTTAATAGAGTCAAAGCCCATTAGGTCATTCTAAACCACACCTTAGGCTTCGTAATTAACATCTGAAACCCTAAATCCCATAAAGAAATTTGTGGCTGCCCCCTCCCCTACCTCGCAAGTTCATCTCCTCACCGGTAAAGAGATTGTATCATCAATATCCAACCACTGAGAAAGACTTAGCTGTCTGACGAGGTGGTTTCTGATATGCACACAACAAAGTTCCCGCACTGATGTGGCGGACGCGATTGAGGCTCGACATTTGTAGAGTTGTGAATCCGAGCCAAACTTTGCCCACTGTCGCACGCACAACGAGGAAATTCAGTTAGAAAATATCAGTCGACAAAGTACCAGAAGTCTAGTAACGTATCGAAACCAAATGATTTTGATTTTCGTGTTTAATCTAGATTAATTGTTCGAGGATATCCCGAGCTTTTTTCCTCGGGATTGAGAACAATCCCCAATAAACCCAACAACAAGTTTGTATAGTGGGCGCCAAACTGTTGAGGTGGAAATTCACCTCCGCAGTCACAGAGTTACGACAATCGTAACTTCGAGTTTAGATTACCTTAGAGCTCGGGTCTTTCCGTTAAAACTAGATCGCGTTCAATAAGATGGCCTTTTTAGGATGAATCGGCTGATTTTTTTACGGATAAAGTAAGAGACAAATATCATTTTTTTTGAAGAGGTTCACCCCGTTTTGATGGCTACGTCCTCTGTTATGTTATTCACTTTTGGGGGTAAAAGATACAAGCAAGTACGTGAACGTTGGAAAATAATAAGTATTTATCTATACAATTAGTGATTCTCTAAATTAAGCCCAGCCCAAAAAAGAGTTCCCATATCTAATGTAGAAGCCGTATATTTATAGTCTTGAACTTTGAATATTTTTCTTCAATGCACCGAATAAATGAGCATTTGATTTTTGCCTTCAATTCATTTCCTTGAGCTGAAATATTCATTGAATTGTGTCATTGATTGACGTATCATCACTTATGTCATTTAAGGGCTTAAATGAGCCTTTATTTGGTCTATTTGGTGTTGTTGGCGTCTATATTCGTCGATCAGGTGACCAACTCGTCGTTGTGGGTGACCACCTCAACGCTCGGGCAACCAGATTCGGCATGATGTCTTCCAGAAGCCATAACTTCTTGCTCGGGTGTAGAATTTGCGCATTCTATATTCGTCGATCAGGTGACCAACTCGTCGTTGTGGGTGACCACCTCAACGCTCGGGCAACCAGATTCGACATGATGTCTTCGGGAAGCCATAACTTCTTGCTCGGGTGTCGAATTTGCGCATTCTATATATCAACCGAAGCTTGAGACGATGACTTTGTGACCACGCGACCAATTCTTCAAGATTCCTAGTATAACATAGTTGCTGAGGCGAGATATACAATCTGTTCCGGAAAATCGGCAAGAATAATTGACTTCTTTCAACTAAGCTGGCCCCTGTTAAATGCCCCAACTCATGTTGGGCAAGAAACGTTAAATATTCGTTGAATAATATGCTAAGCCCATTGAGATTTATCAAGAATTAATAGTAAAAGATATGTCCATTTATATTAATTATAAATAGACAAAATCTAACCTCAACAATATATTTATTATTAATTTTTTCTGATCCCTAATCGCCCCTATATAATTTTTCAAAATCCTTATCTACTAGACCGCTTTCTGTTTAATGATTTGTCATGGATGATCCAATAGCTATGAATGTTACCTTTTTTTCCTATTTACAAAACATAAAAATCAAAGTATTATAATGTATGTCAAAATAAAAATATTCAAAAGAGGCTGTGAAAAAAGAAAGAAGGTTCATGCATCACAATAATTTTTCAACGGACTAGCTTTTCTTTGTATTTATTTATCTATTTATTTCGTCGAAGAGATTACTTTTCAATTTCATTATATAACCGCATATTAATCAATAATTGTTATTGGATTTCTAAAAATATCGTTTATTTCAAGACATGTTTTATTATGATTTACAGTTGCCAATCACGGACACTTAATTTCTTTGAATAGTCGGTTTGACTGACCACTCAAAATTAATGCAAGTGCTGTGAATTGTGATATTACATTAATCTAAAGTAAATAATTCTGTTTTTACTTATTTAATCAACTTAGTTAATAGCTCTAGTTACCATATTAATAAATAAACACACCCATGCACAAAAATGGATCAAAACATTATAGTGGCAAAAGTAGTTTCGATTTTGGGCCGAGCCCATCGTCATTCGGTGACTGTGTTAGACTTGAAGCTTGATTCACCATTCTTTGAGATCCGCTTGACGGGCGAACCGAGTTTAGATCTTTTAGTCTTCGATTCAAGGGGTCCAGGACTTCCGTTTGTCGGTTAGGCATGGACTGGGTCGTTCCACTCTCAATCTCGGAGATCCGGGACTTTTGCTTGGTGATTAGGCCGGACTCGAATTTCAGATCAATGACCTCAGAGAACGCTATGACATTCAATATTAGTCGAGTATTTAAGTAGAGGAAAAAAAAAAGACGAAAAAGGGCGGAGTTTTTATGGCTTAGAGAGTATTTATCTTAATTATAACGAGTTTGGATGAGTTAACGCTTGATTGACGTGGGTCTCTTATTTATACGAGGGTTTGGGGACCTCGAGGCAAAGAAATGGAGCAAGAAGAAGCATCATCATCGTCTCCAGGTATATCAATGGTGGAAATCAGAGACTGCATCGACGAGCTGCTAAGCCACACTCTTCTTCACTCTCAAATCCACCTCCATTTTTCTACTCAATTTTCCTCCGATCTCCTCTCCGGTATGAAACCCTAATTTGCCATTTGGGAACTTCTTTTTTATTTTTATTTTTTATTGATCATCATAATATAAGAAATTATATTAATAAATTATAAATATATCATTTTCATTTCGTTTTTTTGCCCCAATCTGTTTAGTTGTAAATGCAGAGGAAAAAAAAAAAAAAACACTTACTGATATTTCTACTAAATTATATTTGTTCTTTAAAACTTGTTTAAAAAAATTCATTCGTTACAATTTCGACAAGTTTTTTAATACATTAATTAAGTGTTACATAAATATTTAGTTATCTCTTAAATCTATGACCAAATACTGTGACAAGGTTTAAGATACTGTTATGTTATCGATGAAAAAATGATGATTTAATTTCACGTGTTTATTGATGAATAATTGGTTTATGATGATTTTTTGTTGTTGATAATATTCACATTATATAAATATATACTACGCATTAACGTCCATTTTATAAAATAATTATAATATTGAAATATTGTATAATGTTGTCTTATTGATATGTGAATAATATTATTCACATTATAGTAAATTAGTAATATAGTATATAGTATTAATTTTGTTTTTAATGTTTTTCTAAATTATCGATAACTTTTGCTTTTTGGTTATTTAAACCAAAAATCGACAAACCAATAATATTTTATATTAATTGTTCTCATTGATTTTTTCTTTTTATCGTCAATATTTGGTTAACCAATGAAAAAATGGCAAAATTGTATAAAAAATTAGTTTTTTAATAAAATATAGAGGTCCATAATCTTACAATGCGAGTTTGAGTTCAAAGAGACTACACCCAAAGAATGTAAATTAAGAAAGGGAGCTCGTGATACTATAATGAAAAATAAGGAAACTAAGTTCTCTCTCATAAAAAAAAAGTCATCATTAACAAAGGAAGCAATGAAGTCAGGGTTGGAACAGCCCCAAAACTAATTAAGGCATTTGTCGCTCTATTTTTTTCTTTTGGATTCTTTTGCCGCTCTATTATTATCTTGTCTATAAATATGACTTATCCTGAAATAAATAGTCTCGCGGAAATAAAGACCTTTCGGCCTCTGAGATTGCTATCTTCAAAGAACTTCACGTGATTTTCTTTTTCTTTTTTTGAAAAAGTTGAACAGCGTTATGAATAAGCAATAAACCGAGGAGAAATCGAGGATATCTCACGATAACTTAATCCTTGATTGCAACAACCTAGTCATAATATATATTTACATAACGTCTAAAAACACATTATAATATCTGTGGCCCTGAAGAATGAATAGTTTCGATGTTCAACTTTGAGCAGAAACCTCATGTCCTCCATACAAGCCTTTAGCATCAGCTTTGCTTGAATTCATGGAGCCAACTCAGTCATATGCAACACATCTGCATACTGAGGAGGGAAGTGAGATCAAGAATCAGGAAGTTCCGAACGAGTCGATGATCGAAAACTGGTCCGAGCTTAAAAATGTATGCGCGATTGATGTTAAAACGTAGCGACTTATTGTTCAATTTCAATGTCGAATTGTTTGTACGATCTTTGATCTTCGCGGGTTGTTTCAGATTTTGAAGACCGTTGATTTTGAAATTCACGTTCAGGAGCCATTTTTTGCGCAACTGCGGGGTATGAATGCTCCGAGAACGAGTGATCTTTACGCATTTCCGATCAGTTGAAGGTTTTTTCTCATAAGGGGTATAATGGTCTTTTGCAGATGGCTTTAAGACAGTTGAAGGAAGATGTGCTGTAGGTGACTACAATAGGTATCTCTCTACTTCTTAATTTTTCAAATCATTTCCTTTTCTAAAAGGATTTCGGGTTTTACTGAATGGTTGGCCTAAAGAAACATATTGGAGGTTCAGAACCGGGTATAGTCGCCCTCGCTTGACCGACAAGTAACAAATCGTGATAATTCAGTTGGGCGTCTTGAAATTGTGCATATTCAAGCTGAATTTTATATTTTTTTTGGTTCAATCTCGGGGAGTATATCGGCCAGCCTATAGACCATAAGAGGTCTATCATTTTCCGAATGCTTATATTTGTCGAACACTTGACAATGTTTTAACTTCTCTGGTTTTGGTGACTCAGAATCGGTTTGGGGTCATTGATTCTCGTCAACAAATGTTTGTTACTCGAGGTTCAGGTGGTGGCGTTTACTTCCTCTAGCACGTCGTTCTGTCTGAATGCTTATGCATTGTTTTCTTAACTAACTTATTGACGACAGGAAGTCCGGCGATACGCTTCGTTCTTTGAAATGTTGGAGGCAGAGACCCTTGAGAAAGTACTTCCAGGAGCAAAAACCATTGGAGAAGGTACATAATATCTCACAGTTTACATTCTTGCCCCCATCACAACCTCACACACTAGAGCTGTAACTAAAACCCGGAACCCGGTTTTAAATCCGCATCCGCATCCGCATCCGCATCCGTATCTGATTTTATAAAGTATTTTTTCGTATTGGCTGGCGTTTTTGTCTCGTATTGGGGATACAGTTCCAATCAGTAATCTTCAAGATATTTTCTATTTCCATCCATTATACGACTGAAAACGACAAGCTTGATCTCCGGTGTCGGTGAATGCTACTATAAATAAATTACATATTGATGTATTACAAACTCCCGTAGACTATATTCACTAAACCACTCAAGCCAACGATAAATTTTTCTCCTTCAAGATTTTTTTACATTTTCTGTAATTCGTTTTTAATCCGGGTTTCGAGACAAACAACGATGATAAGTTGAACTTGCAAATTCCGGGGTTCAGATATACAGGAACTTTTACAGTGAAGAAAAGGAGAGGTACAACGGTGTCCTCGGAATACATGTTACGAAGCCAGCCTTACAGCCGTACATTCCCTTAGCTCGAGTATTAACGGTGAGAGTCCTTAGCTTCTGCAGTATATTCTTCTAAAAAATGTTGTGTTACGAAAATCAGTAACAAAATGAAATCCGAGTCATGCTTGGTTACGTGATTTTATAGACCACTTTCCTAGTTTTTGTTTCGGCAAATTTACCGTATTCTTGGCTGACATTCGAATCCGTATGCTAGAAAATGCACTAAGATCCATTATTATTTGGTATTTCTCGTATGTTATGGTTGATTTAGTGTTTGTTTTTCTGCTTTATTATGAAAAAAAAGACGTTCGAAGTTTTACGTGAAGTTAGCTCTGATTCGCAATATTAACGATGGCGGTGCAGGAGATGCGCTGCGGGGGTCTCCGGCGCCTCTTGGGTCCTACACCGTGTACCAGCTGAAGATTTTGAAAAGTTCGAGGAGTGGTCCGTTAGTCACTGCCTTGCCTTGTCATGCAAGGCAAATGTTATTGATTTCTTATCATATTTTGTTTTTCACTCCTGTCGTTTTTAAGTTGCAATGTTAGCCGTGATGAATAGATTCATAGGACATTGTTTTAATTTAATTTATTTTATATATTATATACGTACTTTAGAAAGTCGCACGATCCAAGACTAAATTTACTCGATTCGTAATTGAAAGAAAAAAAAAAGAAGACGCATACGCGAATACACGAGTCTCCCCGAAACCCGGTCCGAGAATGCAAATGCAACTGTCTAATTATTCAGTTCGAGGATATACACAGTCTAGAGTAAAACCGATAACAGAAACCGGACAAAAAACAAGTCAGCATACTCGATTGAAGGATCTGAGTGAGATATTAGTACAAATTATAATCATGCTAATTGTCATTATTTCTCGTTAGAAAAAATTCCCTTGGAATCTCTAATATAATTTCTGAAGAAACATACAAAAAATTCGTGTCTAGACAACATGAAGCAAGAACTAAAAGAAGCAAAAACGCTACAAGGGGCGTGTGGCGAATCCTCGGGCAACCATCTTCTCCACGAGCTCCTCGTGCTTCTGCAATTGCCCTGCATTCCTCAGCTGCTGCAAAACCATCTCGTAAACCGGCAGACTTGGCTTCAGACACTTCTCCTCGATCATCTCCTTCAAGTACCGGTAAGCGTTGTTCCAATGCCCCATCCCGCAGAACATGACGATCAGAACCCGGTACGTGTTCACATTCGGCTCGACCTCGGTCTCGTCCATCTCCGCCTTCAGCTTCAGAACCATGTCCGTCGACTTTGACTCCGCGAACATCTGCATCAGCAGATTGTACGTCACCGTGTTGGCTTTACACTTCAATCCCTTCATCCTACCAAACATTCGGTGTGTGGCGTTCACGTCCTTCATCTTCGTGATCAGCCGAAGAATTGGGTTGAAGGTCGAGGAATTCGGACGACAACCTTTCTTGATCATCGAGTCCAGAACTCGAACGGCTTCGTCGAGATTCTCGTCCTTGCAGTGAGTCTCGATCAAGAAATTGTGAGTCACAGTATCGCCATCACAGTTCAGACTCTTCATCTGGTTGAACACTTGTAAAACCTTCTGCGTCCGACCCGCCTTCACGTGAACTCTCATAAGGTTGTTGAAAGTGACGGCATTCGGCTCGCAACCAGTGTCGATCATATCGGCGAAAACGTCGTGTGCACGAGCGATCTGCCCGGCCCGGCACAGAGCGTCGATCACTATGGTGTAGGTATACACATTCGGTTTGATTCCCGTCTTTTTCATCTCGTCGAATACCCTCTCAGCCTCCGCGATGTCACCCGAGCGGCACCAGCCGTGAATCAAGCTCGTGTAGCAGACAACGTCGAGCTCGAACCTGCCCTTCATCGTGTCGAAGAACGACTGCGCTTCGCTCGCCCGCCGTTTCTTGCAGAGGTTGCTTATTACCACAGAGAAGGCGATCTTGTCAGGTTTGCAGCCAAAATCGTCCATTCGGTTGAAGGCGTGCACCGCCTCGGCCGCGAATCCGGCCCGGACATACCGCCGGACGAGGATCGCAAACGTCTCAGCTGTGATCTCGACACCGCGCGTCTTCATGAGGTCAATCACGTGCCACGCCAAGTCGAACTGCCGCACCTTCCCGGCGAGGTCAACCATCTCATTGTACGGTCCGGGCGAGCGTCCCAACACGCCTTCTTGCGCCGAGGCCCAGTTGAAGAACGCTAGAGTCTCGAGGACCGGGATCCCGTGGCGGACACCGCCGCATTTCTCGATCACGTGGCGGACCACGGCGGAGGAGACTGCGTGCACGGCGGAGACTTGGGCTAACTCGCCCGAGAGCTGAGGGATGGTGAGGCCCGGGCTCGGCGGAGACGGGTTCGGGGCCGGGCTAGGGTTTCTGCGGTGATGGGCTTTGATCAGGGCGTGTAGCTTGTCGGCGACAAGGGTCTCCTCGGGTGTCAGATGGCTTGTAGGAGGGGAAGTTCGAGTGGGATTGTCGGGTTCTGAAGAGAAGAGACAGAGACGGCCATTGAAGGGGGTGGAGAAACGAGCTGGAAGCCGCAGCTTGGACATGGTTAAGGCCATTAGTGCTACAGAAGACGAGGAAACAGAGCTCAGATGAAGCGAGAATCGGAGGCGACGAAGAAGATGGAGAAAGATACCTGAGAGGAGGAAGGGAGAGACGAGAGGAGGAAGATGACTCGTCTGCTCTGCTAGGTCGTCTCGTGCTCGGAGAAAATGGCTTCACAGTGAAACAAGAGTATTTGCGGTGAAAGTATCACAAAAATATCCTTTTATATGAGATGTATTTTAACGTTCTTTGAAAATAGAGCGACTTAAATAAATATTTGTAACTTGGATAAATAAGTCCGCTGGTATGACCATGTTAAAGGCGAGAGTCTTTCCGGGCATTAAATCCATCAAAAAGGGTGAGTACACAGATCTCACTACATTAAATTCTGCCTTCATTCATTGGTATTTGGTAACAGATGGTTTTAGTCAAAGTCTTTTTTCCAGATATAGATCATTTTTATGAATGATTTTCATTTTAAAAGGGTTTCACGTTACAAATTGTCGTGGAAGTCAAAGAGTAAAGTATTTTGGAACCATTGCCATTATTTCCAACCAGATTTCCTTTAGGCCTTAAAATATCATGTCAAATAATATAGTAAGGTAAAAAATGAAAGCTAAAGCTTAAAATAATAAGCGCCCGTAGAGTTCTTTTTCTGAAACTGTCCAGGAAAAATCTATTAATATCGCAATATTTAGCTTCCAACTGCATTGCTCTAGGGAAAAGAAAAAAAAAAAAAACTCCTAAATACATTTGTTTACATTCATGGTGGGTGTAAATTCTTACACATCATAAAGTCAACAACCCAAAGATATTATGTCCAGGTGTTCTAGCAGACAGCCAAAAACCAAATTAATTTACTTATTTTTTGCTACATAAAAGATGGAGATTTGAAAAAGTAATATTTGCGTACCAAACAAGCAGTTCAGGCCTGGAGATCTTTAGGACGAGAAGGAACACTCAAATGGTGTTGTTGCGATTTGCCTTTCAAAAGTGGCTCCGCAGCCTTATGTTTATATGGCCGGCATCCTTTCGGTGAGTACTGTCTTCTTGCATTATGACTATAGTGCTGTCTTCTGTGTTCTTGCAAATACAGCAGGGACAGTAGAAAATGCACTTCCACCTCCACGATCCGCTCTTCTGTCTTCGTTTCTGTTACCGTACAAGAAAAATGTAGACAAATGCAGATACCTTCTCCAGAGATGTTCTAGGATTCTATTTGTTTGTTAGGATATTGTACTAGAGGTTTAGTCAAAATCTTAAATCGCAGAGATAAGAAAATTTAAGGCATCTGCCTTATAAAAGTATTCTTCTAATGATATTAACGTTGGGTTGTCGATACAAAATCCAAGCTCAAAACGTTCATGTTTATATATTAAGAGAGAAATATCAAGTGTTTTCTGATACATTCTAAAACATGTATTCTTCTCTTTTTATTGTTACAACCTGAATCATATACAATATCAGGAAAAAACACTCGATCCTATCCAAAGATAACTAAACAAAATCTTAATTAATTTAATATTGAGGAAGTGTTATTTTTTCTGTTCTCTGGATATTTTAACTTAATTCCGGATTTCCTATTGTTCTGTTCCGGTTTTTATGGTTCTATTTTGTTGATGATGGTGAACTTGGTAGTAGCTACACAATAGTAGACAACAAAGTAACAAACTATAGTTTTTCTTGCGAACGAAAAGAAAGGTTCGTTTGTCTTGGATTCATTGATGATAATTGTTTCTTATTTCAATTTGATGTTTTATGCCTTTAGGTGAAAGGCTCTGTGTTGAGCTGAGCCATGGAGCACGGGCCTTGGCCAAACATGTGCATCGTAGTAGCCACAAATACTGGGGCACTTTGGATGGCAATGGTGCGTTCCTCTCGAAAATTCTCTCAATCTCTTTATCGCATTTTCACTACTAAGAATATTTTGGAGTATTTTTATTGTTAATGTGTTTTGATGAGCGTGACTAGTGGTTCTTTCAACAATTTCGACTATGGGTGAAAGCGGAACCGGGAGTCGGGAAATTAGTTGTTTTTGGTACCTATTCCAAAAATTCAAGATTTTTATTTTCGGTACCGGTTCCCGGTTCCGGTTGTAAATTTCCCTATTTTTTAAAAAACCGGAACCGGAACCGGAACCGGTACCGGGAAAAAGTAAGAAAAGATTCGTGAAAAAATTTAGTACTAACACGAGACAAAAATTAATGGCCGAAACAAAAACTTAACACAAGACAAAAATTAATGGCCGAAAAAAAATAATTTAACACGAGACATAGATTTTGCTTGCGAGTGAAATATTCTAGTTGGAAGAAGAAGACATGTAATCGACGGTCGAGGGTTCTCGGCGAAGAGAAGAATATGACGTCAAGATTGATGAGAGAGGGAGAAAAAGAGTTTGAAAGGGTCGAGAAAAGAAAATGGTAAATATTAAACCTTAATAACGAAAAAATACGCATAGTTTAAGTCATAAAAAACGACATATAACCCAAAAACTACAATAAGCATACAAAATATTTAAACATACTATGAAAACATCTAAAACTACATGTAGTTTAAAACCGGAACCGGTACCAAAAATCGGGAAATTTTACTTATGGTTCCGGTTCCAGTTCCCGGTTCCATAAACAGTGAACCGGGAAGTACCGGTTCCCAATTTAGAACTAAATTTCCCTTATTTTTTTTAAAACCGTTCCGGGACCGGTACCGGAACCGGGACAAAACCGGGAAATGGTTGCAAAATTTTCACCCCTAATTTCGACAGTATACTAAAAAACAAGTTATTTACTAGATAGATTTATGATCGGTTTTGTGAGTAGATATTTAATAAAGGATCTATATTCTTATGAATTTTAGTCTAATACTATCCGTTCCCATTCCTGGGATAACTTTGGCAGGATATTGTTGTATTGAAGAACCATATCAACCTGATGTTCCTTTTTCTCCCTCCAGATGATGCTAAGAACAACCTTGCGTTTGATGTCATCACTCGATTAATAACAAAATGTCGGTGGTTGAATCTGCATATCGTTCAACCACACGGTGAAGTGTTTGAAATAAGGGACGCTGAAGGGTACGGTGCGAGTAAGGTATATGCTCTCTTTCTGACTTATAAAGAGGCCATATTGGTAACGTAGAAACTGTGTATACAACCCATTATGCTACATTGCTTGTATTTGAAAATTCTGTGGAGGAGAGAAAATGCAGAGAGTACCTGAAGAGAGAATTAGCTGCTTAGTAGTGGTTATTTCGTTGCTGTCGTGGGCTCGGGAATTGGGCCGCAGTACCGGGCTCAGGACCACCTCTATATTGAAATAAAGATGTGGGGATTCACCGTCATTCCTAGAATCGTTCCTGGGATCCGTTTCCATCCCTACTTCCTAGAGGACGTGGTGAACAGGCTTGGAATGACGAGCACTTGAAATATTTTTGCAGTCAAGTTACCGAATAATATTCTGAAATTAACAAGTGTCCATTCTGCTTATTTGACTTCTGTATAGGGATGTTTTCCTTTCTCAAATTAAAAAAATAAAAAGTTGTCGTGTCCGTTTGCAAATGTGGGCCAGGGCCATCCATCGGGAATCGGAATTCGGGCTCCGTTTTTATGCATGCTTATGAATTAAATGCTAATATTGGATGATCCCATATTTCAGTTGATAGGATTTATTGAGAGAATGGTGAAGGAAGGTAGCCTTTTTGCATTAATTTGGGAACAGCGAGTGTCTTTTCGTCCATTGATGTCTCCTCTTTTGGAGACAAACTAGATAGAGATAGCTATGAAATCTGTGTTGTATATAACAATTTTTCTGTCATTTTCTTGGTGTCATCTACTGCTTGGAAGGGAAGACACAAAGCAATTTTGTTTTGTGTCATGTCAATCTTTGATATCCTTATTTAATTATTAATCTCTTTTCCTTTTCGGGTGAGTCTCTCGCCATTTCTATGCCATTTCTGGACTTGCATTTCTCATCACCTTTCACTTAATTCTCCCTAATGCTCCCTCGCTTCCTCCAAAAATTACCCATTTGAGTCCATTTTTAGGGTAATTTCATGTAATATGGATTGTACTTATTTAATAATGAATAATTTCGTAACGTTTTCATTTTGTGTTCAATTATATAATCCATAGACCATTTTAACATTCATAGACTATTTGCGCTACTAAATTACGACAAAAGAATTATTTGTGTTTTTTTTTTCTTAAAAGAAAAAAAAAAAAAAAAAAAACTTGTGCACATACATATTAATAACTATTAAAGTTTGTCCTTGATTGTCTGACATAAGTTAGCCTCAAGTGATGGGAATAGTATTAGTGATTCACTTGACACCATGGAAGAAAACATCCAACACTATCATTATATTATATCCCCTCTTTTGCAGCTCATATAATGTCCACACTTTTCTACATTATTGCATAACTAGTGTTCTTCTCTTTCACCGAAATATCCATGAATCGGAACACGAATTTTCGAAAAACATTTGGAATGAGCAAAAGAACCGTTTGAGTTGCTTTATTCTTCATGTGGGTTTTTGAATATACTTCCTCCAAATGCTTTATTAACACACTCGTTTTGGGTCGGATCTCTTTATCTTTCTTTCAACTGATGCTCTCTTGAGCTTATTGAGCTGTGATACCATGTTAAGATATCACGGGAGTTTATTAAAAACTATTTGGTAATAATTAACGTAACTCAAGACCTTATAAACTTTCTCAAGTCTCTTTTAACTTTTTTTTTTAATACATATGATTTTTTTTTAAGTAAACTGATATTGTAATTGACTAAAAAACGATAATTAGCCACGAAAGAAAGCAAAATAAGAATTTTAGCTAAGAACTTGACTTTTTTCAATCAAAGAGCTTCTTTTTTTAAGCCATATAATCTCGGGTCATTTTTATTTTAGCCATTAGCATCAAGCTCAAACTTCCTTCTTGCAACGTGCTCCTCCATAAGCACACGCAAGAATAAGAGGTAAAAATTCCGAGACGTTTTAAACTTTGTCAAGTCCGTTTGTCTTTATTAAAGAATATGTTGTGTTTTAGACAAGAAATATTTGAAAATCATTTGGTATTGACTAAACAGCTAAATTTATGGACTTGAACCACTTGAT
Source organism: Parietaria judaica (assembly GCA_954871525.1). Lineage (NCBI taxonomy): Eukaryota > Viridiplantae > Streptophyta > Magnoliopsida > Rosales > Urticaceae > Parietaria > Parietaria judaica. Next base: position 27,924,522 of record OX940872.1, read on the forward strand.
TGATATACAATAGCTTAATTTTCTCAGTAACGATATTGGTCGAAATCTTAGATAGATATATATATATATATATATATATATATATATATATATATATATAGATTCATGCAATATTGTTTGCTATATATACCACTTTGATTTTGGGAGATGCATTATGTCACACAATCATTGATGCTTCTTTTTCTAAGCTTTATTATTTGGTTGAGTGCTATTTGCATTATTTACCACTTGTTTTCAATGACGTCACTTTAGAATTTTGGACAATTTTTTTCATTATTACTAATGTATTCCTAAATAATTAAAGGTGTTAGTGACTACTATATCCAAAAAAAATGAAGATCATTATTTTATTGGTTATCACATCTAAAGGACGATCATATTGGTTTAGTAGATGATAATTATGATAAGGAAGAGAGAAAAATTAGATAATTATGTGGTATTAATTTAACAGAGTTTTTGTCAAAAATAACAAAAGTGTAGTAAGTGTAAGAATTTGAGAATTCTGTACATAATAAGATGTTGCATTATATTTTTTTTTCTTTTTCATATGTTAAATTTCTGATTACATATTCTGGAGAATGGGTTGAGTAGTGAGCAATCGGTATCAATATCCTATTATTGGCTTGTAGTTTGTGTTCTTACACTGAAGACAACACATTTGTTATTTGCTTTATTAGATTCTAAGAGGCATAACTCGCACATTCGCACAGGACATGCCTTTCATTTTTCTGACTTTATATCAATCTCCATATGAATAATATAACTATATAATTTAGACACATTTTTTTTTTTATAACTCACAGAGTATGAAGTAAATCAGTCAAAATGAGAGGCTTGATACATACAATATATGACTTATAATTAAAACCAAAAATTTAAGATAGTAAAAAATTAAAGACAACCGAAATTTCGTAAATTAAAGGTATTTTTGTCCCCAAAAAAATATGAACTTGCTTTTTTTGAAATACGAAGTTTTGAGTGTTATTTAATCAATTACTGACAACATGAGCGCTATATATATATATATATATATATATAAATTACTTTATATATATATTTTTTTCTGTTTCAATTTACTCTTCGCCACTAAGTATAGTTGCCAAGAAAGTATGACAAAGGAAAGAGCAAAACTAGATGATCGAATTTTGAGCATTATTCCTTTGGCTTGGCATTGCTGGTATTACTGAAAACAAGCAACACAAAATCTCACCTCTTTTTATCATATTTCCTAATCACATGTCATGTGCCTCTATCCAATTTCCAATCATTTAAGATTCATTGTGTAATTCTCAATCCCTACATATTGTAAGCACTACTATATTTGCTTGGTTTCAGTGAATTAATCTCTAAGAGAACGGCATGGATACGATATCATAAGTCATATATGTAAGAACACTGCACGTGTTCGGTTTTGTCATTACGTGTAACACAAGTGTCGTGGAAGACTTTTCGTATGTGGCGCATGCGAATATGTAGCTCAATCATCAAGAATATCAAGGCAATTAAAATAAAGTCAAGATGCACAACTATGACGAGATATTATAGTTGTCGGAAGATAATCTTCATTCATGGAGGAAATTTATTGCTGGAGATTTGATTGCCAGATTCGGAATGGATAAGGTTGTTTGATGAGCTTTCGGAATAACTGCCAACACGACTGTGTAGTTAATGTCCAAGATCTTCAGAGTTATTACCACGATCTTCATCAGAGTTAATGTCCAAGATATTCAGAGTTATTACCACGATCTTCATCATGTATCCGCATCATCAAAGAATGGATTTCATCATCAACACCTTGACTTGCTGTGTTTGAAGATTGCCAATCATCCCTTCAATCACCCAACATCGTGGAACCCTTATTACCTTATTTGGTTTGCTAATTTGACCGGCTATATAACCTTTGTTGGTTGTGGTTAACAACTAGCACGAAAAAATGTAAAATATGCTCAAACGAAGTTAGAGGGTCTTGCGATCTCATTCGAAGAGTGACGATCGATTGTTCGACGGTTGAAGCATCCAATGCTGTTTTTTATAAAAGTACCTCAGAGGAAGCTACAGGGTCTTATGATATCATTCAAGAAGAATGACTGGTTTTCCGACAGTTGAAGCATCGAAGGTCGTTTCCAAAGAGGAGTGCCATATTTTTTCCCTAGGGACTCATCCTGGGGATTTGTCTATTCCTTTATGAAACTCAATTAAGTATCCCGTATAACCATGTAACATTTTTGAATGGTTTACAGTGGAATAAAGTATCTGGGTTAGTGCCCCGAAGAGTAAGTTCCCACTAGGGTTTCGCGACCCGCGTTACCAAATATTGCGTGATCACTTATCTTTTACTTTATACGCGTGTTTGGTAATCTGGGCGATTTTACAGTGTGTTGATATAATTGTCTTTGACAACGTCACCAACATCGTTAGTAACCGATTTCAATATAGTGATAAATTTAGGTCTTACTGATTCAATTTCCACTATAAATTATAATCTATATGATAATAACTATATACAAATTTCAGAAGTATATTAAACAAAGAATAAAGTTTCAGAAGATGAAATCAACCAGTTTCCTGTTGTCAGCTTGTATATAAAAATGAAGTATTCCAAAAGATGGGGAAAGAGAAAGCTTCTCTTCTCAGTTCTCACTATAGAAATTGTTTATTATTTCATCATCACCCATTTTGTACAGGCTTTCTTGGCCTGTTTGTACATGGAGATCAACCTATAAGCTAGAAATGAACTCATTATTGTCATATTGACTATTATAAAAATATAAATGTTAATGGTTTTTAAATGGATGTTTTACTACTTTTTTTTATAACCAAGTTGCTACACCAAAAAAATGATACACATGCTGTTTGTGGAGTTGAAACAATGTATTCATTATCTATTTATTAGCGCATTCAAAAAGATGATTAATGTAGTTAATATGGATGCAATGCTAATTAAGATCCATGAGTTTATGGTAACTTCAAATGAACTTGCACACCAAGAAAACGAGCCTACGTACACGACGATATTTGTGATTTCTCGTCAAAAAGTCATCGCCTATAGCGGTGACAACTTGATGATCATCGATGAAAGTTCAAGTTATAGGCAATTAACCAAATCAATTTAGCGACGACAACGTTCTCACTAGACTTTTTGCAAAGAAATTATTTTTAGTTTCAGAATTATAAAAATGCACGCGGAGACGATTCCCCGAGATATCATTTTAAGACATATAGCGACGCCTTTGGAGCCATTATAGGTCTTTAAATAAATCTAAAGACCTAATGGAAGTTCTATCTTTCTTTCTTTTCATTCATTTTCTTTGAGCCCTAACATATACATTAATGCCTTTTGCTTAGCATGATATTGTTTTTGCCAATATATATAAATGCATGGTCCATTAAAAATATGATGCATATGTCATCTATGATGAGATTAAGAAGCAAATGCAGACAAATTGAAGGCTGCAAATCAATGGACCCAAACTCATGAATGGAATAGCCCTAAATAAATACCACCAAAAAAAGTGTTTGTATGTGTGTGTATATATGTATTGATATATTATAATACAATGATACTCCAAATAGGATATAGTTATGTAGGTAAAGACATGTCATATCCAATAATTAATTATTAAGTGCTTAGTAGGTGCTTGTATTCTTGTCTAATCAACTAAGAGGAGCAACTTATTAATAGATACCCTTGAGTTTGTTTTGCTTCACCTTCTGTATTAATTATTAATTATGGAATTCTTCTATTTTAATTGGTCTTATTGTTGGGTTTTTCGATGACTTTTCTCAATCCCGAGGCGGAAATCACGGGATATCATCGAACAATAAAGATCTAGAATAATTACGAGAATTAAGATATAGTTTAGAGATCGTTACCAAACTTCGGTACTTTTGCCAACTGTACCGAATAACTGCCGATTCCTTTGATTCTGGAGCTTGTCGAATTTAGGATTTAGCGCCTCAAGTGTTGCGCCTCTATTTCGCACACCACGTCACTCGGGAACGTCTTAGATGACCGGAAAACACCTCGGAGGATAGGTTAGATCCTAGTTGGTGTTTAGATGATCAACCGTTGATTGAACCGGGGAGCAAGCCATGAAAATTCGACTCCAAGGGAGGGAGCACGAATTTCTAGGTGGCTAGGGTGTCTATTTTGTGTGTTGTGTTTAATTATGAGTCATAATATGGTATTTATAATACCCTATGGTCATGACCTAATAGGCTTTCTAAAAGCCCACTTAATGGGCTTTCTAAAAGCTCAATCATGAATTAATTAATCTATTATTAATTAATATGAATCATAATTAATACTTGGGCCCGAGTGGGCCCATTATGTCGGTTATGGTTATCGGGTCGATATCCGATAACCCGAGAGATACAATATCGGGTTCGGGCATAACCAACAATCTCCCACTTGCACGAACGCACCGGATTGGCTATCTCCGTGCACGCACTGCACATAAAGTATTACTCGAGAATGCCGCCTTGGGTTAGATGTACATTCTCTCAGCTACTCATGCCTGGTTCATCAAAGTTACACGTGAAGTTTGTTTCATTGTAATTTAATCATCATACTCCGTTTCCGTTGCGAGTTCGGTGTGACTCTGTAGGATTCTGTAGTGTTGGCCACATACTCATATGAGTATGCAAGAAGTAAGTGGCCTCCACCTAGACTTAACTTCCCCCAATCTACAAAACTTGAAATCCTCTTTTATAGATTAATCGAGGTGAACCATGTGGTTCTTTACGATTAAAATAAGGTATATGACTGATTCCTTCGACATCCTTTTACATCTCTAGATGCGGCACAGGTCATGGTTAGGAACACCTGTTTAGCCTGATCTAATATTTTCTGATTCAGGCATAAGTATTGAAACATCAAAACAGAAACTCTTTTGTTTTGCCTGTGGCCACAGATTTCATTATACTTATCCTATTCAGAAGGCCCCGAGTGTATAGCCCCAATGGGAATGGGGGGATGCATGTTTTCTTGAAACGTCATTCCATCCTACAAGGTTTATCACATGCCCAACTACAACTGTTATGACTTTCCAGTTACGGTAAGCGTTGAGCTGTAATCTAAGCATGCAACTTACCCAGTGATGGACTCATGATGTTCTCAAACTTTGGAGTCTCTTCATATCTCTAAGTTTCTCAGTGTCCCCTTATATCAAGGTTTTGTTTCCATGTGAGAATATTTAGAGTGCGAGTCTTCCAGCACTGCTAGTCATTCCGACTAGTGCCTACATGTATAAGAATATCTCTCAGATATCAAGGACCCCTTCCTTTTATCTTAACAACATGTACCAGTCAATTATGAATATCATTGATAGTCCCTCTTTGTTTCTTCATAATGATTTCTTTGACTGGGGAAATTCAAGAATGTCTCGAAGACATCTTAGGAACTACATTTGTATAGCTTGATATCAATGTTTTGAATAAGATATTGATATGAGCCTTTTAAATGATGAAACTTGCCTTTTAAAGAAATAATATTGTGCTTCAAATTTAATGTATAATAGTTACATAAAATTTGTATTCGAACTTTATACTTTTAACAAAATAAAGTAAGAGTTCAACGTGTTAGAATAGACCACAAGCATCTAGACTCTTCTAGATCTTGTATGACCATACAACTTTTATATCGATAAAGCCTTGGTCATCCGGTCAACCACGTTTACGCTGTGTCTACTGTTTTCATCGCAACAACCTTCTGATCAATTATGTCTTTGATCACTGAGAACCTTTCTCTTGTTCTGTGATCTTAGTTTCTTGACTCGTGCCTTGGCTCCGTTGTTTTCAGCAAGGAGCCGCACTGGATCACCAATGCCAGAAACTACACTGTGATCAGGAACGAAATTTCCTGATCTAGAAAGCTTCTACAGCTGCATCTTATGATGCTATATACTCAGATTTGATGGTCAAGTCCACTACATTAGCTTACTTGCTGTTGTTCTAAATAACAGTACCACCTTTTTGGTCAGAGTATATATTCTACTTGCGATGTGAAATTATCCCAATTAGTTTGGTGATTTGCATCAGTATAAGCGATAATGCTTGACTGATCAACATTGTCGTAAATAAGTGATCTTTAATTAGTCCTGTTAAGGTACCTGAAGATATTATTTACGATAGTCCAGTGACTATTTTGGGATAGGTTTGGAATTGGCTTGTTTTGTTAAGGTAAATGATACATCGAGATGGGTACATAATATGGCTTTCTTTATAAAGTCATTAGCAGTAGTATAGAGAACATTTTCTTTATGTTTGTATTGCTCTGACATTTCAGGGCATTGCTTTCTTGAAAGATGCAACTTAGGAGTTACAGAATAAGTCCTTAGTTTTCTTGTTCACACTGAACTTACTTGCCATCCTTTCTATGTACTATGACTTATTCATTCTTTACTTTAAAGAATTTCCGTCGTATCATTTTCTATCCTTTTAAAGGATTACCGTGCTCCCACTAGCTTTCGTGTATACACAAGGTTAATCTTTGTTTTCGATGAAGTCTAATCTCATTAGTTTCTCCGTTGAAAACTAGATTTCATTTGAGAGATGCTTGCTATAGATCATACTTGAACGTATGTATCTATTTGATTCGCATGCTTCAGAAACATGTTATGAATCAATGAAGTTAGTTAGGTTGTGTATAATACATATTCCTTTTCAGAGTCATATTCTGAAAACTATCTTCATTTCCAATTGCCTGATTCTTAAATCATAGTTGGCAATAGCAAGTGAAATCATAATTGACTTTAGTCATGGTAATAAGAGAAAAACGTTTCTTCTCAGTCTTTACTATAGGCTTGTTTGAACTATTTCATTACAAGTCTCCTTTTGTACATTTGTACTTTACCATTCATGAATATCTTCCCTTGAAGATCTACGTGCATCCTATGGACATAAACCCTTCGGGTGCTTTAACTAAGTCACATACTTAGTATATGTACATGATTCTATTTGATTTCATGGCTCCTAGCCATTTCTCAAGGTCTTCACCTTTAACCGTTTCATTGTAAGTGTTGGTTCATCATTGTTATCTAAGTATTTTGTTCTTCTGTGTTCAAAACGAGAAGATCCTTTTCTTAGTTGCATGATGTTCCTTATCCGACTTACACGGTTTTTGTGTCATACTAGGTTGCTCAAATGCTTAATCATATATATAAAGCATTTCACATTCGGCTTGACTTTCTTCCACGATCCTATCTGGAGTTTAGTCAACCATTGGTGAGCATCCTCTGTGTTCATCTTGAGTTCCTCGAGATTTTGTGAGTTATGTACTTCATGAAGTGCATACTTTCTCCCACTAGACTTTATAGGAAAGATTTCCTTTCTTAAAGGCTCCGTAATTGTCACAACTATTTTGTGTATTAATTTTCTCGTAAACGACAAATTGGGTTTTATCCCTTATCATATCTTTATATGTTATCGTCGGAATCACTTTTCATGATACACTGTAAAGTGTGGTAGCACCAAGTTAAAAGTGCATGTCCTTTTATAAACATAGGCATATCATTGTACTAACAAAATCTAACAGAGTTTGTTGAGTTCTCTCGATACAGCTCGTAAAATGAGGTGTATCGAGAGAAATAAATGATCAGACAAACCTTTTCTCACTCAGGAAAACTTTATACTTATTGCTCAAATATTAATTGTCTCGATCAGATCGAGGACCTATTATTATTTTGTGCGTTTTGGTTTTCTACTTCATTCTTGAATTCCTTGAACCGGTCAAGAGATTTCAACTTTTGTCTTAATTAAATAGACATGATTGTACCAACTGAAGTAATCAGTTGGTAGTCATAATTAATGAAGTACCATCAGCCTTCCTTATCCTAATTGTGCATTTGATCACATACACATGAACATGTGTGGTTTAATGCCACAATCAATCTTTAGTGTGCCCCTTTGAATGAGCCTTTTGTCATATGGTCAGTTAGATAAGATTCGCATTTCTCGTAAGATTCATAATCAGAACGATCAAGATGTCCATCATTATGGAGCTTGGTGATGCGTCTCTCGTTATTGTGACTTATATGACAATACTAGAGATATGCTATATTGAGTTTATATGGTTTAAGCCTTTCTGTCATACAACGTTAAATATCATATATTGAACATATATCCTTTACAATAGTCAAACTATCTTAAAACGCTTGTACCTAAAGAAGAGTCATTACTCTGTATATTTCACCTCTTTCAAGACAAGTCGGACAATCCTTGTTATCTTTAGTGAAAGCACTTTTAGATTTTGGAATCACATCGCATATGTGATCGCTTTAAGATTAGAGTCACACTCATCTTTTGCTGTAAGAGCCATTATTCCATTGCTCTTTGTTAAACTTGATCACAACCAATTTGTGAAAGTTGAGCAAGGAATCCTAAACGATGTCAATAGAGAGATCATTAAATGTCTTATCATTTACATGAGCTTTTCTTTTAAGGTAAGTTATCAATTTCCCAAATTATAACCAACCTCAGAATTTACAGACTTTCTGGAATTCTATAAGTTCTCTGTAATCTTTCATCGCTTGTGTTTTAACCTGCTATACACATATCTTCAGAAGATATTGATTGAACTTCCATGTTATAGTGATTTTATTCTTTTGATAAGCATTTTATCATTAATTTCGAAATGCTTCTTATAAGCATTCTTATTAGTTTTGGAAGTTTTGTCAGGTGGCTCCAAATGAGTATTCATCTATTATGAAGAATCATTTCTTTATCAAGGCTCCGAACATTATTTCAGAAGCCTTTGCCATTCCAAGGAAATCTCTTCCCTTTTGATTTGGAAACTCGTTTCCATGTTCTTTTAAAACAATTTTTTTCAAGTGACCTTTTGTTGACACTCGTTTCACATACATTAAATGAAACAAATAATAAGCACATTACTAATTCTAGTATTTACATGTAAATTATAAATTACTTATTATAATAAAGATGTTACATAAAAGTATATATTATAAGGACTTTATATAATATTTCGTGATTTGTTAATGAAAAAGTTACCCTCATCAATTTCATTAATTAGTCACTCAGAGAAAGTCAACAATTGCTCTAATATCCTATATTATCTCTGACGTTTAGAAAAGAAAAACAATTTTTCATTTATCATTCTAACCGATTTCAAAAGAATTGTCTACGATATCTAATCTAATTAGAGTACTCGTTTAGGTAGACCCAAGGGGTGAATCGGCGGACAGTATAGGTCGCCCTACGCGTCTAAAAGAGGGTATAAGAGCACTCCCTTGGGTTAGAGACACACTCAAAACTTTTCTCAATTAGATCGAGGACCCAGCCGTTGGAAGACATTATACCTAATATTTATTGAGGGGTTTTAGGTGATCCTAACTTTTGTCTTAAACTAAACATAGTTAACTAATTAAAATGTTCTAAGAATTAAGACAATGAATATGTAATACATAATCCTATTTTGTAAAACATATTCAATGTTGAATTAAATATACTTCTGAAAGTATATACATATATATATATATATATTATGAAAATTTTAAAGATAAAACTTTTTATCTTTAAATAAAAGATAAATAAATCACTTAAAGATAAAAATATCTTTATTCATGATTTATCTTTTCTATTAATGAATGAAAGATAAATAACTATCTTTATAGATAAGATATCTTTAATCATGCTTTGTCATAGAACAAACTAAAAGATAAATAACTATCTTATAGATAAATTATCTTTAATCATAATATATATATCTTTTATTTCCATTAAAGTTTAGTTCTTTTCTATTACTATAATAAATAAAAGATTATTCATTATCTTAATCTAATTAAGAATTATTGATTATAAATAAAATTTATGAACAAACAATTTGTAAATCAATAAATGAATAACATAAATATTAAATGGAAACAAACTTCAAAAGCTTGATAATAATATTGAATAAATCATATTTATTAATAATTAATATCATATATTAGATTTTCAATTCTTATATTTAAAGATATTTATAATAACTATATATAAAATAAAATAAACACTTTAAATCGTATTTTAAATTAATTAAACATAAATATAATTAAATATCAAATAACGGGATACGAGCTCGGGATAAACCCGAGCTTGTACGGGTTGCCCTCGGGCAATCCGAGCATTATGGGCAGGGCAAACAGCCCCCGCCTAAGTAAATCCAATTTACTAAGTTTATAAATTTGTTTAAATCTTGTTTATTTAAAATAATTAAAGATTTAAACAAATTTATCATTAAATAAATTTCCTTTTAATTTAGAGGGGTATAGTTGTAAATCCAATTTACAATATTAAAATTAAATAATAATTAAATTCATAATTAAAATTATTAAATAAAATTAATAATTAATTAAAATTAATAAATTAATAAATTAGGGAAGCGGGTCTGATTACGGGGCTTCGGGTCAAACCCGAAAAATTAGTCAACTTAACGTGGTGGGCCCACTGATTGGTCCACCACGTTTTGGTCAATGCTGGTCAAACCAGCCACCCCTTGGGCTGTTTGACCAAAGCCCATTTTGGGCTTTCTTTGTGCTGGGCCCAAGCCCACATCGAATGGAGGCTAAGGGTGAAGCCCTAGGGCTTCACGTGCGCAGCACGTGCACCGTCGTGTTCCAAGCCGCGCCGTCAGCCATCGAGCCACGCCGTCGCCTAGCTGCCCGTCTTCGCCGTCGTCACAGAGGCTCGTCGGAATCGCCGTGGTTGGACGAGGACTTGCTTCATCGTCGGAATTCGTGGGCGAGGTGGTTGTGCGACCGACTTCTTTGGGCGCACGGGTTGGCTCTTTTTTCACGGTGAGCGACGTCTTCGTTGGCCGGAGCTCATGCATCGGCTTCGTCGCACAAGCTTGCCGTTATCCCCGTCGTCAAACGACGGGAATGCACGACCGTCGTGCGTGGAGGAGATCGGCGATCTCGATCTTCGCGTGGGTTTGTGGGTCGTTCTCTGACCCGCGAAATTTTGACTTGGGTCAATACCCGACCCGCGTGTATGGATGTGGGCATGGGCCATCCGAATGGCTGGGCCCAAAAATTTCACACGAAAAATTAGGGTTTCAGAAACCCTAGGTAGCACACATCCCAATGCATGCGCCGGCAAATTTCGTTGCCGTTTTTAGTGATTCCGATAACAATTTTTCTCCCACTAAAATTATTAAACCCTCTAAAATTACAGAAAATTATTCCGTATCTAAATACCGGTATGTTAATTTTTAAATAAAATCCAATCCCGATTCAAAATCGGATCCCGAATCAACACACAAAAATTAACATAATTAATTTTCTAATGCTCCCACTGAAAATCTAATCACACCAAAAATTTTCTAAAATTATTTCGGTCAACATATCTAATTTTCGAAAATTACTCAGACCGGCTCTGATACCACTGTTGGGTTTTTCGATGACTTTTCTCAATCCCGAGGCGGAAATCACGGGATATCATCGAACAATAAAGATCTAGAATAATTACGAGAATTAAGATATAGTTTAGAGATCGTTACCAAACTTCGGTACTTTTGCCAACTATACCGAATAACTGCCGATTCCTTTGATTCTGGAGCTTGTCGAATTTAGGATTTAGCGCCTCAAGTGTTGCGCCTCTATTTCGCACACCACGTCACTCGGGAACGTCTTAGATGACCGGAAAACACCTCGGAGGATAGGTTAGATCCTAGTTGGTGTTTAGATGATCAACCGTTGATTGAACCGGGGAGCAAGCCATGAAAATTCGACTCCAAGGGAGGGAGCACGAATTTCTAGGTGGCTAGGGTGTCTATTTTGTGTGTTGTGTTTAATTATGAGTCATAATATGGTATTTATAATACCCTATGGTCATGACCTAGTGGGCTTTCTAAAAGCCCACTTAATGGGCTTTCTAAAAGCTCAATCATGAATTAATTAATCTATTATTAATTAATATGAATCATAATTAATACTTGGGCCCGAGTGGGCCCATTATGTCGGTTATGGTTATCGGGTCGATATCCGATAACCCGAGAGATACAATATCGGGTTCGGGCATAACCAACACTTATTTCTTGAAAAAAATATTGGTGAGATCTTATGTATACACGCAATAAAAAACAAAACTATTTTTATGATCCCGTAGAAATAGAAAACAATTGAATTCTAATTAATTAGGTGACCAAGAACACTGATAAGTTATTTAGCCAATGACGAGGACTGAATTGACCTGTTGGACTCATGCAAAAATACTATGTTAATCTCATTGGATGAGAATCCTGTATGTTTAAGAAGAGCATATTATAATATGCTCTACTTTTGCATGCCATAATCTTCTGTTCATATACTTACACAAAAATAGAGTAGAAATCCCATGGCCATGTGTACATTTTTTTGAACTAGAAGACTATTTTTTGTTCTTAATTTAAAGTGTCACAAGTATTGTCTTGATTTGTCAAATTTATTACATTACATAGAATAGAAACCCCCACTAAAACTATATATATATATATATATATATATATATATATATATATATATATATATATTTCCAAATTTTTTTCTAATTATTAGTGTTGAGGAAATGATAGAATGATACTGTTATTCTGAAAAGATATACTATGGATAAAATACAGTGGTATTATTGTATTCGTTAGTTTCGTACGTCACGCTACAAAAACACACAAGATGAGCAGAGCATCTCAGCAAAATGATATAAAAATGTACTACATTTTGATGTAAATTTTCAACCAAAATATCTTCTAATATATATATACATATATATATATATATATATATATTTGGCGAAGATGTTACAGAGTTACCAAATTTGGTGTGACAAAATTCGCAACACTAAACACTATTAATAAAAAATAATATAATATAAAGTGAATAGAAATAAAATAATAAATATGAATAAATATAATAAAATATTAAGTTTGTTGTAATTATTAATTTATTAGTGTTGTAGTTGGAATAGTGGATAATGTAAGTGGTATTTAACATGCTAACCAATTGCCACCATAGTGTTTTTTCTTTCTTTCCCTTAATTTATAGTTTGTATATTATTAGATGGTTAATAATCTCTATGATTGTTGACTTCTATAGTCATCAATACTAGTTGCAGGTGAAAGTGATTAATTAATGTTATTATAATAATTAAAGTCGTCAAAATGAAAAGGTTTGTGTAATAATTTGATACCACCACAAGCTCTTGTCGGCAGCAAGTACTATATATATATATATATATATATATATATATATATATATATATATATATATATATATATATATATATATATATATATATATATATATATACACTTATCATCTTCTCTTTGTTTATGTTGGCAGAAAAGAAGAAATCTTGTTTCTTATATTTGCTTTCTTATCACTTTTTCAATTCTTATTTTCAAGTAGCGGGAAACGATATAACTAGGAATTCCCACATGCATATATATATTTTCTGTATAAATTCAGCCTAAACATATCATTCATATTTCTCCGTATTATTAGGTTCATGGATATCCCTGGCTGTACGGGCCCTATGCGGGATAAAATTTAAGGGGTCCTTTGTAAAAGAGAAAAAAAATGTTACAAGAGGCTCCGTATCGATGGTGCTAAATTTCTCTACGTTAATTATGTATGTAGCTTTTAGAAAATAACATATAATATTGACATGTTAATATATATTTTGTCATTCATCCATATGATTCATCACTGTTTTAAGTTTCAATAAGAACAATATTCTTCTAAGATACGGAAAGACCAAAATAGGATACAAATGAAAGATAAAATAAAAGGACAGGAAGATGCATGTATGCCCCACTTTTAGGTCATCTCTTTCATTACAAGTGACGAGCTGCTGTTGGCGCTGTAGTTAGGGACTCTCGGGGGTCGGTTTTGGGAGTGGCTGCCTCGTTGATGGAAGATGTTGATTCGGTATTGACAGCGGAGTGTCTAGCTATCCGGAGGGGGATTCAATTCGTCCAGCAGCGGGACTGGAAGATTTCAGTCGTGGAATCGGATTGTCTTCGCGCTACAAACCTTGTTCAAGGCGGGGTGTTTAGAGGCATCCAAGGCCCATTTTTGGAGGATATTAAGTTCATGTCTCGATCGGTAGGTGATAACGTAGCTTGTCGTTGGGTCCCGAGATGTTGTAACGGAGTGGCTAACACTCTCGCGAGAGCTCGGCTCACCTTTTTGTCTATGGATTTCTGGTGTTTGTGTTGTCCTGATTGGCTGGTTGCCGATGTTTGTAAGGATTTCATTCCTACAGCTTAATATATGAAGGCTTGTTTCTCTCAAAAAAAAAAAAAAGTTAAAACCATTGAGAAATAAAGAAACGAAGCTTGTATTTCCATGGCCTCTATGGCTTCCCGAGCTTCTGTAGACGGCCATTGTTAGCGATAGGCCCCTTATGAATCGGGGCCCCCAGGCGGTCGCCTCACGTGCCTTGCCTCAGGGACGGGATTACTTAGCTCAAAAGTCAAAACATGAACGATCCTAATTATTATTATTTTTCCCAAAATATAAGTTAGACTTCATATTTTAAAAAAGGTAAAATATGTATTAATCAAGAAATGTCAAAATATTACCGGAGTCATGGACCTGTACTAGAGCCTTCGCAAGCTCACTTATTTGTATAGATATTTAAGTAGTAAAGTGATATATATATATATATATATATATATATATATATCACAAGCACACACATATATATATATATATATATATATATATATTGATGACAAATGACTTCAAAATGAAATAGTATCAATTGAGAGCTTTAGTAGAGACCTTGCTTTCATTTGGTCATTTTTTATGCCAAATGGAAGAACATAATAAGCTCTCCCAAAAGGGTATTCTTCCTTAGAAAATCTCTCTCCCTCTCTCTCTCAAAACATGGACATAACCCTTTATAGTACTATTCCAAAAGAAGGTGATCATTATCACGATCACCACTTCTTGAGTAACATGATCAACAACGCCAAGCATCAAATGATCATGATCAACGACAACAACAACATCACAACCGCAATAGAAAGCATGCAGACCACGGCAACCACAATTAGCGGCCTGTCCTCGGACTCGGCAACAGCGGACGCGACGTGGGACAATGAGAAGTGGGCTCCCCGGCTTCTCAAGGAGTGCGCCCGGGCGATCGTGGATAAGGACTCCTCCAAAATCCACCACCTTCTCTGGATGCTCAACGAGCTCTCTTCGCCGTACGGAGACTGCGACCAGAAGCTTGCTTTCTGCTTCCTTCAGGCTCTCTTCTGCAAGGTCACCGCCTCGGGGCCGCGGTGTCACAAAACCCTAGCTACCGTGGCCGAGAAAAACCGCTCCTTCGACGCGGCGAGGAAGCTGATTTTGAAGTTTCAGGAGGTTAGCCCGTGGACGACATTCGGCCATGTGGCCTCGAACGGTGCAATTCTCGAGGCCCTCGACGGAGAGGCGGATCTCCACATAATTGACATGAGCAACACTCTTTGCACGCAGTGGCCTACTCTTTTGGAAGCTCTGGCCACGCGCAGCGATGAGACGCCCCGACTTAGGCTTACCATTGTTGACCCGACCGCGGGCGGGGTGGTGATGAAGGAGGTGGGCCAGAGGATGGAGAAGTTTGCCAGGCTTATGGGCGTACCATTCGAGTTTAACGCTGTGTCGGTGAAGGCTTGTAGCCGCCACCTGACTAGAGAGGGGCTCGGAATCCGAGACGGGGAGGCAGTAGCCGTGAACTGTGTCGGGGCATTGAGGAGGTTGGAGACGAGGGAGCGCGACGCCACGCTACGTGCGCTCAGGATGCTCGAGCCTAAAGTTGTGACGGTTGTCGATGAAGAAGCCGATTTCTCCTCTGCCGACGATGGAAACGAGGGTTCTGGCAGCGGATTCATCGCGCAGTTCGACGAGTGCCTAAGATTCTACACCCTCTACTTCGAGATGCTCGAGGAGAGCTTCCCGCCTACTAGCAGCGAGAAGTTGATGCTGAATAGAGAGAGCTCGAGAGGGGTCGTTAGGGTTTTGGCCTGCGACAGCGAAGAAGTCGACTGCGACCGAAAAGAAGGAGAAGATGATGATAGCGGCGCAAACGAGTGGGAGTGCGAGAGGAGAGAGAAGGGGAGGCAATGGAGTGAGAGGCTGAGGAGGAGCTTTTCTCCAGCTGGGTTCAGTGATGATGTCGTTGACGATGTCAAGGCATTACTCAAGAGATACCCTTCTGGTTGGGGACTTGTTTCGCCTCAACAGTGTGACAGTACTGGGATTTACTTGACATGGAAAGACGAGCCTGTCGTTTGGGCTTCTGCGTGGAAACCCTAGCTCATGATGATGATGATAGCATATGACGCCTTGCTTCTCGATACGTTCTGAATATATAGATCATCCTATCCAAGTTAGTACTATTGTTGTAGAGTAGTACTAGTTATCGTGATGATCATGATCATCATCTCTCAGAGCTTGAGATCAATCTCTTCCTCTTGTATGATGATCATTCATAGCTAGTTATATATATATATATTAAAGGTGATAATTATTATTATGATATAATTAATTGAAGATGATGGAGAGTTTGAATGATTTATTATTCGTATAACGTTTATATGCATATGATCATGTTATTATTATTATTATTCAGTTTTATATTATGTAACCTTTCTTTCTTTCTTATGCTTGACTTTTATGTTTTGGTAGTTCGTATCCTATTTCATTAATTGCGTGCAAAATATCAAAGAATATCAGTCTCTAAGGAATTATATATAATATATACACATTTTTAGACATACCTATGTATGTTTCAATAGTTATATGTATATGTTGGAACTTGGATTTTATATATTTGTAATTCATCATGCATTAATAACAATAAAAGCATATTATTAATTAATGATAGACGATCTTCTAGGGCAAGGACATATTATTGGAAAGAGATGGATCATTCTTTAAGTTTAACGGATTTTACTTCTTGACACACACATATATATGTTTATATATATAGTAAAAAGTATTTACTATTTATTGGCACTTAAAAATTTTACATTTGTTACGGTCAACTTGTAAGATTCAGACTGTAGTTCAATTTTAAACATTTATACATCCGTTAAAGGTATGAAAAAATATATTATTTGAGGGTTTAATTAGTAATGTAGTTCCAAAAAAATTGGTGGTTTTTAAGTGTCGACTTGAATTACTTTTCTTAAGTTCTCGATTTCCTTTGATCGATGAGGCATTTTCAGGCTATATATTGATTTCATGTCTTCTTATTTATTAACTTAGGCTATTGATCGTGTATTCAGGTCTCATGCATCGTATTGTGATTTGTGATTGTGAAGGATGAAATCTAATATTTTCATTGGAAGTTTGAAGTTTAGCTCATTTCTGAATGGCTTTCTATAGGTTATATTAACTCTTATATATATATATATATTATATTATGTGTGTATATATATATATTCTCTATCTAGGCGTGTATCTTTTGCTTTTCGAAGGACACAATAGGGTTCTCCTCTACACACATATACTAAATAACCAATATCAATCAAATACCTAAAATTAAGAAAAGTGCCATAAGTATTAGGCGCGCAAAAGTAAAAAACCTTGACATTATCTTTCAATCTTGCCCTCAAATCTCGTTACCTACTTTTGTGTCAGTCGAGTGAACTAGCCTCGTTCTTGGTCATCATAACCTGATCGACGTGATGAACTGGTTGTTGTCACCATGCATGTTGCCTGGTCGCTACTCGACCAGGTCACTAAACTGCCAGGTCGAGCTTAGACTCACAACGTAGACGGTTCTCAAAACGCTTCAAGAACATCGAAGCTAGTTTGCTATGAAGGTTGGGCTGCATGCATCACTGAAGCGTGATTCATGATATCATTGAAATTAAGTGATTACTCATATTACGTATATATCATTCATTATATATACGTGAATCTGATACGGGAATTTGGCTTGTTATTATTTATACCATTAAATAATAATAAAATAATTAAAATTGAGGATACATGCCCCACTTACACATAAATATGCATGCATGGAAGTTAGATATCATGCGACAAAGGAATAGTCAACAGGGCCAGCAAGGCTAGTTGACAAACAGATAGCGACTACGAAAATTCAGTTTGCATGCAACAACAAACGCTACTTCCACTCAGCAATGGAGATATATACTTGTTTGTGTTTTTTTTTATTTATTTATATATTTAGATTACAGGGGCATTTATGAATATATATATATATATATATATATATATATTATATAAGTATGAACGACATGAGAATTGAGAAGTATCACCAAAAGAAGAAGAAAAAACGTGAGAAAAATTTAAAGCAAGTAGAGTAATATATGGAAGCAAGGTTTTAAATACTGCTTGCCGATGTTGTTTCGCACTTTTCATTTTACGGATATATCGCTTGTCGATGTGTATCTCATAGGTAAGTCGATGAATATATCGTTTTGCATATCCTCGAAAAAAAGATTTTCGATGGGCATGCCGATGGATATTCGAGAAATTTAATACCTTCTATGGAAGTATGTAAATATATATATATATATATATATATATATATATTAATTAATGAATAGGAAAAAGAAATGTGCAGTTCATAAAAAATAAAAAAACTAACCGCTCTATTTTAAGTTACTGATCAAATTTTATGAGTAAACCGAAAGCAGACGGATTTTACCGACCTTTTTTTGCTGTTAGAAATATAAGTTACAATAGTAATTTTATTATGTAAATGTAAGTTGAAATTGTAATTTATATAATCCTTATTTAAGATATAAAATTACAATTTCAACTTACATTTACATAATAAAATTATATAATTTTTTACAATTATATAATTTATTTCAACTTACATTTACATAATAAGATATAATTGAAGAAGAAGAAGAGAGAAAAAAAAAAGAGGAGTTGAACAAGTGGTCGAAAAGAGAGAAAAATGATATATGAGTCTTATTCTCATTAATTATTAGACATAAATTATATAAAATTATATAATTTTATATAATTTATGTCTAATAATTAATGAGAATAAGACTCATATATCATTTTTCTCTCTTTTCGACCACTTGTTCAACTCTTTTTTCTTTTTTTTTTTTCTCTCTTCTTCTTCTTCAATTATTTTTGAAGGGCGGGTAAACCGTTTCTTCTGGAAAGTATGCCGACAAGCTAAAAATTGAGACATATATCAAAGGTGGGAAACAAAAGCCGAGCAAGTAGATCCCATATTTGCCATAATGATTTGATTGGAATAGCATATTTGCCATACTCATGGACTGGCTTTAGCCCAACATTACGTAGTGGAAATCATCTTCTTTCTTTTCTAGTTTTAGATAAGACTATATATTGTATGGTCGATTCTATTATAGTACACTCTCTCTCTCTGTAATTATTTGCTTATCATTTCCTCTATCAATGATCGCAAGTGCCCAACTTTCTTTTTCCTTTTGCCACACAGTCATCGATCATGCTTTCATTTCCCTATCGATCGATCGCCTCTTTCATTTCTTATAATTATTCGCCGTACTAACATAGCCACTCATCTACAAAGGACAGGCTCGCAGTGCGGTTTGAACTCCGGCTCGGTTTTTTGTTTTTATCGAACTTTATGTTTATACGCGGTTCACGTAAACTTTCACAGCGGTTAATTATGGTTTACATACTTTACTCACTAAGATTTTTGTCGAGCCGCTATGTGTAAACTTTTGTGTTGTCACTTTGCATAGCGGTTGGAGGAACCGTCGTACAAGCTTTTTTGTTTTCACTTTGCACTATAATTATTTTGAGGAACCATGCAGTCTAGTCGAGGTATGTGTAGCTCTATTTCCATTATATAATTTGTCTCTTGCTTAATGAGGCAAAAATAGACTATCTCCAATTTTATATCTATTAATTATGGGATTTATGTCATATTTAGTTGTCTCTAATCGGAAGTATTACTTTTGATGAAATGATATACGTTTGTGAAGCTCGTATAACTTTAAAATGACAAATGACAATCTCATCTAACTGTTGAAACCTTTTAATTATACGCTCATAAATTACCATAAGCTTCGAGATTTTCGTAGCACTATATTTCAACTTGGACGTCGAGTTGTTGTATATGATTAATATAAGCTTTCACTGGGATCCACTTCACCAACAGGACGCCTAAAAAAAATACATGGTTGTCATCTACAAAAAGTGATAAGGAGAGTTTTAGAGTGTAAATGCCCACCAGGGCATAGGGTTAATCCATTCTTCATGGTGTAAAATTTTGGAAAAGCCGGTCGCCATGCTGCCGGCGTGCCACAGAAGATATATCGTTGTTATCTTCTAGATCTCGCGAATCCATTCCTTGTAGTGTAAATCTTCCAAATAACTGTTGATTACCTGATATACTGTTTAGTTGTTGATTACCTAGTTACTATGTTAGTTTATTATACATTAGTTACTTGGTTATTTAGTTTCGTGTTTAACCTTTAGTATTTACTTTATCTACTTAGATGAATTGTTGAATAATTAGTTACTAAGTTGGATAATTATTATTGTAACAATTGTAATTTTAAACCTATATAAAAATCTTGCTTAACTAGTAAAAAATATTTTTTAGAATTTCCGTCGAAAACCAATCGGCATGCGATATGCCTGTGAAATTTACGCGGTATTTTTGGCATGCGGGGCAGGGACGGACCCAGGAATTAAATCGGGAGTGACGGATTATAAATAAAATAAATTAAAATATATCATAGAGTTTTATAGAAGAAGAAAAAAATTAACATTGATGATAGAAAAACTCAATGGCATCTTTAAATTATGTGATGATCTTGTAAACGACATGAGGTTTCAGCCATAAATTTAGGATATAATAAATCTAATGTCTAACAATGGAACTATGTACACGCTTCACAATAATTATTTTTCTTGTGATTATTATTATTAATTTTTATTATTTCAATATTACAAATTTTGTTTTGCACATGTATTCATAAGATAATTTGTGTAATTATTTTTATCGAAGATCGAGGCAGCACTATTGCAATAGAAACCCATTATTAAAAAAATATTTTCATAAAAAATAACTCTATAGAGGTTAATAACAATAATGATTAATATTTTTATACAATACTCTAAAATATTAGAGGAAAACATATTACATGTGGCATGTATATTTATAACATATTAAATTGACACTCTTTAAAAGTTGTTTAAAAGCTTAAAGTACTAAACGAAATCATCAACTAGTGGACAATATATTTTGATCTTGGTATTAAATAAGCATTACAGCCTATAGGGGTGGAACTTGGGGGTGACATTTGTCACTCCATAGACAGCTAGTTCCGTCCCTGATGCAGGGTGTCCTTTTTTATTTTATTTGCCGTCGAAAATTATGTGATTTTCGTAAAATTGCGAAACGACATCAACAAAGCGATATATATAGGGTAAACTGTGGCTAAAATACCCAATATTTTAGTTTTTTTAATTATGTACCCAAAGTTATTTTTTGGTGGCTATTATACCCAAAGTTTATTCCGTTAACGCCAAACGAACCCACCGTTAAATCTCCGTTAGTCCTCCCTACGTGGCACACATGTCGCTGCCACGTCATTCTATACTGCCACGTCATCCTTTGCGGCCAAAGTACCCAATGTTTCAAACATTTGCGGCTAAAGTACCCAATGTTTTAAAAAAATTGAACTTCTTGAGTGACTTATTTAGATCGATTTTTGGGTTGAATTTTTTACACCGGACTCGGGTTGGCTTTTCGGTCCGAGATCTGTATATACAATATATATATAAACTGTATATATATACTATATATTAATTTATATATTTAGTAGAGTATATTCAGTTTATATATAATATAAAGTATAAATATAAAGTATATTTCAAGGGTATAAATTAGTATAATATAATATAAAGCATATTTCAAGGGTATAAATTAGTATAATATAAAGTATATTTCAAGGGTAAAAATTAGTACGTATAAAGTATAAATATATAAATAAATATAAAAAAACTGTATATATTTTTACGTTATATTATATATTTATAATTTAGATTATATATAAACAATATATATATATAAGCTGTTTATATTTGATACTTTATATTACATAGAAACTGTATATATTTATACTTTATATTATATATAAACTTTATACTATACTAAATATATACATTAATATAAAATATAAATATATACAGATTTTCTATATAGTGTTTATATATATTGTATATTGTATATACAGAGCCCGGCACGAAAAGCCAACCCGAGTCCGGTGTAAAAAAGTCAATCCTAAAATCGATCTAAATAAGTCACTCAGGAAGTTCAATTTAAAAAAAAAACATTGGGTACTTTAGCCGCAAATTTTTGAAACATTAGGTACTTTGGCCGCAAGAATGACGTGGCAGGATAGAATGATGTGGCAGCGACATGTGTGCCACGAAGGGAGGATTAACGGAGATTTAACGGTGGGTACGTTTGACGTTAACGGAATAAACTTTGGGTACATAATTAAAAATAAACGAAACATTAGGTATTTTAGCCGCAGTTTACCCATATATATATATATATATATATATATATATATATATATATATATGTGTGTGTGTGTGTAACGACTCAGTTTCATTTAAACTCGAACTTTAAAAAATTCATTTTCGGAATTTACACAAACAAACTGAGGGGCCCGGCTAGGTGTGTTCAATCATTTTTTTTTTACGGACTTTTAATAAAATTACACTAATTCGTCAGTAAAGCAAAATCATTACAAACATGCCCCTTCAAACACCCAAAATCTTTGTAACCAGACAGACCACGACATCTTATAGTTCGTGACACACTCGTAATATTGATAATTATTTCAAACCAAAATAAACTAATATAAGAAACTCAGCAATAACAATCATTAATATATAACTTAAAAAGAAAACCAGAATTATTTATTAAAAATAATTCCCATGCTTAGCTTATTAGATCATAATATTGAATATTTGATGGATTAATATTAATATTCGATTTTCTGTCCACTATAAAAATTCTCACCTTGCATTCAATTTTGATTCTACACCAAATATTTCCGGTTTTCATTTCATAACAAATTTACTATTTTTATTGAATTCGGTAAATTAAGTTTCGGTACATAAATTCGCTTTTTTTTTTTCCTCAACCCTTTCATCTAAGCTATTATAATCTTTTGGTAGAAAAATCATGTCGTATATCGTGACCATGTCGTCTACCGTTCCCACGACACCAAACTCTGAGGAGCTTGTCAGTCAACCGCGCAACCACCTCAGCCCCGGCAAGCAGAGCTGAGCCGGGTCGTGGTTCATCAAGCAAGCTGTGGTTCTTGTCTACTTTGTATTCGACGAAGCAGAGGTACGAGCCTATAGAACAGATCCTGTTCAAGTAAGGTCGTGACCGTTGAGCTCTACAATCTGCGTGGTTCATGTGGGACTCGCTTCTTCCAACAACACTCTCTTCTGCTACTAACTATATATATATGGGCTTTTATGCATTTGAACATTGTCTTAATAAATTATCAATTTTGATTAATAAAATAAATAGAACGCATGAGCATGAGTCATGCTTGTTTTTTCATACAGAAAATATAAAATATACTAGGCCAATATTATTATGACAAATTTTCAAATTATATTTTGTCGAATTTAAAGTTTTTATTTATAAAATAACTAAATATTGGATATTTTTTCAATGATTAATATAGTTATAATGGTTAATATGATTATTTTTATAATGGTTAATATACTTAATTGACTATTTTACATATACTAACCAAACATTGACTATTTTATTAATTTTAAACTGTCAAATTAGCTATTTAACTTACACTCCCTATTCTTATTTGTTGCGGTAGTTTTATTTATTTATTTATATATATAATATATATAAAGCATTACAGTAGTTTTATACTTTTATTCATTCCTTAAGTCATATTAATATTAGTATTTCTTTTAAGGGCTCTTAAGGGTAATAGCCAATTTGAAAAATAAGTTTTGCAAAATAATCAAACTTTGGTCAATTTTGCAAACTAGCCAATTAATCACTTAAACAAATCTATAATTACTATATTGCCCTCATGTTCTAATAAAATAATAATTAAAAAAAAACTCTGCCTAACATAATTTACGTGAGTTTTTTCAGTCAATCATTTTTGCATTAATTGAAAATTTTATATTAATTAAGATTGCTATAAACATGGTAACAATCAAACCCAACAACCTAAATAATCGTGTACCCCTTATTATTATGATATAATTAGAATTAAAATAAAAAACATTGACCGCAACTTTCTCTCTCATCAAACAGTTAACCTTATATTCAATAAATGATTGCTATTATTCTGGTAACTATCAAATCCACATTTTAGGGCTTAATTTTGAAATTTAATTGCTGAAATTAATATAAAAATACACGTTTTAATCTGTTCATTTGTGTTAATACAGTGCATTTTGTGCTTAAAGACGCGCATTAACGTGAATTAAAAACTTGTATTAAAGTGATTTAAACCATATCAACCAACAGAAAAATACTTGGGCACTCTTAATTAAAAATAATCATAAATATTATTCATATTTAAATTTGAATACAATAATCAACTATTTTAAATACAAAAATCTCTCTCTTTATTCTTGAAAAGAGTTTCCAGACTCAACCATGTAATTGGAGGTCATCTCCTAGTCGGAGCGTCGTCTCGCTTCTTTCGACCACATTCCCAAAAAGTTCAGATATGATAATCTCGTCAATGGCTGTGAGAATCAATAAATTAAAACAAACACGTATTAACAAACAATAACATGAATCCACAACGAATTAAACCAAAATTAGTTTTGAATTAACCAAAACAAACGAAATGTAAACGATAATTGTAAAGAAGAAACGAAAAAAAAAAACACAAAATAAATGTGAATTAGCACGAATTAACATAAGATTAACACGAGTACACACAAAATTATCACAAATAAACAAAAAAAAAAACACAAAATAAGCGTTGTTAATTCTTGTTAATAGTGTTTGAAAGTTGTTAATTTGTATTAATGCGTTGTTAATTTATATTAGTTTTAATTATTTGTGTTAGTCCAGTTAATTACTTTGTGTTACACGAAATAACACGAATTAACCAGTCAAATTATTTCACATCCTAGTCCATAAAGCTTTTCCCTTTCGATTCTATAAAAAAGATGCAGTTGCTTACGAATCTCAAAACAAATCAATACAGTATGATAATCAAATCGATCAATTGCATCAAAAGACAGACACAATTACCAGCAAAACGAAGAGCAATTCCGAACAATAAAAACCAAAAATTCAAAATCGCCACCAAAACAAAATCAACTAAAAAATCGAAGTCAAACAGTATATAATTCGGTATGCATATGCATAAATCTGATAATATACCAAAATCCGAGACCAAGGCCCACAACTTCGTGATTCTTCTCCGCGGCAACGAGCGTTCTCGTTGGCGATGGGATGAGACAGAGACACAGATCGGATGCAAGCGTTCTCGTCGGCGATGGAGATGGAGAGAGAGAGAGAGAGAGAGATAGATAGAGAGAGAGAGATCGGTTGCCAGCATTCGGGAATCTTATTTATGCATCTCAATCTGGGGAAGTGATCGGGAAGAGAACCATGGCAAGATTGATCGGAAAATCGCAGCAGATGTATTGAAGGCGGAACGATGAAGGCGACGGAACGAGCTGCTCGACGGGGGGAGAACGATCTGCCCGTAACAGTTTAATGATGAGCTGGGCTGGAGGGGGAAGAAGGATATGCAGTTCTGGCACTGAAAAAAGCCAACGTTCTGAAATTCATTTTTTCACGTTGATTTTGAAAAATTGCAACTGTATTATTTGGCAAATATATGAATATTAAAAAACAAAATTACTATCCTAATTAATAGGAAAATAAGTTACAAGAAATATTGGGCTCACTCAATATATGCTTCATTAAGTTATAATGCAACTTGATTCTATATTTTTTTTTCTTTTTTTTAATTAAATTAAAAAAGTAATTAGTTACCGTGATTTGTGTTGATTAGGTTAATTACAATTTTAATTAATTACTAAAATAATAATCTAAATTGATTAATTAAAGGGTGTTTTAGGAATAAAAAATAAATTTATTTTAGGAATAAAAACAGAAGTTAATATGCCACCTCATTTTAATTGGCTAGTTTACAAAATTAACCAAAGTTTGGCTATTTTACTAAACATATGTTTCAATTTGGCTATTTAGTGCAATTTCTCTTCTTCTAAACGTTAGGACAAAGTTTACCAACGATAATATTAGTCATGACTGTTCGTTAAATTTTGGTTTTGTATTCTAATTCTTTTTTTTTAAACCGGACAAAGTTTTAATTCTATGCTTTCGTTTCCCCATTTCACTTCTATGAAAATTTTTGAACCATGGATTATGCCGTTCTCAGGGCGTGAAAAAACAATTGTGCTCCCGTTTAAGTACATATCCCACTATTTTTTTTGATCGTCCAACTTTCTGATGGTTATTTTTCCCGAAAATGAGGACAAATATTTGTAACGGTGGAGGATGAAAATTTTGGTGCATGTACTAACAGGGATACAAAATCAAAGAATCGCAACCACCGACAACAACACCAACAAAAAATAAAACTTGTTTTGAAAATACTAAAACTTTCACCGGGATTAGCCCTAATAATAATGATTATTTATATTTTTATCGTTAAGATTGGTATCTTAATTTTCAGTTTTCAGAGGTACGAGAGAGAGAAGCTTGAACTTGAATAGCTCGAGCTCTGGATTCTGGGGTTTGTAGTCTTGAAGCTTATGGTGATTAGGGCTTGTTGATCTCTGAATAATCAATTTCGTGGATTCATTCTGCGGAATACTTAGGGTTCGTTACCGATACTCTGTGGTGAGACTGAGCACCGTTTGGCGATTTGGGAATTCAATGGCTCAGGTCTCCACACACCCCTCGCTGTTGTTCTCGCAGCCCCGGAGCAAATTCCCGGATAATACTTCAAGGGTATTGCCTTACCTTCGGGGTCGATCGTCGCGGAGAATGGCTGCGATAACCGCTTTTTCGGTGTCGTCCCATTCCGAACCACCCTCTTCGGAGACGAAGGAGGAGAAGAAGACCCCGCTCGCCGTCGTTCTGGATATCCCGAGGACCCTATGGCGGCGGACGGTGCGGCCGATGAGTGATTACGGGTTCGGCCACAGAAGCATTTGGGAGGGCGGGGTCGGGCTGTTTCTGGTGTCCGGTGCGGTCATTCTCGCCCTCAGCCTGGCCTGGCTCAGGGGGTTTCAGCTTCGGTCCAGGTTCCGGAAGTACTCGGCGGTGTTTGAGTTCACTCAGGCCAGCGGCATTGCCACTGGAACTCCGGTCAGAATCCGGGGAGTCACCGTCGGGAATGTTGTGCGCGTGAATCCCTCCTTGAAATGCATCGAAGCCGTGGTTGAGGTGTGCTTCCACAACCATAGAATTCATCTTTTTTGTGGAATGAATTTGTCGCGATTATGTATTTTCATTATTTAGTTATGTTATAGGGTGTTATAGCTATTCAATTACGTTTTAGTAATTGTGTTCTCGAAGCTCGGGCCCGACTAATTAGGCTGTAATGAGCGAGAAAGAGATTCGAGAAGTATTTAGTAAATTACTATAGTTTCTCTGTAGGGTTTAGGATAGACATCTTAGTTCAATAGAGTTTTCTCGGCTCTTGTTCTGTGACGAGACCTGCGACTTGGGACCGTTAACCGAATCACAGTTTTATCTGGAAGAATTGGTTAAATGTGTTTGACTTTCCTTGTAGGTTGAAGATGATAAAATAGTCATACCTCGGAATTCTCTGATTGAGGTCAACCAGTCGGGTCTTCTGATGGAGACTATAATTGACGTTACGCCGCGGGACCCAATCCCGGATCCTTCTGTTGGGCCTCTCGACCCGGAATGTGTGAAAGAAGGTCTGATTGTGTGTGATAGGCAAAAGGTGAAGGGACTTCAGGGTGTTAGCTTGGATGCGCTGGTGGGGATATTCACGCGCCTTGGACGGGACGTGGAGGAGATCGGCATCGCGAACACCTACTCACTGGCCGAGCGAGTTTCTTCGGTCATTGAAGAGGCGAAACCGTTGCTTGTAAAGGTGTGATATGCGTTCCCTACTGATGTCATTATACTTATTGAATTCGTATGCAGATTCACACTGCCTTCTATTTGTTCCCTTTGAATTGAAATTTGGTGTTAATTCTTTAAGAATCGTTGCTTTCTGTCAACATCCACACAAAATGGCTGAGGCATTAGGTCCCGTACTATGTCCGTTGGCATGTATGTTTGACTTTGCATATGTGTGTGTGGGAGAGAGAGAGAGAGCGGGTGAGAGGGGAATTAGAATTAGTTATCAAATTGATGGATATGGATTTATATCCATTATCGATACAATGACAGAAAATTACCTGGACATATAGTGCCGTTGGAGAATTTTTCGATATAGCTATGATTGCAAGTACTCATGTACATATATTTCATTTGGCTTTGATGTAGTGATGTCTCAGATCCAAGACATGGCTGAAGATATCCAACCTATGATAGCCGAGGTCCGCGATAGCGGCCTTCTTAAAGAAGTCGAAGGTTTGACCAAAAGCCTTACTCAGGCGTCCGAGGATTTGAGGTAAACTTTCCTAATCTATGCTATTTATGTTCTACTTCGAATTATGTTTGAAGCTTTTGGTGTTTCTCTTGGTGGTATATTAAAGCTAATATTTAGAATAACTCGCACTACTGTCCTTTAACGTTTCGGATGTATGCATTTCGCCAATGTTTGGAGTCTTGTCCTGTGCAGAAGAGTGCACTCATCGATCATGACCCCCGAGAATACTGAACTGATTCAGAAGTCAATATACACCTTGATATTCACCTTGAAGAACATTGAGGTTATATCCCATTGCAAATTTGTACATTTGGTGTGTTCCATCATATTATACGGTTCTGTGTTTCATTTTCTGTCCTTTAAATTTGCAGAATATAAGCTCTGATATTCTTGGATTCACTGGCGACGAGGCCACAAGAAAAAACTTGAAATTACTCATTAAGTCGCTCAGCAGGTTATTATGAAGAAGCTAAGTACGGTATAGATAGAAATTACTTGCTGCGGAAGATTCGCAAGGAGAGATGAGTCATTTTCCGTTTGGTTTCACTTGTATGGAAAAGCTTTGAATTATTCTGGTTTATACCGTTCAGGTTCTTTTTGATGCTTTCTTGCAATTCTAATCAACATGGTCTCGTTTTCTTCTTTTAGAAAATTGTTTCCGAACCTGCCTAGATTCCGTTTTAGCAACTCTTAGGTGGTCTAGAAGGATCTGGTTGATATAAGGATTGCAATTTGCATTGCCAATCTGAATATAGAGCTATCACTATTGGTACGTCCGTTTCTCATGTCTTTCTTATTAGGAACCGAGCATATCACGAGTTTAACCTAGGTGAGCTCTTGTACCAACAACACTGGTATGATAGTATTATATATATAATTTTTTGGCGTAGATGCGGAATACAGATATGCAATATGGTTAGCGGTACTCGGTTTTATAAAAAAAAATCGTGCATTTTTTTATACATTACATCGCATACGTGTGAGAATCTATCACGTATTTGGGCTCTTGACCTTGATCTTTGTTGACGAGTTTTCTCGTCAACTTAGATTAGAGAGTTTGTTAGTGGTTACTTAACAAATAAACAGTGGAGAAATGAGATCCATGGGTTTTCCCTAGGTATGAAAAATGGTGTTCTCTCTGTTAACAAATATAGTACCTCGTTTTATAAAGGGTCTTGGCCCGTTGGGGTGTTGATAAGAGGGCCGGGCCAAAGGATAAGGTTCTGTGCTTCGCACGGTTGTCGGTCAGTCACAACCCTGGCCAACATTTGACACAATGGCTGAGAACCAGTTTATGAAGCGAACGATTATTCGTACAAACTTTTGGAAACGTTGTTGCCAAAAGTAAGAGTGCGGTTTACTATTTGGAGAAAAGCGTACAAATTTCCTTGTTCCAGCGGGAAGAATTATTAAACCATCAAATAAAGACAACTTCTTCCCCTTTACCTATCCTCTTGGTATTGTAGTATAAAATAGTTAGGACATGGAAGCGGTGCAGTGACGGACCGGAATCAAGTAAAGTTCATCCTTAGGTCGAACTGATATACCGAAACTCTCGATCACGTCAGCATCAGTACGAGCACCAATCCCATTAGGAAGTTTCCAATCGAAATAGAACAGCAGATTGGCGAGAGGAAGCTCTATATTAGGCATGGCAAACGATGCTCCAGGACACATCCTTCTTCCGGCACCAAAGGGAATGAGCTCAAAGTTTGCTCCTTTGACATCGACTTCGCAATTGATGAATCTCTCGGGATAGAACTTCTCTGGATCGCTCCAATATCTTGGGTCTCTCCCAATCGCCCAAGCGTTGACTATAACTTTAGTCTTGGCAGGTATGTCATATCCGTTTATCACACAACTTTCCTTGGATTCCCTCGGGAGAAGAAGAGGCGCTGGAGGGTGTAGTCGGAGCGTCTCCTTGATGATGAAGTTCAAGTAGTTCAATTCATGTAGGCGCTTTTCTTCAATCTTTCCCTCTCCACCAAACACTCGTCTAACCTCAGCTTGAGCCTTTTCCATCGTTGTCGGGTTTCTCGACAACTCAAACATTGCCCACTCAAAAACGTGTTGTACTAACGAGGTTACTGATTTACTTACTATGATAACGGCTCTGATGTTCTGATTTTCTAGCGGAAATGCAAGTTTACCTTCATCTTGAATATCCAAAAGAATTTCCAGTAGGCTCTTATCTTTATTTGATTTTTCCGACACTGTCTTGTCTGCTCTACAAGTCTCGACAATGGCTTCAAGTATTCCGTCGGAACACTTGAAATTTTTCTCGATTTTAGCGCGATATCCGGTGATCCATTGAAGCCAATTTCGGGAAGGGAATAACTCGGCTACACTCAGACCTCCGTTTTGCTTCATTCCTTGCTTGATGTTGAAGATGAGAGCTTCTTGATCTCTGCATTTCTTACCAAATGCCGCCTTCGCCGTGATGCCATAGATCGTTGAGAATATTTTCTCGCTGAGATTGACCTTTGTTCCTGAAGCAGCGTACAATTGTTCGACCAGAGCGGAGACCTCTTCTTTCCTGATTGATTGGAAAGACCGAATACGGGCAGGGTTCAGCAGCTCCTGCACGCAGATTTTCCGAAGCTGTCTCCAGTAATCTCCGTAGGGAGCGAAAGAGATGCTCTTGAATTCGAAAAGGCTCGCAGCTAGAAAAAATGGCCTCTGCGAGAAGTTGGCGTCGTGAGTTCTCAACATCTCCCGTGCAACCTCGGCCGAAGAAACGACGACATGGGACAGTTCTCCGAGCTGCATACGCATGAGATCGCCGTGTTTTCGGGCCAAATCTCGCAGACGGTGATGAGGCAGAAGACAAGCGAGTTGGTGGAGATTTCCGATCACCGGAAGTTTCCATGGCCCTGGAGGTAGATTCGGCTTTAAGACCCTGGTCTTTTTGCGTCTTTTCGCAGCCGCTACTACCAAAATGAATGCAAAAGAGGTAAGAAGGAGCTTCACATAAAAATGGAAATCTAACTCAACCATTTTCTTTTTCTTTTTTATTAGATCCGTGGAGTGATTTATTACGTTTATTCGAGCTCTTTATAGAGGTTTCATCCATGCATTTCGGAATATTTTATTATATGACTATCAATCATATATAATATTAATCTACTAGAGTATGTACGGACTTGGACGACTTATTATGGTTTCGGAATCTCGGTGTGAGTGAGGCAATTGGCGGCCGGCCGGGCAGCCATGACCATCAACGGCCGGCCGGTCGGGATTATCACTAACTTTGTTCAAAATGACAAAATAATGATAATACTCATTAACTTTAATATAATTATTGTATTAAGTAATAGGGATAATTGCGGCATAAGTCCTCAACCTTTACTTAACTGGGGCGGCATAGCCCCAACCTCATTTAATAGCGGTATAAATACCAAAAGATGATTTCTGTCCATATTTGACTAACGGAAGTAGTCAACGTTTGCCTGGGCAGCTTCTCGTCAACGTGGACGCCACATAGTCCGACATATCACCATACATGTCATCCTCGCGTCATCAAATTTAATGCAAAATTAATTAAATCCCTCCACCACCCTTAATTTTGCAGTAAATTTGATGACACGAGGATGACGTGTATGGTGACATGTCGGATTACGTGGCGTCCACGTTGACGAGAAGCTGACCGCGCAAACGTTGACTACTTCTGTTAGTCAAAATATGGACGAAAATCATCTTTTGGTACTTATACCGCTATTAAATGGGGTTGGGGCTATACCGCCCCAGTTGAGTAAAGGTTGAGGACTTATGCCGCTATTATCCCTAAGTAATATAATAGACAACATCCACCCACAAATTATTCTGATATTTTCAGAATGAACAAGAAAAACGGAAATAAAAGCGAAGACCAAAGACGAATTACATACGCATTTAAGTATGTCGGTAATATGCTTAAGCATAGAAGAAGAATTCGAGGACGAATTTTTTCGAAACTGTCCATAGTCAAAATTACTTGCAGCGGAAGATTCGTAACAGAATAGATGATCAGTTGTTTCCTTTTGGTTTCATTTGCATGGAAAAGCTTTTGATACTTTCTTGCAATTCAAATCGACACATGGTTTCGTTTTCTTTCTCTCTCGTGTTCTTCGTTCAGAAGAATGGTTTTCGACGTTGTATATATATTCCGTTTTACATTTATTAAAAAAGATAGAATATATTAGTTTACTTACACGTCACATAGTTTATTAGAAAGTTTTTTTTTTTCCACTTTATTTACCGGACAAATTTCGATACTATTTCTCTGTATCTTCATAAAAACACGCTGTATTAAACATTGCATTGGGAACTTAATATGTAAAAACGAGTTTGAGAATATGGTGGCCAATTTTCAAACAACAGTGGAACTTATGCCGCAAAATTGCAGACCACTCGGACATCATCACTGATTCATTTCTCAGCCACACAGCGACGATCTCGTCTGGTAAGTGCGACCAAACCCTAGCCTTTCTCACACTTCATTGCCATCGCCATTGCTCAGTTCTCATCGCCTACACGCTTCTGTGGCCATTGGAAGATCGATATTGTTGATTTTGGAGTTAGGGTTTGTTTTCTTTTTCCGTTTCTAGTATTTAATCGTGGGTATTGGATGAAGACTTGAAGTTCTCTTGCTTCAGAGAATCCATGGCTCTTCTCGAGTTCAGAGTAGAAAAACCCAGATTGAGTGACCAAAATATATTCTCTCCATTGAGCTGTTGAATTTGAATTCAAGATCTTGGTTATTCTTTCGATGTCGAACTAGATCGTAACGTGTTTATTGCACTTTACGCAGCTGGAACACGGAAAGCCATACCGGTAGAGGAATCGGTTTGTGGAGTTTTGAGCGTTAGTTCGTGGCAAGATGACGGCAACAATTGCAGTGCAAAGTCCTCGGACCATACTGATTACGGGAGTGAGCAAAGGCCTGGGCAGAGCCCTGGCTGTGGAGCTGGCCAAGCGGGGTCACACGGTGATCGGGTGCTCCCGTGCTCAGGATAAGCTCACTGCCCTTCAATCGGAGCTCTCCGCCCCAGCTTCCTCCGTCAAACACCTGCTGATCAACACTGATGTGACATCTGACAGCAGCGTTGCCGAGCTGGCACGAGCTGTGGCGGAACAGAAGAGCGTCCCGGACATCATAGTGAACAACGCGGGCACGATCAACTCTAACAACAAGCTGTGGGAGGTTCCCGAGGAGGAGTTCAGCCGCGTTATCGACACGAACGTGAAGGGGCTGGCGAACGTGCTGCGCCACTTCATCCCGCTGATGCTTTTGCAGAAGCGGGGGATTATAGTCAACATGTCATCCGGGTGGGGGCGGTCAGGGGCGGCGCTCGTCTCCCCGTACTGCGCCTCAAAGTGGGCTGTGGAAGGGTTGACTCGATCGGTTGCAAAGGAATTGCCTGAAGGAATGGCGATTGTTGCTCTCAACCCCGGCGTGATAAACACCGAGATGCTCGCCTCGTGCTTCGGGAGCTCAGCAGGAATGTATCAGTCCCCAGAAACCTGGGCGTTGAAGGCCGCCACGATGATTTTGAATCTTACTGCAGCGGACAACGGAGCGTCCTTAACCGTTTGATGAGGCTCTATCCTGCAAATATAGGTTTTTTCAAACTAAAAACTTGATATGATAGAGTCTAGCTTATATTGATTAGGGCACTTTGGTGCTAAATTTTGTTTCTTCAGGGCTCTTGTAGGACAAATTTTTGCAGATATTAGGTAGGCATGGCATGGTATGCTTTTGGTTATTGGCTCGCCGAAATGTATGAGTCATCGGAATCATGGGCGTGGAAGGCTGCCATGCCCACGATGAAACTGAACCTCGCTGCAGCTGATAGCGAACCGTCCCAAATTGTTCAGTGTAAATTCGTTCGCCTTTGATAGTGAAAAACATGAGATGATAAGAGTTTACAGAGTGCATCACAATAGTGAAATTTGGTGTTTCAAATAAGAATAATTAGGTAGGAATGGTTTCATTTTGGCTCTTGTACTAGTTCTCAAAATTTGGTAAATTTGTTGGCTAACAATTGAAGAGCTGATTTCGTCTTTGGAGTATCAAAATTCAGGCCGCTAGAAAGCAATTTAAGGGTGAAACCTAGATCGGGTACTGGGCCGAGACAGTTATTTTGGGCCTTGATCCTGGTTTCTAATATTTTAATAGAAATTGCCCGGTTCTTGGGTCGGAACTTGGCTGGGATCGGGTTTTGGGGTTAAATCTTAGCCCTAAATGAATTTGTAATTGATGTAATGTCGAAAGCTTCCATTGTATGAAAGAAGATCCAACGTATCTTATTATCTTTACTAGGGAAAAAGAAATTGTAAATCGATTTTTTTAAACCAAAAATTGATCAAAGTGATACCGATTAAACCACAACCGCTATTAAAGCGGTTAAAACCGAATATGCCGAGAAAAAATTGAATACCCGAATTAGGTTAAAACAAGGTTTCGGTTTTAATGTGAAAATCGCACCGCTTACCCGGTTTAGCATCTTTAGTTAAATATAATATTATATGTTATTATGTTCTATTGACCATACCTATCAACACGTCAAAATGATTTTTTTCATCTACTATTTCGGTGTAATATTGTGTAATATTAGTAGTATGTATGTGCAATACTGGTATTTAGTAGTCTGTTTATGTGTAATATATTTAGTAGTCTGTTAGTCAATTTATGTATATGTATATTAGAATCGGTAAATGCGGGCAAAAAACCGATATTACCGCAACAGAACATCGATTATATGCTAAATGCGGTTTTCATCTTTAAAAATGGGGTATTCGGTTATTATATTTAAAATACCAAAATTTTGTTCTACTTTGTCAAAAACCGCATCGAATACCAGTTTGTTCACCCTTTTTCTTTACAAATTTATTCACCTTATAATGGTTTTGGCACGAAGCCGCTGGCGGCTGCGCTATGCTGCTAGCTATGCCCTGCTTGGTCCCCCGGCACAGTGCAGTCATCGCTGTGCGCCGTGAGCACGGGGTGGTTAAGCAATTCAAGAAACCACCTCTACATTACTACGAAAAAGTAGGGACAAAAGGGAGAAGGTTGTGAAGGTGTCATCTTCACCCACACCCTCAGTCGGATGGGGGACCGACCCGGGTTCTTTTTTTAGAGCTATTGAAAGGAAACAAACATGTCTTTCGAGTCTCGACAATATTAAGTCCTGAAATTTAATTTGCAATTAGAACCGTAAGATTTTGATTATGTGACGGGAAAATTCAGTAACTATACCCGAAACCTTAAATCAACTGTTATCTCCATAATTGCACAAGGATATGAGAATATTTCTCCACAACCAATTATTATTCTTTTAGTTATTAACTCTCTCTTAGCCACTAATCTAGACTGCGTTTTAAGTTTGAATAACCGTCATGTTTTCAGCGAAAAAAAGCACTCGCCAAGACGAGGTATTAGACAGCTTGTTAGAGTGACACTCAAAAACATTCATTCGAATAAGTTGTCTTCCAACTGTCGTGCGCCGGGGGCGCTTAAAACTCGCCGCTGCGAGGGTGACTTTGTATGATGGTTTCGGCAACATAAACTCCGCAACAGTTTTGTAGTTGCCAGTGATCAGGAAGGTCAACATACATCCTAAATTACTAATTAATGTATATAAGCCTTCACTGATGCATAATCATAAGTTCTTCGGTCACATGTTTCTCAACGCAGGTAAAGAAAGTGGTATTTTGTCCAAAATAAGGTAAAATACAGTTTGAATAATAGTTATTTAAATTTAGTTAAAATGAGAATAAAAAACGTTGATTTTCTGTTTTGGATAATATTTCGTCAAGTTTCCATAATATATATATATATATATATATTCCCCATGTAGAAAAAAAATAACTTTACCTGATTAAACCTAAGAAAACAACTGAACCCGTGTGAGAGAAAGGGTCGCGTCGAGGTTAGGCACGTGATTATCTTGCATGCTGTTAGGTCAAATTGATCGTCAACGATAGCTATAAAGTGTTTTTATGATGCCATAATAATAATACACGACCTTATTGTTTGATGGCTATATATATATATATGCAAATAATAATGTAGTATAATAAGTCGTACGTGGTCGGTTGATTGCCAGCAAAAATCTTGAAATAAAAACAAGGAAGTCTCTTTCATCATCACCTCGTGCTGTATTATTTCAGTAAACTAATTTTGATATCTTGTATTAAGGGTATATAAATATTTAAGCACCTTTCAATGGAGAGAAGAAAACTAGTTTTTATATATATAATGATTAATCTTTACTTTACATATATATCGAAATTCAGAGGTTGAACGTACGTGTAGAATTATTTACCTTGCAAGTTGATAATAAGATAAGCTACTCATGCAATACAAATTAAATGAGCATGACCCTTTGGGTGCTAAGATATCTATATATATACACATAGTTATATATATATATATATATATTATATATAAATAATGCAGAAAAAATGGCTTTTGTCCCCAAGAGCTTAAGCGATGCTTGTTTTTCAAGCTACTTACGTATATACTATATCCTAAAAAGTTAGGGTAAATTGGGGCAAAAGTTATCAACATCTTGTCTTTTGGCCAATTATATCGCTAATGTCTAAAAACTGCGGTAATAGTACCCAATGTACACTAATCACGCACCGTTAGTCAACGGTTGACATGGCATGATTGACCACCACGGGATGCCACGTATTTTTTTCTTATTTTTTATTTTTCGGGCCCACACTCTCTCTCCTCCCTCTCCATCTCGCGCTGCCACGTGGAGATGCTTCATCCAATCTAAACCTGCCAAGTGGCATTCAAAATTAATATCTTCGCTGGGTTTCGAACGCACACGCCCTCACAGATCACCCTGCAATCACTGCACCACCAGGCCAATTTAGTCGGTTTGTTTATCTAGGTATTTAAAACAACTTATTTAATAATATCTATATACAATGTAACATTCAAAATTGTTTCATATAACATGTAACTAGACTTACAAAATGTAGCATGAAAATTGTGATACAATTGTATTAATTATAAAATATTCATTTTTAAAATGAAATAAAATAAGATTTTCTTTAAAAAAATAAAAATAAAAGAAAATAATATTTTATTGGATAATTTATATACTCGTTTATAAATATTCATAAAAATAATATTAATATACACGTTTATAAATATTCATAAAAATAATATTTACTATAAATATTCATAAAAATATTATTTTATATATAAAAATCTTATTTTATATATTTTAAAAAATTATATTACAATCTTTTTTATGAAATATCGTTTATAAATATTCATAAAAATGATATTTATATACATCGTTTTTATGAATATTTATAAATGATATTTATACATAATCTAATAAAATCTTATTTTATATATTTTAAGAATATTATACTACAATCTTTTTTATAAATATAACATAGAAATTATCTCATAAAATCTTTATTTTTTTGTTGAGAAATTTATCTAATAAAATCTTATTTACTTTTATTTTTATTTTTTTGAAAGAAAATCTTATTTTATTTCATTTATTTAAAAATGAATAATTTATAATTAATACAATTTTATTAGAGTTTTCATGCTACATTTTGTAAGTCTAGTTACATGTTATATGCAACAATTTTGCATGTTACATTTTATATAGATACTATGAAGTAAGTAATTATAAATACCTAGAGGTACCAAACAATTAAATTGGCGTGGTGGGGGTGCGAATGTTGGGAGCCTTTGAGGGGATGGGTTCGCAACCCATCTATGTTGTTAATTTTGTATGCCACGTGGCAGCGCGAGATGGAGAGGGAGGAGAGAGAGTGTGGGCCCGAAAAATAAAAAATAAGAAAAAAAATACGTGGCATGTGGAATCCGCGTGGTGGTCAATCATGCCACGTCAACCGTTGACTAATGGTGTTAATACTAGTTGGATGGTTTTTATAATCGCGCGTGATTATGTTCTCGTTTTTTTTTTCTTTTCTCGGGGTATATTCTCGTAGTCTTAACAATCGCTCAAACTCAACCTCCGTCATCTTTCCGTCCCATTCCATTATGCCACGTGTCATGCTCAGATTATTACCGGCATATATTTGCTTTTTTTGAGAAACCCGCTCATTATGTTCCCGTTCTTTTGTTTTTTCACGGCATATATTCCCGTAGTTGTAAAAGTCGCTCAAAGTCAACCTTCGTCATCTTTCCATCCCATTCCTTTAAAACGTTGCCACATTTCACGCTCATATTGCGCACTTGCTTTCAAAATTTAAAACATTTATTATTATTTCTTCATTAATAATTATTAAACAAATGAACAAAATATACCAAGACTCAAGCATCGCCAATAAATATATATATATATATATATATATATATATATATATATATATATAAATATATCGAATAGGTCATGCATAAGCGTATAATAACAGCTGGTTATCGTGCATTATCCCTAATCCACATTTATAAGTCTCACAACAAGTTGATCGCATATAACTTCATTTCCAATATATTTCGTGAGATTGAGAACACAACTTGCTTAATTTTTTTTATTTTTTATTTTTATTTATTCTTATTGTGTACTTAAGAGGAAATTCATTTATGCGTTGGCTTGATGGATTTTATCGACCACTTAACAAGCGATAGCAACTAATGAAATTTTATATTAGCTTATGATCTCTCAAATGTTAAAATAATTGACCATTGTTATTTGAGTAGTTTTTTTATTTATTTTAATTTAAATAAATTTTTCATTTTGTTAGTATTTTAATTTATTGTTTCTTTCGTTAACCAACATATAATTTTTTTCTGTTTTGAGTTTGGTATTTATGTTTGATAAAAGTTTACATAGGGCTCAAAAAGATATTTCGGCTTAGACCTCTGAAAATTCTAGAACCGGACCTTGTAAGAAAATACTACGGCAAGCTCAATCCTAGTTATAAACGAGCAAAACCGGCGCCTCGGGCATAAAAAAATAATGTATATAGGCTCAATCCTTGGAATCAGACCTCCAAAGACTCGGAATCGGCCCTTGTAAGAAAATATTCAGGCTATTCGAATTTCAGTCCATTTTTCTCATAATTTCTTAAACAATATTTTGGACTTTCAACTCAATTAATGTATTTAAATAAAAGAAATTAAATACATTAATTTAGTATCAAAACTTTACTTAGTTTAGATCTCGGCAAAACACAACCGACTCAAGGCCGACCCTCAATTCCTTATTGCATGGCATAACTTCAATAGTAATAAGATCGTTAAAGAAAAAAATAAATTGACAAACATGCAATATATGTTGACATAATTCTATAAAGTTTGCATGTCGTAAGCAATGTTTTGAAGCTTCTTCATATGTACACATTTATGCTTTCATATTAAATTTCGTATATAAACAGCAATACTAAAATTTACAACTTCTCATTGGCTTGATTGTACTTGGTTGACTTGGTATATTAAAAGCCTTCAAACTTTTTACACCAATATAAGTTAGCATCAAGTGGATCCTACTATCTAATTAGTCAATTTGTTTGATTAGCAACGCTGCTAATCAATATTATTAATTTATATATATTAGTAGTGTTGTTGCGTCATTTGTCGTCAAAATTATTGTTAGATAATCTCATGTCAACCTATGATCCCTATATGTATTAAAACTATTAGCTGGCTATGGGCACGATATTCTAAAACTATATATTATAAAGCTTGATCGACTCTAAAATCATACATATGTTGGTTTCAAATTGGATCTTTAAGTCAAAACACATACACAAAAACACAAACGACGAAGAAGAAGGGGGAAATCTAATTTACAAAGAGGATACACCACTAGCATCAAGCGTTCTTGGGGAGAATACTATATGTATTCAATAATGTCGAAAATCACGAAGAAGGGGGAATATCTAATTTACAAAGAGGATACACCTCTATCTATACTACTAGAATGCTAGAAATTTAATCCTTACAATTAAAGGAATTACACTGATTCTTATGTACATAAAAGGACAGTGTTGACAATTTGACTCAATCAATCTCACAAATCTCGTTGCTTTCCTCTTTTGTGTCAATTGATTGACACTCACCAACTCTTTGGTTCTTTCCAACCCGGTTGACCTCGCTCTTGGTCGACATGTCTTTCTCGTCATGTCCTGATCGAGCATTTGGTCATGGTCGACACTTGCGTCCTTGTCACTACAGCTTGTTTGTCGTTGGAATTTTCTCATCGTGACCAGATGACCAGCTTGTCTGCGACAAAACTGTGCACGACCATGTTATCCTGACCTGATTGGTTGGATATTGTCTTGTTGGCCGCTCCTTCGCTCAATAAATTGAATCAGGTTGAGCTTAACCTCACAACATATAAAATGACCCTTTGTAATTACGTAATTGGTATTTTCAAAATTATAAAAAGCCTTAGTTATAAAACTTTTAGAAATTATGATGAAAAAAATGGACGGAAATTCGGAAAAAAATAATACTGCGCAATTTTCTTTTTTTGAGATAACTTATTCATTTACGTCCTTTCAATAGACCTATTTGGAGTTGAAGTGAGTTTTTGACAAAAATATTAATATTGGGCAATATTAAGCTAGAAGATTAAAACGGAAAATGCATTTTAATTTTATAGATGGATCATTTATAAAGTTATGTATATATATTAAGTTAGATTTAATTTCATAATTCAATCAAGGAGT
Source organism: Parietaria judaica (assembly GCA_954871525.1). Classification (NCBI taxonomy): domain Eukaryota; kingdom Viridiplantae; phylum Streptophyta; class Magnoliopsida; order Rosales; family Urticaceae; genus Parietaria; species Parietaria judaica. Next base: position 27,965,764 of record OX940872.1, read on the forward strand.
TTTGTCAAAAAATTAGGAATTTACTCTAACATGAATGTAATAACTTCAAGTATATATTTTTAATTCCGCTAGACATAATATGTGAATTTAACTTCAAGTATATATTTTACTAGAAAAAAAATTCTTGAGGTCGATTGTTTAGGAAATCAAATGAAGATTCTTACTGGTTTGACTAAATAATTTCTTGACAAAAACAACGATTAATTTACATGCTCTGAGACTGATCAATATGACTATTTGGCGATCGGTACACGTAAATTTTGATTATCTAAATTATCATTGATCAAGTACAACTGATTTGTACCAATGAATCAAATAATTAAATAAAAGATGTGTGGCCATTATAAATAAATATTTTTTTAATAGTTGAGATGAACAATTAATCCTGGTTTTCGAGCTACCGAATCCCTATTAAATACATCATTAATTATTGATATTTTTAAGATAAATCATGAAAGAATAAATTATACAAAACCCTAGAAGCCAAGGCTCTGCTCACATGCGCATGCACGTTTCCTCGCCATGATAACTGCTAATTTGCTTCGAACTATACCATATATAAGAGATAATTGAGGTAAAAGTACCTAAGTTTTAGTAAATTGGGGGAGGAAAGTACCTTCGTTCTTTTTGTGGTGGTGAAAACACGAATTACATACCCAAATGAAAGAGAAGTATGCGATCATAGAGTTCTGTCCAAACTGTACTCTCTCCCGTTAATGTGATCAACCACGTGTCAATCCCTTCTTTATTTCCCACTTTACTTTTTGACCATGTGAATTACAACGCTTAGTCAAAGAGACGGTAGTTTGACGAAATCGTTTAATAAGTCGCACACTTTTGTTTTCGTTGAGTACCTCACCCGTTAGAAAAACACGCTTGGGTATTCTCCTCTCCATTTGACTATAACTTAAGTACTTTTACCTCGATTAAAAACAAGTTGGTCCATGAGAGCATGTGCCATATGTTACCCTAATTACACTCTTCAGCCACACACGGTGCCTTCAAACTAGCTTCTTCACAAATATTTTAACCTAGCTAGCTAGGTTTCACATTATTAAAAAACTGCAAAACCCACTCAATCCAACTCAGCTTTCATTGTCGGTCACGCCACGCGTTGAAGCTCATATAACTATAAGACTCCTAACAAAGCTTATATTATATATATACATATATACATACACATACAGAGATCGACATACATAAACTAGCTTTGGGAAGCACTTGACTATAGATATATAGTTTAAGTACTGCTGAGAATCAGTAGTGAGTTCATTTTAAGATTGGAGAAGTACGAGGAAAGATGATGACAAGGCAGGGAAAGAAAACAAGTGCGTGTTGTGCCCCAAACTTGGGTGTGACTGTGCTGATCATGAGCCTGTGTCTAGGGTTTGCGAGCGCAGCGACGACCTTGCCGAAGCCGGTGACGCTGAAATGGCATTACTACAAACGGTTCACCACTTGCGACGACGTCGAGCCTTACGTGAGGCACCAAGTTCAGCTAGCTTGGAAGTCCAGAAACGGCAAATCCGCCCTTCCCAAGCTCCTCAGACTCCTATATAGTGATTGCTTTGTCACCGTAAGTACTGCTACTTATATATATATATATATATATATATATATATATATATGTGTGTGTGTGTGTGTATGTGTGTGTGTGTGTGTTGTGTGTGTATATGAACAAGTTATATTGCAGTTTATAAGATTTATAACATATTCTTGGTCTTTTCCTTTTCTTTCTTCTTCCCCTTTACATGGATAAATATTAACTAAGGTTAAAAGCACTACGTATTTTACAAATAAAAGACCGAATATTTCCTTTTCAGTATAATCTTTTTTTTCTTTCTACAAAAGCTATCACCCTATTTTTGACGGATTACGAGTATTCGGTACTCGGTGTTCGTATAATTAATAGTGATAGCTACGTCAAATGAGTATTACGCATCTACAAAATAATACGAGATTCCGATATGTTGAAACTGATCCCAGTTCACTAAACAAACACATACCGTCTCCGGCGGAACCACTAGGGGCCCAGCAGGTGCATTGGCTGCACCAGAGATGACGTTGTTAAATTCATTTTTTGTTCTTCACCTTAGCTTGATCTCTGGCTCTGCCAGTGCATATCGGTAAACCGGTTCCTCGTTCTTTTAATCGAAAACCCAATATCCGGCAGGAAACCGTTATCGGGTAGAAAAGTTCCACTGTCTAAATCATATATGAATTATCAAACACTAATAAGATCTATAACACATTTTTGGTCTATATGTTTTAATCCACTTGACATGAATTGTTGAAGAAAAAAGAGTAACGATTTGATTTTATTATATTTTTCCTTGTTAGGGTTGTGACGCATCGATTCTGCTAGACGGACCCAAGTCGGAGAAAACAGCACTACAGAACCGAGGATTGGGAGGATTTGTGTTGATAGACAAAATAAAGACGGTTCTTGAAAGCCGATGTCCCGGAATCGTCTCCTGTGCCGATATCCTCCACTTAGCCACCAGAGACCTTGTACACTTGGTACATCTTTCACATTCAAATATTATTTACCTTCATATTTTTTTAAAGAAAAATAGTATACTCAATGATTCATCTTGATTACTCTAAAAAGAAAGAAAAAAAAGAAGAAAAAAAACAACGCAAAGAGATGGTAGAGTGGGATTTAAGAAATAAGAACATATATTTTTTGCTAGTCTCTGATGATGGATGGGTAAAAATAATGACAGGCGGGCGGACCGGCATATCCGGTGTTTACCGGAAGAAGGGACAGTATGTCGTCAACAGTGTCGTCGGTGGACTTGCCGTCTGCAAATATATCTTTGGATGCAACATTGAAATACTTCAAATCTAAGGGCCTGGATCAGCTTGACATGACAACACTTCTTGGTAAGATTTTGTTCCATTTTTATATTCATAATTTATCTTTTTATTACAATTGGCAGACCCAAAATTTTGTCTTTCTAAGTTAATTTATATATACTCTATTTTTTTTTATTTCTAAAAAAAAAATTGCATATAAATTCTCAGCTCTATATATTCCCTTTACTGAAGCCAAAATTAATCAACATGATCAGACAGAACTAAATCTAAGAAAATAAAATAAAATAACAAATCAATCGTTCCACATAGGTTTTTCTTCCATTCTATTTATCTGGAAAATATATTTTTCGATGATACAACGAAAGGAAAATGGTATCTGTGTAAAAGAATCTCGAGTCGCATAATTTCAACCATTCTCACCTATTGTTTTTTTCCGGTGACTTTTATACCGACTTTTCAGGGGCCCACGGAATGGGAAGAACCCATTGTCGAAACATAGAAGACCGGTTATACAACTACAACAGCACTAGAAAGCCGGACCCCACAATGAGTTCATCTTTGCTTAAAGATATGAGAGAGAAGTGCCCCAAGAGAACAAGGAAGGGCCAATCCGACCCGTTGGTTAACCTAAACCCGGAATCATACTCCAAGTTCTCGGTGTCTTACTACAAAAATATACTAAACCATCAGGCTATTCTTGGAGTCGATCAGAAACTACTCTATGGGACAGACACCAAGCAAATTGTCAGCGAGTTTGCCAACAACTTCGAAGATTTCAGGAAGTCGTTTGCTCTTTCGATTAGCCGAGCAGGAAGCTTGGGTGTTTTGACGGGAACACAAGGAGAGATACGACGCAACTGTCGCTATACAAACAAGAATAACCCGTATCTAAAGTAGAGAGTATTCCTGAGGTATTTACACCAAATTAAATTATACTGAAAAACGATACAAGGGAAAAACTATCGTTTGCGTATTGTTTTTTGCTTCTTGTTCTTTGAATAACACTATGAATTCCTGTGTGTTTGTGTGTGTTGCCAGTGAAAAAGGTGAAAAACCGAAATCGGGAATACAAATTTCATGTCCATATATATGATTGAAGTTACTAATAAAAGAATAAATTATTATAAGAGAAAATATGTGCCAGACCTGCAAAATGACCGCGATTCTTGGTCGCTGCGCAGAATAAAAAAATTCGTCGTATGTTTTTGGTTCACTTCCACTGAGAGATGAACTGTAACAAAAGAAAATAAGTACATGAGGGCATTTTCCAGAATAAAGAGCACGAAACAAACGTTGAAGCGGGAAAACAACAGTGATTAATAAAGCGAATTTCATTCCCTAACGCGTAATACTGGTCTAAGTAAATCAACAAATAGCAAACGGATTCATTTTACTGTAAACACATGAACAGGTTGAAATAGATCATGCTATAATCTACATAAATATTTATTCATTGCATTGATTCCTTGTTCTTATTATTCTCTGTTTTTTTCTTTTTCCAGTTGTTCGGTTCTATATTTCGCAGGTTTTGGCTATGAAAAAAATCATATGAAACGTATATTGTATATGTCGAAACTACATTGGGAACCGAATTGGGAACTAGGAAAATGTGAAAATATTAATATCTCAGCGAATTCTTATTATGTGTCATTATCTATGAACAAATAACTCAAAACTGAAAAATAAAAAAAAATCCGCAAAAGATCTCGTGAAAAAGAAAACACATTTAATAACTTAATATACTTGAATCTTGATTCATAGAGTGTAATAGAAACCTGTATTTGGGTTTTTAAGTTTTGACATCAAATTAAAACCTATAAATACATTCATCAATGTTCGACAATATTTACACTAAAACAGCTGCTATATTCGTGTACGGAAACATGAGTGATAATATACAGATATATATAATTCAAGTATTTAAGGAAAGAAGTACAAACAAATTACCTTGCAAAATATTTGAAGAAGATAAAAGAAGTGGAAATAGCAATACACCATGAAATGGCTGCAAAACTTCAGCTTCAATTCCATTGCAACTCTGGGAGCTACCGATACTGTTTGGAACTCGGTAAATCATAAACTTTATTTCCCGTTCCTTGGGATAGGAACTTTTCTCTTGATAATCTGCTTCAAATAATTTCAACTTTAAAATCAGGAGGAAAGTTTATGGTGCTCTTGCAAATATTAACGTTCTTTTATGTTACTAAGCCAAAATCCCAAACCGTTCTCGATATCTATATAATCTATTTAAAATTTGGGGAGGGTTCTTTTTATGTTCCTTTGGCCTACAACAGAATATATGGACTTTAAGAAAAGCTTCCATTTATTTTCACTTATTAGTCATTTTCTAATCGGATGCAACTATTTTTTTTTTAATATCCAAATTCTATTCATTTTAATTTTAATTTCTTTCACCCTAATGATTATAAATTTCGGTTCAAGTCTTTGAATATGTCAAACTCAAAACTATTTTTCACAAAGTATAAGTATCTTACGCACAATGTTAAATATTTATAATAGTGTTTGAATGAATTGGTCTTTTTTTTTTTTTACTTCTATCGTATCTACTTAGATTAAATTTCATTATTTAATCGTTTTTTTCATGTTGTTTTATTTCTGTTGCATTTCTGTGGTTTCAATGAAGACAAAAACAAAAATAAACAAAACTTGCAAGTGCGTTTATGCAAATCAAATCAATTCTCTAGATTAAATCATATTAAGAACGCTTTTTTTTTTTTTTTTTTGCATCCATGCTCAGAGCTAATTATAGTTAAAATGCATATTAATAATAAGGAAGGTCACCTTGTAAAAATATTTCTTTCTCAGCTTGATGGCCATGCGCACACATCGTTTTGCGCTGATCCGTAATACCTTATCATTAAACACCTGCAATATTACGAATATGCTCAAAATTGGAGCTTCGGTATGATTTGGCTAGTCGTACGAAGAAACTGGCATTAAAATTTTAGTACACCCACTACTTGGATATTCATAAGCGAGTAGATTAATTAGTAGCTTATTTCTTAATTAAGTGGGAATAGAAAATAAAAACTAATAAACAATTGAAGATTATAAACCTAGAATTGGACGGGATATAATTTTTTTAATACTGACCAATTTAAGCTACAAAAGAAAAGGACGGTAGATAATTAAGCCACTAATCTAAAACCAAAACGGTAAAATGACCAGACCTTTATCATATCATCAATCGAACGGGTCTCACGGATTATTTTTTGACGATTAATGATGAGAATTGCCGCGACACAAAACACAGGTAATTCATCATCTCCTTTCTTAGTTGAAGTGACTGAGTTGCAGATTTGCGTTGGATCATTCCGTGACCAGAAATTTCTGGTCAAACCACAAAAGTGTTGAGGTGTCACCGGTTTCAATCGAATTTCGTAAGACTCGGAGCAGTCGCCATTTTCATACTTGGAGCTTTGGCTACTGGTTTTGGCTTCAGTTTCATCCCTCACATTGACTTCCGATTCTCTATGGAGCTCTACAACCAATGTTTCTAGGCAATTCTCCACCAAATCATTGATCAAGGATTCATTGAAATCAGCGGCCCACATCATCTACAATTTTGAGCACGAGAATATAAAATTTATGTAATAAATCGAAATCTTTATATCTACATTTCTCTCATTTGATCTAGTAATTTGAAAGATCTGTAAATCAACACCCACTGTTTCTTATGCACACTGTATTCTAAACTCTATTTATTTTTACCCGATACACCACTTTTGGATTGAACTATACTAATTTCACGGGGTTATATTTCTTCTAACTATTTTCTATTATGTCCTCATTAAATCTTTAGTAAATTACTAAATTTCTTATCCCTTATTCCCTATTATAACACAGTAATTTGAGATACAGACTGTCAATCACATGTGATATGAATCAAAATTAATATCGGAAATAGGAGCTTCCTCTAGTTTTCACTGAGTCCAATCGCCCTTCTTTGAAAGAGATTAAACTTTCCTCATTAAATCTTTAGTAAATTACTAAATTTCTTATCCCTTATTCCCTATTATAACACAGTAATTTGAGATACAGACTGTCAATCACATGTGATATGAATCAAAATTAATATCGGAAATAAGAGACCACGAATTACAACCTAATGAGCTGGCCGGACTTGACTAAAACAAACCTCTGATGGCAAATCAAATGAAGAAACCAAATTAATTACCCTAATTGAATGGCAAAATGAGTATACAAACCTCCCACATAGAGAGAGCCTCGTTGAATGGCAACTCCCGCCGAAATAGTACCAAAAGCATCCGGAATGCAAAGTGTAGGCTTTCAGCCCCAATACGAGAGAGATGAGCAAACATTTCTCTGTCGGTGAGTTCTAAGATATGCCAAAGTTGCTGCAATTGCTTCATCACTCCAGTGGGTCCCTCCATTTGAAAATTTTCCCTCTGTAGATTTTGGAGGAAAATAACATATTAAAAAAACCCTAATAACAAAATAAAAAATGTATATGATCCATTTCGGCATACCGTTCTTCTTAAGAGCATTTCAAAGCACCAGAAAGCATCAGCATCGTCCTCAAAGAGAACAACGAAAGGAGACAGCAAGTCGCTCATACCTAAATCACATATCCATGCAAAGGTGTTATAACTCCTTCCACAATGTAATCCAAAATTGTTATGCAATTCTGATAATGAAAAGAGATTTTTTTTATTAAAAAAAAAAGGAAAACAACCTTGACAATATCCTGTTTCGGGATCAACCCAAGCATAAACAGCAAGAATATCCGACATTCTAGCTAAATTTCTCGTATCCTCATAAAACTTGAGATGACTATCTGTTCTCACCACGTCAACAACTGAGATAATTTACATAGTCAGCACAATGAACTCCTTGAATATAGTCAGCACAATGAACTCCTTGAATATGAGATCAATAGAAATAATGATTTCACTTTTATCTTTAAGAACGAATAAAAACTAACAACGAAAAAAGGAGTTACCGATTCGGTGAAGAGTCCACAGCCATTCGGAGACCTTATCTTTACTTACAGCCTCAGCCTCAGGCAGAGTACTTTCTAAAAAATCTGTTTCTGGTACATCTGAGATTCTCATTCTGTTCAGTATCTCTTTCTTCTTCTCAATATTTTTGGAGTGCGAGAGATCAGCAGAGTCCATTTCAACTTGGGAGTTTCCGGGATGCAATGCATTGTTCGAAAGTGAGGCACTGGATTCAATAATCAACTCTTCATTATTGCAGATTTCAAAATTGTGCATTTTTTCATCCTTGAATCTCAATTTCCGTTGAGAAATTTTCCCATTTTGCAGGTCACTTTTACCCTTATCTTCATCATTCTTTTTGAACAAATCCGTCACTGGTAGAGGAGGAAAGTCAAAATAACTGTCATTTACACGCTGTGATTCGCCTGCTTCACTGTCTCCATTCAAAGCATCAATGTTCAGACATGTGTCGTATGCCGCGCTCTCCAAACTTCCCCTCACACTAACAAGATCACCCAAATCACTAGAGCTTTCACTACAACAAGCAAATGAAGTGTTTGTATCTGTATTCCTGTAACAATCCCCGTCCAAATTGTTAGTCTTATCAGCAGAAGCTTGCCTTGTGGCAACACAAGGTTCTCTTATTCCTTTATCCTCTGACGAGGCCCTCACATCCATAACTTTTGATCCCACAACATACGCTAGCGAACCCGTTCCAATGCTTGAGTGCATCAATTGGCATTGCTTAATCAGGTTTTCGTATCGCTCCCTGCATGTGAGGTTAAAGGAATATCATATACGATACAAAACCCACAAACCCAAAAAAACAAGACCCAAAGAGAAGCATCAAGAACAACTTTTTATTGTACCTAAAATTGCATTAGGTAGCTTCTATAAAGTAGCAGTCTAGTTTTTACATATGTCCGTTTCTTATATAATTTAGTTGACTTACAAAAAGCATATAATAAATGGATTACAAGTTTATATAGGGGTTAGGGTTTAACTAAACCCTACCCACATAAACATGAGAATTGAAAGCACCAGCACACCTTAGAAGTGACATCACCAAGGGATGATATATCTTAGCCCTAAACCCACAAAAGCATGAAAGTTGAAACAACTCCACACATTATAAATCACTTTATAAATGAAGAAAATATACATATACCTATCAACCTATGAACTGAGTAAAAGATGGCTACCATTTATGACATTGAAGAGCCCAGCCAGTTCCACATATGATTGATAATCCATAGAGACCTCAAATTTTAAGGGCAATGAAAATAGAAGATAACGAGTTTGAGAGATAATTGAGGTGCCCACATCGACCCCAAGTGTGTGCTTAAAAAAGCACTGAAAAGGGATATATTTTCAACTAGAATATCTTAAGAATAGTTAACGTGAAAATTACGTGGAGTCAAAAGAAGATACCTTCGGGCTACTCTTAATCGCTGCCGGTAATCCTCAGTGCTTCCAATAGCATAACAACCAAGTAGAAATTCCCAAACTGCTGGCCTAATCGATGGATCCACACCCTGACATGCCAATAAAGAAGTGCACAGAGATTAAAATGCATTCACAATTAACTTTCGACATTCTCAGAATTAAGTACCAAATTTTTGTTTATTTCCTGACAAACAGAATCAATCCAGAGGATCAGCTAATAAAAATCCCGCAATTCGGCACATCATAGCCATAGTCAGCTCAACACAACAACTTCTACAATCATGTCCTACTCTTACCATTTAAGCACATTCGTGTTGATCAAATGTAAGATTAAAATAAAGCGAAATGAGGGACGCATATATTTTCACTAATTAAAAAAAAACATACCCCCATGACTATCCGTTTAAGTGCCTTGTGGAAACATGAAATCTTTCCATCATTGTCAAACGTTGCATACCATTTCTCCGGCTTGAGCATTTTGTTTGCCTGTATCGTTAAAGTGTACCCAAATATTAGGCGTAAACGACGTATTATATTCAGTAAATTGGAAGAGAAAAATATTCAAATATTGCTGTAACTTGTAAGAACATAACAACAAAGTTATTCAGCTGCAAAAATGTAAACGGACATAGGCAAACACTCATTCAAGTCAAGATCAATGGATTCTTAATTGAAGCTGACTAATGAAAATGTCGGTATTCGAAGAAAAACGTCCCTGTGGCTCCAATCTATTCAACAGCGAGTGCTTTCACAATTGGGTATAAAAAGAAGACATTTTCATATGGTATAAGCGTGTACAGATTACCAATCTATCTATACATATATACACTCCATAGATGCAAGCTAGATCATCCAATTCAATAGATTTTGTTTCTTCTTCAATCAAAATCAAACCTACCATTTATCTCCACAGTATACCAATTTCACCAATCAATCAACACACAAGAGCTTTACATGAATCTCCCGCTCGTAATGCAATACTTACAGCGAGAGAAACCTTGAGAGGCGATTGGGAAAGGCAAGGCTCCCCAATTTCCCGCACAATCGAGCCCACCCGCTGCAAATTCACCGCCACGCCGCCGCCGCCGGATCTTCCGCAAGTCCATCGCTCTCCGCCTCTGCTGCCGCACGACATGCCGCCACCGCCCTCCGGTTCCCCCAATTAGCTCGCCGTCTGTCGACGCCTCTTACCATCACACAAGCACAGCATCAACTGATCACAAAGCACAGAGGAAACATATCAGCAAAAAAAAAAGTGCGAAATTCGTTTCCGGATTCAGAAAACAGAGATTGGCGGAAATGTGATGGTGAGCAGTACGTGATCGCGGGATTCGTGGAAATAGAATCGCGATTAGAACGAAGAAGTGATCGAGAAGCTTGTGATCGGAATCAATGGCCGTTATCGGAGATGAGAAACTGAATGACCTAGAGAGAGAGAGAGAGAGAGAGAGAGAGAGAGAGAGAGAGATCGGTCCTGTTTTTCCGTTCACCATTTACTCACAACTCAACAGCACCAGTGGATGTGGACCCTGTTTTCCCATTTTATTTTAATTTAATTAAATCATTTTATTTTAAACTAGAGATATATTAGCGATAAATAAATGTAGTTAAGTTTAATAAACATAGCGATTAACCAAGTTTGCTTGGCCTTGAGCTAGTGGTAAATCAACTACTTACAGTGAATTGTAACATTAGACGATAGTGTCACTCGTTAAAAAAAAAAAAACATAGCGATTATGTACTCGTGTTTCGAAGCACCAAGTTATATAAAATATAGGATATGTTTTTTTGTTTTTTGTGCTTGTAGACCTTGTGAATAAAGTCCTCCGTATCTTTTTTGTACGACAACCTCTCGTTGCCCTATCGTTTTCCGGTTTGTCGAGGCATGTCGATCGGCTTTTATACATCAAAAAACTTATTTCATTCCTCAAAAATTATTTTTTATTATTATTTACATTGTTGTCAAAACTAATAGGGAAAATTGCGGCGATAATACTGAAGTTCTTTATATTGGTGCACTTTAATACCTAAGGTTTTTTTTTTACGGTAATAATACCTAACTTCACAAACCGTTAGCGGCAGTTGATACTTCTCCGTTAGTGGGCTCGATTTGTACCATATTTAATATTTTAAGTGCCACATCACACATAAAAGTACCATCAGTTAATCCTAAAATAATTAAATAACATAAAAATCCAAAAAAAAAAGTTTAAGGTGTATACTGGGAGTGTAATTACAATTTTATTTTGATTTTTTAATTTCTTCAAATAAATAGGGTTTGAGTTGATAACTAAGTATATAAAGCATTGAATCCGGACCGGAGCTGCTTTTAAAAAGGACCCGCAAACGTATTAAACTGGAATCGATTTTTCAAAATTGCATCCGCATTAAACCCGATTTTGAATTTAGGGGTTAAAAAACACCGAGCCCGGATAATACGTTACTCAAACCTGTTTTTTTTTTAATGAACTTTTCTCTCCTTTATAGCATTTAATATTCTTACGCTATTTCTCATATTTTATTAATTAATACATATATTTTAGTAAAAGATTTAGCATTGAATACTATTTTTGTATTAAAACTAAGGTTTTTCTATTTTATTTTCCATTTTATTAATCTAGATCAAAGTTTTAAGTAAGGGTTTTGATATTAAATTCGGGTTTAAACCCGCATCCAAAAATTCGAGTTTAAAACATTAAAAATTTGGATACGTGTTTTGATTTAGGAAACCCAAATTATGGATTTGGGCTTGAATTTTAGTAAAAATCCGAGTATTCTGCCCGCTCGCACCTGTAGCCTATATGCATTTTGGCAATGTTATTTTGTGATGCATTGCCTTTTGTATATGTGTTAGACCAAATGACCAATGCTCTTTTATTTTTTTCTTAACTAATCCGGATCCGGGTTTTAAAAGTCGGGTTTTGATATTAAATTCGGGTTTAACCCGCATCCAGAAATCCAGTTTTAAAACATTTAAATCCGGATACGAGTACTTAGATTTTAGAAACTCTAAATTCCGGATCCAAGTTCCAATTTTGGCAAAAAAATCCGGGAACCCGGCCCGCTTGTACCCTTAATCGAAATAATAAATTATAAGGATTATACATATTTATCTAGAAAAAAAAAAATCAAATTAGAATACTAATTAAAGTATCCACTATACACGTTGTTTTTTTGTTTTGTTTTATATTATTTAATTAGTTTAGCATTAATAGGTGGCAATTTTATGTGTGATTTGGCACTTAAAATAATAAATATGGTATTAAATAGAGCACTCTAACGGAGATGTATCAACTGGTGCTAACGGTTTGTGAAGTTAGGTATTATTACCGTAAAAAAAAAGACTTAGGTATTAAAGTGCACCAATATAAAAAACTTCGGTATTATCACCGCCATTTTTCCAAACTAATATGAGCATCTATTTACGGACCAAGCTCTATTCAAGGGGGAATAGCGGAAAGAGAGAAGAAAAAAAAAACCTAGATATTTGTACTGGTTTTTTTTTTTTTTCATTGCGTGACATTATTGTCAAGTTACAATGCACTTTCGACTATATTTTAAATTTATGCGTCCAATGAAGTTTGAAATTAGCACCTCTTGAAGAGGTTGAAGTTACCACTTTGTACATAATTTCGTGTGTATGTGCGTATCTTTGCACACAATTTGAATCCAGTGAAAGAATTACCCCTTATATTTTCCATCCAATATAGCTGACCAAGCACTATTATATATATATATATATATATATATATATATATATATATTCTTGAATTTTGACACATTTAGTACCAAACAGATGCCTTATAAGACATGAAATTATTCAAGAAATCCAATATATAATCAGTATTATTAATAGCCCTTCAACAATTCAGAATATTAAAACGAAGTTGATTTGTATAATGGATATTACTTTGGGAGGGGCTGTTGCTGTGTAATGCAATGAATATTCCCACCAGCTAGAACTATCTCTCTCGCGCCTTCAATTCCCACCACCTGAACACCACCATTTTCATTAATATCACACCCTCTTTCTCCTCATATCCATAAATATTTTAAGGAAATTATTTATCTTATCAATTTTCCTTCGGCAATTTGAAGTACGGACGAGTTATAACGATCCAAAAAGTAAGAATCGGTAGTGAGACGTTCCTACGGTGTTTCTCGGCATAAAATAAGAGTTGCATAGGCTTACTTCATGATTTGGAAAGGCTTGAGAGAGAACGTTGAGAGCCTCATCGTCCCGTTTTCGGTCCCCAAACTTAGGCGCGATGATTCCTCCATTGGCAATGTAGAAGTTTACGTATGAGGCCGCAAGCCTCGTACCGGCAACTCTTGGTTTGGCTTCGTGGTCAAGCTGTGAAAACACGAGAGGTGTCGGATCGGAAGTGAATGAATGGACTGTGCAAATCAATGACTACGTAGTAAATGATATAAAAGGCTGACTTGACCTTGAAGATAGTAAAAATTAGATTAGAGGTGTTTTACTACTAATTATGGTACTCCTTAATCAAGTAAATATGGACTTATTCAATCGGTATCTTCACGCGTGCATAACAAATAAACTTACACTTCTGACAACCTTAGAACAAAGATACGGGGTAATAAAAAAAAATTGTGAATTACCGTCTATATATTGGTACGAACGATACTGGTTAAAATGGAACTAGTTGATGGTTAATGAACTCATGAGATTCCTACCCATACAAGAGAGATGGACGGTTGCAGTTTTGAAAGTTAAGCTTATATTTACCTGCTCAATTCCTGCCGCCTCTTGCTCGGTCATGTATAATGGTCCGGGTATGTGAATTTTAATTATTTCAAATTTCCTGCCATGGGCGTCTGTAGTGTTGGAGAGAATAGACAATGCTTCTACAGATCGTTCATATTGCGGATCAGTCTTGTCATCGACCCATGAAAGCATAACCACTCCAGGCTTCACGAAGCAGCACATATTGTCGATATGGCCGTTGGTGTCATCATCCCCTAGATGGAGATTTTTCGGTTTAAATTTATGGGGGAAGTATTGCAATTCGAATGAACGTAGCGTTCTAAACATGTCATTCTAAAGTCTAAGGTAAGAGGAATTTCAGAGAGAAACCGAGCAGAATTGCGTACCATAGAGCCCACGTGGCAACCAAACAACCTTTTTGACTCCGAGATATGACTTCAGTTCGTTCTCTATCTGTTCCCTACTCAAATTTGGATTCCTGTTCTTGTTCAGCAGACACTCCTCTGTAGTGAGGCAAGTTCCTGAAAAATGAAAATCCAAATTAAGGTTTACTTTTAACTAATTAAATCAACACCGGGAAAATAATAGTTCCATATTCAATTTTTGGATAAAAAGAACTTAGTTATGTAATTATTGGAAGTTAAAAACAGATTGGTATGCCATAAGAGTGATACAACAAACCCTTGAATTTGAAGTTATCACGTACTGAGAGAGTGGTGAAATTTATCAAACTGAAATTCATAAAAGTGTAATCGAAGTGTAACTTAAATGTTCGGCGATACATAGACAGAATTCCCTAAATAGCGAAGGATCACAATTCCGACACATGAAATTCAGCCAACGGGAATCCATCGAAGTGCTGAACCCCCTTTTCTTTATTACAAATAACGATAACAAGCCCAATATTTCCTTCGAGAGCACCATGGAACGCTCACCAATGACGATATGCAAGACATGACAAATCATAAAAGATTCCGACAGCTGGGTGTTGGCGCCTAGATGATGGCACGAAACCGTATAGACTAGATTCAATGAGAATACTAAATCAATCTTACTGACTTAACCGACCATAAGACCCTTAGTGACATAAATAAATGAAAAGAAAAAAAGAAGACTAAATAAACTAGACTAGATGACCATCCTGCCCTTCGACTATACATAATCCCGGACCTATCATGGGTGCCATTACTTATTTCTTTACAAATAAGTGAAAGAAAGAATCACCATACCTTCTCCATCAACATGGATGCTTCCACCTTCTAAAATTATTGACTGTGGAAATCGTGGAATCTTCTCAACTCCAAGAATCTAGAAGAAACATACAAGGCAACCTTGTATTAAAAATTGATGCTAGGACTAGCTGCTTCAATTCATTATTCTGTTAGAGATGAATACGATTCATTAATATTCGTGAACCGACCTTCCGTGCAACCAGAAGATCATAGCTCCAATCTCGATAACAGCCTTCGTCGATACCTAGAGATTCCAAAGAGCAGTTCTATTTTCAGTATAAACAAAAGCAACTCGACTATAAGACTTTTCGCTATAGCCCCAAATCTCATCATAAATCATAGCGCCTTCTACTAATTTGAAAAATCATAGTATTCTAAAGTTGAAAATGATGTAATTAACACCACTTCTTTAGTTTAAGCCTTCTAGTACACTTCGTGTGTAGAAACCGACAAGAGTTGACGAGAAAGCTGCTGAAATTTTCACAATCTTTTTCAGTATAAGTGCGTGATATTTTTCGCAATCTTCGGCTAATTGTAATTTTACCTCCCCAACTATTAAAATTCCAATCAATTCCGGCAACTTTGTGTTCTGAGCCAGTGGGAGAATCTCCACTTCTCAAAAGAAACTAAGTAAGAAAAAACCAAAGAATTATTTTGTAAATATGAACATCGGAACTATTAGCTTAAGAAAATGAAAAGGTAAAAGAATCTCACAGTCGGGCCGGTATCACGAAACCAAGAGTCGTTCATATTCATCTCGACGACCCTAACATGGGATGGGAGTTGACTCCGTGCACTGGTCCACTGATTACAAAAAGAAATTCGAGTTTTAAATTCACCGCGGATTGAAGATTTAGATCCACGAACATCAAGCTACTTCTGTTAGAAATCTATAACTTGCAGCGATATTCTCTAGCAATACGAACCTGATCGGCACTTGCGCAGACTGTGACGGGCTCGAACTTCGAAATTGCGGAGGCTACCTTGACGAATACGCTCTGCGCCGGTCCAGCGTTGTCCCTCCAGTTATCACAGCGTTCCTACAGCTCGAAATAACCGAAGCTCAATTACGTTAAGCTACCACTTGTTCGAACACAATCATCGGATGAAGAGAACAGGGCCAAAAATTCATCACCAAAACCTATGAATGATACTCCACTATATATATATAGCAGCATAAGAGAGTATTATATCATTGTAAAATCTATGAACATAATCATCGGACAAACAGGGACACTCCATTATCAACCTATCGATGCTTCGGTCGTTGAAGCACAAAGGATTAGAGAGAAATGAAGAATCCAGAAACTCGTAGTCCATGTACAGGGAGAGAATTGAAATCACAATGGAAAGGAGGAATTGAGAGAAGACTGACAGGCCAGCCGATCCAGCACTGGGAGTGAGGCTCCCACTCAGCTGGCATGCGGAATCCATGGGAGGCTGGTGTGCCTTCGATCTCCATATCTCTCTCTGTCTGTGAAATTGCTGGGAATTTGGTGAGCGGTACAGTGGAGTGAAGAAGAAGAAGAAGAAGGGTATAAATGGAATAGTGGGCGAGTGGGGCCCACTGGGGAAGGAAGGAGATTCCATTGGAAGGCAAATTGGGTAAAGATTCCTGGGTGGTTTGGTAATTATTTTCTGACGTGACAGAGACTCGTTTTTGTACTTTTTTAATAACTTTAACCAAAACAAACCAACGTACATACTGTAAATTATAAAAATATCTACGGGTACAGGTGAACTACCACCCTATTTTAATATTTTTATAAAACAATTATTATCGTATTTGAAAACATAAAGCTTGCCTATATATACCATATATTATTTAGTATTTTGTTACGATAATACTGATATTTTAATTGTATTTACCGTTTTGTAGAATGCGATAAAAATCAAATAAAAAGATTAATTAATGTATCTAATAAAATTAGAAAATAATATAATGATACACGTGGATTTTGAAACTAATAAACTCGATAAGTATTATATATACACGTTAGTACATTGTCTTATATAAAATTATTTACTAAATTATAGGCATATGCGGTGAATTTAATTTTCGGTTCGATTTATTTTGTAATTATCGAATACCGCAATCAAGTATTTGGTTTTTATTCGGTTTCAACCGCTTAAATTCGGTATTGGGTTTATCCGGTTTTTGATAAACAATTTATTTCACCCCTAATATTATCATTATAATACTATTACCATGGGCATTGGAATCCGATAAGCCTAACCTTCTTCCAAGCATTTTATATAGGGGTGCAAACGGACCGGGTACCCGGTGTTTTTGCCATACCCGGTACCCGGATCCGGATTCCGGGTTTTTTGAAATTGAGAACCGGATCCCGATTTTTTTGTTTAAAAACTCGGAAATCCGGATCGGGTTAAAACCCGGTTTTGAAATAGAAACCGGTTTTTAAAACCGGATCCGGATTTTTTACAATTTTAGTTTTAAACTTGAATTTTATATTAAAAAAAACTTGAAATAGTTATAGTAAAAGTTTTTTTTATCAATTATCTTAAAAAAAATCCACATTTTGACTAGAAAAACAAATAAAATGAACCAACCAACGACACTAAATGAAAGACATATAATAAGATAAATAATAAGGTATTTTTTTGGTTAAAAATTCTAGATAATATATGTATACATTTAATAAGCGGGTTTTAGTAGCCTACTATCCGGCTTCCGGATTTTTTATTCTTTAAATCCGGGACCCGGATCCGGTTTAATCCGGATGCGGTTTTTTTATTAAACCGGTTTCGGTTTAACCCGGATTAATACGGTTCCGTTTTTTTTAAAATACGGTTACGTTCCGGATGCGGATTAAAACCCGCATTTCCGGATTTTATTTGCACCCCTAATTTTATATATAAGGTGATGGATCGCTTCAGTTTTCGGATTCTGACACGGGAACATTCTCCTTATCCGTACATGGAGTTCACCATTTGAATAAATAGTCTCTCAAGACCGCTTAAGTGGAAGAAGAAATGAGACTTGTTCTTTACGCTTCAACCGTAAGAAGTCTCATGTGTGTGATGTTTTGTACCATGTCAAATGTTGATGCCGTTTTTTAGATCAAACACTATTGAGGCCCGAGTTGTGGATTTTGGGCCTGGCCCGATGTCGCTGATGACGTGGCGGGCTTCTGTTGACTTCTTGGATGGGCCTTGGATGGTCTTGTTTCGGGGATGACAGATTTTGTTGTCAATCATAGTTCCCCATGACCCCCGCTGACTCCGGGGTGGTCGATGTTGACTTCAGGGATGGGACTTGGATGGCCTTCTTTCGGGGATGACATATTTTGTTGTCAATGATAGTTCCTCATGACCCCCGCTGACTCCGGGGTGGTCGCTGTTGACTTCAGGGATGGGCCTTGGATGACCTTGTTTCGGGGATGACAGATTTTGTGGTCAATGATAGTTCCTCATGACCCCCGCTGACTCCGGGGTGGTCGTTGTTGACTTCAGGGTGAGGTTTTGATCCAAAAACTTGAGCAATTGTCACTGGCATTTCCTGGATCAAAAGTCTCGTTGCCGCTCGGGGTCCAGGCAATTGAGGTGACTCGCTACCTGTTACCGCAGAGCCTGGAATGGACCAGGCCGAGTTTTTTACAGGTCTGGAGGTCACGCGAATCGGGGGTACCAGCAAGCGGGGGAGTCCGTTCATCCAAGAAATGGATCCTAGGGGGTTAGACTCTCCACCTGACTAGGCTTGCTTTAAGCCTGGGCTGACAGGACTGTCCGCGGAGTTGTGGTATCTGTAGTAGATACGAGGACAAAGAGACATAGCATGTGCCGTACAGAGCTTTTAAAACAAGGGAGGTGGGGTCTTGGACCCCTCTAGGATCTTTTCCAGGGGTTCCTCTCAGAGGGATCCCTCAGTCGCCCGGATCTTAGAGGAATTTCCTCAGGCCTGACCCTGCAACCTAAATAGTGGGTCCCGTCACCTGTCCCCAGACTATCCTTAACAACCGCGTAATGGACTGGAGATAGGTTGGGCACAACGTGGAACGGAACCTATCAGGTGGGTTGTTGGCCTTTTAGAAATTCCCCCAGGGCTTCCGCTTTCGTAAAATTCCTCACTTTCTGGACCTGAAAAAGATAACACCCGAGTTCAAGGAAAACAAGGGGGTTACCCCCTGATTCACCTCCGACGCTCAAAATTAGTATAATATTTGAGGGGAGGGGAGTATATCGGGGGTAAAGAGAGAGAGAGAACTCGAGTCGAGTGAGTTCGAATGAGTTACCGTTTTAACTGAACTGAGCTTCTATTTATAGCAGGGTCCGGGGGCCTACATGTAAATAAATATTTTCCGAGGGGTCCCCGGACAATTTTATATATGCAGGTTGGTCCCTGGGAAAAGTGGAGTCGATCGCCGCCATCGGATCGCCGATCGGACGGCCCACGCGCCCGCACGCGCGCGCCAAGTGGTTGGCGCGCGGATCGGGGCCCATCCCGGCCCTCCACGTGTCCGCGTGTGGATGGGTGCGCAAGTGGGCGGCCTGTCCCTCGGATGGGACAGGGGAGGCAGATCGCGCCAAGTGGCGCGATCCTGGGCGAAGGAGGCTCGCGCCGTTGCGCGGGCGTGGGAGATCGCGCCGCGTGGCGCGATCTGGTGCGGTTCCAGCCCCACTTGGGAGCTGGTCTGACCCGCGGTCTGGGGCGGTGCGAGGATCTGCCACGTGGCGTGATCCTGCGCGCTGTCTGGGTTGTGGGGCCCGCTAAAAAGGTGCCCGGGGGTTTTTCGCTCCCGGGCGCGTCCCGTGTCCGTTTTTCACAAATTTTATGTCATTTTTGGGGTTTTTCATATTTTTGTGAACACCGGGACACTTTATTTTTCGAAAATGGGCCTCCGGAGGGAGTTTTGGGTTTAAAATTGATTAATTTGATTTATAATCTTATTTAAAAGATTAATCAAATTGTATGATTAATTAAAGGAAAACTAGCGTAATAATTTCTGTTTAATTAATTTTTTTTGTAAAATCAATTCCGAGAATTACCCATAACATCAAATATTTGTTACGCAGTTTGCACTAGTGAGCCGGTTCCACGCCAATCGTAGGCGCCGCCCCCGGTATCATTGAACTTTCTTAATTACGCAAAGAAAATTTGCATGGTTTTATTTATGCTTGAGAAACACCCGAAGAAATGTTGATTCATTAGCAAGCAAGGGAAAAGAAAGAAAGAAAAAAGAAAAGTGCTATTTTGTGAAATGGTATAATCTTCTCGCTATGTCATGTTGCGTGGATGGTCTAATTTCATGTTAATTTGTGATCATTTGATGTGACTTATAGCCTATATTTATATATTACAAAAAACATATTACTTATATTTTTTAATAATTTTGGCAAAACTATTTAATAATGCTAAAAAAGTTTAGCACAAATAATTAAATTTTTTTCGGTAACTTCTTATCATAAAATTTCTTAGACCAACATATGAATTAATCATGTTTTTGCTCCCTTCGACTATGTTTTTTTTCTACTTTGATCACATAGCGATGAAATTGATATAAAGTTACTAGTTTTCGTATTTTAGAACATGTTTTGTACATATGAATTTCTTATAGCTTATGTGTGGTAAAAAGGGACAAAAGCATAGTGAAAATTCACGTCGCCAAATAAATAGTTTTTGTACATATGAATATTTTTGTTGCAAATATTGTAGATAATTTATTTTTTAACATACGAATATTTTTTTTTTATAGATATTGAATAAATAATGCTTTTTGTACATATGAATATTTTTGTTACAAATATTGTAAAAAAAAAATTCATTTTTTTTTATTTTACTATAAGAGTACACTTGTAAGTGGAGATTCACATCGTTAAATAACTCATATATAATCTTGGGTAAATGAAGCAAATGCCCATTTGTGGTTAAATGTTTCAAATAAATGCCCAAACCTATTTTTGGTAATTAAAAACAAAAACTGCCTAAATTTTTGACGAATCTGCCCTTGTAGTTTTTTTAACGTGTAAACAATTTAATTAACAAAATTAATAATCATTCTAAATAATTAATAACAAAAAAGAATCAGTTTCCTTGAAAATAGGATACGTTTGAATCAATATATATTCAATAAAATTCCTTTTTAATATTATATATAAATAAAATATAATTATTTCCTTAAATATAGGTGGATCAGTTTAAAAAAAAATTATTCCTATTTACACAATTTCGTTTGAATTCAAATTTTTAAAATAATTTAACGATTTAACATAAAAACAAAATCAATTCGCAATTTTTTTTGCACAAGCATTTGTCGATAGATTTGAAAACCTTGTTTGGAGAGACAGAAGACGATCGATTGAAAGTGTAATTTAAGTTACAAAATTATAAAAGTAATTCAGTATACTTGTAACTGTAAATTAAGTTACGAATTTATAGTAGAAAATTCCATCATTGTATTGTATTCGTAGTTTTAATTACGAATTATAATAGTATTATTTGTAGTTAAGTTACGAATTGACATTGCAATTTAAATTACAAAATTATAAAAGTAATTCAGTACACTTGTAACAGTAATTTAAGTTACGAATTTATAAAAGAAAATTCCTTCATTGTATTCATAGTTTCAGTTACAAATTTAAAAGTGTATAATAATTGTAATTAAAGTTACAAATTTATTAAATTAAATCATTATACATCTAATTGCAATTGAAGTTATGAATTACAATAATTTGGCCGTTTAACATAAACTCCTTGAGACCAAAGTCAATAACTTGGTCGTGAACATAAACTCCGTGACCTCTCCAAACTCTTTGAAACCAAAATCAATAACTTGGTCGTTGAACATAAACGACAACGTGTCGTCATGCCCCTCAACCAAATGAATAACCAGGTTGTGTAGGAAACGCGCCGGAGTATCGCATTGGTTGAAATAAAAGAATTGACCAAATGAGCCATTCTTGAAACCCTCCATACATCTTGGACGAACAGAAATCGACTTCTTGATAGTCTTAATCATATGAACTGTAAACACAAAATAATTGTAAGTACAAATTAACTAAAAGCATAAAACTTCATGAACTGTAAGGACAACATTCATTACCTAAATTCCGTAAAGTTATATTACCAAAATTTCAGTAATATAAATTACCAAAACACTCACAACAATAACCAGAAAAAAAAATATGGCTTTTAAAAATGTCTTTTTCCATTTAACCTTATAAACTGAAATTACCAAAATTTCGGTAGTTTAAATTACCGAAACACTTACTGCAATACCCAAAAACAAATATGGCTTTTGAATCAAGTATCGAAATAATTTCGGTAAATTCCGTAAGTTCAATTGCGTAATTTCGGTAAACAAATATGGCTTTTTGAATCAACATTCATTACCTAAATTTCGTAAGTTAAAATACCATAATTTCGGTAATTAAATTTACGGCGGTTAGGTAACAATAATTTCGAATTAAGAATCAAGATTATAATTACCATTAGTATAAATTCAATTTCGTTAATTATAAATACGGATTAAACAAGACAATTTCAAATTTAAAGAAGTGCGAATCATTCGCCCTAAAATATGAATCAAAATAGAAAAACACTAAACCTAAGATTAGTAATTATAAATACGGGTTCAAAATATATCAATCAAACTTTTTCCCTAAACAAGATCGATATCAAACATATTCACATATAAGAAACAAAATCAAACAAATCACTTAATCTTATACTTCCTACTCCTCAAGGGTTCAAGACTAATTAAACTCACATGCATATGAATTAAACCACTTAACGAAAGAATCTTGGCTTACCGGAGGCACTAAAAAACTACCGCGAGCGACGGAGGCTACCAACAAAAAAAAACTAGAAAGACGGAACAGAGCGACGGAAGCAACTATACTGGCGCATGCAAGACTTGGCAACGTTCGATTAACTTGGCGACGAACTAGATACAGAGCAAAAAAATGGCGAGGAGGTCGACGGAAAGAAAAAAGGGAGAGAAAAGGGAAGAAAAAAATCATGGTAGAGTGAGAGGATATTCAGGAATAAATGAGGTAATCTCTAAACAATAAATTCAAATTTTAATTTAACAAAATAAAAAATAACCGTGATTATAGGAATTAAAAACGAAAATAAATAAATAAATAAATAAAAACGAAAATAAGATTGATAACTGAATGCAGGAGTAATTTAGTCAAAACAGATTAATAAATAGGTACAAAATTTGCAAGCTTTGAGATGTACTTTGCTCCAAAATTTGCAAGTTGCACGGTAAATATGCGAATTTCAACGAAGAACTATCCGTGAAATATTTTTCGGTCTCAATGAAAGATAAATATTTTTTAATTGGTTGCTTCGCCTTCACTTGCTTAGCGATGATATAGTGCCTAAATAGTCATAGAATTACCAATTATTTCCGTAGATAAATCATATTCTAAATAGTTTGTAGAAACAAAATACAAGATATATTAGGTCTAAATAGATCTCCGATGCCGGCTACTAAAATACAAACCAAATATTGTAGACTCATGACGTCCAATCGGACTTTCGACCTAGCTTTATAAACCTTGACATCTCATTCCGTTTTAAGGTTTTTAGGCCAGGAGACTAAACCGAGACAAATAAGACAAGTTATATGTTTAACGGTTGACTTTAACAAGTGCGACTTTGACGCTCTAATTAGATAGTTCTACCGTCATTTTTTAAATTTTTTTCATTGTATTTATTTTGGTACATTTTCTTTTTCAACAAAATAATTTGAATTTCTTGTGTTTTACTTGTTAAATTTGCGAGAGATTATATTCTGAGCCTCATAAGCTTATGTATGCATGAGTGATGTGAATTCGTAAATCATTTTTACTTCTTTAGTCTTAAAGATTATGGGATTGTTTCTTTACTCTCTTTTCTACTCATCCATTTTTCTGTTTCCCCTTACATTTTCAATTAAAGACTGATCAATAAATGTGATATACGATAAAACTTTTATAAATTATTATTTTTTTATAGATATTTTTTCTACTCATTGTATTATGTTTTTAAGATAGTATATAAAAAAAAATATTTGAATTATTAAAAAAAAAACCTCATCCATATTATATATCTATAACTCTCTAGATTTAAAAACTTGATGAATTTTGAGATTAAGTACCGACAGAGGGCATTATATCTATAACTCTCTCGAAAAACAAATTTTGAAAATATGTTGGCATGCTTTTGAAAATCAGGGATAGTCTTCGACATGTATGTGGCATGTCTCTATTTTGAAAATTGCATTTCAAAAACTCACATAACCGCGGTAAGTGCAACAAGTGCAAAATGTCGGCCAAAAATTTTGTAGTTTTCATGTGAGACTTTTCATCTTACATAATCACTCTTTCCACAACAAAATTTTAGTATTTAAATACTGTAGGAGTTTTTACAATCTCGCAATCTCCTTAATAATATATATTTTTAATTTTTTTCATAAAAAAATTGCAATGGTAATTGTTATGTGCATTTTTCGACATATTTAAAAATTGAGCTTCACTGGCGAAAGTCAATGACCAATAGCAAAGTCAAAGACCGAAAGCCCAAGATCCAACACATTTGGCGAGGCCCAGAACCCCGAAAGCCCAGAAGATGAAGTCCTTGATTGAAGTCTATCTTCGTGAAGGGCAATTTGGACGACCCGGGGAGGTCCCCGACGGATTCACCTCCAGTTTTGACGACCGCAAGTCAACCCACGTTGACTCCACCTTTGACCGCTCACGCGACCATTGGGTCTTGCTAGGGGCTTGAACCGTAGATTAGGCTCTCATTTTGTAACGCCCCACCTGCTCAATCGAATCGACGACTGTCCCCACAGGCCAACACGAGTTTTTCCAGCGTGCTTTGTCCTCTCTCGCACGCTTCCCGAGAAACTTCCCAGGAGGTCACCCATCCTAGTACTATTCCAAGTCAAGCACGCTTAACTTTGGAGTTCCTATGAACGGGCAACCGAAAAGAAGATGCATTTTGTTGACATATGTAGTACCAATCAATTCATTTAAGTCTCTTCGATCACACAGTCCCATACTTGTATGATCTCGGGAACGTCCCATCAGCACATCCCCTTGCCCAGGCGATATGGGATTGCACAGCTTACCCGGTCTTGCCCTCGTGGCTCACGGGATTAGTGATTGTCACACATTTAAACTATTTTTGCGCATTAACAATAATCCTATATATATTATGAATTTCAAATATAACTCTTATTTTTATAAACTATAACTATAATCTATATATGAATATTATTTTAGTTTAACATATTATCGGTAAGTTGTTCCGAAATAGTTTTTGGTAAACCACTTATGTATTGACATACCCATAAAATAGAATAGAAGTTATCAATATTTTTGAATCCATACTTGTCGGAACGTAGATACCTAATATTTTAAAATAATAGCAACTAACACCTTAATATTTTCATCCAATTTTTTAAGATATACGGAGAAGAAAAAAGAAGTCCCCATCGAGTCATTTATTAGTGGAGATACCATTTTTTGCATAAATTAGAATATTCTTTTCATTTCCCTTTCAAGCAACTTTGTAGGTCCAATTAAATTAATAATGATTTCTCTATGCTTCTACACAATAAATCTTTGTCGTAAATTCGTAATGAGGAAGGTGTGAAAATTGAGGGGATTTCTCAATTCCATTCACTACAATTTTATATAATCAACATTTTAAATACCTAAAAATAAAGTTTTACAGTGGCATAGTGGTTGATATTAGGATTAATTACCTAATAGTGGATCTCACTCTAAGTGACACTATTTGCCAAATCTACATATATGTAAAGGGGCACTCTATGAAGTCTTATAAGGTTTGAACCTGTGACCTAATAAATAAGTATGTTGTAGTATTACTACTATGCCAAACAAATTTGGTTAAATTTTTTATTTTTCAATATATACTTTTAAATTTTATTTTCACTCTTAATTATATCTAGTTTGCATTCAAAAATTACTTTGTCCATACTTTTGTCTTAAAAATCTTTAATAGAATAACAAAAAACCAATATTTGAATCCTTTTTCAAACTTTAAAACCCATATTTCCGGATACGGGTTTAAACCTGAATTTAATATCGAAGCTTAGAAAAAATTTATGTATTAAGTTACAAAAATATAAAAAATAACATGAGATTAAACACTAATAATACGTTACAAAATGTACGTATTAAGTTTCAAAATTATGAAAAATAACATGAGATTAAACACTAAAAGTAAGAGAAAAGTTCATTAAAAAAAAGAAGAATAGATAAGTACTAAATTTTTTAAAATAAATTAAAAACAGGTTTAAGTAACTTAATATGAATGTGATTTTTAACAAACGATTCCGGTTTAACCAAGTTACAGTTGCGTTTTCTTTAAAGCAGTTGCAGTCCGGACGAGATTTAAAACATGCATCTTCGTTTTCTTAGACACCCCTTTCCTTAATGCAGTCCACAACCCAAATATTTCCAATAAAAAAAGAGAAATTAAGCAAATAAAAAATAGAGAAGTATTATGATGAAGTAAGCAAAAAAAAGCATTTCTAAGAAAACAGCCACAGTTTCTATTTTTAGGAAGCCAAGAAGACTGATTCTCCCTAAACCGTTAGGGCTTTTTAATTTCCGTAACACCCCCATTTTCCTCTGCTTACGTCACTCCCCCTCCTCGTAACTTGGTGCGCGAGACGTGCCCAGTCCCGAGGCTTTGGCTGATTCCGCTGCGCGCCTTAATTGCTTACGGCCTTTCAGCCCTTCGCATTTCGGCTGATTTTCGATTTCTTTATTCCTCGTCGAGCTCCGTGGCGATCCCCGATTCACGCATTTGGGGCTTCTTTTGGCTGATTGTGAGCTCTGGCTTCCTCTCAAGGAGCGGCGCTCGCTTTCATTGACCTGCCTCCTTCCTTCCTTGCGAGGTCAGCCATCGATTTATAGGCAAATTACTCGATGGGTTTTCTGTAATTGAATGATTGGAGTGTAAAGTTTGTTGCTTTTTCGATTTTAGGTTGTGGGGAGTGGCAGGGTTTGTTTGCTTCATCGAGCTCGGGCGTGTCGGTGGTCGGTATAAAAACGACCGAGTCATGTCTTGAAATCTTGCTTTGCTTAATCAGTCAGAGTTTTGGGTGTGGGTGGGTTTGTAGTCTTCTGGGAAATGGAGAACCCCTTCTTGTCTAAGGATAGAGAGAACGAGTGTTGGCCGCCTCCGCCTCCTCCGGCGAGAGCTCAAGGGGGGGAGAGTTCGTTCGATGCGGGGGTGAGGAGTGGTGTTCCGGACGATCTGTATAGCAACTTCTCTGAGCTTCTCAACTTCGATAGCTACGCCGGGTGGTGCAACAGCCCTGTGGTTGCGGATCAGGTGTCGGCCGCTTTGGGGTTTGGTTCTCTTCCGTCCATGGTGTATGCGCAGATGGACGGTTCGAGCTTCATCGAGCAAGACGTCGTGCCGCTGCCGGGAAGTGAAGGTCGAGGGAACTACAGCTTCGCGAGAAGTCCGTTCGAGCCTCAGATTGGAGCTTTGGCTCCTTCCAACGACGCAGATGAATCGGCTGCTGAACACAACGGCGATTCTTTTCAAGGGAACGGCCGGATGCGTGGAGTCAACATGCATCAACCGACGACGTGCTCGCTCGATGAGAAGATGTTGAGAGCGCTGTCCTTTGTCAAAGAGTCGTCGGGCGGGGGCATTTTAGCCCAAGTTTGGGTTCCGGTGAAACGAGGGGAAGAGTGGTTCTTAAGTACTTCCGACCAGCCGTATTTGCTCGATCAAATGTTGGCAGGGTTTAGGGAAGTGTCGCGTCTGTACACCTTCTCTGCAGAAGGGAAACCGGGTTGTGTTCTCGGGCTTCCTGGTCGTGTTTTTACCTCCAAAGTTCCAGAGTGGACTTCAGACGTCAGTTATTACCAGAATAACGAGTACGTAAGAGCAGAGCATGCGTTGAGCCATCATGTCCGTGGCTCTATTGCCCTACCCGTTTTCGAGCCGGATTCTCGAATGCCGTGTTGTGCTGTGCTGGAACTCGTCACAACAAAGGAGAAAGCTAATTTCGACAGGGAAATGGAGATCGTTTGTCATGCTCTCCAGGTTAGCTTTCGTTCATTTTGGTATTGTAATTGTTCAAGTTATTTTTGTCTTTTCATTACTATACCGAATTCCATGTTTGTGTGTTGGTCAAGTGAAATTTTGTTAATTTTTATTTATTATTTTATTATTTTACCCTTGATTCTTGTGAAAAAAAAAAGAAAAAAAAAGTGGAAGTGTTAACCTGTCTATTATACTTCCTTTATTTCAGTTTATAAAAGAATTTGACCGATAACTCTTGATCTGGTAATTTTCTACTTAGGTGTATTTGGCCAAACTGTATACTTGAAAATATAAGATTAGCTTCTTTTCCAACTCTTTTTTACTATGTTAAAGCGTGCTTATAAGAACCAAGCATATTATTAAATCTAAAAATAGTATTTATTATCATAGAAAATACAATTCTATACCATGCATAGGACTTTGGCAGTTCATTAAGAGGCACGTCGGAACAAAGTTGGGGTTTCAAGTGTTATTTTAATTGAACTTGCGGGTAAAATAATTTTTGTTATAATCTTGCCCGTGCGCTTTTGTCTTTCGCAATATATATTTTTGATGTATTTTACTTGTGTAAAAGGCCTGCAAATGCTTGCTTAGCAAGTTTATTTGTGCCACTTTTGCCTATAGTTTCCTTTTCTAATACTTAGTTTGTAGACTGACAATTTGTTGATCTAGGTATTATTCCATTGTGACTAATGTATCTTAAATAAGAGCTATGTCAATGATAGATTTGTTAAAAGCATCGCAAAATTGTTATGACAATTAATTTAGTCTCTTTTGCTTTAAGACCCTAGAATAGCCGCATGTACTTGTTCATGTTCTTACTCGGTTAAATAGAATTGCAATTCACGTTATCTGAATCGCATTATTTCAGGCAGTGAACCTGAAGACAAATTCAACTCCGCAGCTCGTTCCGCAGGTATTTTCAGAACTGTTATGAATTTTAATTCATATTTCTTGAAAAACAATGATTGAACACCTTTTTGTTTTGTTTTGTTTTGTTTTGATGATGTGCTTTTCTCACAAGGCCATCTCTGTTCTACAGTGCCTTTCAAATAGCCAAAAAGATGCATTAGCTGAGATAGTTGATGTTTTGAGAGCTGTGTGTCACGCACATAGGTTGCCTCTGGCTCTAACATGGATTCCGTGTTGCTACGTTGGAGGAAACAATCAAGAAAATTCTAGATTACGGGTCAGAGATGGTAAAATGAGGGCAGACGAGAAGTGCATATTATGCATTGAGCAAACCGCTTGCTATGTTAATGACACATCCATGCAAGGATTTGCACATGCATGCATGGAACATCATTTCGAGGTGGGTCAAGGTTTAGCTGGGAAAGCACTTCAGTCGAACCTTCCGTTTTTCTTTCCCGACGTGAAGACGTATGATATTAACGAGTACCCACTTGTTCATCACGCACGGAAGTTTGGTTTAAATGCCGCTGTCGCGATAAGACTAAGAAGCACCTATACCGGAGATTGCGACTACATATTGGAGTTCTTTCTCCCTGTGAACATGAAGGGCGCATCAGAGCAACAACTTTTGCTGAACAACTTGTCTGGTACTATGCAGAGAATTTGCAAGAGTTTGAGAACGGTTTCAGATGTCGAATTAGTTGGAAGTGATGTTGGTGACAATGCATGTGAAAGAGGATCGGTCCTGAACGTACCAACATTGCCGAAAGAAAATTCTCATATGTCAGTGTCTGATGGTGACATGAATTCCATTGATGAGCGCTCATTGAAGTTGCCTAATCGAAGAACTGGTGGAATCGAAGCAGATAATGTCCGAGAACAGGTTTCAATTATTATTTTTTTCTTTATGTTTTTTTGTTATCATTTATGGTTTCATTTGACTAATATTATCGTTGTTGTTCATACCGTAGACAAGTAGCGGATCAAGAAGGCAGGCTGAAAAAAAGAGAAGTACGTCGGAGAAAACCGTAAGCTTGAGTGTTCTTCAGCACTATTTCTCTGGCAGTCTTAAGGATGCTGCAAAAAGTATCGGAGGTTAGCTTCTTTGGCATAAATGTTTTTATAGTGACAAATTTACTGCTTTCATTAGTCGATTTAATTTTTACGTTGAGTTCTGAATTGGATCAAGTAGCTTAATCAATTCTTTCATGTCGTCTTGTAGTTTGTCCCACCACACTCAAAAGAATTTGCAGACAACACGGTATCTCAAGATGGCCGTCTCGTAAGATAAACAAAGTGAACCGATCTTTGAGGAAAATTCAAACCGTGCTCGATTCCGTTCAAGGTGTTGAAGGAGGTTTAAAGTTTGACCCATCTACCGGAGGTCTCATTGCAGCGGGCTCAATACCCCAAGAATTTGACATAAGAAATCAGTTTCTCACAGAGAACACTCCATCTCTGCAAACCCTAGATCCTCTTTCAACGATCAAACTGGAAGACGACAACGGTGTAACCATGCTAAATGCGTACAATATCAAGGAGTCAAATATTGACGAAGTGGTTGCCAAAGAAGACACGAGATTGGTTCAGAACCGATCAAAATTCGAGAACTCGGACGAAATTGTCATTGAACAAAATCAGCCGACGTCTTCGAGCATGACCGACTCTTCCAACGGCAGCGGTTCGTTGTTGCACGCTAGCTCTTCGAGCTCGCATAGTTCCGAGGAGCAGAAGCAACATAAAGCCAAGATGAACTGTACAGACAGTAGTTCGAAGATCATCGTGAAAGCAACTTACAAAGACGACACGGTCCGGTTCAAGTTTGGCACTGGTGGCGGTTGCTTCCAACTGTATGAGGAGATCGCGCAGCGCTTTAGGCTTCAGACCGGCACGTTCCAGCTCAAGTACCTCGACGATGAGGAGGAGTGGGTCATGCTCGTCAGCGACATGGATCTTCAAGAGTGCCTCGAGATTCTGGACGACGTTGGAACTCGGAGCGTCAAGTTTCAGGTCCGCGATATGCCTTGCGCCGTCGGTAGTTCTAGCAGTAGCAACTGCTTCCTCGCCCCAGGATCGTAACATCTCGGAAGATTCCGGAGGAGTCCGGAGTAGTGACGTGCCCTGGACGTGGTTTCTAATCGGCCCAGCAATCGGAGCCCAAATATCGATCACAGGATGCTTGGAATCGCCGGGAAGTGTCGCCTTTGTATATATACATGTTTTACGTCGATCTATGGGTCGATGCAGTGTCTAAAGGTTTTCTCGGGTCCTGGAACAAAAGTCAATGAAAGAATAGCAGGACAAACATCTGGTAAAGTAGTTGAGAAGACTTTGAATGTTGTAAATATTGAAGTTTTGGATGTTTATAATTCTGTTTTGTTTGTTGTAAATACTCTTGTAGTGCAATAAGTTGATAAATGTAATAATTGATTTGATTTTTTGTTGTTAGTGGAAGAATGTGTTTTCTCTTCGTATCGATGTTTCTAGTCGAATGGTTTCATTTTACACTGTTTATATTTGTTTGTTAAAGAGGGTTTTCTTGATCAAGTACTCTGTTAGTCTTAGTCTTGTTTATCTCGTTGTTTGGCAGCCCGGAAAGTGCACGGTAAATGAGCGAAACAGATACTCAACTCACCCGTGCTTAGAAAATATTCGATGTTAGATTTTCCTGATTGCAGCGTTTTCCATTTGCTCACAGTTTCTAATTAGAAGCCTCGGAGAGTGGAATCAAGCAGAATACAATATTGCCATCATGCTTCTCTTATGTTGCGATTTTCTCCGAACCAACGATTTTATCGAGATTATTGATTTATTGAGCATTAGTTTAATTGTATTTTCCATAATTAGACCGAAAAAAGTATAATTAAATTGAGATTTTTAATATCAAATTTAACGAGATTCTAATATAGAGAACTTTTTTGTTGTTGTTGATGTGACACTTAATGGCCACTTCCGTGTAATTGTCATAAAAAACGTGTTCAAGGACTTATAAGAAAAAATCCATACAATTATTAATATTAATTAGAGCAAAATTAATAGTTACATTTTTTTTTTATTGTTATAGTGATATACATTCAATTTTTTTTTTTTAATTGAAGCTTTAATGTTCACAATTACGTTCCTTATTATTGAATATGCGATAACATACTTCCTCCGTCTCAGAAGTGACCCGTGTTGAAGACATAACAATACATCCAAAATTATGTTAATTCGATTAAAATAATTTGGAGAAGTCGTGGAGAGAAAAAATAAATAAAAACTGTGAACTTCAGCCGTGAAAAATTAGAGATCATTGAAAACTTTAGCCTTGGAAAATATTAGGTAGTTAAAATAAACGGGGCGAAAATGCATTTTAAACATAATTTCAGGGATTGCAATAAAAGTAGCGAGGGTTTTGGGAAAAAACTCTACACAACACACGAGACTGCGTCTGCATTTTCAAAGCCTCTCCTCTCCGTTCACTCTTCACTTCACACAAAGCTTGGCTCTGCTTCTTCGTGTTCGCGCAGACATGGCTTTTCTCTTCAACAAATTCCAAGAGGTCCTCTCTCTCTCTCTCTCTCTGCATATACACACATGTTCATATGCGTCTGTATTTCTCTTCCGATTCAATGAATTTCTCATTGGGAAGCAGTGGAGTATCCACTTCTTTCGGCTTGTTATCTGTGAGGTTTAGGGTTTACAGATCGCCATTGTCTTTTCCTTGATCGCTTATTCACTGTGATTGTTTGACTTCATGTCTACACTGTCGAAGAGCTATATACATATATGTATGTATGATTCAAATTTCTGTTCTTATGAATATTTATGCAAAACTTGCAAGAGAATTGAATTCGTACCGTTTTGTATTCAGTTCGTGAAAACTATTGCGAAAAATCGGATGTTGGCTAAGGACTCGAGGAGGTTGCAATTTGAGGCGGACATGAATCGGCTGTTCCTTTATACCAGGTTGACGCCAAACTTGTATGCTTCATATTGTTACGAGTTTGAGGCGGATACGGATCGGCTGTTCAACACCATTACCATCTCGTAGTTTCTAGATCTAATTTTTCAAGTTAACATCGCTTCGAATTTCACGCTAAGCGGCTTTTCCCTTTGGATCACGCCATTGTCGATCCTGTTGCAAACTTCAATGTCGTACTTGTATTGAAAATCTTCTCGGCATATGCTTTTTCCAATGATTTCTGTGTCCACGTGGGAATATATCGCAGCTATAATCGTTTGGGGAAGAATGCTGACGAGGCGGACGTGGATGAGATAATAGACATGGCAAGTAAAGCCCCTATCGGTGACCAAGAGAAGCTAGTTCAAGAAAATGTCCATTCTCAAATCAAAAGCTTCAGTTTGTCCATGGATGAGATTCTTCTTCCCGAAAGCAAGGAGCAGATGGAATCATCTCAACGATCGAATCCCGCACCTCGCCGAAGCGGCCTTAGTCTTGCTGTTGGCACCAATATCTCATCAAATCATAATCCGGGTATTTTTTTTAGTCTCTTAATATTGAGGAACTTGTGTTTCTGTTTCCTTGTTTGGAGAACATAATTTGTGTTTCGTGTAAGCAAATCGTGTCAATCAAAGTTCAAAACCTTATATGCAGCGGAAAGAAACGAATATAACGGAACAGCGTTTCATATTGTCTTTCTAAATACAATTTAAACGGAAACCTTAATTGAATAGCATTCTGGAGCATATATACAAAGCAGGCCGAAAGCCCAAAAACAAAACAGAAACCGAAAACTTAACCAAACTTTTCATGATCTTTGATACTAAATAATTTTTCAGTGCAGATACACCTCGAACGAAGCAGATGAAACTAGCCGAAGTTTCGCAAAAGTTGAAAGATCGTATCGGTCATACATTAGACATCAGACCCTCGCAGATACCGCACAAGGAAGCAGGGCAGGGCTTGTTTCTCAACGGCAAAGCTGACGTGGGTTCGGTGCTAGCCATTTACCCTGGTGTAATCTACTCTCCTGCTTATTACCGCTATATCCCCGGGTACCCAAAGGTTGATTCACAAAACCCGTATTTGATCACGAGGTACGATGCAACAGTGATCAACGGCCAGCCTTGGGGTATGGGTGGAGACGAAACTCATGTATCTTGGGATTCATTGACCAGTCCAGTAGTCAAAGTCAAACCTAACTTGCAAAGTGATGAGAAGAGTTCGGACCGGGTTTGGAGATTCTTAAGCAAGCCTTTGAAAGGCAAACCGGTGGATTACGGTAGTGATGTCATCGAGCGAAGGAACCCTTTAGCTTTGGCTCATTATGCAAACCACCCTCCAAAGGGGACTTCCCCGAATGTAATGATCTGCCCGTATGACTTCCCGTTGACCGAGAAGGATATGCGTGTATATATTCCAAATGTCGTGTTTGGAAATTTGGAAGAGGCGAGCATGAAGAGACTTGGTAGCTTCTGGTTCAAGTACGGGAGCTTGAAAGATAGCGAATCGAATGTTCCTCTTTTGAAGACTATTGTGTTGGTGGCTACGAGAGCTATGTCGGACGAAGAAGTTCTTTTGAACTACAGGCTGAGCAACTTGAAGCGTAGGCCCGAGTGGTATATTCCGGTCGATGAAGAGGAAGATCAGAGGAGGTGGAGCTAAATATCTCAGGACGGGCGTGCGCCAAATAATTCTTTGGAGCGGCGATTTTTTCGAGGTATTTGATTGGACTGTGCCGCCCTTTTTGTACGCTTTGATTTAATTCAATTTTTTTTCTTTTTTGTTTTACAATGAGGCGTTGTCAAGCCATGTAGCGTTGATTAATGATGTTAAAACCAGTTACAAAAGAAAAAACAATCATCCAAAAGCTTGGATTCATAAAATAAAAGTTAAATAAAAGCTACAATTTATAAAATATATTCTGATATTATCATATATATTCTAAATTTGAATACATATATATGTTTATGGTTGTGGAGTATTGGTATTTTTCATGCTTCAAATTGTACATTTAGCTTACATTTTTAAATAAAAGAAATGTCTATAATGTTTATAATAGTCGAAGAAAATGAGTCTCCGTGTTTTGGTTATAACTTAAATAATTTTTATTCAAATTTGTGAGTCAACTCTAGTTTCAAAGATGATAAAAAATCTATAACTTTGTAAGAATTTCGAAATATATGTTAAGAAAATGAAAAGCAAAATTATAGGTAATAATAAACACTAATTTCTTGCGAAAATTATTCCTCTACCATTTTTCATTATCTTAAAAGATTGTTGTTAAAAACTTTAAAACTAAAAAAATAGACATTTCTTTTTATTTTAATATCGGAAGTTAAATCATAAATTTTGTTTGAAAGATGAGCGATTTATGATTAAAACTAAAATAGATGGGATGAAAAATAAGTCATAATATTTTCATTTTGTCCATAACATAGCATTCTTTCTTTTCAAGTTGTATGACTAAAAATATATATTTCAAAGAATAAACAAAAATATTAACTTGGTTGGACATTTTTCGTAAAAATGTGTTGGAAAAAATTATGGACACTAGTTTCTTGAAGAAAAAAAATTAGGTTAGGCCAATTTTTATTAAAAAAACGACAAAATTCTAAAAATAAAAGATTTCGAGTTTGAGAACTATTTCATTCAGAATATGTCCCTAAAATGAAAATAAGGAATCTAAATTTTCTTATACTGTCTTCATAACTTGTATTATATATTTGTGAATGAGAATCGAGATAAGCTACAGGTAAAATATATAATAAAAAGAATATAGTATTCAAATACACTCTTGAATCTTGATTACGTATATATATATAATATAATATAATATCCTTGCCGGCTGTTTGACTGCAAATCGAAACAGTTAAAATCCATTTTTATTATTTATATGTTTATATATATAGACAGTGGACAAGAAGACAAATGCCGTCTTTAATTGAAATGCTTAACATTTCAATTATTGCTAACATTTAAATTAATAAATTATGTTTCTAATCTTGAAATAGGAGTTTAATTTGTAGTCATAATAGAAAGAAGCGAGAAAAGAAAAAAAAAATCCGATTAATCTGCCCGCTTATTCGAAAATCCGTCAAAAATATCATCCTATTATCGAAAATCCAGATAGAATAATGATATAAAAAAATTCAGAGAAGTCTCATATCTGGATTTACGTGTATATATATATATATATATCCATGACAAAATAATTTGTATACGTAGTTATTGTTTTTTGTTTAGAACATTTTATATGCACAGAATATCTTCGCCACTATGAACATTTTATATGTTTTTATATCTTAATATTACTCAAAATGCTTTGCGTATATAAAGAGAGATAATATCACTGTGTAATTTAGTGTTGAGCATGTAACATTATTCATCCAAATTTCAAAAAATAAAAATAATAATATGGCGTTATTACAAGCTTTTTCTCTGTACTTTTCTTTGTGCATTTTCTTGTTCTCGTGCCCCGACGTCTTCGCTCGGGGCCTAAGCCCTGAGGTGATGGCACTCCAAGAAGCCGACCGAGTCGAGGCGCTCCCGGGCCAGCCGGCTGTGAAGTTCCGGCAGTACTCGGGCTACGTGACGATCGACGAGGCTAAAGGGAAGGCGCTCTTCTACTGGTTTTTTGAAGCCACTCACAATGCTCACAACAAACCCCTCCTCTTGTGGCTCAATGGAGGTATAAATCAATCATTTACTAAAATTTACATGAATTCAATAGGCAGTGAACTTAATTTACAAGGACACGTGTACATCCATATTAAACTCTGAAAATATTAATTATTCACGATTTTTTTAAGCTAGAGACATACATGTGTCTTTACTTTAACAACCATTAAGTTGATCTCGACATTGTTTTGAGGTCTTTGGGTACAATTGGTTCTAAAAAATGAGATTGTAAAAATAGCGGCACAAGTTGTACAAAATTGGATACTTATTTCATAAATAACCTAAAAAACTATAAATCTACTTGCTCAAGGCTTCTACATTTGTGGAAAATTAACCTAAAGAACTCTACGAATAATAACTTAGTAATATTAATTAGAGTCGGGATCATACAAAAAAAATTATTTCACTAGGATTATTAATTTATCGAGTATCAATTTAACAAAACTTTATATCATTATCTAATATACTTAAACATACTTCATAAATAATAAGAATTCAGCTACCGAATTCTGTAAAATATAGACTAAGATTGAGATTTCCATTATATATACTTTTCAATGAGAAATTCAACTTTGAGATAATGAAGAGTTGTGTTTGCAGGGCCTGGATGTTCATCAATAGGGTTTGGAGAGGCCCAAGAGCTCGGCCCATTTCTAGTCACTGCAGGCCCAACGCTCAAATTAAATAACTATGCTTGGAATAGAGGCATCGATCAATATTTAATTTCATCACTTATTTAATATCTATTTGTTTAATTTAATCATTCTTGCTAATTTCAGTTAATGAATTTCAGCGGCAAACTTGTTGTTCTTGGATGCACCCGTTGGTGTTGGCTTTTCGTACACAAATTCTACTCTCGATGGCATCGGAGACAACGTCACCGGTTCAAATTCTCGATTTGATTTATATATATTATTATATTCTTACTCTTAATTTTGCTTAATTATCCTTAGTATATAAATATATAATTTTGTTTGTGTTAATAACCTGCACCAGCCTGGGATTCCCATGCATTTCTTGTAAAGTGGTTGAAGAGGTTTCCTCAGTACAAATCTAGCGAATTCTACATTTCAGGAGAAAGCTATGCAGGTAATTATTAAACCTCTAAAATATAATATGATATATATTGATGTGAATAAATTATATATGTTTGAATATAATAGGGCATTACGTTCCTCAGCTCGCCGAAGTGATCTTCGATGAGAACAAGAAAGCTTCTTACGACACTTACATTCATTTCAAGGGTTTTATTGTAAGCAAATCCTAATATATATGCTTTTCCAACGCAACGAATGAACAATTATGAAACTTTTTTAATTAATAATATAATAAAATTGTCAAGTGATTTAATATATGATACTGCAGATAGGAAATGCGTTGCTAGACTACGAGACAGACCAAAACGGGATGATGGACTATGCCTGGGGACACGGCCTTATTTCCGACAAATCCTACAAAGCTATTAAAGAAAATTGCGATTTCGCGGAGCTAAATCTAATGAAGGCGTGCAACGATGCTCTGTCGACGGAGTATTACAAGCTGTACGAGATGATCGATATGTACAGTTTGTACTCTCCGACTTGCCCTCTCCCCAGACCCTTCGCTTCTTCTTCTTCTTCGAATGCTAACAGCATCCAAGCTCAAAACCTCCTACCCAACTCATATTCTGGATTAGTATGTCTACTCTTTTACCTATTTTCTTCGTCCCAGGGTCGGCTTTTAGTTTGTCCTACTTAGTCGGAGACCTATACTAAATAATTTTTTTGGGGTCTTTAAAGTATTTAAAAATTGTTATTTTTTAAATAATTAAGTATGTATAATATATTTACAAAATTGAGGTCCTTAAAAGTCAGATGCTTGAGACGCAGGCCTTAATGTTCACCAATATAATCAGGGCCGGCTTTGTTCCGACATAAGTTTAGGCGGCATATTTTCAATCTTTTTAGTGGCAGTAGTACTTAGGTGTCATGAAATAGTGACGAGGTTCATTTTGTCAATATATCGTTAACATTAGACATATGTACGTCTACGATAAAAATCCGATAATATCAATTATGAAATACTTCTATAAAACTTTAGTTGCACATAATTAATATAGAACTAAAGAAAAGTATGAGTATCTCTAGGATGTGCATAGTGGACACTTTTTGATATATATATATATATATATATATAAATGTTTGGATCCAGGATATAGTGCGGAAATTACCAGCAGCAGGATATGATCCATGTGCGATGAACATAGCGACAGAATATTTTAATCGAGCAGATGTTCAACGAGCCTTGCATGCCAATCTCACCAACATCCCTTATCCCTGGATCCTTTGCAGGTATTTATATTATATTAAAAACAAACAAACAATAACATCACTAATTATCATTACTATTTTTATTAATATTTCTGCAACAAAAGAAAAAAAATCAATTCCATCAAAATAAAACTAAGCACTTTATTAAACCACCTTAGAAAATATTCGCTCAATATCAAAAGAAAAAAATTTAATGGAGTGATGTTGTATTTGTGTTATTTAAGTTGGCAAAAACTTTACACGAGAACACATTGAAATTTTCAAGGACAAGTCATTTTGTTTTTATGCATGAGATATTTGGTTTTATCTCTATTTTATTTTGCCTGGCCACATATACTCCTATTATTTATATATTATCATTTTCTTTAGAGTTATTATTGAAAGCTTCGTTGAGATTTTGTTGCTTTGTTATTTTTCTTGATATATTGCAGAATATGATATCTATAACGTTTAAACTATTGAATGAGATAAAAAAAATGGTCGTACATTTGCTTACTAAATAAATTATGACTTTTGACCCACTTATAAAGATATAAATACATATATAAAATATAGAAAGTTAAATGGTGGTCAGCTTCTCGTCAACGTGGACGCCACGTAATCCGACATGTCACCATACACGTCATCCTCGTGTCATCAAATTTAATGCAAAATTAAGGGTGATGGAGGGATTCAATTAATTTTGCATTAAATTTGATGACGCAAGGATGACATGTATGGTGACATGTCGGACTATGTGGCGTCCACGTTGACGAGAAGCTGACCACGCAAACGTTGACTACTTCCGTTAGTCAAATATGGACGGCAATCATCTTTTGGTACTTACCGCTATTAAATGAGGTTGGGACTATGCCGCCCCAGTTGAGTAAAGGTTGAGGACTTATGCCGCTATTATCCCAAATAGTTATATAGTACTTCGGCTAAACTATAAAGTTGGTTTCGCCACTGGTACATGAGATATTGGTTTCGGGTTTAGAGTTAAAGCGAATAACGTTGTTTGATTGAGTAAATTTGTAAGATACATTTATTATTATTAGAGCTTTGATTAATCCTGTAGATATATGAAGGAGTTTATGGAATTGCTCAGTTTTTTCCTATTTTCCCGAGCTGGAGCTCTGCATCTGCCAAAAAATAAAAGTTCATATATCTACGGGATTAATCCGGCTCTGGATAAGTTAATTTATATAAAAAAAATAAAAGTTCATTAATCTTGGTTGTTGGATCAAACGATCCAACGACCCAAAAAATAAAAATACAGAGGTGGAATAATCTAGCTCTGCCATTTGGCAGAGCAGGAGTACTCCTCATCCCTAAAAAAATGTATAGCATGTCAGAAATTAGCCAATTAGTTAGTTTTGATTCAGCTGTGTATGAGCCCTCATCAAATAATTAATTATTCATTGCAATTCTTTTAGTTAATACACTAGAGGGTAAAGATAAAATTTTCATTTCACATTCTGTTTTGAGCTTAGTCTTGTGAAGTGATCATGTCTATGTCTTTTTGATGATATAAATTTTATTGAATAAATCCAAAAACCAAAATGTATAAAATTGAATAAAAAATTATAACAAACAATATCATATTGAGACATTGGTCATTGATTCATATCGACTTTTACTATGTTTATAAAAATATCACAACTTTTTTAGGTTTCAATTATTATCATACACCAATGGAGATCAAGTTATTAAAGGGAAATTTTATAAAATATCCCCAAATACATTACAAATTCTAAAATTATTCCTTAAGTTTTCATAATTCTCAAAACATCCTTTTCAAATTTTATGTTATCAAAATACCCTTAATTTATGGTGTATTGGAGAATATTTTTATCAGTATTGAATTCTCACTTTCAATACATAATTTTCCATTTGTTGTAAGAAAATAAATAAATAAATAAAGTCCAATATACATCACACGCAAAACAGATTACTATAATTGTGAAGTAAGCAAGGCCTAATTGGAACCTCAAGCTTATGTAAGCACCGATGTCATAATATATATGTATATAATTTTCTATATATATATATATATGATTATAGGATAGTTAGGGGCAAAAGTACATCATATATTTTACCCTTTCGTACAATCTAGCCCTATGTTGTTGCATTTTTTACGTCATGAACATAAATATATTATCAATTTATTGGCAGATAAGTCCTTACGATAATTTAAATTTTAAATTAAATTGATACGTGGAAAATCCAAAATACTTATTTATGGACTTATTTGCTAATGCACCAAGTGATAGCATAAAATATTTTAGCCGCAAATTATCTATAATCGCAGTGTGTATAAATACGTGCAAATATATGTACAAATATTTTTATTTTTTGGCCGCAAATTATCTATAATCCCCGGCCCTAAGCAACAATATATAAATATATAGCTTAGGGAGTAGCTAGGGCACACACATTTTGTTATATATATATATATATACACACACACAAACACATACACATTTTTTAAACAATCAACAACATTTTTAAAAAAATAATTGAGTAACAACAAAAGAGTATATTATTCCCAAAACAGTTTATTATTATGATTTGTTTTTTTATCATTTATCAAGGATTCACAAGCAGTTTTCTATTATTATTTATCTTATGTGTAGCATTGACGTAAGCAATGCTTGGAAGGATACAACATTTTCGATGTTGCCCACAATCAAGAAACTTATTGATGGAGGTGTCCGTGTATGGATCTTCAGGTATATCATATATATATACTCTTTAATTTTAATCATTATATATTATAGACTATTTTGAGTACGTCACAATATTATATATATATATATATAATATTGCTGTTATGTATGTGTAATTAGTGGAGATACAGATGGAAGAATCCCGGTAAGTTCAACCAGGTACACACTAAACAAGCTCGCTCTCAACATCACTCAAGATTGGACTCCCTGGTTCAACACCCGAGAGGTATATATTTTCATTAAATATTCATAGTTCATACAGTCTAAACTAAAAAATATAACATAATTTTTCGTTATATAGTTGTGTTAATATAACTGTATATGTAATATAGGTTGGAGGTTGGACGATGAAGTACGAGGGTTTGACATTCTTAACCGTAAGAGCAGCCGGACATCAAGTTCCGACGTTTGCTCCGAAGCGATCTCTTCAAATTATTAAGCATTTCCTCGCTAATAAGATGTTGCCATCTGTCCCCTATTAATGCCACGTAATATCGAGTTGAGCTTCCTTGCATGCCAAGATGAGTGTATTATTCACATCTTATTTCATAAGTAATGAATGTTTGTTACGTACATTACATGGTCAGTTTTCAATTTAAGTGGTTTGTCTACAGTACTGAAGAATGTTAATTTCTGTTTTGAATTAATGTGGTATAAACAATGTAAGAAATATGAAGAAAGAAAGCATGCACGTACGGTTTAAGTTTACATTGAATGACATGGATATTGCTCGATCAGCATTCCGATATGATTAACTGTAGTTTGATATGAGACATTAACTTGATCAAATTCATTAAAAATGAAGCCTTCTTCTTAGGCTCCGCTCCGTATGCCATGACAAATGGACTTGTTCCCGATTTTGGTCTCGGCTTTGTTAAAAAAAAAAAATTGTCCTGAGACTAGTTTTTCATTTTTGAAAAAGCGTTATTGTTATTATTATTATTATTAGGGTAAACTGCGGCTAATGTACCCAATGTTTTATTTTCTGCGGATTATATACCCAATGTTTATTTTTGGCGGCTAATGTACCCAATGTTTGATCCGTTAGATATTTTTGAGTTTTCCGTCAGTTGACCTTTAGAGAGTTATATGTACACTTTTCGTATTTTTGACATAACTCACTCATTTTTTATCCAAATTTTATGCACGACCTATGGTTGG
Organism: Parietaria judaica; assembly: GCA_954871525.1. NCBI lineage: Eukaryota > Viridiplantae > Streptophyta > Magnoliopsida > Rosales > Urticaceae > Parietaria > Parietaria judaica. The sequence continues at coordinate 28,008,735 of OX940872.1, forward strand.
AAAGATAAGAGATAGATCTACGACTTTAATGTTTTAAGTTTTGTAAAATCAGTTTTAAAAAAATACGAAATTTCAAGTACAACGTAAAACTGGACATTAATTTAATGCAAAATATTTGTTTCGAGCAAATTTTAATATACTTAATGACTTTTTATGATGAAACGTAAAAGAAAAAAGTTTTAGATAAATGTTTTATCTTTCCAACGGGTGTTTATTTATAAATTTTTGACAAAAAATAAGTAAGTTTTGCCAAAAATATAAAAGATGTGATGTGAAATAATATTTCATATTTTTGGCATAACTCACTCATTTTTTATCCAAAATTTATAAATAAACACTCGTTGGAAAGATAAAACATTTATCTACAACTTTTTGCTTTTACGTTTCATCATAAAAAGTCATTAAGTATATTAAAATTTGCTCGAAACAAATATTTTGCATTAAACTAATGTCCAGTTTTACGTTGTACTTGAAATTTTGTATTTTTTTAAAACTGATTTTACGAAACTTAAAACATTAAAGTTGTAGATCTATCTCTTATCTTTCCAACCATAGGTTGTGCATAAAATTTGGACAAAAAATGAGTGAGTTATGTCAAAAATACGAAAAGTGTACATATAACTCTCTAACGGTCAACTGACGGAAAACCCAAAAATCTAACGGATCAAACATTGAGTACATTAGCCGTCGAAAATAAACATTGAGTACATAATCCGCAGATAATCAAACATTGGGTACATTAGCCGCAGTTTACCCTTATTATTATTATTATTATTATTATTATTATTATTATTATTATTATTATTATTATTATTATTATTATTATTATTATTATTATTATTATTATTATTATTATTATTATTATCATCATCATCATCTGATCGGCTCTATATATTGGAGGGTCTAGTTTAACCAGGACAAAAAGAAAAAACACGGTTTCATATCCCCTACTTTTATAACCATGTGTTATGACCTATGATGATGAATGTTGAGATTGATAGTGCCATGCAAGAATGATGTGAATATTGTTGTAAGTACGAGAAGCACGATGAGAATTCGTAAATATTGGCGCGTTTCGCGCAATTTGTTTAGTCATGTTTTTGTTTTTAAAATAAATTAAACTAGTTTTATGTGTTTGACAATTATTTTTACAAAAAACAAAAAAACGATTTTAGATTTTTGTACATGAATAATAACAGCTAGGAATCGTAAATTTTGTTTTTCTTTTCTTCTTAAAAACATATAGTTTTTTAAGTATGGTTTAGTCTTTTTACCCTAAATATATTTATTTTACCAACCACTAAATCAACTTTTGTTACCAACACCAACTGTTTTATAAATAATTTACCAAACATATGTAATTTTTTATAGAGAAATTATAGTAGATAACCATCCTTCAGCGTTTAAATTTACATTTATCAAACGTGTGGATTTAATTAATAAAATAGCCAATCAGAATGATGTGGCATTGAAAACTAATTTCTCCATACAGAAATTGCCCCTTCACCTATTAGAATTCGTTTTTTATTTTTAAATTAATTAATTTTTTATTTGTTATTAATTGTGCATGATTTCAGGGATACCCTCTCTCTATCAAATCCCCTCTCTCTCCTCCGTTTTCGCATACTTTTCTCTCCCGTTTTCTCTCTCATCAAGAACTTCAAACACTCATAACTCCCTTTCTGAAACTCTGATTGACACAAATTTGGTACCGTTGGAAAGGTCTTGACGAGACTAAGCTATTGATAGTTGGATTGTGGCTGGAAGTTGTAGGTTTTGGTCAGAATAGTCACGGTAAGTTCAAGTTACACAATTTAAGATTTATCCCGAAAGAGATTGATTTCGGAAATAACTAATACCGAATTCATGTTTGGAAGGCCTTCTAGTATTTGCTGGAGGTGTTCCGCGCCGTCGCCGCCGTCACCCACCGCCGCCGGTCATCGGAGTTCGTCTCCCATCGTGAAATTGGATTGGAGGTTTCAAAGCCATTGCCAAGGAGATTAAAACCCATTAATTAATTCCGTAATCCGGCACCTAGAAGAAGATCGGAGTCTCGGAACGGGGAATTGGGTCGGAGCGCGGCCCAGTTATATGTTATTTTATCAAATTATAAAATAACATATAAATTAATTCTATGTCTATAAGTCTATAAGTTAATAAATATATTAATTAATTAGGTATTAATTATAGAGTCATCAAAACAAGGAAACGATCTCTCTGCTATAATATATAATTATATATATCATCATAATTCATACCAATCACATTAAATTCTTTATTAAGATTTTAATCCCGCTTTATTGAGAATATCAAGAATTCATACCGATACGGCGATACAATTAATTACAAATTATACAAGTCTCATACGGCTACATATTATATAAAATATTCTATTTATTGCCGAGCAAATGGTCTATCTAGTTAATAGTATTTATATCCATCAATATATATATATATATATATATATTAAATGTTAATTATTCGGATACGTATTATTGTTTTCACTGTAAATAAGGTGAACAAAAGAATTGTTTATGAGTCAATTCAACGCTGCAAAAAACGTTCAAGATCTCATAATTCTCTTGTGTTGTGCGAACAAAGTTAACGGTGCATGGTTGGATATATATATATATATATATATAGTCAAAGGAGTATTGTATGATCATATAAATATGTATATATATATATATATATATTATAGCACGTATAGGTAGATCTCCAAATGGGCTTCTGAAGGTGTACTCAACGCCCTTTGACTCTTCTGGAAGCAAACAGGCACCGATCCACATCACAGTCAAAGTTGACCATATTCATATCTAGAATTATTATTTCATAATTAACGTGAAACAAATATACTACGCAACAATAAATCGGTTGATTATTCCACTGATTTTGGGGGAAGAAGAAGATATTCGATTGACTGTATCTTTGCATGCTTCCAGAAAAAGAGTTGACAGCAAACAAACAGCTTACTCTTCTTATCTGTCTTTCGGATTATCCTCTAACCACTCTAACCATCTTATAATATATATATATATATATACGTTCTATATTCGAGTGTGGCAACATAGATCACTTTAGGTTTTCGCTCCAAAATGGCTTTGAAATGTCTTCTTCTTCAACTTTTTCTCGTAATTGGATTCGGCTCACATTTGCTCCTTGCGAGAGGCCATGCAGCCCCGAGCGAGAGCAGCCGGAAAATGATTGCCCGTGAGACCGCCAGAGCCGAGCAGGAGGCTGACCGGGTGGTGGGATTGCCGGGGCAGCCTCCGGTGAATTTCAGGCACTATTCCGGGTATGTCACGGTCAACGAGACGCACGGGAGAGCTTTGTTCTATTGGTTCTTCGAAGCCGTGGGGAATCCTCAAGACAAGCCCTTGGTCTTATGGCTCAATGGAGGTACGTATACCGTATATATACGTGTTAATTATTATATCATCATCATTTTGAGTGTTCTTGAATCTTATTATCATGGCGTTGAATTTTGAGTCACTGTATTTTCCATTTCAATGGATGAATTTTTCCCTAATTGAGGTTTGGTTCACTTGCAATTAAAAAAAAACTTTATAAAAATTGGATGTGTGTGCGTAACAAAAATTGGAGGTTAGTTAATAATATTATTCCACACTAATAGAATAATTAACTACAAAGATATTTATCAATAAATATTTATAAACACAACAAATATTGCATATTAATATCCTATAAAAACTGAATATTCAGTTATAACTTCTTATTATCATCTACGCGGCTACGCCGAGTCAAACCCTAATGATGTATATAATTTATTTAAAATAAAGCTAAATATATACATATATATATATATATATAATTTAAGGTCACCAAAGTATTTTTATTTTGTGTGGGTGTGTGTGTGTTTTTAATTATTTATTTTTTCATCCAATTTATCAGTTTTAGTCAAGTAGGGGCCATATCCATATGAAAGTCATATAATTGACGAGTAAAGATGTCTATTTTTACAAAAGAGGGGCCAAAGCTAATAACTATATTATAATTTAGATGATATATATATATATATATATATATATATATATATATAGTCGGAAATGCGCTATCGTTGCTTCAATTTAGACTTGACCATTGGCAGTTGCGCCATAAAATATGGTCTATGGAACATGCTAAACTCAAGATAATAATTAATAAATAAGATAATATGTGATACATATCCTTTAATTAGATATAAAAAGTGTAATAATCTTAAAGTAAATATTAGCTTTATAAAGGAACTTTTTTTGTGTGTGTGTAAATTCAATCATCTAGAAGTTGAAAAAAGGTTGTTGAGGCAAAAATAAAATATGAATATTTGATTGATCTATTTTTAAAATTCAATAACCTAACATATAATCAAGTTTAGTTCACGGATAAAAAAACAAAGACAACGAAGAGTATATATATACATTATAACTTATATATTGGTACGTATAACAAAGTTTTGTATTGATACGTATGCATAAATAACAAAGTTTTTTTAAGCATATATATGTATCAATATAAAACTTATTATACATCTTGCATAAATAAGAAGTTTTAAACCGCTAATCTCAAACTCATTTTCATGTATGAACAATTTATAAGTTTTAGTGATCTTACATGATATTTTATTTTGCTATAATTAAAATTGGAAATTTCAGGGCCTGGATGCTCATCAATAGGATATGGAGCAGCCGAAGAATTAGGTCCTTTCTTCCCACAGAAAGGCTCCAAACCGAGGCTCAAGCTCAACCCCTATGCATGGAACAATGGTACTTTCACCGACCAATTCCTTAAATTTATAAGTAAAGTATTATTTTTCATATCATAACTTAATATTATTAATTTGCAGCTGCTAATATAATATTCTTGGAATCTCCTGTGGGAGTTGGGTTTTCTTACACCAACACAAGCAAGGACATTGAGAGTCTCGGTGATTCTATTACAGGTATACTTCCAAATTTCTTTATTTATATAGTAATTATAATTTAATTTGGATCTAATAAAACAAAAATAATATTAATTTACAAATTTTGTGATTTTGCAGCCAAGGACTCGTACAATTTTTTGATCAACTGGTTTAAAAGATTTCCTCAGTTTAAGGGCCACGATTTCTACATCACTGGAGAGAGCTACGCAGGTAATTACAATTACATTTGTTGCATTACATATATATATATATAATGCAACAAATTATATTTATAATGTGAGATTTATTAACTGTTATAGTTTTTTTACGATCATTTCCTCAGGGCATTACGTTCCACAACTTTCGGAGGTCGTTTTCGACCAAAACAAGCGTGTCCCGAAGAGCCTTCACATAAATCTCAAGGGCTTCATGGTAATACTTATAAACTTTCCATTATCTTAAACCTTTTTAGGGTCTATCAAACGTAATATGTACCGAAGACTCTATATATGCGATTCTTTGACCTATCGGTTTTTAGGGTCCGGTCGGATATTCGGTAGAAGAAATAATGTATTATATCTTGCAGATTGGGAATGCGCTGATGGACGACGAAACGGACCAGAAGGGAATGATAGAGTATGCATGGGACCATGCGGTGATATCGGAGGAGTTATACGAGAGCATAAAGAAAGAGTGCAACTTCAGCGAGCAGATCCCACGAGGCGAGTGCAACGAGGCGATGAACAAGTACTACTCGGTGTACGACATCATCGACATGTACAGCCTCAACTCTCCCAGCTGCGTCGCCACCAACTCGTCCAAATCCCGGCAGCAACTCCCCTTCAAATCCCAGCATGTCGCTTCAAACAACGTACGTCGTTAAGCACTTCTTCACATGTTATTTTTTAAGGAAATAGCCGGAAATCACGTGGGACCCACTCCTCTAACAGGAAAGGAAGCAAATGAAGAAACCAGCAGGATATGATCCTTGCGTTTCAGAATACACAGAGAGCTACCTAAACAGGCCTGATGTTCAAGCTGCCTTGCACGCCAATACCACCAAAATTCCATATCCATGGACCCATTGCAGGTGATCATAACCTCTACAATATATACATACATATATATATATATATATTGCGTTTAATGTTATCAAAAGTGTAATCAAAATCTTATATTAATGTATGTTTTTGACGGACAATAGTGAAAAAATATCGTTTTGGAGCGACGCGCCAATGTCGGTGCTTCCGACAATTAGAAAGCTCGTCGACGGGGGACTTCGCGTCTGGGTTTACAGGTACATGGTTATATATATTTGGAGTTGTATGATTATATGTATGATTTATGAAATGAATTGATCATATATGTATTATAATGAATTATAACAGTGGAGACATGGACGGGAGAATCCCAGTAACATCGACAAGATACACACTCAAAAAGCTTGGCTTGCCAGTTGTTCAAGACTGGACTCCTTGGTACAACAGTAAACAGGTACATACACCGTATTTTTATTTCTATTTTTTTTTTCATAATTAATTTTTTTCATAACTAAACAGCATACTATATTTACTTTATTTTTTAGACCCTCTCATTATTGTAATTTTCAAGAACCTAGAGTCTCTTGTTTATTTTTCACTAGTACCTTATGAATTTTAGGGCCATTTAAAAAAATGAATTTTAAGTTTTTATGTTTTCTATATTAATTTTTTATGACATTAAAATATATTTTAATTAACATATAGAGGATGATATTTTCAAATTGTACTTATTAGTTGTTTTTGATAGTTTGTTTTTTTACAAGTATTAAGGTATTAAAAAAGCCAAATTTCCCTATTTTACTAATTAGAAAATTCTTCTTGAACTAAAAAAATATATTGTGAGCAAATTGCTTATAAATGAACAAAAAATGAAACATTATCTACTCAACCGTATTAATATTAAGGGCCAATGTTTATAAAAAATATATATATATATTTAAGAGAAAAAAAAAGTATATCTTTGTTTATTAATTTTGTTGTTAATAATTTATATAGGTTGGAGGTTGGACTGTGGAGTACAAGGGACTTGTATTTGCAAGCATAAGAGGAGCTGGTCATGAAGTTCCTCAATTTACACCAAGACAAGCTCTCATTCTTGTTGAGCATTTCTTGGCCAATAGGAAGATGCCATCCAAACCCTTTTAGCTTTATTATTTATTTATTTATTTATTTCCCATGCATTAATTAAACACTACTACTCTTTATTTATTAAATTAAGTTAATCACTCTTGCTTTTCTTAGGAGGAAGAAGAGCAACTTTCTTCTCCTTTATGTAATTAAGTTAATTACATATTATATTCAAGAAATGTCTTGCTTCGACTTATAATTAAACATGACATCCAAGAATAGTTAAAACGTATAAAATATACGTAAGATATTATTTTTAATTACGTAAAATATTCATAAAACATATCAAATAAGTTTAATTGAAAATTGTTGAAAAGCGGAGAAAGTTGCTCGTTTGTTGTTCAGTGAAGGATTAAAATAATCAAACCCCAACTACATGTTCTACTTTAACGGCGAAAAACTATATTCAAATTAATTAAGTCCAAGTTTGGTGTGTAAATATACATCTTATTTAAGTCGATCTATTGGCAGCATAAGTACCTTAAGATTAAGTAAAAGTAGCGGCATATTTCTAAACTCTCTTTTTTTTTTTTTTTTCACAGTGAAAGTTGACAAAGTGCACACAAACATTTTTCAAATCATTAGTTAGAGGAAATTGGACGATTAAAAATCAGATTAAAATACACCACAATTACAAAATAAACAAATTAATAAAAATCCAGCAACTTGAACTACTTGCCACCACTCAGTTTTCGTCTAACTTACATCTAATCACGTTATTATTATCTTAATATTACAAAATACAAAAAGACTAATACACATTGCATGATGATCATACCTAGAATTGCACCGCAAGCATCGATATCTTCTCTCTCCTCCTAATCACTACAATCAAATTGCTTAGCTGTCAAAAAACCCGGGACCCGCCCGGGAGAGAAGCTCCTTTCCTGCATCCCTCCCCATCTCTATCATGTCTTCATAGGCATAAAGCCCCTTTCTTGATGTCTCAAGCACTGAAACAAAGCACAAAGCAAGCAAGGATTAATAGACGAAGAGTACGGTCCCGACTAAACCGGCAAGAATTTGATGATACCTTTGGTCCCGTCTGGGGAAGCCACCAATCCTTTGAATACGCAATTACCATCCGCGTCCTTGCTAGCGTATCCGGCTATCGGGGTTCGGCATGATCCATCCAGTGTCAAGAGGAACGCTCTCTCGCACGAAACCGCTAGTCTTGTTTCCTCGTGATTCAGAGAAGCTAGGTAGTTAGCCTGCATGCCAAAACCAACAAACTCAGCAACTAAAATTAGCAGGATTTCTGCTCGTGAATTCAATTTGACGAAGCTTAAAACCTTATGCCAGGTTGAGTGGGTTCCATCTCAAGACTAAGCGGTACTGAGGCCGTGAGGCGAATAATCAACGACCTTATAAACCTCGTTAATTCTCTTAAAATTATCAATGCAGGATCCTTAAGATACCTTCTCAAGATGGTGTCTCTTTTAATCCCATTATTTTGGACCGTTGCTCGTAAATTATGATACGCGAGCATCATGGAGCTTTATCTCAAAACTAATAGGCAAGTTTAGGACTAACATTTGACCTTATAAATACAGATAGATAAATACAGATCGACGTAGAGAGTGATTTACCATTTTATCGTCATCGGTCCGACAGGCAATTCCGATTGCACCTTGCGCAACAGCTGGAAGCATGTCATCAATGGAGAGGATTGAGCTCACATTCTCTGTCATGTTTAGCCGTTTGAGTCCCGCTAATGCCAACAACGTTGCTTTGACTACACCTTCATTTAGTTTTTTCAACCGTGTCTGGACGTTACCACGGAAGTTCTCTTCCACCTAATTATTCAGAAAGCTAAATCATAAACAAAAAATACAAATCCAAATAAAACAAAAAGAACGAAGCAGATGATAAGAACCTAATCAAAATAGTCGAATAGGTTCCGGTAAACTGAAGTATTTCCGGGAACAATATTCTCAGTACTACTGTCTTACCTTAAGTGCAGGGTATCTGTGAAGTATTTGTGACTTCCTTCTAAGCGAAGCAGTACCAATGACGCTCCCTTCCGGTAGCTCGGCCACCGAAGCTGCCGTTAAGCAAATGAACGCATCGCGAACATCCTCCCTGGGAAGGTTGCAGGGCAGAATCGTCTTTTCGGGCAAATACGTGGGAACGTCTTTCATCGAGTGGACCGCGATGTCAATTTCACTGTTCAGGAGCGCCTCGTCGATCTCCTTCGTGAATAGCCCCTTTCCACCGATGTCTGCAAGCGGCTGACTGAGTATCTTGTCGCCCGTCGTTTTGATTATGACGATCTCAATGGCGCCCTCCTCAGCAAGCTCGGCGTGCGACGCCATGAGCTTCTCCCTCGTCTCGTAAGCTTGGGCAAGTGCTAGTGGACTATCCTATATTTAGAAATAATATTAATAAACCGAAGAAAAAAAAATATGTATATCTCAACCTGATACCAAACAGAAGTAAGAACATATAGATATCATGAAACCAACATGTAATAAACAGGAAATTATTGCATCACTAGTTAATAACTTGTATCAATCATGGTTGACTTTAATGGTTAAACGCAGACAATTAATCACATGACCCTAATTGATCGGAGATTCAATCACCATTTCCAAGCATTTCGATACCAAAATAGTGGAAATCAGAACAAGAACAATGACAAGAGAAAATCTTTCTCGCCGCAACAAGATCCGACAGGATAAGAAAATCCAGTCAGTCGCAATTGGATCGAATCACGATGCGAAGAACATTTAGACTTCAAATCGAGCGAAATTGAAGCCACATTTGAAGAAAACTCGCACCTTCCTCTGGTGCCGATGCGGATGAGAGCCAGTTTGCTCTTCTGCGTCTGTTGCTCAACGGCGAGGGAGGCTCTCGCAGCTCCGAGTCCGAGCCTCCGGGAGGTGGCTTTGAGGGTCGGCGTGGGGAGGCCGAGGACCGAGACGGAGGCGGAGCAAGGCCGAGCCATGAGACCGCCGCAGTGGCTCGCCATCGCCGCCGAAGAAAGGAAGACTTCCATGGAGAGAGAGAGGAGATGGGGTTGAAGGAAATGTATGCAGAGGAAGGAAAGAGTGTTTCTTTTGGCGAAAAGATAGGATTTCGGGTATGGCATTGGCAGCCTATCCAATCCGGTTCGCAATCCTCCATTTACTTTTGACTTTTTCTTATCCCATAAACGTTGCGTTGACTCTAAGCAGTAAACTCATAAAGTGTTTCATGGTTAAGTACAAAATATTAATTTGAGGGATTTCTTTTTTCTTTTTTCTTAATAAGTAAAAAATACCGACACGTGAACCGGATCGGAAACGGAGTTCAAGTGAACTGTGAGCGGTGATTTTTATTTCGTTCTACCCACTTTTTAAAAAATAAATGATTATAACCAATAATGAATATTTAAATTTAAATATTCATTATTCGTTATTATTGGAAAAAATTAAATTTTATTAAAAATAAAAATAAAAAATAAGTGTGTTTAAAAAAATACAAATATATATTTTTTAAATATATTAAAATATTAATTACGTGGCATGCCACGTGGCGGCCAAGTGCCATGTGGCAAAAGCTGATTGCCACATAGGTGGATTTTCTTGGTCAACTCCCAAATGTCAAGTTTGGGTACTTTGCTGCCATTTACGGAGGTTGTATACACAACAGAGAATTTGACCAAAGGTTGGGTACTTTCGCCGCAATTAACCCTAATAATTAAAATGGGGAGTAGCCTTTGTGAGACTAGTGATTTTATCATATAATATAGGGAAATTTATTTTTTTATACCCTCAACTTTTAATTTTCCCTAAAATATACCCTCAAGTTTCATAAACAACCAAAGTATACCCTCAAAGTCTATATTAGTTTCTTTTATATACCCTGCCTGTCATATATTTAGTTTTTAAAAACTCAAAATTACCCTAACTAACGATTTTTGAAAATAGCTTTCATATATCCTCTAGTTTCATTTTTTTTTTACAAAAATATATCTCTATTCTAAAAAAGTCAAAATATACCTCAAACATAAACTGATGATTAATTTATTTTCCAAACAACCAAAATATATCATCAAGCATCTACTAAAGGTTCTTTAAAGATTAAAGACCAACAAGAAACAAAAATTATCTCTTGCACAAAAGAAAAACTGTTAAAAGAAAGAGTTATTACAAAATTGTCTTGTGCAAAAAAAGGAAAAATATAATCAGTACATGAGCTCTTCATGCAAATGAACATCGTTATTTGTCTTCCTTCTTATTTGAAGAATTTGCTTGCCATTTGGACGAGGAGGTAGCGATTGGCTTAAACTTTGAGATTCTACCTCATTTGATTGGCTACGTAGAGGATGTGTCTACCTCATTCTAACCCTTGCTTTTAGACAGTTTTTCTTTTGTGCAAGAGATAATTTTTGTTTTTTGTTGGTCTTTAGTCTTTAAAGAACCTTTAGTAGATGCTTGATGATATATTTTGGTTGTTTGGAAAATAAATTATTCATCAATTTATGTTTGAGGGTATATTTTGACTTTTTTTAGAAGTAGAGGTATATTTTTGTAAGAAAATGAAACTAGAAGGCATATAAAAGATATTTCAAAAATTGTTAGTAAGGGTAATTTTGGGTTTTTTCAAAACTAAATATATGACAGGGTATATAAAAGAAATTAAAATAGACTTTGAGGGTATACTTTAGTTGTTTATGAAACTTGAGGGTATATTTTAGTGAAAATTCAAAGATGAGGGTATAAAAAGGTAAATTTCGCTATAATATATTATGTTTTAGAGAAAAGAAAAGAAAAGAAAGAGGAGAAGATTGAGTAGTTTCGTTTCGAGCTCGAATGTCGTACCTGCTTCCGCATCTGCACTCGGGATGGGCGGTGGATCAGGCCATCCTCGCCGAAGAAGAGCGCCTCGTCGTCATCCGCTTCGGCCACGACTGGGACGAGACCTGCATGCAGGTTGCTTCTTCAATCTCCCATTTCTCTCTCTCTCTCTCTTAGGGTTCCAATTTTATGAATCTTGATTTTGGGAATTGACTATCTTCGTTTGGATTTTGGAGAAGAATCTAGTTCTGGTTTTTCGAAAACAGTAGGTTCTTAGACTACACACTCGCTCTTTGGCCGTTGCAACGGGGTCTTGTCGTTCCGGCGGTTGCAGAACGATTGTGAAGAAACTGAATATTCAATTAGTTGGAGTTGCTTGATGGTTAAACTTAAAACTTGTATCGATAAAATGTAGTGATTATTTCAGTTATTTTCTCCACATAACATGTTGAGTAAATAAAGCTTATTTCCCTTGAACTTGTCACGATTTCACACATCGCTAGTTACCCTTCGAGCATATAAGTTTTTGTAGCAATTTACGCCTTTTTTGGTCACATGTGGCGGTTTCCGTGTAAAGTTTAAGGACAATAGTCGACATATTGTAGCATTGTTGTAGGGAGTTCTCAGAGAAGATAGCTGCTAAGTATTATTAAATTAATGCATAGTGACGATTTGGTCCTTCAAATAAAATGACGAGGGGATAATATGCTACAATGTACGAATTCATTAGGCAAGCTCAGACATTATGACAAGTCGAAGAGTCGGCTTGTACTTGGTGGTCTGCATATGATTTCTGAGCTGTGACGGTTTTTTTGTTTTTTGGGCGATTAGATGGATGAAGTTCTGGCATCCGTCGCTGAAACGCTGAAGAACTTTGCTGTGATATACCTGGTGGACATCACGGAGGTCCCGGATTTCAACACCATGTACGAGCTCTACGACCCTTCCACGGTCATGTTCTTCTTCAGGAACAAGCACATCATGATCGATCTTGGCACCGGGAACAACAACAAGATCAACTGGGCTCTCAAGGACAAGCAAGAGTTCATCGACATCGTTGAGACGGTGTATCGTGGAGCAAGGAAGGGGCGTGGTCTTGTCATCGCTCCCAAGGATTACTCCACCAAGTACCGCTACTAAGCTCTCAATATCTGTAAGAGAAACCTCCAGACATTATTTGAGTAATTTTACCGAACAAATGGATTGTTTTATCGCCGCCTGTTTCGTGATCCCAAAACTGTGACACAATGTACAAACTTGAATATGATCTGCCTGTTGGTTTAGGCTGCTAATAAGATCGTTGGCTTTATTTATTGTGAGGATATTAAGAGACAGAGAATTGAGAAAGTGAAAACTGATTTCTCCTGATTATAAAGGAATCGATATAGGAAGATTTCTCTCCAAGGGAGAGGGGACGGTTTAAGGTTAGCTCGCTCGCAAGCCAGTCCGGTCACCTAAACCAAACTCGGTCGAAAGAAAAAAGAAAAACAAGAAAGCTACTCATTCAAAGAGTCGATCTAATTTCTCTCGAAAGTTCCGTAAAAGAATACATTGAAAAAAAGCTAGAACGGTACAATATTTTATACTATTTAAATTCCACGAGGCAGCCTTGTAGATAAATTTGTTGTGTGTGTTTTAAATGCACCAGAAAGACGTTAAAATTCATGTGATTTTGTATTTCGTCGTAGAGCTTCCCGAATCTGCAACAGACTGGCAATAGAAGCGAAGTCGTCTGGACGATTTGAGCTGTGTCGACTCTTCAACCAGTGACCAAACAAGCGGAAAACTAAACCTTTCCTGGAACCGGGACATTCCACACTTGTTCAAAAAAGCACCGTTGGGGTGAATAGCACGGGGAGATAACTCCGCCGTCATAGACTTTGCTGAATATTCATCGGCATACCGTCCCACGAAACAACAGAACTTGCCTCGTGAATAAATATTACTAGAAATTCTCAAGCATATAACTTGTCTCCATTTTGGATTTGGAGGGAAATAGAAACGATAACACATGACGTCTAGACAACATTTATACCGATAGTAACTTTTGCCGTCAATTTTTTAGCATAGCTAAGTGTGCCGACACAATGAACTTAACTACTTCCCCTGCAAATATCCTTCACTTTTAATCCGGAGTTTATAGTAAAAGCCATTTTTGAATTCTCAACTAGGATTTTTAGTCAAAATGCACAAGCAATAAAAAGATTCTCTTCGTTTTTTCATGTACATATCAATTGAATCAAGCTAGAACAACAACTTGACTTGAGAAAATATTGCATAAGATTCATATGGTAAATTTTCATGTTCATGAGATGAGATTTCACCTACTTTCCTACTGTTCTTCATGGTAACTGGTTTAATAAATATATACACATTTATGTATAATTTTTCTCTTAATACTTTAACTTTCCCTACTTCTGATAGCTTCTACAAACCCCACTGCTAAAATTCCAATAACGTACCACGTAACTCCGGTTAATATAACCGGTAACCAAGAACTATTCACGATCTCCAATGCCACAGAGCCGCCGAAATGTTCTTCAATCTGACCTACCGTCGCTTCTCCGTGCAGTCTAACAATCGTAGCAGCCACAATTCCCATACCACAAGGGACAAGCACATTCGTACTTCTCCTTTGACGTCTCGTGTAAAAGCTGTAGTTTATGTCATTGGTACGCTTTGATTGCTTCGCCGGGGAAGCTTTTGGCGTGGTTCCTTGGTAAGAACCGGTCTCGGCTGAGGCTGCAGGGAGAGCTTGAGGCGACGGGACCCAGTATTCCTCACGCAAAACGTTGTTCTTTTTCGGGGTTCGGTTTGTGTCATTCATCTTCCTGGCAGCAACGGCTTCACGGAGCTTTTTTATGTCGGGCTCGGATGGTTTATGGGCTGTTTCTGTCAAAAGGAGCCGAGGTTTTGCAGATGATCCACTTGGACCCGGCGCTTTCCAATACATCCAATTCGAAATCGATCTGATGGCCTGAATTGCCGAAATTCTTGCTGCTCTCTGTAGATCTGTATCCTGTATTAGAATGAATTGCATTAATTAGTTCTTACGCAATGTATTAATATGCTTGAACATGTCTATTATATGGGCAAGCAAGGAAAACCTGTGAATTTTGGGTGGATGTTTTGTCCCTTGCTTCTTGGTATCTGACATGGAATTTCCGGAGATCGGTAAAAATGTTGGACGTGCGCGCTCCAGCTGTGTGCGACGCGCCTACGCGAACATTTCCGCGTGGCTGCTTCGACATTAGAAATTCGAGAGCGGCGAGGTTCGACCTTTCTACGTACCTGGGACGAGCTCAGGATATAAGAAATACAAAATTGTTTAGGCATGTTGGACTCTTGCTGAATTGGTTTATGATGTGCATTCTATTTCCCATGGATTAAGTATTCCTCAAATTCTATGTTTAGGCATAGGATATGCGTTTGATACAGCTCGGGATTTCGATCTCGTTATGGGAACCGTTGTTCCTCTCTCAACCCCTGGCCTTGAATCCGCCCCTGCCTAGCACAACACTAGACCGGTACGTTTTGTTTCCTTCGTTGGTAAGTGTTACCAAAGATGGCATCCGTAACGTCTGTTTTTGGTTACGTGTTAAAGACGATCAAAGAGACTGATTACGGAACTCCAAAAGAGTTAGACTTGTTTCATTCCTCAAAAGTAAATTTTTGATTCAAGTTAATTCAATGAAATGTTCTATGCTAAGATGCCGCTCGTTACTCCATCTTTTAGCAAAAAATATAACCCCGGATTTTACGAACCAAAAGGAAAAAGACTGCTTACGAAATGCAGTCGACCGGACAAGTTTCTATAGCCTCCTGGATTTTGTTTTCAGGATCAGCCCACTGCGCCACGACTCTGGCTCTCCCGTAAACCGATTCGATGGCGAACGTTTTCTCGGCGAATAGCGCGCACTTCAAGCAACCGACACACTTGAGCTCATCGACAAACACTGCCCGCTCTTCGTTTTCTGGTCCAAACCAAACCGAGTAGAGAGGCTTTCCGGTGTAGCCCCGAAGCTCTGCTGTTTTTTCTTGGGCCTGCACCAATTTTCTTGCAGTATTTAGCTTTGAAAACTCAATTCAAGTACTGTATTATATTGTATTGTATTGTGACATAATATATATGAAAGCATATAGCACATCACACATTAATCAATCTTGAGAGAATTTGAAGTTTAGATTCTTGAATTGCTCTTCTTGATTTTTTTTTAAATAGATAATTGTTTAGTACGAGGTATCCAATTTTAGCAGATCGTGTTAATTTTGTTGGGTCGATTTAACCACAAAATATGTCAATACGACACATAAATGTTACTTCTCTTACTAATGAATATAAGTGTTTGAAAATAGGTTCGTTAGTTAGGTCTAATTTAATAAATAAAAAATCTATCAATACCAGTTATAGAGAAAAATATATTATACAATAGGGAAATTTGTTTTATTCTATTTTAAAAAAATAGACAATTTAAAAGTTTGTATTTATGTGTATTAAAAAAATACACATAAATTATGAATGTTTATGTTTGTATTTTGTATTATTGCAAATCAACAGACAATAGTCACATGAATTATAATTTCTTTTAGCTAACTCTAAATTAAATTAATGAGTTATAAATTTATAATCAACCTTGTCATAAGCCAAACGAGCAGAAGGATCGGAGAGAAGCGCGTAGACGTCGTTGAGGATGATGGCCATGTCGTGCCCCGCCGCCCCGGCGATGTCGGGATGGCACCGCTTCTGCAGCGCCCGGTACGCGTTCTTGATCTCGCGATGCTCCGAGGCACTGTCCACTCCCAGAAGATCGTACAGATCCAAGCTCGCGAGGCCATCGACGGGAGACGAGGAAGCACGAACCCTAGCCGATCTTCTGCATGGGACTCTGCATGGGAGATTAGTGAGCGAGGGCTTGGTGATCGTCGTGGTTGGATAAGTGTGCAGAGATAGTAAGAGTGAAGTGGGCATGTTTCTGTGTCCTCTCCGAGGATGAAGGAGAAGGATCAGATTCAGAGGTGGAGAGAGAGATGATGATCATCAAGAAAATGATAAGATATTTAAGGTGGGAGATTACAAGTTTGGTGACGTGTGTGTATGCTTGAAACTTGAAAGTGACGAGAGATATTTGTGGACAAAGCCTGATATTTTTATACATGCGATTTTGAGGATAAAGCGGCATAAATACTAAAAGTGTAAAAATCTACATTAAATATTCATTCTCTGTTTTAGCTGGACAAAATATCAATATTTTTCTGTCACGTCATAAAAAGGTACCAGACAGTCGGAAAAAAATGTATTTGTCTATTACGTGAGAGAAACATATTAGTATTTTGTCCGGCTGAAATAAAAAATAAGTGTTTTATGTTAGTTTTTTTTAATACTTTTAGTATTTGTGCCGCGAATACCCCTAATTTTTATCACACTTTTTGGGGTTCGAGTGGATTTGTAGAGGATGTACACGGCCCAATTCGATGTAGTAATGGATTTTCGTGAGATATTAAATGTCGATCCGGTTTTACAAGTAAAAATACAATATCAGTGAGTAAAAAAAAAACTCAGAAATCAAAATACAATATCATAGATTATATGAAAAGTTGTGATTTTTTTATTTATTTATTAAAATGGAGTTCAAACATAGGCGGAACTACCTACAAGAGTATTGGGATTAGAACCCCCAAAAAAAATTGTTGATCTTTTTTGGTATCAATTTTTAATTTTTTTAAAATTTTTGACAGTCATGCCTCTCTCTAGTCTCCACAAAGACAGCAAGGTCAAAAGAACATCTACAACAATATTGGGTCTGTCTGTTTCAAATAATAGTTATAATTAAGTAGGCAATTAATGTTAATATTAGGCACATAAAATCTTAATATCGGCAATAGTTTTCCAATTAAGTTGTTAAGCTCAAATAACCGTCATGTTCCAGGCGGCGGCCCAAACTTCGGCTTATTATCCTAGGTCGGAAATCGCAAATCGGAATAAGAAGATAGAATCCTCTCTTTTTTATGTCTCCCATTGTGAGGCTTGCACGATATACTATTAACACTCGAACCTCGTCGTGTCTCAACGATTCAAATTAGTGTCTTTATCCTCGCCTATAAGTTAACTTATATCTAATCTCTCATATCTAAATTTATCAAAAAAATTAGAATTTATTTGTTTCTTAAATTTGGATTACAAATCCTCATGTCTTCCAGAAACTAAATGGATTTATTTTATTTTATTTCCAGTTCTATTTTATTGTGTATTCACATGATATCTTGAAGATATGATTGGTATCTGTTTTTTTATTATTATTTAACAAAAATATATAATAATGTGCCAAATTGATAATACAACACAAATATAGATAAGCCGTAAGTATTGGAATTATATTTTAAGTAATTAACAACCTCACTGTTTATTAAAATAAAATTAAGAGTAATAGAATTTCCATAAAAAAATGAAATAAAAAAAGATAAAGAAAAATCGTAGCTATTTTGAATTATCTTTTATAACTATAGAATCCGAATTCAATTAGGAATATATATTCTCATCTATAAATTAAACACCCTTCAATATCTTTTTCTTTACTATCATCGTTCAATTCCATATCGCTCTCTCTCTCTCTCTCTCTTACTTCACAGTCTCTCCCATGGCTTCTTCGAGTGTTCCCACCACAGACAAAGGCCTGATCGTTAGCTTCGGGGAGATGCTCATCGACTTCGTGCCGACCGTCTCGGGCGTGTCACTGGCGGAGGCGCAGGGCTTCGTCAAGACCCCCAGCGGCTCGACCGCCAACGTCGCCATCGCCGTCTCTAGGCTGGGCGGCAACGCAGCCTTCATGGGCAAGCTCGGTGACGACGATTTCGGCCACATGCTGGCTGCCATCCTCGTGGAAAACGGCGTCTCCGTCGAGGGTGTCACCTTCGACGAGGGCGCGCAAACCGCCATGGCCTTCGCGACCGTCCGCGCTGACGGAGAGCGCGAGTTTGTGTCCTACCGTAACCCCAGCGCCGACATGCTCTTACGCTCCGACGAGCTCAACCTCGACCTCGTCAAATCGGTACATCTTTTTAAGTATATCAATACTCTTAAGAAGGTCAACAAGTTTAATTTTCATACTGAAAATTAATTAAAGATATTAAGATATATGGAATTTTTGCGGCATATGTATCAAAACTTTGACCAATTGATGCAACATGTGTTAAAACTTCAAACTGAAAATATAACGATAAAATTATGTCAACAAAATTGAGGCGGTTTATTTTTTCGTCCATTTTACATTTTATTTTTCTGACGCTGGTCAAATATCATATGACATAAAGTTGACTGAAATATGTGTTTCTTTCACCCTATTATGTGATATTTGACCAAGTTGACACAAATATGTGTCCCCTCGGTTCAATTTTGTCAAAAGTTAAGTACTTATTATGTCAATAGCCCTAAAGATACTGACAATAATTAGCTTATTATAAACAAACTAATTTTATAACAACGTAACTTCTTTTCAGGCGAAAGTGTTCCACTACGGGTCAACAAGCCTAGCCGTAGAGCCGTGCCGGTCAGCACACATGAGGGCGATGGAGGCGGCGAAGGAGGCCGGAGCACTACTCTCGTTCGACCCGAAACTGAAGCTGTCGATGTGGCCGTCGCCGGAGGAGGCCCGCAAACAGATCTTAAGCGCCTGGGACAAGGCCGACCTCATCAAGGTCAACGAGAGCGAGCTCGAGTTCCTCACTGACTCCGACAACATCGACGCAGCCGCAATGTTGCTGTGGCACGACAACCTCAAGCTCCTCGTCGTCACCCTCGGCCAGCACGGCTGCCGCTACTACACCAAGGTACGTACGGCTCCTTCGTATAGATGTCGTTTCATTCATAATCATAGTTTTTGTAGTGTCGTTTGCGATTTTATTTAAATAATAACTTGTTTGTGTTTTTTGTTAAACGGAAAATAGAGTTTTCAAGGGTCCGTTGCTTCCATCCCTGTGAAAGCTGTGGACACTACTGGTGCCGGTGATTCCTTCGTTGGTGCTCTTCTTACCAAAATTGCTGATGACCAATCTACCCTTGAGGTAATTCTTATATTTATTTATATATATGTATAATATGAATATATAGTATACATGTGATTAAAAGTACCAAGTTTTTTCTTTTGCGATGGACGAAAAACTCAATAGAGGTAAAAAGTGCCGTTTATTCAGTTAAAATCTAGCCATGTGTCAACCCTTTTTTTTTTCCTACTATATTTTTATACCACATGTACCTAATAGAAGAAATAGTCTAGTTGTACACTTTTTTTCTCTTCATTTGGTTGGGGACTTCGTCCATTAAAAAAAAAAAAAAACTTTGGTACTTGTCTCCCTTTGATTACAACTTGGATACTTTTACCTCAATGAATAAAACTTTAATGAATTTATATAATTATAGGATGAGAGAAGGTTGAAAGAAGTGTTGAGGTTCGCAAATGGTTGTGGGGCGATGACGACGACGAAGAAAGGGGCGATTCCAGCTCTCCCAACTGCAAAGAAAATGCAATTTCATGAATTTTGGAGCAGATTTACGTGGGATTCTCTCTTTCTAGTTTCGGCTGTGCAATTTGGTGTCTGCTTTTTACTCTTTCGATAGTAAGTATTATATACCAATTATATTTATTTATTGTTCGTTCCTAATGTTCATATAATTCAATTTGGAATGTGAGAGGACGAAGCTTACTCTCTTCTCAAGTTTCGTGTGGGATTTTTATCGAGCTCATTTATTTTGTTATAGTTTGTTTATTTATTGATTTATGAACACATTATTGATGATAATATAAATGTAGCAGAAAAAAACAAAAAGATTGAGTGTTTTTCACTTTACATTTAAAAAAATTGGGTCTTTTTGTCGCAAATATCTCTTTTAACTTTTAAAGTTATATATTTACTTATCACGAGGAATATCATAACAGACTTTGCAAATTTTTTTACTTTATTTTTTTACACTAATTTTTACAGTAGTTTTTTTTTCTTCTCTTTTCAATACTATATAGACTATAGAGTATAGACTACTACGGTATTATTGAAAATATTGCCAAAATTATGTCTTAATTTATAAGATTACTATGAATCAAACTTTTATTTTATGTGAAAATATTATCATAAAATTTAGGGTTAATTGCGGCAAAAATACCCAACATTTGGTCAAATTCTCTGATGTGTATACAACCTCCGTAAATGGTGGCAAAAGTACCCAAACTTAGCATTTATGAGTTGACCAAGAATATCTATCTATGTGGCGATCAGTCTTTGCCACGTGGCATGCCACATGGCACTTGGCTGCCACGTGGCATGCCACATAAATATTATTTTATTTAAAAAAATAAAATAAAAATAAACGAAATTATTTTTATTTTTTAAACAAAATTATTTTTAATTTTTAATTTTAATAATTTTTTTATAATAACAAATAAAGAATATTTAAATTTAAATATTCATTATTGGTTATAATTTTATTTTTAAAAAAGTGGGTAGAACGAATTAATTTTCATCGCTCACGGTTCACTTGAACTCCGTTTCCGGTCCGGTTCACGCGTCGAATAAAATTGTTAAATATGTTTAATAATAATAACTAATGAACACATACATAATGTTTAAAAAGTCAAGACATAATTATATACACACCACTTATTCAAAAAAAAATAAGAGTCATATTTATATTTAATGAAAAATTATTTTTATTTGTTTGCATGATATTTTTTGTGTTTGCATTATAGAATAATAATAATTGTTTAATATTGTTGACGTGGTTTCCCACCTCAATCAGTCAAGTGTGACTTGTGAGCGTATGATACTTTTGGATGAAATAACTTGGTGGAATTCGATCTCTCACGTTGTAAGCTCACGGTTCACTCACGATATATATATAAGTATATAAGCGATATAAATGAGACGAGGTATTTTTTATAGAGGTTCGTCCCAAAGCGGTAGTTGACTACTTTCTCTGTTAGTTTATTGCGACAATGAACATAGACGGATAGCTACAGGCAGCTAGATCGCGTCTGAGAATAGAAAGAAATGGAGAGAGAGAGAAAGAACACAATAAGATCTCAAATAGACAAGAATGCCGGGTAGAAACTCTTCAATGTATTCTCTCGAGGTTGTAAGTATGCGTGTGTTGATCTGAGCTTGAGCTTGGCATTTTATAGACTTCAATTCTTCCCGTTGAACTTCCAGGAATCGAGGGGTCTTCACTCCGTGCTGACCGGGTTGAATGGACGATCTGGCTACACGTGTCCCATGACTTCGTTCTCGTCGTCGTGTTTGAATTATGCCCGTTGGAGACTTGACTCTGTGCTCCTGGTCTTCCGTCGGAGTTTGAAACATGATGCCGGGTAGAGAATATGACGACTCTACCCTCGTCTTTCTGGGCTGCTACCGAGTGGATTTGGGCTTTAAAACTCATTGGGCCGAGTAGCCCATGTCCATTGGTTCTTGGTCTGATTGAGAATCTCTTTGGGCTTCTTCAAATGGGCTTTTACGAATACCAGTTTATTTCTTTAAAGCCTTTTATCATAGTTTGTAAATTTAATTAATTCACAACCTTAGCACTTTATGTCACATTAAATAATGACGAATTTGTACATCAACAAATATGTTTTTTTATATGTATTATTCTTTTTTTAAAAAAAATTATCGTTAAATAATCATATGGTTATTATTGGTTATTATTATTAAACATATTAAGCGATTTCGTTTCACCCGTAAACCGGATCGGAGGCGGAGCTTTAGTGAACCGTGAACGGAGATTTTTTTTCTTTATTTATTTCGTTTGATGCACTTTTCTAAAATGAATAATTATATTTAAATATTCATTATTGGTTTTTATGGAAAAATAATTTTATTTTATTTTAAAATAATTAAAAAATATTTATTTTTTAAAAAAATATTTTTATAAAATAATAATTACGTGGCATGCCACGTGGCGGCCAAGTGCCATGTGGCGTGCCACGTGGCAAAGGCTGATTGCCACATAGATAGATATTCTCGGTCAACTCCCAAATGCTAAGTTGGGGTACTTTTGCCGCCATTTACGCAGGTTGTATACACAACAGAGAATTTGACCAAAAGTTGGGTATTTTTGCCGCAATTAACCTTAAAATTTATATAGTAAATAAATGGTTACTTTTTTTTTTTTTTTTTAAGCCAAGCTTAGAATAAAGGTTATTAAATGCATGATAAAAGGTCGGCCTTGTTTACTAAGCATATAAAGATTATTTAATGCACGGTATGACACAAGCTGCAACGGGGGCCTTATCCGATTATGATCGGAGGGCCGAATTGGATTTCTGATCCGTAAATCATGCTGGAAAAAACTTATATCTAACAAGCTTGTCAAAAATGTTAGACGGAACTTTTATGCTCATGACTTAATACTTCTAGCGAGTTTTAAATAAATATAAACGAATAATAGCCGAATGTTAGACATTTTGGAATTGATTGATAATCAATACAAACGCGGATCCATATCTCTCGCTCGTATTTTTTCCGACACACTGTTTATCAAGTATGTTCTTCACCTTTCTTTTTTCTTTCGAATTACATTGGTATAGAAATTCCGTATCCTCGTCTCACGACCACAACAGCTGGCTCAGGTTCGGTAGGGACGACGCGTTCGACAAAATCTAAGGAACTTTCTAGTAGCTCTAACTGCTAAAATTTGGTTTTCAAAGTACTCTCCAAAAGAGTAACTGTTTGTATAAGATCTTATGGTATATACTATATATAAATATTTGATATGTTTCTCTTAACACCGAGTCATTATAATAAGTAAATTATAAACATGCTAATCAAGTTTATTTGTTTATAAGTTAATGTATAATTATTAGTGGTACCGGTACGTACATTATTATGAGTCATCATAATACTATTTATATATTTTACAAGTAAAATAATCATTCTTATAGTATTTATTGTTTTTCTAATAAATCATACACACACACATATATATATATACACACATATATATATATATCTTAAGAAATTAAGATGAATAAAATAAATTTATGCTTGCCGATATGTACGCACATATTACATGTATCTGTAACAAATTCAATTTGTTAGAACTGTTCCAAAAGATAATATATTAGTAATTCTTTTTTCTAATAAAACCTTTTTTCGCGCATTTATTGAGACAATTTAACAAATCCTGATCAACACATAGTACGTATATTATTTGACTAAAAACCAAAAACTATCCGAATTTAATTAACTACCGAAAAAATAGGACTTCACTTATTATTTATTATCTTTTATAATATATTGATTTAAGAAAACCATAGATTATGAATTATCTTTTAATGATTATAGAATTGGAATCTAATTAGGAAACTATTCTCATCTATAAATATATATTCTTCTCTCGCTTTTCCATCGTCCTTCAATTCATCTCAAAACCCTCTCTCATTCTCTTCTTACTTCAATATTCACAGTAATCTCTTCAATGGCTTCTTCGATTCTTCCTTCCACGGGCAAGGGCCTGATCATAAGCTTCGGCGAGATGCTGATCGACTTCGTTCCTACTGCGTCCGGCGTCTCGATAGCCAAGGCCTCGGGCTTCCTCAAAACCCCCGCGGGCGCGCCCGCCCACGTTGCCATCGCTGTCTCCAGGCTGGGCGGTAACGCTGCCTTCGTGGGCAAGCTCGGCGACGACGAGTTTGGCCGCATGCTTGTCGGCATCCTCAAGGAAGACGGCGTCTTCACCGACGGCGTGGCCTTTGACGAGGGCGCCCGCACCGGTCTCGACTTCGGAACCCTACCCGCCGATGGAGAGCGCGAGTTCATGCTCAACCGCAACCCCAGCGCCGACATGCTCCTCCGACCCGACGAGCTCAACCTCGACGTCATCAAATCGGTACACTTCCTTTCTTTTGAGGATAATATAAACCACGCACAAACAGTTTGACTGACATGACTATGACTTTGTTTCCAGGCCAAAGTGTTTCACTACGGGTCGAAAAGCCTGATTGCCGAGCCATGCCGGTCTGCACACATTATGGCGATGGAGGTGGCGAAGGAGGCCGGAGCGCTACTCTCTTTCGACCCGAAACTGAGGGTGTCGATGTGGCCGTCGCCGGAGGAGGCCCGGAAACAGATCTTAAACGCCTGGGAGAAGGCCGACCTCATCAAGGTCAACGAAAGCGAGCTCAAGTTCCTCACGGACTCCGACAACATCGACGCCGCCGCAATGTCGTTGTGGCACGACAACCTCAAGCTCCTCGTCGTCACCCTCGGCAAGCGCGGCTGCCGCTACTACACCAAGGTATGGGGATCCTTCGTTGATGTTGTTTCATTCATAGTTTCTGACTTGTCATCTATGATTTGTAAGGGATAATCACGGCAAAAGTATTTAAAACTCATAAACATCAAGCAATATATTTTTTTAGTAAATAATGCTATTAAACCATACTTAAAATATATAGTTATTTGCTAATCCAACTATCTATATCTTCTCTCATTTGAAATCGATCGAAAAGAAGGATGGAAAAATATATCGTTTCATATCTATTTCCTCAGGATACGAATATGTTGCTACATTGAAAAAAAAAAAATTGAGTACTTTTTACGCAATAATCCTCTTTTACAAAAAACAACAGAGTTTTCAAGGGTCAGTGGATGCCATCCCTGTGAAGCTTGTGGACACTACCGGTGCCGGTGATTCCTTCGTCGCTGGTCTTCTCACCAAAATTGTTGATGACCATTCTATCCTTGAGGTACTTTTTATATTCATATATATGATTATAAATTATAATTAATTAATGTGTATATATATCTAACTAAATTGGTGTGTATATATATATATAATTACAGGATGAGAAGAGCTTGAGAGAAGTTATGAAGTTCTCAAATGCTTGCGCGGCCATCACCGCCACGAAGAAAGGAACGATCCCGGCCCTGCCGACGGAGAAGAAAGTGATGTCTTTCGGATTTTGGAGCGACCACAAGAAAGATCATGATTTTAATTGGAACTATTTCTTTTTGGTTACGCTTGTACAATATGGTCTTGTATATTTTCTCCGTCCCCAGTAATATACATACAGATATATGATTTTATCATTCATAATTTTTTTTAATGTAATTCAAATGTTATGATTCTTTAAGTAGTTGTTTGGAATGTGTTTAAACTTTGGATTTAATAATAGAGAGGACGAAGCTTACTCTAAAGTCTAATCTAAATTTCATGTGGGATTATATTAATGCTCCGGTTCAAATGTGTTTATTAGTCTATCATTATCAATATAATGGGATAACGCGGCATAAGTCCATAATTTTAGATTAATTGGGGCGGCATTAGTCAAACCCCAATTAATAGTGGGATATGTACGTCACGTTAGCTAAAGTCGGTTGACTCTTTTTTTTTTTCCATCCAATTTTGACCAACATCTGTTAGTCAAACTATTCACGTTGCCATACCTAACTTGACCTGAAAGTCACGCATGATACTCGAAATGATATATGGGTTCGATTCCTTCCCAAGTAGGTGACTGCCACCTGGACAATTTGACTAACGGAAATTGATCAAAATTGGACGGAAAAAGAAAAATCAACCCAGTTTAGCTAATGTTACGTACACATACCTCTATTAAATAGGGTTGGACGTATGCTATCTTAGTTTTCCTAAGGTTATCGACATATACCGCGATTATCCCTTATATTATATATCTAAGAGTTAGTAGCGGCAAAAATTACTAGTATTTTTTCGGCACAAGTTTTTTATTTATTTTTTTCCGCTGGAAGTGACCTAATGTTATCATTTTTTCCTTCTCGATTAAATTTTATTCTTATTATTTGCATTGTTTACGTATTTTGGTTATAACTTTCTCATCTGTTGTCTAGTTAATACGATTCAACTTTCATTTTGGTAGATCTACATTTTATTAACTTGTATTTCATAAACTAATTCCTTTTTACGATAATAAATAAAAACATGAATTTTTTAATGGGTACTAGTTTAATATATATTTTTTTATTTCATGAACATTTTAATCTATTAAAAATAATTTACTTGTCAAACACTGAAATTAAAAAGATAATAGATCTAGAGCTACCTCTTAGCTTCAAAGAGTTGATTTATATAATGCGATTACATATTGAGTGAGTTGTAATCGCCATAGGAACATTAATATATATATATATATATATATATATATATATATATATTATGTGTTTAATTTTTTTTTAATTTAGCCATGATTTACTTATATGTTGTCCAAATTATGTTATTTCAATACTTATAATAAAACTTTGTAGTCTTAAATTTTGACAAATACATTTTTTTTACTTCAATAAAAGATAGAGGTCCATAATCTTATAATGCTAGTCTAAGTTCAAAAAGACTTACATTTCGAGAACCCCAAAATAAGAAATAGAGTTTATGACAATATAAAAAAATAAATATATAAGAATTTACAAATAAAAGAAAGAAAACGTAGAAAACTAACGAAATCGAGAATTCTCTCTCATGCAAATGTGATCGCTAACAAAGGAAGTCCATCAATGATTGTGAGTTTAAGCTTGACTTGGATCAACAATCCCGAGCAGAAATGGTCCGAGCAGAAATGGGCCCAGACTGGAACTATTCCTAGAAGGCACCAAACTTAGACAAACAAAAAACAAGTGAATCATGATCAGCATACGCAAAATGTCAATACTATATAGAGAAATATGGAAAGACATTGGATTGGAATAAAAATCCAAAACTATATAAAGCATATCAAATCCTATTTTCATTTATCTTTTTAATTTTTAACAAGCTATGCATCAAAATGGAAAACACAAATGCGATAGGCCAGAAGATATCTATTGATTTAAAATGAGAAGCCCTAGCTAATTAGGTACCATAAATAAATACGTTTATAATAACCATACATTTTTGGCGTAAAAAAATATATTTTAAAAAAATATCCTAAGGATAATTGAAAAAAATAAAAATGGCATATTATGAATTATCCTTTATATCTAATTACAAGACTACCCCTCTTTTCTACACCTATAAATAACCTCTGATCAAAATCCTTTTAACAATTTCATTCATCATTCTCTCTCTAGAATTTCTAAACCCCTCTCTCTCTCTACTCTCCGATCATGGCTTGTTCGAGTGTTCCGTCCACAGGCAAGGGCCTGATCGTGAGCTTCGGCGAGATGCTCATCGACTTCGTGCCCACGGAGTCGGGCGTGTCTCTGGCGGAGGCGCCGGCCTTCCTCAAGGCCCCCGGCGGCGCGCCCGCCAACGTCGCCATCGCCGTCTCGAGGCTGGGCGGCAACGCCGCCTTCGTGGGCAAGCTGGGCGACGACGAGTTCGGGCGCATGCTCGCGGGGATCCTCGAGGAGCACGGCGTCTCGGCCGAGGGCGTGGTCTTCGACGAGGGCGCGCGCACCGCCCTGGCGTTCGTGACACTCCGCGCCGACGGAGAGCGCGAGTTCATGTTCTACCGCAACCCCAGCGCCGACATGCTCCTCCGACCCCACGAGCTTGACCTTCACCTCATCAAATCCGTACACCTCTCTCTCTCTCTATATATATATATATATAGAGATAGATCTGACAATGTGTTATAGTAAATTAAATACGAGGTTTCAGATCTCGTTGATTCTTATCTGTGTTCGTGTTTTTTTTTTCTTTCCTGATCCTGAACAGTGTCTATGAACTCTGAATCTTTTGTCGTTTTTCGTCATCTGACGTCACTTTTTATTTCTTGGTCTCAAGATTTCGGCTTTCGACGTTCTTTCAGTCCACGCGCTCTCGCGACTACACTCGCGCGAGTGGGCGGGATATGTTTGGGTGAATGAGATATTTTTGCTGATTATTTTTTATTAATCAATTTTGAGGAATTTCATTGTCAAATTATTTCTTTTACTTATTTTAGTTTAAGTAGTTTAATAATTAAAACCATTTAGAGTTTTTTAGATAAACACTCCGTAGCACTCTCTACGCGCTCTTGCGCGCGTGAATATTGTTGCATTTGGACTTTTAGACCCTTTCGCTTTCTCATCTAGAATTATGTGCGATATTTTGAGGATTTTTGCTTCTTTTTTTTCTTCTTCCAATTTTTTATACATCTTTGTAATGTTTAGTATTCTTTAAAATGTTCAACACGAAAATATTTTAATATTCTCTAGAAGTTAAGATATTGTGAAAGTGGATATTCTCATCTACTTTATCTTCCACATATATTGATTTAAAACTTATTAATACTGAAAAGTTAATTAAAAACATCATAAAAAAAAACATAATAAATACCGATATTTTGAGTCATTTATATATATATTTTTATCGAGAACCCAACCACCACCCACTTTTACTGAATTTAATATGTTGAATAAGAACATTACAATTACTCTCATCCAAACATGCACTTTTAATCCTTAATCCACAAACATAAATAGTGTTTATGACTACGTTGACTTTGACTTTAACCCAATCAATTAAACTTATCCTATTACCTTGTAAATTTTCAGGCAAAAGTGTTCCACTATGGGTCAATAAGCCTGATCGTGGAGCCGTGCCGGTCGGCGCACATGAAGGCGATGGAGACGGCCAAGGACGCTGGAGCGCTGCTCTCCTACGACCCGAACCTGAGGCTGCCGCTGTGGCCATCGCCGGAGGAGGCCCGTAAACAGATCCTCAGCATCTGGGACAAGGCCGACCTCATCAAAGTCAGCGACAACGAGCTCGAGTTCCTCACCGGCAGCGACAAGATTGACGACGCCACCGCAATGTCGCTCTGGCACGACAACCTCAAGCTCCTCCTCGTCACCCTCGGCGAGCACGGCTGCCGCTACTACACTAAGGTACGGCTCCTCCTTCAAGCTCGTTTTCATTCATATTCTTTAATTTATCACTGATTATTAATAGTTTTTATTTATTTATTTATTAATTTACGGAACCAGAACTTTCACGGGTCAGTGGAAGCTTTCCACGTCAAGGCCGTGGACACTACCGGCGCCGGAGATTCCTTTGTCGGTGCTCTTCTCAGCAAGATTGTTGACGACCAATCTATCCTTGAGGTACTTTTTCTACACGTTCTCATATTTTTCGATTATAATCTAAAGGAATATTAACTGCGGTAAAATATATTACATATAAATGACTTATATTCTCAATTTTTTTGTGCATAAATTTTTAATAATGTAAAAAAGTTTAGCATAAACAATTAAATTTTTCTGTTAATTTCCTAGCGTGAAATTTCACATGAAGACATATGATCTGATCGTATTTTTGCCTCGCCTCTTTAAACACCTACACGAACTAAGGACTAAATAGGTCAGTCTTCTCGCTACATGGTCAAAGCAAGCAAAAATATGATCAATAAGAGGGTAAACATAATCAAATTGTACATAAGAACATATAATTTTAGTGTACAAAATAAAGAATATATATTAGTTTTGCGACGAATATCCCCTATCTATATTTAAAACTTTAATGTTAAACTAGATTTGTGTACTACATTACAGGATGAAACAAGATTGAGAGCAATTCTGAAGTTCTCAAATGCATGCGGGGCAATCACCACCACGAAGAAAGGCGCGATCCCGGCTCTCCCGACCGAAGCCGAAGTGATATTGCTTGCCAACACTGCTTGATTTCGGAGCCACCATCACAAGATTTCTATTTGATCAAATTTTCTGTCTTCATACTTTGGCTTCACTTTTTGATACATTTGTCTTATACATACAAATTTTATTATTCATAATATAAGTTAATATGATTCAATGCTTACGACAAGTCATTTGGAACTTTGGATATGATAATAGAGAGGATACAAAAAACATAAACATACATCAGCAACAATCACAAACACTTAAACATCAGCAACATATGCCAAAAATAAAAACCCAATCAAGCACATAAACAGATTAGATTTATTTGTATATTTCGTTCTTCGAAACATGCAGATTAGATTAATCCTTATCAATTACACACTACCCTAAATGCCCTTAAGAACTTAATACATAAAATACTATCACAATTTAGCTACTAATAGTTTAGTTTTATTTTATTAACAAATCAATTATAGGTCTATCAGAATGATAACGTTTATCTCATGCGTTGCCGAAGAGCAACAATGTCGAACTCCTGTCATTTTTCCGGTTTAGATATCAAAATGCAACCACTTCCCGGTCTAATTATCTCTACTTAGGAGAACATGTATAGTAACCAAGTGAAAAGAAAAAAAAATATACAATGTAAGATAACAAAACTATGTATATGTGTTGAAGAGAAGCAAAGTTTCGGACCTTTTTGCCTCATAGTCTAGCATTTATGCTGCCGTGGCTCACTTGTTCCTTGTTTGTCACGGCATTGATCGTTGTTTTACTTTCTTCTCCGTTTTTGTTTTGGAAACAGAGATACGATAGCGATTGCAGCCACGAAACCAAAGTCGGCTTGCGCGTAACATCATCTGATTCTGCAACCATCGAATATAACTCGTTCAATATCATAACTTGGCCATCTTTCGGAAGCTCGACGATTAGCTGTGCCATAAGCTTCATCAAATCCGGAAGTACCTGAAAAAAAATATTGAATCAGTTTAGGCCAAAGCTCAAAGACAATGATTCGTTCATTTAAAAAATAAAATAAAATAAAATAACCGAAGTATTTATTAGCTGTTTCCCTGAACTTATCGTGTTATCTCAGTTTTCCCGCATTTTTTTTTTGGGCATGAGTTCCTCAAACCGTAATGATTGACAGCTTTCGTCGAGTGGATTGCGAAAATGATAAATAAAAATTTACGGATAAACTGAGGTAACACGACAAACTCTTGGACATAACTTATAATATTATGGATAATGTGATGTGATCATTAGACTTCCTCAGGAGACAGCTAAAGCCATGAACAAGACGTAACCAAAGAAACGTAAGCTTACTTGAATATCGACCAAGGACATGAGCCGTAAAAGCAGATCAAGAATTTTCTTGCAATGCTCGGACTCTCCTTGCCAATTCTTCCACGTGTCAGCCTGCTGCAGAGGGACTTCTCTACAGAGGGTATGAGCTTTTTCAACAAGAGAATGTATACAGTAGAGCGTCGCTGGACTTCCGGCAGGAAGTTGTCGGACCAATGCGGTTATTCCTGAAGCCATACCCTCGAAAGGGGTAATGTCGGGATATCCCTGCATTGAAATAAAATGAAAAGCCGAAGACATAATGTGAAGAGAGAAAAGGCATGGCACTCAAGTTTGTGATAGGAACCGGTAACAAAACGTAAGTTAAAACACAAGCAAGAAACGTACGTCAATCGGTAATTGCCAAGACAATGATTACCGGAAACTTTACTGCCATCAATTAAAAAAAAAAAAAAAAAAACAGAGATGTCTCGGGTCGATGGATTAAAGTCTAAAAAAAAAATGAAAACGAAACAAACAGGAAAGATTAGTTTTCCTAACTTTCTCTTATTGTTACTAACCAAAAATAACCCTTAAACTGTACAACATTAAATAACTAAAAATTTACTACTAATTTAAGAGTCAGTTTGACAGTTACTCGGCAACTCGGATACCTTTCTTGTAGATATAGTTTTTTTTTGTATATATATATATAAAGAACAAAATAGAATAGAAAATGAAAAGAAATTTACAAGAACTCCAAGACATAAGTAGATCATTCAGATAGAATAATAAAATATAAAAAGAAACATAATTTAAACATAGATAAGACATGGTTCGAGACGATTACCGACAAAGATCTCTGTGTGTAGTAGAAAACAAGCTGCTCCTTCAAGGATGCTCTTTCCTCCTGATCAGAATCGCTTTCTGAAGATATAAACGCCGCAAAAATA
Source organism: Parietaria judaica (assembly GCA_954871525.1). Classification (NCBI taxonomy): domain Eukaryota; kingdom Viridiplantae; phylum Streptophyta; class Magnoliopsida; order Rosales; family Urticaceae; genus Parietaria; species Parietaria judaica. The sequence goes on from OX940872.1 coordinate 28,041,379, forward strand.
GAATGCGAGGCCCGAGCTACCTTTCCGTTCGGGTGTCCTAAGTATCTGGTGGTTCTTTCGTAAAGGAAATAAGTAATTTATGCAAACTCGTCAAAAATAGTAATTGATATTATCGTTAAAAGGGATACAAAAACATCTTCGGAGCAACCAACTTCCCGAATAACGAGCTTGGCAAAACTTCAATGCAAGTGGCAATCACTCGTAAGTAGAACAGAACTCGTGCAGTCTGAACCTCATCTCTGTACCAAACATATTCCGTTTTGCGCCCGAAAGCAAGGTCTGTAAGATTATCTAAATGTATTAAGGGAAACATATTTATCAATTAGACGATTAAAAGAAACACAACTATTTTGGAAAAATAACGTACCAGGTCCGTTGGTAAAATCAGCGTAATTTGGTATGGATTCTACAAATGAGACACACGAAGAACCGTTCTCTTGAATGCCAAGCACAACCGCTCTGATCGTGTCCATATACTCAGGCAACCGTACACGCCGGAAATACTCCAAGCAAGAAAATGCGACCAATATTTTTACTGGTATCTCGGTTTCTGTTTCATGGTTTAATTTCGCATTAAGCTTGTGTTTCGTGACTGAGAGTGCAAAAAATACCACCGTGAGGAAGGCAGACTCCACGATTTTCTCCATGCTCATAAGCAACTCGTCGTGTTCACCACGAAGTAACAAAGCCAATTTCCGATGCTCCAAGTAGATAAACTGACAATAATTCCACATAAGATTCTCGACAATACTTTGGCTCTGTTCGTCTGCTGAACTATACTGGTTACAAAGAACACGAGCTACAGCTCCCGCTTCTTTGAAAAGAACGCCTTCAAGATGTTCTTTGACCTCTTTATCTAACTGCCCGACTGAATTCCCATACAGAGATTCAACCGCTTTGGCATAAAGCCATTTCAAGGGAAAGATTTCCGTCAATAACGCAGAAGCAAGCAGCGAAAAGAGAGATGAAAGAGGAGAAACCGGTCCACTCCGTGCCAATGCTATTGAAAAACATTGAAGGAAAAAACGGACGGAGAGATCGTTTCGTGAATTGGAAAGATCGCTCATTTGGGAAATCACGTTTCTTCCCACGGACTCTATCCGTTCCTCAGCAGATCTTCTCAGCCTTGAGAGGATATCCAAGCGTGGACCGCTCGTTGCCGATTTGTTCAAAGACCTTAGAACTCCCGCTGAAGCCATGACAACTGCAAACGGAGCATAGTTTTCCTTCTGCGTTTCCAACGCTTCGTGGCTAAAAATGCTAATGTTCTCCACGGAACGGGAATTGATCAAACAAGAACTCACCCATTCAACCAAATGCAGAACCATGATCCCGTGAGAGAGATCGCCTCCAGGCCCGCCTATCTTTCCCCAGACTCCCAATAAGGAGTCTAACATTCTCGCGTAATGAAAACTCTCGGAAGAAGACAGGGCATACCCGATTCCCGCAAGCACGTCCGGAACGATCTCTCCACAAGAACCCATAAGCAGACACTTCTGTTCCAAAAGCCCACACATAATTTCCAAACACGCCCTCTTGGTGCTTTCCGCCACTGCGGGCACAAAAGCAACGGCACCCAAAAGAAGCACGGCCTCGGAGAACAACCGCGGGCTGTCGTCCCGATCAAGTCGAGGAGCAACATGGCGAGAAACGGCCTCTACAACCGAATCCACGAGCGGCAAAGTCGGCCTGGCAGATTTCCTAACCCAAACGTAGAGAAGCCGGAGCAAGAGCGGGTACGCCTCGTCCGGAAGAGCGATGCCGGGGCTGGAAAGAACGGAAAGCGCAAGCTTGGCTTGCGGGTCGGCGACGTGGAGGGAGAGGCGAGAGGCGACGAGAGAGCTCAAGGCTTGGAGATGGTGGGGATGGAAAGAGTGGGTCTTGAGGGAGTCTCGGAGGTCAACCCAGTGCTGAATGATTGCCCTAGCCGAGGAGGAGCTAGTGCCGCCATAGCCAGTGGCAGTGACGGCCTTCAACCAATCCTCGAGGAAAACCGCGTTGCCTTGTTTGGCCATCTCAAATTCAGCTCATGAATCCGCAACCCAATTCAGCTCTGAAAAGAGAGCAGATCGAATCAGAAGTAATCGAAAACCAAGAGTGAAGCAAATCAACAAACATATGGAGTGCTCCGATGAGAGACTCACGGAGAGAGGAAGAGGATGAGGAAGAACACTCCAATCGAGGTTCGCTTAATTTTGGGATAATAGTGGCAGAAGTACTTAAATGTTTTGAGTGACATAATCTCAAATCTGCGGATTATTAACACTAAAAAAATTAAGGGTTAATTTCGGCATAAATTCTCAATTTTAGGCCAATTAAATTGGTATGGCCCCAACTCTATTTAATAGCGATATAAGTATTTAAAGTTAATTTCGTCTATTTTTTACTAACGGTTGTAACCAACTTTGACGTGGCAAGCTTCTCTTCCATGTGAGTGCCACGTCATCATCCACGTCAGTGACTCTCTGCCATATCACCCATCTGAGGTGACGTAACTATGATAAAGATGGAGGGGATTGATGACCCAAATGTGATGATGTGAGGGAGAGTAGCTGACGTAGATGATAATATCGTACCCACGTGGAAGAGAAGCTCGCCACGTCAAAGTTGGTTAACAACCGTTAGTAAAAAATAGACGAAATTTAACTTTTAGTACTCGTACTGCTATTAAATAGAATTGAAGCTATGCCGCCTTAGTTAGCTTAAAATTGAAGACTTATGCCGCAATTAACCCAAAAATTAAAAAAAAAATTGTCGGTTAAAGTCTCAGTTGCAACAACATTAGTGAAAATTATATACGGAACACATGCAGGGTTGAGATTTGAATTTGTTCACAAAAATATTGCCCAGATCTAGTTCTCCAATTAACATTGAAAAAATGAAACTGTTCTAAATATCTTTAACTCGAAAACAGCCACGCGGCCCTCGAAGAAAGGAGACAACACCAACTTCAGTGAACGGAGACGACATCGACCCTCGAGAAAGGGAGACTACGACGTGACGCACGTTGATGGTCGACCAATCTCAGCCCTACATGTGTAACGAAGACTCTGACCGACACAAAAGTTTTGATTGTGCTACACGGGATCAACAGGGCTGAGATTTTTTTTATGCGGTCCAAACAATATTAATTTATAAAAATTCTAATGTCATAACATCTTAGGCGTGTCCGCCATGAAAGCGTTCTTGAGTGCAGCTAGTTTTCTTATCACGTCCCCGATCTCCATTCTATCTTTAGGCGCGTCCGCCGAGCAGCGGAGCCCCAATTCAAGCACAGAGAGCAAACACCGCCGCATTGCAGCGTTTTGTCCGTCGAGTTCCATCACAACAAGGCTTTGATTGACAATCTCCGGCAATGCCATTCGCACGTACCGATGGATACACAACCCGCCTTCGAAGATCTCATCCGTTGGCCTCTTTCCCGTGAAAATCTCCAGCAAAAGGATTCCGTAGCTATACACGTCCCCTTCAATTGATGCCTTGCCACCGACTCCGTACTCTGATTTTGTTCATGCAAAGTTTAGCTGCAATTATATATATGTATATATATACACGACTATATGTACTAAAACATTTTAGTAGAAACGTTTAAAGCAATATTATTTATAAATTACGTGATAATGACCGTATATATTCTACTCTTTTTTTTTTCGTAGCGGCAAATACTACCACCGATATTGTCAAAATAGAGTAATATCTATTTCACGAATGGGAATATTTTTGTCCGTAGGATTTACACTCTTGACGATTTTAGGAATGTATGTCGCGACATAAAAATGAATAAATTTGGTAAGAGTACTTAAATTTTGACCAACGGATCTAAAGTGAGAAAACAACGGCAAAGGTATTCAAAGTAACAAATGTGAGACAGACATATATTTTTCGTTTCATTCTTTTATTAATGTTGGACAATTTTCTTAGCATGGTGCTATTTAAATCATATATACGATACACATTTACGTTCTCATTCAACTATCTAGAATATTCTCTCATTTAAATTCGACCGGAAAAATCACAAAAAAATTGAAAAAAAATTGGTCCGAAGTTGAGCACTTTTACCGCGATAATCCTAAAGATTTTGGATAAAAAAATTGTAATATGCCGCTACTTTCACCTATATTTCGAGTTTTATACCATAAATATTCCCCAAAAAAATAAAAAATAAAAACCGTATTGTAAAAACTAGAAACTATGAAATTCAATTCTCTGTTAACCGTTCTCTGTTTTGAGCTTTGCTTATAGCTTAAATCCGTGTATTCTACTTTGAAACATGTACTGAGCAACTTGAGAGTGAGGTTTTGCATACTCAAGAGCGTATTATTTTTAGTTTTTGAAGATATTTATGCCTAAATATGTCCCTATTGGATAGACAGGAAAGAAGGCAAAGCCAGATTGTTACCCGGTGCCGCATAGCCAATGGACCCCTTCAAACCGATGCTGCTTTGGCTCTGAGAAGCGCCGTTTGTGGCTGCGAGAATTCTTGCCAAACCGAAATCTCCGACGTGAGCAACCATGTCATTGTCAAGCATAATGTTGCTCGGTTTCAGATCGCAATGAGCAATTGCCGGCATACATTCACAGTGGAGATAGTGTACCGCTGAAGCAACGTCGATAGCGATGTTTAGTCTTTGCAAAAAGCTGAGTGTTCTTGTGTGACTTTCGTCGTTCTTCGTGGGATGCAGCCACTCCTCCAAGCTTCGATTTTCGATGTAATCGAACACTAGGGCTTTAAATTCATTGCCCTGGTAGTCGATGCTTGAGCATGAAGTTACGATCTTCACTAGATTCCGGTGCCTGATTTTCCTAAGGGCTCTGCATTCAGCCATAAAGCTCTTAGATGCTCCTTTCTGCCATAGCTTGAGCACCTTTATAGCCACTATATCATCAGTTTGATCAAGAATCCCCCGGTATACCGAGCCGAATCTGCCCGAGCCTATTAGATTGTTTGGAGAGAATCCTCCACTTGCGTCGTAGAGCATTTTATACGAGACTTTGGAAAGGCGATAAGGATCCGTGTCCTCGTCTGAAGGCTCGTTTTTCTTCGACTTCCTTGTCAAGTAAATTAAAAAAAAGGATGACAGTAAGAGTATTAATAAACAAGCCGAAGAAATGATGATTACAAGCGCAACACGTGAGATTCCCGGTTTCTTCGCTTTGACATTAGCGCACGGGGGCATCTGTAACTCCGATATACCTCCACAAAGCTTCTTATTTCCGTCCATTGATATGGCGCTAGCATTTCCAAACACTCCTTTAGTTGGCATCTCGCCTTCTAGATCGTTGATCGAAGCATTGAAATACACCAAGTATTTCAGATTTTGGAGATCTTTCGGGATGCTTCCGGATAATCGATTTTGTGATAGATCTAGGTGGGTAAGGCCTTTCAGAGAAGCTAGAGATGAAGGTATGACTCCACGGAGAGAGTTTCCTTGCAGGTTAAGGTACTCAAGACTCGCGCAATCCCCAATTGCTGAGGGGATTTCTCCTGAGAGTCTGTTTCTCGAAAAATCCAGCGCGTTAATGTTCTTTAGACGGCCCAGTTCTACTGGCAAATCTCCGATTAAGAGGTTATGCGATAAATTGAGCAACAATGATAAAGACGAGAGATCGCCGATCTCCTTCGGAATCGATCCAGTCAGTTTATTCCTGGAGATGTCCAAGTACTGCAATTTCTCGCAGTTACGGATGCTAGGTGGAATAGCTCCATTGATTTCGTTTTCGGAGAGGTAAACCTGTGTCAACAAAGTGAGATTGCCGAAATTGAAAGGGATCGGCCCGGACAGTCGATTCTGGTTAAGGTACATGCCTTGGATGTTATGCAACTTCCCGAACGAAGATGGAATCGTCCCGGTTAAGAGATTACTTGAAAGATCCAGCACGTTTAAGCGGGAGTACTTCTCGAACCCCTCGGGAATATATCCATATATTTGGTTGGAACTAAGATATAGCTCGCTTAGTTGGGTCGATAAATTCACGATTGAAGATGGGTAAACCCCGCCAAATTGGTTGTCTCCGAGATCCAATATTCGTAATTTGCTCATGTTCTTCAACGATGCCACAAATCGCAGGTCAGAACTTGAATTTCTTCCCAGATAATTACTGGACAAGCCAAGCCCCCATAGATCGACAAGCCGGTTTCCGAGATCTCTTGGAACTTCTCCAACAAAATTATTTCTGGAGAGTTGGAGAGCTTGAAGTTTTGAAGCGTTGGCCAGAGAAGTTGGGATTCGACCAGAGAACTCGTTGTTCGAAATTGCCAAGCCTATGAGATTAGGAAGTGTGAGGCCTATATCGTCGGGAAGCGAGCCAGTCAATTTGTTAACCGCAGTCGAGATCACAGCTAGCGACGACATATTATACAAAGGTGCGGGCAAATCTCCGGACAATTTATTGCCTCCCATCGCGAGAATCGAGAAATTCTTCAATCTGCCAATCTCCTCTGGTATCTTGCCCTCCAAGCTATTGTAGTGGGCATAGAAATACTCAAGAGAGGACAAGTTTCCGACAGAAGGCGGGATCGGACCGGTCAGACTGTTTGAGCTCAAGAGAAGTTGGACAAGCTTGGTCAACGAGCCGATCCGAGGAGATAGTCTCCCTGTCAAATTATTCCATCCCAAGTCCAGGATCTTGAGCTGGGTACAGTTATACAGCTGGACCGGAATTTCCCCCGTGAACGAGTTGTTCGCGAGGATGATCCGCTGCAGCCTGAAGAGCCCACCGAGTTCTGAAGGAACTCTCCCGTGAAAGTCGTTTCTGCTGAGGTCGATGAGCTTCAGGAAAGTGAGATTTCCTATATCCGGTGACATGGAACCGCGCAACTCAAGTGCTGGAAGCTCGATAGCAACGACTCTGCCAGGGTGGCGGCGGCTGCAAGTGACGCCCCGCCATCTGCAGAATGCAGCGGAGTCATTCCATGCGCTCAGGACGCCGAGCGGGTCGTCGGAAATTCCTCTTTTGAACTCGAGAAGAGCCAAATGGTCTGTTTCGTTGCCCGATGCGTTGGCGAATTTGTATTGCTTTATCGAAAGGGTTATAATTACGATGGAGGAGATAATTTTAATGAGATGAACAACGGCAAGATTGAGTTGAGAGAGCTTCATGATTTGCGTCCGATGAAAAATACCAGTGAGAGAGGTAAGGCAAGTAAGTATGTAATGAAATTTGGTCAACAGTGTGTTTACATCGGCATAATAGAGCTTCGATTAATAATATTTTTGTACGGCCTCGACTTTAAAATTCATCACTAGATTATACCTCGATAAAGTAATACGTTCGATAAAATAATAAAGTTCTCTGAACTCGACAATATTAATTATAGATGACACCGAATATTGTCCCGAGTATTTGTTAGATTAGTACGATTTTTATTCTTCAATTAAATTGTTTAGTATTATTATGAATTATCTTTATTAATTGCATTGAATATATGTCCATATTAACAGCCCAATTGTTTAATTTTACGGCTATACTACCGGGTTAGGAGTATATCGGTGACGTCTTTATAGGTGTAAAGTCAGATCAAAATAGCCAATCACAAATAGTGTGAACTTGGTTCTTCAATAGGGTTTAAAAAACCGATAAATATTTATGCCTAAGGTTTTAAATACCGCTTGCCGATGTCGTTTCGCACTTTTCGTTTTACGGATATATAGCTTGTCGATGAGTATCTCATAGGTAAATTGATGGGTATGCCGATGGATATATCGTTTCACATATCTTCGGAAAAAAAAAAATTCGATGGGCATGCCGATGGATATTCGGGAAATTTAATGCCTCATTTATGCCAATCATATTTTATAGTAGGAGTACAGACTTTCGTTAAACACATGATTCCTGCTTAAAAAAATTCGTCATATATATATATATATATATATATATATATATATATATCTAATACTTTTCCTCTGTCAATGTCACCAAATTCAACTCACCCTGCATTGAACATAGGAATATACAAAAAATTCTGGTCATTAGTCATAACATCAAGTCACCGATTGAAAAATATTTAAGATCAATTCGTTTTTTTTTAAAGGTAATCACAATTATCTATCATCAGTTACTCAACTATATTTTTATTGCTTGTATATTTGTTAATTTCTTCTTTGATTGACTTATCCTAAACTATACATGTTATGAGTATGACAAGGTATAAATTTTTATAATTAATGATTTCTTCAAAAAAATTTATTGTTTTTCTTTGTGACCTCTCATTTTCCAAAACAATTTATATCTTAAACCTTTGACTTTGAATTTCTACTTGATGACACCAATTCCATTTTTTTAAATATAAATTTAGATTTTTAAGTATTTTTAACGTTGTGTCTCTACTTAAATAAAGGAACAAAATTACAGAGGAAAGATTGAGATGTTTTGTTATAGGGTGTGTTATGGGTATTTTTCGGAGCCAGGAAAAAAATGGATAAAATCCCACAAAGACGATCCGGGCTCGCCACAAAAAACGCAGCCAAACCCGGCCCGAAAAAGTTATCTTAGGCTTAACCCGAAAAACACGTTTGCAGACACGCTTAAATCTCTTTAGCAAGAACTACGCAATAACGCAGCCGCGCAAACAATATACTAATTGCTCAAGGGCCCACGAATGTAATTATAAAGTACTCAAAGGTCCCTAGACCCTCCTATAAATAGGAACTTCATTTCAATCAAACGATAAGTCGTTCAAACACGAAAAACTCAATAAAACGCTCTATAAAGCGATAAAACCTCCCTTTTCGGTTCTATTAAATATTCCGACTTGAATACCCAACTAATGTTGAGCGTCGGAGGTGAATAGGGAGGTACCCCCTCCCGTTCCCCTGACCGGGGTTTTTTTGTATTTCTACAGAGGGAAAAGCTGGATATAGCGGAAGCGCTGCCTAATTGTTGACCTGCCCTACGGAGCTTCCGGTTCTCTGCGGTCGTCGACCTATATCCCGAGTCTTAGGACTTTGCGGTAACAGGTCGGAGGACCCGGTTCCGGTCCGACAATAAGCAGAGAGTCAGACCTACATGATTCCAATGTCCAAGCTCTAAGTCCAAGAAAATTCAACAAACGGCGTTGGGCTCGGCCCAAAATCAATACTTGGGCCGCTTTAGTGTTTATCCATTTTTCGGCATTAACAGGGTGTGTTAATGCATTTTTTATGGATCAACATTAGAAGCGGCCTGAATCAATTTTAGGCCAGGTCCAACGACCGCGTCACGGTCAAAAAGAGCTAGATGCTAATTATTTCTTCGTCTTTGATGGGCCGGGTCCAATGAGTTTTCCCTCGTCAAACAAGTTGGATCGCTCTTAGGCATTGGTCTCCTTTTCCGATACCCGCCATGCCATGGTATAGCGCTTGACATTCCACGGATAGAGCCGAGCCCAGCTCCTCGAGTAGCAAGGCTTTGACCTCGATTAGGAACTTTGTTCTTTATTATAAAGAGTGTTGCTTGATTTTGCCTTACAAGAATGCAGTTCGTGATAGTCAAGGGAAGTCTATAACGACGTCCTACGTTTTCTGACCTCTCATTATCTAAAACAGTTATTTATTAACTTTGACTCTGAATATTTATCTCGGTGCGGTAAATTTTTTATAGATTAATAATTTAAGGCAATTTCTTGTATTATCAAATTATTAATTAATATATATTTTATTGATTTTTTCATAAATTGATAAAATATTGTAACTAGTAATTTTTTTTATCTATTTAGTACATCAAGAATGTAAATATGATTATAAAAATATTTATTAAAATATAAATATAAAGAATATAAGAAAATTACACATAGACCAATTATATCAAATAAGAATAACATCGACTCTATATTTTCAAAAGCAAATAGTTTTAGAATCATATTTATATACATATGAAAAAATCTATTTTATAGGTAATTTTATAATTTTTCATGAAACAATATATTTTATTTATATTGATTTGATCATTATATAAAGTTATTAATATTATTATTGTTTTAATTGAGTTATTAATTTACATATCAAGTGGGACTTTTATACTTTTATAAATAAATTATTATATAATAAAATTAGCAATTTATTAATTTGACTAAGTGGTTTAGAGTCGTGACCGGATAAAAGCATTATTTAATCGATCTTATTAATTATCTAGAACTAATTTGAAGAGATTCTACTGTATCACCATTCTATTGCCTCCCGTAGGAGTCTAGGCCGTGTCTCAGTCCTAGTGTGGCTGATCATCCTCTGGGAGCAAGTACTGATCATCGCCTTCGTAAGCTATTGCCTCACCAACTAGCTAATCAGACGCGAGCCCCTCCTCGGACGGATTCCTCCTTTTGCTCCTCAGCCTACGGGATATTAGCAGCTGTTTCCAGTTGTTGTCCCCCTCCCAAGGGCAGGTTCTTCCGCCTTAATCACCCGTCCGCCACTGAAAACACCACTTCATGTCCGACTTGCATGTGTTAAGCATGTTGCCAGCGTCATAAATTTCATAGTTGCATTACGTATAGCTTCTTTGTTCATAGACAAAGCAAATTCAGAATTGTCTTCCATTCCAAGGCATAACTTGTAACCATGCGCTTCATATTCGCCTGGAGTTTGCTCCCGGAAATATAGCCATCCCTACCCCCTCACTTCAATCCCACGAGCCTCTTATCCATTCTCATTCGACCACGGCGGGTGAGCAAGTCAAAATAGAAAGACTCGCATTGAGTTTAGGGATAATCAGGCTCGAACTAATTACTTTCACCATGTCAAGGTGGCTCTCTACCGCTGAGTTATGTCTTTTCCCTTGTCCCCCATCGAGAAATAGAACTAATTAATCCTAAGGCAAAGGGTCGAGAAACTCAATGCCACTATTCTCGCGCCAAAGATCTTACCATTTCCGAAGGAACTAGAAGTGACATCTCTTTTTCGTTTACATTAAGGAGTTTTTATGTGTTTCCACGCCCTTTCGAGACCCCGAAATAAGGAAAAAATCTCTTTCTTTTTTTAGGAACACGTACAAAATTCGTCACTACAAAAAGGATAATGACATTAATATTTATAAAATTTGAAAATCCAAGCGTTGGAATTGGATATTAAGTACACAGTAGTAAAAATCATTAAGTGGCTGAACGGTTTCCAACATCATTGAATTCATTCAGTCTCTCTCCCGAAGATTCCATATTTACGAAGTTTGTAATCGATTTAAACCCCTCTATTCCGATTCCAGTGACAGCTAGCAACAGCATTCCCATGGAAGACGAGATGCAACGTGCGGCCCTGGAGCTCATCCTCGCCCGCAACGCCGGCAAGAACATCACAACGGCAGACATTGCGTGGGTGATGCTTTCGGATGCTCGACGCGCACACTTGGAAGGCATTCAGGTCCCTAATCCGGACTTCATTAATCCGCCCCGCGTTCCAGAAGAACTGGCGCACTGGCTATGCCGGGAGTACTACAGCTCCCACTTCCGTTTGCTTTATACCCTCGACAGCCTTGAGCGCGAGGACAACTATAGCGGCAACGGGAAGGTTCGTATCCGCGCGCTTGGTGACACGAGCAAGGCCAGGACTCTTCGCTACCTTTTGACCTTGGCAATGGCAAGCAATTAGGCCCGATGGATGAATCGAAGCCACTACTAGTGCATGAGGGAAGCCATGCATGCATGCATGCCTTGTTTTTTTTTTTTTTTTTTTCATGTGGCTAAGACCAAGAGTAAGGCTTCTCCGATTTGATACGCGTGTAATGAGAAGTCTTTGTACTCCAACTATTCTGCATTATATATGATGCTTCTCAAATCATCACGTGTGGTGATGAATTGATGGTTATGTTCTCTAGATCAATTGATGGTTATCTATTAATATATGACCTTCATTCTAGGCCGATTTCATATTCACAAAAAAATATGAGTACTAGACATGTTTAAGGTTGAGTTCAGGTATCGTGGTTAAGAATCTTTTATAAGTTTGAAAGTTTGATCGTTTGGGATATTTTATGTCATATTTTGTGTAAATCGCTCGTATCTTTGTGTTACTTTGGTTTTCCTCCGCCATAAGTGAGGTGTTTATCAATAAATTTGAAACGGGGCCACGAGACCAGTGAGCCCGAATATTTTTAAAAAAAAAACCTTCAAAAAAATTTCTATATATTAAAATATTATAAACAAAGTCTAGTAATTCAGTTTTTGCTCAAGGCTTTGAAAATAATTGGGTCGGGTCCATTCTCCCATAATAAATTTATTATTTAAAATCAAGATCGTAGATTGTAGAACTTTATGACAAATAAAGATTTTAGTTGTTAATAAAGAGGAATTAAAAACCATTTTGCAACCTCCAAAAGTGATTTCTAACATTACAACTTCTATTGTTAAACTTGAAGTGCTCGTCGTACAAAATTCAAAATCCGAATAATATTATTAGTAGGGACAATGCCGGAAAAAGGCAAAAAAGTTCCTGATTTCAGCCATATAGAAAATAAGCAAAATGTCATATTAAAGATGATTACTTAAATTATTTCTAACAATATTAAATCTCAATGTAAAGTTGTCTATCGTAATACACAGTAGTAAAGACTAAAGACTGTTGGAGTTCGTCTTCTGTATGTGATTCCATATTTACCAAGTTCGTTCGTCATGATTAAAGCTATTTAATTAAATTTATTTTATAATTAATATGTAGTAACATGCCCGATTAATTTTGTAATTTACCAGTAAATAATATATATGTAGCATAACCATTATAAATTCTAAAAAGTAAAAATTACAATAGTTAAAAAAAATATATATATTCACCGTATAACTTTACTATGTCGAGGTAAGTCAACAATAGATACAAAAAATAATAACTAGCTACAAAAAGTCAACATCCTACGACTCTGTTAAACCGGAGTAGAAGGGTATTTTTGTCTGAGGCAGCCACGTGTCCCCCTGCATCATACTCGCGACGGTAAAACCCGCGGCCTGATTCGCGTTCATAACCGAAAAACCGGGCCACCGAACCCTCTGGCGAGTATCTGCTCTTGGCCCATAATTCGCATACTCGCCGTAGAAAAGAGTGTCCAAACCCTCGGGGCCATCCATCTCTGACCACCCTGCCGGTTCCACGAGGGCACCGACATACGACTGCATGACCACCACCGTGGCGTACTGCTTCCAAGGCCGACCCAAATATGTTTGTACCGGTGTAGTGTCGGCGAGGAGTTCCGGCGTAGCATCTATGGTGCACCCCTGGAGCACAGTGGCGCTGAAGGGAGACGCGTTTTCTCGGCCCTGAGCGGTCAGGACGTTTCCCTGACCAGCGAGGGGGCGGCGGGCGAGGATGGAGCATTTTTGAAAGACGGCAATGGCCTCGCCGTAGATAAAGTCGACGGTGCCGTAGATGTTGCACTCACGGTAGAATTGTTGACCGGAGTGGGCGTAGAGTGTGTCCTGGTAGCCCTCGATGCTGCACCGGAAGAAGGCCGAGCGGTTAGCGTTGTTGCGCAGCGCCACCGCCTGGGCGTTCTCCGGGCCCGCTGTGTTGCGGATTGTGACGCCCGTGGCGACAAACCCGTCCCCTTCAATAACTGTCGCGACAGAGAAGAATTAGGAGTAAAGTTAGTTCAGCAGACATTAAGAATTTCATTATCATACATATGTGACGATACATTATACACGAAGGAAAAGTATAGTGTACTTGCAATTAGTTAGTTAATATGGTGAAGACTTAAGATTTAAGTCGTTTAAATTAAAATATTATAATAAATCGCTCTCTTATAATAAAAGAAATTCTACAATATACTAATTTCTTCGATTATTCTTATTTAATTAGTAAAATATATATAATGTTTTGACCAGCTGAAGGAATGAATAAAAGGAGAAAACTATTGGATATTTGGGTAGTATATGAATTGAAATATTAATCTTTGTAATATATATTTATAGCACTGAAAAATTAGGAGCCGTTAGGGTTTCAATATAATTAGGATTTCATAATCATATGCAATATAATTTAATTAATACGATTTGTCGCAATTTAAACTAGATTGATCAGTGATGATTATTTTTAACGCTGAATGAAAAGACGTGAACAAATAATAATCTGTAAAAAAAAATTTATCGAATGAGTAGAGTGATTAAAATTAATTTTCCAAAACTGATTAAAAAAAATATATTATCCAAATAGTTGACTTACCAACAGTTGCAGTATGGTAACCGGTCAACCCCTGGTGGGCGTTGCGGTTGCCGGTGATGACCGTGGAATTCATCCCATCTCCGACGAACATTATGTACATCATATGGCTTGGGATCGTGATATACTCTTCGTACACTCCTCCTTTGATATATATAACGAAATACCCGTCTTCGGCCTTCAAATTAAACGGTGCAACCGCCACGGCTTCTCCGATGGTTGTGAAGTTTCCGCCACCGTTCTTGTCAACGACGACACTACCTTTGACTAGAACTCCATTTGCGTTCGGAACCTATTTTTATTAATTACACAAAAAAATGACAATAAAATTAGTTCGATCGTTTATAATTATATATGTGAAATTATCTTTATATTTCTTTAACTTTTATAACCCTAAGTCTCAAAAGAGAGACAGAATAATATCATAAAATGTGATGTATATATGCGAACCTGCGTGACATGTCCTTGATGACGATGGCGATGTTGAGGAGCCGGAACCGGAACCGAAGGCGGTGGTGGAAGCGGTGCACGTACTGGTGGAGGTGGTGATGGAATAGCATGATCACGATGTCGGTGATGGCGATGACCGTGACCGTGACCGTGATGGTGATGATGGCGAACATTCCCCGTGTTCCGCGGCGGCGGAGACTGTGCCGCCGCCACAAAGAGGAGGAGGGAGAGGACGAGGAGGAGAGGGAAGAAGGAGAATGGCTTGAAGTGCTTCATTGTATGTGCGCAGTGTTTCTTACTAGAGAATTTTGGTTTGACTATACTGTTGGATATAGAGGTGTATTTATAGATGTGAGTGAGCTAGTTCGAGTTCGTGTATACATAAGTAAAGATAAGATCGTTACTATCTTTAATCTTTAATGTTATTTTCGTTATCAAATTAATTATCTCTTAGCAAATTTTAATTTGTAAATTATCTACTTAACTAGAATTATACGAACTCATCCCTAAGATACGGCCTTTAAATCTTTTACGATATTTACATTTTTTAATTTAACTTATCTCTTAAGAAACTTCGGTTCGTATTTATGTAGTTAATAAATTAACTACTTAAATAGATATAAATTAGTTTTTTTTTTATATAATAAAAAGTTGTAGAGGAGAATATAATATCGCAGATTTTGAACGTTTTCGTTAATTATTTGATCACGTAAAATATATAAATAAATAAACTGGCTAGTTCCTGGGAACTATGTGAAAAAATATTTATATGTGTTTATCAATTATCATTAATTCGAACTCTTGTCAACTTACTTGAAACATATAAAATTTAAGTGAGCACAAGATCTTTAGGTAATGCCGTAATAATACTTTACCTTAATAATAAAATACATATAATTATATATATTTTGGTTAAAGAACATGTTGTTATTATTATTAATATTTATTACTTTTTTGTTGTAAATATTTTGTATAGCTCTTTAGTTTATCTATTAAATCAATTTTAAGTTCATTAATCAATTTTAAAATTCACTAATTGATTTGAACATTCTCTTATTTCAATTTGAGTTTCATAATGAAGTAATCAATTAGTATACTTAGCGATTTCAAGTATAATTCCGTAATCTTTTAATGAATTTCTTAATTTACTAGTTTCAAAGTTTACAATATATAATTACTTGTCACTTTCATAAATCATTATACTAATTTTATTATTCGTTGAAAATTTTCATGATTACTTATTCTCATTTTTATTATTAAGTTATTACTATTACAGTCACAATTAATCTATAAATTTTTGAAATTCACGGATCAATTTAAACATTCATTAATTTTAAATTTTCAAGTTATAATTCGCTAATCAACTTACTTACTAATCAATTTCATTATTCATTAGTTTCGGTTTGATGATTCATAACTTACTAATCAATTTCATATCTAATTAAAAAAATTATCTAATTGATGTTAATTCTTATCAAGTGATTTGTTTTTTCACATTTAATCATTTCGATTTCCTAATTCACTTACAACTTTTTAATCCTGAAGTCAACATTTTCAAATTTAGTAATTAATTTCTAATTAATAATGAATATACTATAGTTTATTTTACCCTTAAAAGCCCATTAAATCCGACTCATAAAAGCTCGCCCTGCCCCTGAATTTATGGGATTTGGGTTCATCGGTTTGCGGTCTCTCTATCAGTTTGCAATCTACCTGTCAATTTTAAAAATTCTTACGAAAAAGTCATTGGGTAGCCCGCAGTATACCCGTAAATTGAACTTGCGGACAACTTGCGTGTTAGGACACATAAATTTAGTTAAGTTATATCCAAATTTTATTTTATCAAAGATTTGTGGAGTTTTTTAGACATTGCCTACTAGGGGTGTACAAAAAAGACCCTAAACCGAATTTAAAACCGATAACATTAAGTTACCGATTTTTTCACTACCGAAAATTTATGTTTTTTTTTAAATACCAAAAGATGCGGTTTAAACCGCTACCGCTTTTTGCTAAATGGTAGCGGGTACGGGTTTCACAGTAAAAACCGCTACCGATTACCGATTAACCCGATAATAAATTTGTATGTTTTTATACATTTAAAAAATAGATAAATGTAAGACTCTTAGCATTCAATAACTATATAACAATGTTTTGGCATGGATTTTCTCATTCATTAATTCATTCAATCTTATTTTATTTTGAACAATTTTTGTTGTAAGTGTAATATTTCTTCCCGTTTGAATAAGAATGAGTAATTGTCAAGAAAATTGACTCTATTTGAATTATTTCATCAATTAGTTCTTTTTTTATACTTTATATTATGTAGTACTAATTTGATTTTTCAAAAATATGATGATTATATTGTGTTTCATAAAAATGCGGTTAAAACCGAATTTAAAACCGATATATCGGTAATTGGTAAAATTGGTTTTAAACGTCGATAGCGCGGCTTTCGGTTCTAAAATTAGAAAAATTGAAGATGCGGTAATCTATATAAATAAGTATGAAAACCGAAAACTCGTTTGTTCACCCCTATTGCCTACATTATTCAAACTGCAGTATAGTGGTACCATCGTTCATGCCGCAAACCAGTGTTCGACTTACCAACGATTATCGTCGATAATCGACGATAATCGGTCTTACCGGTAGTTACCGGTAAGTTACCGGCTACTACACTTACCGTTTTATGAGCTTACCGACGATTATCGAGCTTTTCGATAAACCGAAAGACAGACGATTATCGGTGTTTCACGTGTAAAAAAAATGCTCTTTTCGGTGCAATTAAAAAAATATTTAGGGCAAATATTTAACCCCATTTCTCACTTTTCTCGCCGATTTTCGACCCTCTCTCTCTCTTCTCGCCTCTTCTCGCCGCCGACTGCAAGAATGTTATGATTTCTCGCCGATTTTCGAACTGGTAAGTCCCATCTTTTCGGTTAAACTCAAGCTTTTCCATGGAAATTGTGTGTGTGGCAAAAGTTTGCAAAGTTTGGTTTTAAGCTTTTTACACCGAATTTATCCAAAAAATTTCGAACTTTTGGGTATATTTAGGAGGTATAATCTTAGATCTATATGTTTCTTGCAATTTTCTTTGATATTTACTTATTTTACACGAATTTGAGATGATTAGCATAAGTTATAGAAAGTAAGATTAAGTTGTTCATGAGTTTATGTTTGGTGAATTAGAAAGGTTGACACTTTAAGGATTTTGAGTTGTATTTTTGCATTTTTATGATTTTATGTTGTAGGAAACTTGTTTCCATGACTTTATTTGTAATTATTTTGTAGGAATTAGATGAAATATATAAAGATTACAATATGTTTTAGGTTTATTATGTAAAATTTTTGTATATTCATATCAAGATTGCATTTTTTATGTTTTAGAGCTATATAATCAATTTTTTTCATGTATATAATTGAATAATAAATTATTGTAATAGTTTCTATGAAATTGGGTCGATTTTTAGATAAATTAGAGGCTTAATTCGGATTTTTGAATAATTACGGCAAAAGTATTTAAAATTTACTTTTTGTGTTTTATGAAGCAATATATTAATTTTTAGGGGTTTTTTAGTTTATTAAATATTTTTTAAAATATTAATCTAATTTTTCTCTGTAAAAAATTTTCAGATTTTACGATAATTCGGTTTTACCTATAACTACGGCAAAAGTATTGCAAGTTTATCTTGCGTGTTTTGTCGAGGTAATCTACTACTTTTTTGGGGGGTTTTCCTTTATTAATTATTTTTTAAAATATTAATGTGATTTTTTGGTGTATTTTATTTTCAGATTTGATGGTATTCGGTTTTTGTCTTAATTACGGCGAAAGTGTGAGAAGTTTATATTTTGGTGATTTTCTCGATAATGTACTCATTTTTTTGGGTGTTTCCCTTGATTAGATATTTTTGAAAATCTGAGTCTGATTTTTTGAGGTGAATTTTTGGCAGATTTGAAGACATTCCGGTTTTTGTCTTAATTGCGGCGAAAGTGTTGAAGTTTATCTTTTGGTGATTTCCAAGGCAATGCGCTCATTTTTTTGGGTGTTTTCCTTTGTTAATTATTTTTTAAACTATTAATCTGATTTTTTGGTGTATTTTATTTGCAGATTTGAAGACATTCCGGTTTTTGTCTTAATTGCGGCGAAAGTCCTCAAGTTTATCTTTTGGTGATTTCCAAGGCAATGCGCTCATTTTTTTGGGTGTTTTCCTTTGTTAATTATTTTTTAAACTATTAATCTGATTTTTTGGTGTATTTTATTTGCAGATTTGAAGACATTCCGGTTTTTGTCTTAATTGCGGCGAAAGTCCTCAAGTTTATCTAAAAATGAGTAAAGACAACATTGCGAGGGAGCATTGCACTCCCTATAGAGATCCGAGCAACAACTCCGGTTTCAAGTGCAACTACTGTGGGAAAGAGATCAGAGGTGGCGGGATCACCAGAATGAAACAACATTTGGCCGGCAATGATAAGAACAAAAATGTCGCGCCGTGTACCGAAGTCCCGAACGATGTGCGGAACCTCATCAGGGATACTATGCGGAGTTACCAGAAGAAGAAGCAGAAGAGGCACGATTTAGCCGTTAATATACGGGAAAATATTTACCAGAGGGCCGAGGGTTCTTCTTCTGATGAAGACGACGAGACCGTGCCTGTGGACGTTGAAAGAGAAGTGGCACGACAAATAAAGAAATCCCGTCAAGAGGCAGCGGCCAAACAATGGGAAGAAGACCAGGCCGGAGGCGGCGCAAGCAGTGCCGGTCCCGCCACTACATCGGCGCTGTTCGATAGGCCTTCGAAAAAACAGAAAAGGGTCGACTTAATGTTTTTACCGAAGACAATCTTGAAGGTCGGGAAGGCGATAGCCAAATACATAATCCACAAAGGGATTCCGTGGTGTCACGTCGACGATATTCTTTTCCACAACATGCTGTTTTGCGTAGCCGAAGCAGGTAACCTAATTTATGATTTTATTTAAGTTGAAGTTAAAGTTAACTATTAATATTTAATAATATTGCATTTTACGAGTGTAGGCGTTGGATGCCCGTATCCCACGTCAAAGAACATCGCGGGCAAGTATCTGACAATGGAGTTCGAGGAGTGGCAGAAGTACAAGCAGGATCAGATTCCCGTATGGCGAAAGTTTGGCGTGACGATCATGTCGGACGGTTGGACTGGACCGACGAATATGTCGATCCTGAACATCATGATCTTTTCGGCAGGGAGGACGGTATTTATCAAGGCAATCAACGCGTCCGCCCACGCCAAGAATGCGCATTACTTGGCCAGGGTATTTTCTGCAGTGATTGAGGAGATCGGCCCGCATAACGTGGTGCAAATTGTGACCGACAACGCCGCAGCTTACAAAAAAGCCGGCAACGATTTGATGGAGAAGTACAATTTGTACTGGACGCCGTGCGCTGCCCACTGCATCGACTTGATGTTTCACGACATCGGCAAAAGGCCGAGCATCCAGGAGACCGTGAAGGGGTGTAGACTCATCACGAAGTTTATCTACAACCACGGCCAGGTCCTCGATACAATGAGGAAGACATGCAAGGGTGAGATCATCCGTCCGGGGGCGACAAGGTTTTCCACAAACTTTCTTTCCCTGACCAGCTTAAAGGGGAAAAAGGCCGGACTCAAGGCGATGTTTATATCCGAGTGGTGGGATAACTCCTCGTTCAAGACCACGAGAGAAGGGAGAGCCGCGGCCACATTGTGCTTGAGCGACTCTTTTTGGGCTTCGGTTGACAACGCCTTGAGCGTGTTCGCCCCCTTGTACACAGCACTCCGGCTCGTCGACACCGAGGTGCATCCCACGATGGGAATGGTGTATCGCTTGTTCGAAATCATCGTAGCGGAGCTCAGCGCACTTCAAGGAAAACAATGGGCAGTCGAAATTGTGGAGGCGCGATGGCATAAAAACTTGGACCATCCATTGCATATTGCGGCCCACTTCTTGAACCCCAGAATCGCCTACGAGCGAGACATTGAGATGCCAGAAAATGCCATCCGAGATGTCACCAGGGTTTACGACCGGTTGTTTCCTCATGAGGACGTGACACATCTGGCGGCAGAGGTAAGATCTTACTTTAACCTTGTAATTTTACTCCCACTTCTTAAATTAAATTAAAACTAACTTTCTATATGTGTGGTGTAGTGCGTGAAGTTTCGTGACGCTGTAGGTCCGTTGCGCGAGCGGTCATGCGTGGCAGCACGGAAGACTCTTGCACCCGGTAAGTTTTACACATTGAAGTTCAACATGCTAAGTTTTACACATGCTAAGTTAAGTTTTTTTATTCATTTACAGCTGAGTGGTGGAGCATATTCGGGGGTCCGTGCCCCACATTACAGAAGCTAGCAATGCGGATTTTGTCGCAAACCGCGTCGGCCTCAGCGTGTGAGAGGAACTGGAGCACGTTTGCCCTCATCCACACCAAGCTCCGCAATCGTCTGGCGTACGCGACACTTGAGAAGCTAGTTTTCTGCAACTACAATCATAAGCTAGCGATCCGAGACTTGAAGGCGCAGTACGATCAGGCCGACAAAGCCGATCCGTATGAGTACCTCACGAGGTCTTTGGCTATGGCCTCTGCTGGTGTTGACTTCGAGGACGCAATTGTAGAGTGGATCCGACCAGTCCACCTCGACGACGAAGATGGCAACCCAGACCCAGAGATCGCCGCGGAGGCTCAATCATTCGGAGCTGTGATCAGCCGAATCCTTGGTGAGCAAAGGCTCGGTCCTACCCCCGACCCTCCAGGGGTTCATGGAGGAGTTGACTGCGGCTCAAACGCCGCTGGGGCTAGTTCTAGTCAACAGCGTACTCATACGACCGGTACTCACTGTAGTTCCCCTTCCCATAGCCCCTCACAATCACATAGCGGCTGGGGTGGGGGAGGTGACTACCAGGGAGGATGGGGTGGCGCCCAGGGAGGATGGGGAGGTGACACCCAGGGAGGATGGGGTGCCAGCCAGGGAGGATGGGGTGGCATGCAGAGAGGTACAGGTGATTATTACTATTTTAAATTTGCTGATTACATGCAGATATGTATGTCAACTAATTTGTTTCCTCAACAGGTGATACGTATCGAGGCGACCTGAACTACGACCCTGCCAACATGGGATACATTCCCGATCGACAGTACGGTGACCAACAATCTCCAAGACAACAAGATGACGCATCTTCTGCTATTGGATTCTACTTGGGCAGTGACTATCTATCTCAGAGTGAGAACCCCGTCGACGAGCTGTCCGGGAACTTTAAGACGATGTCGATGGGTACTTCCGTGAGCACTCAATTTGCTACTCCGCATCCTGTGCTCGATAACGGAGTGTGGGCGCATCCTCAGTATCCATCTCGTGGCGTGTTTACGGAGCAACACATATATGATTACCATGTGAGTAACTTCCGTATGCACTTCGAACCACATGGCTTGTTTTGGAGGACATATTGCAACATGCATTTGGAATCAAGTGGTGCCTCGGGTATTATGGAAGCCCATAGGAGATCGTCGTACTTTTGAGGTTGGAGACTTGTTAGACTTTGTATTAGCCTTTATATTTGATAGTTGAGACTTGTTAGAGTTAGACTATGTGTGTGTGTATGACATTATCTATGTGTGTGTATGTTTTGTATTAGAGGTATGATATTATCAAAATATTTTATAAGTTTTCTGTCGAAAAGTATCGAAAAGTATCGATAATCTGTCGATAATCATCGAAAAGTATCGGTAATCGGTAAGCTACAGTGTTATAGGTTTTCCGTCGGTTAATCGGTAAGCTATCGATTAATCCGTCGAAAACGGTAATCGGTTTATCGGTAAAATCGGTAAGTTGAACCTTGCCGCAAACATTAATGATTTACAATTTACGCTTTAATTAATAATTTGACAATATAATAAATTACGGACAACAAATATATATTGAGTTAATAGCAAACAACATGATGACTGACCAGTTTCCAACAACGTTAACCAAAAGGCACAGGAGTTGAACAGTCAACTATTCAGAGCCTAACTGATCTGCATGCCTTGGCTTGAGCTTCTATATATTAACACAGTAAGTTGTCCATATCAGCGGAGTGATTCCCTCCATATCCATGGCTTCCCTTCCCATCTTATCCCCTCGGGACCGGCTCTCCGCCGAGCTCATCGAGAACATCAGCACCATGCTCATATCAGTGGGCGCTGCTTCGACGCGCAGGCGCCTCTGCTTCGCTTCTGCCCCAAAGCCACCTTTGCTTGCTACCTGCGTCCCTTCAACCACCTCGACAAAGTTCAGGCTGAACGCGCGAATGCTTCGCATTGGCGTTGACCACGGGTTCTTCCAAGCCATTCCAAGCATTGACGTCGACCAGTTCCTCAAGCTTCTTCTGTTCGCCAAGACCCCGAAGTGGCAGCAGGAGGTGCAGCGCAAGGCCCTGGAAGACCGCCTCGCTCACACTGCCAGCAAGGGCTTCACGCCGGCAGAGGCTGCGTGGGTCAGACTGTTCGATGCTGGACGCTCCTTCATAACTCCGGATTTTGAAAAACCCCTATGCCCGGAGTACTACGGCTCCGACGAGCGGAAGCGCCGTATCCTCGACTACCTCAAAGACAAGGATAGCAAAGCTCGGCTCCGGGATGACATTGAGGAGAAGATCCGTGAGCGCGAGGGCACGAGAGGTGCCAAGCGTCTTCGCTTGCTCTTGGAGATGGCGGATTCTTTGAAGCTCGTTGCGTCGCAAGCCACGGGTGAGGTGGCTGCTGATGAGGAAACTCAGGATCCAGTGTTGAAGAAACCAAAGATAGAGAGCGAAGAAGCCACTGCCTGATCAGGAAAGCCATGCCTTGATTTTTTTGTGTGTGTCTGTTTTCATGTGGCTGTTTGTTTGAAGGGTCGGGCGAGGAACGAGATTTCGATTATTGAAACGCGGTCGCTGTAATCAGAAAAGTTTAAATATGATTTCCGGGTATGTAAGGAGTTCTCTCTAGTTTGGTTTGTGTGTAAAGAGAAGTCCTTCACATCAACTGGTTTAGGTTTCTGTTTCTGATCCATTGTCATCTTTATTACCTTGTAAGCCTCTACGAGGTAATTTTATGCACTCTGAATACGGCTTTCAATAAATCTATTGCTCCATATAGACCCAGATAAGATATTCAAGTGTTCCATTCATTTTAATACATAGGGAAACTTCATAAAAACTCCCTCAAAACATCATAAATTATTTTACTACACCTCAAAACATCATAATTGGAAATACATCTTTTTAAAATTTTATGTACCAAAATACCCTTATTTGTGTCCATTTTTTCGGACACGACTTGTCCATTTTTCAGGAGGTAATATGTCCATTTTTCAGGACACAATATGTAATTTTGAAAGGGTATTTTTGTATTACAAATTTGAAAAGGATCTAAAATTATGATGTTTTGAGGTGTAGTAAAATAATTTATGGTGTTTTGAGGGATGTTTTATGAAGTTTCCCTATACATACATATATATATATGGGTTAATGACGGCAAAAATACCCAAAGTTTGGTCAAAGAACCTCTCGGGTACCCAAAGTTTAAAAGTGGTGGCAAAAATACCCAAAGTCACATTTGGGGAGTTGACCACTTCATTCTTGTAACGTCATTAACTTACCCAATAACTCTGGCCACGTGGAACAATTTGTTTCGTTAAGTGTAATCATTAGAGGTTCAATTAGTTGTATTAAATAGTATTACTTAGGGGTTTAATTCGCTATTTTCTCGTAAACGAGGCTGATGTGGGCTTGTCAACGTGGAAAAAATTGTTCTGTTGGCAACCCACGTTTGTCCGCGTGGTCAGAGTTAACATGTAAATTAACGGTGTTACGAAATTGGAGTGGTCAACTCCCCAAATATGACTTTGGGTATTTTTACCACTATTTTTAAACTTTGGATACCCGAGAGGTTCTTTGACCAAACTTTGGGTATTTTTGTCATCATTAACCCTATATATATATATATATATATACAAATTACAAACATGGAACAACCCATATATGATATATATATATATGATATACAGCACTCCGTAGTACGTCTCCGCATATCCTATAAATAAAAAAATAAAATAAAATAAAAATATTTTTTTTTTTGACAAAATGTATTCAATAATCTATATATGCATTCAACATTTTTTTTTTTTTTGAGAGAGTATAGCAGTAAAAGTGATAACTTGAATACTTCTACCACCAATACTTCAATTTAAATGTTTGTAAACTAATTTAATTACGGGGCGTATAGCTTACGCAAACTATTTTTAAGGATTAAATCTCCAATATTTGAAATTTAGGGGAGCATATTCACAAAGACTTTTTTTAGAGGATTTAAATACCCAATCTTTAAAAAATTTACGCCAATATGAATATTAGAGGATATAAAGTAATATACATATATATATATCAAGTATTGCAATGTAATTCTATAGATTATAAAATCCTGAAACTAATGAAGGAATGAAAAAGAAAAAAAGAAAGAAAAAAATAACCTAGAGTGAGGTGTTCATACATTTTTTGAAGTAATAAATAAATAAAGTTATTTGGGTCCGTTTGATAAGATAATCAGAGCGATCTAATTTATTAACTTATTGGATAATAAAAATACGTTACTATTATACTGAGCATAGTTACTCAATTTGATCAATTTTAACCAAAACCGATAAATTAACCGGGTTATTCGAATTTAAGACTCGTACTAGGTAATTGCCTTTAAAACAGAACCAAACCACTCGAAGATGGTTTAACGTGGAGGTTTCATCGCGACACTAACCGGGTTGCTCTTCGAATTCTACAAATACACACGGATTGCAAAGAAAAATAGCCAAGAGGTCACACACTCCAACACATTTCAATTGAGCTTTGCGATCGTATCATAAATATATGTAGACCTTTTAATGCAAAGGCACGAATATATGATGTAAAGAATTCAAATTTTATATCGCGGAACTAGAGTTTTCCCATTATAAACGAAGCAACGTTATGTGGCAGCGATTAATAGAACAGGAATAGGCAAAAGAAACACAAATGACCTAGATATGATGACGAGAAACAGCTCTTACTGGCTAGCTAGCTGTTGAACTCGAGACCTCTGCGCTGCAAACCGGACACACCTGAAAACACAACAACACGAGTCCTTAAAAGTCGAGATCACGATGAAGCAAAAACTATTATATGCATCCGATATCAGCCGTTCCTTCGAGAATACAACCAGGCTCCCCCTAAAGACGTAAGAGACAACATACCAAAGTTCGCATGCCGTCTCTCTCAAGAGCCTAATACTTATTTATTACAAAACTACCCAAATGCCCCAAATAACCTAATAAGTTAAATAAAAATAAATTAAACCTATCAATATCACAGGAATGTTTTCACTTTTCAGAGATAGAATGCTTCTGACCACAAAAGATAGTGCGTGAGGAGCTAGATAATTTGGATTGGAGAAAAGTAACGTGGCGAATTGTGAAAAAATTATAAGTTTAGGGCTAGTTTTTAGATGATAATTATGTGTGGTTAGTTAGTGTGGCTATAGATAATTAGCAAGTATCTTTTGTAAAGGATTTAGATAGGATAATAATGATTGCTCTGTTAATTATAAGGGTAATAAAGTTCATTAACCTACCATAATTATCACAAAGACAAAGTAACTAATAAGCATACCTTGTTAATATTTAACCAATTGCTTAAACATTCAGGATGGTAGGAATGTTTGCATGACAGCAATGTCAAGGTATCACCATCCTCATACTCCATTCGGCATATGACGCACCTGAATCAGATGTACATCAATATATACATATATATATATATAATACATATATATATGTTGACTAACAGACAGAATCTAAGAGAAGTGTGGAACTAATGGCTCACGAATCATTGCTTCCATTCTGACTGCTTCCAGCCTTGTAATCAACTGAAGGCAACGAGGCGATTGTATCAGCTGAAAGTCCTCTGCTCTCTGTTCCAACTACATCTCCCAATGCAATCAACTCCTAAAATGTGGAATAATTTTTTTTAGTAAAAAATAAAATAAAATGAAAGAAATACTTTAAAATACCAGCTCACCTCGTATGATAGTTCATCTGGATCAACCTCTTCCCAAGCATCCTGCAAACAAATCAGGAGGTGAGTAAGAAGAAAGAGATAAGGCACTTTGGCGCAAAACTTAATATTAGTAGAGAAACAGTAACGAAAAATGATCTCAGAGGGACAAGAGTCAATGACTTACTGACTTTGTAAGTAAAAATGCTGCCTAATACAATGTTATCACCCCCCGCGATAATAGAGCTTAGTCAAGTTATAATTCAGTACTTTTGTTTACTATTTAAGCTTAGTTTGTCCTCTAGACTTTAAGCTACAGACTATAGGGAGAGAGAGTTTTACCGGATCTCAATAGGTGAAAAGATCTTTAAACCGGGACCACAACAAACAACTGCTAAGGATGGCCAAAGATCACAACCACATAAACTGCTTAACCTTAATCTTTTTTCATGAACTTTGTTTGATTTACTAAGCAGTTGTAAGAGGCTAAGAGCTCAAGCAATTCTGATAGGACCCAAAATGGAAATCCAAGAGAGACAATAACACTTTATTGATAACAAAATCCCGGGCTCTTAGTCGAGAGGTATACCGGGGAAACTCTCTAACTTATGTAAAATAGAAAATTTCACAAATCAAACATGACAACTAACCCTTATATAGGCTTATGGCTTAAACACCCTTTATTAACCCTAGACCAATAATACTTAAAATATACCTGTAATATAATATAATACAATTAATCGCATAATAATGTGAGTCTAACAAACACATACCTGAGAGTAAACACCATGGTCCTCTGGGTCTGAGTCCTCTTCATCATCACCTGAAAACACAGAAATAACCAAAACTGAGACCTTAACATGATTTTATTCTGCATAGAGAATTGTATAACAGGAATTTGGAAGGGTGAGACCAAAACACTCACGGTCATTTAACCCCGCAAGAGAGAACAATCTAGCAGCCATTTCCCTATCCTCAGCATCCTGCAGGGCTCTTGCATACGCCTCGTCGCTCGCGAAAACTGCCGGGTCAAGTTCCACAGTAGTGGTATCGGCCGCCTCCGCATCATCGGCATGATGATCATGCACATCAAATGCATCATGAGCATCGACATCACTTCCTTCTTCTCCCTCTTCATCATCTTCTTCTTCTTCATCGTCATCATCATCGTCATCTTCATCCGTTTCATCATGAAACTCATCGAAATCATCCTCGTCATCGGGTAGATAACTTCCGGCTTCCCAACTTCCGTAATCGCTCCCCTCGGTGTTCATGCGTAGCATCATATACGCCCGCTCCTACTCCATGATCATCACAGATTGATATAAGTGCAGGCAAAAATTCAACAAAATAAGACAATCTCCGTTAGTTTTCAAAAGATAATCAGAATGAAGAATAATCAAAGCATGAATTCAGCTCCTACAGAAGGTACGTTCTAAAACCGCAAAGTTCGGCTTCGAAGAACTCACATCAAAGCATGAATTCGAGAAATAATGAACAAAACGGAGAATCGCGGAACATTCAAATCGAAGAGCTGTTGATCTAGAAATCGAAGCAAGAGACGAGGAGGGAGTGAGAGAGAGAGAGAGGACCTGTTCTTGGAGAGTGCGAGCGAGAGCAAGGTCGGCGTCGACCTGGCTGAGATTGGTGAAGGGCGTTCTGGAGGAAGGGCGATCGGCGGCGGAAGGAGAGGAGTGAGGGAGGTCGGAGGAGGAGTCGTGGAGGTCGAGGGGGTTAGGGTTTTCGCCATGGTCGGAGTCGGCGAGGGGCTTGGTGGTGGCTGCTCCGCCGCCGGAGCCCGATTTGGCGCTCTGGTTGTTCTCCATTGAGATTGCAGAAGAAAAATGTGGGGTTTGCTTTGAGTATTAGACAAAGTTGAGGGGCTTCTCTGCTGCTTCAAACAACAATAATCCAATTCCTACTTCTAAATTCTACACGTTTGCTTTGCTCATCAAATATTCGACAAATATTGCTACCAGGAGTCCCTCGATTTCGATTTTTCTCCGTTTCTGTCTTTTGATTTTCTATTTGCGGCAAAAATATCTAGAGTGAAAAAAAAAAACAGAGCATTATGTGCATAATAATAAGTTTTTTCAACAAAAAATACAACGCTAAGAAAATTGTGGGATCATCATTTTTATTCAAGCCTTGCTAACTTTGTTAACATCTTTACATGTAGTGCAGTTATGAGGCCACATTATGATGAGTGGGGCAGCCGCCCCACTTGCCGGTCCAAGTATATTCTAATTTCATATTTTTGTGCTTATTTTTTAGACTTTGCGTTTACGTTTTGATCGGTTATGCAAAAAAATCCAAATACCACTTGTTTAGAGTATCTTTACATGTGCAGTGTTTCTCTTTGAGAATAAGCGACACCAAATTCTCAAAGTAATGGTAAATAAAAGAAAATTACGAGTAAGAACAAATATCTTCGGTCTGAAAACTATGTCGTTATGTTGAAGTTGAGAGCAAAAAATAAGGATTCTTTTACTTGTTTATTAATTTTTAAAACTTGCATATATTAACAGCATATTTACGTGGTTGTTACAGGATCTTAAAATTTATTTTTGTTTTCCTTATTACATGTTTAACATTTGTGATATATGAAATTGTAAAGCTACAAAGTCTTAAAATTTATTTTTTCCCAGGTCCCTCATTTTAAGGCCGGCTCTATTAACGTCAACTCTCTAAAGAGACGCATAAGTCCATGTACCCCCCATCTTCGCCCGTGATGGAGTGCTGTGCAAACTAAGGGGTATTTACGGACAATTCGTATGTTAACAAAATTAACAAAGTGTAACCGTTATCATTATCGGAACTAGAACCGAAAAATTTAAAATCGAAACCGTTACCGTTAGTGAGACCCGGATATTTAAAACCCGAGAATCAATTACCAGAACCGGAAAGGTTATCGGAACCGGAAAGGGGTAAAAAACAAGTGTCTTATCTGAAGTCAAGAGCGATTCTTGCCAATTACTCTTCACAATAAATGTACTTGGGCTGAGTGTATATTTGGGCTGAGAGAGTCAATACCCGGCCCAATAAGAAGTCCCTCTGACCTAAAAAGCAAGAAACCCTAATGCCAGATTCAGATAACGAGTTTCGCTAACCAGAGAGAGAAGCCGTCCGTGCAGCTTGTTCCCCAACTCGATCTCAGCCATGGCGTACGCTCCTCCCATGAAGGCGATGAAGCCCGGCCTCGAAGACTCTCAGGAGGAGGTCCACAGGATCAGGATCACCCTCTCCTCCAAGAATGTCAAAAACCTCGAGAAAGGTTTGCCCCTTCGATTTTGATCCTCTAGCTTTCCATTCTTAGTTTGTTGATGACTCCATTGATTGAAATTCAAATCGAATTTAGTGCAGTCTCGAGAATATTGTGAAGACTTCGGTTTTTTTTGTTGTTGTTGTTGTTGTATGACTGAAGAGTATGAGTGTAGAAAGTGAAAATCGAATTGGAAAACAAGATTATTGTTTTTTTTTTCTTCTGGTATGATATAGGAATAATGAGTTTGATCATAGTCTGTATCTGGAATCTATGTTTTGATTGCATAATTTGGTGTACAGTCTGTGCTGATTTGATTCGGGGCGCCAAGGACAAGAGACTGCGGGTTAAGGGACCCGTGAGAATGCCCACCAAGGTTTTGAAGATCACGACCAGGAAGTCTCCGTGCGGTGAAGGTATTTATCTAGTTTGATGGATTTTTAAGATTACGAGAGTCCAATTCAAGTCTTGCTGTTTAGAATTCGGTTGATTATGTTTGCGTTCGGTTTGCAGGGACCAACACGTGGGATAGATTTGAGCTCCGTATTCACAAGCGGGTTATCGACCTCTTTAGCTCTGCGGATGTCGTCAAGCAGATCACCTCCATCACTATTGAGCCCGGCGTCGAGGTTGAAGTTACCATCGCCGACTCGTAAATCATGCCTAATATTACCCCTTGGGTTTTGCTCATTCTGGATCGGGGCTCGTCGGGGCTTTGATGGTGTAGTATTAGCAAAATCTTTGTTCTTAAGTTATTTTGAACTGAACCTCACTTTTTGAGGAATTTTTGTTATTCCTTCTAGAATTCAAAATTTTGCGTGCTTTAAGATATATGTTTGAGTTATTTGAAACTGTTTTAAGGTTTTTCATTTTAGCCAACCTGCATTATATTCTCGATAAAATGCCCCGGAAATTGCTGAAACCTCCAACCTTCTTCGGAAAATCTCAGCACACACCCTAACTTGACTTTGTATCATAGTTTTGAGTTTAGACTATAGTATGTTGTAAAAGTTGTTAGATATATAAACATGTCGCATCGAGTTACTAAAAAAATTGGGAAACATTGGATGATTTACCGCCAAGTTTAGGGTGCAATATCACCGAAAATTGATATTAAACCTGTGCAAAGTTGCCGATAATTACCGATCTGCGGTTTTACAAAAATTCGGTCCGTGAATTTCACCAAAATATAGACATTTGTCACTGAAATTAGGTATCATTGCCAATGTTTTTAGTGTCATCATTGAGCTGTGGCTTGACATTGTAACAGAAGAGTTTAACCCTTTATAGTGTAGAATTTGAAATGGAGTTTGATTTTTTAGACCCTTTAGATTTATTTGTGATTAGAAAGAAAAAAATATTTTGCTATTGTTCTTTTTTTATTTTAAATTATTTCTTATTTCTTACTTTCGTTTAGCATCCTCTTGAAAACTGAATATAAATATGTTCATGCAAAATCGAATCATGAAAGAGCAGACTTCAGAGGTAAGTTGTATTAAACCACAAACATAAAAGCCATTTTACTCTTATTTGATGGGGGCAAAGAAGTTAAATTATCTAATATAAAATACTGAGGTAAAAATAAAAAATAAAAAAATCAAGTGAAAATTAAACTCACTTGTTATGTAGTAAATATAATCTATATTATGTTGTTTGATCTTAGTATACATTCTCACCCATACAAAGGATGTAAAGATCCGACATTTATTTAATCACCATGTAGCTGAGACGAGGTCATGACATGACAGATCACTGGTTCCCCATAACGGGTCCGTCACGGCCTTTCTTAAAGTCATCCCACCCTCTCACCCAAGGCTTTCCGGGCTCTGCTCGGGTTTCGGGAGAAGCGTGGGCGTTAAGGTTGTTCATCACTTTGTTGCTCACAGCAGTGAATACCTGTTATAATCATGGAAGAACAGATTTCAACAAGACATGAAAAGTTGAAAACCAATTAGGAAGGTGGAAACGAAGAGCTGTAAAAGCCCGCTCACCGGATTGGTTTTGACTTCTTCGGGAGGTTGTTCTTGGCCGGAAAGCCACTTCCAGAGGTCTGGATTTTCCTACATAACAAAAATCCGACCTTCAATGAAGATATCTCAAACTCGTGCCTGTGACTTCTATATGATTTGATAACGCACTAATCTCAACGGTCACAAAGATTAAGCACCTTAATATCGTAAAATAAATGGAATCTCTATGTCCATTGTTTATCAAGTCAACGCCAATGATACCCGAGTTCTCGGTAAGTCCGGATACTTCCAGGTAATCATTATTCAATACAAAAGTTCCGTTATAACAGTTGTAAAACACCATGGTCAGGAACTCGTGATTGTCTATGTAGTTAAACTTGTTGAAGATCTCATTCAGGTATCGCGTTTTTCCGAGCAGAACCCAGCTAAAAGAGTGGCAAGTATTTGTCGGAGAACGAACAACAAAATTTAAAATTCCGCTTCGGTTGTACCAGCTCGGGCCTAAACGGAAGTTATACAACTTTTACGAAACCCAACTACGAGAACAAATTATATTTCTTATCTAAAAATCTGAAGCCAAACTTGATCAAGTTTTGTGGCCATCAACACCACACAATGTTATAGCCTAATCAACATTTAGTATATAATGTAGAAGTTTGATCAATCTAGAAACCCTGGAATAATGCTCTAACTCAAAAGGTTCGATCTGTGAATCGATGGAGAGATAAGAGTAGCTTACAAGGTCCAAGACGAAGGAGAGAGCTTTGATTCCGTCATCATCCATGGAGTGGATGTGCTCCTCCACCCATTTTCCCAGAACCAAATCCAACTCCAGAAACCCCCTTTGCTTGCTCCTGTATATCAGCCTAACGCAGCCCAAACAGAATCGCGACTCAGAATCGCCATCAGGCTTGAAAGAAGAGGAGAGAAGAGATCAATGGCGAACCTGTTATGGAGTCGTCTCTTGCTCTCCTCATTCTCCGTGGAGTAACGGCGAGCTCCATGGAAGCCATGGCTGGGAAGCAACCTCGTTGTGGATGCATCGACGCGAGCGAGAGGTTGGGCTATGGCCGAGGATTTCAGGAGGCGATCGACGGCGATCAGGGCTCTTCTCAGACTCCTCATTTTCGTTCTTCTCCGATCAAAGCAAAAATTCAGAGAAAAAGGCTCGTCGTTGGAAATGGTGAGACGTGGAGGCTTGAGATCGACGAGGGAGGGACGAGCTAAATACAAACAATTGGCTAAAAGTATGAGATGAGATGTCGTTTCCCTCGGTATAAATATTTTATTTCTTTTACATTTATTTTTCGTTTTAATAAATATAAATTGTGAGTTATCGTTTATGTTTTACCCAGTATAATTTGCTTTTTGTAAGTTGAGCGGTTTATTTATTACATTTTCTTTTAGGTTTTTTTTTTTCAAACATATTCTCGCTTCTTCTCTGTGATTACTTCACTTCGATGCTTTCTATTCCCAAGATCATCTCTTCCGACTCTGAATGTTTTTCTCTTCTCCATCGTACTCATCGTTCTTCTGCTATGTTCATTATGGTTCGTGAACGACGACTTCGAGCAACGAAGAATAAATATATTTAACACACACTATAAAAAAGATTCAAATTTAATTCAAAATTTAAAAATATATACGCTCATGTTAATTAAATCATATAGAGCAGAAAAAGATGGTTAAGACTGATGTATACTAGGTGTTTTAATTACAACACACAAATTGAGGAATAAATATAATTCAATTTAGTTATTTAGAGCAATTTCTCTATAATTAACACATTATTTTTTTTTCGGTGCAGAGCACACTAATGTTATCCATTTGGACTGATAGAATTTTTGTTCCTCTATCTTTAAGTTATTAAAGTTCTAAATAAGATCATCGATGTATTAAAATTTAAAATTAATAATTTATTCTATAAATATAATACTTAAATTTTATTACCGTTACGATTCTACATTTTTGCGCGGTGCTTATCCACTGTTTATTAAAAAAATATTGAGAAAAAAAACT
The DNA here is from genome assembly GCA_954871525.1 of Parietaria judaica. Classification (NCBI taxonomy): domain Eukaryota; kingdom Viridiplantae; phylum Streptophyta; class Magnoliopsida; order Rosales; family Urticaceae; genus Parietaria; species Parietaria judaica. Next base: position 28,075,239 of record OX940872.1, read on the forward strand.
CAAATCTTTCAATTTTAAAGTGTACTATATAAATGTGTATATATATTTTCACTGTAAATTAATGGGAATGATTATATATGTGGTTCATAATCATAAATAATAATATTTATTTGTTAGCGACATAAGTATTTAAGTTAAAATTTATCAATGTTTTATGCGGTAAAAATATTTAATTTTAACTAAATTTATCTATACACATTTAAATAGAGGATTAGCGTATAATTTGTGCTCACATTGTCATTAGTGGTGTTGTGCTCCTCTCAAACTTCTGAAAAACGTTCCAATTTACCTTTTTTTTCCCTTTAGTATCAAGCTATTTTTTTTTCTCTAACAAATTACTAAAATAATAAATGTACACCAAATATAAAAAAAAATACATAAAAATACTATGAACTTAATGAGACTTAAGTACTTTTACCTCTATTTTCAGGTTTTGATACACCCCTACCTAAGTTCCGCGATGGAAATTATGTTTACGAGTAAAAGGGTGATTTTAAATTTTTGAAAAATTAAAATGATAGAAAAGTAAAAACTAAATTTTAGTACATTTCGAAGTTAAATATTTGAGCTGATTTTGAAAATAAAGTATGTTCATGCAAAAGCAATATATATATATATAAGTAAAATCCCAAAAATGTAATAGAAAATAACACAACTGATATGATTTCAATTTTCCATATCGGCCATCCGCAATCTACATCTCAAATTATGATCCAAGGATATACAAATATTAATTACTCTTGAAAATGTTAAAATGAAGATCTATTCTACACCAATAAGGCCTCAACATATTCTTGTAGCTTCGCTTTCGAAATCGCACCTTCCCTCCTGCTTCCCGGAACTTCCTTCCCGTTCTTGAACAGAATCAGGGTCGGCAATCCGTACACTTGGTATTCTTTGATTAAGTTCGAGTTCGCATCGTGGTCAATCTTCACGATCGTCATCCTGTCTTCGTATTCCTGCATACGTTGAGAACAAAACTCCATAAGCACCACCATTGATTTCTGAAGGAAGGGCTATTTTAGTTGACAGAACGTTCTACTGTGAGGAAAATGGAAGAATCAGATAGTTATGCTAAAGCTCCATATGGTTCCATGAGAAAAAGCTCCATATGGTTCCATGAGAAACTTGGTCAGTGACCCCAACAGCAATCTGAAAACCGCCCGACGAACCAATACAGGTATACACATAGATTACGGGCATATCGACCGGTAATAGGTTAGGTGGTATATACCAATAGGTTACGGGTATGTCAACTCGTAATCTATAGGGTTTTAACAACCGAACATTGATTATGCCGATCAAATTTTACGAGATTATCACTACCCAATGGATATAATATAGCATTGAAAATTATGTAAATATTAATTCATTTATAAAAAAACGTCTATTCAAGAAAAAAAAGAGTAAGGGATTCAAGTGATATTAGAGTTACGGGATTTTACAGTTTGTAAGAGGTTCTACATGTCGGACGAGCTGCCCGCGGGTGGGTCTGCCCTACCCACATTTTTGGTGGGCATGGGCGACCCTGCTGTTAAAACCCGCCCAAGTCCACTACGAGGATGGGCAACTCATCCCCAATTTTAAAAAAATCTCTGTTCAGTTTAAACAATTTTGTTTTTTGGTGGGCACGTAAAACCCGCCCGCCCACGGGTGCGAGCGCGGGCGGCTTACAACCACACAAAAAAAAGTATCCAAACGGGTGATGTCCGCGCCCACCCGTTTGGAAAACCAGCGAGTTCGGCAACACAAAACATGTTCTAGTAAAATTTCGGGGACGGGTATATGGCGTAACAGACGGGTTACCGTGCGCCTCGATCGGCTTTCGAAGGACGATTCGAACCACCCACTACACCTACATACAGTATTACCTAATGATAAATAAATCTACAAAATTTCAGGGCATAACACTGAGCTGAATTCATACAGACGCGATGGGGAACGCACCTGAGCGAGCCATTCCATGAAGGGGGTGATGAGGCGGCAGGGAGCGCACCACGTGGCCACGAACTCAACCAGAACCGGCCGGTCCGAGCTCAGCACCGCGTTCGGAAACTCCTTCTCGTCGATCTCCCGGACTCCGCAAGTGACCGAAACCCGAAGCCCTTCAGTAGAAGGAGAAGACGCGAAACGACGACGAGGAAGCCGCCACTGAGAGCGGAGGCTCTTGGAGAGCGAAAGAGACTGCCGTGGAGGCGTCGGGGAGGTGAACGTCGGTGGTCTAGGGAGCAACATGGAAGTAGTGGTGGACTTCGAGAGGATCACTGTTTCCATGGCGTTTGTTGAATTCGGAGCTTCGATTTGCAGAGAGTTTTCAAGGTTGAAGATGATTGCAGGCGTGGAAGCCTAGCGGCCACGCAATGTTCCATTTTTTTGGCTCTAAAAGATTTTTGGATAATTAAAAAAGGGTTAATAGTGGCAAAAATACCAATTTTTTTAATCAAATGTAGCAGAGTATTTTTTATGTTTTTTTTTTGTCGGAAAAACATTAAATGTAAGGGGTGTATTCCAAATGTTTATTTTATCGGTAACAATATCAAATGCTTAGCTAAGCGTAAATGACACACAAGAAAACTCGATAAATTATATTATTGAAGTTATTAATTTATAGAGGGATAATTTAGCTATGCTAGTTAGAGTAGGGATTGTAAAAAGTATTATTTTATAAAATTTATTAATTGTCGAATATTAATTTAACGAGATTCTTCTATACTAATATTTAATTTTATTGGCTTAGTAGTGAGTATTTGCAGCACAACTAAACTAAACTAACAACTGATATTAGAAGAGCTAGGTTAACATGAAACAATCCCAACAACCAGTCGATCATCCCTTTTAAGCCTAAAATCTCAAATACAATATAACGACATTTTATAATAATTTACTATTACAAAATTATTTTTATTAATAAAAATATTATAATTAAACTTATTATCTTAAGACATATTTAGAAAATAAATTTGTAGTTCTATAAATAGTTTTTCTCATTTAGAAATTCATATAAACAGCAATATTGCTTATTATTCTTGCAACTCTTTGTTTCAAATCATTTCTCGATTTTTTTTTTTGATAAGTTGTTTTTAATGAATGATATTATGACAAGTTTAGTTCCGCATCGATTTTCTTTGTTGTCATTCTAATTGAACTCTCAATTTATTTTTATAAGAAAGCAACATTAATTTTTGAATTTCTAACGAAACACTAGGTAATTAAACTGAGAAAAAAATTACATATAGTTATTATTATAAATGCTAATTATATATTTCAAAATTGATAATACTTGTTTTGCTAGTAAAAAGATCATTTATGTTATTCGCGTAAAATGGAATATAAATGAGACCATCCATTGGTCGAAGATGTGCCCGACATAAAGCTCGTGCCCGGGGGCCTAAAAGTGTGAAAGTTCCTTTGCGACAAAAGTGGAGAAAAGTTTATCCGTACTTGTTGATACAGGTCTTTCCGAGTCTCATCCGGTGGTCTGATTGAGGCGGGGAGCTCACCGATCCCGAGCAAAGATCCCAAGGACCGAGGTTCACTCAAGCTTAGCTACGATGGGTTGTGCAAAATACGTCAATCCAAGCAAACACTCGTAGAATCGTAATTCCCGCCCTCTTTTCTTTGGCGGCAGCGTAGGTTAGAATTGTCATGGTCCAGAAAGCTATCGAGGGTGTTGGAACGATCTCGAGCCTTTCTCTTGTGAAGATGAAAAAACGTGAGCTCAAATGCACAGGGAAGGGGCGGTCCTCTATCGCCCACTCTGATGCTTTAATATTACTCGAATATTTAGGGTATCACTTGTGCTAGAGATTATATGTGTATTAAGGAGGTAATTTTAGGGAGGCATGAGAGAGTTTTGAGTTTGAGAGCATTTATTTTGTTTTAAAAAGCTTACCCTCACTGGTGATTGAGCATGACATTTATAAGAAAGAGTCGTTCCTTACCTTTTATAAGCAAGTGAGTAATTTAGAGGCCTTGGACGCCTCTTGGAGTCATGTACACTTCCGGGGTGGGTTTCACGGTTTTAGTGGCACGCACGCCACTCTTGGTAGCACAGTGTGCTTTGGGCGGCACGCATGCGCGCTCTTACTTGTAGAGTCTTGTAATTCTAAGACCCTGACTGATGATATCAGATAAACTTTGCAGTGTTGACTTTCCTTGGCTAGGTCAGGTCAATTTTATGGCGTTGACTTTTTGGACTAGGCTTGGGTTGAATTTTCCGAGCAGGCCTGAATAGCCTTCTGGGCCTGTTTTGGTCTTGGTTATCATTTAAGGAAAGGAGCATAACAAGTTAAAATAGTACACGTTTTGAGCGAGTAACGTTGAAGACATGAGAATGAGGAAATAAACAATAAGGCGCAATTATATTTTTAGTTTTTCTTATTTAATTAATTAATATAGAAATATGTAAAATTGTCAAATCATAATTAAAGGTACTCGTGTTTTTGAAACTTAAAGGTATATTTATGGGAAAACAATGAATGTTTAGAGTAGAAAAATGTAAATTTTGAAATATTTATATAGAAGCAAACGATTTTATAAGCGTTGAAAGTTATAATTAGGCCTAAAAAATAAGCGAAGATTTTTACACAAATTATATAAAGTATTAGCATGGGTCATTACTAATTAGGAGCACCATTTATGGCGGCTTCTCATATCTTCTTCGTTAGTAGTTATCAAATTTCTCTAGAGAAACCTTTGAATGTTTCGTTCTAGATACTATTGGTAAATCTATATTTGACACACAACTTTTCCTTTTTAAACTAGTCCTCCTAAAATTACTAGTCAATGCTCAATTTATCTTGAATTAATAATTGGTAGACGATTTTTTGTATAAAAATAAGAGTTTAGTTAAAATGCTAACATAATTACTGTCCTCAAGATAAGTGTCTATTTATGAAAAGATGCGGTCCAAAATTCGATGATAAAAATGCTGACATTGTATTTATTATAATGTATAAGAAATTGAGAGAATGAAAAATAGTTTCTCAATCTAAAACTTTGTCTACATTATATATTTCTAAATGCTGGCGTCGATGCCGTTTCGCTCCTAACATGTTACATGTATGTGTTGCATGTTGACAAACATGCCAATAGAAAAGTCCTAGAAAAATGCCACATGCAGCAAATATCGCATAAATTTTATGGCCATGTTGCATGTCGATGGAAATATCGACGGAAAATTTGATTTTTTTTTTTACAAAATTCTATTATTATTAATTTTAATAGGAAAATATTACATGAGTTCTAAGAATTTTAAGCTACGTCAAATAATAATATTAATCTTTTATATGTAGGGCATTCAAAATCAAACTTTGAATTATATACAATAAAGAGAGAAATAGAGAGGGTGTTTATTCTCAAATAGAAAAATCCCACATGAAGAGAGATAGAGAGAGCGTTTATTCTGAAATTAAAAAAATTCCACACGAAAAGATTAGAGAGATAATATGTTAAAAAGGATATTAAAAATAGCAAATGTGTTTGATAGGAATAAGCATCTTTGTGGGATTTCGCCCAATTTTCGTCTTTTTGAATCTAAACGATACGGTGATGCTCTCTTGCATACCGAACGATGTGCCCTGAAATAAAGAAAAACGACATAGAATTATCTTTGGGATTTTGTTTCGACGATTTTGAAATAGCGGCACGCGGCGAAATATAACACTATGGTCTAAACCACAGTGTCATTTTACAATTTGCGCAGATCTTAGCAATAGTCACAAAATTCACAATTCGGAGGTTAATATTTTAGGAAAATATGTGGATAAGATATTCTAACTTTCAAGTTAGAAAAAAATCATGACATCAGTACGGGCAATGCAATGCATAATATATATCATAGATACTTGTTAAAATAGAGACTTAAACATCTTGTGATAAAAATAAAATAAAATAAAAATAGTGGTCAATAAGGACTTAAGAATCATTTTCTTTTATTTGAGTTTATAAAGACGCAAAAGAAGGCCTGAACTGATATTACAAATTGACCCGAAAAAGTTGATAAAAGATTATGTATTTGATTTGGTAATTATTTTATGTTATGGAGTTAACCGTTATATATTTTCCACCAATATATGGTTTATTCAATAAATAAAATAAATTCAAGAGATAGAAGAATCCTTGAATTTATTTCCTATATTTATTGTACAAGAAATATAATTAGTAATTCGATAAAAAGAGACCTAAATTAAAGTGAAAAATACCTATATTTTTTTATGTTTGATTCCTTCTCTTTTTTGACATAGTAAATCTTATTTTCTTTAAAAAAAAAATTCCTCGATTATCTTTCTTCTCTGTAAAATAATTTCTTTCTAGTTAAAAAATAAAATGAAAATAGCTAACTCTTCGATTTCGGATAAGTTTGACCGATCAAACTCAATCCTATTACTTTTAATTTCAAAAAACAAAAATAAAAAGCTAATATTATCTAACATTGACCTTATCATATCGATAAAGCTATTTTTGCTATAAACTCGTTACTAACGTACCCAAAATATGGACGACCAAACGTTGAGAGTCTATAAATTTGGACTTTGGAAATTGGATTCCATAAGAGAAGAAAGGTCGAGCCAAACGACCACGGATGTAACTTGAAGAGAAACTCATCTTTCTTTTCTCTTTATCTCCGGTGAATATATATATCTATATAGCATAATCTTAGATATATACATATATATATTCGCTGAAGAATACCCACCTTTTATTAAGTCCTTTTCATCGAAAAGAAAGATGGCCGGAGGTGCATTTGTTGCTCAAGGTGGCGCCAACTATGGAGGCGGTATCACCGCCTTCGTCATCGTCACCTGCATTGTTGCCGCCATGGGTGGTCTCATCTTCGGTTACGACATCGGAATTTCAGGTCAGCTCGAAACATGATTTTAGAAACCAAAAACTTCTACTATGTACCTTATAACTTGTTGATATTAGATGTGAAACCGGGACCAGTATTTGGCATGAAGTCTATTGGTCCCAAGCAGGTTCCCGGTATTCGGGACTTGAAAATAATGTTTGAGTTTTGATGTTGTTTTATTTGGAAATGTTGTAGGAGGGGTGACCTCGATGGAGCAGTTCTTGGTGAAGTTCTTCCCCGCGGTTTACAAGAAAATGAAGGACGACTCTGGCGAGGAGAATGCGTACTGCAAGTTCAACAGCCACATGTTGACTCTCTTCACCTCGTCGCTCTACCTCGCGGCCCTCATCGCCTCTTTCTTCGCCTCCACCATCACCCGGAAGTTCGGAAGGAAGCCGACCATGTTCTTGGGAGGATTGGTGTTCCTCATCGGTTCCATTCTCAATGGTGTTGCCGAGGGCATTTTGCTCCTCATCATCGGCCGTTTGTTGCTCGGTGTTGGTGTCGGTTTCGCCAATCAGGTATGGATATATTGTTAGTCTATAATGTGATTATATTTATATTAAGAATCACTCAAAAGCATAAGTGTAAGTAAATGTATTGAAACGTTAAGAATTGCCATTAGGGTTTGTTCATTTTTGGTCTAACGAGTCTTTGTTTTGTAAACCTATATATATAGCTATATTATTATTATTATTATTATTATTATATAACAGTGTTCTAAAAACCGAGGGTATGCCGTAGAATATGTGGAAAAACAAACATGTCGGCACCTTTCATTGAATGTCGTTTTCATTTTCCTAGTTACCGTGGAATACTTGCATCAGTTACACAAGTTTTTATTTTCTTATTTAGCCTATAAAACTTGAAATGTCTCCAAAATTTTCAAGTCTTTATTTTTATGTTTATTTTTTTATAATTACAATCATGACACTTATACTTTTTGTTTTTTAATATGAAATTACTCCTATATTTATTTCAAAATATTTCATTTAAAGCCCTTATTTTATGTAAAACTGAATAAATATCATTTTTATATAAAAAGTTAAGGTTAACCTTACGAGAAACTCCTCGTTAAACTTGCTAAATCGAACCATCTGTTTACCTTCTAATCTTCTATAAGGTTTTTAAAACCTTGATAAATGATAATATACCTACATATAATTCCAATAACTATTCCAAGTGGGTTTATAAGTATCCAAACGAGTTGTGATCATAATACTCTTGTCCTTGATCTTATATATGACAGGCCGTACCAGTTTATCTCTCGGAGATGGCTCCGGCAAAGATCAGAGGAGCGCTCAACATGGGATTTCAGATGGCAATCACCATCGGTATCATGATGGCGAACCTCGTCAACTACGGCACAGCTAAGATCACCGGCGGCTACGGCTGGAGAGTTTCGCTTGCCCTCGCGGGAGTTCCCGCCATCATGATGACTGTCGGCGCCATCTTCCTGCCTGACACTCCCAACTCCATCCTTGAGAGAGGCAACCAGGAGAAGGCCAAGAAGATGCTTCAGAAGATCCGAGGCACTGAGAACGTCGACGACGAGTTCACCGACCTTTTGGCCGCTTGCGACGCTGCGCAGAAGGTGGAGCACCCGTGGACTAACATCCTTCAGCCCAAGTACAGGCCTCAACTTGTCATCTGCTCTGTCATCCCATTCTTCCAGCAGTTCACCGGCATCAACGTCATCATGTTTTACGCGCCAGTTCTCTTCATCACTCTCGGCTTCGGAGACGAGGCTTCGCTCATGTCCGCCGTTATCACCGGAGTCGTCAACGTGGTCGCCACCTTGGTCTCCATCTTCACAGTCGACAAGTTCGGTAGGAGGATTCTGTTCCTCGAAGGTGGTATTCAGATGATCATTTGCCAGGTAATCTCTAAACATTTTTTTTTTTTTTAAATTAACTTGTATCTCAAAACCCGAATTTTACCGCCTCAAAGTTGGTTAATATCGGTTACCGGTCTAACCACAAAGCCAAGTTTGTGCATGAATAAGCTCACGATGGTTGATGTGTGAGTGAAACAGATTGGCGTGGGAGTGATGATCGGACTGAAGTTCGGCCTCAACGGAGTTGGAACCCTTACCAGCCACGAGGCCAACCTCGTACTGTTCTTGATATGCGGATACGTGGCGGCATTCGCGTGGTCATGGGGCCCACTCGGGTGGTTGGTGCCCAGTGAGATCTGCCCCTTGGAGATTCGGTCGGCCGGACAGGCCATCAACGTGTCAGTGAACATGTTCTTCACCTTCATCATCGCCCAGGGTTTCCTCGCCATGCTCTGCCACATGAAGTTCGGGCTCTTCTTCTTCTTCGCCGGCTTCGTCACGCTCATGACCATCTTCGTCGCCTTCTTCATCCCGGAGACGAAAGGAGTCCCGATCGAGGAGATGAACAGAGTGTGGAAGGCACACTGGTTCTGGAGCAAGTACATTCCCGACGATGCCATCATCGGAGGCAACAACAACAGCAACTCCACCGCGTACCGCGTGTAGAGGATCGGCTTATTCTGAGGGATGACCGATTTCTTTTCTTGTAAGATCTCAACGAAGGAAGGAAAAAAAGAAAATGTTTTTAATGTTTTTGTTGAATTGAAGTGAATAATCGATAGAGATTGGCGGTAGCAAAGGGTTGACACTTGACATTGATCTCTCGTGGCCGTGGGTATTTTATATAAATTATTATTCTATAATGAAATGCTCTCTCTCTATATACTACATTACTGGGTCAAGATTTAATATTTTGACAGTTAGGTAATTAGTAATTTCTTGAAAACTGGTAGCCACTGCAGAACGACAAAAGTTTTAAATACCATTACCGACGCCTCGTCGAAAAAGAGCCTCCGAATCGGCTGCGGGATCCACTAGCCTACATATTTTCTTTGTTTCGTTTTATGTCATAAGAAACACTTATCGTCGGTTTTTCAATTAGAAAAAACGCATAAAAGAAAACACTTAGAGAAAAAATTATATTCTGATTTCAACCAACCTAAACTTAGGATTCTGATTCCACCGTAGTGACTTGAATTTCTTTCGACTTTATATATATATACACATATATATTTATTTAAATATTAGTTTATTAAATACAAAATAATATTTGACTAACCGTAAAAATTGGTTGACGTTTTCACGTTGATCTCTCGTTGGTATTATAATAATTGAATCATTATTTTATAATGATCAAGTACTTCACTAGTTGTTAACACAAAAAAAAGTACTTTACTAGTTTACTTTATAGTGTGTTTATTGTGTCCATGAAGGACGGATTTATATTGAATAAAGTCATAAACCATTTATTGAAACTGGCCAATTAATTAACTAATACCTAAATATATGGTATAATCAAAGTCCACACAAATAAAATTGGATTCAACCAATAATTGTAGACTAAGGGTGGAGTTACATAGAGACGGGTGTATGCTCGGGCACCACCTGAAAAACGACGGGGAGAAAAAATAAAAATAGAAAAAATTAGATATTGGTATAAAATATTAAGTCAATCGAGTAATAGAATGAGCATAAAATAGCGCTGGTTGTTGCCTTGATTTCGGTCTTCTTTTTAGAAAGATTCAAGATCGACGCCCAACACCAACCAAACCAACCAAGCATGTACTTTTAATAGACACTACAATGTTATTATGTGATTGTTTTTATTTATATATATATATATATATAAACTTGATTATATTTTTTATTAGTATCTTCGGCGCTTCCATTTAAAATGTATCCTACTTTATTTTTTGAAACTCTATAATATATCATACTTCATTTTAAAAAAAATGTATCATACTTCAAAAATTAAGATATTTTGTTCGCTTATTGTTGTTATATTCGCGGCTATATAAAGAGTGTGTTCAGATTAAATAATTAAAATGAATACTCTTTATATCAAACATGGTTGAGATGAAATACTATGCTACTTTTTTAGTATTAATCTTTTTGTTCTATTTATTTTGTAATTTAATATGATTTGTATTTATAAGCTCCACACAACGCCACGATTTTCTTGACACAAGTAAAAATATAAATAAAAATTTGATGGAATCACAATATACATTACCTTCCAGCGATTCTCTCCCCAAAAATCTAAGTCCAAAATCCAACAAAAGAAGAATTCATAATCTGAAAACTATATAATATTTACTAGGATATATATGAGCGTCAAACAATAGAACAACTCATGCAACAAGAAATTATATATGAGAAAATTCATCCACCTCGTTTAATTAAGAACTTGTATTTAATTAAGAACCCATATTAGCATAAACGATAATTCATCCACCTCGTTTAACTACTCACTTAACGCCCCGACCCGACGAAAACACAATCCGGTTAAAGAAAGCAAGGAGTGAGCTCGGTGCCACCGGCTTGCCACCTACCGGTCGCTTCTCATATCATCAACACCTTCCTCGACCGGAATTAATAATCGTGAATCACTAATTGACTAACCCCCTCGACACTTCTCATATAAACTTCTATTTTGGAGTTTTCGATCATAATAACTAGGGTTATTAGCTCAAAAATACTCAATTTGTTTGGGGAAAAAAAAAGATGGCCGAGTCAATTTGAAAAGCTAGTGAGAAAAATATCTTAGTTCATTTTTGTACTGATTAGTAGACCTCATTTATTATTTTGTTAATTTTTTTTTCATTATTGTTTTTTCTATCAGTGGCAATGTTAACAACATATATAAAATAAACAAACTCAAACAATTAAATTTAAGAGCATCAAATTAGTATTTAGATGTAAACACAAATTCGTAGAACATCAACACACAAATTCTTTTTTTTTCCTTCTCATTTTCTCTCTCAAATTCTCAGTTCATATCTTGGATAACATCGCGATTTGTGTTATTGTAAAAAAAAGTGAACGAGAGTTCTACTAATCTGTAAAAAAAAAAAAAAAAAAAAAAAAAAAAAAACTCAAATGCTTTTGTCACAATTTATTTTGATCTTATACCGCTTTATTTTCAAACAATTTAATACTTTAACCTATAATAGCCCTAGTAACTAATATTAACATAGAGAGTGCAACATTGAAGGGTTTCAAAAGTCAAAACCATGACCTACTTGTCCGTAAGTTTCATCAATTCCTTAATGGGAGATTGACTAATTACTTCAAATAGTATATGTTTTCCAATCTATATATATAACACAAACCCAGAAGAAGACTTAAGAAAGGCAATCAAAATGGACAACCTCTGACATTTGCCAAAAACAGCAACAAAACCCTCACACATTCCACAAAACGACACTAATATTTTTGCGTGTCATCCCCAGAATCCCGACACGTGTCCCTGCACACCTCTCAAACCGCCTCTTCTCCTCACACATCATCCCAACTTGCTCAGACGCTGGCAAGCTTCCTATATATATATATAGAAACACACATACACACACTCCCTTACGTTATATAACATCAACATTCAACAAGAACAGCAAGCGAACAACAAACGAGCGAAACACACTTAACAATTGTATATGTCGGCGACGGAGCTGAGTCTTGTGGCGTACGGCAGCCGGGTGGGGCGGTCGTCGGCGCCGTCGCTTCTGAACTCGATGTTCATGTCGACGGTGAACGCGGCGGCGAAGACGCTGGTGTCGGTGGCGGCGAAGGAGCGCGGGGGCGGGGCGATCGTGAGGAGCGGCGCCAAGTGGCGGCCCCGCGACCACCTGCGGTTCATGATGATGATGATGACGTGGATGACGCTGTGGGTGCTCAGGACGCTGATGGATCACATTCCTTCCTGCTCCTCCCTGGCGCCGCTGGGCCTCCTCCGCTCGCTGTCGCGCTTCGGCGGGCTGATCGAGCTGCCGGGGTCGAGGCCGTCGGGGTCGGCGGCGCTGGCGTCGGCTTCGTCGCTGCAGATGATTCTGGACGAGGGCGTCGAGGCGGTGCCTACGCAGGCTCTCGGTAGAGCGCTCTCTCACGTAAGTTCATTCACGCTCTTAACTAAGCTTCTCTCTTCATTTCATTTAGAATTATGTTCGTGTTCTTCAATTGCAATAAGCTTTATATCATTATATTGGAGGTTTGATCTCATGTTTTAAAAATAGGTATTTAACGTCATCTACTTGATTTTAAAGCCCTACTCTTCTTTTCTTGTAAACAGTCAAAAGTTTTTCTTTAGGGTTAATAGTATTAAGGATTTTTTTTTTGAAATAAATGTAAGGATTTAATGATATACATATAAGCATGCACTCAATAATTCAGTATTCAATCTTTTTATTTATCATTAAATCTTGAACTTATTAAAAAAAAAAAATAGTAGCACGGCGTTTTAAAATTCAATTAATTGATCAATGAGAAAAATAGACGAAATTCTAAAATAATAAAAATTGGAAATTTTGATGTGAAAAATTAGATTTATGTCACTAAAAAATGAATTATTGATTGAAAATATATGTCGCTATTACCCTCCTAATGGCAAATATTAAAGACGTGCATGAATAACTGATTTCGTAATCTCGAGCGAAGTCCTAACTAACTAACTAATTACACGTCTTAGGTTCAAAAATATTGGCAATTAATTCGAAATGCATTCGATTAGATTAATGTTGGACAAAACTGTACGAGGAAGGATAAGATGATTACTATCTGTATCCACGTAGAAACCGACTTTCCCGTTAGACAGACAAGTGTTCCTCACTAACACCCGCCTCAACGATTTCCTCTCCCGCCATGCAACTCAACACGTGTGCACTCTATCTCACACGTGTGCAGATCCTGGCGCTGCTCAACGACATTCCCGCGACCTCCCGGAAGTACCAGTTCTCCATGGCCATGGCCGAGCGCATCATGGACGGCAACGCCTGTTCGGGCAGCGACGAGATGCTCGAGGTCAACCGCATTGCGCTCTCGTCCGCGTTCGACCGCACTTCGAGCCTCTTCCAACGCTCCCTTGAGAAGCGCCGGCACGGGAAAGAGTACGGCAGAGGGGGGTATGCCTGGGCCGTTCGTGCCGTCCGGGCACTGCCGCTGGGTTCGTACGTGGCGCCGTACATGAAGGGACTGGGGGCTTGTGTGGGGGCTGTGCGGTCTCTGATCGACACGTGCCGGTCGCCTGGAAAGATGCGGCGGCTGGCACTGGCGGCGGCTGCAGGGGTGGGGGAGGGCGGGTGGTGCGGTGGACGGGTAGCGTGGGATGAGGAGGAAGGCTGCGAGATCATGACGGAAAAATTGGCGGAGGAGCTGCTGTGGATCACCGGCAAGCTTAGGGTTTACGGAGCCGTGGACGAAGCGCTCGAGCAGTGGAGCTACGCCTCCGGGTTGGCTTCGGTTTCGATGAACACTGACCCGAGGCTCCAAGGTCTCATTGTCAAGATCTCAGGTACATTTACATTTTTCTTAATTAACATATTATAAAGTAACCTATTTTGTTAGACATTGATGACAATATGATCAAAGATATCATGTAGCTAAGTACTGATATAACTTACAATATATATACACGTGCAGCCATGTTATTCAGCGATTTGAACCGGGAAGAAGTGATGGTAGATCGGGACGTGAAGTTCAGGCTGCTCGTTCTGTGGCTGCCATTGTTCTGCCACGCGGGCAACGGCTTAGCGTACCCCGTGTTGACCTACTATGAGAAGGCCGAAGTGGAGAGGGCCATCGACGAGGCCATATGGAGCCTCCCTCCGGTGGACCAAGAAGTCATCCTCACCACTTGGATGCAAGACTACGCCGTCTCGGCCTCGGATTGGCCGAATCTTCAAGGACCCTACGATCGGTGGTGCCAATCGACGCGCAGTCTCGTTGCCGAGTATTGAGGCGTGCCACGACTAAGCGGTAGTGTAAGAATACGGATACTTGATTATTATAATCATATATTATAGGTGCAATAAGCAATTCCATGCTGTTGTTTGAGTTGTGTAAAGCTGTTTGTAACTGTTGCGTATTGTGATTTGTGAACGAGGTGTTTGATACATCAAGGGTATTTCCGAGATCTGTAAATTGCTTGTTGCGTATTTCTTTATTACTCCATTATATCTTTATACTCTTTATCGTGTACTTCGAGCTATTTTGTAACTGATGAGTGATTCATTTATGCATTAGCGGAAGTGTTAAATTTAACGTCGTGTTTACGTCAAAAGTATGACGTTAATGACTTTTGTGGTAAACTAGACAAATTTATTACCTTGTAGAAACGTTCAATCGCGCGCATTATATACATCTGAGTTTTATGAATTGGATGGATATTTGAACGTCTAAGTTTATGTTTAACACGGTAGTGGGTGTGGGATTCTCAGCTTGTGCTCTCTACTTGGTCGGGGCTCCCGGAAGCGTAGGAGGTGCCGTGTGACCGCTCGCTTTACGTGCCGGTGGGGCTTCTAGTGGCGGGTCTTCTTTGGGCGCTCGCCGCCGTCGCCAAAAAATGAAATGAGGCTTGATCTCCGCCTTGGGACCGGGCTTTGGCCATTTATTACGGCTGTTTTCTCTTGGTTAGGGTCACCGGAGGATCCCACTAGGCCACTACTAGAAAGAAAATACACAATCTTTATAAAGTCATCATACTTAGTAACTTACTCACACTCACACGTATACAAAGACAGTATTATAGTGATAAAATTTATATATTCTAATTCTTGCATAAATCAAATAAACTAGCACAGCGGACGATTTGTTTTTTTTCCTTCTAATTAGCGTCGTTTATATACAACTACGGGCAATGTATGAATAGGAAACAATAAAAAATAAAGATAAAACTTATGAATTCTTTTGTCTTGTTTGATACCCTATACACTATATATATACACTAAAAAAAAGAGTAACACCCTTAAATCCTAACAAATAGAAACTTCTGCTATTTTCCTTTGTTAAGATTTAAATTTAATGCAAAAACTAAATAAGGGACTTAAAAATAATTATTATAACCTAAAAAGAATACCTAGCGAATAGCTAGGCACTCCGCGGACAAAGCCGAGTCCACGTAGTCAAACAACGAGGCAGCCACTCCAAGCACCGATCCCCGCGCGTCCCTGACAGCAATTTGTGGCCTCCATCCTCGGCACCAGACCAAGTCTCCGGTCTCTTGACCCGAGCTCCCAACTCCTTCCCCGTCGCTTTGACGCACCCCTTGTGGCTAGAAAACCAGTCCGCTACCTCGTTAACCCACAACTCCGGCATTTTGGCTCGGTTTTCGAACATCCGTTGGTTGCGGTCGGACCAAGAGTCCAAGGGATGCCGCAAAAGAGGTCAAGATCCGATTCCGCGAGTGTCTCAAAGGCCCGGAGGCACAATTCCCGAAATGGGACCTCTCCCGTCTTTTAGCGAATTCTTTCTGTAAATACTAGACCTTTCTCAATAAATAGCAAGACACTAAAGTGGCTGTCTTGTATTCAAGAGCAAAGGCAGCAATGGAAGACGATCAAACGTGCAACTCTCCAACAAAAACTGGTAAGCTTTTCCCGTGAACTCGATTCGATTCGGTTCGATTTGATTAGGGTTCTTCTTGTGTTGTGTTGTCAGTCTCTGACGACGAAGAGATAGACTACTCGGTGAAGCCCGAGTTCTACGGCGCTGAGCTCGACGACAAAGATGAGGTCTGGGCTCAGAGCAAGAGGAAAGGCCGTGCTTCCGACGCCGTGCTCAGCTGCCCAGCTTGCTTCACCACTCTCTCCATCGACTGCCAAAGGTACATTACATTGAGAAGAATGTCTTGTGAGCTTGTTCTCAATGCTAAGTGGCACAATCTCCATCTAGATTGCTCTAGTATCAATCAATTACGCCGATGAACTCGACAAATAATACGGCCAGCCAACGGGAGTTCACCTAGACGATGAATTCCCCCTCTCCTTTATTGAAATAAATTCAGCAAAACAATAGAATGCGAACCGAATCTCGTCGAGAGCGAGGTTCGAAGCTCTCCGCTATGCAAGAGGGAAAATCTATTCGAAATCAAGCATAAAAAACCCGCGACGGCTAGACTTAGGCGCCTAATATTCATTACAAACTACCCAGTTATACCCTTAATAGCTAAAATTATATGTGTCTATCTGTAATCATTATCGCCCGGGAATAATCGGGTGTTTAGCTCTGTTGCAGACTCTGATGTTGAGATAGTAGTTTCATGGGTTATTATGTAATTTTAAACTGGTTGGATACTGAAAATCTTAGGTTCTACAGAGGTAAGAGTCCATTACTTGTTATATTGCCTAAAATGACGGGATTTGGAATGTATTAAACGATGTGTAATGTAAATTTGTTAGTATGTATCATCGGGTTCCACCTTAAAAAGAATTGGCAATGAGGGGGAATAACCCATGATAAAACACGACTGAGTCGTTTTATCTTTTCTATGTGGAATATTTAACATGCCCTTAGTGGGCTGTAATAATACCATGTTAAATATCTTGCGGTTTTACCTTAAAACTATTCGACAACGAGGAAAGTAGCTCATGACCTTCTTAAACACAGCCGAGTCCCTTTATCTTTTCGTCTATATGGGATTCTGAACAACTGACTTCTTATATAAAGCACCATAGCTTAAGGGATTGAGATTTGTAAGTACTGTTCTTCAACTATCTGCCAATCAAGCCTGTTGAGCTTGAATAGTTGAGAAAAATGAGCTTCTGCTCCGCATTAGCTATCTTTATTTGAATGCCTCCGTATATGAAAGACGGATACAAATTTTTGGCTGCTAATTTCAGTTTTGGATCCTTCTTCTGCTAGTTTGGCTCTTTTATACTCATGTGGACCACAAAACTAAGTGCCATTTTCTTCTAGGCATGAGAAGTATGTGACCCAGTACAGGGCAGTCTTTGTAGTTAATTGCAAGGTTGGCAGTGAAGGGTTGATTCAAGAAAGGAGTCCCGAACCGAAAGGCCGAAAACGACAGAGAGGATCCAATAAAAACGTAGCAAGTGCTGCTGCCAGTGAGACGTTGAAGCAGGTCTGCTGCCTAGAATGCTCGACGGAGGTTGGCGTCGTGGACGAAGACGAAGTCTATCATTTCTTCAATGTTCTTCCAAGTGAGTCATGACCTGTGTTGTACCATTGAACTGCTTTCTATAGCTTGTCTAGTTCAGCGGGTTTTGTAGTAAGATCCTAACGATTCGTTGGGGTTGAACCCTAGCAGACGAAATCGGAAAACAAAAAATTGACATGGAAGAATTATGGTGATTTTCTCCGAATATGAGAGGTACGACCGCTTGCCGTTTCTGAATTGAGTTCAATCTCTCCTCAGCTTGAGTATTTACTTATGGACGGCGTTCGTGGTGACTCGTAAATTAAACTCCACAACTCAACATTTTAATACTATTCTATAAACTCGTGTAAGATGATTTGTCGTCGCACTTGTCAAATTATTGAAGAACTGTATAATTCTATGTCTATTAAGTTTGAGAATGTGGTTTTGAAAATATCTAGAATTGATGAGAATATTCTCTATATTTACAAAGTAGTATATTAAATCATTTTCCAATAGATTTAAATATTTACAATTGATCCTTTCGAACTTGTTTTCTTGTCAACTGAACTATGAGAGATAGCAGGGGTTTGATTACTTATACCGTTGAGTATTCGAAATGTCGAGTATTCGAGCGTTGAGTTTCAAAAGGTCGAGCACTCAAATCGAGGGCTTTCAGCAATAAATGAGATTTTATTACAATATTACCTAAAATACTCGACAGTTACGAGCGTTCCGGAAATAAAATTTGGTACATTGTCAATAAAATCACATAATTATATGTTAAAAAAAAAATCTCTCCCACTCCATGGTATATTGAAAGCGAGCTGATCATTGTTTGACACACCACAAAATAAACATTTTACAAAAACTCCATCATTTCTTATTGAATCTGATTTTCAATTTTTATTTTAGAAATTAAAAAAATCTAATCATTTTACGAAAACTGATATTCAATCGTTTTATAAAGAATCGGATACCTCTTAAAACCATAGGCAGAACTATGTGTTGACATTGTTGATGTACAAATTCGTCATTATTTAATATGACATAAAGTGCTAAAGTTGTGAATTAATTAAATTTACAAACAAAGACAAAAGGCTTTAAAGAGATAAATCGATATTCACAAAATCCCAATTGAGAAGCCCAGAGAAGTTCTCAATCAGACCAAAGCTAACGGATACAAGGCCACTCGGCCCAAAGAGCCCAAAGGCCCAATATCCACTCGACATCAATCCAGAAAGACAAGGGTAGAATTGTCATATTCTCTACCCGGCATCCCACTTCAAATCCAAGCGGAAGACCAGGAGCACGGAGTCAAGCCTCCAACGGGCATAATTCAAACACGACGACGAGAACGAAGTCATGGGACACGTGTAGCAAGGTCGTCCATTCAGCCCGGTCAGCGCGGCGAGAAGACCCCATGATTCCTGGAAGACCAACGGGAAGAATTGAAGCCTATAAATACCAAGCTCAAGCTCAGATCAACACACACGCATACTTACAACTCTGAGAGAATACACCGAAAGCTTATACCCGGCACTTTTGCTCACTTTTGAGATTTTGTTGTATTCTTTCCCCCTTTTCTATTCTTTTCCATCCCTAGGCTTGATTTTGCTGTCTGTAGCTATCCGTCTATGTCAATTGTCGCAATAAACTAACAGAGGAAGTAGTCAACTACCGCCTTGGGACGAACCTCTATAAAAAATCCCTCGTCTCATTTATATTGCTTTTATATATATACATATATCGTGAGTGAATCAAGAGCTTGCAACGTGAGAGATCGAATTCCACCAAATTGTCTTATTCAAAAATATCATACGCTCACAAGTCACACTTGACTGTTTGAGGTGGGAAACCACGTCAACAGACATGGTGGGGGTAAGAACCCCCTTAAGGTTTTTATTTTTTATTTTTTAGTGCTATTTTTTTTTTATGTAAATCGCAAATCAATCCCTTTGTTTTTCATTAACAAATCAAATTGTCCCTTCAAAGGTTAAATTCTTGTTCCGCCTATGCTTGATAGTTGATGCGACATTTATTGGTCTATAGACTGTCAGAATTCATAATACTATTGCAAAAACTCTTTTGATCTGCATTCGATTTTCATGAAATGAACTCCTTTTCAAATAACAGAAAGAAAAACATATAGTACTTATCTATTAATCTTTGAAATAACACGTCTTAATTATGATGAGACTTTGAAGAGCTGTATTATTTCTAGTGTGATGTTCATATCTCACTTTTGGTTTTTCGAACATCTTCCTCAACAATGTCGTTTGTCTTGTCAAATCTAATTTTGTCTATATAATGACTTTGTGATGATAGATTATAAGTGAGTCTGAGAGAGAGATGTCCTACAATTCTAGTAGGATTATGTTTTAACTATATATATATATTTAGAGCTAGCTAGGGCCAATTTAATTATTAATACAAAGATGACCAAAAATCCGAGGAACACGTACATGTGTGATAACCCTATGATTTTGATGCATAATGGTAATGATTAATGGGCATAAATAGGGTCACCGAGATCACTAATGATAGTGATATACAAAGAGAATGTTCCATAATATAAAAGAAAATAAGTGGATATGTTCAACTTATTCAATTACCAACAAATCCGTGGGGTATGATTGCTTACGATTTCTTGATTATTTAAGTCATTATCATAATGTAGTGGTTAGTGAGAGTCAATTATATATTTATTTTTAGCAGACTACTTTTTTTTTTTTTAAATTGAATAATTAATTTAAGTAAAGTAATCAAGAAAGGCAACGCATGAAACGCGCTATTGAAATCCGTATTATATGCCCTCGTGTGTATGCATTTCTCTCATCATCATAAGAGTACAAGTTCTTAGTATATATAATTAATAGTTATATTTTATTAACAATTGTGTATATACTGTTGAGGGTACGATTTCGTCGTGTCAATTTGCATCGATACGACGAAATGTTGTTTATAAAAACGGACTTCGGATTAGGAGGCCCATCATCAAGATCATAGCCCATTAACAACACAAAAAAGATCAATCGAGGAGAAAGTCAACGCTCAAGATTACGTGGGAAGAAGCCCGGCGACAAATAAGAAGACAGGCGACGAATATAGGAGGCAAGAAGGATTATGAAGCTCATCGATGGGGCAGTACCCATGAGAAACCTCATCGACGAAGTCTCATCGGCAGAGAAGCAAACTCTGTAGAGATAAAAGGCACAGAGCCCGACAACGAGGAACAGCTAAGCGACGACCAACTAAGCAACGAGATCATCGATGAGCAATGAGAAAGGCCAATGATGAAGTGATGAGAAAGGAAACAGCAGTGAGCAATCAATGTAGCGTGACTGACGCCTTGGGATTAGTGACGACAGTTACTAAAACATTATTCTTTGTAATAAAGCCTAATAATCAAGACAATTATGAGAAAATCAAACCCAATTGTAACCGCTCATTTATGAGGGTATCTTAGAACAAGGAGCTCTATAAATAACGAGGTAAGTGATGTAAAAAGGGACCAAAAATTTCAGGCAATATACATGATATGCACTCCAAAATTCTAGAGTTTTTTGTCTCTTCAAGCCCATTTTTGATTGCGTGATTAAGTTTTAACTGAAATACCCGAGCTCCTACGTAACTTAAAAGTAGAATTACACCAATCGTGAATCCGTTATTGTTCTGGTGATTTTTCACCTCAATTATTTATAATATATCTAAGGTAAAAAAAAAAGTGTAAGCGTATGATTCTTATATTAATGAATCAATTAAACAATTACTATATTAAAGAGTATTGAAAAGAAGAAAAAAATGAGTTAGTAGCTGTAATTAAATCTTATCGATAAATTGTATAGATAAATGGGTTGTTAGATGCTAAATATTGTTGTGAATGATCGAGTAATGTCCATGGACGGACTCACATACAATACAATCATGACCTAATTCTTATAATAGGCTATAAAAAGAGCGACCAATATAAGAGAATTATAAGAATAGAGGAGAGATTTAGATCTGTAAAATCTGAGAGAAAAACAAGAGAGAAATAGAGTTTGTTTGATTTCTTAATTTCTTTCTTTGATATTTGGATTTAACTTTTAAGGTTTTAAAAATCTATGCTCATAATATGACTTCTTTATGATTATCCCATAAACATATTATAATATGACTATACCGTAATGGTCAACTTCTTTATGACTATCTCAAAATGCATATAACTTATTATTTATTGATCTCTTGCCGTATTCATGACCATTACATATGCATATAAATTACGGTTATTAATTAAGATTTATGAGTTATGACTAGCACATATGCACGTATTATTTTTTTCTATTACATGCCATAACTTCTTTATGACCGCATTACTTATATATCACTATTTAATATTTATAATATGGCTCATAAATGCATTTTCTTAACTACACTATATTATGACTTTCTCATGTGATGAACATAATATAACTTCTTTATGAACGCATTACTTCTATATCACTATTTACAATATTGCACATAAATACATTTTCTTAGCTACACATTATGACCATCTCACGTGAACATAATATAACCTTTTTTTCGTATGACAATCGTCTACACGTGGATATAGTAAAATTTTTATAAATTAGTATGGTCGAAATCATGAAATTTTATTAATTCTTTTATTATCTATGACTATCTCGTACATAAACAAACTTTTTTCAGGGGAAAAAAAATCAAATATCAGTGATACTATTTTTGGATTTTTTTTAGAATAGAAAAAAAATTAGCAGCAAGAAGGTCCGACCTAACATTGCAAAAAAAAGAACCGAATATATAAGGATTCGTGAGAAACTGGAACCAAAATTTTGAATTTTGACTACGGTTTGGAATGATTTCTTCCAACTTTACAGTCGAGCAGGAGATGAATAAATTCAAGGCCTTATTTTTTACTCACTAATCATAACATGGTGTTGGTGAACTGGAAATTCCCAAGTATTCCTCGTTCATATATAAACTACACCTATGTATTTGCTGTACATCTATATGATATATATATATATGTGTGTGTGTGATGTAGTGTGTCGATAGATATTATGCCTTCCATACTTCAATTATTGTCGGACAAGGAAACACATATCTACTGTATCCACTATCTCCACCGTGTATTTCATAACTTGCTTTCTTTTCATATATTATATTACTTCACTATTTTCTCGTTGCCTCCTTTACTCAATATGCAACATTGAACGCGTATTTTTCATCATTTTAATATATGATGTTAATGCCGAGAAATGAATCAACATGTAAATCAGTTCCACAGTTCGATCTTAGGCCACACGATATGATCGTGTGGGGGTTAAACGATCATATATACCTGTTCTCGTTGACTTTCCAGGCTAGGTCCTGTTGACTTTAGTTCGTTGACGGGATCTTGTTCTTAACATATAACATAATGTTCCGGGCTAGGTCCCGTGTCCGTTGACTTTTCCTTGAGCTGTCCTCTTTAAAATACACACAACAGAACATAAAATATTAAATCACTCTGAACTCTGAGAAGAATGATCGAATATAGGCTCATAGCCTCGTATATATGTAAGAGGATGTAGAGATGATCATATATAGTAATTATTATTGGGAAAGGGAATACATGCAAGTATTATTTCTTCGTTACGAATTTGAAGTACTTCTTTATTATATCTGGACCATAATATATAAAGAATAATGAATAGTCCATTGAAATCAAGATAATGGACATATTTATATCATTAATAAAGTCACGTTGCTAATGAATTTTCATAATTTTGTTAACTTGTGAAGTTAATATTTTTTTTGGCTCGTTACCCCAAAAACTAGTTTATATTTTTGATCCCTTAAATTTTTTAAATATCCACATATTATTCCTAGTACCATTAAATGGTGTATATGTTTATTGAAAAACTTGACAGGAGAAGGATGTTCATATTCACGGTTATTTATCGAAATTAAGCTAAAAAAAATATCACTAATTCAGATGACATGAAACAAAATAACTACAATTTTATTTTTTTTCGGATCAAACCCCCCCATTTAACTAACTTTAATGTATAAAAGTAAATTAATATCTATTATTTTTCGTGCACAAGAAATATATTTTTTCTTTTCTTTTTGAAAGAAATATCTTATTTTCTGAAAGTACAAGATATTACTGAATATAATTATAATTAAAAATCAAGAGATAAAAATGGATGGAGAGACAAAGATTTGGTAGCATCATTGCCAATTAGGATTATTAACTAACAACAGTGGAATTAATTAAAAATAAATTGAAAGTGGCAATTTCGTAAATACATGGATGTCCAGGTGTCGTCTTTCCACGGCCTCCCAAGTTGCTCACGCGCTCCGCGAAGGACGTGGTGTCCACGGACGGCTCGTTTCACGTTGTGTTTGATTTTTAATTAAATTAATAATGCAATGGTGAGTTAGATGGAGGAGAGAGCGACACGTGTGAAGTCCAGCTGTTAAGGCAATTTCTTTGGTGCTGCATGGATTTTGTCTGTCACTGACTCAGTGGCTTGTCAGGCCCACAAACGACAAAACCATCCATTCTTTTATTAATTATTATTAATTTATAATTGATTGCAAATAGAAGTAAGTATAGCTTGACATTTTAAGTTACCTGAGCAAAGGACAATAAGAGTAAGAATTAAGAATAATTTCACTAGTACATGGCCATGCACTATAAGTTTATTTATTTTTATTTTTAATATGTTATTACTCTATTGTAATTGGAAAACTAAGTTTATATTATATAATATAATTCAAAATGTATTAAGAAGATTAAAAAATCTTAAGACTAAAATGGACACGAGGTCCTTTTGAAACTCACGTGAAATGAAAATGTGCACTGCTAATTTTATAGTTCTCTGTGAAATAGGAATATTCTTGATGAATCAGTAATAAAAGAAAAATAAAATACTTTAGTAAATTAAAATGTATATTATAACGGTTGTAATACCTTAGGAACTCCAAAATAATTACTTGCTCTATTACTCCGAATATGATATATCTGCTGTTCCAGCTAGGTCGAAGAATCTCAATTCTTTTCTGATTATTATCTTCAAATTTTGGTCAACGACTTTGTGAAACAGATCTTTAGCAAGTCAAACATAAAAATTAAAATACAATATATATATGATATTTGCACAATTAGAACGACACACATCAATATATGAATGCACTGAACAATACGGTATCAACGCAAATTATGAAGTGTAAATCAGTCTAAATTAGCAGTATACGAAGGAAAATAACTAGGGTGAAACCCGCTTAGATGCCAAGAAGTCAAGGCTTCGCATTTTAATATGAATGTGTCACAAGGAGATGTACAACGGACGGGGTTGGGCGCGCCGAGCAGGTTGGGCGTATCGTATAAAGTTTCACTGGGCCGAGCCGGCTCCTGGCTATTTTAAAGGAAGTCATTCATCATCACCCTCGTATTTGTATTGGTTTAGAGGTTAGACAAACTCGTGCACTAATAATTTTCACGATGAAAATGTATACATAGTTTGGTTTAACTTTCACATACCGCGTTGTTAGAAAATTGTCGAATCTCTAAACTTTGTTTTTCTCTGTTCTACAATTTTTTTTTCTTCAATATATCCCTAGTTTCTTATTTCAATTCAACAATTCGATAAAAATAATAACCAAAGAAGAATATCCATTTTCCATCAGTATATAATATAAAGTATAATAAACACACAAAATGAAACGTAAATTTAATTTGCTAAGGACTGACTGGTCTACGGACTACGGCTATAGGCTTTGCTTGAAATCTTTTGAGTCTGCAAAAGGTTTTTCTTTTCTTTGCAAAAGAGGCAGCTCATTGTAAGTAAATCTGTTATCCACTTCACTCTTTTGTGGGACCCTATTATGAAGATACGATAACTGTCGTTCGATCAAAACCCTTATAATTCTGAATGGGAACTAGGGTACAATCGGTCCAGATATCTTGATTTTTTGTGATATACAAAATGTGAACAAAAAAAATTGGGTTTTGCAAAATTAAAACTCGGATCCGGATTTTTAAACGTGACTCGGGTTTTACTCTATTATTTATCCGGATTCTTTGTGATATACATATATGCAAATTCGAGACTTTCACGACTTAAACATTTATTCATCGCGTTTGAAATAATACCGTGCTAATTTGAAGAAGAAAAAAAAGATACTTTTATTACAATTATACTTATTTTATTTAGGCAGCCGACGGGGAAGGAATGCGTAATTCTTCAAAAAAGCAAAGCAAAGAAAGCCCCCCAAAATCCAACTACCAGTGAACCAGTACGGAGAAAGTGGGCCCCGCAACAGCGACCTGCGACCCCCCTTTGGAGAGAGAACAAAGCAATGGGTCCCACTCCCACTCCCACTCCAGAAAGGAGGAGCGCGTGGGCGTCAACGCTGCGTCAACGGGAGAGCGCGCGTGAGGGCGTGGGCTGGCAAGAGTGTGAGCTGTAGGGGGGGTGGGCCCCACCACCCATGTGCCCCTCTTCCTGTCTCCACCAGCTCCTGCCGCTCAATCATTAGACCTCTGCTCCCTTCTCCCCTTTCCACCCCGCATCTCTTTCCCCTTCCCACTTTCGCCCCGCATTCTTAAGACCTTCTCACTTTAGTCCTTCTTAAAATTCCACCTCCTAACTTTTGGTTTGGGTCGGTAATCTAGTTAAAATAATGAATACGTTGTTATGAGGTGAAAAAAAAATAAAAAATTATCTAATCGAAAAGCAAGTAATTTAGAATTAATGAAGGAAATTTGCAGTCCTCGGATAAATTCAATTCAATGCTTGAATTTTAATGAAAAATGACTGCAGAGAATTGGACCCGATTAAATAAAATATTTATTATTTATCTTATAATGGAATGGAAGAGTCAAAGAAGAGTAAAAAACAATACAGCCAAAACCCCCAGAGAATTCCCAACACGAAACACACACACACACACAAAAGCCAACACAGAGAAGAAGAAGGAGAAACCTTCAAGGGCTCCTCTCAGCCGCAAGTGGGGTTGCTTTCTCATGTCCAATTCCGACGTCGCCGGGAGTAACGGCGTCGCCGCCGCCGCCATGATGGACGCGTCGCAGCGCCAGCTGGTCACCGTGCCGGCCAACGGAGCGGTGGCGGCCAAGAAGCCCCCGGCGAAGGACCGGCACAGCAAGGTCGACGGGCGGGGGCGGCGCATCCGGATGCCGATCATCTGCGCGGCGCGCGTGTTCCAGCTCACGCGCGAGCTGGGCCACAAGAGCGACGGCCAGACCATCGAGTGGCTCCTCCGCCAGGCCGAGCCCTCCATCATCGCCGCCACCGGGACCGGCACCACCCCCGCCAGCTTCTCCACCGTCTCCGTCTCCCTCCGCGGCTCCGCCATCTCCGCCTCGCTCTCCGCCGCCTCCGCCACCGTCTCGCCCATGGACCACAAGCCCCCCATGGGCCCCACGCCCTTCATCCTCGGCAAGCGCCTCCGCCCCGACGACGCCGCCGATAACGGCAACGACTCCGGGGTCTCGGTCGTCGGGGCCGCGATGGGGTCCATGGCCGCGGCGCAGGGCGGGTTCTGGGCGGCCCCGCACTTCGGGCAAGTGTGGAGCTTCGCCGCGGCCGCGGCAGCGGCCGCGCCGGACATGATGGGCGGCTCGCAGGCGCAGGTGACGCACCAGGCGGCGTCGCTGTTCGTTCAGCAACAGCAGCAGCATCACCACCACCACCACCACCAGCAACAGCAGCAGCAAGCGATCGGGGAGGCGTCGGCGGCGAGAGTGGGAAATTACCTTCCGGGGCATCTGAATTTGCTGGCGTCGTTGTCCGGCGGGCCCGGGGGCTCGGGCCGGAGGGACGACGACCCTCGCTGATCATCAGAACCGGGTTCTGTTACGTTAGGAGCGTGGCTGGCTGTGGCGGTGGTGTACTGGTGTGCTAATTCCTCTGAGTATATATATATATAAATATGTGTTGATTATCTTTGGCGTGTGCTCTCATCAATCTCATTAGGGTTGGAGTTGGAAGAGAAGGTAGTGATGATGATTCAGCTTAGGGTTTTGTCGTAGGGGTCCGTCAAATCAAATTGTTGTAGGGTTTGTTCCAATTCCTTTAATTATTATTTTTCTGGCCCAGAATTTGGGTGGTTCCTGATAGTTCATCAGCAACAAGTCTGTGTGGGAACGGAAGCTCTCTGGTTGAGCTATGGACGTTTTGGAGAGACTGTAACTAGCTAGCTCTATTTATTATGAAGCAAGAGCTGCGCAATGTCTTCTTCTTCTTCTTTGAAGATAAGCCATTCGGGAAAATGTCACTCCCAGAGAAGACGCGCCGGAGAAGAGAAGATTTCCGTTTCCGGGATCTCTTCTCTGTTGTGTAAGACCATGGATTCATGGGGAAATCTGGTCGTTATTGGTTTAGGCATTGCTCAGATTGATGAGCTAGCGTGAGAAAATAATGATCTCTTGTTGTATGTGAGTGGATTGTTTCTTCCTGGGTGCAAATGCAATGTGGTGTGAATAAGAAAAAGAAACCCATCTGTTTTAATCTTTATGAATTCCTTTCTCATCGGTATATATGATTATTTATTTGCTCAATGTAATTCATTTGTGTTTTAGTACTCACTAGTAGCCCCACCGCCGGAACCGGACACCGGAAAAATTCAACATTGTTGGACTTGCTTTATGTCTATGAGACTCTGTCTGCGTCTTCTTTAGTGGTGTTGATATGGTATTCCGGAATCTTGATTTCTAGATTCGGTTTTTTTATGAAATCCAGAGCTCAAATTCCGGTTTCGAAAGAAAGAAAAAAATGAATGCAGAATCCCGGTTCTATTGTTTGTCTGAGATTAGAATTTTTTATCCGAGGTTCTGTATTTAAAAATATATACAAATTCCATTCATATATATATATATTAGGGATAACAACTAACCGGCAAATCGGATTCTATGGTATAGATTTAACTTAATGGTTTTTTAAAATTAAAAATTCCGAATAAAATTACGTGTATATTTTATGGTATAGATTTAACTTAATAGTTTTTTAAAATAAAAAATTCCGAATAAAATTACGTCTCTATATTTTATGGGACGGGAAGAAAAAATGTGGAATCGGAATCCGGGTTTCTCCTGTATTTGCAGGGAAGGATTGTGAGGGTGGTTTTGGTATGGCCCGGATGATCGATCTTATAGCCTGTGGCAGTCATGTCACTCATCATCAATCATGCGATGAGTTTCATGTTAACTTTTCGAATTTAGCAGTACTATCTATCTATTATCCGAGATTTTCTTGTGGGGATTATTTGGTTGCTTGAAGAAAACACAAGCATCGTAGTAATAGTGAGAATACAAGTGTGTTTTTTTAGCTAAAACTTGCATGCTTTCTTTCTCTGATATGCCTAAAAGGAAGTTAAACGGTTAATTTCTTGCTATTTATGGTGCCAAAATGCAGACACTCTACTCTCTATGGTTTGATTTTGATTGTAAATTTAAGAAGCCTACGTGTACGATATTAAATTATTGCAGAAATAAAGGCCGAAGAATGGTTATGGACCCAATAATTGAGTGGTCCCCACAAATTGATTGCATTGCCATGGTGAAGGGTTGGATGGTTTTATTGATTTTTGGGACCATCTTTATTACAATAAAATAAATATAACTAATTGCTGTATATGTCCCCTGTATTTTGAAAAGAGCTCGAGTTAACCCTCTCAACTTTGTTATTAGGCATTAGAGTCCCGTCAATTTTATTATTAGACATCAAAAAAGACAAGTCTCTCGAACCCTTTATTTCCCATCTGAATTCCCTCAACTTGTTGATAAGTACTAAAATTTTCCCAAAATAAAAATGTTGTCTTGCCAGAGGAATCCACCATGCAACAACAACAACAAAAAAGAGAGAGATTAGAGGGGTTGTAATGATTATTAACAAAGTTGAAAGAATTCATAGAAGAAGAAAAAAAGGAGCAATGGTGCCTATTAACAATGTCGAGGGGGTTATATGCATTTATCTTTAAAGCTTAGGGGCGCATATGCAAATTAAGGAAATTTGTTTCTTATACCTTCAATTTTCATTTTTGATTACCTTTAGGTTTCAAAAACAGCTAAAATGATTTGCTAATTTTATCATTCATCTTTCTATTTTTTAATTAGTAATTTAAACAATTAAAAAAAAAACTCAATGTAAAAGTTATATTTTCGTGAAAATGAAACTAGACAAAATATAAAAATATTCAAAAACTGTTAATAAGGACTAATTTTAGTTTTATTAAATGGGTTATTTTAAAAAATATCCATTTTGTGTTAAAGGTTTAAGAAAAATGCCCACTGTGTGTATTTTTTACTCTCTCACATAGACATTTTTTTTAAATCTTTTACACAAAATAGACATTTCTTACCATTTCTATTATTAAATTTATTAGAAAGAAAAAAAAAACTAAAGTACACTTTCAAGTGGTGGACCTTGGTGTGTCATGGAATTGGGCCATGGGAAATGGGCCACGTAGTTTCAACCCCAAGTCTTTGTTGGCATTTTTGCATTAAACACTTCCAAGCTTGTTTTCCCATTGGTCAGCCTGGACAATGTACCTACTTGTTGGTGGTTAATGCTTACTATTTATTGCTCATCAAATGTGTCCTCAACTTTCAGCAGGAGAGTTCCATTGGAGTCAAGATGACCCGCGGCCTGCCACCCACGACATTCGCAGCTGCGGCAGCCGTAGAGAGACTCGTGACTGCCAATGTCGCAAGTCAAAGCAATTTTTATTTTTACCGGAGGCCAAAATTTTCATGGTGCGATCTTTCTGCGGCGAAGCATGGTCCCATTGTTAGCTACCTTGTCGTGAGGCCAAAAACGAAAGAAGAAAACGACAATAAAAATGCCAACGAAAGTCATGAAATCCGAAATATAAAAAGGAAGCATAATAACGGCATTATCTAAGCAAATAATCGAAAATGAAAGCCATAAAAATCGCATGGTTATATATATCCGTAATCCCTCTTATTTATTTCCTTTACGGCATAGTCGGAATTTGGCATACTATAATCTAAGCTAACAAGTCTAATTAGCGTACTTAAGAGTTAAGAGGCTTCTTGAGAAAAAATTTAGGCGGGCCCCATCTAACTAATGTTGATTGCTCCAAGTCTATTATTAATTTATTTCCATTTTTTTAATGAGTTCTATAAAATAAATATCATCTTTTTTTTACATGGATATTATAAATCAATTCTCTTAGCCTTATTCGAGTGGTAATTTCACATGTGTAATATTCCGAGAAAGCATCCAAAAATTCTACGGCGGGCAAAAGTCGCTAAGTTTTGATAATTTCGAAACTGATAAAGTCTTGATTTGTGCATAGATCAAAGATTATTTATTCGAGGGTATCTCAAGATTTTCGCCTCGGATTGAGATAAATTTCCCAAAAAAAAAAAAGAAAAAACTTACAAATACGGTATTCGATCTTTTATTAATAAATAGGGTTTATAAATAGGCAAATTACACTGATATATTGCGTTTACGCTTACATTTTACTTTGAAAAAATTACTAAACATTAGTTGTTCTGAAGTGATAAACCTAGACCATATTTCTGTGAGGTGTGGCTTCACAGTACAAGTTATTAAAAACAAGAATCCTTACCCTTTATTTATTGTTGTTCTCGTTGATAAAGAAATTAAGAGACTAAAAA
Source organism: Parietaria judaica (assembly GCA_954871525.1). Classification (NCBI taxonomy): domain Eukaryota; kingdom Viridiplantae; phylum Streptophyta; class Magnoliopsida; order Rosales; family Urticaceae; genus Parietaria; species Parietaria judaica. The sequence goes on from OX940872.1 coordinate 28,106,671, forward strand.
AAATTGATTACAATACATGTAGGACAAGTATAACTATAAATATATGAAGAAGACATAGACATTATAATTATAAACTACTACTTATTATAAAAAATATTAGTCATTGTTATCCTTTTGCTTTCTCCTGATCTGGTCGGAATCAGGAGATTGTTTGGGGCCAAGTTGTTAATTAAATAAAAACAGACCAGAGATTCAGAAACGAACACTTTAATATTTTATTGTATGTCCTTCATGTCATTTGTAGACACTTGTTTGAGTTTATGATATTGCATTTTTACTATATAAAAAAGTAGTAAATCAAAGTTCAAATTACCGATGACCAATAACTAATCGATAATCTTTTTTTACGAGTTAGCGTACGGATTACGGATTACGGGTTAATCGGTAGATAATTTTTGGGTTGATCAATAACCGATAAGTATTACATAAACGTGTTGCGTGAGTATGACAGACAATTATTTTACTTGAACATACTAGATTTTAACGAACATGAGTATTAGTTGCCGGAAGTAAATTAAGTTATAGTTAATCCAATATATAAATTCTAAACGAGCGTACAAAATATATGAAATTATAATTAAGACATTAATAAAAGTGTTAATGTGAGACTTTTTTGCTTATAAATTATATGTTTGATTGCACGTGTAAATGACTCGTGGTACTTATGAAACTTCTCCAAAAGCTCCTAAAAATTAATCGAATAATCAAAAATTAAATTTTTTTAATTGAAAAAAAAAAAAAAGTTAAGTTGAGAAAGTTAAAAGTGCCCCCATGCAGGATCGAACTACAGACCTTCAGTTTACAAGACTGACGCTCTACCACTGAGCTATAGGGGCTTTCGCATGCAATGGGCAACTATAAAAATTTCATAATTTTCTTTTTTATGGCAAAGTCGTCAAGCAATTCTTAAGGTGGGCCTGAGATTTTTTAGGCCCGCTCTTGTCAGAGGTAGTACAGTCGTAGCGAACATTAGAGAATGACCCCAGAGTTTTAAGTCCATTTGCAAAACCGGATTTTAACTTTTGAAATTGAAAATTCAAAGTTTCAACTTTTAAAATCAGTTCCCAATCTTGATTTTTTAAACTCAGAATTCGGGTTTACAAAAATTCTCAATTTTGGAGTAGAATAGGACTGGGACTGAGGGGTGAAATTTGAATCGGGAACCGAAAATTAACTTTCCTTCGTCCCTTCTCCGAAAAGCGGGAATTTTTATTTTTCGTAACAATTCTGAAATTTTCTGGTTCAGATTCTAAAGTTTCCCAGTTTCAGTTTTTGACGACATATACGAAATGTAGTTGCCTAAAAAACGACACGTAGTTTTGAAAAATTTAAAACTATACATCGTAACGATAAAAAATATAAAATGTAATAAAAAAATAATATATTAAGAACTTAAAAACGACATGTAGTTTAAAATCCAGAATTGGACAAAAGATTCGAGAAATTTTCTTTGGGTCTGGGTTCCGGATTTGGAACTAAATTAAACCGGAAAAGCGGTACACAAAAACTAAGCGGGATCCAATTGTCTTGTGTTTACGAAAAAGATAGAAGGCTTCTGAAGATGGCGAGCAGCAGCGGACTGGAGAAGCTGAGCGTGGAGCAGCTGAAGGCGGTGAAGGAGCAGACGGATCTGGAAGTCAACCTCCTCCAAGACAGCCTCAACAACATCCGCACCGCCACCTCGCGCCTCGAGCTCGCCGCCGCCGCCCTCCGCGACCTCTCCCTCCGCCCCCCCGGCAAGCCCCTCCTCGTCCCCCTCACCGCCTCCCTCTACGTCTCCGGCGCCCTCCACTCCTCCGACTCCGTCCTCGTCGACGTCGGCACCGGCTACTTCATCGAGGTTGTTCCGACTGAATTCCCCTTCATTGCTGTGTGTTTCTCTATGTTTGCAATTTGAGCTTTTCATTGATGAATGTTGATTGATGGCGGTTTTCGGTGTTTGTTTCGATTCTACTATCGGATTAGTCTGCGGTTTAGAACTGGATTGCGCGCTTTATTCGTTTTCGAGTTCTGAAATCGTTGCATCTTTGGAAATGTACACCAGAAAACGATGGCCGAAGGGAAGGATTATTGCGATAGGAAGAACAACCTGCTGAAATCCAATTTCGATCAACTCTTTGAGGTATATTTATTTGGCAAATGTTTCAACTTCCCGTGATTTTATATGTAGAGTTCCGGAGTTATAACTTCAGTGAAGTGCCATAAACATATCGGGTTTTTCGTAGAGTGTATTTTTTTTATCGATTAATCTAATCTCTTAATATCAGGATATAGAACTACAATTAATCCTTAGAAACTTCTGTTTATTGGAGGAGTAAAGTCCAAATTCATAATACATTATCGTCAATTTATCCGAGAGAAGTAGCAAGAATTCATTTTTGTTTAAGAGCAACTTTTTCTTTCTTCGATGGCCGGTGTCGACCATTATTTCAATGACCCTGAAGGATCTTAGCTATAATTACCGATTTGGAATTTACGTTTCGAGTCTTTGGTTACGGAAGTGCATGATTTATGCGCAACTGATTGAACTTTTATATATAGTGAGACGAGATCTTATTCAACTCGAGATGAGTAAAGAAATGTTTGATGCATTGGCATTGTGATTTGCTGGCATGTTCTATATCCATGCCATGCATTCTTCAATATAATGTTCACTTTGTTCTATGTTATCTATCTTTTTATGGTAGAGTACGGTCTATATAGGCAAACCGATTTTTTGACTGGCTGATCGTAAACCATTCTATGGCTTTGCATTGTAAATTTATATTTATCAATATAATCTATGTTTCTTTTAAAATTCTTCTCTGCAATAAGTAGATTTTGATGGAGAAAACTATTTCGTCATTAGTACGAAAAAATCTTTTGATTTTGCTTCATATTCACTAAAAAGCTTCCAAAATTAATTGCAGGTTGCTTCTAAAAAGAAAAGCATAGCCGATGAAGCCGGGGCACTTTTACAAGCAAAACTGAAGCAGCAGATGTCTCCAGCTGCGCAGTGAGCCATTGTTATTCTTGTTGTTATAATTCTAAATGCCAAAAAAGAAAGTCAGTTTGTCGCTTTGAAATGCTTATAGAAAGATGTGTTTGTAGTTTTTTGGGATTGATTCTCCGCATCCGTCGATCGAATCTCTCAAATGCTAAATCAAGCTTTGAATTTGCCCAGGCACTCCACACATTAATGTTCTTTATAAAACTTCACAAGGAAAAAACATAAAACAAGTCAAATGTGTCACCTGGTGAACACTTATTAGACATCTTTAACGACATTGACAAACCCAACAAGTGCAAAGAAAAACAAATGAAAAACAAGACATATAAAAGTGCTATTCTTGGTTGTCCTCGGCACCGGAACGACATCTTTTATATATCTTGGTTGATATTTGTGGAAGAAAACGTCTTCAGCCTTTGGTAGTACGATTGCTAGAATGTCTTCGGTAGCAAGGAGTTGATCTGAGTCGAGCCCTATTCCGGTGTAATGCACAACTGGTCTAGAGAAGAGGCTTCTCCCTGAAATACCGCCGGGAAACAGGCAAGGGAGCTTAGGGAAAGAAGGATCCAAGGTAGCCTTGATGGCTTGGTGAGCTCTTCTGAAGCAGATCCTGTTGAACGAGAAATTGATGTCGTAGCGAGCCGGGGCAGTGCTGGGCGTGAAAGTCTTCCCCGAAATCAACCAACACATGCTCGCTCGCAACCACGCGGTAGACAAAACCCTGTTGAGTGTTTGGTGTTGTGATCTAATATTTATTTATCTTGTTGGTTTTGATGCATGAAATTAAACCTGTTCATTAGTTAGAGTTAAGTTTCTACACACGATTTTTTGATGATAAAAAGTACAGTTTTGTAGCCCTTTACTGGATGACTTAAACTTTCACGTGACTAGCCTACCTAGCCCCGTCATTATCTCTCTCGATGTATACATGCATAGTAAAATAAAGCGGAACAAACGAAACAAATTATCTCGATGGACAGTTGCCAAGGAAGCTAAACTCTTCTTTTAAGGAAGCTAACCTCAAATGGCTGAACCGCGAGACCCGATGGCCGCGCAAAGACTATCCCTCGATAAGAGAAATGGGCGCTTCTCTTTGATTGAGCTGAATTCGAATGCTACAAAGTACTTATTTTTCTTTTTCTTTCTCTGTTTCCCTTTCCTCCACCTGTTAATGGTCGCGCCGTGGAACTCGAGTTCTATGTCAAGCATTTTGAACTTGCTCCATTTCTGGTTTAGGTACACATTCTCAGGAACCAAAAACTAAAATTTTCATGCTTTCAAGAATACATATTTCTTCCCTTTTTACCGGAACTCAAAACAAAAAAGCGCTAGGCGTACCTGCAAGTAGAGCTCCTCGGAAAACAATAGGGCAGCGAAGAAATCGCCATACGATGAGGGAGACAAACACTCGTTAAGAACTCCGGGAGCGATGCCTCTGTTCATTAATATCCTAAAATTCTTTGGAATTGTGTACAAAGGTAATGAATCGCCCATGGACATTACATAGTTCGCTCTCTCGCTTTGGTTCTCCGTGTCTAAATGATACGAGAACTCGACACGTGTTAAGGTCGGACGATTCTTGGGGGACGGTGGGAGTGAGCTGCTAGGAGATGACTTTCGTGAACTGATCTCGTCTGCAACTGAGAGTGATTCAAAGGGAATGGAACAAGAGCGAGAAGATTCTGAGTCGGGTTTTAACAGAGGAAGTGAAGCTTTCTTGATCCACACGTAATTGACCTTCACGGGTTGGTTTCTAGCCGAGCTTGAAACTTTCTCGGCTGGGAAAGATTGGCTTGGTTTAGAGAGCAGCGTAGCTTGATCGCCAGAGGCCGTCAATAACGGATTAGCTCTTCTCCATATCCGTTTCGGTCTAGATTTTTTGCGTCTCGGGTTTGGCGGACACTGATCGGATAGATATTAGTGACATAAGCGAAGTCAATGATAATTGTGTAATAGATAAAATATTGTTGGAGGATTTATAATTAGTAGTTGTTAATCGAAGTCATTTTATATAATTCTTCTACACTGTTTTTTATAGCGTGACATTGTCATCTCAGACGAGACTCTGTATGTTATAAAATTTGGGGACGACAAAAAAGTCGCACATTTTTTCTACGAATTATTTGTTAGTTTTGGATTAGCAACTAAAATTTATATCTTTCTTAATTAATCGTTAGTAAGCACTAACCATCTTAATTAAGTGGTAGTTATACAATTTGGCCAATTGATTTTACGTAAAGTTGAAAAGTGCACCCAAGAAAACTTTTTCTATTATGATAATGTCTAGTATTAATTTCTGTTGATTTTTTATATTTTTTTTTTGCTAAAAATAATAATTACAGAGTTGTCAATCTAAATAAGAGTTAAATCGAAATTTTTATACAAAAATGAGTGCAATAGAACTAAAATACAAAAAAAAAAAAAAAAAAAAAAAAGTGCATGTATAACGTATTTTTTATTACAATATAACTTGTGTAAAAATGAATCCTGTTTATATTTGTTGCGGCACGATTTCATTTTTCTACGATCGTCGATTGGGTATAGCTTGTGTACTCCTTTATCGCCGTTAACCCAAAAATAAACGAATATCTCTTCATATTTATATTGAAAGTGTATCTCACTTTCCCCAAAGTCTCTTTACAATGGCAGAGTAGAGTGAGAATTAGTAGGTGAGACCTACCGCAATACACGTGGATCACTTAAAACGAGCCACGTAATTAGTTACGGATGATTTGAAAATGAGTACTCCGATTTCGGAACTGGTTTTTTCACTCGAAACTGAAAAATTACCGGGATTAATGTTGTCGGCCTTTTCGATGACTTTTCTCAATCCCAAGGCAGAAATAACTGGATATCTTCCTACAAAATAGATCTAGATTAATATCGAAATCAAAGTATTCAGTTTGGATACGTTACCATACTTTTGGTACTTTTGCCAATTATACCAAAACGTTGCAGTTTGCCGATTCTGTGTCTGCCCGATTCCTCCTAGCTCCGGGAAGCAGCACATCAAGTGTCGTGCCTCTATTTCGTCCACCACATCACTGCGGGAACGTCTTTGTAGATTGAAAAACAGCTCAAAGGATACGTTAGATCCTTCTCGGTGTTTGGATGAGAAATCGAAGAAGAGCCGGAGGAGAGCATAACTCGAGTTTGTGTTTAGGGTTTTCATTAGGTTTATTATTATGAGGTTAAATGTGTATTTTATCATACACATAAACATTTCTTTAATGAATTATTCAATAATTAATTAATGTACTCGTAATTAATACTCGGGCCCATGTGAGCCCGTTGTCTCGGTCACGTGTTCAGGTCGATACCCGAGAACCCGGTGGATCCAATATCCGGTTCCAGCGTAACGAAGAGAAATACCCGGGACCGGCTAGTAGTAGTCTGATTTCTGGAGAAGCGGCTAGTAAGAGATGATGCCATTGCCAGGATCCTCGGTTCGTCCGTTTCAGAGCTTGGATGGCCTTCAACGCCTCATCGAATCGCGTCGCTACAAGGTGTCGTCTTCTATCTCGGTTCCGTGAAATCCTCTGCGTTTCATTGTCTGACCGGAAGTGCAGCGCAGGCATGGCTGTTGGACCAGTTCGGAGTGCTTCACGACGGAAAGCAACCCTATCCCGGCGCTATCTCCACACGTAAGTAAGTAGTACCCTTCTGCGATGCAGAGTTTTCTCTGGATTTACTCTGTTCCCTTCCAACTCTTTAGTGGAAAAGCTTGCGAAGAACGGAGCGAAGATGGTGATCATCAGCAATTCCTCGAGACGGGCAGCGGTGACCATGGACAAAATGGAAAGCCTCGGCTTTGACCCTTCTCTCTTCCATGGAGTCGTTACCAGCGGAGAACTGACCCATCACAACTTGCAAAGGTCCCGAAAATCGCTTCCGAAATGGTGTATCGGTTCATGTATGTTATGTTGCTCACAAAAAATCTGGTTGCGCGTAAACAGGAGAGACAATGCTTGGTTCGCAAGTCTGGGAAGATCTTGCATTCATATGACCTGGAGTGACCGTGGAGCCATCTCGCTTGAGGCATTCGTTCTAGTCATTCGCCGCTTTTGTAAGTCCGCTCCGCTGAAATACAGTGTATTGATTTTGGGTTCGATAAAATCTCGTGTAGGGTCTTGGCCTGCAAGTTGTGGAAACCCCCGAAGAGGCTGAATTCATCTTGGCCCATGGCACCGAAGCCTTGGGGCTCTCCTCCGGTGGCTCGTGTCCCATGAAGCTTGAGGAGCTTTACGGAATATTGGAAAGCTGTGCGGCTAAAAGCATTCCTATGGTAGTCGCCAATCCAGATTTTGTGACCGTGGAGGCCAAAGCGCTACGAGTTATGCCCGGTAAACATATCATCTGGCGTTTTCAAGGGTGTTTTTTTTGTTTCTGCGGGTTCCTAATGTGAACAACTTTGTTACAGGGGCTCTAGCAGCCAAATACGAAGAGCTCGGAGGCGAAGTTCAATGGATGGGCAAGCCTTACAAAGTAAGCACGTCCTTTGTAAAAAAAAAAACCCGCTACAACTCTGTTAGCTAACGAATTGGAAGGAATAAACAGGTGATTTACGAAGCAGCTATGTCCACGGCGGGCGTGGATGCGTGCGAGACCATCGCGGTGGGGGATTCTCTCCATCATGACATCAAAGGTGCAAATGCAGCTGGAATCCAATCAGTGCTCGTGACGTGTGGCATCCACGCGAAAGAACTCGGACTTGCTGATTTTGGAGACGTTGCCGAGTCGTCTGCTGTGCAGGATCTTGCTACTAAACACGAGGCTTGTCCATCTTACGTGTTGCCTGCTTTCATCTGGTAGACCCGCACAAGTTGGTGGGCTGGAAAAACTCCTTGATCATAGTATGGATGGACGGATGGATGGATGTATTTGCTTGATGAAGAAATAAGTTAAACACTTGATGTCTAATTGTTTGTTTGAATCAGTTGAGATTGAGCTGTCTAAAGTTTCTAAATTTCACCGAAAAGTGCGGTGATTGAACGAGATGTTGTTTTTTCCAGCAAAAATAGGCGGCTACTTGAACAAATAAGCTGTTTTATAACATCCCAAGTTGACTCAAGAAAGAGATGTCTAATTGAATGCCATCAACACACGACTTTCTTTTTCTTATCAAGAGAGCTTGACTCACTTGAGTTGACCTCTCCTTGAAAGAAAAAGCAGGAAAAAAAAGCTCACAAATAAACTGATACATCCCGAGCGTTGATAAGTCTTGCCGTTTAGTGGTTGTTAAACGTTGTTTAGAGAGTTAGTCGAGTCAATGTCGTCAAACACACACATATAGCAAGCTTCTCAAAATGGAAAGCACAAAGAGAAATATCGCCACGATTGTTTTAGTCGACTCTGTACTGCTACATTTTTAAATTACTTAAGTACTTTTGCCGATAATAACCCGAAATATTATGAGGAAAGAGCGACAGTAGTAAAAGAGAAGTCCACGACGCTCCTTTTCCATGGTCTTCTCTTCTTCTTCTTCTTCTTCGTCTTTATATTTCTTACTTTTCATTTGTAAAGTTGCATACTTTTGATTCAAAACGCGAAATTTCCAAGAAGTGATTGTAATGCTTCTCTTTTGACTTGTTTGCTTCGAAGCTCCATCGTTATGGATCCTTCCTGCCTCACCATGTTGCGCTACTTATTCTGCTGTCAAGACGAGGAAGATGACACCATCATCGACCTTCCACGAGCACTTACTGTAGCCAAAACCCTCTTACAAAGGCCCTTTCTTTCCCAACCCAGTCACGAATCTTCTGCTACGGCATTGCCCGATTCGCCTCGGCGATCCTTGTCGTATCCGTCACGTTCTCCGCAATCGAAGACGTGGTATTCTTCGCCGTATCCTCTGCCTGAAGTTGCAGAGTCCTCGCTGCGTCGCTCGGGTCCGAACCTCTCCTCGAAAGCCCCGAAGCACACTCTTCGGAGGGAGCCGTCGAGAGGGCAAGGGAAGGCGGGTTATACAGCGGTAGAGAGCGGAAAGTCAGCTCTGTACATGATCCCCGAGCGCGACAAAGACTTGTTCGAAAATGACGTAATGCCGGAAGTTCTGAGGACGCCTTTGACGCCGTCTACGTACAAGGCGTTCTTCTCGGCTCTGCTGTTCGCCGAAGACTACTACTGCGAGGTATGTTTGGCTTTGTTTGATTGATCTTTCATATGTTATTGTGGTTTGACAGTGTGTTTATCAGAAATGGAGTGATTATAAACTCAAAGAAGTAATGGTAGAGTTGCATAAGGGATCTGTGTATCAAAAAAATTCAAGGAAGCCAAAACATTCATATGAAAATGAAAGAAATGAGGATAAGATGTTCGTGGCTTTTAGGATTGACGACATTCCAGAGAGGCGTCCGTTTCTTTTGTCCCGAGACTTCGCCAATGCGCGACCTTCAGCTTCAAGCGGCCAAGCTGAATGTTTTCTGGTAATCTTCATCAACTAACTTGGCGTCATCTTTAGCGTTATTTATTAGTAATATCGAGCAAAGATGTAAACTACCGGTTGAGTTTACAATAAACCTCAAAGTAAAATCATTACTTCTTATAGATTAACAAAGAACGATTGCGCCTTGATCTGTAGCAAATCTCTTATCGCAACAAAGTGAAAAACAATCTCTAAGCTTTCAAGCGTCTTGAGAATTCCCGATTAGTTCCTCAACATGTCGATGTTCTTTGCGCGACTTGAGGCTCTCGAATCCCTTTTTCTCTCTACTCTATAGACAGTCACACAAATCACTCATTCCCGTTATATCCTAACGCCTTTAATATCCGACTTTGATTGGTCAGCAAGAAACAAGCTGCAAACCTTGATCTATCCTTTTGACCACTAATAACAGAGTGTGCGAGCTGATGTTATAACTTGAGACACACTCAATATTTGACTAAGTGTAGTATTTTAATGTATCAGTTACAAATCCGATCTTTCCGTGATGTAAAGTTGTTGAATTCCACGCAGGGCATAATAAACCGAGTGGTGAATAACAATCTCATTCTCGTTGAGTTCAAAGACGATTTCCATGCTCAGCATTATCCCGGCCGCAAATACGACATCAGTTTCTCGTTCAACAGAGTTTGTTTGAAAAGGGCTCACGAAGCGCTCAATTCCGTATCAGACTCTCTACTTGAGAATTTCCTATTCCCTTCAACTTGTGATGATCAATGGAACAGCACCAACCGAAACATCAACTCTGAAAAGCAGTCAACAGTTTGCAAGATTCTGAAAACCGAGAACGCCCCGCCTTACCTCATAGCCGGTCCAGTTTGTGTCTCTGAGGATAAAGCTTCAGCATTCTGCAGACAGCCATCAAAAACCGGTCTGATCATCTGCGAAGCAGTGATCCAAATATGCAGGACCATGCCGCACTGTAAGATCCTCATATGCTCGCCTTCCAACAGCGCTTGTGACGTCCTAATGAGAAACCTAAAGAAAGTGATCCCCGAGCCACAGATGTTCCGGGCCAATGCTGCGTTCAGAGAGAGAGATGACGTTCCCGAAGACATACTCTCCTCGAGCTTGTACAAAGAGGAGTGCTTTCTATTTCCGCCACTGCAAACACTTAGCTCGTTCAAGGTGATACTCTCCACCTTCATGAGCAGTTATCGCCTGCACAGCGAAGGCCTACCCACGGGGCACTTCACTCACATATTCATGGTGGATTCTTCCTTCGCCATTGAGCCGGAGGCATTGGTGCCTTTGGCAAACTTCGCCGAGGCGTGGACGTCTGTTATTGTCGCGGGAAAAGTGGGGTGCTTGCCGAGCTGGGTGCGGTCTAAGATGGCTAGAGAGAACGGGCTGAAGATGTCGTATTTCGAGAGACTGGAAGAGCGGGAGTTGTACCGAAGCTTAAGTTCGAACCACATCACGTACTTGGAATAGGATTGAGAGGCATGATATTTCTTTTTGGGATTTCATAGACGTTACTTCTATAAAATTCAAAAATTTATAAAAGTAACGCATGTAAAAACTAACTTCACATCTAAAATTTTTTTTAAAAAATGAGGAACTTTCATTAAAAAAAATAGTAACCATTTAAGATTGTGTGATGGATACCTAAGCCGCTATTAATCCTATAAATTATCGAGAAGGCGAAACCATTTGCGTGATACCCTTGCTTCATTTTTCATTGGAACGAAAGCTCTTTAAAATAAAAATAACATAGGAAAGAAAGTCTTCAGAAATAGCAAAAATAATAATTTTATGACAATTTTTAGTTTGATCTAGTAGGTTTTCAGACTGAAATTTTTATACTAAACACATTGATTGCCTCTCTCATCAGCTACTGACTCTGCTACACACCATGCCAAAAATTTTGCACAAAACATTTCTGAAGCCTAGAGATCGCGTTGCATCCTCTTGCAAGCAAATTACTCTGAAATTTCGCAACAGGATGTACAGACCGTCTCTTGTATGGAAGCATTCCCGTGGTTAAGCGATAGGAACTTTGGGCTGGCCTAAATTCACAAATGCCTCAGCACGAGCCATGCGAGCCGATGCCATATTCCAAGACACGAGATGGTCCATGAACACATTCACATACTTTTCTTTGTCATTCTGTTACAAAAGATACAGTTCACTGGATAAGGATACTGTTGATAAGGCATTCGCGATGGAAAAATAGAATTAAAGTATAATACTAGAAAGACCATGGTAGCCCCGTAATATAGAAGTAATTAAATTATTATGTTATTTAATTGGTAAGTAACAATGAGGGAAATATTAGGTAATCCTTACTACCATTCCAAATTAGTGACGGATAGGGCTTTGTGCCGTTTTTATGTTTTGTTTAGTCAACTGACTCAATATATCTTTTGGCCGTGTTCTCTAAGAAACGATCTTTTGTTATTTTTGTAGTTAAGAATAAAGTTACTGGTAATCTTAGTCTTGGTGATTACCGATTGATTAGGTGCTCTTTCTTGTGTTTTGCATTACGCTGTGTTACCGGTTCCTACCAGACTAAAAGCATAAATAACTATGAACCTCACAAATAAGGAGATGTAGGAAATACCCAATCTAAAATTATCTAATAAAGCTTAAATAATAAAAGCCCGAGTTGGGGGTTTAACATACCTTGTAATCAAGGTAATATGTGTGCTGAATCAGTAAGAAAGGAAATTATGAGACCTCAAAGATGTTCACATCATATAAATAAGTACCAAATGATATGCACATATGAGGCAGAGCGAGAGAACATACCTCCCAAGCGTCCAAATTGATCAATGGCTGCACAAGAAGAGATAATAAGATTAAGAATTTCGATAACATGAACGTTAGAGAAGCTGTATAAAATACTTTTTTTGACTTACGATATCATTCCAGACGATCGGGGAGACTGCATTTGATGTTTTCAGTATTTCAAGTCGTTTCTCCTTTCGCTTCACTAACGAAAAAAAGAAAGCAAACAGGACTATGTGGGTAATTGAACCGATCTGAGTAGTGATTATATTTAATAGTTTCGGTGATATCGAACCGTAATCTCATACAACGGTAAAAGAAGCACTATGAAATGTTAAACTTCGGAATATAAACAAACATAAAATAGAGTGTCGCCAAAAAAGTACAGTCAAGGGACGAAGAGGTAGTTTAGAAAAGGACTTACAAACGAGCCAAACCCAACCGGAGCCGAAAAGTGTAAGCGCTGCTTCCGTGAATTTGTGTCTGAAATCCTCGAAAGAACCGAAATCCTTTTCTATTTGCTCAAGAAGGCCAAGTTGGGGCTTATCACCTCCTCCAGGTTGCATGGATTCCCAAAAGAAGTCATGATTCCAAACCTAAATATTGAAGAAGTAATTTTTTATCACATGGAAACACAAAATAATTGAAAATGGTCTTTCTCATCTATTCTACACACCGGTAACCCGAGAAACTGTAGAAACCTCATAGGATTAATATTCTATATTTTAGGTTTTGATAGCATTTTATTTCAATTATTATGTTGCTTACCCTTTCTAGATATTCTAGAATATTCTCATTTGATTCTTTGATATTCTAATGCTCTCATTGATACCTAGATCTTATAGAATATTATCATTAATTTCTCTCAACTGGCTGTAATCTCGATAAATAAGTATTGTTCTAATCGAAATACACATGAAAGACAATTCAGATCCTCTCGACATCTCTATGAAATATAATTCCCTGCTCGTCCTAATATTTTAACAATTATAAACCCCCGTGTGGTTAATAGTGTATTGAGAATGTGCAAGAAACAAGAAATACCTGGGCAGCGTTATTAAATTCCGGTAATGGGTTCCCGTTGTTGTAAGTAACGTTGACAAGTTCATCCAAAGTGCATCCATAAAGTATGTCATTCATCCCCAGTTGTTTGTTTAATCCTTCGACGTAATTGCGATGATGCCCTCCCCAGTGTATCTCCAGCGTCTTCTTACTCATGTACGGTTCTAAAGCATCCTAACAAGTTAGAAAACACCAGAGTCGAGATTAACTATTGAACAGAGGCTTCAAAAGGTGATATATCTTGAATAGAACAATAACGCACACAATACACAAAAATTTACAAGTTTATAAGGTGGCTTCTTTAGGCCGTGGTAAGCGTGAACTTTTGAAGCTCTACGGAGCCCGTCAGGCCATCTTTTCTGCTACAAAAGCACAAACGCGAAATCCGAAAAATTTGATTTCAATCGAAGAGAAGAATTAAAACAGACACAAGGCCTGTTGATCATGTACACAATATAAGGAAAGGAACGACCGAAATCAAAGAAATAACCCGGTTAGTTACCTGATTAGGAAGCTTTATGCTCTTCATTTTATGCGTAAACTCGGATACTAAAAGATGGGAACTCGAGGAAGAAGAGCAATAACAAGACCCCATTTCTTTTATCTGTAAAACCATGCCAGAGTAAGTATAAATACATTAAGCGTATATGTATATCTAATACCAAACCAAGCTTCAGTGAGGCATTGATTCAAACACATGGTGTGCTTCAAAAAAGAAGTGATGGGATTTACCAAAAGTTGAGGTGGGCTTTGCATAGAAGTTAAAAGCAAGAGATGAAGATAGAGAGACCTGGATTATTGTATGTACGAAGAGAGAGAGAGTATCTCTGTAGTTGAGTTGAGCGTGATAAGAAGAAGAAGAAGAAGAAGAAGAAGAAAGATATGGCAATTCTACTTGTTTTCTTCTTTATCCCTTTGCTGTGAAATAAAGTGTTTGAGTTATTTTTTTGAAAATTTATAAAATCTATAATTGTGGTAAAACTCACTAATTTTGCACCAATTATTGAAAAAGTGGTAAAAATAAAAATATGGTAGTAGATGAATGAGTGAAGAGACTATGGAGAAAATGGAAAGGAAGATAAGAATACAATAAATGTGAAAGCGCTAGAATGAGAGGTAAATTGTATTTATTTTGGAATAAATACAGTGTATTAGTGTTTATCAATATTAAATGTATAATAAAATAATTAATTATTATGAATTTAGCTTAATGCTAATGAGCATTTCATTATGCATAACAATTATTTATCTATCACTATTTTTTTAATCTTTCAACTTATAATTCTAAAACTTATTTTTTATGACAGTTTATAACCGTCGTAAACATTTTCAAAAACTTTCACAAAAAATGATTTTTACAATTATAAAAATTACGAGCTTAAAAAATTAATAATAATTAATTAATTTTAAAATTTTCTTTTTAATTATGAACCCAGACGCACTTATTAAAAAGAATCTCCCGGTTACGGTCTCGTATTTTGCCCGCTTGTGGAGGATATGCTCGACGGAAATTAAGATTTTGAGTAGTTAGTTACACTTCTCAAACTTGAAATGTAATTCTATTATATAGTAAACTCACACACGAGAATCCCGAAGCGGAAATGAGTAAAATTTTGAACATTGTAGTCATTTTCTCCGACAATTACATTTTCTTTGATTCAGGACTGATTTTATTAGTCGGTAATTATACCAATTAGTCGCTGAATCGACGTTGACAACGTCGGAATACAGTCTTTCAATATACAGTTTGAGTCAGTTCTGCTACATCTCGATCCAACTACACGCTGCATCTCTCGAAACGTGTTTCTCCACCGTCCTCGGTCGTGATTTCACGGCATCATTGGAGCCATCTGATTCCCCATAAACTCTTGAATGCAGTAAAAACGGCGCGTCATCCTCCGGTGCTAATCGAGCCAGTCTTTCGGCACTCCATTCTCCCAGGTCACGGTTCCCGTGGATTCTGCAGCCGCTGAGAAACGATCTCACTATCGCAGGCCATGAAGCATAAGGCATTTTCTCTAGTATCTGTTTAGCGTCTTCGAGGCGTCCATTTCGGGAGAGCATATCAACCACGCAGCCGTAAACATCTCGAGCCGGTTTCATCTCGTAATCTGAAATCATCAACTCGAACAAATGAAGGCCTTCCTCGACGAAACCTATATGATTGCAAGCCGATATGACCGAGACAAACGTCGCTTGGCTGGGATTAAGATTCACCGACTTCATCGCTTCAAAGATTCCCATGGCCTCTCTTACGAGGCCGTGATGGGCATAACCTATGATCATGGTGTTATGTACAACGACGTCATTCCAATCAAGCGACTTTCCATATGCCGTCTTTGCGCCATTGATGTCCCCACATTTTGCGTAAGCGTCTATGAGCCCACTGGAAACAAACGGGTGTGTTTCAAGTCCCGTTTTAATGATCAACGAATGGGAAGAAATCGTCAGCTGATAACCCGAGATATTCGCACAATAATTCAAAATACTGGCGACGATGAATTCGTCCGGCTTCCTGCCAGCTTCCATAAAGATGTTCATCACTCTGACGGCTTTCCATATATGTCCTCTGCTGACCAATGCAGTTATCATAGTCCCCCAAGACACGACATCTAAACTATCAACCCCATCGAGGAATTTAAAAGAATCTCCTAGTAACCCGAAATTGACATAGCCGTTAATTAATAAGCTCGAAACATGTCCGTTAGATGCATAACCGTACTTTATAACAATCCCGTGAATTTGCATTAAAACATGACGGTTTATGTGTTTCGAACAAGCCTCCAAAACGCCAGAGAAGGTGTATTCGTTTGATTCAACTCCTAACCCCCAAAGCTTGACAAAGATCTCAAGGGCTTCCAGATAATAGCTATGCAAGCAATACCCGGAAATTAACTCATTCCAAGCTGAGACGCCCTTAGAACTCGCGGTGTCGAATAAATTGCGTACATCGGATGTATTTCCACATCTAGAGAGCATGTATATTAGTGAATCCACGACGTTTACCTCGTAACAGAGCCCCGATTTTGTAGCTCGACAGTAAAGTTGCAATCCAAGATCAAGAGCCAGTGCATCGCCGCATTGTCGGAACAAGACCGAGAGAGTGATGTGGTTAGGCGATATCCCAGCAAGAATAAATTGACGGAACATGCTCGTGATTTCTCTTTTGTCTCTAAATTCAAAGATGTGCGAGAAAATAATGTTCCATGATATAACATCTCTGTGCTTTATCTGACTAAAAACCTTCAAAGCAGAGTCCATAGAAACTCCAAAATACATGTCCATCAAACAGTTCATCAGTGAAGTCATGGATTCCATTTCACTCTTGATGATCAATCCATGAAGCTGTTTCCCGAAATCTAGATCTCCGGCGACCGAGCAACCCTTGAGAGCGTAAATGAAGGTGAAATTGTCCATGCAAATACCAATACGACGTATAAAACACACAACGTCCAGGGCGTCAACGCTGAGCCCGCATTGCACGTATGCTCCAATCATTGAATTCCAACAGCAGATATCAGGATCGGGAATCGACTCTAATACCCTTTCCGCCGATTGAACATCTTCCGATTTAGCATACATGCTCAAAACAGAACCACCCACATATAGGTTCTTCTCGAGACCCACTTTGAAAGCCAAACAATGAACACCCGAACCAAATCGATACGCTCTGAGTGTAGCGCACGCCTTTAAAACGCTCGCGATCCCGAATTCATTCGGAATTTGCCCACTTCTCACCATCGCCAAATAAATCTCCAAACCCAGTTCATGCTCGTTATTGCGGACCGCACCCGAGATGGCCAAAGTCCACGAAACGAGATTTCTCTCGGTCATTTCATCGAACAAGTGAAGCCCATCACCTAAAACCCCGCATTTGGTGTACATCTTTATCAAGTTATTCCGCAAGAAAACGTCATCGACCAGTCCCAGCCTGATGATACCGGCGTGAACCTTGGCACCCAAGAAACAGGATTTCGAATCCTCGGCGAAGGAGAGAGCGCGAGCAATGGAAGCATGATCTCTGCTGGCAGAGAGATTAGCATGTGAAGGCAAGGATTTAAGACAGTAATGGCGACATTGGTTCTTGATGATTGAGAGTAACTGAAAAGATTTGTTCGTGGGCGATCTCATGAGTAAATCTCAATGTCCAAAGGATTCCAGTGCTCACAATGCATCATCATCAAACTACGGAATTAAGGCAGATTGGTATGGACAACGGCGGCGTTACGGTGGTCGTTAGCAAGCAGTCGGAGGTGGCGTGACGACGGATTTTAAAAAATATAATATCGGGGTGTACCGAAGAAGAGAGAAATACCGATGGTCGATAAATTTTAAGCAGAAACGGCAACTTCTCTTATGAATTGTTAGGGTGGTGTTCTTGCTTGTGAATCTTCAGTAAAATCTAGTTGAATGTCAGTGACATAAGGTTCCTGAAATTTATTAACTATTATTTTCCAGTAACTTCCACTTTCGCTTCTTTCGTTATGACGAGTGAAACCAAGATTGGTAACCGGATTTCTGACCACTTTTCGGCCTGACAAGCATGCAACTAGCACGGGATTCGTTGGATCCTAAATATTACTACGTCGACGACGAGGCATTCAAAGTTATGAAGAACGAAATTCTCCAAATGGATTTCAAGGCTTGAAGTAACTAAAACATTACATAGCTGGTTTACATAGTCATAGTTTGATGCAATGTTTGAGCCGAAACAATTTCGGCTTTCGGGTGTTTAAGAAGAAACAGAACTGTGTGATGCTCTTAGTTACCCTCAAGGCCTTTGATCGCCATGGCTCTCCTTGTTGGCTCGTCTTTTGAGCTCACTTGCTTCGTTTCATTCTTCCTAGGAAAATTAAAATTAAGATATAAACAATACAAATCTATCAAAGCTTGAGATAAAAAAAATGTCAACACTTTGTTTGTACTTACTCTTTCATGTCTTCCACACCCGGATAGTACTGTCGACAGACGCCGTAATCATGCAGTTATCCTTTGGGTGATAACTCACACTTGTTACCTGTTGAAAGCACCACATTTTCAGAGTTTGCGATTTTCGAAAATGCAGTTATTTTCACCCGAGTTCACGATTTCTCATTTCAAAACCTTGAATTTGAATGACCACAATAAATAAAAAAGATATGCCTCAATCTTGGAAATTATAAAGACGGTCATTTAGTAATAAATCTTACGAGGCCGTGCATTTCAGAAACTTAATGAGTCAGAACAAAAATATAAGATGTCTACTGACCATCTAGCATTTTTAATATGAAAATATAATTAGTGAAGAAGAGAAAAAGAAGGCAGGGAAAAGCTCTACCACTGAAGAATGAGCACGAAAACTCGACACCACGGAAGCGTCTACTAAATCCCAGAAGTAAACAAAGCCGTCCTCCGAACCACCAGCAACATGTGCATCCGTGTTGGTAAGACAGCAATCCAGTTTGTAATTCTGAAACAAAAGCAATCACGCAAAGGGAAACAACAAACTTAAACGATTTTTCGTCGAATTAAATAAAGAAGCGGGATTAGAAACAGGGACACAGGTTTGCTAACCTTACAAGTATGGCCTTTGTATTCCTGCAGTTGCTCGCCCGTAGATCTATTTCACGAAACAATAAGTAAGAACAATGCCCGCAAAGTCCAAACCGAACACCTCCATTACACAATCTTCACCTGTCTAAAAGCCGCAGCGTCGAATCAAGGCAGCTAGCTAGCACGCAATTACCGTCATTCGACATCGATATGCAGTTGACGGGCTGCCCCAAGTCGTCGCTAATTTCCCTAATACGGTCGGAAAAAGAAAAAAGACATCACAAACAGTGGCTCCGATTGCTGCTACGAACCGTCACGGGTTTTCTCAAAAACAATACATACCTACCAATACGAATATCAAATGTCCGCACAGTTCCGTCGACACTACCGCCAATCATCTCAGTCTTCGTCAAGCAAACCGACATGACACTGTCCGAAAACGAATTAACAATCTGCAACACAAACAAACCATACACACTAAGCGAGTTCTTCGAGCTCCAAACGAGCAGAACACGGGCTCGCAAAGCGAAACCTGAATCGGCTCGGTGCTGTTGGACCGGCAATCCCAAGCGCGCAGCGACTGATCGTAACCCGCCGACACCACCACCGAAGCGTACTCGTTGAACTTCACGGCATTGACCTGCGAATCAAGAAAACCTCGTCACATACCGAGAAGGGTCGAAATTATTTCGACTGTCGGTGAGGAGAGAGGGAGAGAGAGACCTCGCTGTCGTGGCCGCGGAACTTGCGGATGACGCGGCCGGTGGCGACGTCCCAGTAGAAGACCTGCCTGTCGCCGCCGCAGGAGACGAGCTTGGAGTTGTCGCTGCCAGATCAAGGGAAGATGATGAGAAGGGCGATCGGAGAGAGAGAGAGAGAGAGAGGAGGAGGAGAGGGAGAGACTGGGTGACGTGGAGGTCGCGGACTTCGCGGGCGTGGGACTTGTAGGTCTTGATGTGGATGCCGCGGTGGGGGTTCCAGAGGCGGATGGTGCGGTCCTTGCCGCCGGAGAGGCAGTAGTTGCCATCGCCGTTGAACCTCGCCGCCAGCACCGCCCCCTCGTGGCCCTTCAGGGTGGTCGCCTCCGTGCATGCCACCTTCATCTCTCTCTCTATCTGCTCTCTCATGGTAAGTGTTGTCTTGTCAACAAATTTGGGAATAGAAAAATTGCGGCATAAGTACCAATTCTTGTCCTAAAATCAAAAAGCTATTTTGGGTTTTGAACAAATACTATGGCGTGTCAATATCAAGTAATACTAGGGGACAGTCTTGTTTTTGTTTATCAAAATAGTAGCGGAATTCGTTTAAGCTCAAAATCTCTCGAAAACATAAGCGAGTAAAATGTAATTCGCTTTCGTTTATTGATCTTTGAGTACAACGAATTGCGTCGATACGCTAAACATCTTTTTGATACCTACGTTCGGGTTTCTCGAACCGAGTTAGGAGATCTTGAACTGTCATTATTGAAAATACATGCTTCGAACTTGATATAAGTTAGCTTGTTACCCAAGCAAGTGAAGTTGAAAAGAGAGACGCTTCTTATTGAACCAATACAAAATTTCTCGTCGTAATAGACAACCCAAAATTGCCCTTCGGTATTGCCATCAGATCACATCACCACCAAAAAAAAATAAACTGACAAGGAAGAAGAGTCGATAATGAGTATTTTGAGCGAGTATAAGGATTTCATTTCATCTGCAGTCTGCACCAACTGCTTCCAGGACCGACTTGAAGCCGTCTTTTTCTAAGCACTCTGCTAATTCAGCCTACGAAAGAAATGACAAAATTAACGATGAAAGAGCTCGATAAGCATGACGAAACAGGAACGAATACCAGTTCAGTACGTATTAATGTAAGACATGCTTGTAGCTACGCGATAAGAACCAATACCAAAACACAAACTGTAAATCGATGAATTCCAGGATACTTTATTTCAATGAAAAATACCAAAACAATCGACCGTTACTTCGAGAACATGGTCCAAGCTCTCCAAATCGATGTCTAGTTGCAATGATAAAAAACACAAGTGGTAGCTGCCCACACCACACTTGAGAGAAATTCGTTTCCTAATTCTCTTGATTATTTTTAATGACAAAAATAGCCAAAAAGGTTTAAAGGGACGTAAATATCAGACTAAACGGCCGTCTTTTTCATCCTCCGCGATATGTCAAGACAGCACGCCTAACAGGTTGGTTTTGGCTAAATTAATAAATTTCGCTTCATATACAGATTCTATACTTAAAGCCATAAATAAAGCATTGATCCTATAAAGCGGGACTTTTTATTTTCGGCACGCATTTGAAAATACCTTGATCTTGGGAATGAGAGCGGGTCCTCCGTAAGCGAACGATGTGTATAGCTGAACCAGAGTTGCTCCAGCTCTTACTTTCTTATACGCGTCTTCGCCACTGGATGACACAAGTAAAGGAAGCACGGAGCTAGTCAAACATTTGGTCAAGATTTAATCAATAAAACATTTAGTCCCGTTAGTGATAACAAAGATCAACGATGTTCCAGGGTTACCTGCTAACGCCACCAACACCTATTAACGGAATTTTACCCTGCAAAAAATAATTGATGGAAAAAGAAGTCAGCTTGATTACTATTTTGGTGAAACGAGCAAGGTATTTAAAAACTTCAATAACGTAACTTATTTGTGTATATACGCATAAAACAATAATTGGAATATAATCTGACAGTGCGACTTCTGTTCTACAGTAAACTGTAGGCATTTTTCGCATCAAAGTTCTATTATCAAGAGAGCTACTAATTGGACGTTTATATTGGTTATAGAATCGGTTACGTACCCTGGTCAATACATACATATCCTTCAATAGATTGGTAGACATATTGAACAATGGCTTCCCACTTAATCCTCCGGCTTCAGCAGACATGGGATTTTCTTTAACGGGTTCCGGTCTTGAAACTGTCGTGTTGGATATTATCTGCCAAAACATATCTAAAAATAAAAAAATAATAATAGTGCCTGAAGTGGTCGATCGAAACATACACCAGAAAGCTTTTAATTGAATTTATCGTTAAGCCTCACAAATGGCTAATCAATTGATGTTAAATAGAAAAACGGTAAGTAAATGAAAAAATACCCACCAATCCATCCAATCGAAGGGCTAGCGAAACCTACAAGCATGGAAAAGGCAAAACAAATCATGGAAAATGAAATCGAACGGAAAAGAACGCAGACAAGAAGACGCATGTGTACGTACTGCTGCAATGTCTTCAAGATCTTCTTTCGACAAGTCGGGAGCTATTTTCACAAGCAAAGGAGGTGGGCCCTCCTCACCCCACTGCATTTCATCACGAGCCGCTTGGACCTTCACCAATGGAGACAACTCAATCAGCAAAAAAGTTTCAATAGCTAACAGTTGCTTTTGAAAAAGAAACATATTTTATTCACTAATAAATAAAAGTAAGTAATCTAATACAATTACTAATTACATATGGGTAGGGCATGCATTAGTTCGTACCTTCTTTACAAGATCCTTCAACTGCTTTCTTCCTTGAAGCATGCGTAACCCGGGAGTGTTAGGTGATGAAACATTAATCACCTAGCATAGGGAAATAAAACCATTGTCAGTCTGACAAAATTCATCGATGCAGATGAATTTGTAAAATAGATTATTATCTTTTCAATGGTGAAGAATAAATAGATTAATGGAAATAAATAAATAAATGGTTATACCATCGAAAAGATTTCATGAATCCTAAATGATAACCAAATAGAAAACGATATTGGGGTCACTACTACGTCTTCATTAATTAAATTTACCAGGTAATCGGCATACTGGGATAATGTATGAACTCCTTGAACATAATCCGCAGCTGCATCCTCGCTCGTCTTATTTTTGCCGAGATTGACGCCCAGAATTCCAGGACCCGCCTTGCCGCCCTGCTTGACTTCGTCGTTGGAGGACGGTGAAGCGCTTGAAGTCTCGTCCAACTTCCTCTTACCGTGCTGTGCACCTAGCCTCTTTGCGACCACAACAATTCCTTCACTGTTAAACCCGCATCGGTTGATCACAGCGCTGTGAAAATGCCATAGCAATCCAGGTTCAGATCAAAATAAATTACATAACGCACTTTCGCCAGAGTTTAAATGTGAAAAATAAGTAAACTAAATGGATAATCTTGCGAAATTTCGTGAGAAAGAAATAGTTCCTATTGTTTAATGAAAATAGAGAATCACAGTCTACGCATCGGCTAAGACTGAATCAGAAATAGCAAAACTCAACCAAAAAATGGATCTTAAGGACTAACACGTACCCTTCTTTTTTTAATCTGAAGATACGGGGCTTAGGGTTTCCCTCCTGAGGAGCAGGAGTTACAGACCCGACTTCTACAAAGCCAAACCCTAAACCGAGTAAGCCATCAATGGCCTCAGCGTTTTTATCAAACCCAGCAGCGAGACCGATAGGGTTGGAGAACTTTCTTCCCCAAACTTCTAATCCTAAAATTGGCGGATCGGGTCTCTTCTCCCGTGGGACCCAACCACGAGCCGCGGCTGATACACCAAGTGTGTGAGCAAACTCTGGATCGAGCAGCGAAAAGAAAGGGTTGACAAGCTTTGTAGCAGAAAATAGCCATCCACTGGAAGAAGAAAAAAAAATGATGATCAAGACTTAGCGATAACCGTAACTTACCAAAAATATTTATAAACCACGAGACACGGCTCACTTTGTAACTAAAAGGTAGCATTTCTAAAAGTACAACACATCAGTTTCAAAGCATTTAGAAGATCATATTGAAGTGTCACTGCAAACCTCATGTACGAATATATATAATCGGTAAAAATAAGTAATTTCTATAAAATCACATCAGAGATGAGCCAACGAGAAGTCATACCTCGAACAGTCAATACAGTAAATCATCGCTCGATCACATTAACCACATAAGGGCGTACAACTAATATAATTCTCAAGCAAAACTGACAACCAGATGATCTACATTTCTTTTCACTTATGATCTAATTACCGAAAAGGAAAAAAATCGAAACCGGATTGACAAAATATTGTAAAGACTCAACGAAACAATGTACCAGAAAGTCGCCTCGTCCACTGTACTAACATAGGCTCCACCGGCTATAACTAGCCCGATCGTCGCTCCAGTTAGTAGCCTCCCCTGCAAGTTCAAAACAAAACTCGTTTAAATTCACAGCAAAAAAACTTCTTTCAATAAGTTCAACAAAAGAAATGCTCTAAAAGATGCATTATATAAGGCGCATAATAATCGGAAAAAACAAAACAAAAAGAGTGTTTCTTCTTTATAAATTCCAAGTAGTACCAAAGTTCTAAACTTTACAGCATTTCAGTATCAAAGACATGTTTTTGCAGCTACCCTTTGCATATAATTGCATTCTTGGACTTGGGTTTTTCAAGTATCGAAGTTATGAAGAGCCTTTTCATAGAACACAATCGTTTTGAACATACTTTCTTGGAGGATTGAGGGATTTTGGGAGCGGCTTCAGAGGCCGAAGAGCAATGCCTGGAGCTTCCGATAGGAGTGGAATACAGTTTCTTCTGAGATAGCAAACCCCTGTATAATCTCCTGCACGCCCTTGAGGCCATGACAGACTTGAAGGAACACAGTCGCGCTTAACCCCAAAACGGAGCAGTGACTGGGCTATGTGGTCGCGTTAAAGCTCGGCAAGGTCTACGCTTCCAATTAATACCTTGTGTTTATTTCATATATGTAACTTGTTTGTAAATTGTGAAAGAATTGGCTAAAAGGCCTTCCTTGTGATATTTCTTTACGAATTCTACGAGATATCTAAAATGCAAGGATTTGGCCATAGTATACAAAAATCATTTTTCTACCCGTTAATCATTTTTTGTACCAATTTAATCTTGATTAATAATTCTAATATTTAATTTAATGATATTTTAAAAACAAAAACAGACCTAAATAAATTGTGCCAAACGCAAAGCAATTAATAATACCGATGGAGGGTTGGTCATCAATTCTCCTATTAATATTTTGATGAACTCTTTGAATTGAAAATAAACATTTATTTTGAGTGTAATATTTCATTATTTTAAAAAAATTAATGTATATTTTATCATAATTAATAAAAAATAAAAACTAAATAAAATATTAATAAAAGAAATAAACTTGTAATATAGGTCTTTTATTATAATAATTCAAAAGGGAAAATAAGTTTTTTAGAATTCTTCATCAAAGTAATTATAAAATTTGAGCATTGAGAAAGGAGAGAAGCAAAGCAAAAGCAGAGAGAGAGAGGCATCGGCGGAGAAAGAGAAGAGCGAAAATGGGTTCCGTAGAGCAACTGGTCCTCGACCTCAGCAACCCCGATCTCCGTGAGAACGCTCTTCACGAGCTTTCCAAGGTCTCCTTTCCTTTTAACACGTTTATCGATTCTCTTTTTTCAATGGCTTTTCGATTTTATTTTATTTTTGGTTTTGAGAGAAGCTAACATCTGAGAGAAGATACCCTTTTTTTCTCTCTGTTCGGAGAATCTGAAAGCTTAGTTCTTTTTTTTTTTTTTTTTTTTTAATTCGACTCGGTGAGTCTTGAGTTTCTTCTCGATTTTGGTAGAATTTTTGTAATGGGAGATCGATTTTCAGGGCTATGATGTTAAAGTTGTCATTTTTAGTGACATAACGAACTCGAATTAGAGTATCTGGATTTTATAAGCCCTCAATATATTGAGTTCTCCAGTGGGATTTGCCTTCAGTTTGACGAAGCTTCATTGAGGCCGAAGAACGAAATGTTGATAGCTTTTTGAAAACCCTTTTGAAAGAAGGATGACCCGTTGAATTCCCGATCCGATTGAGTTCCCGTTTGTCTAGTTAGATTTCGATACATAACCGTCGTTGATATAACGTTTTTACGACATTCATGCGTGGTTGTTCACTTGTTTTCTTAGTATGCACCATACAATATATGTTAATATCAGTATCAAATGGAAACCCAATATTGGGTTTTAGTTGATGGACGGATCCTTTACGTTTCTTTGCTTCATCGTTGTGTAACTTGCACTAGCTTATTTGGATTCGGGTGATTCGATGGATAATCAGGATTCAGGGCAAGCGACCCGTACTCGTTCTTTTGAGCATCCATTAAACTAATAAATATGGTCACATATTAAGAAAAAACAAAACTAGCACTTATGTTGAAAGCCAGTTGCTAAGTTAGTAATATTAGATAAAGATCTATGTTACTTGCTTTATGAGACGAGCTTATGACCAAACTACCTGTGTAACTTTCATTAATATATTAATTTTCTTGTTGTTACTGCTATTATTATCGGCGTTTAAATATTACTCGACAGTTGTACATAATGCCTGCGTATGGCGTCTGTTATACTGATGATGAACCAACATAGGCATGCCAATTTAATATTTATGGTTAGTATTGTTCTGCTTTTTGTAGAAGAGAGAATTATTTCAAGATATGGCTCCTATATTATGGAATTCATTTGGTACTATCGCCGCAATATTACAGGTATTGATCTATTTATAACTTATAAGTCCGTTGCATTTCTTCTATTCCCTTATAATTTGACCATTGACTTTGCTAGATTAAAGTACAATTTTACATTATTTGTAATGCCCACTTTATCATTGGGATTTTATTTTTGTGCCTATAGGAGATTGTAGCAATTTATCCTGTTCTATCGCCGCCAAATCTAACTCCCGCACAATCAAATCGTGTGTGCAACGCTCTTGCTCTTCTTCAGGTGATATATTTCCCAAAGCACCCATTCTTTTTTTGTCGATAAAACGTTCTTTATGTTTCTATTTGAGCTTATCATGAAGTATTACAGTGTGGGTATGTGAAGATGTGATAGTTCTGATTAGACAAACTGAGGTTTTCTCTTATTTATGCAAGATAAAGCTTTTTAAATCGAAATTTTAATCTTTCATTTTTTAAAGTAAAATTTAATGGGCGCACTCCACTCGAAGTTCAACTGAAGAATAAAGTAATTGACATTTCATCGTCCACAAAAAATAAGACACCGTGGTAAATAATCAAAAAAAATTCACATACCTGTTTTTGCGTTGATTGCCTTTGGTACATTATGATTCGTGATGTAGTTTGAGCAATTTTGGTTGAATTATTATATTTATATCAAATTAAACAAGAAAATGTTTCGAAATCTTTGCTCTAGATATATTAAAATTATTGCAGTCATTTTTTTCCTCTTAATTTTTTTTTTTTTTTTGTGCAGTGTGTGGCTTCTCATCCTGAAACTAGGATGTTGTTTATCAATGGTAACTTTCTTAATTTGCTGAGTCTCAAGATATGTAGTCATGTTTTAATTGTATTGAATATAAATTAATATATATGACTTGACTCACTTGCAATGGACTAATTTGTTCTTATAGTGTACTCATTACGAATAATTTTAGCTTCGTATCTATTGACCTTTGTACTAGTTGTGATTGGGAATGATTTTACTTTGAAAATATGTTTATTGTTTACAGTACATTTGCGATGTCCTTTGGTGTAGGATTTAGTAAATACGGAATGATCTAAATGTACGAGCACATGTAAAACTATGAAATATGGACTATGTTTGCCTGTTTCTTTTTCTTTTTTGTAGTTTTTCTTTTTCCTTTTCATTCTCTCTTGTTTGCTAAATTATAACATCAATATCAAAATGTGTGAGATTTATGTTTTCATATGGTATATATTCCCATGGAACTAAAATAAAGGTGAATATTTTATTTGCAGCCCATATTCCCTTGTATCTATATCCTTTCCTCAACACATCAAGCAAGTCAAGACCTTTTGAGTACTTGAGACTTACTAGTTTGGGGGTTATTGGTGCTTTGGTAAAGGTAATTTACCACTACACTTTGTCTGAGTTGATTCTCGTTATGATACTAAGACTTGTAGAAACTGAAGATTTTTCTTTCTTTCAATAGTTAAAGTCATTCCTAGCCTTGCTTTGCTTTCCTTCTCGTACAATGTACCCAAGTTTAGGCAAAATTAGCGGTCATGTAACCAAGCCTCATTCGTAACAGCCGAAGTACCCAAGCTGGATAAAAGTGTAGGGCCTTTGTTTTCCATCTCCATTATATCTTTCCCGTTAGTGTATAGTGACGTCTTCATCGTACTTATATTTATCACGTTTTATTACACGCCTTTTATTATGAGGATAAATGGTATAATAACACGTCACTGTAAATGGAAACGGAGAACACGGAGCCTGTACTTTTATGCAACTTGGTTATTTTGGCCTTTACAAATGGATTTTGAGTACATGACCGTTAATTTTGCCTAAATTTGGGTACATTTGTCGCTATTATATCTTATTGTTATGATTATTATTACTATCATTTTTTGTACAATTTGAGTTTATGTTACTCTAAATTTTAAGTGCTGCATAAGAATGGAAAATATTCAACACCATTTGGCTGAAATTAATTCAGCTTGCATTTTTACATAATTTTGTGGCAATTGTGTTGGAACTGATCCTTTTTAATTCACCTTTCTGTACATTTAAATGGATATTTCTTATTAATTCATTCTACTTTTTCAGGTGGATGAGTCACAAGTTATTGAATTTCTTCTCTCAACTGAAATAATTCCCCTCTGCCTGCGTACGATGGAATTGGGTAGTGAACTCTCAAAGACGGTTTGGACCCTTTCTTATCTTACTCTTTTTATCGTTAAATTGGATGCCGCCTTAGCGATATTTAGTGGTTCATATATTGCGTTTATTAGTATGATATGAATTTTTAAATAATAAGTAGGTTGTCCAAATAGATTATTAAACGGTTATTGGTCGATCTAGATCGAGGAAAGGATTAGATTTAGACTCACGTTGTAGATGAAAAAAGACGTAACTTCAGTTAGTAAAAAATTTTGGAGAGGAAAACCTAATTGTACTTTTAAAGCGTTAAGACATGAGTTCTTCTCTTATAAACCGGTTTCTCCTACAGAATCCTTGCATTTTATTTTTCTTGATACCACGGTTTTATTGTTCTCTTTCAATTTGAAGTGTGATCCTAAGCTTTCAACTGACTAAAGAAGGGTGGTTCTTGACAGGTGGCTACATTTATAGTGCAGAAGATTTTGCTGGACGATTCGGGCTTAGATTACATCTGTACTACAGCAGAGCGGTTTTTCGCAGTTGGTAGAGTTTTGGGGAGTATGGTTGCTGCGCAAGCCGAACAACCCTCCTCGCGTTTGCTCAAACACATCATCAGATGCTATCTCAGATTGTCAGAAAACTTAAAGTTGGTGCTAACACAATATACCCATAAACATGCGCTAGCTTTTGTCGATTTTGTGATAATGATGAAGAATTATCATTAACTTGAATCAGATTACAAAATGTAGTCTGATATAATTATCAAACTAGTCATTGTGATTCTTACTACTACCTATACAAAAAGGTACTAGCTAATTGGTCATAATTGCACCAACAAAATGTTCAAAATTATAATTACAAACTAGTCCTAGAGTTCTTACATTTTTCCGGTTTACCCTACTTTGAGCTCGTTCTTGTGTTTATTCGGTCGTCGTTGTTGTGTAGGGCTTGTGATGCATTAAAAAGTTGCCTCCCAGACAGGCTAAGAGATGGGACCTTCAGCAATTGCCTTCATGTAAGTACAGTTATCAACTCATACATACTTCTCATATTGTTAACGTAATATCTTCGGTCGATAACCCCGCAACCCGGCCCTTATTGCTTAGCTGACCCCAATAACCGCCTAAAGTCATTACGTGATTGAACTCATCATCCCTGATCTGTAAAGAGGGCTATAAGCCCACAAGTAGAACTTATCTATAAAAGCGGCTTGTAGGAAGGATCCCATTGGTTGCTAAGCCGTCAACTAATCTCGTTCTTAGTCGAAGTTGGGCTCCAAACTCTATTCACTCCAGATTATCTATTTACAACACAATTTTGTAGTCAGTAATGGTTTCTGAACTATCAACGGAGATAATACACAAAGGTGCTCGTAAAAATGTAATTTATCACCGACTGTCAGTACACTTCTATAGGTTTTTCGTGTTCTCGGTTCAGTCACAAACCGCAGTTATTTATAGCAATTATGCGAAATGAATATCATAAAGTTCATTAAACTATTAAAAAAAAAAAATCCAAAATGATTTATCCCTTTTCTTGTATCATGGTCTCAGGAAGACCCGACTACGAGAAGATGGCTGCAGCTATTGCTGCACAACGTCGGCGTTGGCCGCATCCCCGGGCTGCCAGCTGGAGGAGGATTCGATCATATGATGGTCAACTAATTTAATAGCAAAAATAGAGGTCTACTTTCGGTCAAAACGGACGGTATTTATCTCATCGTATTTATCAGATTCACCAAGTCGCAGGCTTCTAAAGGCTTATAGTGTAATTTCAGGTTTTCCCTTAGAATAAGAGAAAAGTGTATGTATATAATGATTATTGTTTGTTAAAATATCTAGTTTAGAGATACAAGACTTGCAAACCACAATTTTCAAATACCATCCCAATTGTTTCTTTCCATGTTTTTTTTTTTTTTGCAGAAATACCCTAAATAAATGTCTTAATTATTCTACTAGTATCCATAAAGTAATGAATTTGAACTGCAAATGTTCTTGATGTTGCGCGGCCTGTAAGAGGTTTTTGGAACTCTTAAAGTAATATTCCTGAAAACCGAAATGCAGCTTAAAAGCATGTATAATATAACATGTATAAAGAAAAAAAAAGTTGGTCTTTTTTGAATAAATAAATAAAAATAGATAATAGCATTTATGGCGTTGACTCTCATATGTAAACCTATATTAATATTATGGTTTAATGAGAAGAACTGAAGAAGAAGTTGCCTCAAATGGTTTGAAGTGATGCGACTGCATTCTCATTGAATATAAACGTAAAATTGAGTGTCCATGTTTAATAAATAGAGAAATTCCACCAAATACCCAAATTGAAACATATGTTTAGCAAAATAGTCAAACTTTGGTTAATTTTGTAAACTAGCCAATTAACCATTTAAGTGAATTTCTAATTTGTCTAGTTTACAAAATTCCAAAATATCAATATTATGAACACAAAAAAAAAAAATCAAACATATATAATGCTTAAGTCATGAATCTCCACCATAGAGGTGTTGATTCTAATCCCACGATTTTTTTTTTCCCTGAGAAATGTCTGTAATAATCGTTTTTATTAGTTGATTTTTAAATGTTAATCTTTTTGCATATTAAGCAAATTAGCAAAAGTTGCAATGGAATATAATATACTAGTTTTATATGTTTCGATTTCTCAATGATTTCTTCGATCTTTAGATTGAGCTTTCTTTGGTCATAATAAAATTTGAAAACCTAATATACGAGAGAGAAAGAAAACAAAAAAAAAGAGGAACATAAGCATGTGAATCAATAGGAAAGGAAATATAGCTAAACTATATCACTATATATATATATATGTATATATATTCTTGCTTTTTCTGTTTTTATGAATAAACAATTCTAAAGTATTTTTCCCACCAAATTATTTATTATGAGCTGTTTTATTTTATATATATGTTTCTTATCAACCAAAGAATGTGACACACACAACACAAACATACATCTTTTTCAAGATTTCCCACCAATTACATATTTAGGATTTTCCATGCCCATTTTCTTCATTCTAGTTGATATGAACAAGCTCATTAAAGCAATTTTATCTAAAGAAAATAGCAATTTCACTTCGTTATCAAACGAAGTTCCAAAGCGAACTATTGTTATTGTAGTTCAATTCAATGTAAATTGTGGTCCAAGGCAGCAATACTCTTAATTCTAACGTCAAATGTCTCTTTCAATAGTACACATATATGCTAAAGATGATGTCTATATTTGAGCAAGTTCTCCCATGATAGGTACATCACTATAGGATGATAAATTAAATATAAGCAGTACTAGAATCTAGTCGCAATGTTCGGCAATAATTCACCGGAGATAAGGGCCGAAACAATTATCGTCATCCGCTGATCGTAACAAAATCCAATTTTATTCTCATATAATTTATCGCATATTTATTTCTAAATAACCGTAGATTGGAAGTCACTCAAACTAAGTGTAACTATGAAATTGGTTAAACTTTAACCAAAGTTTCAAATCAACTTTTTAAAATCGGATAAAAGGGCAACTCAATTCAAATTAGTCAATGTGATAGGCTAATTGCTAACGACAACATAACTAGATAATCAGACGAGAATGATTGATTAGTGTTTACAGCCATCGTCAACCCATATAATTGCAATTAGGGTTACCGAAATCACTCTACATATTTTATCATATCTTATCCGGTTTCACCCTTCTATCTACTTGTTCTTTTTATAGTAGATATTTTAGGAGGAGGTAAATGTGGAGGCAAAGCTAATTGAGTGATTCACTTCACTCAAGTAAGGTAGTGGTAGCGAAATATGGGTCTTAACTCTAAAACACCCTCTTTACCAAACACCTTTAATCTGCTAGTTTTGTGGGCCCATTATCATCCTTTGAAGCTGTCTAAATGGCCCATAACCCCAACAAGCTTAGCTCATCTCCTTTTAGTCAATTAGTCCCTTTAATAATTGAAAGAAAGAAAGAAAGAAGCTTGGTCTACTTCTTATTCTATCATTATTATTTATTGGTATTTTTATGGCGAGAAAATAACACATGGGAGGAGTATTCAACTTTAAACCATCTTGCTCCATAAGCGCATTAATCTTCATGACTAGTTTTAGATCTCTTGTGTTTTTTTTTTGGTGTAGTAATAGTGCATAATAATTGCTTAATTCATGAGAATAAAATGGACTGAATTGGTAGGTTACCTTGTCATAGTCAGAAGGTGACAACTTGAATTGTTTGTTATGGCCATTATTTAAGGACCTAATTCAGCCATTAGCATCTAATTTAGCTGTCTCATCTTTAATATTTTTGGTCAATGTTATATACTTCCTTCTGATTTCAATGAAGTGAGAATTAAGTATACTATAATTATTACCAAACAACCACTTATAATAAAATCATTTCTACCGAACTAAGAGGCAGTAGTCGCAAAAATATCGGAACTTTTTTTTTTACTTTGAATCGGTGTTCGCTTGAGTTTAATGTGTCTTGGCACTATTATAATTTTTGAATTTGAATTGAGTTTAATAGTCATAATACAACTATAGTATATGAAATCTATCGATAATGATAATCGTGTGTCTTTTGTCAAAACTTGCACACTTTTCTTTTGAGTATCCTCTTTCCTCTCGGATGCTTTTTCGTAGAGTTTCATTCGTTAGGTTTCTCGGATGTAACGATCATGTTGAGTTTGAATCGGGTCTTCATCTTTTCTCGATCAATTTCGAGTTTGTCTCTAATCAACCTCCTTTTCTTAACATGTTTGGATCATCTTGATTCTAGGCAATTTTAGATATGATTGACCTAATTAAGTCATTTTGAATGCAAAATATGTTTTAAAATACAAACGATTTTATCACAATCAACTATCCTATGGTTCATCTCACAACTAATTAATAATAAGGAGAATAATTCATGACTTTATAAAACTTGTAAAGTTCTTTTGTCTTTTTCATGTTGTATTTATTTGTTAATATTTATTATTTTTTTATATGAAGCAAATTAAAATGATTATTTATTTTAAATAATCTTCAAAAAGCTTTAAGTCGGAAGAAAAAGGTATGAGAATGTTAAATTTATGGAGACTATATTATACATATGTGATGGATTTATCAATTTAGTTCATGAGCATGTAACATTATTATAATATTTGTCAAGTAATTTTGTAGCAAGTTTTTACAGTAAAGTATGAATTGATTACTAAACTATTGATTCATGAAAACAAGATACATATAACTTTTCCTAGGTCATTTATAATATAAATTGATATTTATCTGACATTCTGACGAGTATATTCGAAATTCTCCAATTGCATATGCAAACTTGCAATAGTCACTTTACTATAGAGAAACGTGGAGAATATAATTAATCTATCACACTGTTAGATTCATATATCATGTTCATGTATGTATGTATCACATGTCTTTGTGTTGCAAATAATGATTAATTCGCCTTTCTGTACGAATATATTAGATTTACAGTGTAATTGCTAATAAATCAATATAGATGCTTGAACTAGTATTACGTGCTTAGGTGAACAAAATTATAAGATGAGACTAGTGAAGCGTGCTAACAAGGACAAAATACGCTACAAAACTCGTTTTTGTCAATTCGATCAACGGATCGGACCGTCACAAATTCACAATAATTGATCTTCGATTCGAGTTGGATTCCGCAAATAGGGTTGATCAAGTCTTTATATTCGCTTTAGGGTCCGATCTTGTTTGTTCATACAATTTTGTGAATAATATGTCACGTTTCTAATTTTTATAAAACTAAATTTGTTATAGTATTTCGTACCTTATATTTTTTTATTTTTTTTTAATTTGAGGGGCCTAAGATTAGAATTGGACTCACAAGGGTCTCCCATAAATAGCTTGACCAATTAATTACCTATGTGGTTAAACTTCATTACATAATCATTAGACACAAATCTCTAGGGGTGGCAATTTGGAGCGGGACACGATACACGAAACGGTTACGAGACGATGTAAATGGGTCTGGGTCTACCATAAATGGATCTGGGTCCATCCGTGTCGAACACGATTAACACGAGTAAATAACGGGTAAACATGGCACGAACACGATAACACGATGGGACCCAATTAGACACAATTAAATAGCAAAAAGATACATTTTCAACATTTTATATATGTTATTATGTGTTTTAATACTTACTATATATGAAATTTATGTTTTTATTTTATTAATTACGTCTTACAATTGATGAACATAAATATTTGCTAGTAAAATTTTAAAATCTTCGATAATATAGTTAAATAAATTAAGTTAAATGAGTATAAATTGAATTAATTCATTATTTATAAATAAATAAATCTATTAATTGGGTTAAACGGGTAGACACGATAAACAGGTCATATAAATGGGGCGGGTCTGGGTCTCGTCTTCTAACACGAGTAATAAATGGGGCGGGTCTGGGTCTAGATAAAATAAGTAAAAATCAATTAAGACCCGGCACGAACACGACACGCAACTCGAATTGCCGCCCCTACAAATCTCCTTCCCTAGAGGCAGAGAAAAGTCATCTACCCTAGGGATATGGTCGAATTTTGCCTCTTCCCGGAGCAAAAGGAGTGCCGCCATACGATCACCAAGAAGGATCTAGTCGAGTAGTTGTCCAATAAGGTGGTTTTTGGCTACAGTCTTTCAAACAATGAGGTGCTTTGTGTGAGTGAACAAGACCAAGACTTCGACCGTAACTGGTTTGGAGCTATGATACTTGAAGAGCGAGTTGGAGTGTTCAAGATCATGAAAAAATACCGGAATAATGGACGCTACAAGTGTAACAAGTTTCTGTTAAATTTATATTTATCGTTAGTCTAGGTCTTGTCGATTTTAAAGATTTCTCGAAAATTTGGCATTCAGAGATTAAAAATTCTTGTAAAATCCAACAATATTTACCTTCATAACACATGTGTTAAGACTTAAAGAGTGATGGGTTGTGTATAAGCTATGTTGCAATAAAGAGAAATTGAATAGCTTCATGTGGTTTTTAAAAATGCTTTGAGAGCATGGAAGAGTTCTTGCGAGTAAACGTTATTTATAGAGCATAAATTGCAGGAGATACTTATTCACATAATATATGTAACTGTATGATATATATTAATTAAAATTAAACTATATATGGACTCATTAAGATTAAATATAATTAAATAAACTCACCGACCGGCCTCATTTCCATTTTTGTTGGGAGAATATATATATATACACTTTGAATTTATGTACTTAACTTGTTGTGTGTCAAATTAAAAACCATAATATATACGCATACTCAAATTTAAATTCAATCTCAAAATACATGTTAGATACTCATATTCGAGAAGTAGAAAATTTGTGTCTCTTTCGATTTACTAGTTAATCTCAACTGAAACAATAACATTAAGTCAACCCATTTTATTTTATTATTTTTTAACATTTCATTGAAACACATTTTTAATATAATTTAAAAAGACACATTTTTTTAATTTCTTGATTTTCAGTGACAAAATTGACAAGGCAACGTAATTTTTTTTTTCAGAGTATGGTATTGAGTTTTCTTTTTCTTTTTTCTATAAAAATTATCCTAATATTAAAAATTATAAGAGCTTTTTTTTTTTTTTTTCTTCTTCTTTCGGCTTAAGAACAGCAAAGACATGTCTGGATTATGCATCAACATTTGTCAGCTTATAGATTCAAAGATTACGTAGTTGGATTATTGGACCAATAACATGTAGTTGAATTGAATCCAACAATAATTGATTTTTCAGCTTGCCATAGTGAATTGAATTGGCATGTATATTTATATATTCTAAAAGGAAACAAACAATTTTAATAAGTTAAAAGAATTAAAAGTCAACAACCACTATTATATCATTTTCGGTTTAAGAAAATAATATTATTGTGGTGCAAAAAGAATTGAGAGTCCAACTGTTGTACTTTGTTTTAGTTTTGATCATTTTTTGGAAAAAAAAATTGAATTTAGAATTCGAATTTCCGTGTTTTTGTTGTTGTTGTTGTAATCTTATGGTTTAGATCGTAGAATTATGTGTTTGAGTTTTGAGTTCAATTTCAAAAGACAATCGGAATGATATATTTAAGTGGAATATGATTGATATCTGGAATCATAACACTAATATTGTGATTAGTAATCTCGATATCAACTTCAAATTGTTAAAACCGAAATTCGACACAGTCTTGGACATATTACGATCAAAGCGAAATTCGAAATATGTAATAAAATAAGTAATCAAAATGTATTTTTATAGGTTTGTTTCCTATTTTCAAAAAATACAAAACAATAAGTTACTTTTCGAAATATAACCAAATGCAGTAATTATTGTGTTTTATTTAGGGTTAATTGCGGTAAAAATACCTAATCTTTGTCAATATTCTCCGATAGGTACGCAACCTCAATAAACGTAGG
Source organism: Parietaria judaica (assembly GCA_954871525.1). Classification (NCBI taxonomy): domain Eukaryota; kingdom Viridiplantae; phylum Streptophyta; class Magnoliopsida; order Rosales; family Urticaceae; genus Parietaria; species Parietaria judaica. Next base: position 28,143,418 of record OX940872.1, read on the forward strand.
CAAAAATACCCAACGTCACACTTTTGTCGCCGACAAACTAACGCCATTACACACTGCCTACGTGGCCGTTAGGCTGTCTCTTGTGGAATGCCACGTGGCCAAAGGTTGGGTACTTTTGCCGCCACGCATCATTTAAAAAATAACATTTTTTTTTATTTTTCTTTCCCGTTAGCCAAAATGTTTTTATTTTTTTATGCATATCAAACATGATAAATAATTTTATAAAATATGAACTTGTAAAAAATATGTTTTTTTTTAAATAATCAAATAATTATTTAAAATTATTAGTTTTAATTTATTTAAAAAGAAAATCTTTCCCTTGGCACATATTTTTATTCTTTTTTTTACATATGTTAAATATAATCAAATAATTTTATAAAATATATTTTTATATAAAAAAATATTTTTCTTACAGGAATAATTTATAATTTTTGAATAGATTATATTAAATTTTTTAAAATAAAACATTATTGTATATAATATCACGGGCATTTTAATATTAAAATGAAGGCATGATATGATTTTTGAAGACATATAACATATAAGAAACTAAGGCATGATTAAAACAAATAATTATATAAAAAACGGTTCAAATTGAATTTAAACCGAAAGTTTGGTGATTTGTAAAAATTATGTTTAACCATACTATTTTTTGTTTTAAAGTGAAAAAAGAAAAATAACATATTAGTTTTTCCTTAGTTTTTCTTTTTTCACTTTAAAACAAAAAATAATAAGGTTAAATATAATTTTTATCAATCACCAAACTTTCGGTTTAAATTCAGTTTGAACCGTATTTGATACAATTATTTGTTTTAATCATGCCTTAGTTTCATATATGTTATGTGTCTTCAAAAATCATACCATACCTTAATTTTAATATTAAAATGCCCGTGATATTATATACAATAATGTTTTAGTTTCAAGATTTTAATATAATCTATTCAAAAGTTATATATTATTCCTGCAAGAAAAAATATTTTTTTTATAAAAACATATTTTATAAAATTATTTGATTATATGTAACATATATAAAAAATAAGAATAAAAATATGTGCCACAAGGAAAGATTTTCTTTTTAAATAAATTAAAACTAATAATTTTAAGTAATTATTTGATTATTTTAAAGCAAAAAACATATTTTTTTTATAAGTACATATTTTATAAAATTATTTGATCATGTTCGATATGCGTAAAAAAAAATATTGGCTAACGGGAAAGAAAAATTAAAAAAAAGGTTTTTTCTTTAAATGCATCGTGGCGGCAAAAGTACACAACCTTTGGCCACATGGCGGCAAAAGTACCAACCTTTGGGCACGTGGCATTCCACATGAGACAGCCTAACGGCCACGTAGGCAGTGTCTAACGGCGTTAATTGGTCGGCGACAAAAGTGTGACGTTGGGTACTTTTGCTTACGTTTATTAAGGTTGGGTACATATCGGAGAATATTGACAAAGGTTGGATATTTTTGCCGCAATTAACCCTTTTATTTATATTAGGTCTTGAAAAACGTATGATGAATAATTATATATAAAGTAATTAGTGATATAAGTATCAAATTTTGACTAACTGAAACACAATAAGTTCAAAGGACAAATAACAACAAAAGTACCCAAAATAGTCAAAATTGAAGAGACATATTTTCATTTTTTTATGGATGTTAGCCAAATGTCACATGGTACACGGATGTTGGAAAAAAAAAATAAAGCGATGCATATTTCAGTCAACTCGACCGCCACATGACATTGACCAATATCCGTAGACGGAAATATGTTAGCTTCAATTACTTTGAGTATTTTGTTGTTCTTTTTTATTTTTGATTTATTTTGTATTGATCAAACTTTGGGTATTTATGCCAACAATATCTAATCTATAATAGGAGTAAGATCGGAAGCAAGACCATTAATTTAGCTAGCTTTCTCATTGAAGATTCATTTATTTGCCGGATTACCTTTTTAATGTATTTCTTTTTATATAATTTTTAATTATTCTTACCATTAGGAGAGAACCCGAGTCCATAAAAGTCAAAGTTTCAGACAGGAAACAAGAAGACCGTGATTGGCTAACGAACATGAGAGTATAATATGAAAACAACACCGGATTATAACCACTGAAGCGCGACAAATTGAAGACTGTAGACTGAAAGAGAATCTAACCGCCATTTGCCGGCCTTTCCTAAGACGACATATAATCTGGTGTGCTCGCTCCCTCGCTGAAGCTATAGTGTAGGACCAATCAGAGTGAGGCACGTGGAGAATTAAAAATGGACAAGCACAACAGTAACGGCTTAAGTGCTTTGACTCCTTCCAGCATGGCTGCTTTCAAACCACCAAAGCCATTTTCTGCTGAATTGTCCAAACTGCCCTTCCACTTTATAAAACTCATTTTGTTAACGTGAAAGTGAAACTCATATTTAAGTAAGGTTGATTTTGCTCCAACCTTTTTTTCTTATTTACATTTGAAGATTGAGAGGGAAAATATTTGTATGGTTGTAACATTTTAGTCGATCAATTAATTAAAAAATGCCATGTTTTTTTTAGCATATTATTCAGCATCATTTTTTTTAAATGAGAAATTGGTTGAATCGGAGTTATCATTTTGATTTTTTTTTCTACGACAAAAGTCTTGTTCTCGGATCTCGTCTCACGACTTTGTACATATTTTATTTAAATTTATTCAATTCACCTTGATATATATAAAATTAACTTCACTTGTAGTCTTTAATAACTCGCATAAGTGATAAGACTTAGTTCCATTTTAACTATTTAATGGAACCAAGTCTTATCAACTATTTAATTTTACAAGTGTGTTGAAATATTACTAGTATACCGATTAGATTCTCATATAATTTTAAAAATCGATAACCGATTATGCCGATTAAATTTAACGGGTACGTTGATGGAAGTTCCATAAAAGAGTGATATATAGAAGTATTTATTTTAAATATAATATTTAATATTAAATTTGATCAAAATTTAAATTTAAAATAATAATGCAAATGTTAGAGAAGTTTATGCTAAAATTTGAATTTTCGCTATCCGGCAACCGGAAACTGGATCCGGCAGGTTTATGGTGTGTTTCACGGGATTTGAAATAATATTTAGCTAAACCAAAAAATATATATGTACCCTGTATAAAATAGAAGGGTAATATCGTCAATGGAAATAATTATCCCAAAACCGTTAAAATGTTGGTTTAAATTTGGTTGGTGCCAAAACACCGAAATTTAAATGCCATACAAAATAATAAATAAATATAAATCCAATTGAATTCAAGTATTGAACAACACCATTCAAATTTAAAACCCAATTTTATATTCTGTCCAGTAAAAAAAAAATTAAAAAATTAAAAAAGAAAAAGAGAAAGAGAAAGAGAAAGAGAAAGAAAGAAAGGTGGTTTCTCTCTCCAACACTGAAATTTTCTTGCATTTTCCCTCCCTACTTTCTCAGACTCCAAACACCATTGTCAGACTCCCACAGTTCATCCCTCACCAGATTTACAGGCTTTCACTCCACGACCATCTTCTTCGTCTCGCTCCCGAGCTTCCATGGTCAAAGCTCCCAGCTCGGCGATTTCACGAGCCTAAAGCAGATAGTTTAGCGCTTTGGTGCTCCGATCGCGAACTCTTCGAAGCTCCGAGCTCGTTTTCACGATCTTGCTCAGGTGAGTGGATCGGTTGTGGATGCTTGGAATCCGTGTCCGTCGAAATTTGAACCCTGCTTTTTTCTTTTTATTTCAAAAAGGAGAAATGGAATTCGGGGTTTTGAGCAGAGCTTAGCTCTTTAAGCTGTGTAATCTTGATTGGGTTTTCATTTTCACTTGCTCCTTTTTTAGCAACCAAACATTGTTCAGAAGGAGCGAGATCTATAATTGTTGAAGGCCATCATCGAAATACTCGGCTTTTAGAGCTTCGTTTCAGCTCCAATGGAGTTCTCGCTCTCCTGAACATCCTCAGGGTGTGAATTCAAAGAAGAAACTTCGATATACATGATATATATATATATATATATATATATATATATTAATATCTATACTGATGCTGATTGTTTTGATACTCTTGAACATTTTAAGCAGACATGTTATTATGTTAAGCAAGTCGATGGTGAGCCATTAGAGTAGAGAAATTGAGGCTAAAACCTTAGCTCATGGTCCCCGCCATTAAGCTCCTCATCTGATCAGTGGGACCTTTGTTAAAGTTTGATATGCCTTTTTTCCATTTGAAAAGGCTTCAAGCTTTTTTGATCCATTATCTGATCTTTATATTCCGAAAATCTTCAGGGAGATACAATGTTTCAGAAGCCTTGTGCACCGCCATCCTTTCAGTCAATCAAATCGTTGCCTGGCGATTTTCGGCTCATGGACTCCCCGACCTCTGATCGGGTCGAGAGGTCTGGTGATGCGAAGCTCAGAAAGAGCGATGTCACGGCATTGAGTATACCTGAGAATACTGGTTTTGGAGATGAGGCTGTCGACAGTGTTGGGAACGTGGACCAGGTGACTGAGGATTCGCCGTATGGAAGGGACATTGTTTCTGCCGATGACAGACCGTCGAGTGGTGATGAAGATTCGGACTCAGTTGCTCGACCTGTGCCTTCGATATCTGCATCTCGCAGTGATCGTAGGTGGAGCGACACAAGCTCCTATGTAGTGAAGAAGGTACTTCTACGGTTCCTATGCAGTTGCATAACATATTTTTTCTATTATATCGGTTTGAGGGCTAAGTTACTTTTAGAATCATAGGCTTTTTTTGAAGATGATATCGAAAGAAAGTTATTTTGATTGGTTTATATTCCAAAGGTCGGATCATATAGTGATTAATCAGTGCAGTTTGGGTTTCATATTATTCCAAATAGTCACGGAGAAGAAAACTGTATGATCGGGTTCGGTGATATATAGATCTTATCACATGATTTATCATCAGTTTAATGCACTTGCATTTTCTTCCCCCGGTTAATTTGATGGAAAACCGATGTGAGAAGTCAAAGTTCTGTTGTGGTTAATAAATTGATGTTTTTTTTTTTTTTTTTATGCTAATCACTTCATCCGAAACTGATATTGCCGAAGTGTCTGGTTGGTGCAATTTATTTTGATTTAAATTATATTTTATTTATGCTATAAGTATTATTTAGTTACACCTATGGCTTTGTGCTGTGGTTATCCTATGTTTTGTTGGTTTGACTCAAGACATCATTTTCGAGAGCTTTGGCAGTGACTCGAAGAAACAATCCTTTGGTTTATTGTTGATTGGATAAAGGTTCCGGGAATCATTATCTTGGTTATTACCGGTTGGCTTACGTGTTCTTGTTGTGATTTACGTAACATATTGTTAGTGGGTCCTATCAGTCTAGCATTGATCAATTTTAGTTACACCTCAAAGTTTATTGTTTCAGAAGCTCCAGTCTTGGTTTCAACTTCCAAATGGGAGATGGGAGCTGGGGAAGATACTGTCAACCTCAGGGAATGAAACCGTCATTTCATTGCCAGACGAAAAAGTAAGTTGACCTTCGTAAATTTAGAACGGAGTGTTACCTGTCAAATAAATTAGCAACTATATAGTTAAACATATATCCTTTCCAGATAATTTGATTTAGTTGCACTCTTTTCTTCACTTGCAGGTATTAAAGGTAAAAACTGAAAGTTTGGTTTCGGCAAATCCCGACATTCTAGATGGCGTTGACGATCTCATGCAGCTCAGTTACTTAAACGAACCGTCAGTGTTGTACAATCTTCAATACAGATACAACCACAATATGATTTATGTAAGTTCATAACTATGTAGCTCAGTAACTTTCGCTTACTTGTGGAAATCCTTTGTTCCTCATTGTAGTGTTCTTTACAGACAAAAGCAGGCCCAGTATTGGTTGCAGTTAATCCTTTCAAAAAAGTTCCTTTGTACGGAGATAATTATATAGAAGCATACAGGCAGAAATCAATTGAAAGTCCACATGTGTATGCAATTACAGATACGGCCATCCGAGAAATGATACGAGGTGAATTTTCATCATTATGACTTATGAGTTAAATCCTTCGTCAAGAATCATCATAAAGCCTTAGACTCTTACTCTTTCTCTCCCTGTTCTTCTCTTTCTTTCAGATGAAGTAAATCAATCTATCATCATAAGGTTAGTGTAGAATTACTTCTTGTCATTCTATTTGTTATCGATCACTTTATTGTTAGACCGTCATTTGGTAAATAAATTACTATCATCATTTTTATCCTTTAAAATTTCAAGAACTATATTTGGAATACGATGTAACATAGAATACGAGGTAATCTTATTTTTCGGTACTCAAATGATCTTACGCGTGACGGTTATGGTTATATTTATTTACTTGTCCAGCGGTGAAAGTGGAGCTGGGAAAACAGAAACGGCAAAGATAGCAATGCAGTATTTGGCTGCACTTGGAGGTGGAAGTGGGATAGAGTATGAGATTTTAAAGACAAACCCAATTTTGGAAGCCTTTGGCAATGCAAAGACATTAAGAAATGATAACTCAAGTCGTTTTGTAAGCTTCTCTTTCTCAATTTGAATTTTTCATTGTTCAACATACTTTTATCGACAGTTAGGAGCTAAATTAATTAATTAACTAACGGATTGATTGTTTAATCATTTCATTTAAATGTTGCAGGGTAAATTAATCGAGATTCACTTTAGTGAAACTGGAAAGATATCCGGTGCCCGCATTCAAACTTGTATGTATTCTTCTGCTGAGGGTTCCTCTATAATAGCTGTGTTTTATAATCTGCTAAAGCTGATCTTAATCATTTTTTTTTTCTTGCAAATGTTGATGCAGTTTTGCTTGAAAAGGTAATTCTTTTATTCCTATACGTACATGTCAAGAATTTAGAAAAAAAATGAATTTGGACAGTCATTAATCTGATTCTTTATCCACAGTCCAGAGTGGTTCAGTGCACGGACGGTGAGAGATCATATCATATTTTCTATCAGCTTTGTGCTGGGGCTCCACCGCCACTAAGAGGTAATTATTTACTCACCGTGTGTCAAGCCTTAATGAGGTCAAAATTGTCAAGTTAATCAGTTCAGTATAGTTTTGTACCCGCTGATAAACTGCTAATTTTCAAATAACTTGTTTCTTCAAAGCCCATATGGCTCTGAGTGAAATTTATGGAATCGAAACATTTATTTCAATCTTTTCGGAATGAATTGATTTCCTGTATCTTAAACACACCCATATAAATGCACATAGATATCTTTAAAAGCGAAGAAGAAAAAAAAAAAAGAAGAAAAAAACACCAACACGCACATAGATATATTAAACCCTTTCAATCTATGCCCGGTTCTTTTTCATTAGTCTTAATGTATTTTTCGCTTTGATTGACAGAATTGCTGAATTTACGGAGTGCTACAGAGTATAAATATTTGAGTCAGAGCAATTGTTATTCAATTTCTGAGATTAACGATGCCGAGCAATTCTGTATAGTCGTGGTACACTTTCTAATGACATTTAAATTCCATGTAGTACAGTTCATATTTCTTTTAGAAAAGTTCGGGCTGAGCGTGGTCCCCACAATTTCAGGAAGCTTTGGATGTTGTCCATATCAGCAAAGAAGACCAACAGAGTGTATTTGCAATGTTAGCTGCAGTATTATGGCTCGGAAACATATCTTTTGATGTGACAGATAATGAAAACCATGTTGAGGTTTTAGAAGATGAAAGTAAGTACTTTCTTTAACAAGCTATCATCCAAATGTGAACAGACATACTACGGAAAACGAGGATAGAAAGCCGAAATATGGACAAAGATTGCAACTTGTAAAACCCTCATTTTAGAAGTGATTTGTACCGATGCATGTTTTACTTTTGTCCTTGGGCTTCATCCTAATAAATTGCCATATACAATGTACCTAAAAATCTCAAAATTTATTGTTCATATGTGTGATTGTAGTGAAGATTAAAAATATTTCTTTTCAGGTCTATTGACTGTTGCTAAGCTGATCGGGTGTGAGGTTGAAGCGCTTAAAGTAACTTTGTCAACTCGCAAAATGAGAGTTGGGAATGATACCATTGTCCAAAAGCTTAAGCTTTCACAAGTAAGTTTTTTTTCTTCTTTCTTTTGGGATCCAGCACGTGGCTTCAGTTTCTATTGTTGTTCATATGTATTTTAGTGCTGGTAATTTATTTTTTCTACAAATGTTGGTCCTCGCATCTTGAACCACAATTATGTAATTCATCCAGGCTATTGAAACTAGAGATGCTTTGGCAAAGTCGATATATGCTTGTCTGTTCGAATGGCTGGTTGAACAAATCAACAAATCACTCGCAGTAGGAAAGCGGCGTACTGGAAGATCGATTAGCATTCTTGATATTTATGGCTTCGAATCGTTTGATGTACGTTTCATCTCTCTCTTTCTCTCTCCCCCCTACAAATATATATTATTATAGCAACTCATGCCATGTCCTTTGTTATGCAGAGGAATAGTTTTGAGCAGTTCTGCATCAATTATGCCAATGAAAGGTTGCAACAGCATTTTAACCGTCATTTGTTCAAGTTAGAGCAAGAGGTACTTATGATATACTTGTTTATAATACTCTTACGCCTTACCCAGTCTTTATTGTTTGTTCCGTTTTCACTTCAAGTTCTTTTAAATTTTTTGTTTTGTCGTTTAGGAATACATCCAAGATGGAATTGACTGGGCAAAAGTTGAGTTTGAAGATAATCAAGACTGTCTAAGTCTTTTTGAAAAGGTGAGCCATTGGTTCATGTACTCAACTTGTTTTGCTTGGGGCTTTCTTTTCCTTAACAATCATGAAGATTATTAAGTAAGTAATTTAAGTGAAAAAATTACATTGATCAGATTGTTTCAATATTAGTAATAGACAGTAAATTTGCTTTGAAGTGTTACATATTTCTGGCCATGAGATTCGTTTGAGAATCAGTAACAGACAAATAATATTAAATCTTCCAGTTAATTGAAAACCTGAGAATATTTTTTCACTATGCAAAAACCCTAGTTTGTACAAATTATAATTACAATGTGGCCAATAATATGTATCTAATTCAATTTAGATTTTAATTTTCTCGGATAACTCTCTTTATTGCAGAAACCACTGGGATTACTGTCACTTCTGGACGAAGAGTCTACTTTCCCAAACGGATCAGATCTCACTTTTGCCAATAAGCTTAAGCAGCATCTCAACTCAAATTCTTGCTTTAAAGGAGAAAGAGACAAAGCTTTTTCTGTCAGCCATTATGCAGGGGAGGTATTCATCCTCTTTCTCTCTCTATGCTTTTCAAGGACTTGAACTTTGATAGAACCCGAAGAAAAACTAGACGGAAAATATAGGCCGTCTGGAATCTACCAAACATGGAGATTGGCCACCACTCTTTGATAGTTGCTCTTGGTTCATGTTTCAGGTAACGTATGACACAAGTGGATTTTTGGAAAAGAACAGAGACTTGCTTCATATGGATTCCATTCAGCTAATGTCGTCATGTTCGTGCCATCTTCCTCAGAAATTTGCTTCTAAGTTGCTTGCGCAGTCTGAGAAGCCTGTTGTGGGTGCCTTGTACAAATCTGGCGGAGCCGATTCCCAGAAACTAAGTGTTGCCACAAAATTTAAGGTACTTCAAGTATTTCAAAACAGTGAACTTGCATATATAATACTTTTTGAGTGTCAATGTTATGGTCCCAGGTCTGTGATCTCGTCACGGGCCTTCGAACGGTGGAACGTCTTTTCCATCTTTGACTTAACTCTAAATCTAAGAAAACTAAGCTGATTATCTATGATTAGTTTTCTCAAATCTTGTATACTATTCTCTTTGGCATATGGTCCTTAATAGACCAGTGATAAGGAAACGATTGGTCACATCGGAAAATGATAAGACGACAGAAAAACCCCCGCATAAATTTGCATCCGGAAATGGAAAGACACAACATAAACACAGCATATATTAATAAAGCAAATGAGACTCTAAACCCTGGGCGGGATAGCAAGCCACGGGTTAGTGGACCAGGCCTTTGTTGGATTGGTGTGGCGGAGGAAAGGATCCCGGAAAAATTCTAAGTTCTGACCCATCATTGTAAATTTAATTAAGTTAGAAACTAATCTCCATAAATTAGGGAACTATCTAAGTAAAATACAAGTAGCTACACAATTAACTGAGATAACTAATCCATTGAACTCCTATAATTCTTCAGTTATTTATTGTATCTGTGTACCTTATCTTATTGCATTCAATTGACCTTTGATTTAATTTTCAGGGTCAACTGTTCCAGTTGATGCAGCGTCTAGAAAGTACCACTCCTCATTTTATTCGTTGTATCAAACCGAACAATGTTCAGTCTCCCGGTTTGTATGAGCAAGAACTTGTTCTACAGCAGCTTCGATGCTGTGGAGTTCTCGAAGTCGTTCGAATATCACGGTCTGGATTCCCTACGAGAATGTCACATCAGAAGTTTGCAAGAAGGTACAACATATAATTTTCTTATTATCGATAGTGCCTGCCTGTGACATTACTTTGTGCAGAATCTAACGTCTATATACTATAATGAATGTAATATATCAGATACGGTTTTCTTCTGCTTGAGAGCGTCGCGCCTCAAGATCCACTTAGTGTCTCTGTTGCGATTCTTCACCAGTTCAACATTTTACCTGAAATGTATCAAGTTGGGTACACAAAGTTGTTTTTCCGAACTGGACAGGTAGTTTATTTAAACTGTTTTCTGGCTTAATATTGTGAAATTGGATAGGATAGATAAAATAATGATTTGGTAGCTCTTATTTATATTGTTGTATGCTCTAAGTAGAAACTATTGCATTTAATAATTTAATTTCTCTTACTTAATCATGGAGTCAATCATCGCATGTATGTTTTTCATATATTGGGGCATAAGATGTATTTTACAAGGTACATCCATTAGAGTTTTTCTTTACATTTGATCAGTTGAGTTTTCCTTTTAAACATCCATAAGAGAGTTTTCCCGGTCTTCCTCTCTAATTAGATATGTGGGTTACATTATTAATCTAGTGTTTGGGTCTTTTGTTTGATTTGGTGTCTCGGGTCTTTTCAATAGTCTGTGCCATGGCATTTTATTTATTTATTTCTAACATATCAATTATTTTTAGCATGGTATTTGCACAATTACCATTGTATATTGCCAGATTTATGGAGGGTGATTTTCTGTGTATTAGCAACGGCTAGAATATCTATTGTTTTTACATTAAATAACATTACATGCATCACACCGTGCTTATAATTGGTTAATTAATTCTGAACTATGCAGATTGGGGTTCTTGAGGACACGAGAAACCAGACGCTTCATGGCGTTCTTCGCGTTCAAAGCTGTTTCAGAGGCCACCGAGCTCGCTGCCATCTCAGGGAGCTTCGGAAAGCAATAACTACACTTCAATCATGTACGTTATATTTATTTACGAAGGAAAACCCAAGACTTTGCAGAAAATCGTTAGAATGGCGTATTTGTTTATTTTTTTTATGAGAATGTCTGAGTAATTTATTCAATGAGATATATACAACATAAGATTAATTTAGATAAAAATAAATTCTCTGTAGTAAGGAAAATAATGAAGCTATTTTGCTAGTTACATATTAACACTATTATTAACTATTGCAAATTTCATTATTTTGAATTTTCTATATTCTATGTAGTCGTGCGTGGAGAGAACGCTAGAACCGAATATGCAGTCTCACTATACAGGCATAGAGCTGCTGTTGTCATACAAAGAAGGATTAAAACCAGAATTTCGAGCAAGAACTTGAAGAGTATACTTGATGCATCCATTGTGATACAATCAGGTACATTTATTGTTTTTTCTGCACCATACAATCTTGACGATTTACGTCTGTTTGCTGTGTGTATGTGGCGACATAGTTTGGACTAACCCGAACACCAGAACATACTCACTGCCATTGAAATCTAGAATCTTGATAAAAATGTGTCATGGATTTAGCATTATGTTACATATTTGTATTATTGCTTATGGTACAATCACTCTGTTATGTCTTGCAGCTATTCGGGGCTGGTTGGTTCGAAGATACTCCGGAGATATTGGACTTCTGAAACTTACAAGCTCAAAGGTATTCCTTTTTTTCTTTCTTTCTCTCGAATGAATCTCCTTTCTACCTTTCTTTATTAATAATTTGAATTGTTTTTTTTTGAAAAAAAATAATAATAATTTGAGTTGTTATGCTCACTGAATGTGCATGGATCTCGAGTTTTTCATTCATTTTTGTTAGTCGTGTCGGGATGAATAATACCTTATTCATTATACTAGTAGAACCTCGTCAAATTAGTACTTGATAAATCAATAACCTTTCTCGCAGGCAAACGACTCGGATGAAGTGCTAGTAAAAGCATCCGTACTCTCTGAGCTGCAACGACGTGTGCTAAAAGCCGAGGCTGCCTTGCGTGAGAAGGAAGAGGAAAACGACATCCTTCACCAACGTCTCCAACAGTACGAGAGCCGTTGGTCAGAGTACGAGCTGAAAATGAAGTCAATGGAAGAAGTGTGGCAAAAGCAAATGAGGTCGCTCCAATCAAGCCTCTCTATAGCCAAGAAGAGCCTCGCCATCGACGACTCGGAGAGAAACTCCGACGCTTCGGTCAACACCGGTGACGATCGGGAGTACAGCTGGGACACCGGAAGCAACCACAAGGGCCAAGAGAGCAACGGGGCGAGACCAATGAGTGCAGGCCTAAGTGTCATAAGCCGATTGGCCGAGGAATTCGAGCAGAGAAGCCAAGTGTTCGGTGACGATGCTAAGTTCTTGGTCGAGGTCAAATCCGGGCAAGTTGACGCAAGCCTGAATCCCGACAAGGAGCTGCGAAGGCTGAAGCAGATGTTCGAAGCGTGGAAGAAGGATTACGGGTCGCGGCTGAGGGAGACGAAGGTCATTTTGCATAAGCTTGGAAACGAAGACGGCACTGCCGTTGATGGTGCTAAAAAGAAGTGGTGGACCAGAAGAAACAGTATGAGGATAAACTGATTCGCGAAACTTTAAAGTTCCGTTTGTATGTTACGAAACCGAGATTGGCACGGTGTTGGCGCTAGTTCCTGCATTGTATGTTTTTTGCTAGCCCGGTTGCGCAGAGAGATTTGTGACGCTGAGTTTTGTTGTTGTTACAAAGTATTTGCAGTGAAAGAGTTAGTGATTCCAATATGTATATCATTTTCTATTTATAGTCCAAAGACTAGTGACTTCTCTGTTGTTATATTATATCATTTTCAGATTTTCTCATATCAAAATGAGGAGATAGAGTTGCCGACGCATTAGCTAGTTTTGGTGCTCAAAATTTGGATCATCATTGGTGGCTTTCGCATCCGAATTTTTCTTCGTGTTTTGTAAACGATGAGATTTGTTCGAGAGAAAACTTTAGGTGGCGTTTGGTTAGCTGGTTTGGGAATTAAGTTTTGCAATTTGGTTTGGGAAACCAGTCTGAGAATTAAGTCTACTAAACCAGTTTGAGAGTTTGATTTTTGAAACATTGTTTGGTTAGTCTTTTCTTAATCTATGGTTGAATTTAAATGAAAAAAACACAATAAAACACAATTTATGTTACTAAAAATAAAGTATGTTTTATTTGAAAGTAGGGTAAATTGCGGCTAATGTACCCAATGTTTGATTTTTTGTGAATTATGTACCCAATATTTCTTTTCGTCGGCTAATGTACCCAATGTTTGATCCGTTAGATATCTTTGGGTTTTCCGTCAGTTGACCGTTAGAGAGTTATCCTCCTCTATATGTACACTTTTTGTATTTTTGACATAACTCACTCATTTTTTGTCCAAATTTTATGCACAACCTATGGTTGGAAAGGTAAGATATAGATATACAACTTTTATGTTTTAAGTTTTGTAAAATAAGTTTTAAAAAAATACGAAATTTCAAATACAACATAAAACTCGACAATAGTTTAATGCAAAATATTTATTTCGAGTAAATTTTAATAGGGCTTATTAGCAAAATACTCAATTAGAGCTATACTATTTTAAAAAATACTCAAAAATTTGATAAAATTAAAAATGTACTCATTTGGCTTTTATGTACAAATATACCCTCGTCTTCATCGTCTCCTTCACGCTCGACTCTTCTTCTCGAAACCCTAGACTCACACATCAGACCAGAGAAGCTTCGCAAAGCCAACAATGGCGGAAGGACGCACCGCGAGAACCAAGCCCAACATCCTCATCACCGGAACTCTGGGGACGGGCAAGACTACCACGGCCACGGCCCTGACGGAGAACGCCGACCCCCGCCACGTCAACATCCGCGACCTGGTCAAGGAGAAGAGCCTCCACGACGGCTGGGATGACGAGCTCGACTGTTACGTCATCAACGAAGACCTCGTTCGTCTCCAAACCCTAACTTTTTTGCGCACATTCTCTCTCTCTGGTACGATTCATCAAATCAAATTCGGTTTTAGGTCTGCGACGAGCTCGAGGATCTGATGGAGGAGGGAGGCAACATGGTGGGGGGCTTGGACGGGCTTCGGAAAGCGCGTCGGCTCCGATACATGATAAAAGGGTTCAGTTTTGATCCATGAAAAGAGAGAAGTTGGTCCACAAATGGTAGGAAAATTGTTGTTTAGAGATGAGAGAGAGAGAGAGGCTTCCCTTTTCAGAGGTTGAGGTATACGATTGATTCGTTCATTCTTTGTTTGATTCCATTGTTTCTCAGATTGGGCTTCTCAATACAAGCTCCATATACTGGATTAATAATAAAAAATCGTCCATCAAATTCTGCTTCAGAGTTTTCCATTGTTGTTACTGTCACCTCGAAGGTCTTGAGTTCAAATGAAATGTAAAAAAGCATATGCCTTATCATACAAGTGGAACTATATCTTCTATGTACGTCCAGAACCGGCCACCGCTGATGCGGCGCCTCATCCCGGAGGAGGGCGACCCCGAGCACGCCTGCTTCCTCCGCGACCCGCAGCGCTACTTCCTCTCGGCGCTGCCCAGCGTGCTGCAGGCGACAAAGTTCATGGCGGTGGTTGACACGCTCTCGACGCACTCACCGGACGAGGAGTACCTGGGCGAGCGGAACCACCCGTCCACATGGTCCGGGGATGTGGAGGTGGTGGAGGCGTTCTACGCATTCGCGGCGGAGGTGGGGCGCATCGAGAAGGAGATCGACCGGAGGAACGCCGACCCGTCACGCAAGAGCCGCTGCGGGGCAGGCGTGCTTCCGTACGAGCTCCTCGCACCAAGCTCGGAGCCGGGCGTCACGTGCAGAGGGGTACCAAACAGCGTGTCCATATGAGCCGGAGTTAGTTAATAATTATAGTTTCGGTTAGGAAGAGTTGTTGGAGCGATCAAATGGTTGACCTAGGTAGGATTGTATATGGGGTATATAGAGTTCAAGGGCAAATTGGACATACTGTAAGTTAAACATTGGGAGATATCAATTTTTTTTTTCTTTCTACAATTACCTTGTGTTTTTTCAAATTGTATCTCCCTTCTGTTAAATTATTTCATTAATTATTGGTGAACAATGTGGTGATAGATTGAAGTAAAATAAAAGTCACGAGAAAATCACGTGATCGACTTTGCGTATAAATTTTTCTCAACCGGTTTTCGAGGGGCATGTCGTACCCAGATTTCCTTGATATGCTGCTAAAGCTTTTTCTTGCACGTCCGGTAGCTCGAGAATGCAGTTGAACAGTTTTTCTTCTGTCTTCTACTGATGCGTGACGTGAGGGGGTTTCCCCGGCCTCATGCAGTGGTGGAGGCACGGCCATGCATTGAGGGACTATGTTTTCAGAGCTACACTATATAAGTGAAGTTACACTTTTGTAAGCGAAGTTACACTTTTGTAACTGAAGTTACACTTATGTAAATGGAGTTACACTGTTGTAACTGGAATTAAATTTTTGTAACCGAAGTTACACTTATGTAACTGGAGTTAAACTTTTGTAACTCGAGTTACAATTGTGTAAGTGAAGTTACCCTTATGTAACTGGAGTTACACTTTTGTAACTGGAGCTACAATATTGTAATTCTAGTCGTATATAACTACATTTATGTTACATATTAATAGATTCTACATAAGAAATGATGCAAGTTTGTAAGTCAGAGAAACAATGTGTTTTTGCTCTTTTAGCGATAAAACAAAACGATATTAAAAGTGTATTTATTATGGAATCAAATTTCAATATATTTCTTAAAAAAATAATTTAGTGGTTTTTCTTTATTGGAATTATTTTGGAAGTATTAAAACAATTTTTGTAACCGAAGTTACACTTATGTAACTGGAGTTACACTTGTGTAACTGGGGTTACACTTTTGTAATTGGAGTTACAATTTCGTAAGTCTAGTCATATATAATTACACTTATGTTACATAGTAAGAGATTCTACATAAGAGATTCCAAAGTTACATTATCGTAACTGAAGTTACACTAATTTAATTGGAATTAAATTTTTGTAACCGAAGTTACATTATCGTAACCAAAGTTACATTATGGTAACTAAAGTTACATTATCGTAACTGAAGTTACACTAATTTAATTGGAATTAAATTTTTGTAACCGAAGTTACATTATCGTAACCAAAGTTACATTATGGTAACCGAATTTACATTATGGTAACCAAAGTTACATTATCGTAACTGAAGTTACACTAATTTAATTGGAATTAAATTTTTGTAACCGAAGTTACATTATCGTAACCAAAGTTACATTATGGTAACCAAAGTTACATTAACGTAACTGAAGTTACACTAATTTAATTGGAATTAAATTTTTGTAACCGAAGTTACATTATCGTAACCAAAGTTACATTACGGTAACTAAAGTTACATTATCGTAACTGAAGTTACACTAATTTAATTGGAATTAAATTTTTGTAACCGAAGTTACATTATCGTAACCAAAGTTACATTATGGTAATCAAAGTTACATTATCGTAACTGAAGTTACACTAATTTAATTGGAATTAAATTCTTGTAACCAAAGTTACATTATCGTAACCAAAGTTACATTATGGTAACTAAAGTTACATTATCGTAACTGAAGTTATACTAATTTAATTGGAATTAAATTTTTGTAACCGAAGTTACATTATCGTAACCAAAGTTACATTATGGTAACCAAAGTTACATTATCGTAACTGAAGTTACACTAATTTAATTGGAATTAAATTTTTGTAACCGAAATTACATTATCGTAACCAAAGTTACATTATGGTAGCCAAAGTTACATTTATGTAACTGAAGTTACACGTTTGTATCTAAAGTTACACTTATGTAACTACAGTTACACTTATGTTGCAATTACAATCGTGTATCTAAAGTTACAATAATGTAACACTTTTGTAACCAAAGTAACAATTTCAATATATTTGTTCAAATAATAATTTAGTGCTTTGGGAGTTAATTTGGAAGTATTAAAATAATTTTTGTAACTGAAGCTACACTTTTGTAACTCAAGTTACATAAGTGTAACCGGTGTTACACTTTTGTAATAGGAGTTACACTTTTGTAATAAGGGCTTTTTAGCAAAGTACTCAAGTTGGGTGAAACTTTTTAAAAAAATACTCAAGAGTTTACAATAATTAAAGAAATATTCATTTGATCTTATATGGACAATTATGCCCTAAACACATTAGATACACTTATGTAACCTTCAGTTACAAACATGTAACTAAAGTTACATTTATGTAACTTCAGTTACACTTTGGTAACTGCAGTTACACTTTAGTAACTAAAGTTACTAAAATTACATTTGTGTAACTACAATTATACTTGGGTAACTGGAGTTACACTTATGTAACTAAAGTTACATTTGGGTAACTACAATTATACTTTTGTAACTGAAGTTACACTTATGTAACTTCAGTTACACTTTGGTAACTGCAGTTACACGTATGTAACTGAAGTTACACTTATGTAACTGAAGTTACACCTTAGTAACTAAAGTTACTAAAATTACATTTAGGTAACTACAATTATACTTGGGTAACTGGAGTTACACTTATGTAACTAAAGTTACATTTGGGTAACTACAATTATACTTTTGTAACTGAAGTTACACTTATGTAACTTCAGTTACACTTTGGTAACTGCAGTTACACTTATGTAACTGAAGTTACACTTATGTAACAGCAGTTACACTTTAGTAACTGGCGTTACACTTTTGTTTTCATTTGCTACACTTATGTAACTTCAGTTACACTTTGGTAACTGCAGTTACACTTATGTAACTAAAGTTACACTTATGTAACTGCAGTTACACTTTAGTAACTGGCGTTACACTTTTGTTTTCATTTGCTGCAATGTGGTCAACTTTGGGTTGTTGATTGCAAACTCTTAGTTACACTTATATAACTGGAGTTACACTTATGTAACTACAGTTACACTTACGTAACCCTATTTATCAAAGCTTAAATCTTTTTGGTTTTAATTTGCTGCAATGTGGTCAACTTTGGGTTGTTGATTTCAAACTCTTAGTTACACCTATGTAATTGTAGTTACACTTGTGTAACTGGAGTTACACTTATGTAACTACAGTTACACTTACGTAACCCTATTTATCAAAGCTTAAATCTTCTTGATTTTAATTTGCTGCAATGTGATCAACTTTGGGTTGTTGATTTCAAACAATAATTAAGTGTCCGTATTAAAACAATAAAACCTCGGGAGCATTTTATAGACTCTCCAACCCGTTAAACATCGTTACGCAAACACTACAGTACAACTGTTCAAACCTCACCATACAAATATAAATATAAATAAAACTAATCTTTTTTCCATTATAAACTCTAATGATCCATATGCATTGAACATTCAGAAGTCAGAACCAAGAGCCTAAAACTTAGTAACCAAAATATCAAACAATGGAAGAACTAATCAAATTAGTTCTTCTCCATCACCATCCTCTCGATCTCCTTCTCGTCCGGCAGCGGCACGTGCACCACGAACTCCCGCTCGCTCTCGTTCCGCTCCTTCAGTTCCCGCTCTCGCCGCTCCTCCTCTTCCTCCTCGAACAGAACCTCCCGCGCCGAGGCCGCCACCATCGCCACCTCCCCGCTCTTCACCGCCCACTCTTTTTTCTTCGCACCCCTTGTTGTAACTTTTCTCTGAAATCACACATATCCTTTTTAGCATGTGCATATATTTATATATATATATATATATGTATGTATATTATTATATACGAGCATTTGCACTGTATGTTACTTTGATGAGTTTGTATAATTGTGTATACATGTTAATGGAAAAGTTTTGTTTGGTGATAGCTATAAACTGGTTCTAAATTTTTTAAGGTTCCAATTCGAATAAGAAGGAAGTGATCATCTATTTACTCCACTACAAACATATCACTGTATATATATCTATATAGTGTATAATGTCCTATTTTCAGGTTTAACGATGATAGATTAGGCCATATAATCGCAAATCAACAGATATAATGTCCTATTTTCAGGTAAAGTATCGAGACTGAATGTGTGAAACTTTGAAAAGTGAGCATATATGTCAAACTGCGTCCAAATGGTCAATCCGAAGAGGAGCAAAACAGCCTCAAGGCACACACCTTTTAAGCAAGCAATTGATCTCATTTACCAATTCAACCCCGGTTTCTACGGAAACAAACATCATGTTCTAAATCGGACATAGACAAGACAAGACATACACTGTTGTGTTGGAAACAGCTCATCAATGAATGGCAAAATTGGGTAGAATAAAACATATCAAGTAAGTACAAATACCCAATGTTCTTCATCATCATACCTCGTCTGTGTAATCACGGCGATTCAAACGAAACCCAGAAATGTAAAGATGACAACAATTGCAGAGGTTTTTTCCATGGTATGTGCCACGCCCATAATCTATAAACCCGAACCGAATCCCGAAAACGCACCTTACGAGGTAATCGGAGACGAGCTGCTTGGTCTTCTTGCCGAGAGTGTGCCAAATGGGATCTAACTGCCTCCTCACGATCTCTTCGAAGCAATTGAACAGCCCATTCTCCACCGTCGAAGGAGCTCGGGGAAGGAGATCGTCGCAAGAAGCTCGAATCAAACTATTGCAGAGAAGTAGCTCGAGAGAGAAAACGCGGGTTAGGGCTCGCGATTTGCAGAGGAGAACTCGAGAGAGAAAACGCGGGTTAGAGCTCGCGATTTGAGGAGAGATCGAGAGAGAAAACGCAGAGGAGAGCTCGAGAGGGGGGAAACGCAGAGTTAGGCTCGAGAGAGAAAGAGAGCTCGAGAGGGGAAGAGGCAGAATCAGGGTGTGAGGGTAATTAGGGAAAACAAAATATAAAATGAGTATAATATAGATTATGTAAACCTTGAGTACTTTTTTAAATAGTTTGATTATCATTGAGGCTTTTGCTAATAATCCCATTTTAATATACTTAATGATTTTTTTATGATGAAACTTAAAAGAAAAAAGTTGTAGATAAAAGTTTTATCTTTCCAACCGGTGTTTATTTATAATTTTTTGAGAAAAAATGAGTGAGTTATGCCAAAAATATGAAAGATGTGATGTAAAATAATATTTCATATTTTTGGCATAACTCACTCGTTTTTTTATCCAAAATTTATAAATAAACAACCGTTGGAAAGATAAAATATTTATCTAAAACTTTTTGCTTTTTACGTTTTATCATAAAAAGTCATTAAGTATATTAAAATTTGCTCGAAAAAATATTCTGCATTAAACTAATGTCCAGTTTTACGTTGTACTTGAAATTTCGTATTTTTTTAAAACTGATTTTACAAAACTTAAAACACAAAATTTGTAGATCTATCTCTTATCTTTCCAACCATAGTTCGTGCATTATATTTGGACAAAAAAATGAGTGAGTTATGTCAAAATACGAAAAGTGAGTATGTTATTTGGGTGTCAACCTAGCTGGGATTCAAATTCACTCAGCAAGATTTCGAGCCTCCATCTTTAACTAAAAAAAGAAGATAATTTATTTAACTTGAGTGATTAAATACACTATCTTTATATATCATGTTTTAAATTATATAATTTATCTATAAAGCATCTTAATTCATATCTTTTAAAATTATATTTTAAAGCTAAAGCATATCAAGTAAAAATAAATAAATTATAGAATTAAAATACCTATATTTATTGTCTCATGTAGAATAAGATTACATCTAAAATTATATTAATCCTATATCGTTATATGGTATTCGAACAAATTTTTTGGGACATTAATAGAGTAGTTTTGCCGTTAATATTTATTATTAGTTATTTTAAATAGTCCCACGTTTCCTTCTATCTCGCGAATCAGTTTTTTCCCACACATCTGCGATTCCAATTTGTTAAGATCACCGTTAATTCTGTTTTATTTTTGTCTCATATTAATTCTATTACTTTTGCCGCTAGCAGCTTGTATTCTTTTAGCATGTTGGTTTCTTGTCGTTTTGCAGGTTATATGTTATCATTTTATTAATTGTCATATGATATTAAAACGACGAGCTATCGAGTTGAATTATAAGGCTCTGAGTTGAAGCGTTTCTGGAAAACTTGTGATCATTCATTCATTCGATTATCAATAAATTTTGATTTTTCTCTCTCCAAGATGAGAGATTATTGAAATGTCATAGCTTTGAATGCTTCCTCCATTGAAGCTCTGAGTTGAAGCTTCATTAGTTTCTGGAAAGCTTGGCTCACTATTCTTCTCGAGAAAGATGGACAGAAGGCAGAATTGGAGGCAATTCTCGCCGCTTTGGAGAGCAAATTGGGAGCCGCGACCGGAGCTCCGTCCCGTTTGAGGACGGAATTGCAGGCGAAGGACAAGCTTGTTGAGGATCTGGAGGTCAAAATGGGCGAAACGGCGGCCCAATGGCAACAGAGGTCGATCGAAGCAGCGGCAACTGGAAGTACTTGCTCTAGCGATTGTTGTATGAAATCTTTATGTACATAAACATATATAACATATACGCGGAGACGGATCAGATCTGATTGTCGCATTAACTGTGTATTCAGAATTCGAAGTTTCTTCCTCGTCGTGAATTAAGTATTGATGATAATCAAGTGAAAGAAACAGCTCCATCAACTGGGGATTGGGCAGCAGAATATCAACATCACTCCAATGATGGTCCTGCTTGGGCCGATGAAAATGTAAGTACAAGGGCCGGCCCTGAGTATTCGGGGGCTCTATGCGATGTATTCTCATGAGGCCTTTAATTAGTGAATATTGATCATTTACTTCACTTAGTTATAGAATCACAATTGACATCGCATTTACACACAAACAATGTGGTACTAAAATATTCAATTCTTAGTGAAGTAACAATGTGGTACTAAAATATTCAATTCTTAGTGAAGTAGAAAATATTCAAAAATTATATATTAGCGAATTGGAAAAAAAAAATAGTATAAGAAAAAAATTATAATAGATTATTTTAAAAAATATTAACAATAATAAAATTTATTTTTTAATCATATTGTTATGAATAATTAATCAATTATTATAGGGATGTATCTTGTTTTAGATAGAAAGAAAAAGCATGTCAAATTATCAGTGTTTTATAAAAAAATATATTTCATTAAGAAAGAGAAAAAAAAAACAATTTATATATTTTGTATTGGTGGAAAGAATTATCGATCTCTCTAGTTGTCACATTTAATTGATAGATTAAAAAAAAGTATAGCATGGCTCGAACACAGGAGCTCGTGCGCGACAAGAGAGTAGACTTTCCTCTTCACTAACCGAATATAATATAAGTATGTGTATGTTAAATAATATTTATTAAAATTTTGAGGCCCTTTTAACTAACCTTATTTTAATTGTTTTTGTGGGTCCCTAAGCACGGGCCTAGTCCGCCTATGCCTAGGGCCGGCTCTGAGTACAACATACAATATTTGCAGGCACATTATGCATTTTTTTGGTGCATATCAAACTTTTCCTTAACTATCTACGTTTGCGTTTCAAGGTTGTGTTCGTTTTGTATGGTACTAGTTGACTGCAATTAGGAAGTTGCATTCTTATGTTGTAATCAATAACAAACTTGTACAGAGAGATAGAGAGAAGGTGTAGAGAGAATCAGAGAGCGAGATAGTGATTGAGGGTTTCGATTGTATTCTCCATTCTTGATGATTCAATAATACTTCTCTTGAGGATCTTTCTGGGAATTTCTGGGTTTCATTGAGTGAGCTTGAATCTGGGTTTGGCTATTGAACGTGTTCTTAGATTGAATCGTGATTCGACAAAGATCATTTACGCTACAAGTGGTATCAGAGCCAAACTCGTTTATATGTTGCTAGCGTACCTTACTCGTTTTTTATGCTTTAGTTTTTTTTATTATTTTGATGAGTTATGAATAGGGTTTTATGCCTTTGTTACTATAAATATTATTACCCGAGAAAAAATTTGCATAGAATTGGGTCTAAAATACTATTTTTTTGTTTGTTTTGAGACTTGATTTGTCCGTTAGTTAGACTTAGAACCAAACGCGTCGGTGAAGCATATGATACGTGTCAATACCTTTTCAATTTAGTACAACAAACTATACAGTCAAACTCAGAAAGTTATCGTTTCTGCCGATAAACCGACTAGATTAATGTGTTGATTTAATAACTAACTCTAATAGTCCAAAACTTAAAATTATATTAATTTCAGAACTACATTATCATTTAATAATGTGCTTATTTGACACTGCGCACAAAAATAAAGCAATTAGCGTAGTTATCAACTTTATTTATATATTATTTTTAATTTACATGACTGAAGACTTATTCAGATTTCGTAGTGCAATTGCTGGAGATATATATAACACATGGATTATAAAATTAAGTTAACCATCACACTCCAGAGTCCAGAGCACAACCGTCTATGAGAAAAAAGACAGATGCACTTAAAAATGTTGAGTGAATCACTCGAATTCATATCTACTATAAATGTTTCAATTGCCTATGATATCAAATTAATTATTAATTATTAACAATAATAACATCAAAATATCTCTCTTCATTTTTTCTTCTCTTTTTTTTTTTTCTTTCTTCACGGTCTCTTCTCTTTCATTACAAATATGCGAGCCCAAACACTTGGCCTGTTTATCAAAATGTAAACTTTTTAGGCCCACTAAGATTTAAACACTAATCGAAACAACAACACCTTTAAATAATAATCTTTTAGACACGTGGGAGGGCATCACTCTCCTTGTAAATAATCTCTTTCTCAAAAGTCAAACTAAGTTTCATTATGAGGTTTAAATCTTGACTTAGTCAAAGATATTATCTTTACTTTACGTATTAATTAATTAGGAGGATATTGAAGATAAGATTAGATAGAGTTATTGGTTTTCTATTTAGTTTAGGATTAGGATTTGTTTTTCTTATAAATAGGCATTAGTCGCTACTAGCTATTTTAGTAAATAAACAGAGAGTGAGTATCGTCGTTCGTTTTGGCTTCGTGTGCATGAACCAACATTCATTCCTTCTTTTTCTCCACAGCCTTCTCCGATACGATTTTGGATTTTCTAGTTGGAATATTAAGGATGGTGTCGGAGAATGGCGTCGCCGACGGAGTTCAGACGCTCTTGATTTCCGACCATCGAGATAATCTCGTAAGTAGTCTCGACCTTCATTCATACTACTAGCTAGCTAGCTAGGGTTTAAATTTGAGGGAATGTCAGGTTATAAATAGTAACATTATACGACTACTTTGACTAATCGGGACAGTGCTTGAAAGTTGGTGAATATTTGTAATTGCGTGAATAAATAATATAAGTGAAACTTTATTTTTACACTTCCCAAGTTTCTAAGTTTTAAGACTATATTTCTCTACTTTTTGCATAAAAAATACTTTTTTATTTTATTTTAAATAATGTGTATTTATTGTAATTTTAATTTTCTATTATCCCATGCCTTTATCTTTAATATATATATTAGGATAGCTGCTTAGTTTTTAAATATTTGAAGTAATATTGCAAATATCTCTACAGATATACTACAAAAATTATTTCTTCGTTTATATATTTGCACGGAAGTTTATTTCTTCTTGAACTCAAAAATTTCTATGGCCTTTATGAGATTTAAATGTTGGCTTAGTCAAAGATATTATCTTTGATATTAGTTATTTAAGATAAATTAGATTTATTGCTTTCCTACTAGTTTAGAATTAGGATTAAAATTCCCTATATAAGTGATAGTATAGTTGCCTATTTTAATTAACAGCAAGTATATTGTATTCGTTCGACTTTTATCAGAGTATATATATTTTATAAAAACAGTGAGTGTGAGTGATATCGCAAGTATACTGTCGTTTGATTTATTTTTATCTTCTTCTTCCGAGTGTGGTGTTCGTGTTTTAGATTGAGTGATCTATTTTTGGAACCCTAACCGCCTCCATTGTCTTTTAAATACAACTCTACTTGTAGATTGAGCAACTCACGGAGACTCAAAAACTTATGGACACCATCACTGACGATCTGTTGTGGGAGATCCTCATACGCCTCTGCAACAGCCGGCAAGCGGTGCGATGTGCCGCCGTGTGCAAGCGGTGGTCCTCTCTCATCTCCGCACCCCAATTTGCTAAGTCGTTCTCCGCTCGCCGTCAGGGCCTCGACGACGCTGACTTCTCCGCCGCGATTGTACCGCTGGTAGTGACAAGGCCCCATCCCTTTTTCTATAGAGCTCCGTTCGTCGACAACAAATACTATCGCATCCTCGGGGAAACTCAAGCCATTCGATCTGGGAATTACTTAAGTTTCTTGCCAAGGAAAGATGTGGTCGTACGGGCGTATTGCAGAGATTTGTTGCTCGTCTCTTGGCTCAACGACGAAAGACTCTCGTTTTGCGTCTGCAATCCGATAACGAAGAATTATTGGTGCGGCATTCCCGAGCCTCCCATATTCACCCTGGGCGACTTCAAATGCGCGTTCACGTGCCGCCTTGGAAACCGAGGAAACTACAATTATCATGTGACACTATTCATAACGTCATATTATCACGCAAGCCTGCTAATGACAATCGATTTCTCATCCGAGATCGGAGAGTGGAGCTCCCTGACCAAGGTTCAATTGCCAATAAAGCTTGACCAAATATTTTGGACTGGACTAATAAATGAACCTCTTACCTGCGGAGACGGGCTAGTCTATTGGTTGGAAGGCAAATATCCTAAATGGGAATATGTTGTCGAATTTGATCCGTTAGCCACGCCTTCCTCGGATGGCCACAGACACACCCGGCTTATTCACCGGCCGCCAGCTAAGGCCGGTGAGAGAACCGACATGCATTGCGCGTGCCTTGGGACGTATAGAGGTAGGCTCCGTGTAGCTAATGTCACCTATTCTTCAGTGTTGAGAGTCTGGGAGCTGAGTCGTGCTTCTTCTTGTTGGTCACTTGTGCACGAGTCAGCTCTCCGCGGGTTTAGTCCTTGCACGGCTTTGTACCCACTGGCGTTGCATTCCGGTGACCGCAATGTCATTTTCTTGGTTTCCAAAGACGGCTGCATTTTTCGCTACGACATGTCAAGTCATCAGTACTATATGGACAAGCTTCAGCAGGACATGCGTCTTGTTTCTCTCTACCCTTTGTATTCGACTTGGCCCACATCTGTTCGTTTACACGAAAGACCGGAAATAGAGTACACGTTATGATTTACCTCATAGATATATATGTATGTATTTATTTATTTATTAATAATGGATATTATAAGTATATTGGATACTGATTTTTTTTCTTCTTAAGAAATCATTATGAAATATATTATTCTAGACACTTTGATCATAATTAATTTCCTGTAATATTATGAATTAATTTCAGAGTATTCTAGTTGATTATAAGAGATTGCAATGCAAGTCTATTATTTGTGTATTTATTCGGATTGTAAAATAGTAAAGTTTAGGCAATTATTTATGTTATTTGTACAGCCAGCTTAGGATTATTATTACATTTCATATCAAATCTACTTGATTCAGAAATATAAACGATCTATGTTTATGAATCAAACTTAAAACAAGAGCGAAAAAATAAGTTTGATTGTAATTTTTTGTGGAAATTCACATTGGTGATAAAATAATTAAGTGACGGGAAATAAAAATAAAAAGTAGCGTGCGGAAAATAAAGGACGAGATTTATGAATGCAGGCAAAATTGATCTGTCTTTACTAGTCACAAACTTATGCAAGTTGGTGTGTGTGTGTGTTATAAATTGAATTCCCCTTCCCCG
Organism: Parietaria judaica; assembly: GCA_954871525.1. Lineage (NCBI taxonomy): Eukaryota > Viridiplantae > Streptophyta > Magnoliopsida > Rosales > Urticaceae > Parietaria > Parietaria judaica. The sequence goes on from OX940872.1 coordinate 28,170,529, forward strand.
TACTTACTTATAATGGAAAGAAGGGGAAAGGAGACGATTTGACCATAATCACAGGGTTAGGGTTTGACAAATCTCTATAATAATAGTCTTGAAAAGCTTATACACTCATACTCATACAACTAGTCATTTTCAATCCCTGATCAGTTAGAACACTTCTATATATGTGTTTGTTTAATTGTTATATGTATGGTCAAATACTCCAAAATAGTACAGAGTGGACAAATCTAATGTTGACTTTCTACTAATGAATGAGCAACTTAAAAAGATAAAAAAGGATACTCGCGTTCTTGAATAAAATTAGGATAGTTTTTGGCTAACTCATAACACATCATTTTATTTCTCATAAAAGCTAAGGAAAGCGATTGCTAAAAAATCATTCACACCAACCATTTCATAAATGGGCAAAAGTTAAGGATCCAAAGACTCACCACGAAATGAAAAATCTTTGACATTACCTTGTATGCAAGCACCTTGATAATACGTGGTGGTCTGAAAAGAAAAGAAAAGAAAAGAAAAGAAGTAAAGTTGTGTAGACCTGAACGTAAAGACGGAATTAAACGGAGATGGACAAGTTATGATCTCGACCAAAAAGCTTGAAAGCTCCATATTTTCTTATTCAATCAACAATGGCAATTTCAGAAAATTCACCTCGGTACGTACAGAGAGCAACTAGCAAGAAAAGAAACTAAATCCTTGATTGGCAATCACATAACAATCAGAGAGTATAATTATTCATACATAATAAAAAAAAATAAAACTAATAAGGATAGTCTTAAATTCTGTAAATAGGAGATCAAGTGGGCTCGAGAGCTCCGCGGGCCTTGTTGGTCTTGTGGTCCCAGTCCATGAAGGTTAACCCGATAATGCATCATAAAGAAAAAAGAGAAACTTAAGTTTGAATGCCTTCCAAAGTTAGTCAAACAAATGATATTTACGGCATAAATATCCATAATTAGTCAAACAAATGGCAGTATATTCTATTTATCTGTTTTTGGCAATAATATTAAAAGTGTATTTTCTTCGTAATATTATTCTTGAAATGTACATTTGATGTTTTCAGGTTTTGAGTCCATCGTTCTCAGATTTTTTTTTCTTTTTATTATATAGATTCTAATTGTTCTTTCAATACGATTGTCGGTGAAGGCCATATCTAGTAGTTTGTGGTATCATTTTAGGCCCTTTTTGATAGTTTTTATGGCTAGGCTTGTCAACTTCTTAAATTGTGTTGGATATTGTTTGGAGTTTGTTATTTGCATGTTATGCGTATTTTCTGGATAATTAAAATACGGGAAAGAGAGTTGACTTCGGCTGAGCGACGAAATGAATGGCTTTGGGTGTCAAAACTAATTCCTTTGGTGGACTAAAGCGAAGGTTTCTGCTTTCAATTCGCAGGCGTAGAATCCTTTGAGTTGAGGAGACATTAGGCATAAGGGTTCCACGACCTAGAGTTTGACTCAGTTCAAGGGACAGCATCTTGTGTAAAGGTACCACTTCTTGATTGACTGAGGTGTGTGATCTTATAATAAATAATAGTTTCTTTCATCTTATTTTCACATTCATTCTCGGCTATAGGACCTCGAATCTATGATTAATATTATTCTATTTAAGACCCGGAAAACGAGGTACCCAAAAAAACTAAGTATATGTTCCTTAGAACCAAGATAAAAAATCAAACCCCATCTCGTTCTATAAATCCAGATCCGGGCCAAAAACCTAAATATATACAAAATTTAAAAAGTTATATTAAAAAACTAAAAGTTTATGAATTACAATTTCAAACACTATAATACAGATTCTGCAATTCAAAAATGCATGTTCAATATATTTAACGGGTAAAATGAGGCCAAAGTATCCAATGTTTGAGTTTTTCGCGATTATGTACCTAAACTTTTTTTTTTTTTTTGTAGCTAATATACCCAAACTGCATTCTATTAGCGGTTAATGTTCACTCTGTTAAATTTTACCACAAGTGGCTCCCACGTCACTCCGCCACGTGGCACACCACATGACTTTTCTTTTTTGTTTGTTTTTTTCCTCCTGTGGGCCGTTATATCTCTCTCCACACTCATGCTCGTGCTGCCTCATGGCTCGGTCTCCTCCACTCGACGTGGCTGAGTGACGTGCAACGAATGTGGCAAAATTTAGAAATCGAAATTTAATGGAGAGAACATTAGCCGCTAACAAAATGCAGTTTGGGTATTAGCTACTAAATTCTTTTTGGGTACATAATCTAAAAAAACAAAAACATTAGATACTTTAGCCGCATTTTACCCTATTATAACCGACAACCTAATTCAAAATTACAAAATAAAGCCGTAGGTTCAAACCCGTCAACAAGCCCGAAACGTAAATCACAAAAACAAATACATGTAATTGTTAGTGTTTTGACTTTTAATATCCTAAAACACTGTTCACTTATTTTAACTTGTTAATATTAATCAAACATATTTTTTCATATTATATATAATTCGATTCCAAAATCTGTTTACTAAAAAAAAGGTTCTTAAAAATTAGAAACCAAAATCAGAATCCGCTTCTTATAAATTGATTCAGAGTATTTCAATCCGGGTAATTTTCGGTTCGGAGTAAAAACTTGACATCCGGTTCGTAACTGATTCATGGTATTTCAATCCAGATAATTTTCAATTCGGAGTAAAAATTCGAGTCCGGAAATTATGTAGCGGGTAATATCTTTGCCGTTAAAAGCAGGCATGGAGTCTGTATTATTGCTCATCACCAGTAAAGTAAAGTAAAGTATTATTGCTCGAACTATTTATAAAATAATTATACAGATTCAGATTCTTCTCCTTCGTCTTAAACAAATCCTGAGTTTAATACTGTCACTGCATGCATTTATTCACTCATAAATCCTTCTCTATAAACTCTCTCTCTCCTTATCTACTCTACTCAACCTAAGCTACATCCCTACAGAAAATGAGCTCCAAAACCCTAGTCTTCGCGTCGGTGCTTGCGGCCGCCTTGATCTCGGCCGTCACGTGCTGCCCGCCTTCGGACCGGGCAGCCCTGATGGCGTTCAAGGCGGGGCTGACTGAACCCTACTTGGGCATCTTCAGCTCGTGGACGGGCACCAACTGCTGCGTCGACTGGTACGGGATCAGCTGCGATCCCGATTCCGGCCGCGTCGCTGACATCAACCTCAGAGGGGAGTCTGAAGACCCGATCCTTGCCAAGTCCGGCCGAAGTGGCTACATGACGGGCACGATCTCGCCAGAGATCTGCCACCTCGACCGCCTCACCAATTTCATCCTAGCCGACTGGAAGGGCATTTCCGGCTCCGTCCCCGAGTGCCTGACCAGCCTCTCGTCGCTCCGCGTCCTCGACCTGATTGGGAACCAGATATCGGGCAAGATCCCGTCTGATATCGGGTCCCTCCAGCGCCTCACTGTCCTAAACCTAGCTGAAAACTCGCTCACTGGAGAGATCCCGGCCAGCATTGTCAAAATGCGCGGGCTGAAACACTTGGACCTAGCTGGAAACCAGCTCACTGGGCAGATCCCGGCCGGGTTTAAGAAGATGAAGATGCTGAGCCGGGCCTTGCTGTCCCGGAACCAGCTCACCGGGCCGATCCCATCACTCTCGGGCATGAACCGGCTTGCGGATTTTGACCTCTCCGGGAACCAGATTTCAGGCACAATTCCGCAAAGTTGCGGGAGCATGCGGGTCCTCTCGACGCTGAACCTCGACAACAACATGCTCTTGGGGCAAATCCCGCCGACCCTGCTGAGCTCCGGGATGGGGATCCTCAACCTCAGCCGGAACTCCCTCGAAGGAAACGTGCCCGACGTGTTCGGCCCAAAGTCGTACTTCATGGCTCTGGACCTGTCGTACAACAACTTGAAGGGGCCGATACCGGGGTCTTTGTCGGCGGCCAAGTACATCGGCCACCTTGACATGAGCCACAACCACCTCTGCGGGGCCATCCCGGTGGGCTCGCCGTTCGACCACCTCGACGCGTCGTCGTTTGCGAGCAACGACTGCCTCTGCGGAAACCCGCTCAAGATCTGCTAGGGGCCGGAGCGGCTGCGACGTCGTTTTGGCCGCTTGGTGTCGTTAAACGGGTGTTGTGTTAATCTTTGTTTAATTAATGTAATTGTTTTATATTTATATTATGATTATAAAAAGATGCACGTGAAGAACAGCTTTTGATTTGAGGCATAATCTGTAATTATCGTGAAGCTGATCCGACAGTGATCTATATTATTGCATGCATGTAGAGCTGAATTTCACGGCGTCGCGACCCGTCGCGGTGAAATCGTCGGAGATCGCCAAAGTGCACGTCGCGATGCGTCGCGATGGTGCACGTTGCGATGCATCGCGATGGAGTTGAGAGAGAGAGAGACTGTGAGACGGAGAGAGAGGGAGAGGCATCACGTCGCCACGATGCCCCACATTCGCGATTGATTGCGATTTCATCCTCCGAATCGCGATGCGTCGCGATTCCCCGAAAACGTCGCGATGCGTCGCGATTGGCGTTCATCCGTCGTCAACTGCAGCTCTACATGCATGCGATGTGAGCTTTGAATCTTGTTCTATTGTTTCAATTATTTTGGGAATCCTCCTATTAATTACTTAATAAATATATTATTATTATTATTATTAATATTCGTATAATGTTTGGAATGAAGTTGTTGGTCCTACTGCACTGCACCATGCAGATGCACATGGGCACGTACCTTAAGAAAAGAAAAGAAAAATGGTGTATATTTATTTATTGGGTAAACTGCGGCTAATGTACCCAATGTTTGATTTTCTGCGGATTATGTACCTAATGTTTATTTTTGGCGGCTAATGTACTCAATGTTTGAATCGTTAGATATTTTTGGGTTTTCCGTCAGTTGACCGTTAGAGAGTTATATGTACACTTTTCGTATTTTTGACATAACTCACTCATTTTTTGTCCAAATTTTATGCACGACCTATGGTTGGAAAGATAAGAGATAGATCTACAACTTTAATGTTTTAAGTTTTGTAAAATAAGTTTAAAAAAAATACGAAATTTCATGTACAACGTAAAACTGGACATTAGTTTAATGCAAAATATTTGTTTCGAGCAAATTTTAATATACTTAATGACTTTTTATGATGAAACGTAAAAGTAAAAAGTTGTAGATAAATGTTTTATCTTTCCAACGGATGTTTATTTATAAATTTTGGATAAAAAACGAGTGAGTTATGCCAAAAATATGAAATATTATTTCACATCACATCTTTTATATTTTTGGCATAACTCACTCATTTTTTGTCCAAAATTTATAAATAAACAACCGTTGGAAAGATAAAAAGTTTATCTACAACTTTTTAGTTTTACGTTTCATCATAAAAAGTCATTAAGTATATTAAAATTTGCTCGAAACAAATATTTTGCATTAAACTAATGTCCAGTTTTACGTTGTACTTGAAATTTCGTATTTTTTTAAAACTGATTTTACAAAACTTAAAACATTAAAGTTGTAGATCTATCTCTTATCTTTCCAATCATAGGTCGTGCATAAAATTTGGATAAAAAATGAGTGAGTTATGTCAAAAATACGAAAAGTGTACATATAACTCTCTAACGGTCAACTGACGGAAAACCCAAAAATATATAACGGATCAAACATTGGGTACATTAGCCGCCAAAAATAAACATTGGGTATATAATCCGCAGAAAATCAAACATTGGGTACATTAGCCGCAGTTTACCCTTATTTATTTATTTATTTTCAAATTGTCTCATCAATATTTTTAGTATCGGACTACTTTATGAACTTATAATATGTGAATATATGTTGAGCTTATTTATGAAAATATCACTATATTGTATAGTTTGCACTTGAAATGTCTTATAGAGAGTCGATTGTGAGAGAGATTTTACAATTTTATTCGGTAAAAATCAGAATAAGTTGAAAAGATAAGAAAAATAGAATTGTCTAATTAAGTCTTAACTTTGACCAAAATGATACAGATATAAAAGACATGGGCTATTTTCATGCAAATTTAAAATTTAGAAAAGAAAAAAAATTGATAATAATCTAATAATAAATGATATAGTCGTAGGAAAAATACACAGTAAAATACGTTTAATTAACAAATAATAAATAATTTTTTTTATTAAATTATATTTTTCTCAACTCCGATTCATAGTTAACGTGCTAATAAATAATACTCGATCGTATTATAGATGATCTATATATCATTAATTATGAAAGTTATAATTATACCCGTATAATAATAATAAAGCTAAGAATATGGTTTATAATCACATAATTTCAAAACTAATTGTAATTTTACCATAATGTACTACTATCTAGCTAGTAATTAGATTTTGGCAGAAATGAAAAGCATACATCTAAATTTTGTATCCGACATGTTACGTGCATTGCATGTGTATGTATGGTTTGATATTCTGTTGGAAGTTGGAATCCACTTAATAAAACATTACTTTTTTATATAATTATTTTTTATGAAAGATGATCAGAGTTGCACATTGGCATTGCATTGCATGAACGTGAAAAGGGTTTTTTTTTGGCTGAATTAGTAAATAAAAACATCGTCGGCAGAAAAGTGCAAAGAGCTAAAGAAGCTAGTGAGTTTTTTTTTTTTTTATATGAAAAACAATGTGGTGAGTTTTTATTTATATTTTTGAATGGTAGAATTTAGTTATTTAACTACGTACTGGTGTTGCATAATAATATATACATTACTGAAAATAAGTTGAATATTTTAATAATTGTTTTAAAAAAATAGTAAAGTGATAAGAGCACCGACGTAGAGAGCACATGGTGCATTTAATAATAGTGAATCATAAATTGAGCATTTATTCTGGGATGTTTTTGGCTCTAGTAAATATCTGATATATATTAATTAAGTGAAGCTTACGGATAATCCTATTCCTAATGAGTTGATTAATTAGTCAAATAATTGGCATATACAATGACCTTGATACATGGAATTTTGTGTCATCAAATAATTGTTTTAAAGAGTCATTTCCCACATTTCATGTTACTTAAGCTCTAAACATCACTAATTACGGCAATAATTGATGATATATTATTGTTAATTTGTAAGGCCATGGAAAGAAGACAAAGGTCAAATTAAGTCGTCACATGCATGCTTCGTACTCTGTCTGTGACTGTGTTTGCATTGAATTCACGGTGTCACATCCAACCAAGCCAAATCAGATGGGAAACACTCAATACCACCGCAACCTACATTACCATTTTCATTTCAAGGAGTTCAAAATTCATTATCTAGTGAATAGAATATGATGAAAATTACAAATCTATTCAAACTACAAATTCGATGAATGTTCTAAAATTTTAAAATAAAAAATGTTCATAGTCTTCTTTCTATTTTACTCTTGAAATTTCATGCATAACAGAGCGTGTCTGATAATTGCATTTTGATTTTCACTGAAAAGGATAAAGCTTACACGTTTTGTATTGCTTCAGTCAGTCGACGCACACACAAGAAATACTTGCAAGCAGTGACAGATCCAGAAATTCTGGACAGGAGGACCAGAAAAATTTCAATAACACATAAATATAAGTTTACGATTTTTTTATATTATACTTTATGTTTGTTGTTTTCGTAGTTTTTTAGCTTATATACATATACAAAAATAAATTATTTGTCATTTTTATTTACTTTAAAATCATCTAATTTTTAAGAATTTATAAACTAAAAACTGTCTTTAAATTAATTTTGACAAATTTATCGAAAAGCTTTCGAATTTTTTTATTAAAGAGTAATTATCTTTTATATTAAGAGATCAGGCAATTTTATGGACTTTTGTGCAATAACCCCAAAAAACAAGGGCAATATTGTAATTAAAAATCTATTAGCGACAAGTTAAAAGCAGCACGTGTCTTTTGTAATAATTAAAAAAATTGAAGGGCAAAATAGTAGTCTCCTTATTATAATGTCTTACTCAAGGTTTTAAATGTCGGGAAATTCGTTGCGAAATTCGCTCGAATTTTGTTTTTCGAGGGTTTGCGGTTCGAAAACCCTGTCGTTTCTCTTTATTTTTACCAAATTTCGCGAAATTCGCATGGGCACTGGTGTGGAAAATCTTTTTTCGTTTTATAGGGTAAAAATTGCGAAATTTGGATGAAATTTCGCTAAAAATTATATATTTGGTAGATTTTGGCAAAAATACCAATTAAACTTTCGCCAAAAATATTTATACTTGCTCAAGACCCCACCCCACCCCACCTCGGCTCGGCCGGTCGGACGGCGGCGGCGGCGCGCGCTTGTGGTAGATTAGAACATTTGTGTGAGTCCTACCCCATCCAAAAAATCCTATGACCCAAAGGGCCCAAGCCCTTGTCCCTAATATTTGGTATATAAACATCACTAAACTCTTGCCATCTATCAATGTGGGACTTTTTGTTATTCATTCAAGGGTTAATCCCGGTAAAAGTACCAATACTTTCAAAAAGTGGACCAATAAATACCAATTCTTTTTATTGCCCGGATAAAGTTCCAATTCTTTAGTTTTGTGTCCCTATAGGTACTTCCGGAAAAAAAAATCGTCCTCCATTGTTAATCATGCCACCGGTACAAAATTTTATCCACATTTCCGGAGTAAATTAGCCATCGGAAAGTTGGACGATCAAAGATAATCGTGGATATGTACTTAAAAGGGAGAAAAATTACTTTTTAATTCAACGTCGAAAACGGCATAATCAATGGTTTAGAATTTTCACGAAAGTGATATGAGGAGACAAAACAAGTGAATTGGAACTTTATTCGGGTAAAAAAAAGCATTGGTATACAAAACCAAAACTTTTACGTGGCGTGAGTAACGTTGGAGGACAATTTTTTTTACGGAGGTACCTATAGGGACACAAAACAAAAGAATTGGAACTTTGTCCGGGCGATAAAAAGAATTAGTATTTATTGGTCCACTTTTTGAAAGTATTGGTACTTTTACCGGGATTAACCCTTCATTCAACTAATATCACACATTCACACTTAACATACACATACACTTCACCTAATAATTTAACTTAATATTATACACCTCAAATAATATTATATACTTAGAATATATATTTACTTCACCTAACATACATATACGCTCAATATACATATTCATTTAATAATATACACTTCAACTAATATTAAATTTGTTAACATACATATACAATTAACATGCATATTCACTTAATATTTCACACTTAATTAACATACATATTCACTTCACATAATAATTTGACTTAATATTATACACTTCAACTAATAAAGTGACTTAATATTATACATGTCACCTACATATTTAATTTACGAATATCTAGTATTTATTAAATATGTAGTTTTGAACTTATATAAATATCTTGCTTAAATACTCAAATATTTTTTTACAGAATATCCATCGAAAACCCCATTGGCATGCGGTATGCCCATGCGAAAAGTGCGGTATATGCGGCATGCGGTATTTCTTTTTTTTTTTTACAATTTTTCCATCGGCATACCCATCGGCAAGCGATATATCCGTAAAACGAAAAATGCGAAACGAAATCGGCAAGCGGCATTTAAAACCTTGGTCCTACTTAGTCTTCCTCAGTGCTAAGAGAACGAAAAAGCTCGGTTGGTCTCTTCGTCGGAAAGCAATCGGCGTTAATGGCGGAAAAACATAAAAGAGAGTTAGCTTACGAAAAATAAGTAAATACGAGAGGGGGCCGTAAGGTTAGATTGGGAATACGATAGAGTCGCCGGAAAGTCGAGCACCACTAACATCGGTAAACTTCGGGGGGGCCACGGCCACCCTAGCGATGTGTCAAGTATTGCTTCTCATGACACTAACGGACAACGGATATTCAATTGTTGGTACAGGATCGCAAATATTCGTGTTGTAAAGTTTTTCGAAATGTATATACGTGTTGTAAAGTTTTTATAACAAATGAATAAGGGATGAAACCGGGTAAAAAAACCCGGTTTTTTGATTACTCGAAACTTGAACCCGGATTTTCGGATTTTGACTTTTTAAACCCAAACCCTGTTTTTTTTTAAGAAAAAACTTGGAAATCCGGGTTGAGGAAATTACCCGATTTTTATTTGGAAACCCGGATTTTAAACCCGAACCCGATTTTAACCTACTTTTTTTTTATAATTTTTTTTTTGAAGTAAAAAGCCATTAATACATAATATTACATAATCTTAAATACACCAATCCAACCTTTGTACACATAGATGTAATATTAATGTTAGTTTATATATATAATACTTAGTAAAAACAAGTTTATAAACATTATAAAAATAAATTATATATTTATATATTTATTTAAAAATCCGGGTTTTAGTAACCTACTAATCGGGTTTCGGATTTTATAACTCAAAGCCCGAAACCCGAAGTCGGTTTAATTCAGTTTACGGGTTTTTCAAATTTCGGTTATGGTTTAACCCGATTTTAATTCGGTTTCTTTTTTTTTTTTAAACGGATTCGGTTCGGTTTCGGTTAAAAACCCGCATTTGCGGGTTTGATGTGCAGGCCTAAAATGAATGTATGTTTCCTAAGTATTTTCATCGTTTAATTGTAAATGTATGTTTTTATTTATTTTTGTCGTTTTATAAAATCTTGACCAACGTTGAAATTGCAAATTGAGACCGTAAATTAAGAAATGGGATTTTTTAAAGACATCAAATTTAGGAAAATCAGACATAGACATAATTACGAGTGTGAAAATATCACCGACCTCGAAAGTATCTCCGACCTCAGAAGCATCACCCTATGATTTCAGTAGTATCACCCTTCGACTTCAGGAGTATCAATCACCGACTTCGGCTATAATCGTCGAGGTCGGACATAGATATTGGGTCGAGGGTTACGATAGAACTCCGTGATAATCGAAAAATCGTCCCCTAGTTATGACATTTAACAATCGGGAATAAATCACCGACCTCGGTAGACTGGCCGAATTCGGGTATAAATCACCAACTTCGGAGAAAATATCAAACCTCGGTAGGTTGGATGTGGTAGGAGAACGAGAGATACAAAAGTGATCTCATGGGCAAAATGAGAAGGAAACAGTGAATATCAGTAGTTTTCAAATTTTGGAGCATTCATCACTAGTTTTGTAATTTCCATCATATTCATCACAAGATAATGAATTTTCCCAATTTCAATTTTACCTAAGGGGGAGACCGGAATAAAGGACCGGATTTTATTTATTTTGTACTTGTATTAGAAAATTGAGATAAATTATTTTTCAAAATCGGTTATAAAAAAAAAACAAGTTTTTTTCTTCAAATTACGAACTGGGAAATAATGAAAAATACAAATTGCCTAAAACTTTATTTTTAGGAGAGTGCAAAGGATGAAAAAACTATAAAAATTACAAAAAATTGAACGATATTTAGCACTTTCCACGAATTTTGTGAATTTCAAATCGCAATTCTCAAAATAGAGACACGTCGATGTCGGCTAAAACCATGGTACAAATTTATGAGTGTTATTAGATTTTTTTAATTCAAGTAATTATCTGACATGAACTTCAATATCACATTAATATGTCATCGAAGATGGAAGAAGTACAAAATAATATTGAGCTTACTACAGTTGAATCTTGCTGATGACTACGGCCCATCTATTTGGGCCATTGCCTCAGCCCCATATGATGTCAAAATAATGCGACATCGTTTGTCTTTTCACACTCGAAGCGACATCATTTTAGAAAGTGACGCATTTCTTCTAAATAACTTGCCAATTGCCGATACAAATGATTTGAATAGTATATATCTTTTTTCTTATTTAGAAAGAGATAATTCACTACTAATAAATTTAGAAATTGTAAAAAATACCTATTATGTGTCAACTAATAAATTAAATACTAGTATATATCCTTTTCAAACATTGAACAATCACTTTGCCATGTATTTCTACTTTAGTTTTGTAAATAAAATAGATAAAAAATGAGTGTACTTTTTTCTTTCATTTTTCTCTTAATAATAACCATTTTTTGCCATGTATTTCTTCTTTAATTTTGTAAAAAATAATAATAAAAAAAGCAGTGTACTTTCTTCAATCCTTCGCAAAACTCTAAGACACAGATTGTGGCTAACGGTTGACGTTTCTGTAAAAAAATTACCATGAACAATCGATAACTTATATAGGAATTTTTTTCATAACGGGCATTGTAATTTCTTATCTGTAGCGATAACCGGTCGGGTAAACTACCGAAAACCCGCGATTTTTTTAACCTTAGAGAGATCACAAAAAAACATGCATATGAAAATTATGATAATAATAGATGATGTGGCGGTGGCCCAAAGAAATCCAACCTTACAACTTCGGGCCTCAGCTCAGCTCAGCTCAGCTCTTCTAACAAAGGATGTTGGCGGTCGCCGGCGCCGGCGGATGCGGCGGCGGAGCTCACATTCCGCTCCGCCTGAGGGACCTCCGTTTAGGGTTCTACGCCTCCTGGCCTCTCACCCTTCGCAGAACGCTTCTCAATTCTTCTTCTCCTTCGTTCGCATGTTCTGAATCTCCTCGCAGCGTTCCTGTCCTCTCCAGGTTGGAATTTTCATTTCTCGATTCCATTTTTCGATTCAAGCTTCCAATTCGTCATTGGCTTCCGAGAGAAGTGCGAAGGAACCGAAAGTTTGGGGAAAACCATTTCCAATCTTGATGAGGGTTCTGAGTTTCCGGCATTATAGAGCTTGCTTTGATGTGTGTTAGTTTGAAATGGAGAATCGGAACTATATATATATATATATAATGATGATGATGATGATACCATAACAATGGCCTGACATTTGTGCTTAGGATTCCTCAGAAAGCTATATTCTGATGTATTCATTTTTATTGATTTGTGTAAAGCCATCAAGAAGATGATCATTCAGAAGAATTGTCCTCACTCACAGGTCCGTTCTTTGTTTCTCTTGCTTTTTTATGATCATGTATTCATAATATGAATCAAGCAAGCTTATGAGTTTTACATGTTCTTCTCTGATATAAATTTGGCTTTGGTATTGTACCCTTATACCCCCATGCCTTTAAGGGAATCGGGGCGGAACACGAGTACGTCTGTTTATGTGGGTCAGGTCATGTGTGTGTAGCTAATTAGGTTTCGTTTGTCATCCTTAGGCGGAGTTGTTGCCTTGGGAAAGTTTGACGCCCTTCACATCGGTCATCGGGAACTTGCGATTCAAGCGTCAAAGGCCGGTCATCCATTTCTCTTGTCATTTGTCGGAATGGCAGAAGTGCTGGGTTGGGAACCTAGGTACTAACGACATATATATACTACCTATGTTCATATTAAAGTAAAATACTCCGTTGTTAATTCAGTTTGCGTAACAAACTAGGCCTCCAATAGTGGCAAAATGTGATCGGAAGCGAGTTCTATCCTCTTGGGCGCCTTATTGTGATGACATGGTGCCGAAAGAAGTCGAGATCGAATTCTCAAGTGTTCGACGTCTCTCCGCTCAAGAATTTGTGGAGAAACTATCCAAAGAGCTTAGAGTGCGCGGTGTTGTTGCAGGTAAAAATACCTAGCTTTTATTTTGAATAATCATCAATTGTTTCTTCCAAACCTTTTCGCATTGCCTTAGTTTGTCTCTTGATATATAAATCAGACAGTATTCGTCAAATTTTAAAGAAAAACTCACCATCAGTCAGTCACGTTGTTAGTTCATAAGTTATTATGTAAAATTATAATTTTATCCCTAAAATCAAACACTAAATCGACATTTATTTTACGGATGGTCAACAAAGTACCATTTTACAAGTTCAAGAGACAAATTGATAAAAATAAATAAATAGAGAGCAACTGAGACAAATTGATATGATTAATTGCAACAATCTTATTTTTCCGGTTATTTTTCCCAGGCGAATATTATAAGCTGATCGTGAATTATCGCAGGCGAAAACTACAGGTTCGGATATAAAGCCGCTGGCGATGCTGCCGAGCTAGTGAGGCTCTGCGAAGAACATGGCCTCGGCGCTTACATAATAAACTCAGTAATGGACACGTGCCAGTTCTCAACGAAGATACCCTCCTCCAACACAAAAGACACTGGACAAGTCTCGTCGACGCGCGTCCGTCGTGCCCTAGCAGTCGGAGACATGAAATACGTGTCGGAGCTTCTGGGTCGCCCGCATCGCCTTATACTCAAGGAAACAAATGCCGAGTTATTCTCTTTACAGAAAAATAAAATCTCGGCTTCGAAATTATGTTTATTAAACCTAGCACCGAGGGAGGGTCTCTACGAGAATTGCTCCTTGCTCGTCGGAGAGTTAGGGTTACGATGTAGAGTAGTAATTGACACGGCAAAGATCCATATAGAGATGGGAGATGAGGCTTCTTATACTAGTTTTGGCTCTGAAAATCCGAAGCTAGTATGTATTGAATTTGGTAGTACGTATTCTTGATTATTTATGACTCAGCCTTGTTGGATTTTTTAGTTAGCGATTTCGTCTATACAAATTAAACTTTATTCTTATCTTGGCGTTTAAACTTAAAAGGTAAAAACTATACCCTTTGGATACTTTAAGATTTATGTTTTTAGTAACATCGAAATTAGAAAATAAATTGTCATATGTATTTTTTGCAATTTTTTTAGTTATTAGATATTGAGTCTGAAACCAATACAGCGGCAACCCCATCACATACTTCTCTAAGAGGTCACGAGTTTAATGCTCATAGAACGCAAAACGCAAATCCAAACTCTTTTTTATTATATGTAAATTTGGCTAATAGTGTCACATGTTCGTACACAAATATGTAGTAACGCGAGAGTGCATTACAACATTGGTCAATAACGCCACTTCATAAAAAAAAAAAAAAAGAGGTTGGAATTCGAATAATATAAGCATATATTAGAGTTTTGTTGAGGTTCAAATCAAAATAGAATAAAAAATAAATAAAAAAGCATCTAAAATTGAAAGATCCAAACGACAAGGAATCGGATAAAGTAGAATATACTTTTGAGAGGTGCCCATAAAATTGAGCTTTTTAAGTTGAAGTAAGTTGGGCTGACTCAAATTGAGTATGTGCTTTCAACTTATCAAACCGACCAATTGTTTTCTTTTTTCTTGTATATCCTTCTTTTACAGCATATCCACCTGTATAACACGACATGCTTTTGCAATTGAGAGTGGTGGATTACAAATTGAACAAAACAAATCCTACTCATTTTTCAACTAAGAAGCAAGCACCTGGAATAAGCGGAACAACTAATTGTTGATTTTTAATGCTCGGAAATAGATTAACGTAGAACTTGGCTCACGGCTTGAGTTCATGGCCGGACCTTGTGGTCGCGTGAGTAGTCAGGGTGCAGTTAACGAGGATTGATGGAGGATTTTTCGTAGAGAGGTTCGTCACAAGGCGGTAGTTGATTATGTCCTCTGTAAGTTTATTGAATAAGAAAACGAACAGAAAGCCACATTCCTAACTTCTGCTTAGAAACAAAATACAAACACTCTAATAATATCCTCACAACACTCTGAAAACTAAAGGCTTGTGAATCTATCTCTAGCTGCTCCTTTCTTATTTGTAGGTATTTTTCCTTCCCATTGGAGTTTTCTGAATCCTTGGTAGAAGTGGTGGTCGTGGCGTCGAATAAGGGGCTTGACTTGCTGTCGAGCTGACAAGTGAGCCAGGATTCGGGAGTCCTGCACCGAGCTGGGTTGCTGACTGAGGATAGCCGTTTGAATTTGGCCGTCGTGTCCTTCTTTTTTGCTCATGTGCTTTATTATACTCTAGCAGGATCTTGGATTGTTTTGTCCTAAGGGTTTCTTGCTCGTTTTGAGCTCGGGACAAAGTATAGATTTTTGGCTATGTTTTGTGTTCGTGGGCTTTGCCTTGGGGCATTTCAATGGGTCGGCCAAATTGTATATTTTTTGGATAAGTATTCGTTAACGTGATATTTCGTTACATCCAACTTTGGTCTTATTACTTTGTACCGTAAATTTAATTAACGTGACATGTCATTTCTCAATTTAGGCAACTTTTTCACATCAACGTTCATTAGGTGTTTTCATTTTATTTTTTTGTTGTTAGAGCTTAATTAACTACTGCTTTTCCTCTTAATTAAATTATATTTGATTGTAATTTATAAGTAATTATTTTTCTTATCATTTTTTCCCACTATTGAGCTCTTTTCATGCTAATGGTTATATTAATTATATATCAATTAACTAGTAAGATGGATTCAATCAATTAAAAAGTTATTCATATCATATTAAATTCCTTCATTTTTTTTATATATGATTGTAATAAACATATTGTTAAAAAAGTTGAAGGAGTTATAGTAAATTCTTTGGCCAACAAAAAACAATGTTAACACTAAGTTTGCTTTAAAGAAAAAGTATCAAGAATCCAATAAATATACAAGATATACGCAATACTCTTATTATTTGATAAGTAAATTGAGCCTATTGTTTTCAGTGAATCTATATAATTAATTATAGTCGCATATATTAATTTATTTTAAAAAAAGAATATGAAATATATATAAAGCTAAGCTACTAGGGTATTAATAAGTAAGTATATGTCTGTTCTTATAATTGAAAAATGGGAATGTTGATTTTAGACGTTAATAAGTGTGTGTTATGAAAGCTCAAGGTCAATGTCACGTGTTTGTTTTAGTTTCAGCGTAGAAGGAAGGAGGAGTGTCTTGTCTTGTGACAAACTAGTTAACTCAAAGCGATCTCTGTCTTTGTTTCTTTTGTTCACAACTAAATACACGTGGCATAACTTACGTACGTGGTCTGACATCATATATATACACTTGAATTGAATTCATGCATTACTTACTTCTATTAATATATGTCATGTGGTTGCAGCAGTTGCTCTCGTTACTTAATACAAAGAAAAGGAACAATTTAACCTTAATAATAAAGAATAAGCGTTTTCATTTCTGATAAAACACAAAATAAATTTCAATCATTTTTTTATATACGTAAGTAAAAAAAAAAAATTATAAACAACTATAAGCGACTATTAGATATATATATAAATAATATGACTTTTTTTAAAATAATAAAATACATTTAACGAGTCAAGAAAGAAAAGTAATGAGAGAGTCGAATTAAATATTAAAAATATTTTTTTGTTTAAAATGAGCGTATACACATACATTCGTGGTGTATACGTAGCTCCGTCGATGAGCCAGACATGGTTAAAACTTAAAAGATTAAAGACTTTATAATATTGATCGTGATAGGTTTGAAAAATGCGTAAGTTTAATATTGTAAAACGCATGTTTTGCACATGCTGATTAGAGCTGCACATTCCACCGCCGCGGCACGTCGCGACTCGGTCGCCAAAACCGCGAGATGATGGCGTCGCGACGCGTCGCGGCGTGTGGCGTCGCGGCGAGTCGCGAGAGAGCGGGAGAGAGAGTTATGTGAGACGGAGAGACAGAGAGCGCGGGAGGGAGAGAGAGAGGGGGGGAGTCGCGACTCGTCGCGACCGCAAGCTCGGAATCGCGACGCGTCGCGACGCGCCGGAAACCACCGCGACGAGTCGCGATCCTGGTTGGCGACGGAAATGTGCTGCTCTAATGCTGATGATATCATCATACAACAACACGTAGTAGAGTTAGTTGACACTTGACAATGCATGATTCAATACCCCAGTCTCGGCTCATTTTTATATTAAACTAAATTTTTTATATTACATTTTTTTTTATTAAAATGTAATATTAATTATCTTTTAATAAAAAGATATGTCTATAATATTGATTTTTTAATAAGAGCTTTTAGACGATCATTTTTTTTAATAAATAAGGCCGGCCGGCCGACCCTGCATCATTACAAAAAAAAAAAAAAAAAGGTCCAAATTTGAGTCTAAAAAAATATACATTCAGAGAACGAAAGCAAAAAAATGAAGCTCAGTGATAAAGTAAAAAAAAAAAAAATTATTTTTGGTTAAATCAGGATAAGAAGATATTAAAGCATTTAATTTCTCTCATTAATCTGTATCAAATCATGAAATATATCTTTACGAATAGAATATTATCAACGCGATTTGTTGCGTTGGGATTACTTGTTGATAAATCTCTCTCAACGCGTCATCTATCTAATAAATACTAAGATATAAAATAATACAAAATTAAATCGTATAATAGATAAAGGATATTAATATTATAAATAAATAAATAGCATGACTGTTTTCATAAATAAGCTAATAATATTTTCTTAAGAGTTTCCTCAAACGAAGAAGGCGCGTTCGTTGTTTCCCGGACCAAGGAAGAAGGAAGCTTCTTCTTCTTCTTCTTCTTCTTCTTCTTCTTCTTCCTCCTTCGTCTGCTCTGCGATCGATTAATCGTCGGGCTGTCAACCCAGACAGCCCGACTTCCTTGACCCATCCATCCAGGTCTGAATCTTTTCTCGAATATTCCCTCGCTCTCTCGATTTGACCCCTCTTTTGTTCCAATCCCGCAACTGCCCATACCCCTTTGTCCCATCGACCAGCTTCGCATTTGTGGTCTTTGGCTTCGCCCGGTGGTGTGCGAGCACTGAGCCTCGGTTTCTCCACATGGGTTCCTTCTCCGGAGCCATTCAACGGCCTCTAATGGCCGCCTGCGCCGTCGCCGTCGCTTCTGTTTCCGCCGACTTCTCCGATAGGTTTCCTTCGCTTTCCCACAAATTCAGCTCCAGAAACCCGGAATCCTCGGCCTCTTCTCTGCTTTGCAATCCCTTGCCAGACTCGGAATCGTCTTGGGTCGAATCGATTTCGGCGTCCAAGCTCTCAATCTCGTCCTTTTTGCCCCGGACCCGAGTCCCCGTCCCGAATGTCGGCTTTCCCATCCCGAATTTGGGCCGAGACTTTGTTCAGAATAAGGTCAATTCGCCGATAGCGTCTTCCAAGCTCCTTGCAGATTTGTTTCACACTGCTCGGGCGGTGAAAGCGCCTAACTCGCTCCCGAATCGAGATAATGTGGCATGCTCGTCCCCTCCCGAGGTTATGTACCGGTGGCATTTGCCCGAGCCAGATTCCATAGGCAATGCGGGAAGCTCCTCTTGCTCTTCCGAGAAATCGAGGACTGTTGTGGTTTTGCTCGGGTGGCTCGGGGCGAAGCAGAAGCATCTGAAGAGATACGCCGAGTGGTACACTTCGAAGGGCTTTCACGTCATCACTTTCACTTTCCCGATGTCCGAGATTCTCAGCTACCAAGTGGGAGGAAAAACTGAGGAACACATAAACTTGCTCGTCGAGCACTTGGCCGATTGGTTGGAGGACGAGCACGGAAAGAACCTCGTTTTCCACACTTTCAGCAACACCGGCTGGCTAACGTGAGTGAATTTTTCTTTCGCCGTTGACTCGGGCAGTCATGAATGTGTTACTCATACACTAATGTTTGAATATAAAACAAGTAATACGCTCCGAGTTTATGCGGTCGTTATGCATTTTGATAAAATAATCTGATCTGTTAATCTCTTTTCAACTTGTTTTAGGTACGGTGCGATTCTGGAGGGGTTTCAGAAGCAAGATTCGACTCTGACGGGAAGGATTAAGGGATGCATTGTGGATTCTGCACCCGTTGCAGCTCCAGACCCGCAGGTATCTATCCTATTTTATCCTAGTGAATATGAATATAAGATTGACCGTAAATGCAGTTCATCATCCGTCCGCTGTTATCTGCCAGAGCTTCATGTTGTCATCGCAATCCTGTTTCGTTTCGTATATAACTATATGTCATAATTTATTATTGACATCACGATGAATGTTTACATTGACCATAAATTATATTCATTGTTCTGCTGTTACCGGCAAGAACTTCATCGTATGTCATCGCAGTTCTGTTTCAATTTTGTATACCTCGAGTTTCATCATTCATTCGCGATTATCAATGCAGGTATGGGCTTCGGGATTTTCTACAGCTTTCCTGAAAAAGCGCAGTGTGGGAACAAAAGGTGTGGTTATCTCGAGCAATTTGGGGACGCGGGAACTGAATGGAAGCGGGGAAGCTCGGGAACCGAAACCAGCAGTTGCGGAAATTGCTCTGCTGCTAGTCCTTGAAAAGTTCTTTGCGGTAGTCTTGAATATTCCCAAGGTCAACAGGTAATGATCTCATAAAACAACTCTCATATAACTTCCCCACAATTCAATAATTTTTTAATGATTTATTTTATCATGTCTTGACATTTAATTATCTAATTATAATATTAAGTATGATTTAAGATTTTATGTTTTTATTTTTATTTTGTTTCGATCCTGCTAAAATAGAATAACTTGTTGTATTCTAACTTGTTGGGTCAAATGTTGTCGGTTTTAATAATGAACATGTTTATGCATAACAGGAGGCTTTCCGACGTGTTAGGCGTGTTATCCGTGCAACAACCAAGCTGTCCGCAGTTATATATCTATAGCTCAGCCGACCGAGTCATTCCCGCAGATTCGGTGGAATCTTTCATCGAGAAGCAAAGGAAAGCCGGGCGTGAGGTCAGGGCCTGTAATTTCGTGTCCACGCCTCACGTCGATCACTTTAGAAGCGACCCAAAACTGTATACATCTGAGCTAACACAATTTCTGGAGGACTGTGTGCTGACTTGCTGCAAGGACTCCTCATTGGCGGAACTTACTCACAAATAAATAAATCTCACCATTCATTTCCTCTGCAAAATGCAGAGATTTTAATTCATTCATTTTGTGACGAATTCCAACACACACTGTAATTTATACAATTCATCAAATAGTGAAAAGTATATTACAATATATTGCCATTCTACAAGTTTATTATTATCCCCCTGCCTGCCTTGGAATAGAAATATTTCTTTTGTATATACGGTATTGGTAGTGTTCTTGCCAGGGGTGAAACAGGAATTTTTATGGCTTTGAATATCAATATTTATTACGGTATAAGTACTTAAATTATTATCATATGCATAAAATAGATAGAATTGATGGATAAAATTACAAAATATCATATGAAGTCTCTGACGCGATTATATCACATATGTTTCACCTCCAAACCTTTGGAAAGCCTTAAAATTTGCTCAAAATTTTCGGTATGTATCAAAATATCTTGGAACATAACATAAAAAGTTAGGAAAAGATAATTTGTTTACGTATTCCAATCACTTTTTTAATGTTATAAAAGACTTATTCAGATTGGATAACATGAGTACTTTGTATATTAAGACATATTTAAAATTGAATTTCATGTTTCGGTATTAAGAATCTTTTTTTATAAGTTTGGTAATTTGAACGCTTGAGATGATTTAGGTTATACCCTATTTTTTGTTCTAGGTTATTTTCCGTTTTTATTAATAAATTTTGAGACGAGTGAGCCCGATCGATTATTATCGTAAAAAAGAAAAGAAAGAGAAAAGCGGTAGATGAATCATCATCATCATCAATCAAAGGCGCGCTCACCAACTGGTTTGGGCGATTCATCAAATTAGGGCACCAAATCCCTCCTCGGCGATGGAGGGGCCGATCTCGATCAACGACGCGCTCACGGACGACGAGCTCCGGTCGGTGCTGTCGAAGCTGCCGAGCGAGGAGGAGAAGGAGGCCTTCGGCCTCGTCTGCAAGCGCTGGCTCAGGCTGCAGAGCACCGAGCGGAGGAAGCTCTTCGCGCGCGCTGGCCCCCACATGCTCCGCCGCATGGCCGCCCGGTTCTCCTGCCTCCGCGAGCTCGACCTCTCGCAGTCCGTCTCGCGCTCCTTCTACCCCGGCGTCACCGACTCCGATCTCGCCGTCATCGCCGACGGCTTCCGATTCCTGAGAGTCCTCAGATTGCAGAACTGCAAAGGTCAGACTACGAATCCTCGGGATAAAAAGTCAACGCCGTCTAATATGAATAATGTTTGATATGTAGACTGAATTAATTCCATGGTGTTTTCATGCCAAATAATACAGGAATCACAGATAATGGAATAATGGAAATCGGCAAAGGACTTTCCTCCCTGCAGTCCTTAGATTTATCGTACTGCAGAAAGTTGACCGACAAAGGACTGTTAGTTGTTGCAGTCGGGTGTTCTGATTTGCGGACCCTGCATCTCGGTTTTTGCAGACTCGCCACAAATGGAGTGTTACAGGCACTTTCCAGAAGCTGTCCGAATTTAGAAGAGTTGGGGCTTCAAGGCTGTACTAACATTACTGATTCAGGACTGTCGGATCTCGTCAGAGGGTGTCGAGTGATCAAATTTTTAGACGTCAATAAATGCAGTAACATTGGGGACATTGGGATCTCTGCTGTTTCCGAGGCATGCGCTTCGTCACTGCAGACACTTAAGCTGTTAGATTGCTACAAAGTCGACGACAAGGCCATACTATCCCTTGCTGCGTTCTGCAAAAATCTCGAGACTCTAGTCATCGGCGGCTGCAGAAACATATCCGATGAATCGGTAAAGTCAGTTGCCAAAGCTTATCAGAACAGTCTCAAGCATTTGCGTATGGACTGGTGTCTCAATATCACCGATTCTTCGCTGAGCTGTGTCCTCGCTCTTTGTCGAAATATCGAGGTTCTTGACATCGGGTGCTGCGAGGAAATTTCAGACGCTGCATTCGAGGGCTTAACTCAGAGAGACACCGAGTTGAATATGAAGATCATGAAGGTTAGTAATTGCCCAAAGATCACCTTGGTCGGAATAGGAAGGCTCTTAGAAAAATGCCACTCTCTGGAGTACCTTGACGTGAGATCGTGCCCACGTGTCACTAAGGCGTCCTGCGATGAGGCTGGCTTGGAATTTCCCGCTCGCTGTAAAGTCAACTTCACCGGAAGTTTGTCGGAACCGGATGTGCTTGTTTGAACAGGTACCTAACAACTTTTGAAGTTCAATCGCTGTTGTAAATTATGTGCATCTTAATCGGAATATTCGGACTTGTCTTACATTTGCTCTAGGTAGATTTATGTACATGTTTTTATGATGCTTTATATGTTCTCTGCATTTTGGAGAAAAAATGTGATTCATTCCCAATTCATGGTCATGCTTGATTTAGTTGACTTTCATCTATGCCCTGGTTGGGTGTGTATTATATTATGTATGTATGTAGTTTTCCTCTTTGTTAAGTTCTGCTCAAATTTTATAGTTCAGATATATTTAAAATATTCGGTATACTAGCGCCTGCACGGTTTTCCTCAATTTAAAGAGAAAGAATTTGAATTGTAATCTTAGTATATATTCCGAATTACGAATTTCCGAAGTAGTACTCTTGATTTCCTTAACCGAAAAATAGTATATTTTAGTTTTAAGAAAACGACAATCTTACCTCAGCAAACACGTTTAATATGCGTAAATGTAGACCGCTAAAATAAGAATAAGATTGACTATATGAAATGAAAGCTTCGAAGACATGTTTGGTTTACCTTAGCAGAACTGGTAGGCATGTCTCACTCATCGTGTCTTCATGTTCTTATTCTCAACTCAACATGTGTAACAACAATTGAATTACTAGTTTGCAAAATATTTTAGTGAAGTCAACAATCGCGTCATAGTCGCCTAGTGCGTTTCGTTTTTTTGGGGCCTGTGTAGCTCTTCCTAGTCATCGGCTTGTCGTCATAGGCTCGGAGGGTTTTTAAAATTTAAGGGGCCATTTGTGTGTGTTTTATAAATCAAACGATCAAGGGGTATACAAACATAATGTTTTGCAGTAATTACTATAAAATTGACTATTATTTATCGAATACCAGTAGTTGAAAAAACTTCTGCAATAAATTAAGAAGACAATACATGGTAGATGCTTAACATTTCTCATTCAATATTCACATATTTCTAAGCATTAATAAAAATAATAGCAGGAAATTTCACCACCTTATAAAGAAATAAAAACTGACTCCCTCTCAAGAACAAAATTTTGTACAACAATTATGAAGCGTATTGAGCTAATAGCACTTCACATAAATAATATATACGTCCACGCCGAATTCCAACGTTCTTCGGACACTTCTCGGAGCTTCAAAGAATCATGTTTCTCTGAGAGGAGATTGACTGTTGGAGACACTTGAGAGCTTTCTTGTGGCTCAAGAATCCCATAAACCAGAACTCGAAGTTATCGACCGTAACTATTTCTATGTACTTTTGCGACGGTTTCTTTACGTTCTCGCATTGGCTCACTCTTTCTAACTTGCTCATCGGGATCACTACCTGCAAAACAGGGCGTGTGTTGAATATTAGGAAAAATGAAGAGGAGATAGAGAGGACTCAATATGGTCAAATTCTTTCAAGTATTACCTTATATCGAGCTCTGATGAGTTGCCCATCGGGCGAGGAAAACTTGATCGATTTGTGGCTGCAAAATGCGATTTTGTCCGAAGAAATGAAGAGAAGTCCGGCGATGGGACCATCCGAGGTGGAGAGATAACACTGGGATGCCTTGAAGAGCTTCTCGTCTTGTCCGACGTGAAACAACTGCTTGAAGATCTTCTCGACCCCTCCGGATTGGATAATTCTCAGTTTACATCTCACAGTTTCACTGATCTTAGGCCCTGCAGTTTCAATCAATTACAAAGGCTCGTTAGACTCCAATCCCACCAGACCTTTCTCAAACAAATCTCGGGTTTCAAGCGAGAGAATGAAATTGTTTCTCACCGTGCTCTTTGATGCCATGCGCGAAACTGTCGGCTTTCCTTCCAAGCTTGTTCATTCGGCTCAGTACTGAATGTATTCTACCTGTAACGCCAACAGAACTTTCTGGTTAAAAACCATGTTCTTCAAGTTACTCATTGAAATTCAAGAAAGGTTTAGCGAGAGAAAGGGAATTTACATCGATTCAAAACCGACGATTTGTCGTCCGTGATTTTGGCGGTGTTGATCTGGAGTGCCATTGGAGACCTCTGATCAAGTGGATAAGTAATCGACCTCATTGGAATCCCAACAACTTGTCCTTTGATTGAAGTCTTCATAGTGATCAATGGAGAGAATGTAGTTGACAGTGTCAGAGAAGGCTATTGAGTTAGTTTGGGCTTAGTATTTTCCATTGATTCAAAGGTCATGTATTTAAAGAGATACAAAAGTGATTGATGTTTCTTTAACTTTTGGTTGCCTGACTCATCAATGAGAATTAAAGTCTAAAGATGAATGGGGTGACCGTAAGATAGCGTGTAGGGCTGCTTAATTATTTATAGAAAAATAATAAGATAAAAGACTATAATTAACTAGGGTTGGTTTCTATTCAAAATAGGCATAAGTATGCAATGTTGTACTAAGCACGCCTCATTCTCTTCGTTTAGTGTCAATAGTACCCAAATGCAACAAAATATTGATGAGGTTCCGTTTCGTCCATATCAAGTTAACATTTGTAAAGCTAAAGGCACACGTACATCTCAAGTTAATAAAATCGTCGATTAATTAATTGATTTTTTTTTTGGAATTTAATTGCAGAAGTAAATATTATCTCTCGCGTACATACTTTAAAGAGACAATGACGGAATTGAGCCTAGTGGCTTTTGGGTAATATTGCCGCTTAAAAAGAGGCTGGGAATATGCCCACATAATTAGTATAAGACTGGGTACTTATGCCAAAAAAAAGTTCCTTTAAAGAACATGGAGGAAAAAGTGATTTTCATTGTCCAAATTGAGCAAATTCCTTGGTATGTAAGTTTCCATTAGACATTGGGTAATGAAATAAAATAGGGCCAGACATTGATGATGAAATGAAATAAAGTGTAGATTGATTCAAAGGATTTGCAAATTGAAAGTGGGGTCATGTTTTTCTTATTCTGAAAGAACAGTTTGTTTCGGTTGTAAGAAGAGTATGAGAAAAACATATATTTTCTTTAGGATTTTATGCTTTATTTATCATGAAATAAAATAATATTTTCTTTAGGTTTTTATGCTTTATTTATCATGAAAAAAGACAAATAAATATCATCCATTTTTAGGTATAAGCTTGTGAAGCTGTGACTCACATATAAAGCCTTTTGAGCTGGAAATGTATTTTACATGCAAACTATGATAACAAAAGGAAAATTAAAGTCAATTTTGTCCAAACATTTTCAACAACATCATGTGCACGGTGCACCATATCTCATCTTTCATAGGAATTAAAGGTATATATATATATATATGTATATACATATGAAGTCTTACTTCTTATAATCAGAAAGATCTTTATGCTTAAAAGTTAGTCTAAAATTTGATATCCCACTATGTATATATACCTGAATATTTTCTATTTCTTGATTGTAAATATGTTATATGTATATATATATATTTCTTTTATTTTGATTTTGATTTCGTATAGTCATAACTTTTTAAACTTTTACTTACATACACAAAATATTTTCGTCTTGGATTGTATAAATTTAGGATAAATATTACTAGATATTCTTGATTTTGTAATTTTGTCTCTATGTAACTACTCATTTTGTTAGTTACTGTATCACATTTATGTTTTTATATTTTTGTCTATATAACTTCTTACTATATTTTTATTCCAATGTAATTCTTCTTGAAGGGTCAAATAAAAGCAAAAATACAAAGTCAAAGATTATATAGGATAAAAACATAAGATTATGGGCTATATGTGTAAAAACAAAAAGCAATTGTATAGGAGTTATTTATATAGGACAAAAATAAATAAAAATTGATTTTTTTAACTCTCAATTGTGTGCTTAACGTTTGCTAACTTAAAAATTATTAAATTAAACACAAGTTTTATCCTCTTATATAGGAAGTAGAAAGTCATAATTTAAATTTTAAAATTTTTTTTGTTAAAAATTTGATGAAAAAGCTTTTAAGGCAAAAAATAAATAAATCAAGATATGATAGTCATTTCATAAGATACGAGCTATATATAAATACGAAAGAAAAAAAATACAAAAAAGGGCATTCAGTAACATTTATCTTAAAATTAATGAAATTTAATATTCTTATTTCATATTAATAGTAAATACTATTATATTAAGGGAACTTTAAGTTTTCATAATTCACAAAATATCTTTTTCAAATTTCATGTACCAAAATACCCTTGCAAAATGGATATATGACGTCTTAAAAATGAACATATCGCATATGAAAAAATGGACAAGTTAAGAGTATTTCTGTAACATAAATTTTTAAAATGATATTTTGGAATTATGAAAATTTGAGGGATAATTTAAAAACTTATATGATATATGAATGGATATTTTATGAAGCTTCTCTCATATATGATTAAATTAGACAAACATCGGAATGAATTACCAATGAGATGTGTCCATGTGGTTGTATTACATTTTGTCATGTCACCGTTGCTGACTAATTGCTACGTTGGTGACAATGATCGATCTATTCTCAACCTTCCATAACAATTAAATTAACAATATCTACTTTATTCAACGATTTTAATAGGGAAGAAATATTGCATAGCAAATATCCCGTTCATGATAATGAAATACACCTGAACTTTTTTAAATTAATAATTTTGATAAAATAATATTATTTTATAAGATTTTGACTCTAAATAATAATATTAAATTTATCTCGATAATATAATAAAATTTCTCTGGTCCTAAAAATATTAGTGTACTATACTAAAAATATATATTAGATGAGAGATACATAGGTTAGGTATAATTAATAGGCTAATTCATTAGTTCCTTTCTGATTTTGTCGCTCAAACACGTCATATGAAGGTGACGGTTTGAGATTTCTTCTAAACATTATAATAAAATAAATTATTAAATTCGACATAAGGCGACCATCATTCTTACGTGGAACCTAATCAGACCATTTTGACATTTTGTTTTATATAATTTAATAATTTCATCTATCAATCAAGCTGAAGTGTTGGTGAGTCAGCTATAGAATATTAAGGCCATGCCATTCAAACTGGAAGAAACATTCTCTGCTTTCTATTTCCCTTAGCTTCTAGCTAGATCCGGCCTAACCCGGCTGCTTATAGTTGCCTCTCGGCCGGCATGCACACTACAAAAAGATTTAAAAGAAAAAAAGAAGAAGAAAAACTCACAACTCGGCTACCCCGACACTTTTTCAGCCTCGTCACTGATATCGTAGTTGAAGTTTCGCTGCTAGAGGCTGCAGATTTATCGTTGCCCCCATTTTCGCCATCGTTAGCATGGAACTAAATGAGGATATATATGAATATATGCTTTGAATTCTTGATTTTGAAAAAGGAAACTTTTTTATGTCAGATATAATGCTATCTGTAAATTAAGAAATCAAAGATACACACTTATGAACTTTTCGAAAAAAATCTGGATAAAAAGCTTCTGGACCCGATTTTGTTCTCGTGCGCATATACTGGCCGTATATCCAATGATTTGTATCTTAAAATCAAGGTCGTTGGATTTAAGATACAACTTTTGTAATTAAAAAGAAAATTGGATTTTCCGGTTCTGTATAAACTCGGAATCCGAATGTCTAGATTCGTTTGTGTTTGGATCTAGAATTTCTAATTCTGAATTATTATGGATCAACATTAATCAGAACAACAACTTAATTTCTTTTCCTCACGTGCCATGGACCAGTTTGGGATTTTTTTCTTTCCAGTTTTTAAATAAGATCATACAGATACACTAGTTTGTTTTATTGAATTTTTAAAGTTTAATAGTAATCTATATATATATAAAATGACAGTTTTTGAGTGATGATGTGGCACTCTAACAAGACAAAGATGTTGAGATTCTAATTATTTAAATTTAAACTTATATATATATATATATATATATATATATAAGGACAGTTTTTGAGTGATGATGTGGCACTCTAACAAGACAAAGATGTTGAGATTCTAATTAATTAAATTTAAACTTATCGATATATATATAAAAGGACAGTTTTTGAGTATGATGTGGCACTCTAACAAGACAAAGATGTTGAGATTCTAATTATTTAAATTTAAACTTATTTTTCCATAAAAAATTATCCTATACAAAGATAAGCAACATGCATATTTAAAGTTTTAGTGGGTATTCATATCAGTAATTCAATTCTTGGAGGGCTCATTTATTAGCAACATTTCCACCTCTTTATAATTATAATAATAATATAATAATAATAATAATAAGACACAGAAGCAAATGTACACCTTCGGTTTTGTAATTGTTCATTCATCTTCCATGTTAAATTCACCTCTCATTAAATACATATCAATTAATACAGAGAGAAATAAAATATCAATAGAGTCTCTTTTATTAAATTTGGTGAAACAGTATAATGGGCATATAGAGAGACGACTCATTGATATAGTATTGTGGATGGTTTTGAAGTTTCTATTGACGTTTTATTAATTAATTATGAAATTTAATTGGAATACGAAAAATTACCATCTGAATGTGAAAATTATTGATATATATAAGGACTTAGATTCATGAATCTTGGTGTATTTTTTTCTCATCTTCATTTCTTATTGATAAGGGATTGGTAAGGATTTGATATACCCTTCTTTGTGAGTCAACAAATTTCTTCGTATATGTATATATATCACTGATTGTTTATATACATGCGTGTTTTTTTTCTTCTTATTTTCGTGTTTTTTCATTTTCAGCTGTTCAATTTTATGGTGGTTGTGGCTATAGTCGATTCGTTATACTGGTGGCAAAGGTTTCGATACCTCCGTCTCTACTCGAATGGTTATATATAGCTATAAATATAATGTATATTTACAAGTAGCATTTCATATTTGTTCATAAGTTTATCCAACAATTTAAGTCATGTTATTTCATAATGCGCGTTTCATAGCGAAATTCAATCAAGTTTTTCGCTTTTTCGGTTAGTTTCTTAAACAATTTAAGTCATGTTGTTTCATGATGCGCATTTATAATTTTATTTAACAATTTAAGTCATGTTGTTTCATGATGCGCGTTCATAAGTTTATTTAACAATTTAAGTCATGTTGTTTCATGATGCGCGTTCATAAGTTTATTTAACAAAGAGCAAAGATCAAGAAACTATGAGTTTAATATTTTGTTAACACCAGTATTCCAAACAAATTTAACACTTTGGATGTGAAAAAAATCAAAATAGTTTATCACAAAGATAACCAAATAGCCACATGTAACACTGTTTCTGAAAGGGAGTTGCCTACACCACAAAATTAAACACATAAAAATAAAAATAACTTACTCAACAAATTCGTTTAGTGCACAAAAAATAACAGTTTAAATGACAGTGAGAATATTTTAACGTATAAAGATTTTCAGTGCACTCCTTTATAACCCTCTTAATGTTTATTAATTTGATAGCCTCTTGAACTTCTTCATATTATTTTTTTAGGATTATATTTTTTTTTTTATAAAAACAATGGATGCATGATATAACTTTTTTTATTTTCATTTAAGAAAATCTAAACTCTAAAAAAATAAAATTTGAATTCTCTTTTTGTTGAAATATAGAATATCATCCGCCAAACATTTTTCTTATATATAGAGAGAGATTGAATGACTTATTGCTCCAATTTTAATGTTATTGAAAGCGAATAGGACCTTTCATATAACCAAGACACTTTAATAGAAGTTCTTTTAACGTACTCAAAACTATACATAATAATAATATTTGAGATATTTAGCTCACGATAATACAATGGGATGTTTTGGTCCCATATAATATGACAACTACACTCTGCTTTCAATATATAAGTATCACGAATAAATTTTTACTACGAAAAGTTGTAATGTTTAAAATAATAATTACATTAACAATTTATTTCAAGCTGTAATAAATATGTGGTCATATTTTAATAAAATTCCTGATTTACATGACACAACTAAATCGAGAGTTTATTGAGTTCTAATGTGTGATAATATTTAGTAAACTTAATTAATGTGTGTAACATTTTCGTCCAAATCTATCTATGTATATAAATAAAAGAAGATTTTTGAAGTATGACCGTGATACAACATCATACTATGACTACAAATTTCTCAATTTTAAGTATTTTTTAGCAATCACGGAATAATATTCAAGCACTATTGACCGACATTGATTTATGTTTTCTTCTAATATTATTTGTATTGTCTTATGTTAACTTTTTATATCTGTTAAATAAATAACATGCATATCTTACAATAAACATATGATATACAAATCATTACAGATCTAAAATTTTCATTTTTATATTATAATGACGCAACAACAAGAAAAAGAAAAAGTCACATTTAACTTGATGAGAAATGAATTTATTATAGTCCATTCATATATTATTACAGCCCATAATAACTAAAAAAATAGTACACTCATTAAAATCTATAGGGATATATATGAATAACGAGAAATGAATTTATTTTAGATTTTGTTTTGTTAGTTTATATTCTGTATTACTACTGGAATGAATCAATCAAAATTTTCAAGGGAGATCGTCCGTTTGGTATTGCTTTTAAAGAGGTGTTTTTGTTTTTTCCCTTAATTTTAGGGATAAAATTGCGTTTGGTAAGTTAAAATAAAATTACTTTATTAACAATTTTTGTTTTTCAATAGACAAAAATGAAAAGCACCCGTTGATGCTTTTGGAGAAAACTATTTTGCAAGTTCGTACATATCTTTTATCCTTTTTTTTATTTATCATCTTTGTTTAAATAATTTAATTAAAATTATTAAATAGTTGTAATTTTTAAATATAATTTTGATGATAGGTTGGAAGATATAGTTTTGATATATTTTTAAATTATGTATTTTTAATTATTTTTAAAAAGTGATTGTTGATTAAATATATAACCAAACACTAAATTAGTTGACGAAGTAGCACTTTTTGTTACATTATTTTTAAAAACTGATTTGTATAACATTACAACAATGCCAAAATGGGCAATATGCCCCTAAGTTGAAAGATATAGAACATAGGAAATAATTACCTCTATAAGGTGATATAATAGTAAATTTTACCAAGTTTTTTTCTTCCGATAATCAGTCATTGATTTAATAAATTCAAACAATAAACTTAAAAAAAATATAATCGACAATGATTGCCACCGCGCGAAGCGGGGTTCCGTCCACTAGTATATATAAGTATTAATATTTCTTTTCAAGGTCGAATTTAAAATATTCACTGATTTGTTTCTCACTAAAATTTTACCTATGTTTCTAATCGGTTTAAGAAGCTTTTTGATATGCCACTAACAAATTATTTGTCTCTCATTTGCTCGATATACTTAATACAAAATTCTATTAAATCCATTGGAAAAAGTAAAAAGGGTTTTAAGAGAGAAACAAAATAACATCTGTCATGGAAAATTAACCCAACTTCTTAATGCAATCAAGTAAAACGTTGATTGGAGACACCTTACTGCGTTTCTCTTAGGTTTAAATATGTTAAGAACGTACGATCATGAATAAAAAAAATACACACTACAAGATTGATTCAAGTAAAATATTATAAATATTATTTTTGTTTTAATTAATATTTAATTTTGATAAAATTCAAGATTTTGATTTTTGTAAATACTCAAAACTATACAACCAAATATCATCCGATAAAATTCAATAATTATCAAGTATAAAATAAATATGAGGAAATTTCACTATAATATGTATTGGAAAAAAAAAGTTCACATCGTGAAGTGAAAGAAGAAGAAAAAAAGAAGAAAAAAAAACTCACTGTCAAGAACAAAGTTTGTACAATAATTATGAAGTGTATTGAGGTAATACCAGCTTCTCATAACTATGAAATGTATGAAGCTGACTGTTGGAGACACTTGAGAGCTTTCTTGTGATTCAAGAATCCCATGAACCAGAAGTCGAAGTTGTCGACCGTAACTATTTCTATGTACTTTTGCGACGGTTTCTTTACGTTCTCGCATTGGCTCACTCTTTCCACCTTGCTCACTGGGATCGCTACCTGCAAAACAGGCCACAAACAAAATATTATTAGAACAATGAATGAAGAACCCTAATGGACAGAGAGATTTAATAAGTATTTCTATCAAGTATTACCTTGTAGCGAATTCGGAAGAGTTCTCCATCTGGAGAGAAAAATTTGATCGATTTGTGGCTGCAAAACGCGATTTTGTGCGAAGAAATGAAGAGAAGTCCGGCGATGGGACCTTCGGAGGTTGAGAGATAACACTTTGAAGCCTTGTAGAGCTTCTCGTCTTGTCTGACATGAAACAACTGCCTGAAAATCTTCTCGACACCTCCGAAATGAATAAATCTGAGTTTGTTTCTCACTGTTTCCGTGATCTTAGGCCCGAGTCTCCCCGCTGTACTTCTATTCAACGCCGTAGATTTATCATCTGATGATCGAGTGCATCAGAGATTGATCTCATTGGAATCCCAATAACCTGTCCTTTGATTGAAGTCTTCATAGTGATCAATGGACAATGTGAAGAATACTATTGAGTTTAGTTATATAAATGCTTATTTCCATTGAGATATATATATATATATATATATATATATATATATATATAGAAAGAGAGAGAGAGATATGAAAGTAGTTGGTGTAACTTTCGGGTGCCTGAGTCATCAACGCCTCATCCATGAGAATAAGATGGCGTGTAGGGGCTGCTTTTTTGGAAGAAATATAATATAAGAAAAGGTTTTGATTTATACATGGAAAGGTAAAGTTGGTTTATTATATTAAAATTTCATGAGGATAAAGTGATTTTGTTTCTCTGTTTTGAGCCATTTTCTTCTTATTGAAGACTCCATTAGACATTGGCTCATGAATTAACTAACAAAATACACTTTATTGTATGTGTCATGAATGATTCAAGGTGTTGCACAAAGAAGTGAGTTAATAAGATCTTTGTTTCTTATATTTGGAAGGAAGGAAGAAAGAAAAAAGATCTATTCAATGTGGGGTTTTTTTCATGCTTTTTTTTTAACGTGGGTGTTCCTTCTTTAGCTAGGTGCAACTTGGCTATCAAATTGATTTATATGAGCTCTCTATATCAGCCACCCTTTTTTTTAATATGAGCTTTCTATATCAGCCACCCCTTCTTTTTTTTTTTTGCCGGAAATCACTTGAACCGTGATTCCGTCTCATATTTATTAAAATAGCCCTCACTTATGGCAGAGGAAAACCGTAGTAACAAACGATCAAAGGGGTTTACAAATATTGAAACAAAATACCCCAAAAATCCAAAAAACAAACCTTTAAGACTCATAACAAATCAAAACAGAAACGTCAATTCAAACAAGTCTAAAATAAGCAACACTGATTTTGTTCAACGTCAACAAACCTTTGATACGAAAAGGAAGATCAATAGAATTGGTAAACATATTATCTTTACCGGTAGCACCATAACGAGCTAAAACATCGGCGGTCTTATTTCCATGATCTATAAAAAATAATGTATTTCGCAATCCATATCATCTAAATCTTCAAATTTTTTCTCAGTATATATTAATTGCAAGCCGATACAATTGGAACTCCCAATTCTCCTTAGCTTTTTGTCAAAATTTAGACAATCAAACATTGCCTTCCACGTGCAAATAGGAAATCTTTTTCGGCAAAAATTTATGCCATACCCATTTAACACATTTAAACTTTGGATGATGATCTTTGATGACCTCAAAACTAATTTAGAGCTAAACTGACCATTTTCCTCGGCGAGCCAAACTAGAGTATCTTTTTCTCTTTTAAGACTTCTAATATTCACTATGATCTCCTCCGTTTTGTTCAAACCTAATATTTTTTGCAATTTCTCCACATCTCACGCGTTATGGACATATAAGTCTCTCAACTTGATTAAAATGTGATCGCTCTCAGGAAATTCAACAAACAATAGTGAAGTGAACAAAAAAATTATGTACAATAATTATCAAATAAATTGAGCTAATACAGCTTCATTATACACCTTAACAGCCTAATAAATCATTTCGGACACTAAGCAAAGCTTCCGAACGATATGTTCCTTGAGACTATGAAAGTGACTGTTGGAGAGATTTGAGAGCTTTCTTGTGATTCAAGAATCCCATAAACCAGAAGTCGAAGTTATCGATCGTTACAATCTCGATGTACTTTTGCGACGGTTTCTTTACGTTCTCGCATTGGCTCACTCTTTCAACCTTGCTCAATGGGATCACTACCTTATAGCGAGTTCTGAAGAGTTGTCTATCTGGAGAGAAAAACTTGATCGACTTGTGGCTGCAAAACGCGATTTTGTGTGTAGAAATGAAGAGAAGTCCCGCGATGGGACCTTCCGAGGTGGAGAGACAGCACTTGGAAGCTTTGAAGAGCTTCTCGTCTTGTCCGACATGAAACAACTGCGCGAAGAGCTTCTCGACACCTCCAAATTGGATAAGCCTGAGTTTACTTCTCACAGCTTCAGTGATCTTATTAGGCCCTACTCTCACTGCGGTTTCAAGCAAGTTCGCATGCTTGAAATTAATTGTATTCGGAACCGACGATTTATCATCTGTCTTGGGAGACCTCTGATCTAATGCAGGATAAGTTATGGATCTCACTGGGATCCCAATAACTTGTCCTTTGACTGAAGTCTTCATAGTTGATCAGTGTAGAGAGTAGTGTTCTTGAATGTGTATGAGAGTAGGCTAGCTATTGAGAAAAATGGTGCTTATTTCCTTTGAGATCAAGAGGGTGTATTTAAAGAGAGATGAAAAGTAGTTGGAGATCAGCTCTAACTTTTGGTTGCCTGACTCATCAACGCCTCATCCATGGTGTGTAAAGTCTGCTTTTTCTAGGATAAATTAAAGATAGGAAAGACTAAGATGATATCTTCTACTACTTTAAGTATATATATATTATATGGAGGAAAAAAGTGATTTTTCATCGTCTGATTTGGCCAATTCCTTGGTATTTAAGACTTCAAAAGACATTGGCTAGTGAAATTAACTAGGGACATCCATGTACTGTATACTTATGTGGACGGATCTCATTGTTTTCGATCGGTGGTCATTCGAACTTAATGCAGAAGTATCGTGGAGTTTCACCTTATAGCCAGTTAACTTTAACGGTGGTAATTAATTCATGATCTTATCAAATATTTATTAAATTGCATGTCTTAATTTCCATACGAGATCCTCAACGCTAACGATTCAACAAATTGCATATTGTTGTGGGGTAATGTTGACTATGGCGGGTTCGGTAGAAAATGAAGATCTCTGTGAATCCGGGGACAGTTTGTTTCGGTTGGAAGCATGAGAAGAAGAAAAATCTTGTGTGTTGACTGCTTTTTATTGTATATCTAATCTATCTTGGATATTTTATGAATAAAGTTCCCCAAATAGATTAATAAATAACATGCATGCATTTTACGTCATTTGAGATTAATAAATATTATCCGCTTTTTTGTAGGCGACTTTGCAATGAACCATTTTTTTTTTCTTTGATGTAATTAAATTAATAATATTGTAAGTAGCTTGTGAAGTTGTGAGTCATATATAGAGCCTTTTGAGCTGGAAAATTAGCTTTCTGTATCACCCCAATTTACATGAAAAAGTATGATAATTAAGATTGCAATACAAGTCATTTGTGACGAATTGTCTGACAATTTGCCAAATTTGAAAAGACATTACGAAAGTTATGTTCTTTCAACAATAACAACATCATGTCCCTCAAAAAAAAAAAAAAAAAAAAAACAATAACAACATCATGTGTAGCTCATCAAATCTTTCACGGTGTTAAAGTCGAAAGTAACCTCAATGTAGCTTTTATTTCTGTATTTGACGTCCCACCATTAAAAGAAAAAAGATTGTAAGTTATTTATTTTGGAAGGATTATGAAGGGAAGAATGCATGCTATTTATTATTCTTCGCTTTATACTCCTTCGAACTCCAAAAGTTTATTATTTTGGAACTAGTGAAATAAAATTTTCAGGGTCCGTCTTGAGTTCGAAGGAGTATGAAGCGAAGAATAATTTTGGAGGCTTTGAAAAAAAGTCGTTCAACAACAAACAATTAACTTATGCCCACAAAAGTGCAGCTTGAGTATATTCCCAGTCAAAATTGTAATATAATTTTTAGTCTTCACCAATAAGGGATATTTAGTGGTAAATGTACCACGACGTATCTCTTTGCATGCGGTATATTCCAAATTTTACTCTTTCGTGGCAATTTTTTTTTTTTAAAAAAAAAAACTTAAAAATCAGTCTTTCCTTAAGCTCCAAATTTCTTATGGCAAACCCAGTTTTTGGTTTTACGAAACTTTTTCCACGATAAAATGAAATTGGAATATGCCACGTACAACGAAATACTTTGTGGTACTTTTGCCGCAAATATCACTAACAATGATAACCTCCGTCAAAATTTGTGATTTTAATGTGATATGTAACTCAAACTATCATTCTTACGTGGAACCGGATCACACCATTTTGGCAGTTTTTTTTTTTTAATACACCATTTTGCCACGTACAATGAAGTGTTGTGGAGTCAGCTGGTGGGGCCATGGAGCTCAACATTCAACTACATGATGTTGGAATTCTTGATTGTGAAAGAGTGATGATGAACTCCAATAAAGTTGCTTGATTCATGCACCAATACCAATTGACGCTCTTCCAGTACCTGATGATTCACGCACATATGGATAACGGCTAGGGTTTTCCGGTAATTAAATTTCAAAATCCGATTTCGTAACTCAGGAACTCCAAAACGACAAGAAAATACGAAAAAGAACATAAAAGCACACAAAAACTGAAACACGCCGGCACATATCATGTGGAAACACATTTTTGTAATGGTCGACAAAGCCACTCCGTCCACGCGTAGCTATTATTTCGAGTTTTGACTCGGTACGAAAATACCCAACGGACACTTGAGTCAAACGATACAGCCTGGTCTAAATTAGACCTTGAGCGCACAGGCGCTTCGAGAACATGATCAGTGTCTACTCTATTTCGGCCACATCAAACTGCGGGAACCTTATGCATGTCAGCCATCATCGTAGATTCTTTTCCCTCACTCTAATTATTATATTTTAAGTATAAAAAGCAAAGAGCCATGAGGCTCATATCATTCTTATAACGTGTTCACTATATTAACATATGATCTCTTTCACTATATATATGTTTAAACCTTGCATTCAATTCTTTTTTAGACCCGTCAATTAAGGCCACTGAGGTGGTCTCTCGGTCAATGCAACAGTAAGAGACACAAAAAAGGTTGATATAGTTATCTAAAATGTTTTTGTAGTCACTTCATGTGCATTTATATTACTGAGAAAGCTACACGTGTATATTTACTTGTGTTATCTTACTATTTATATTATTATGTATATACAGAAGTCACTATTTATAGACTAGAAAACTACAAATTAAAATACTTAGTCGTAATAAATATAGATGTACATGAACAATATACAAAATGGGGAAACAATATCAACAACACAGTTTCAATAAATTTCTTATATTATATCTAGTGAAGTGAGTACTGAGTACCAAAAGAATTTACAACTCTCTCATGATCAAAAGTCTATTAATTATTATGAATGTATTGAGCTAATACCAGCTTCACATAACTATTATACACATCAACGGCCTACTAATTGAATCATGAATCCTAACATTAGGAAACTGACTGTTGGAGACACTTGAGAGCTTTCTTGTGATTCAAGAATCCCATGAACCAGAAGTCGAAGTTGTCGACCGTAACTATTTCTATGTACTTTTGCGACGGTTTCTTTACGTTCTCGCATTGGCTCACTCTTTCCACCTTGCTCACTGGGATCGCTACCTGCAAAACAGGCCACAAACAAAATATTATTAGAACAATGAATGAAGAACCCTAATGGACAGAGAGATTTAATAAGTATTTCTATCAAGTATTACCTTGTAGCGAGTTCGGAAGAGTTCTCCATCTGGAGAGAAAAAATTGATCGATTTGTGGCTGCAAAACGCGATTTTGTGCGAAGAAATGAAGAGAAGTCCGGCAATGGGACCTTCGGAGGTTGAGAGATAACACTTTGAAGCCTTGTAGAGCTTCTCGTCTTGTCCGACATGAAACAACTGCTTGAAGATCTTCTCGACACCTCCGAACTGGATAAGTCTGAGTTTACTTCTAACAGTTTCCGTGATCTTAGGCCCGAGTCTCCCTGCTGTACGTCGATATAAAGCCATAGACTTATCGTCAGTGAGCTTAACAGTGTTGATAGGATCGAGTGGATAAGTTATTGATTGAATCCCAACAACTTGTTGTCCTTTGATTGAAGTCTTCATAGTGATCAGATCAATGGAGAGAATGTTAAGAGAATGCTATTGATCAGTTAGTTTGTGCTTAGTATTTTCCATTGATCGAGAGATCATGTATTTAAAGAGATACAAAAGTGGTTGGTGTTTCTTTAACTTTTGGTTGCCTGACTCATCAACGCCTCATCAATGACAATTTTAAAATCAATAATAATAAAAAAAAGAAACGTAAGATTTATATATTCATCAAAAAGTGAGTTTCATTGTCTGATTTCAACCATTTCCTTGGTATTTAAGTCTCCATTAGACATTGGAGATTCGTGAAATAAAGTAGGGCCATCCAATATTGATGATCTAATAAATAAAGTGTAATGTTTGAATCCAATATATATAGACTTTATTGCATGTGTCACCTATGATGCAAAAGATTGCACATTGAATAATGTCAGTTTGTTTCGGTTGGAAGAATGAGAAGAAAAAAAAATCTTCTTTTAACTGCTTTTTATATGCTATATATATTTATGTATCATGGAGTTTTCAGAATATGTTATGTCTTCTAAAAGTTATATATAAAATATTATCCTACTCTAGATGGGCGACTTTGCAAACAACTTTTTTGGGACGTATAGAAATTGTAGTAGCTTGTGAAGTTGTGAGTCATACAAACTATGATAAGATAAGATAAGATAAGATAATTAGCAAGAGGAGTAAAAGTCATGTATGTCTTACAATTTGTCAAAATTTGAAAAGATATTAGGAAGTTAATTAATCTTGTTCTTCCCCAGTGATGTTATGCAATATTAGTTTCCAATTAATTAGCACCTAGTTGTGGGACCAACGGGACGGAAAATGACACGAGCGTAGTATTTTTTTGGTGGATATGTCCCAAAAAAGGACTCGGGAATATGCAATCAGGTCCCAGGATTTTGATCTAATTCCGTCGTTTAGGATCTCAAATCGAGGATCTTTTTATTTTATCAACTTCTGGCCCTTTGAATTTGGGATTTTTGCCGAATTTCATCGTTTCTTGTTTTTATTAACTATAATTGTGATATTTATGGCTGAATTCGGTTTATTTATGATACTACACGCGTTTATTTATAATATCCACCATAAATATGAATTATTATCCCAGTGCGAGTTGTGTATATTTTTATTTTAGGGGCAAATAGTCAAATAGCCAAACTTCAAACTCTAATTAGCCAAATAGCCAATGTTTTTACTAATATTGTCAAATAGCCAATTAACTATGTTAATAAATCACGAAAGACCTGATTACCCTTGTATTAACGTGTATTAACGTGGTTAATTTGTTTAAAAATAATAATTATTTTTTAAAAAAAAAAATTATTTTTTTTTTGAAAAAAAATAAATTTTTTGTTAAAATTTTAATCACGATTTTTTATTTTTAAACAAATTAACTCCGTTAATACACATTTATACGTTTATTAACGTATTAACGTGGTTAATTTGTTTAAAAATAAATAAAAAAAATTCAAATAAAATAAATAATTTTTAAAAAAAAAAATAAATTTTTTGTTAAAATTTTAATCACGATTTTTTATTTTTTAAACAAATTAACTCCGTTAATACACATTAATAAACGTATTAACGTAGTTAATTTGTTTAAAAATAAAAAACCTTGATTAAAATTTTAACAAAAAAAATATTTTTTTTTTCAAAAAAAAATAATTTTTTTTTAATAAAAAATTATTTTTAAAAAAAATAAATTAACCACGTTAATACCGTTAATATGTTAAAAGGGTATTATAGGTATAAAATATGTTATTAAATAACTATTTGGCTATTTCACAATGAAAAATAAAAGGTTGGCTATTTGGCTAATCAAACATTTCAATTTAGCTATCTCATGCTATTTCTCTTTATTTTATTGGTATCAGCTAAAATTTATTGATGTATAATTTCTATATTTTTTGCTTTTACAATATGAAATACTGTTTTGTTCTTCTAATTTGAACATTAAATACTCACACTATCATTCATACGTGGAATCTAATCACAGATCGTTTTAATGCTTTATTAATTTTGAAATAAAATCAGCATTTCATCATTCAATCTGAAGTGTTAATGAGTCATGTGGGCCATGAAATTACTGAAGATTTTGAGCAACTCTCTTTCTCTCTACCAATGTCGGCATTAAAGGAAACTTGTGTATGCCAGCATGCAACGTACTTTCTTTACCCTCACGTGCCTCATGGACCCCTTTCGGATTTCTTTTTTTCTTTACAAAAATCTAAGATCTGATGCGGGTCCAATCCGTGAGGCGCGATCGTGCTCGTGCAAGCAACACGAGAAGCGTGCTCGGCAAGACGTTATGTGAGGTACTGAGAGCGTTCCGAGAGGCGCGCCTAAAGCGTTGTCTTGGCGGGTTCAGCGCAGTACTTTTTACATTTTTTCTATGTGATTTTTGTTGAGGTACACATCAATTTGCATTGATATGGCGAAATCTATATCTATCGTTTACAAGATTGTGCCTTAGTTAGTAGGAGAAGCCCAACACCATTTAGAAGCCCATTGACCGAGTCAAAGGGGTCAATCAAGGAAAAGTCAACAGTCAACGGAACAATCTCAGCAAGAGAAGGCGACGAAGAGATCAATCCACGAGGATATGTGCCATTGGTATAGTCTCGTCGACCGAGTTCCATCGACGAAGCCTCATCAATAAACCTTGTCGCCAAAAAGCACCAGAGGGAGCGAAATTAAGCGACAAAGCCAGCAATCAGACGAGGAAGACAAAGGCAAGGAGCAATCATCATGACGCGACGGCGCCTTGAGGATGACGTCGACACTTACGCTCGTGATTGATGCGTAATGATCAATATGTAATTAAGGCAATTATGAAGGAATTAAACACAATTTGTAACCGGCCATTTATGAGGTTCGCATTCTATTAGTAAACTCTATAAATAGCGAGCTAAAACAATGTAATTGTTTTAAAAGGGATCGAAAAACTCATTGACAAGAAATATAGTACTCACAACAAAAAATTTCATATATCACACTCTCTTCCAAACCCAATTTTCACCGCATGCTTAAGTTTTAACAGAAAGACTTGAGCTCTGAGGTAACTTAAGAGCGGAATTACACCAATCGTGAATCCGTGACTGCGAAGGTGATTTTTTACCTCATCAATTTTCTGCCATTTTTCATATTGTTGTCATTTTGTTTAACTTTACTCACGTCTAATTTGTTGTAGGGTTTTATGATGCCTTATAAGAAAGGTATACAAAAAATTAGAACTTAAATGACATTTTGTATTTCTTTTCTAATTGAATGTTCTTGAGAGGATCGGATATTGATGTCTGGAATTAGTGCAGGAGCGGATGCAAGGGATAGGGGGTGGGGTTCAGATCACCCCCTTCAATTTTTTTATTTTTCCTACATTTATACTTACTTTCATTTTATTTTATTTTTGTCTAGGTAGCCAAAAAAAAAATTAACACGGCCCACTTTAACAATTTTTAGTCAAAATCCTAGTTCCTTTTGTGAATTACCAATTTTGAGATCTCCTGAATTTAGTATTCGTGAGGGATCAGTAAGTTAAAGAAAGTT
Organism: Parietaria judaica; assembly: GCA_954871525.1. NCBI lineage: Eukaryota > Viridiplantae > Streptophyta > Magnoliopsida > Rosales > Urticaceae > Parietaria > Parietaria judaica. Next base: position 28,213,018 of record OX940872.1, read on the forward strand.
CTTCAACCGAATATGATCTATGTATCGAATCAACGATCTAGTCCGATTGCGTTTTCTTGGCATCAGATCCATGAGAATATAACTAATTTTTTGTGAGTTGTGTTTACATATTCTATATATACTTGCGGAATCCTTATAATATAACCTGCAAAGATATTATCGAATAAAACCAATAAGAAAAAGATATCTAATCTTTGAAAATTTGGAAATTGAAGTAAATATTGACCACTGTTGGAGGAATTTATTTCAACAAAATATTTCCTACACGGGGTGCTAACACTAGCCTTGCGCGTTAATATCTGTAGTCGGGGCCAAAAAACCCCGATATTTTTTTTGTCTAGGACGAGTAAATAAATATGAATTTTCTAATATCCCAATCCCAGTTAATACTCCAGACTATTGGAGATTTAAATAAAATATAAAAAAAAAATCTATTCAACAATAAATCATCTAATAAAATACAAATAAGTTTCAAAGTGAACATTATATAAATAAAATCTTAACTCTCTCAAGAACTTAATTTTGTACAATAATTGTGTAATGTATCGAGCTAATACCACCTTCACATATCTGTTGTACACATCAATAGCCTAATCGCAGGACACTATAAAACTGACTGTTGGAGACACTTGAGAGCTTTCTTGTGGCTCAAGAATCCCATAAACCAGAAGTCGAAGTTATCGACCGTAACTATTTCTATGTACTTTTGCGACGGTTTCTTTACGTTCTCGCATTGGCTCACTCTTTCTAACTTGCTCACCGGGATCACTACCTGCAAAACAGGCCACCAACGGAATACTATTAGAACAAAAGAACCCCAATGGACACAGAGATTTTAAGAAGTAATTGTTCCAAGTAGTACCTTGTAACGAGCTCTGACGAGTTCTCCGTCTTGAGAGAAAAACTTGATCGATTTCTGGCTGCAAAACGCGATTTTGTGCGAGGAAATGAAGAGAAGTCCGGCGATGGGGCCGTCCGAGGTGGAGAGATAACACTGGGAAGCCTTGAACAGCTTCTCGTCTTGTCCGACGTGAAACAACTGCGTGAAGAGCTTCTCGACCCCTCCGGATTGAATGATTCTCAGTTTGCTTCTCAGAGTTTCCGTGATCTTAGTCCCGACTCTCACTGCAGTTTGAAATTTTTTTAGCAGGCTCGTTAGATTCCAATTCCATGATATCACTACGATATAATAAAACAATTGGTTCCGGGCCGCTACGGGAGGCGCAAGAAGTTGTTACTCACCATGCTCTTTAATTACATGTGCGGAACTATCGCTTTTCTTTCCAAACTTTTTCATTCGGCTCAGTACTGAATGTATTCTACCTGTAACGCGAACAGAATTTTCTGGTTAAAACCATGTTCTTCGAGTTATGATCATAAAGAAACAAGAAATGTTTAGCGAGAGAAAGGGAATTTACATCGATTCAAAACCGACGATTTGTCGTCCGTGATTTTGGCGGTGTTGATCTGGAGTGCCATTGGAGACCTCTGATCAAGTGGATAAGTAATCGACCTCATTGGAATCCCAACAACTTGTCCTTTGATTGAAGTCTTCATAGTGATCAATGGAGAGAATGTAGCTGACAGTGTCAGAGAAGGCTATTGAGTTAGTTTGGGCTTAGTATTTTCCATTGATTCAAAGGTCATGTATTTAAAGAGATACAAAAGTGATTGATGTTTCTTTAACTTTTGGTTGCCTGACTCATCAATGAGAATCTAAAGGCGATCGTAAGAAAAGAAGAAAAGAAAGTGATTTGTCAGTGTCTGGTTTGAGCCAATTCCTTGGCATTGAAGACTCCTTTAAACATTGGCTCATCAAATAAAATATTAAGTGTAGACTTTCATACGCTATTACATGTGTCACCGATGGCTCAAAAATATTCCACATTGAAGCGGGGTCATGTTAGTTTTAACCGGTTTTATTCTATATTAGGATTATTGTGGCGAGACTACTCAAATTTTAGCTAGTCGAAACAGTTAAAATATTCAAAGTCAACAAATATGAAGAGGTGCATTTTTTTGTCTTGACAGACATTGATTAATTTTTAGCATAGTGCACTTTTGAATGATACTTAAAATAGATCTATATATGCATTTTTATCAATTTAGCATCTTCTGTCATTTAAATTCGACAAAAAAATATGCATTTTTATCAATTTAGACTCCAGTTGTCTTAATTATTAATTTTAGATATTTTTGTGGCGATTATCCCTTCTATATTTATCATGGGAATTTCTGTATAAAAAGATGATAAATAGTACACTCATGCAGTTGGTCAATTTGATGTCATATTGACTATAGTAGGTTGTGACTTGTGAGTCATGTATAAGCCTTTTCAGCTGGAAATTTTGCTTTCTATATCTCATGTCATTTTGCATGAACAGCTATGATATGATATGATAAGATATAATATCATATAAAAAAAAAAAAGATAAGTCATTTGTTACCAAATGTATGATGTCTTATGATGTTTCAAGCCCACTTGAGCTCAGCTTTCACAGCCTGAAAGTTGAATGAAAATCTCAGCTTTGCTTTTATGTCAATCATCAAGTCCCCACTTCCATGGACAACTTTTATCAGATGCATTCATATCCAGCTTGCACGAACTTTACTCATATAATATGATCTACACCTAGAACCAGGCCGACTCTCAATTTGTCGGGCCCTAGGCGATAGTGATTTTGGAGCCCTAGTGAAACTAAAAAAAATTAAATACTAGTAAAAAAAATTAAGTACAATTTGAATGTGTTGAGAGATTAATCGTGGGGACTTACACTGGGAGCGAGCCACTATAATTCTGGTGTCAAGTTTACTGCTTTATCATTTTATTTTTATTTGAAAATTAGACCTCAATTCCTAACAGAAGCGGGGCTCCTAAATCAATAGATCTTTTTTTCTTTATAAGCATGTGCCTATGTCAATCTCCCTTCAGGGCTGGGACGGCCTAGAACAAACGCTATTAGTAATTTCATTTTATTTTTTATATTTTTGTATTATGTAGAGATTTTCTTTATCGCGTGACATGCATAAATCCTTAATCTTAAGTATGATTTAATAGCACAACGTTAAAAAAATTGACCAAGATTTGTTCATCTACGACTCCGTAGCTTAATTAAAAAATATATATTTAAAATATAAATAGGTTTAGTCAACTAGAGGCCCGATCCAAGTAAGAAGTCAACGAAGACGACCCACATAAGCAAGCCCAAAGGCCAAAGTCCATGCGAGAAGAGAAGCTTGGCCCAAGCCTTAGCCCCACCGATGCATGGATTCTCCGTCGATGAGGCCGGGCATAGGCGACTGAGGACAAACCATTGGATCCTAGGCGAGAAATCTTTGGATTCCCACATTCAAGAAAACAGTATTAAGAGCGGTTTAAGGTGGCTAATTAGCCAATTAATCAAGACCATTATAGCTCAAAAACCGCAAGCAGTTTTAGAGAGAAATCTCCTCGATAATTAAGGTCGAAAGCAACCACAATAAAATACTATAAACAGAGGATCAAAATATCGAAATGATCATTAAAAATTACTCGTATGAATATTTGTATTTGTAGTTTGTACTCTAAGACACTTGTACGAAATAAACACCAATTCAACAATTCTTTCTATAAAAATTATAAGAAATGGTCATTTTGTGTCTAAGGTTTAAGAAAAATGTTCACGTGTGAGAGTAAAAAATACACACTTTGACATTTTTCTTAAACTTTTGACACAAAATGGACATTTATTATAATAACCCTTCTTTTTATTTTTTTCTTTTATCACTTTCTATTTCTTCATCTATCATATATCCGAGTTGGTTTTAACGGAAATGCTCAACTTCCCATTTTACCAATTAAAAAAAACGGAGTTTGACTATGTATTTCTTCATGACTGGAAAAGGAAATTCCACCTTGGACAACGACCGTAAAAAAAAATGGATATAAAAATGTGTCGTCTAATATTTGTTGAGTTTGAGTAACTTTGTTCCTATTTTTTCATCTTGAACTAATACGTCTCAATTGGTCAAAACTTAAGTACATTTACCGCGATTATCTTTAATTTATTATTATTATCATATCTTGGTTTCTCCTCTTCTTAGATCATAAAGGACAGAAGTCGTAGATTCAGTATCTGGGTCTTGGAGTGACAACATGTTGTCGATCCCAAACCCGGTAGTACTCGCTCACACTCACACTCACACTCACACTCACGCATGCACATTCCCAAAACCCAACTTCTCACTCTCCACAAATGCCTCCTCACCAACTCCAAGATCCATAATCTGCAATCCCCTAAATGCCCTCCCACCCGGGCGCTCCGACCCTCTCTGGACCGTCGCCGAGATCGCCGACGCCGTCAATGGCACGATCGTAAATAGCGGCCCGCCGGGGACCATCTCCACCGACACCCGAACCCTCGGGCCCGACCAGTGGCTCTTCGCCCTCTCCGGCGACAACTTCGACGCCCACGACTTCGTCACCCCCGAGCTCGCCCGCAGAGGCTGCAACGGCGTCATCGGAAACCGGGTCTGCCCCGGCTGGGAGAACGGCTTCGTCGAGGTCTCCGGCGACACCACCGAGGCCCTGATCGCGATGGCGCGCCACGCAAGGAAGAGATTCTCCGGCGAGGTGATCGCGGTGTGCGGGAGCGTGGGGAAAACGACGACGAGGTCCATGATCGCCTCGGCTCTGGGAGCTCTAGGGGGGGAGGTTTATCAGACCGAGGGCAGTTTCAACAACCGGATCGGGGTGGCGCTGACGCTCATCGGGATTCCGAAGAGCGCGGGGTTCGCGGTGGTGGAACTGGGAATTTCCCACGCGGGCGAGATGGCGGAGCTGGAGGGGATGGCGTTGCCGGGCGCGAGGGTGATGGTGAACGTGGCGCCGTCGCACCTGGGGAATTTCGGGTCGTTGGAGGAGATAGCGAGGGAGAAAGGGAGGTTCTTGGCGGCGGCGAAGCCCGGGGATGTGTGTGTGTTGAATGCCGATGATCCCCTCGTCATGGGCATGCACTTCCCGGATGGGGCTAAAAGGGTAATTAAGCAAACCGTAAAACTGATCTTTATACTATATAAAATAACAAACTGAGTATCATATAATTTTATACACATCATGCTCATCATATAATAATAATATTGCTTGATCATCCCGGTAATGTAAAATATTGTGCACGTACTGCTGACTTTTCTTGACTTCTATGCCTCTGAATTCGCTTTCCAATTATGATTCATTCAAATTTAGAGCTTCCAATGCTAGGTACTCTTCGGGGAGAGGCTAGGCTCCGACGTCCGTTTGGTTGAGGCGGAAAGCGTTGACGACGGCTTTGCCGTTCGAGTTGTTCTTGAGAAAAACAAAGAGATGTAAGCTCACCAGTTATGTTTATTCGAGAAAAATAGCATAGTTCAAGAGTGCTATTAAAAAATGTATTAAAATAAATTCAGGAAAACAAAATTCGGGAGACTTGTGATTACCGGTGCCGGCCCTGTTCACAAAAAAAAAAAAAAAAGGCTATCGCTCAAGGCCCCGCAGTAATATAAATTTCATATACTATTTTTTTTTAGAAAAAGCCTCATTTATATTATATTTATAAAAAAAAATAACCTTGTCATAATTTAAATAAGCCTAATAATTTAATTTTTCTACCCAAAACTTCCTAAATTGTTGGGCCGGGCTTGGTGATTACTCTGTTATTTTAGTCATTTTGTACAAATTGAATTTAGTCATTTCATTCTATAGGTACTAAACTCAACCGATGACTCGTTGAATTTCAGGGTTGAATTTGTAATTCCTAGCCCCGGCGTGTATTTGGCGCGCAATGCATGCGCAGCCGCAGCAGTTGCGACACATTACGGGGTCTCTCTGGCACAAGTAGGAAGCCGCCTTTCCGCATTTTCCCCGGTTCACATGCGCGCAGAGATTTTGGTCGCGAAAAACGGCACGAAGATAGTGAACGACGTCTACAACGCGAGCCCTCTGAACATGAAGGCCAACATCGACATGCTGAACTCCCTTCGCTGCGAAGGCAAGAGGGTGGCCGTGCTTGGAGACATGATTGACACCGGGACCGACGAGATAGACGTGCACGCAGTTGTTCTCCAACAGTGCTGCGATTTGCGCATCGGTCTGGTCGGCCTCGTCGGTGCGAGGTTCCTTGCAGCGGCTCGGAACATGAGCTTAGAGGGCGACGAGAGGTTTATACTTTCCAGCGACGTTAGAATCCTAGGGGAAGAGATTCTAGAGCGGATCGGCTGCGATGATGTCGTTTTGGTGAAGGGCGCTCGGGTAATGAAAATGGAGAAGGTTGTGGATATTTTGCTGGAAGGGACTGAAAAACGGTGCGGATCTCGACCGTGACTGTAAAATGAGTAGGTAAGGTACTGTATTGTTGTCGTGTTTTACGTTACTGAAGCGTCATAGTAACCTCTCACGACAGTGTATTAAGACTGAAAACACGTAAAGATAAATTCTACCGACGGGAATTCACGTGAATGTGATTCCCAGCTAACTGCAAACAACACTAAAATGGAACGAAGTGAAAGAAAGTTTGCATTGTAGCTGAGTGATTTCTTTTTTAATATTTTTGAGTTATTGTATGTTATTTGTGAAGGATTTTACATATTTCTTTTTCCGCTGGGTTTCGAATTTTTCTCGACCTTGCACTCCGACTTGAGCTCCGACCTCCGACCTGGACTTGGTTTAACATTTTATTGCTTTGAATTTACAAGAATAATACTTCTCTGTACCAAATAGTCATTTAAAAACAATCACAAAAAACAGAAAACTGTTTTGACTTAACTACCCATCAATGAATTTGCAATATGAGAAACATGAACACCAAATCTAACAATATAAAACTACCAAATCCAATAAAAAGAAAAATTCTTTACAAATTTCTAGAGAACACTACTTTTGAGCTCTGACTACTTTCATGACTAGTTCTTCCATTCCAAGTTTATGCAATGAAAATTAAAAAAAAAAATGACTAACGCAACTTGCACCTGAACCCACTTGCCTATACAGACTTATGTAACTTTTGCCCCCCTCATAATATGGCTTATTTCATACAAGAATCGATAAATGACGAATATTAGAAAAATACAGTTGCCAAAGGACCCCGAAACCGAGGTTACCTATGAGCTGACGTGTGCGGCATTTGATACGGCAATGCACCCATGCCCATCGGCGCACCGGGGACGACCGTTCCAGCGGGCGCTCGCACTCCATAAGCCATTTGCGGAGGGGCAGGTAGATTCATCACAGGAGTTCCGACGGCAGACCCGATAGGGCCTATCGGTTGTCCCATAGTCGGGGCTCCGTACATTCCAGGTCCTGGTGGGCCAGCTGGGGATTGCGGAGGTTGTTTACTAGACTTTCCGGGGTTGACTCCGGTAGGGCAGTTTGCTTGGCCGGTGATCGGTGCTTGAGATCCGGCGACTTCTCCATTGCCGCCGACACTGGTGATGTCGTGGATGCTCGATCGTCGCCGGTCCTTGTTCATTGAGTTCAAGCGTATGAAGTATTTTTGGGCGTGGCTCGCCACTTGAGTGGGTGTTCTCGTCACGACGAAGTTGCGTGATATGCTTCGCCAGTCGCCTTTTCCGTATTTATCCAAACCGAGTAGGAATAACCTGCGAGGGGAATGGATTAGCTCGAGCTGACGTTGGACAGAGTCGTAATTACTCAAAATGCCATTAAAAAAAATTATAAATGGCTCGTCAATCAAAATCTAAGGGTTCAAACCGCAATTAAAAATGAAGAGTTGGAAGGAAAAATATATAAAGCAAATAAGAAGTGTCACCAGTTAAGCAAGGGAGGAAAAAACAGGATTTAAAATGTCATTTTTACTGTATGGTTTTATCAAGAAAACGGAAAAAAAAAAAAAAAAATACGGTCACTCGCAGGCTAACTTTTTCATTAGCATTTGGTCTTTTGAGTAGATCAAAAGTTCCAATTAAATAATAAATCATAATTAAAATGTAACAACTCCTAAATGTTACGTATCTAACACGGGGATTTTTAATAATAATGTGAAAATTCACTAATACATCAAATTAGCAATTATGAATATAAATATATATATTTGGCAGGTACAATTTAAAGAAAAAATACTAGAAAAAAATATATATTAAAAGCTAAAATTCGACCTTGATTCTACAGAGCCGAAATGAGAAACAACTTACTATCCCTGTATTCAAGAAGCCTTGACCGTTCATCAGTCTTAACCAATTTCAACACTATCTAGTAATTTCAAATTTTCAATGATCTTCGCTAGAAAAAGAAAAAGAAAAAAAACTCGCTTGAGATACTCAGTCTCGAAGCAGACACAGACAGTACAAAATGAAATAAAGAACAAAAAACTTATGAGATACCAATCGCCAGATGATTTTTGACAAGCCAAAGATAATTTCCTTCCCAATAACAGTTCTATGCTGAAACAATTTCATGAAATCGTATAATAGACTCGATGTTCGATTGTACTACTACCCGTTATTCGGGAATGCTAATCCACTAAAACAGCCAACTATGGAGCAAAAATTGCTAAGGACTTCATTGCCTACTCCCCTCCTACCCAAGCGATCACGGAATGAGGGAGAAAACTCGTATAATGTTCAGAAATGCAACCCCCGAAAATAGCATATATAAGGAAGGATTTCCACTCTTGTTTCACTACGAGATCTAACCAAAATTTGAGATTCAACTTTTTAACATGTCAACAACTAAGTCCCTCTTCTTAAGACAATCATCAAGTGTGCCTATGCTACGGCCCGAGACCTTGATATCATAAATGGGACTCGTGATGGAAACTCGAACGCACAACAAAGAACACGAGAATGGCACAAAGAACCCTAGAACTCAGTCCAGTCTCAATTGGAGAGAGATTTAAATTGCTGAAAATCAACTTAATTGCTATAACTAAAATTATCCTAATAGAGGAAAAAGGCTCTAATGGCGCCTAGAATGTACCGGCCAAAGGACTGGCCGATTAGGACTGGCTCGGGCCTTAGTTTCAAGGGATGTTAGAGATGTAAGAGTTCTTATAGCAAAATCAATGACTTTCAGCAGAAAAAAAAAGGGGGTTAATCCTCATCTAAATCGATAGAGAATATCTAAATCGATGAAAAACATTGATTTGAAACCACTCAATATAAAATTAAACTGGGAAAAAAAATCTCTAACATAATCTTTGTATACTTCCCTCTGTGCTTAAAATCTGAAAATAAAAATAAAGCGAAAAATTACCTGTGCTCGTCCTCCGTCCAGGCAATTCCCTTCCGTCGCTCATCGGCCCGAGCTTTACTTCCATGGTTCGACTCGCTGTTGACGAACCCCGAACTCCCGCCCTTCTTACCCGTTCCTTCATCCCCGGCTTGGCTCGAAGAGCCCTCCGAAGAGGAATTGTACGACGGTATCGGGACGCAGCCCGACTCAATCTGGTTCACGTCGTCAACCAAGAGCTCGTAGTGATGCTTAATCTCCTCTAGGGTCTTGCCCGGAACATCGGAAGCTATCTTCTCCCACCGATCTGAATCGTCCTCCGGGTACGTCGCCAAAGCGTTCTCGAACGCCTTGTCCTGTTCCAAACTCCACGTGGAGCTACAGTCTCCTTCCTCCTCAGTCATATATATAAAGGGATACCCAAACCAAACCCAAGTGCTCAACGCTTCAGACCAAACCCAGATTCGAAAAACCCGAGACGCCCGGAAATCCTCGAGGGAAATCGAATCTCCGGAGGCATTCAATTAAAGAGGGAAGCCCATAAGTGCGAAATTGGATTCTTGTGAAGTGCTGACCTATTGAAAACCGAAAAGGCAGAGAGTTCTGTTAGAGAGCATGAGAAATATCTGAGAACCAATAAATGGCGGTTCGAAAGGGAAGGAAAGAGAATTTTTAGGGTGGTGGTAAAACCAGCCAAGGGAAACGGTAATTAGGGTTTGGGATAGTGAAATGTCCCAAAACGGAGACAAATTCCACAGCTTTACTGATAAACACTGTTACGCAGAGCAGGCCCACACACAATCAATCATTCCTCTTTCCCACTAGCACTTCCTTCTGATGAATCTCCTCGAGCTTTTCTATTCATCGTATCCATGGCGAGAAGAGAGTGCAAAACAGTCCACCGCAGGGATTCAGCAGGAACAAACAAGCAACGAAGTCTTTCAATTCTTCAGCTCTAGAGCTCGGAATCCGTGGCTTCTCGGCGTCTCGCTACTGAAATCGGTCAAGAACGAGACTTTATCACTAATCATGAGAATCGACAGAAACCCAGAAGCGGAAAGACCCAAAAAAAAAAAAAAAGATTGGAAATTGGTAGAAAATGTAGATGGGTTATCCTGAAAATATCCCAAAGGAGGGTTGCAGTTGCAGAGATAGATAGGTCAATACCAGTTGGTCCCATCCCTTAACAACAACTAGGTCTAGGAGGACCATTCATCCAAAATAAATTAACATTAAAAATTGATCAACTAGGAAACGACCAATTGAGTTTAAAAATTGATCAAAGCCCTTCAAATTTTTGCCACCAGAAAAGAAAATTTGAATTGACTCAACCCAAATTGCTAATGAAAATATCAGAGAGCAAATACAGACCTAAAGTGAGCATGAGAAGACAAGGAATGGTGAAAGAGTGAGTTGGGCATCTAGGATTAGTTCTTCTTCAAAGAGTCAACAATGGCTGTTCTGTTCTGTTCTGTTCTCTATATAATATATATGAAGTGATGTATTGTATACTAGAAAAAGAGATCAACCAAAAGACAGGTAGTAGATCTTACTTCGCTCGTGTTTGTTTGTTGAATTGAATGTGACAAGATTATTAAGATAAGTAAAATAGTATTTTTATTCTTTTATTATTATTATAAGCCTTATCCGTTTTTCCTCTTCTGCAGCTACACTGTCAAATTTTTATTATTATTTTAACCTATTTTTTAAAGATTCATTTTTTTTATGTGTTAAGATTTTGTAGACTACTCATTTGCCTTCTTATTCTTTCCTTTTTATTTTAATCTCACTCACCCATCTGGCCATTTCCGGAGTTTTCTTTTCTTTCCGAAATATCTTCTTTTCTTAATCTTCCTAAATATATCATTTACTACTTCAATAAGTGAAAAATAAAAATAATGAATGGCTATAATGGTTTGTTTTGGATCTTTTATTTCCTCATACTTGTGAATGTAGAATCCATAGTAATCAGCAAAATTAGATTCAATACGAGGACTCTAAATCACGCTTTTGGAATGGATTACAATATCAAATATCATTTTTTTAATGGATATCAAATATCATCTTAGATTCATATACAAATTGCTTTATGAGATCGACATTTTTAATAATTCCCTGAGCCTTGTAAACAGAACCTACCATTACCAAGATAATAAGGGCCTCTTTGATTAAAAACTCATACAAAATTTAATTTTAGGAAATCGTACGAAATACCAATTTTGTGTCAAACTTTTTAAAAAACTACCCATTATGTGTGTAAAAAACTACCCATAATTTTCCCTATAATTATAGTGTTATAAATTATTGTAATTGTTTACGATTAACTTTTTGCTTTTTGTTTTAATTTGAAAAAAAATATTAAAAAAATCTATTTGGTCATTATTCTCTTTTTTACTCTCTAAAATTGAACTTTTTAAATATCATAATCACATAAATAAGACATTAGCATAAAATTATGAGTTTACATGATAATTGTCACTGATAATTACTCCACGTATCGTTAGCAATTGTTAGAAAATGTTGCCGTTAAATTAAAATTGAGTTAGCGTCGAAACGTCGAACACTAAAGACGATCGCTTTCTGTAACTATCAGGATTTATTTCGACATTCGAACGTCACCTGAAACGGTTATAATGATTTCGACATTCGAAAATGGGAAGGTTGAAATCAAATTTGGTTGCTAAATGATCAAGTTTAGAGAATTTACTTTGTCCTAAATCAATATGGTCCAGTAGATTGGTTGTGGAATTAATTCCAAACATTATAATATAGGCATTGATTTCAAAATTAACATATATGTATACATGATTTTCGATTTCTTTATATAAGGGTATGATTGGTTAATTGATTGACTAATGATTTACTAAATCTTCCTTATTTATTCAAATTCCTAATTAAATTGAACTATTGGATATCTCTAGATTAATTGCATTGGGTCAATAAATGCAAACTTAATTTACTGTTTTATTTGTTTCTTATATACTAGATTATTAATAATAAATTATGAAAATTAAATTGCTAATAATTTATCAGATCTTGTAATCGTGATTATCCGATGGTCGATTCGTTGAACGGGATAACAAGTTTTTTGCTTTAAATATTTTAAAATTTTATCCGGACGGATTGACAACTTATTTCGTGATAAAAACGATTGGAGTCGTGATGAAATTCCAAACATAGGGCGGGTTTTCCACGAGTAGGGGCGGATTTATGAAGGCCCGAGCGGGGACGGCCGCCCCCACTTGATTCAAATGCGTTAGTTTAAATAAAAATAATAATTTTATTTTTATTAATATATATATATATATATAATGTTTCAAAATAGTCAAAACTGATACTTTAGTGTAGTGGATATTCAAGTTCAAATTTAACCCTCTATTCTTTGGAGACCAAGGCTCAATTCCCATCAACCTTGTTTTTCTTTACACACTCATATATATATATATATATATATATTTATTATCTCTATATTAGTATTAATCTCTTTATATAATCAATATTTTATTATATATTATGTAATAATCTTCGTACAATTGTATCACTAAATATTTATCGATTTATAAAAATTAATTATAAAAAATACTTAATATAAAATCATATTCTAAAAGTTCCGACTTAATTTTTTTTCGCCCCTTCTTGTAAAAATCCTGGCTCCGCCCCTGGCCATGAGGCATGTTTATGTGGCATTCAGGATGGGGTGGGAGGGGCTTTTGAATGAGACATTGTGGGTTTGGGACGAGCCTATGAAAACATAACCTTACCTGACCTTTCAGCAATGACAAGCGTAGCGTAGCCCACAAATCGGGACAAGATAAGACAAATCTTTTTTTTTTTTATGAATCGGGGTAGGTGGACTTAGGCCGGCCCAGCCCAATTAAAACCTTTACAACACACCTGTAAAATTAGATCATTAGAGCCAGCGAGTCATGTTTAGGTAAAAAATTACCTCCACAGCCACAGATTCACGATTGATGTTTCGTTTTTAAGTTACCCCAGAGCTCGGGTCTTTCCGTTAGAACTCAATTTGTAAATGAAAATGGGCTTGAAGAGAGTAAGAGACTTGAGAATTCTGGTGTGAACATATTGTATATCGTAGTCAAAGATTTTTTGGATTCCCCCTTTCATCTTTCAGCTCACTATTTATAGAGCTTCATAATTAAGATCCGACCTCATAAATGGGCGGTTACAAGTTGCGTTTGATTATCTCATAATTGCATTAATTACATTGCTTTAATAACGCAATAGTTACGCTCGTAACTGCCATATTCGACCCCAAGACGTCGCTCGAGCTGCGCATCCTCGTTGTCTACGTCCACGTCATACGTGACTGGTCTCGTAGCATAAATGCCCCTCGTCGCTAAGCTCCTTGCCTTTGCTCTTTCCTCTGGCGACCAGGTTCCGTCGATGAGACTTTTTATCGATGAGGCTCCGCTAATGGGCACTTCCTCATCCTGGTCTTTTATTGTGGACTCCTTTCTTGGTTGACCCTGTTGACTCAATCAATGGGCTTTCTTTTGACGTCGGCCTTCTTCAACCAAGTCCAAATTATAAACGACAGAAATAAATTTTGTCGTTGATGCGAACGAAGTCGTAAATCAAAGACGTCATTGTCTAAAAACTATTTATTAGAGTAGAGAATTGGGTGGAACCCACATTATGGCTCGCATGTGACACGCGCGATACCTTCCTTTGGCACGTTCGCATCGCATCGCACCCTTCCTTCCCTCAGAATTTAAAAATGGCTCAGCAGATCACTCCACAGCTCCTCCAATGGCGGCAGATCTAGCGAGCCCACCTTCCCACTCTCTCTCAGTCCAAGCTCGTCTCCATTGAAACCCTTCTCAGCTTTCATCTCCCAAACCCCTTCTCAGAAATGGGCAAAGCGTCCCTGATCATCTACACCGTCACGGCGCTCCTCATTCTCCTCCTCGTCTCGCGCTCCCCCCAGAAGCCATCGTCCCACCACACCCGCCACAGCCCCCGCCATCGCCGCCTCAAGCTCCGCTCCAACTTCACCTTCTCCGGCGAACCCAATTCGCACTCCCCCGTGCAGTTTGACCCCGTCGTCGCCGGCATCGAACGCCGCCGGGAGGACAAGCACTGGGAGAAGGAGTACTTCGAGAAATCGCACACCCAGTTCACCGACGCGCCCGGGAAGGAGGCCCAGCCGGAGTGGGAGGAGTACATGGACGCCGAGGATTACCTGAACGACGAGGAGAGGTTCAACGTGACGAGCAGGCTCGTGGAGCTTTTCCCCAAGATCGACGTGGAACCCGTGGACGGGTTCGTCAGCGAGGCCGAGCTCACGGAGTGGAACCTGAGGCAGGCGCAGAGCAAGGTGCTTCACCGGACCAAGCGGGATGTCGAGACCCACGACAAGAACCATGACGGGCTCGTCTCCTTCGCCGAGTACGATCCGCCGAGCTGGGCTCGCAATGCAGGTCGGCTTCCATTGATTTGCGCTTTTGTATGTGAATTTCTTGTTTCTTGTTTCTCGTGGTTTTATTTGATAATGCAGTCAATTGTCGTGCTGGTTTTTGAGTTTGATCCGTGCCTTAGTCGGGCTCGAATTACGAGCTTTCGAGCCTTTGTAGCGTATTCGGCGAACGGCTAGGACTTAACTGAGTGGCGGTTTTTTGTCTACTCTGTTCTTACTGTGCAATTTAATTCATTGTTTGATAGGAATCAAACCAAAGACACGAACTCTATTGATAAACGAAACCCCGGTCACTGATTCGAGAGTTAGACCTGGTAACTCTACTAACGGTGTCTTGGAGGTACTTACCAAACAATCAATACATACCCAAAATTGGGAAACCCGAATCCTATAATTATTGTAAAATGCCTCTTATACTCTTTAAGTAGTAACTCACCTATAATACATAATTAAATACATATAATTTTAAGTCTATCGCAGTTCTTTTTCGAGCTCGAGCTATGGCTTTCGTGTTGCTAGGCGTGCTCTTTGTTGTGTTTCAGGGCTTGCAGTGTATTTGTTGTTTGCGGCCCTTTGGCAATTTTACGTTAGTATCGAAATTTGTAGCAAGGGTTCTGTGATCTTAGGAGTTTGTGAATTTTATGTTAACCTTGTCTTCTTTAGGTTTAGTTGATTTTGGGTTCGCTAATCGAGACTTCGTGTGTTGGTCGTAATCTGTATATTGTTTTCCTTATAGCTTTCGGAAAGTTTCTTGACTAAGCATGTTTAATGTTTGATTGTTGGGTGCAGTTTGTTGAATATCTTCTTTTGTTTTGTTGATTAGCTCTGTGCTCTCACAACGCTTTGTTAATTTGATTTACCTACTGGTGGTTGATAGACTGATTCTCGAGATTGATCTTTTGGTCGAGTTCCGTCAAAGGCTGGTTTTATGGTTTTTTTTACTGTTTAGGGCATAGGTTTACGGTTAGAATTAGTTAGAACCTGTGTGGAAGGCACATCTTGCTCTCTTCTCTTGTCTAAGTGTCAAACGAAGTAGATGAAATCACAAAATGTTCGTTGGATCAGGGTTATACTTATAGTTAGTACAATGAATTTAAACAAATACGTAGACTTCTTGTTAGTTGATATGGAACATAACACTCCACCGAGCTTCAACATCGACTTCGGCCTATTCTAGGTGTCTACTCTTGAATGGTTAGGTGCCCATTTTGGAACGTGGATGAAGTGTGGGCGTTTGACTCGTATACAGTCGATATGAACTCATTCAGTACCGAAAGTAAGCCCTTGGGTAGAAATCATTCTATTGAGGGGGATCGAGCCTGTGGGTTTATAAACCATCAGATAATGTCATTCTTAGACAGTGTGTGGCGATGACATTCAGGCCAACCCAATCTCTGTTTGATTTGGTTCGTAGTCTATGTGCGATCATAATATCAACTTATCAACTTCTACTTAGAGCTATCGAAGCCTGCAAATATATTTATTTTGGCAGCTAAAGCTTATCTACAAAACTTGACTCTTTTTTTTGTTTTTAATTATATATCTGTATGAAGATCTTTGGATTTCACTCCTACCTCCATAGTGACTCGAACTCAAGAACTCTAATGTCTTAAGTGATGTACTTGTTACCACTAGACCAAGCACATCTTGTCTACAAAACTTGACTCTAACAATACGGTTCTTTCTCTAGTTTGAACCGCTTATTTTCACCTGTGTTTATATTTCCTGTACTTACTTTCATGAAGCTTTATTTTTTCATCTTACCTTGACTTATATAAGGAGGCACTCAATAGTTTTTTTTTACCTGATTTTTTTTATTACTGATTTCAACTTTATTTGAAATTGAATAGATAATGGTTCTCTTGGCTACGATATGGGTTGGTGGAAAGAAGAGCATTTTAATGCATCCGATGCAGATGGAGACGGTCTATTGAACGTAACGGAGTTTAACGAGTGAGCCTCTACGTTTAGCGAGTTAGCTCAGCAAAAAATTGTTTTCCTATTCTTCGTTTTTTTCACTGATTCTATATGCTTTGCTTGACAATGTGCCAGCTTTCTGCACCCTGCCGACAGCAAGAACCCGAAGTTACTTCGCTGGCTATGCAAGGAGGAAGTAAGGTGATACGTCTGACATTATCAGTTGTTTGGTTTCAACCGTCACTTTATATCTTTATTTCATCGATTCGATTAGTTCAGTTCTCTAGAATTTGTTCGTGCTTGTCTGTTACTCGTTTAATTTGTTAAGCATTAATTTCCGAATCCTTTGTCAGAGAGAGAGATACAGATAGAGATGGGAAGGTCAACTTCAAAGAGTTTTTCCACGGGCTCTTTGATTTGGTGAGAAACTACGAGGACGAGAATCACAATGGTTCACATAATTCCGATGATTCGATGGAGGCCCCGGCTAAAGTGTTGTTCTCTCAGCTTGATAAAGACGGCGATGGGTACATATTTCGATCACTCTTACTCTGCTGGAATTTTTTTTAAACTTATTTTAATTGTTCTTATTGTTATCTTCTTATTAGATTCTTGTCAGATGAAGAATTGCTACCTGTTATTGGGAAGCTTCATCCGTCAGAACGCTATTACGCCAAGCAACAAGCAGATTATATAATATCACAGGTATGTTAGTCGATAAGTTATAGAATAATTTTCGAGTATGCTCCCTGAAATTGCCGTGGTTTCTTCTGAACTTATAAATTAGAGCAATTATTTGATAAACAAAACCCGGCTCACTAATGCGAAAGTTAGACCGGGAACTCTCGTAACGATGTCATGGAGATACAAAACCGCATAATCATAATTCATAAGTCATAACATAACCTAAAATGCCTTCAAAATTGGCGTTTAAAATACCTAGGCTAAATGGAAATACTGTAAATTAGTTATTTATTCTGACATTAATAATTTCCTAATTAAAGGGTCTATCATTATCCTTGGGATCGTTAAATAATCGACGGCTATTGTCAAATTTTAAATAATCGAAGGCTATTGTCAAATTTTTTAAGGAGGATAAATCTATAATTTTAAGTGGGATATCATGGTCAGCTGATTTTTTTTTGTTATATTCAGGAGTTATTCTTCATACAATTTCAACTATGTTTATTCACAGGCGGACTCTGACAAAGACGGGCGGCTAACA
This sequence comes from Parietaria judaica, assembly GCA_954871525.1. Taxonomy (NCBI): domain Eukaryota; kingdom Viridiplantae; phylum Streptophyta; class Magnoliopsida; order Rosales; family Urticaceae; genus Parietaria; species Parietaria judaica. The sequence continues at coordinate 28,230,796 of OX940872.1, forward strand.
TTAGCGGAAATGATAGACAACCCTTACGTTTTCTACAGTGCGATTTTCAACGACGACGAAGAGGACTACGAGTACCACGATGAGTTGCGTTAAATTCAGCCCAGGTAATATCACATGCTCTTCTTTTCTATTTCATTAGATCGCTTTGTTTGTTCGTCTTACCTTACAACTTTAAACGCATCCAAACTGCAGATTTCTTGACACTCTTACAGGACCGGCTCGAAACCATTTGATCTCGGATAAAGTTTAAATGGAAAAATTCCAACAAAGGGTTCAGCGGTGGCGAGTTGTAGAAGCGGCCGTAACAGATCGAGTCTAGTGACGTGGCATTAAGTTACGAGTCTTGGTGATAGGCATGTACTTTATTGGATACAAACTTTTAGGTGGTTCTTCTCTCTTTGAAGCTTGTATGTGTTATTGTCATACATACAACAATAGAATAGAATATCAAACTGGTCAGAATTTGAATACACGTGATTTTGTTTTCAGTTGCAAACTGGTCACTTTTCTTGGTTAAAAAGCTCGATCCATAAACGTTGTCCGAGAAGAAAGGTGCATCTTGTTTTCGGTAATTTATCTGATAATTAAGCGCACTTGTTGATCGAGCACTACATGGGTCCCGAGACCCTTACCCAACGATATAACTTCGATCTTAGATAGTGGTCTGGAGTTACTAGTTGGTCGAATCCGAATCCGTCAAAGGATTCATCGGTTTTCTGTAAACATAACCGACAATGATCGTTGCGGGTATTTCCGACGATAAACCCCGAAAACTTAAATCCAGGGTTTGCAACTACAATCAATCTTGATATAATTACAACATCAACAAAACTATAATCAAACAATCCACGAGAATTTACATTCCAGGTCTCAATTCCCCCTCATCGAGATCGTCGTCGTCATCGGAAGGCGGCGACGGATCGAGTCGAGCGGCGTCCTTGGCCCACTGAATCAGCCTCTCCACTTCATCCTCCTCGTCCTCGCTTTCATGATCGTTGCCGCGCCCACCAGCTGCGGGAATCGGCGTCGCCTCCGGGAGAGTCGTCTTCAGCGCTGCGAATCTGGCGGCCAGATCGCCGCCGAGGACCGCGGCGAGCTCCAAATCGATTTTGGGTGGCGGAGCATGGGTGGCCGAATCAGGAGGAGGGTTTGGTGGCATGGGAGAGGAAGAAGGGCGTGGGTTCTTGAGGGCTCGGAAGCGGTGATCGAGATCGGAAGGGAGGTAGTCGGGGGCGACGCGGGAGTGGTGGGCGTCGACGGCGAGGCCGAGAAGCATCTCATCCTGCACTGCTCGGAGAAGCTCCTCCACTTCCGCCTCCGGCGACGGCGCTGTTGTTTTCTTCATCCTCGGCGAGACGTGTGTTTTTTTAGTTGGATGGAATGGAATATTAAGAGGATTTGAAATCCTCGTTTACTTTATTATTTAAATACTTTTTTAACTCCCAAACTTCAAAGACGAGAAATCATCAAGTCTTCTCGATATTCTGTTGATACTCTATATTTTACGATGATTTAAAATTTTCTCGACTTTTCTCTTCTCTTTTGTACTTTTTCACGATAAGTAATTGAAATTCAGTTATTTTTTCCCGAAAAATTATGAGTAAATTGTTGAAAATCGATGAATTTTTTCAATAAATTTTAAAACTCGATTGAGTTATATCCTTTTAAGAAAATGAGTAACGACGTTGTAAGGGTACAATGTACTTATTCGGGGAGAGAAATAACTATGACTTTAAATAAAACTATTGCATTTATATTTGTGTTAAAGACTTTGTTTACATATGTTAGTTGGTCTAAGACGTATTATGATGTTCTATTGTTAGTATTTTGAATACTAACAAAAATTCAGTATAAATATACATAAAAATATTCTATATCTTTCGATCGATAAACGATTAATATGTTGATAAGATTTAATAACAATAACTTGAGATTTTACATGTTTTTTTTTTCATCGATAGACCTGTTACCAAACAACTTTTTCAAACCCGTCCCAATTAAAAAAAAAAAAAAAATTCAAAACGGAATTGAAATCAGGACATAATTAGGAGAGGCAAAAAATAACCCCTAATTTCCGAATTCCGATTCTGGTTCCGGTTTCGGTTTCGGGCTTACAAGAAAATAGATGCCGAATTTGAGAAGAATAAATAGTGATGTGTGTGCGTTGTATAGGCCAGTTTGGTGAGTTGGAAACGCAAAGCAATAGACAGCTCTCACATTAACCATGTACTCCTCTAACGGCCACCACCACGCCGACCACCCCTCCGGCGACCGCCGTCCGCCCTCCACCCTCCGCGACCGAGGCCGGCGAGGTCCGCGCGGCTGCTCGCGCTCTAGAGGCGGCCATGGCGTTAGGGTTTCGGACAACCACCAGCAGCCGGAGCAGCCAGCACCGCCCTGCACGGACTTCGACATGGCTTACTTCCACTCCTACGCTCATGTCGGCATCCACGAGGAGATGATCAAGGTCTGCATTCTACTCGATTGGATTCGGCCAGAGATACGTCTGTATGGTCCCTCATTGTCGACTCTGGATTTTGTTTCGAACGCCGAAGGAAATTCGAGCGTGACATTCTTCTCATCTTTCGAATCTTGAAATCCATTGATGAAGCAATTGTGTTTAGGTCACTCGATATCATGGTATAATAGGTAATCGTTTGCTAACATGGTTGAACATCACTATACAGGATCGGGCGCGGACCGACACGTACAGGGCGGCTATCATGCAGCATCAGAGTTCCATAGCCGGCAAAGTAATGCAATCTTACCCGTTTTTCGAATGATCTTCATGTAAATCGTATGAATATTGTTGTATAAGACAATGGGTATTTGGAGAACAATGTCGAGGTTTACGTTTAAATGCTTGTAGGTTGTGGTAGATGTCGGCTGCGGCACGGGCATCCTTTCTATTTTTTGTGCTCAAGCCGGTGCAAAACGGGTAAGCTTATGTATATACTTACGTTAATATATTACATAGTTTGATCATATTGCTAAATTGTATTGCTATGCATTTAGCTACTAAGGACTATCTCGGTATCGATACAATCCCTTTCAACGCTGATATCAACTGTGTCTGTTTTTGTTAGCACCCTAGTTAGTACTCTGGCTTTTTTGGGTCGCTGTCATAGCGTTTCTCATTCGTAGGTCGTGCTTTTGGATCCGGTGGAATGTAGGGATTAAAGTCTGTTATTAATTGATATGAACCTAGTATTTTGTTTAGTCCAATGTCAGTGGTCATAAACCCGTGACTAGAACTCACCCCTAAAAACCAACTTTAGTTGGCAGCGGGTGCTTTTACGAACCGGGAAAAAAGAAAAAAAAAACGAACACGAAACGCTAGGACAACAGGGAGTTAACCAAAACGGTAATTCTCAAAAATTCTAACCAAATGTGACAAAACGCCTATCCTTCTTGAGTAAGGTGAAAACTATCTCCACAAGATGTCTGGAAAGGAAGTACTCAACATATCAAAACATATCCAAATCCTTATGAGGCGAGTGCCTTGTATAGGCTTAGAAACCTTAACATACCCTTGAACTTGAAATATCTGAAGTAAATTAGTAAAATTTCAAAACCCATCAAGTAAAGGTCTAACTGGTGGCCATGAGTTTATACACCTTTATATAATCTCATGCTTATAGTGAATCTCTCATTGGAACGGGAACTCGAGGGTAGAGAAATAAAGTAAACTAGTAACGGAAGAAATCAGTAATTGAATGGAATAGCCATAGCAGTTTCCTGTGCATATGTGCTCGTGATTTAAATAATATGATCGTGGAGGTGAGATCATCACTATTCCTTTAAATCTCCACTCAATAAACTTTAAAAATTAAGTGAAAATAGTAATGAATAGCAAAGATAATCCATTATTTTCTTTAATATTTTGTATTTTGACACCAGCAACCATATTGAGCTGACGGTTTTGTCTACAACTGGACAGGTTTATGCCGTCGATGCAAGTGACATTGCAGTTCAGGTACTTTATGGTAGAAATATTGTGGGATATACTTTATTGGTATCATATTTTCTTTCTTCATGGTCTCAATTGCCATTGTCAATAGTTGAAGTGTCGTCGAACTGAAATAAATTTGTCTAGGGTTTTGAATATCTTTACAACTAGCTCTTATGAGACTGTAAACTTAACTTCTATTCTAAATATATATGTGTGGTAAGTGTTTTAATCTCGAAGTTATAACAAGCAGGCGAATGAAGTAGTCAAGGCGAACAAGTTATCCGACACCATCATCGTATTGCATGGGAGGGTGGAGGTATGTTACTCTAAAGATACTTCTGAAATAGATCTACTGCTTCAATATATTTAGTATTGAGAATGAATTAATTACTTTGTTTTCCGTTCAATTCTTGGCTGGCTTACGTTTTTTTTTTTCTTTCCGCGTAGGACGTTGAAATTGATGAAGAGGTAGATGTCATAATATCAGAGTGGATGGGCTACATGCTTCTGTACGAGGTAATTTCACGACTTATATTCACGATTAGAAACAAACTTAAGCATATTTTGCTAATAGCATGATCTATTTGCATTTAATTGCAGAGCATGCTGGGTAGTGTCATTGTCGCCAGAGATCGCTGGCTTAAACCTGGAGGTCTTATACTTCCTTCACATGCCACGGTACGACTTTTCTCTTTCTTTCCTACGGTTTTAGAAAATGCACAAATTCTTAACTAATGACTATCAATTTGAAGTAGATTACGGATGATGCTAATATTGATTATTGACTGTAGTTGTATATGGCGCCAGTTACGCATCAGGACAGATACAATGACAGCATCGAATTCTGGCGTAACGTCTATGGAATCGATAGTAAGTGTCATCTCATATTATTGATTTTTCACATTCCTGGTGATTTATATATATTTTAATTTTATAATCATATTACCGGTTGCTTGAAATAATGTTTCTTTTCTTATCCTCCTTTGACTCAGTGTCTGCCATGATGCAATTGGCAAAACAATGTGCGTTTGAAGAGCCATCTGTGGAGACCATTGGGGGTGAGAATATCTTGACATGGCCACATGTGGTGAGTTCTATCACCTTCTCAATATGTGTACACATTTATACATGTTCATTAAGAAAATACGCAAACGCACCAAAAAATGAGATAATTGTATGTAAAAATTAATTCATAATCAATATAAGTGAGTAAATTCATAACTATAGACATCATTCATGTCAACTTTATAGTTTGACTTTAGAATCTGAGAAGCCAGAGCTGAATATATTCCGAAAAAGTAATTCCTCGTTACTTTGGGAATGAGTCTTTTAATCAATACCAGAGTATAAAATAATCGAGTTTCAGATGATGCTATGAGTTTTGGAATTTCTTTGATCTTTTTTAGTTCGCAAAGTTCAACAGTTCTTTTTCCTTAATTTCGATCGTTATTGCTCGCTTGGCTCATGTAGTAGCTTTCCTTTCCTAGGTTAAGCATGTTGACTGCTATACAGTTACAACTAGTGAGCTAGAATCGGTTACTACAAGTTATAACTTCAAGTCGATGATGCGAGGTAATTTTTCGTTTGTTATATTCAGTTGTAACTTTATCGCCATTACTTCTGTGAAAAACTTTTGTTGCAATTTTCCTTGTATTCACAGCTTCATTCCATGGGTTTGCATTTTGGTTTGATGTTGAATTCACTGGAAACGTAATTTCTCCCATTAATGGCCATGCGACAACCGCTCTTGCTGAGATACAGTCAGTTGACAGTAATCAGAGGAAGAAACGATCCAATCCGAGTGAAGCCCTGATTCTGTCCACGGCCCCTGAGGACCCTCCAACACATTGGCAACAGGTACATTATTCAACTAAAATAAGAAATAAATTAGAATTGTTTTGCTGAATTTAGATTAGTTGTACATTTTTTTTATTTTATTCTATTAAGATTTGATAGTTTTGTTTATTATTATATTATGTTGATTCTTTATTTATATATTTTAAAATATTCTCATTACTGAAAAAATACTTGTGTAACAGAATGTAATCTCTGTTACATTTTGAATCACAAAACCTAATTATATTCAATTTCTTTCTTTTATAAAAATGTAAATGTAAATTCAAATTATTATAAGTTCATGTAAAAGATTAAAAACAAATAAATCCGAGTACAATAATGAACTAAATCGAGGTTAAGATGAAAGATTTTAACAAGCGTAATCTGCAAGCCATGCACTTGATTTGTCGGGATAACTCTTTAATACAAAGTTGGTTGTGAGGCTTTCTTAGATATTTGTTTATAGTCTTTATAACTTTTCCTCGTTTTATAAGTTTTCTTAAATATACCCTCTAGCTTCATTTTTTATTTAAAATAAATATACCATCTATTGTTCAAAAAGTCATATATCATTATATGTCAATTAAGGGATTTTTTAGAATGAAATAAAAAAAAAAAAAATCAGAAAAATAGGGAGTAGTATTGTGAAATTAAAACATAAACGCGTAGGCTGTGTTTTAAAATAGAGACTACAATTTTGTTTAAAAAAAGAAAAGAAAGAATTTTTTTTAGAAATGGTATAATAAAATAAAAATAAAAGAAATTTCCCCATCCTTTGTATACTATTTGACATTTTGCATAGGGTTGAAAAGAAAAATATATTCATGAGTTTCTGCATAATGATAAGTTTCTGATCGGCTGGTTCTATTTCATCACTCTCTCTTACAAATTTATTTATACTGTAGACATTGATTTACTTCTACGATCCAATTGAAGTAGAACAAGATCAATCGATTGATGGCTCTGTAACGCTTTCGCAAAGCAAAGAAAACCCGAGGTTCATGAACATTCACCTTGAATACGCGTAAGTTCACGATGTGCATGCATTATCATCTGAAAACCAATTACACAGTTGATTTAATCCTTAGAACTCACTTTGCACTTGCAGCTCAGGAGGCCGTTCTTTCGTGAAAGAGTCGGTAATGCGGTGATTACGCTTTCGTTAACTTTGAAGCTTTCTTGCTGCCTCGGAAGGTTAGGTTAGGCCAGGTTTAGTGTACGTTGAGAGCTCTTGCATTTTGCTAATTTAACCGTGTAAAGCCCTGAAAAGTCGGAAATGCCGCAAAGCATGAATGACATTTAGGAAGTTTCATTAACATTATTTGCCTCTAGTAAGGTTTGAGGTTGTATCTTGATCATCATTAGAATTATTTACCTTCTCCGAAGATTAGTTGTATGAGCGTTTTTAGCGGTTGAATACGTTTAACTTAGGGTTTGGAATTCTGTTACTGCGAAGAAACAGATTAATGAAAAATTCTTGAGTGTACCTACCGAATTGTTAGTTTAATCTGCATCAGAATACTCGTGTTTACTCCCCCTTTTTTTTACTCATGGTTGCCTAATAATATAAAGGGATATATAGATACAGAAAGAATTGGTAAATATAGCCCCGTATTTCAAGAGTTAAAATGGCTATAAGTACCTAAACTGATTAATGAAAATCGATTTTTCTTCTTCTTTTGATTTACCCTATTTTTTTGCAATTTAATTTGGGGCGATACCATCACACTTGGGTCTTTTTTGCAAGTAACCCTATTTTCAAACCCTATAAGGAGTTTAAAGTGAAACCTTAGATTTAATTTATTTTTATTTTTAGTCAAAGACGGAGGCTTAAAATCTTGCTAAACAAACTCGAATCTCAACTAAGTTGGCACCAAGGAACACAAAGTAAGAATCAGGTGCGTAATATCTAAACTTAAAGTTCTCTCTCAACAAATGTCTAAAAGAAATGAGAAATATTCAAATTTAAAGTTCTCTCTCGAACAAATGTCGTCGTTTACAAAAGATGAAGTAAAATCTGGGTGCGAAGGCCACTAATCATAGCCTAAATTTTGAGCACCAAAACTACCTAATGCGTCGGTTACTCTATTTTCCTCCCAAAAGATATGAGATACTATGATATTGATGACTTCAACATAGCAGATGCATTCGGACCAGCGAGCCCGTAACTTTCAAGGAACCAAACTCGATTTCGTTTTGAAAAAGTTGAACGACGTATGTAGAATCGCACTCGAGCCACATGTAATCCCAATGAAATTCCTTAACTTTTTTCACCGCAAATACTGCAACTAGGTGACATTTGATGATGAAGTTTTCTTACGAGGTTGTTTCACCTCTAAGTACGAGGTGAGTAGTTGTTGGACTGACTACGTCACTGGAGCTCACCTTGGAGGATCTCACACTGACCAATACGACGTCGTTTTATGACGCGGACTTGATAATAAATTGAGCCCAAAAATATAACGACCTTGAACGGGCCAATCCCACTTCAGAACCCTTATGGTTGCACCGAGGTGACATGTGGATGAGATAGCCTTCTCACGAGACTATTTCCCCCAAAGTATGCGGTGACAAGCCGTTTGGACTGACCATGTTGCTGGAAGCACACTTCGAGTGATGAAGACGTCACCGTATCTTAAGGGGACTCTTTACACTTTACAAGGCACTTACAGAGTTAGTCCAACTAGTCGTTACGTCACCTTGGACCACGGAGTCTATAAAAGCAGAGTGAAGATATAAAAAGAGAAGGGGTCGATCATGGAATCACGTATCAACATCATACACAACCGATTATATCTCATTCTCGTTGTATAATCTGGATACACTTCAAGTTCTGTATTTGTTGTTGTACTACCCTCTATGGAGGTTAGATTTAACTCGTTGTACAGTCAGATTCAACTCGTTGTACATTTAGATTCAACTCGTTCTACTCTCATTTCTCACCCTCCTACTTTGTATTCAGCTTGTTTTCAGTAAGAAAATTAGAGAGGAATTAGTCAACTACTTTTGGGACGAACCTTTATTAAAAAAAATAAAAAAATAAAAAAATTGGTGTCATTTCCTTTACGCTTTATATTATATATATCATCACAATTTATATAGGATATTCGGAGTGATCTTGGCGAGTAAGACAAAATATCGGGATTCAAACGACAATACTTGCAGACATTACAATAAAAACGGATTACAAATAATCCGAGATGATTGATCGCGATTTTTTGCATCAACAATATGAGCAACTGAATAGAAAACATTTTAATTCATGTTGAAAGAAAAATTAACTTGACCTAATTCAGTCGACGGACTGCGGACTGACTCCATATATCTAATATTAAATGTAAATAATGAAGTTGATTTCCACATAAATTCACGTAGAAAAAATAATTTCGCTCCTCTATCTAAAAAACTAAAAGCAATTAATTCGATGTCCTTCCAAGTATGATACATGTTTTTTATTCATGATGTTTTATGTACTTCAGTTTGTTTCTAGCTACATATATGTAAATAATATTTATTTACGATATAATAAGAATATAATGGTCATATGATATGTTCATAAATAAGCAAGATTCACATGGATTCTATGATGAGCTGGTCTTCATCTGTATCAATATTTCTTTGATGATATGTAGTGCCTTTTAATTATCTTGGGACATAATAAGAGAGAACTATATTATTATTTATTTATGACCATAATTCTTTCATGCTTTTCTTTTTTATCTTCAGAAAAAAAAAGGGTTTATTAATCATCCACTAATGTAACATCTTGTCTCCCAATCAATCACTAGACTAGTAGAGGTACCAAATTCCCCCTTATCTCATCGATAAATATCGTTCTAGAATTTATTCTTACAGAATTAGTGATTTTCTCATCACTATTATAATAAATTAAATATTTGGCTATTTTTCTTTTCTTCACACGAATATAGACCATATAATCAAATAATCAAACGATACATATATCCTATAGTTCTTGGATTTTGCGAGTATTAATTTTTCTTTTTCATCTAAAAATGCAAACTCAAAGTTTTCCACTTTCTTCCGAGATGTTCGTCGTGCCCTTTTTTAAAACTCGATTTGTCTCACGTAAGTTTTTGAGATTCATTGGCAATAACTTCCCAAAATGTAACTGGACAATTGCGAACTTCGTAGATTCCAAATTTGACGGCGAACAAAAACGTCTTTTAATTCCGTCACCTAAGATTCAACAATAATAAAACAATGGGATGCATGAAAATTTGAAATTTTTAACCAAAAAAAAAAAACTAAATAGAAAATCGTAAGATAAAAAATTTGACTTGGTGTGCCGGAAGATGTCGAGGCACCGTCATTCATAAGTGCGAGCTGAGAGACAAAGCATGGATTCAAAATCAATTCGGTAATATTCATAATATATTAAGCTGAAATCGATTATCATAACGGTCAGAATAAAATATTTTCGGTTAACATCGAGACAAATCTTAGTAAGTGAACATCGAATGACCCATCGTCTCGAGTGTTTGACATTTTGAATCGCTAAACTCTTATTCATTTTCCTATGTAACTCTAATTTTTTTTCAAGGTAAATGACCTGCGAAGATGAAGTAATTCCCTGAATATTCCATGCAAACTATTTTGTGGTGTAATAAAAAAGTAATTGGTTGTATCAGGCGCATGCAATATTCAATTCGAAAGAGCAAATGGATAAAAGGAAGGACGATAGAGATGTCTAATACAATATTTATTTATTTAATTAATGGAAACTTTTAGGTGCAATTATGGCTCAATTATTGAGAAATCATGCATAACCTCCTGATCAAACCCTAATTGTATTATATTATATTCTTAGGTGACATTCCCACTTACTTCTTTTTCCTAATTTTATATCCTATCGTTTTTGGTAGGTCTCGTCGTATTAACATGCAATAATGCAATTGTATATCATTTTTCCTTATCTTAAAATATATTAATTTGTGTCATTCATCAATAATATATCACATAATGTTAATGAAAAATTCATAAGGGTATGGGCAAGTGGATTCAGTGGAGAAAAGCTTGAAAAGTTTTCTTTTCCAATAAATTAATTAGTTACAATGACAGAAATTTCCGTGAAACTTTCTAAGTTCTAACTAATCGATCCCTCAATTCACGCCCTTTGAGTCTTCTTAAAGATTGGCTCTAAACATAAATAAATTAACTAAACTTGACAGTTGAAAACAATTTACATGTAATAATTTACAAGCCATAGTTGAGATGGATATATAGTAGAGAGAATAAAAAACTATTTGTGAATAGACGTGTGTGTGTGTGTGTGTATATATATATATACATACAGTGATATGGATCGTTAAAAATATGACATGACCTAGGCTAGGGGTGTAAGAAAAAACCTGAAACCCTAAAATTGAATATTTTATTTATTAATTTTTTATAGTTATATTAAATAAACGCTCTTTAAACTGTTACTGTTCTTTTTATTTAAAAGCTACCAAGTAACGATTGCACCTCTTGACGGATATGCGTTTTTTTTTATGCATGTATTAGCATAACTGAGTTAGCGTGAGAGGCCATACGACTCGAGATGATATGTTTTTAAGTATACGTGATCATATAGCGCCTACAATAAATTTTCTGTTAGAATGCGATTAAAATCGAAGGTGAAGCCGAATATTTGACAACTAATAAGATTAGTTTGTAATATCAATAATGCAATTTTCCATTTACAAGTATTTGTTTTGGAGTCATGAAGTCAAGATTTGAAGATCTTTTGAAATCAATATCTTGGATTTATAGGATCCAATATTAATGTCGTGTTGATCATCGAGATTCAGGAAGCCATCTACATCATCAACAAACAATAATAAGATCATCTTACAGATTCGATCTTAGTAGGAACCAATAGTTGGAGCATGCAGAGAAGATGATAGGAAAACTTATTAAGTAAATAAGTTAATATATAGCCTCGAGGGTCGTTTTACGTAGGCAAATCTCAGGTACTTAGCCGCCATTATATATAGCAGTCTTAAAATATTCATGCAAAAATCCACTTCGATCTTTGTCATGGAATGGAGACTTGACATAAATAAAACACTAAAAGTTTCGGTCACACTGCTTTTAATTTAATATTCACTGGCCACCTTTCCTACGGCCTCGAACGAACTCCATATAACTATTATTTAGGAAACAGCTCCTCACGATTAACAACCAAAAGACTCACTACTTTACATATTATATATTATGCATGCGTTAATCAAGGTATATTTTCGAGGGCATATATATTGAAGTTCAAGTTGATTGTGGTTTTGATGTTCAAATTTATTGTGATTTTTTATTTAATCTGTGAGCTTTTTCATTATCGGAATCGCCGAGTTCTCCAACAGTAGTGTCGTGATAACAACAGAAGTTGTTGCGATATTGTTGTCGCCGCCACCGATGATGGTTTGACCGTCATGTTGGTATATCACGTCAAAAATGAAGCATTGGCTAGCTATTGATTATTTAGTAATGTTTTAGTTTTAGTTGAGGCATGTTTAATAAGAGAGTTCGACCAAGCCTTAAGATTGCTTTTTTCATCGTTTTTTATGAGTTGAGTCGAGTCTACATCATCAAGTGGTAATATTAGAGCAAAGTTTTAGAACGAGTATTGATGATCGATCGGTCTATTGTATCTTTAAAAAATTGTATAATTTTTTATGATTATTTAACGAGTTTGAAACAATCTACATCTGATTGGCTTATAAAATTTTACCGGGAATACAAATGACCGATGTATATTATGCAAAATAATAGTATTAAAAAATAACATTATTGTTATTAATATTAATCATGTTTGATAAATTTATTAGAAAAAGTATTGGGTTTGGAGTCGGTTGTGGTTCTTATAGGATTTTGAATAAATTGAATAGATTTAATTTCGTTAAAATTAAGTCATTTCGGATTTTACAAATTAAAAAATATGGAGTATACTTCTAAACTTATAGTAGCTCTTACATCTTTCTACGAGTTTTTATGAAGTTATCGATGACTGTTTATAAAACGAAAAGGGTTTTCTTAAAGTTAATTTGTATAGAGATAGTGTTTTTTTTTTCCAGAATACCGGGCTACGAAATTGTGTCACTTATAAAATATGAGAGAAATGTCGTTTTAAGAGGTGGTATTCTAAACTAATATACAAAACTTATTTTGTTTTAAAATAGTTATTTTTCTTTCAAACTATGATTTGTATCCCGAAAACGCATGATTTTGTATTTCTATATTTAATAAAATTGTGTAATATCTCTTCTTAACTTGGCAGAGACTCAATGAATAACTTGCTGACTCAAGTTTGGTTTTTGTTGCTCGTTTTTTATATAAATCAACAAAACATATTAAGCATCAAACCAAGAAGAATCTCATCAATTACAAACTGAGGAATACCAACTGATCAACCAAAGAATTAATATTTATACTATAAGGCGCCGGAGCAACAATATTAGCATAACTCGAGTAAAAATTTATCTTATAAATTTGAAAAAAAGTGTTTCGGCAACTCTAAATAATCAAACATTAAAATATAAAAATCTGACAAATACAACATTAGAAGGACAATTAATTATAAGAACTTAGATCATTAGGATCTTTAAAGCTTAGATTTTCGGCTTCACAAATTGAAAAACTGATCGGAATTTCTCGTTTCACAAAATCCGATTACACGTACCAATACAGAATTGTTTTTTTTTTTTTTGCACCACACTAAAAGTACAATGACGATATTGTGCAATTATTATTATTATTATTATTATTATTATTATTATTATTATTATATATGAAAACGCACTAAGTGACTATAGTTGCATGTTTCTTTCTTTATACGCATGCTTTTCCGTATTGCATTACATCATGCGCACGGCGCATGGGCAGGGAAATTCATTAATTAAATTTATTTTATAGAAATTTTTCAGAATTTATAACAGAGAATTTAATACTCGTAGAATAAATTTTCAGAATTTATAACCGAGAAATGCAAATATGCATGAATCATCACTAAAAAAAAATGTAAAATAGCGGTGCGACTTTTTCACTTTACCAAGAAAATGCAATCGTAATGACCATTCAGAACGAACCCCATTTGTCTAAGAAGAAAGTGAATTGAACAGCACACAATTTCTCATCAAAATTCCATACTACATTACATTACATATACATATATGTATGTATGTATGAAAGTAATCATTGCCTTTTACCATTTATAAACAGAATGGTCTGAAACAAAATGACTCGTCAGCTACTTCCGTCCAAAGAGATCACATCCTGCTTCCCCAGAAATGTGAAGCTTCAAAACTAGAGATAACTGCGGTAAATGTACTCAACTTTAACCAAATGAGCCAACAGGGATTCTAAAGTGTATATATAATATGAGGCAATGCGTTTTTCCGTTTTATATTTTTTACGGACGTATGTTATTTTTAAATATAGTGCTATTAAATCATATTTAAGACACATTTATGTGCTTCGTGCTCATCTAGCTAATTCTCTCATTTGAATTCGACGGAAAAAAATAGACGTAAAATATGTCGTCTTACATTTAACTTTATATACTTTTGTCATATTTTTACTTTGGGTCCTCGCTGCCTGAATTGATCGAAGTTTGAATACTTTTACCGTAATTACCCCTAAAAGTTATGAAATAGTAGACATGCTCTATTGACGCGTTTGAATTTTGATAAAAGTATGAACCTTTATCATAAAAGGACGTAAATATTTATTCTCATTTTTAAATTGGTTGTTGCTTCTTATCTCACGAGTTCATAATCCTTCGAAAGGCACTTACGCATCTATGAATAAGATGATGCAGAATCAATATTTTATGATTTGGTCATGGATTTATTTTAATTGTTAATTTTTGTTGATGTAATGTCATTTCGGCAAATAAAAACTTGTTATCCTTGCCTCTAGAGAATAAATGCCCCCCCAACACCAAAGTTAGAACAATATTTGCACTAATTCGGCATTCCAACTTGATACACCGGCTCCGTGAACGAGCCGGGCGTTACAACCTTGTGCATCGACCGGTCCAATGTACTAGCTCAGGTTTTTGGCCTGGTGCACTAACTCAGTGTTATAGCCCGGGGTGTTGACTTAGAGCGCCAACATGGCGTACTAGTGTGTCATGTACCGATCAATTTAGTGAACGATCTCTGCGTGTCAATTAGCTCGGTCACTATCACCAGATTGCACCCTCATGCAGTACCTCGGCGTATCAGCAATGTATCGCACTAGGTTTGGTTTTGACCCAGAACCGGATTTCGAGTATTAGAATTTGTGGGCCCGGAACTGGAGCCGAAAACCTAGGTACCTGATTTTTTGGGTATTTGAAACACTGTACGAGGATTTGGAACCGAAACCAGTTCTCAAACTTGATCCGGCTCTACAATTTGGATCCAAGTCGAAGATCCGGGTTTGTAGTTTTAGAAGAAAAAAAAATTAAAAAAATGGAATTCATAAATCACAGTTTAAGATACGTGTTCAACATATTTAAAAGATAACTTAAATTAAAACGCATAAAATGGAACTGTAAGTTCAAATTTGTAAACAAGCTCGGAACGTAAATCACAAAAACAACTAACGAAAATAAAAAAATCAAAGATTAGTATGATAAAATGATACAAATAAAGATGGCGCTTTCATAATAATTATATCTTAATTTAAGCTATATATGTGCGCGTTCTTTCGTCCATTTATCTGACTGACGCCCCTGCACTTTTATGAAATTTTCCCGCTCGGCTGTATATTATATTATGTTGTATTATATTAACCGGTTCCATAAAAACGGTTACTTAAAAATTTGGACCCAGAACCGAAACCAAATTTGAACTGGTTCCGGGTATTTCAATCCGGGTAATTCCCAACTCCGGGTAAAAAATTTGACCATGGGTATTTTGTACAGGCCTAGTGGGAGGGGTCTAAAGTGAAAAACTAACGGTAGAAAAATACCTAGAGTCAACAAAACTGAAGAGATGCATAATTTTGTGCATTTTTTTTCTTCACGGAAGTTGGTTAAGTGGACGGAAAAATGTGTTGCCTTTAATTTGTTAACTTTGAATACTTCTGCTACTATTTTTTACTTTCAACCCTCACCGCCTCGAGAAGTGAAGGATTGAGTACTTTTGCCGTGATTATCCCTTACATAAAAACCCATAATAAACAAGAAGAAAGAAATTATAAGGCAGAAGACGTAGAAAAAAGAGAGTAAGTCGTTAAAAATGGTTCGTCCATCCAAATAAATCCCACCTCAAACTCTCCCACTTCAAGCTCATCCCTCCCATGGTGATGGCAGCCCTTCCACTCATACTCCTCCTGACTGTCGCCATTGATGTCTCTTCTTCTTCTCCGAACCCAGCTCTCTCTTTTCCCAACTTCCAGGACCTGAGCATCCCACAACCATCCACCCAAGTCAAGCTGTCTTCCCACGATGAACACCAAGATGATCACCTGCCAAACTATAACCTGAAGCTCGTCCACCGAGACACGCTTCATCATCATCATCATAACGATCGCCACACCACTCGCTTCACGCAGCGCATGAAGCGAGACGTGTGGAGGGTGGCGAGCCTGGTGCGCCGGCTCGCCGGCAACGGTTCGACGAGCCCCTACGAGGTGTCGGACTTCGGGTCGGAGGTGGTGTCTGGGATGGACCAGGGCAGCGGCGAGTACTTCGTGAGGATCGGTGTGGGCAGCCCGGCGAGGAACCAATACGTCGTCATCGACTCAGGCAGCGACATCGTTTGGGTCCAGTGCCGCCCCTGCGGGCAGTGCTACCGTCAGACTGACCCTGTTTTCGACCCGGCCGCCTCCGCTTCCTTTGCCGGAGTCCCATGTACCTCCTCTGTCTGTGACCGCCTCGAGAACGCTGGCTGCCGCGCCGGCCGTTGCCGCTACGAGGTTTCGTATGGGGACGGGTCTTACACTCGTGGCACCCTAGCCCTCGAGACCCTCACCCTCGGCCGGACCGTTATAAAAAACGTCGCAATTGGGTGCGGCCACATGAACCAGGGCATGTTCATTGGGGCGGCCGGGCTGCTCGGCCTCGGAGGTGGGGCGATGTCGCTTGTCGGCCAGCTGGGTGGACAGACGGGCGGGGCCTTCAGCTACTGTTTGGTCAGCAGGGGAACCGACTCGCCCGGGACATTGGAATTCGGGAGGGACGCCCTGCCCGTGGGCGCCGCCTGGGTCCCGCTGATTCGGAACCCAAAAGCGCCAAGCTTCTACTACATCGGGTTAGTCGGCTTGGGCGTCGGGGGTGAGCGGGTGCCCGTGCCCGAGGATGTGTTCCGCCTCACCGAGGCGGGAGCCGGCGGGGTCCTGATGGACACGGGCACTGCAGTGACCCGGCTCCCGACAGCGGCCTACGAGGCGTTCCGGGACGCATTCTTCCAGCAGACTGCGAGCCTCCCTCGCGCGGCTGGATTGTCGATATTCGACACGTGCTATAACCTGAACGGGTTCGTGTCAGTTCGGGTCCCGACGGTGTCGTTCTACTTGGCGGGCGGGCCAATCCTGACGCTGCCCGCGCGGAATTTCCTGATCCCCGTGGACGACGAGGGGACGTTCTGCTTCGCGTTCTCGGCGACCCCGTCGGGGCTGTCCATCATAGGGAACATCCAGCAAGAAGGGATACAGATTTCGTTCGATGGAGCGGGTGGTAATGTGGGGTTTGGTCCCAACATTTGCTAAGCGAGTGTTTATATAAATTTTGCTAGTCTTAGCTAAATAAGTCATCATCATTATGATTAGTAGTAGTATAAATGTGTGCAATTATTATAGCTTATGTAAATATTATTATGAAGTTTGAAAAGAAAGAATGGTCAAAAGAGAAGCCTTTTCTGTTCTGTCTAAGAAAGAAGAAAGAGTGTGTTGTGGGGTTCTCCATATAATTCTCACCTATTTTTCTCTTTCTCATTTATACACAATTGCATATATATACATATATGTATATATATGTGTGCACATATGATGAGAAACATGAATGATGAGAAAGGGAGGCACCATGTGAAGCAATGACTGGGGGAGTTGTCTAGCTTTGAAGAGCATGACAATTGTTATCATTATTCGGCTTTCTTTCTTTAAAGCCAATACTTCTCATTATTCAAACACCAACACTTTCCACCTTTTACACTCAAAATCCTCTCATGAAATTGCATAAATCCAAACCGGATATGATTACCGATTATTGATTTTTCAAAACCGGTTATTTTTTTAATTGGTTGTAATATTAAATATTTAAAAATATATATTTTAGAATTAAGTTAGAGGATTATGTTTTGGACCGGTATATTTTACCTGGCCCAATTATTTGAACTAGTATGTTATATTGCGATTTATTTTGAACCGGTATGTGTTATTTGAACGATATGTTTTATTTTTGCGATAAAATGGGTAGAATATTTTTCTTAAATGAATAACTGGATCCGGCTAACTGGTTTCATAACCTGAATCCGCTTCAACATAGGTTAAGGTTATTAAACAAGTTATTATACTTTTTATAACTGGAAATCCGGTTAACTGGTTTCGGTAAACCGGTTTTTTAAAACAGGTCAAGGTTATTAAAATATGAATAACCGGAATTAGATTAAGGATACCAAGAAGTGAGGGAAAAATAAGTTAACTGACCGGTTGTACCCTTACTAAAATATTTAATTTTATTAATAAAATAATAATAATTATACATCTCGAGTGAACAATAAATTGTGTTAGCAATGGCATCAAAGAATATATATTTTGAGTGTGAATTTGGAGTGGTTGGCAATAATTTTGTGAGTTGAATCACATTCTGTTCTTGATGAATAAAGAAGCACTTTTTGAGGAAGGGAATCCATTTTGAAACAGAACAGCATATTTGCTGGATTAATCAGTTTGAACACATTTGCAATTGCATCGCTACACAAACAAAGTATATGAGAGACAGCTCATTATTATTATTATTATGGAAGGACAACTTTACACTTTCCATGCATTTTTCAATTTCATCGCCTTCTTCTTCTTCTTCACATTGCTTGTAAGCCTTGTATTATCTCCCCTTCACTTTTAATTTAGTTGCAGAAAGCTACTTTTTATTTATTTATTAATAATCATAATTCTACAGGTGCTAAGCGGTGAACAAACAAGTATTCAGTGCGGTTTTTGACAAGACCGAATACGCATTTTGATATTTTGAAAATAATAACCAAATACCGGATGAAAATCGCATTTCCGTATAATCGGTATCCGGTGTTCATTCGCGGTAATATGGGGTTTTTGCTTGCTTTTACCGCTATACATCTACATAAATTGATAATACATCTACATAATATTATACATAAACAAACTACTAAATATTAATATTACACATAAACAAACTACAAATATCTCACAATATTACACCAAGAGAGTAAATACGAAAAATCTTTTTGAGGTATTGATAGGTATGGGACATAGAAAATAATATTAGATTTAGTTAAAACGGTAAAACCGCCAAACGGTTGCAGTTCCCACATTAAAAACCGAGAACCCTGTTTTAATCGAATTTCGGTATTCAATTTTTTTTCTCGGTATATTCAGTTTTAACCACTTTAATAGTGATTGCGGTTTAATCAATATCGATTTGATCGATTTTGGTATAAATAGATAAAAAAAAAAAAAAAAAACTCGGTTTACGGAGAAAATCGCCAATACCTAAAAGAGAAATTTACATTTCCATTCTAAGAGCTGAGTTTAATATATTATTATTGACGATTTTGACATCATAACAAGTTAACAACCAAAAAATTCAAAATACTTTAGTACACAAGGCGTTTTCTGCATCAAATTAGATTTAAATAGGAAAAAAAAAAGGTACCAAAATAAGCGTAAAAAGGCAAATTAAAACCAAATTACACCGTGAAACTTTTTTTTTTTTTTTTTTCGATTCCTAAAGAGTGTACAAATATAATAACAATAATGATATAATAATAAAGTAACAAAAAGGGTAAACCAACGGCGTCTAGGCGCTAGAAAAAGATTGAAAAAGTAAAAAGGGAAAGTAATAGTAATAGGTATATACAGTAGAACTTTTATAAATTAATACTCGATAAATTAATATCCCGATTAATTAATACTTTTCTCCGGTCTCGACTTGTACTAATGCAGTTAAATTTTTACCTCGATAATATATAAAAATTTTCCGGTCCCGACTTTATTAATTTATCGAGGTTCAAATGTATGTGGTAAAGAACCTTCAAAGATGCCTCCATATAACATATATAAGTCCTTCAATTTGTAGGTGGTGCGTCCATTGTCTCATATATTTAATAAATATTGCAAGCATCTCCTCTCTCATTTCGAGTGTAGGAAATGTATATTCCTTTCCTACCTATTATTTCAACACAAGATTGATTCCTATGACTCAGGAGAGGAAGACACCTTCTAATGGCATTTACAATCGCCATCCCTTGCCCAACTTTGATACGAATTTAAGCATTTACAGACTCAAGTGATATAAATTGCCGTTTTTTTTTTTTTTTTTCTGAGTGTAAGCGGCTACTCGAAAAGTTGTATTTTTCATCTTTTAAATGCCTAACATACAGATATGTTTCCTTTCTTAAAAATTTAATATTATCTACCAAGTTCATGATGAGCAATCTTGATGTTTATTCTGGGTCCAAATTTAATCGAGTATTTCCATGGTCTTATTTTAAATGTGTACACAAACTAAACAAAACACTCTTAAATTCAAAAACTAGTTTAATTATCATGCTCAAAAATGTCATAAAATATATTATTGACCACATAAAATGACAAGGAAATCATCACTGCTCAATGAGTCAGCCTGGACTCCAGAGCATTTAAAGTTGTTAATAAAAAGAATGTCAGTTCTGTCCGATGCCCGGGCCGGTTATTCTTGAACCGTTTCATGTTCGTGCATTCTAACCTCCTTTTAAAAAAAGAAAGTCGTGTGGAACCTCAAGTTAAAATGAAACAAGATAACACATGAACATTAATTGTACTACGAATTGCTAGTTTTGATGAGCGCGGTGTACGACTAAGTTAGGATTCGGGGATTTTTTTTCTTCTTCTACTTGAGTAATAAATGGAAATTGGGTACTATTATTGAATATACAACCTAAATACTGTAATGGAGATATAAAGGTGAAAATGTACCTTAATGTGGGTGGACATCAACAGATTCAATTATGTCTGACAAAGTTGGCTCTTCCTTTTTAAGCCATCGATCAGTTTATGTCCACGGTTTCGACGACGACCCGTCGGCTTATCATCTAAGAAAAGTAAACCCAGAAAGAGGAACCCCTTTTGCATTATAGCTCCAAATAAGGCCACAAGAAGAAAAGGCAAAGGTAAATTACACAGATTGGAACTTGTAAAAGGCACAAGGCATTACATCATAATACATATTTACAAAGGTGCCCTTGTGTTGCTATCTAAAGCACTTAATGGGGACAAAAATTTGCCTTGGCGGGCCTCAAAAAGAAATTTACGCAAGTTACCGAGTAAGCGAGCCTGGAGCACTCCTTCCATTTCTACCCCTGCATTCAAAACTTTGAACTACTCCTCCCGATATATCAGATTGTAAATGA
Source organism: Parietaria judaica (assembly GCA_954871525.1). Classification (NCBI taxonomy): domain Eukaryota; kingdom Viridiplantae; phylum Streptophyta; class Magnoliopsida; order Rosales; family Urticaceae; genus Parietaria; species Parietaria judaica. The sequence continues at coordinate 28,252,150 of OX940872.1, forward strand.
ATATCCAGTTTTCATGGACACCTAAGACTAATGAAAACTAGCAACCAAACAAATAGCTAAACCATAAACAGATATTTAAGATCATCGACCGTCAAGCGGGTTCCAGTGCTTCCACCGTGATCTTCACCAAAAGCCGATGCAACCATCTTTCTTTTCTCTTCCTGCAGAAGAAAATTAAACCAGCTGTTACGGGGAGATATATGGTCAATTTCATGTGTTGAATTAATATCTTATAAATGTTTTAAGTTTGGATTAGTTATTAAGATATAATTACAAAGAACGTGTTGATTATATGAAATTCGATTATATAAAATTAGTACTGGTATATTAAATAAATAAAAAATCAGAGTGGTACCTGCAGATCTAATATCCTGTCTTCCACAGTATCCTTAATTGTGAGCCTCGTGACAGTGACCGGACGGGTCTGTCCAATTCTATGAGCACGATCAACGGCCTGATCTTCTGTTGTGGGATTCCACCAAAGATCTAACAGAACGACATGACACGCAGCAACCATATTTAGCCCTAGATTTCCAGCCTTCAACGACATTATCATAACGGTAACCTGCAAACCAGCACATTCAATTATGTCGATCGATGGCCAACAAGAAATACTCAATCGAACCAATAATCAAGGAAATCGATGACCTTGGTTCATCAATATTACCATCAGATAAGCATCTTCGCAGGGGGGCGATAGAGCAATTATAATGTTAGAAAAAGCAATGGTTGCTGTAACACGTACGCATTTAGATCATGTGCAACGAGGTTTTGGCTCTGTTATTTTATTAGACTACGAGACAACGTTACTAAATACCTTACAACCCTAACATATCAGCACATTAAACACCCAATTAAAAAGAGCTACTCGATAAAACTGTACTTTCCCACACGCTCTGACTTCTACTCTTTTATCAGACTACGACAAAAAGTCAATGCTTACCCTTAAAACCCTGTTTGACACGTCAGCGCATAACATAAACGGAATGTCTATAATGTAGTAACATGATAAAGGCCGAACCTCGGGATCAGTGTTGAAATCTTTGACAGCTCTGTCTCTTGAAGCCAGAGACATTCTGCCATCAAGTCTCCTGAATTCCAAACCAGAATGTTGCAGCGCAGTCTGAACTAAGTCTAGCATGCCAGTCCACTGAGAAAAAACGATAGTTTTGATTGGTTCTTCACTTGGCGGATTTGAAAATGTCGTTGTATGTTTCATTACACTAACACCAGAGCCGTCACTAACAATTTCCATTTGGGAATATGAGTCTCCGTTGCATGATTCGGGATTGGAATTAGATAGCAAAATCTCAAGCAGTGCTTTGATCTTAGAAGAAGTGTAATCAGTCTGCATGACGAGAGCTTTATCAACGTAGTGCAAATTTGTGGAAGAACCATCCGGATCATCATTGATACTTCGCCTTAAAGTGGCCATGGAGAAAATGGTATCAGGACCGACTTGTTGCTTGCACTCAAGGGCAGGACAGACATTGTCGTCGCCGGTCAGATACTCCGACACACACTCATAGCAGAAAATATGGCCACACATAGTGACAACAGGGTCCTCAGGTGTATCCTGTTCATAAAATTTAAGTACCAAATAAACAGGTATTTATAATTCAAATATTGGATATTTACATGTAAAAGTATAAAGTCGAAGAATTTATGTGTTCTTCCCATTACGAGATCGCTATCCCGGGCTGTACCTGTTTGTGATTATGGTGAATGCAGAGAAAGGCACGAGGGGAACAGTGAAACAATAAACGAGAACTTACATTGCATCTACGACAGAAATCCAAGGATTGTAGGATACTCAATAGATTTCGTAGCATATCCTGAGGAAGTAGTTTAGCCATTTCAATGGATTCTTTTCCAACAAAATCAGAATCATATTCTTTGACAAGATATGGATGATCACAAGCTTGCCGAAGGCGCAAAAGCATCAACAAAATATTTGCATAATTCTGACTCACTGTTCCAGCAGCTGCATAAGCCTGCACAAAAACGATAAAATCTTAAATCAGCATACACTGATCTTTTAATTCGACAATAACTCAGACAATTGACGGCTGTCATTAGCTGAAAAAAAATGATTATAATCTGACGGACCTTGAATTGAGAGCGTGAATCAGCTTCCAGTTGGGCATAGAAGGCTCGTTCTTCTAACGAGAACGGCACCTTAGACATTTCTACCGTCTTTGGTGGTAAATTAATTATGGGCTGCCCTCCAATGAGTGTTCCTATACACCATAGCGAAGTATTTTACGAACCATAATATAAAATAAATAAGAAACTCAAGAGTCAGGCTAGTGAACCTGTACTTGGTCAGATAATAAAGATGCATCAACACTTGTAATGATTGTTCTTGGATCTAGGATAGAAAATTTCTAATAATGGAAACAAATGGCGAGACTGCCTCGCTTTGACTCAAGATAACATGATTCATCAAACTTTGATTAAGAGTGATGTCCAATTCTATTTTATTTTTTATTTAAGAAAAGAAACAATTCTTCTCTAAACTTCAACAGCATATTAAATAAAGAATTGAAAAAAGGGGAGGACAAGATATCCACCTAAAACAATTGCATAAAAAAACTTATATACTTGGTTCTCGGATTGACTTAATAGTTAATTTGATGAGGCGTAATTATGAAAGCAATTTACCAACATTTTGAGCATTATATTTTTGTTTAGGTCTACCAATCAACTCATGTTGTTAACTATCCATGAAAAATGGATGAACTAAAAAAAATCTCATGAATAGTTTCATCTCTAAACTTTATTTCTCTATTTGTTTTCCTTCGAACATTACACTACATTAGAAAAACAAATATAATTAATATCACATCAATAACTTATTTAAAAGATTAGAAGTATAAATAGCATTTAACTTTCATAACCTAAAATTGGAGATGATTAAAGTCAAGTCGGAAATTAGAATCAATGGCACAAGACACGCAAGAGACACAATATCAAAAGGGTAACAAAGGAAAGAAGACACAAATTAACCTTTTGTTCGCCGCAGCATTATAGCCCTTAGAACTGCTTGAAGCTTCTTGTAACCTTGGACTGCATTTCTCGATATTGGGACTTTAATCGTGTTGTAAAATGACTTGTACACAGCATAAGGGTCATATTTCAGAAACCTGAAGTAGCTGTACAAATCGTCTATACTATTTTGTATTGGAGTACCCGACAAGCACCACCGTCTTTTGGCTCGGAGGCTACAGCAAGCCCGAGCCACCTGAGTTCTGTGATTCTTGATAGTCTGAGCTTCATCCAATATCACCCTTACCCACGCAACCTTTGCAAGTGGCCCACAATCAGAGTCAAAACTAGAATTATCCATTCCTTTTTTACCCTTCTTTCCTTTTTTACTAACAACAGGCGCTTTCTTCTTCCTCTTGTTCGAAAGTTCAGGAGCCAATCCGTACCTTTCCCCGTTCCTTTCATCTTCATCGTCTTCGACCAAGGGTTGTTTTGGGAGTTCGTTAGTCACGATCGCAAAAGTTGTGACAACCACATCAAAGGAGGCCAATTCAGAAGGGTCCTTTGTCCTATTCCCTCCGTGATAAATGAGAACCTTCAACTTCTTTTCCTCTGTAATCTTTTCGTCTAATTCCCGTGCCCATTGCCGAACAACACTCGCCGGACATACCACCAACGTGCCAGCATCTGGGCGCCGCTTACTGAAGACTCGTGCAGAAGTAGTGACCTCAGGAATGGGCTTAACATCATCAGTTTCTTCATTTTTTATGCCAACATTACCCTTAACACCATCATCGTCGTCGTCGTCATCAATGTTCAAAGCTACAGGTTTCTGATCGGCAGAATCCTCCGGTTTTAATTGTGACTGCAAATGTTTCTGCATTAGTATGAGGGCGATCATCGAGATTGTCTTACCAAGCCCCTGAAAGATACAGAAAGAAAAAGATATTATACATGTAGCCACTATGCTGGTAAGGATTAATGGAATCAAGAGATTAACCTGATCATCAGCTAAAATTCCACCTAAACAGTGTAAACTTCTATTTTCTTTCTGAAGCATCCATGCCAATGCAATCTTCTGTGAAGTACAAAGATCTCTAGGTCAAGACCAATAAACATAGCAAATTATTCAAACAAAGAACTGTTGTAGATAGATAATGTACCTGATGTTTTAGAAGAGATACGGATAAAAGCCCATTAGGTAAATCGACTTCCAATTTTGGTTGATTGAGATCCTACAAAAAAAAAAAAAGAGAGAGAGAGAACATTGTATCTTAGCAGTGGAAGAAACCCAAACGAAACCATAATTTTTCCACGAAGAAACTTCCATTTAAATTGCGTTAAATGCCACTGCAGAAGCTTGCCTCAAATTTTCTTATTTAAACTCATTCAACAAACTTCTTCCGACATCGGTTCTAATAGTAAACTGAAGGAGAACATTTAGCTCCATTCTTCTAATCAGGATAACATAACTAAATAGATTTCCTAAAGAAAACTACCTAGAAGTAAATTGGGAGAAACCATCAATTATTTCAGTCACAAAACAAAACACAAGGTGTCTCAATGCAAAGATAGGTCAGCTTGATAAGGCCATTAGTAACAGCATGAAGATCAATTTCCGGCAATAAACAACGTGTCGACTTTTTACAATGATCTTCGGGTACATCTTTAGGACCAAACACTGGGAACTCCAACATGCTATTTTGTAACAAAATTAAAAAACAAAAGGCCATCCCATATTAGCTTTGTTGACATTCCGGATTTTACTGGTTAGGTTCAATCAATCATGTCCAGAATCAACCTTTCCAAATAAAGACCACACATGTTTTTCTTTACATTATCGAGAAAACAAGAAATCACAGTTACGCCAAGATAATACGAATAAGGATCGTAATCAATAATACTTACAAAAAAATGCAATTATAGTTTACGAGTGGCAGTGGGTCGGCCAGACATTGCCCTAAAACCCCCAAAACCCGATTAAAAAAAATAATCGATGGACCCGTAAGGCATTTAAGGGCTTTTTAGGTTTTGAAACCAATATCAAAGGTGTTGCAACATCTGCGAAAAGGAGATAAGCTACCTGTAATGCTGCTTCATATACTAGCCTCTCATCAGCTTCAGTGGTCTTTTCTTCAGCAGCTCCAGACCGGAATGCAGAATCGCCAGTTGTAACATAAGGTGCAGGTGCGGTCTTTGCATGCACCAACGATGGAGGCAAGATCCTAGATCCCCTTTTATCATACATTAACACGTCATCATCATTACTGTCTCTTGCATGTGTCTTGTGAAAGGTTGAACTCGTCCCTGGTGAGTGGTGAGAATGAGATCCCCCAGGAGTGTCCCATATCAGACTGTTGCTGCGATTGAAGTCGGAATTCGACGTTGAAGGCAGACTAGACGATGGAAGGGTCCTATTTAGAGCTTGTTGGGATGAGATCTTCTCAAATTCTTTACCGGCATAATTAGAAATTCGTGAATTAACCATTCGATTTGGGTAAGCACTTCCATCTGTAAGGTACTTTGAATTATTTGCTCGTAGGGAATTTTGACTTGAGGTTCCCACATCACTGTCTTTGGGGTAATTCTGACCATTACCGTGACTGAATCCCTCATTAGAAGCATATGAGTTATTATTAGAAAACGGTAACTTTCTAGAATGCCCATTATGACCTGAAATATCGAGTAATATCGGTTAGAACAAGGGTATAAACAGAAGTTTTTAGCCTAAAATGTAATCACTCTTCTAAGAAATTAAGCTTACCCCTCGTATTTGAATTTGTTCCTGATCCAGACAGTGTACTGGGAAGCTTTCGTAGATTGGCGGAATTTGTTGTGTCCCTAGTATCGTCTATTTCAATGTCACTGTCAGACGAACTAATGTCTATCATGTCACTTGTATCCATCGTCGACGTAAGTTGACGTTTCGATTGGTCAAGCGACGTAAGAGAATTCTTCAGAGAGAGTTGACCTGAAAAAGTGATTCAAAGTCGGTACAAAGGAGTTATCAGAAACGAGTGCTGGGACTACCAAACAGCCGAGATAAATAAAACGCACCATATTTTCAGCAGTGTCCTCCAGTGAAGCTCTGAATCCATCTACTTAGAAAAGCTACAGAAGCAAGCTGTGCCAAAAAAAAAAACCATAAACATTATTCACAACTTCAAATATACTATCACAAGTTACTTTTCCTATTGATATAAAAAAAAAATAACGAGCTGAACATAGTTATTTTTTCTTACTTTCTCTGCATCGTTACACTAATTAACTTGGTCAGAAATAATGCAAATGGCAAGAGGATCATTAGTAATTAACTATAACATCTAAATGAAAGACTTAAACCGTCGTAGATTCAGCAGACTGATATAAAGTCACAAAAAAATGCAATGCAAAATTAATAAACTGTTTGAATTGTTATTGTCTTCCTATTCTCGTGTAAATGCCAACCAGACGTACAAACCAGAGAGCATCGAGGAAAATTTAGATCGGTAGCATTTTTTGTGCATCAAATCATGTGCAATCATCATAATCGGACTACGCACAACACCGTAACATTTCAAGCATCCCAACCGCATGATAACGTGAAAAAACCTAATGCAACCTTAAATGAAAATTCAAGACATTTTTTGTAATCAATAAGATTGTATAAATCGTATAGCTGTGACTAAGAAACCCAGCTGAATCACAACCGATGCCACAAATTTCCAGAGAAGACGAGACCAATGCCCACAATCTCCCATACAATAATCTACACTACGAAATTCCGAACTCTTCGGCAATGCCCCGGGTATGGAAAGCCATAAAACAGTGAGATATAATCCTAGTAAGATAACAGAAATACTACTAGTCAAACAGCTTGTAAACTGGTATTCACATATTAGTCAAATACACTACCCTGTAATTGTTTGTATAAATGTCTTCCTCATCGACAGCGAGAAAAGCGAGCCAATAAATTGATCAACCCCAGCATTTCAACGCCCAAACATGGAGAACCAGCAAAACCAACCCCTTGCAAGCAAATCAACGAGCCAAATCGAGCATGCAATTCATAACACGAATCCGGAAAGAAAAAAAAAAAGGCAGAAATCTCAGCCGAAAGACTGATAAAACTCCGAGGCCATAGCTCGAATTATCAAATGCAAGCAAAAAGACTTGAACTTTGACGAAATCAATGGAAGTGCGAGTGAAAAATTACCAGAGAGCATCGCCAATTGTGGTCGAAGCTGTGCTAGGGTTTACAGTGAGACGCAAAGCGTCGAAGAAGAAAGAGAGGAGAGCAAAGACTGAATTTTGAAGGGAGATTTGATTTGGGGTTTGATTCTTTGAATTCTGGAAACGCTCAATGCATTGATTGATTAATCCCAAATTGGATTGTTGTTGCTCACTCAGTTCAACCTAAGTAAAATATGGTTACATTTTATTCTTTATTTTTATTCTTATTCTAATTTTTTTTTGCTTCCTATAATTACTCTGGAAGTACCCTCGTTTTAATCAAAACGGAAATTGAAGTTGTTCGTTGTTCGTTTATCACGGGTTAGAACATCTCCGGCATTATTTTATTATCGTAGTTACTTTTTATACAATTCCGTTATTTATTTATTTATCACAAATTAAAGTATCTCCACCGTTACTATATTGCACTATAATAGAGCAATTTCGGTTCCGTTTCATTTTTACTGCAAACACGGCAAGAAGAAGAATGATAATGTGAATATATACAAATTGCATTACACTCATGAATATGAATGTATAATTATGTATATCCATGATAAACACATGTACCCGCATGAACAATATCACGTGAAAAATGTAGATGAACATAATACTATTACTACAAATGACAGAAAAATACTTAGTTAACTATGTAATTTATTTGTTGGAAAAGTTTATGTAGTTTTCTTGTAGCCAGTAAATAAAAATGACATGTCGTTTCACTAATGGCATGTCAATTTAATTAGCTTCAACCTCCAAAATGGCATGTCGTTTGCTTCTTCTTCTTCTTATTTTTTTTTTTTTTTGCAACTTTGAGGGTTTGTTCGTTATTGGTTATTACAATATTCTATAAGCTAGTTACTTTAGAGTTAAATAGCTCTACTTAATATTCTGATTATTTTTTTAATGAAACAGCTCTAATGTTTCTTTTTAAAGTAAAAGTTTTTAATATTATTTTTTTCTCTTGATACACGTCATTTGTATATATTCATTTATAGATAATTTGGTAGTGATAAGAGTTGAACAATAAGGAAATACGATTTTCAAAGAATTAAACCACGGTTAAGAGTAAAATCATTAATAATACAAAATAAAGATCGAAACAAAATTATAAACATTAAAAATTTAAATTTTGAAAAATTAAAGTTAACAGCAACAGAAGCATTTAATATTTAATATTTAGTAAGTGTAGAAGTGCGAAATATGGATTATCTAAAATAAAAAAAAATTGTTTGAGTCCATGAAATAGTTGCCAAGCTTTGTGTTGTGGAGCTTCACTCTCCAAGCTCTAATCAGTCGCTTCTTCGAGGATGAGACTCTCATACGAAGAAGCGACTGAGAGTCTCTGTCTCTCATCATGAGAGACAGAGACTCTCTCGATGGCATCTATGTCTTTCTTTCATTTAATTGGATTGGAATTCTTTTGTAACACTATTTTGCTTTCGATCTTATTAAAAATTAATACTTTTGCTTCACTATGCAGTAGACTGTATAACTTTAATTGAATTGTTAGTTTGGAACTTGGAATTTAGGCCATTCAGATTTCATAACTAGACTACAAATTACAAAATGGAGTTTTGTGGGATTAATCGATTTTTGAGTCTGCTTAATAAGTTTGATTAGTACTGAAATCAGTTACTCTTGATTTCTTTGATAATTGAGCTATTTAAATATTTTCTATAAACTTGGTCTCGGCATTGTATTTCATTTTGGTTCTCTCTTTGATTTGTGATTTTCATTGCTTAAATTCTTTAGGTTCGGTTGAAGAGATTAGTGCTTTAGCTAAAAATATTTATTGGGTACTTACGCCATAAATTTAATATTTTCTTATCAAAAAGAAAATCATTGTTTTGATCAGCATATGCCTGTGTTATTTTTTGAACTGATCAGACCCTATTCGAAGACCAAATACATTTGGTTCTGTCAATGAAGCTTTGTAAGTTTAAGTCACCATATTTAAACATTTACAAGGACTAATACTCAAGTTTTTTCGATGTTGCGCCGGTTCTTTGCAGGATGTTGAATGAGACTTGTTACGGGTATTTTTGCGGCCTCAAAATTACGGCCCAATTAAAAATCAAACCCGAGAAAAGCAATAAAAAATCAAATAATATACATATAATAATATGTATATATGAAATCAATAAGTGTGCATACTTATCACACAATGTATATATATATATATAAATAAAAAACAAAAGGCACGGTATAACCTTATCACACACTCTCCATATTTTATATATATATATATATATATGGCTGTACAAGAGTGGCATGCCATTCGACTTGTGTCAAGTTACACCATTACAAAAGTTTGTAATCATTATATGCCATATGCACATATGCCCATGCACGTAAGTGTCAAGCACACATTTGCCCCATTCTTAATCTTTCATTGCCTATAAATATCCTTTTTTTTATCACTTAAGGAGGAGGGCTTCTCTCAATCCGAAGAGAGGAATTGGTGGAGCAAAATATTATACACATTCTCTCGCTCTCTCGGAGAAAGGAAGAAAAAATCGAGCACACTACAATTCTCTTTAACACCGGAAAAAACTCCGTTCGTTATTTCTCTCGCCTTTTCCGACGTAATATCGTTCGATTAATATGGAGAGTTAAAACGAGCAATAAAGTCCTCCCACAGTGCCTCACTCTGAGTTCGCGTCTCATTCCCTCTCCTATAGACGAAGGTCCGGGGATGATTCTCTGACGAGCCAAGCTCGAGGAGTATAATCTTTCCTTAAAAGAGACGAGGTCTGAGACTAACGAACTTCGGTGAGCCAAGCTCGGGAGCGACGTTATTCTCGTTTCTCTCCAGATCTGGAGGGCGTTCTCGGAAAAGGAAACAAAGAGAAATGTACCGGAAGCCGCGAGTGAAGCTTCGTCGCGTTTGAGAACGGAATTGCAGGAGAAGGAGAAGCTTGTCGAGAATCTGGAGTTCATATTGAGCGAATTAGGGATATTGAGTTCGATGAAGTAAACGTTGGAAGCGTCACAAGAGTCTTATTTTCAATGCCAAAGTAACGGAGACGACGTTCGAGGGCCAAAGAAAATATAAATTCAGTTCGAATGTGGTGCAATGTAACATTCAGGTTTGATTGGGAAAATTAAGCCACGAAAATTGCCAACGATGTTGTGTTTTCAGACCTTATTATGCTTGATTAGAAAAATTCAAGCATTTATGTACAAACTACAAACTATAACTCTACTAATCTTGTCATGTCTATGTTGTATGTCTTATATTTTAAAACTTCAAAAAGAATATACTTAAAATCTTCACTGTAACTGTGTTTGTATGTATTATAGTCTTGGGTGTTTCAACGCTGAAAAATAAGAGAAATATGCTGATGTAGTCTTGGGTATACATATGTTTTTCGTGTAACATATTTGAACGAGATATATACAGGTTTCGGACTTTTGAGTACTAATACCGGTACGAAAGAAATTGGAAATATACCGACACATAACCTTATATTAAATTTATACATGTATGAAAAGAAAAAAGAAAGAAAAGATGGAAGTAATTTTGTGAAACGAAGCCGGTAACAATCTTTCGTAGTGAGAGACAGGTAAAGGTAAAAACAGGCATCACTTTTACCAATTTTCGTTAAAAGGCAAGGCCCCCAAAACGGTAGGTTAGGAGTCGGACACAGCCAGCCCCTAAAGCGACGGGTCCTCTGCGTTTTGGGGTTTGTTTTCTTTTTTCGAATCCCCAAAATGCCCTCCACGGGAAACCTTGTGGTTTCTTCTGAAATTACCTTTGTGTCTGAAGAACAAAAATGAGATGTCCTACTCTACTCCTGATTAGGGAGGGACTTTTTGGGGAAGTGGAATCCAAATGGCCTTTTGTTTGTGGTGTCCATTATGATTAGAATTTCCACAATTCCACTTCAACTGCTTGAAAGTGATGTTACACTATTCTCTATTTCTTTGAAGGTCCCATCATCTATGATGCATGTTTGTGTTATGTTAAATCCATCAAACGCAGACTAATATATTATAATACTTAGGGTTAATCCCGTCAAAAGTACCAATACTTTCACATAACGGATTAATAAGTTCTAATTCTTTTTTTCCCGGTCAAAGTTTCAATTCTTTAGTTTTGTGTCCCTATAGGTACCTCCGTAAAAAAATTTGTCCTCCAACGTTACTCACGCCACATCAAAGTTTTGGTTTTGTATTCCAATGTTTTTTCTACTCATATCACTTTCGTGAAAATTCCAAACCATGGATTATGCCGTTTTCGGCGTTGAATTAAAAAGTAATTTTTCTCCCTTTTAAGTCTATATCAACGATTATCTTTGATTGTCCAACTTTACGATGGCTAATTTACTCCGGAAATGTAGATAAAATTTTGTAACGGTGGCATGATTAACAATGGAGGACGATTTTTTTTTCTGGAGGTACTAATAGGGACACAAAACTAAAGAATTGGAACTTTGTCCGGGCAATAAAAAGAATTGGAATTTATTGGTCCACTTTTTGAAAGTATTGGTACTTTTATCGGGATTAACCCTGTATTACATTATTTTGGTGAAATATTATATCTCGAGCAAGTTATTAAATTTCTCGAATATCCATCAGCATGCCCATCGAAAATCTTTTTCGATGATATGCGAAACGATATATCCATTTGCATTCCCATCGACATACCTATCGAAATACCAATCGACAGGCGATATATAAATAAATGAAAAGTGAGAAATGACATCGGCAAACGGTATTTTAAACCTTGATCTCGAGATTTTTTCACATTTAAAAAAAAAAAAAATTCTCTCAAAAATATAGTACTACAAAGTTGTTTATCTTTATAATAGTTGAACCATTTGATGAACGTGAAATCACAAAAAGACAAGTATTGCATGTAGTCGTTCGATTTCCGGTGATAATTCATTCTTGAAATTGGAAAAAAATAGTAAGAAAATGTAAATCAAAATGACAATATCTTAGATATACTAACCATATTATGAGAAACACCGGTTTATATATATATATATATATATATATATATATATATATATGAATGTTGAGGTTTAAATATAAAAGTCATGAATAGAAGTTGAATCATGTAAGATGAAAAGAAATAGTTGAAGAATTGTTAGTTGGCCGGAAAACACCTCGTCGGCTACACATGGGCGATTATCCCACGCTATTATAAGGGTAACGTTGTAAATTCCTATCTCCATCATTTTTCTAGTTCATTATGATTTGATGATTCCCTAATAATTCTGCAATTAGGAATGAGAATACCCGAGAAAGTAGTCCACTAGTTATTATTTTTTTCTTTATTTTGTATTTACTATAATAAACATGTTTAACAGTCAAACAGCAATTCGACGAGTACGAGACTATGCGTCTGTTGTCGTAGCTCAACACGTGAAGATACGCATGATTTTTACATTGTGCTTCGTCCATTCGTTTCATGCGAAGTCGTAGCTCAACGTTCATAGTTTGTCGACATATTATAAAGCTCACAAAGAACACGTCATTGCGAGATAAAACTCCACTTCACAAGCAAAAGTTTGATTTGGTATATCAAAATCATCATCAACTAAGGAAATACAAATAATGCAGCCCCTTATATAGATTACTCAAAACGATACAGGAAACTAAACACATATGGCAACAAATGTCATAAATTCATAATCAAATAAACTACCAGCGCAACCTAATAATCAAAATAAATAGTATAATATTATAAAATAAAGATTGGGAATTGTGTTCACTAAATGTCGGAATCTCGGTTAATTATTTCCAAGAATATTATCTGCTACCGCCTAACACATGGGATTTACTCGTTGCGCTCTATCAATTTGCTACGAAATTGTAATATGAAGAACATGTCACAAAATCAGGAACTTTCACCGCTATGTTAATTAAAAAAGAAAAAACCGGAGTGAGTTATCAAATCGGCATTACCTATAGCTATAATAATAATAATAATAATAATAATAATATATGTCTATCTATATCACGTGACTACTTACTTACCACTTCACTTCACTTGACGTACCTTTTTCAGAACTCGCGCCCTAGAAGAAGACACACTACTCAAAAGACCAAACTGCCCTCGAACGCAGCACCAACTTCCTCTCCAAGCCAGCCACAACTCACAAACTCACTCTTTTTCTTCTTCTTCGTGATGAAAAGACTGGTGTTGCTTTCAGTGATGGGTCTCCGTGCTGCAATGGCAATGGCAATGGCTATGGCAATGGAGCTGCGCTTCGATGGCAAGGGTGGGGTGAGAAGGCTGCTTGGGAGGCTGAAACGACAGCTCAAAAGCTTGTCGTTTTGCAAGAAGCAGAGACTCTCCTCCTTCAACTACGACCCCTTGAGTTACTCCCTCAACTTCGACAATGGCGACTTCGGCTTCTTCTGCTGAAACTGAAACCGAAACCTACTCTCTTTGTTGTTGTTGTGAGCTTAATATTGTCGAGACTTAATGTCATTGTCATATTCTCCATTTTGTTGTTTATTATGCTTCTGTCTGGGTTTGTTAATTCAACAAGTGCAGAGCAGACTTGTCATTAATGGCGGATGGTTCTTTTAAATTTTAATCAATTAATACAACACCGATCGAGTGGTTACCTTTCAACTTCAGCACTCAAAAGATCCGAGTTGTCTTCATAATCATAATCTATTAGTATTAGTTATATCTACAGCAGCGACAGCTCATTTGATTATTAAAAGCTTTAGCTTAATTAAAATAATAATAATAATCATGCTGATACCCATTTATAAGAACTATTAAAAAAAACAAATGAATCTGCGTGAAATGAATAGCCAGATTTAATTATATATTTTTGTCATCCATATTTTATGTTGAATTCATATATAAGATGCTAAATAGCTAGATGAGCGTGTAAATATGCATCTTTGATTTAATAGTGTTATGCTAAAAATTGACCAACGTCCGTCAACTAAAATTGGACGGAAAACGCACCGCCTCATATTTATTGACTCTAGATACTTTTAACGTTATTTTTTTCACTTTGGACGATTGATGCCCTCAATCGATCAATTATCAACAACAACAAAAAAAAGTCTCCCAATCATCACATTTGTATTATGCTATAAGATTTGATGCTTTGCAAGATGACAGACGCAACAAATTGTCGTGCTTGATGATGCCTGAATTGGCTGGTCAATGCCTTGCAAGGTGTCCTAATTATTATTTATTACTCTAATAATAATTCTCACACACACACACATATATATATATATATGCCGATATATCCTCTTACTTGAAGGAAGAAAAACTTGTGAAGCAATGTCTGCAATGAACGGAGGAGATGGCATCTATAGCTACTCACACAACTCCAAACACCAGGTATATATATATATATACATTAATATATGGTTACACGATGATTTTGTACGGAGGTAACTATAATAATTTTAGGGGTTTTAAGGGAAAAAAAATAAAGAGTAAATATATATTAGCTTGATTAACAATATGATGAGGCCATTTTCGTTTAGATATATTATATGTGATTACTTATTGAGAATTTTTTGTATATAGGACTGCCCTGTTAAAATCCCCGTACACGATGGTTCCTCAAAAAACATGTATACTAATTAATGCAACACAGTTTTATCCATCAAACTGTCAGCAAATTATTACTCAAAATTGCTCCTTCCAAGACGCTGTGGAAGAAGCAATTTCGAGTACTCGTCGAAATTATGCGATTAGCAAACGATGCTTTCTAAAACCGTCGGAATTTTTTGAAATTTCTAATCTCTTTGTGGTGAACTTTGAGATTGTCACACGTTCAAGTATTAGCATGACGGCTCGATGTATTGTTGTGCATATTGTGTAATTTACTCTTTTCGCTACAACAAACTTAGGGTTCACAAACGAAAATATCAAGTCTTTGCACGAGGGCTTATAAAACACCTTCCTGCAAACTCTTGTATTATTATTATTATTATTATTATTATTATTATTATTATTATTATATCTTCGTACATTCTTCCAAAAATTTGATATTTGAAAATATATATATATATATATTTATATATATCCTTGGCATTGAAGTTTTTACTCTTCACAATTTTTTTAATAGTTTTGTGGATGTAATACTATATTAGTATCATGAGCTTCTATCTCGAAATCTATTAACAATATATATAATTCTTTCATGTGAGTTCGCAACAACATTTTTTTTAAAAAAATTCAGTGTGATCAAGTATTTAAGATATACAATTCTATATGATTTTTCAGAGAAAGGCTGCAAACATTGTACAAGGAGAGATCAACAAGGCAATCTACACGAATCTTGACATGAAGACCCTCTCTTCCGTTTCAAACACAATTTGGCTTGCGGATTTGGGATGTTCGACAGGTCCGAATACATTCTTCGCCATGCAAACCGTGTTGGAAGCAATCAAACTAAAGCATACATCTCAATGCCCCAACTCCGAGTCTCCGGAGTTCCAAGTGTTTTTCAGCGACCAAACCTGTAATGATTTCAACACTCTTTTCGCCTCGTTGCCGGCGGATAGGCAGTACTTCGCCGCCGGCGTGCCCGGGTCTTTTCACGGTCGGTTGTTTCCCGAATCGTCGCTCCATTTGGTGTACTCGTGCTACGCGTTGCATTGGCTCTCCAAAACCCCTGAACAAGTGTTGGATAAGAACTCTCCGGCGTGGAACAAAGGCAGAATTTACTACGTTAATGCACCGAGGGAAGTGCACGGTGCTTATAAATCGCAATTTAAAACCGATATCGACAGTTTCTTGAATGCAAGAGCTAAGGAGATTGTCGGAGGAGGAATGATGATAATAATAATGCCTGGTCTTCCGAATGGGGTTGATTCACAACATTGTACATCCTCAACAAGTTTGTTGTTTCATATATTTGCCTCTATTTTCATGGACATGGCAAAACAGGTATTTATCTCTTGAATGGCCATTCCTACTCATCATTTTTTTACTAAATTTCTGAATATTATTTGATCTTTGTACGTAGGGTTTGATGAGTGAAGCTCTAGTCGATTCCTTCAACATGCCAATTTATAGTGCGACTCCGGAGGAGATGCATAGTCTGGTGGAGATAAACGGGTTTTTCAGCCTACAGAAAATTGAATTTGTGAACTCCGGACCGAGCGGTATCAGTGAGCGTAACGCTATCAAACAAATTAGATCTGGTTTAGAAGGGGTACAGAGCAAACACTTCGGAAGTGCAGCTACAGATGAAATGTTCGACAGATTGGACCAAAAGTTTAAGGAGTCAGACGAGCTTATAACCTCATTTAGCAAAGAGCTCAACGGTCAGCTATTCATTGTCTTGAAGCGTAAATGAACGGATTTTACCGATTCGCCGGGAAATCGAACAAATTGAAATCGTTCTTATTATTTGCACTTACAATAAGCAATGTAATTTATGAATTTGCATTGATTGTATCCCCTCGTATGTTTCGGTGTGTGTTTTATGCACTACAAGTAATCAATATATATATATACACACACATCATGTGTTAATATTGAGTACTTGAGAGGTCTTAAAGCCATTTTAGATACTAAATGGACGAAAGAAGGAAAAAAAAAACCTATTTTTACTCTAAAATAGATATATAGGATAACAAAATTATGTTTTGTTCATAAAGGAAGCACCTAATTGAAGAGGGAATTGAAGTATAAGAAACGACAATTACTTACAAACGAAATAAATAAATAAATAAAGGTATAATAACTATGGTAAAAGCAGAAGACGGGTCGCCAGAGTGGGAAAGCACGGGCAAGGCGGGATATTTATTTTGAGGATCACTTTTTCCTCTTCTTTATCTGCTCAAGCACCGTAGTCATTTGCGGCACCGCTCGCTTCTTCTTGCCAAACGCCTCGCATCTGCTCTCTGTGTAGTCTTCGTAAATGCTGTCTCTCTTTCTACCCTTTTTAGAAGCAGCCGAGTCTGAGTTTTTGGCACTTTTGCGTTGCATAGCAGTTTCTCTGCGGAAAATGCTTTCGATCGGATCTTTCAACGCGATATTGCTTTTGCGTGAAACTTGATAGCCTAAACCTAGCCTGCAAAAAGGCACCAATATACTAAGATAATTTGCTTGACATGTTTCGGTTTCTTGGCTCAGAAACAATGTAACTATTATATATTAGATGTATATAGACATACACATAAATTGAACCCTTAATAAGCTTTCAGTAACATGTGGTAGACGGTTTTTGCATACACATTATCCGCGAGGTTTAACTTTTAGTTACGAAAAAAGGATCAAGGGCGGTGTCGGAATCGAATTCTCAAAGTAAAAACTAGGGATAAAATTAGCATTTACTGATGACTCTGAGGCCCGGCGCACTCACCTAGCTGGTCGGACCTCCAATTTAGGTTCCGGATTTTGATCAGCTTCAGTCATAGTAGATAGCCATAGCTCGACCTGCGAATTTCTAAACATGAGAATCGCAGCAGTACCTCGGTAAATTAATTAGCTACTAAGACTTCATTATTCCAATTTCCTTTGGCAGCTATTTAACTTGAATCTCGGTTTCAGACTGTGATTTTGAAGCGTACAGCAATTTTCGAGGCCCTACACATTGGGGAAGCCGGCAAATTGAGGCCGACGCCTCAAGGTTCTAACCAGATTGAGGCGGTCCAAAGTTGATCGCACAGAAAATTACCAGATCCGAGTCGTCGAACAGTTTGGAGGCAGTGATTTTTGGAGAGAGCTTTCCTGGTGATTTGACTTTCATGGTTGCTAACAGAAGCGCTTCGAGTTCGAAAGGCAAACAACTATCAAAAGGACCGAAAGAATGAAAAACACAAATATAGAATAGAAAGGGTCGAAGCCAGAAAATTTCACGAAAAAATATCGTATTTTATAATAAATATGAATATATTGAATCCCTAATTTGAATCCAAACAGAAATCCAATCTCGTGAGTACAAAACAGACTGAAATTGATTGGCAGCAATGAAGACGATTACGATGTCATGTTAACAACAGACTAAGATCATGTACCTGAAACTGAACGACCGCGAGGCAGGCAACGACGGCGTGAGGTCGATGATTCTGTTTTAGGGCAATTAAAAATAACTATAATGGAATTTCAATTATATATATTTTTTACGATTTCGATTTATATTAATATTATTAAGGTTAAACTGCGGTTAATGTACCAAATGTTTGATCTTCTGCGGATTATGTATCTAATGTTTATTTTCGGCGGCTAATGTACACAATGTTTGATCTGTTACATATTTTCGTGTTTTCCGTCATTTGACTGTTAGAGAGTTATGTTCCTCTATATATACACTTTTTTTTATTTTTGACATAACTCACTCATTTTTTGTCCAAATTTTATGCACGACCTATGGTTGGAAAGATAAGAGATAGATCTACAACTTTGGTATTTTAAGTTTTGTAAAAATAATTTTAAAAAAATACGAAATTTCAAATATAACGTAAATGGGTATTCAAACATCATTTGTTTGTTGTTGTGCCTTTCTTAGTTAATGTTTTATCGTTGTAGTACCAACTAGAGCTGCACATCGCGTTCTCGCGGCACGTCGCGACTCGGTCGCCAAAACCGCGAGAAGACACGTCGCGACGCGTCGTGGCGTGTGCGGTCGCGGCGCGTCGCGATTTGGTGGAAAGACAGAGACAGAGAGGTTTTTTTGGGTTGTGGAAAAAGTTGTATATTTAGTTCCGATGTTTAACTTTGTTAATTGTTAGTTTTTAACCAAATTTAAATGTTAAAAATATAAATTTGTAACATAAAATTATTTTTAAATATTTAATAACAAATAAATAAATATAACAAATAAATAAATATAACAAAACGAGATATTAAAAAAAAGAGTTGTATTATTCATTGTGAATATTACAATAAGGTGGAAGAAAGCTGTAATATTCAGTGTAAACATTACAAGATGCCTCACTAAAACCTCTCCTGTAAAACCTTCCTTAGGGACTAAAAACCAAGAGAGGAAGGAGCACATCATTATTGGCGCTAACTTTGCATCACTCCGGGAACCAGGCGTTAAACCTTTCAGTCATAAGCTCAAGCTCGGTTGGTTCGGAACGTTGGCCGATTACGGGGTTGCGGAACATCCAATCGTTCAACACCACGGCTTGCTTGAGGTGTGTGTTGGTTATTGAGGACCTCCGATCGTCGATGATGTTCTGAGCTGTACTGAATGCGCTCTCCGATGCAACGCTCGAAATGGGGATGGACAGGATGTCCCTCGCCATTCTTGCCAATATCGGGAATCTTTCCCGTTCATTCTTCCACCACCTGATGACATCGAACTCAGTTGATTGGTCGTCGATCCGAAGGCCGTATTGGCGTCGTGCGCGCCCATCGCCCGGACTAGACTAGGTCGTAGAGACCGTACCGTATCATCGGGGTAATCGGGATTTGGTGGGGAAGGAAAAATTTCTGCCGGTAGCATAACGGGGATGTAGCCGTCGGGCGTAGGTTGTCCGGGAGCCATGGGTTGAAATTGGGGTTCCAATCTCCTAGCCGTCCTTCGACCCCCGGAATTATCGCTTCTTCGAGACATAATAGAGAACTTGGGAACTTTAGAGAACTTTGAGAATTTGAGAGAGAGATGGAAGATTGTTGGTGAGGAAATGAGAGAGGAAGGGGTGGTATTTATAGGGTTGGAGGAGATAGTTGGGTGGGTGAATAATTATTGAGGTGGGTGAAATTTTATTGAAATTCGGGTAAAAAAGTGGGAATTTACGCCCAAAACAAACACAATCTTTCACACCCCTCGGATCGCTGACGTGGCGAGATCAGGGCCGTCGGATCGAGTGCGCGGATCGAGCTCCACCATTCGCGATTTTCACGTGCACGTCGCGACGCGTCGCGAATTCCAGATGTGCGTCGCGATTGGTCGCGAATGCGTCTCGCGTTCAAAATGTGCAGCTCTAGTACCAACTAGGGCTTTTGTGTTCACCCGAAACTTGAGTTTGAAATACTTGTTGAGTTTCAACTTCAGAGCTTATATGATATAATTGCATATTGATAAATAACTAGTATTGCATATATGATATATTTCAACTTCAGAGCTTATAGTTATTGAGTGATGCTTATGATTAGGGTTGGCGATTCGGGTTTCGTGTCGTGTTCGTGCAGGGTCTTAATCGTTTTTTACTTATTTTATCTAGACCCATACCCGCCCCATTTACTAATCATGTAAGATGAATAGACCCTGACCCGCTCCTTTAAATAACGTGTTTATTGTGTCTACCCGTTTAACCCTTTTAACAGATTCATGTATTTTAAAATAAGAAATTAATTCAATTATACTCATTTAACTTAATTTATTTAATTATATTATCTAAGGTTTTAAAAATTTTACGAACAAATTTTAATGTTCATCAATTGTACGATGTAATTAATAAAATTAAAAATATAAATCAATATATAATAAGTATTAGAACACTTAATAACATATATAAAATGTATAAAATATAATATTTTGCTCCTTAATCGTGTCTAATTGGGTCTCATCGTGTTATCGTGTTCGTGGTGTGTTTATCCATTATTTAATAGTGTCAATCGTGTTCGATACAGTTGGACCCACATCCATTTATAGTAGACCCAAACCCGTTTAAATCGTGTCGTAATCGTTCCGTGTTTTGTGTCCAGTCCCAAATTACCACCACTACTTATGAAAATTGAGGTGAAATAACACACTATTAGTTAACCCTAAGGTTTGAGTTCCAAAAATAAAACTTTATTAAAAATAAAAGAAAATAAAAAAAAAGAAAAGAAAAGCAGTATAGCGTTTTCTTAGAAGTCCAGTAAATAGGCCCATTAGTCAGCTATGGAAAAAACCTAGTTAGGCCCATCTCTTAGACATCCGTATCAAGAAGATGTTCATAGCTTTTCTTTTCTTTTCTTATTTTTAAATGATATTAAATTATTAGCCAAGATAAAATTACACTATGCACTCGTGTTACAAAACATATTCGAAAACATATTCGCAGTGTACGAACAATTAGCACTAATAACTAATGTTATATATGTGTATGTATTTTATGCATTCCGCTAGGATCGAACCTGCGACCTCTCGAAAAATTATGTGGTGGAGGTATTACTAAGCTAAACAAAAGCAGAACATTAACCTCATCATAAGGTGGTCGTATTAGCTTTAGAAGTATTGGTTCATCATAAGGTTTTCTTTCTTAAGCGAGAACTTCAACTTCATCATTATTCATATCAATATGCAAAATACATTATACTATCTTATGTATACCCAGTGACGGAACTACGCTATACCCAAACAGGGCCGCGGCCCCCCAGATTTTCCGAGCTAGTTCAACTCGATTTCACTGCGGCTTCATCACGGTCCTAACCCTAGCCTAGTGGCCCCCCATCTTCAACGTGAGTTATCGGAAAGACGATGCTACGACACCATTGAAGGCTGTAAATAATAGGATTTGAATGCCGTTTTTGCCGATAAATCGTTTGTCGTTATCGACGGAGTAATCGTTTGCCGATGGATTTATCGATGGAAAACGTATAAAATTTATCGTTTGCCGTTACCGAAACTTATCGAACTTATCGATGGTTAATCGTTTATCGATAGATTTATCCATGGAAAACTTATAAAATATTTTCATATATATTTTCATACATAAATTTTTTTTTATAACATAAAATACTAAATGTATATTTTCCTTAATAATTGAAAAACGTCAAATTACAAAACAAATTATGTCAGAATCACAGTATCAGAATTATATTCAATGTTACAAAATGAAGTTACATAAAAAACGAAGAAATAGCTCAATTTGACAATTAAAAAAAAACAATATTTACTTTTCCCGCAATAAGGTTGCAATTCTGGAAAACGTTGAATTAGAAATAATTATGTCAATCCCACATTTTATAAGTTATATACAATGTTATAAAATGATTTTACATAAAAAAAAAATAGACTAACTAGCTTAACTTAACTAATTTCCATAAAAATGTACTTTTGCCGCAATAAGGTCATAATTCAGAAAGAAATCAATTACAAAAATAATTCTGTCAAATCTAATAGTTTTCTACAATGTTACAAAATGAAATTACAGAAAAAAAAATTAAAATATATCTCAAATTCACTATTTTTAGGAAAATTGGTACTTTTGTCGCAATTAGAAATAATTTGCATAAACCCTTAAATTTAACCCAAATCTGCAAAAATTCAATAAAAATCACACAAACCATCTTGATTAATCTATATTCCATCATATACTTTAAAAAAAAAATCAATTTCAACAACAACATTTGATTCAAAACGTAAAATGTACAATTAAACTAATATAAAAATCAAAGTTTAACTTTCATTCAACCTAATAGCTTTCTAAGTAACTACTACAAATATAGAATAAAAATGTGAAAAATTGACATGATTCATAAATATATAACATTTAAACATCAAAACACTAAAGATCTACTAAAAAAAACCCTAAAAATACATTTAAATTTCAAAATTAAAAGAAGTTGGAACTTCTGCCGCAAAATAAGAAAAATATATACTAGAGTTGACTTATCGTTTTTTATTATGAATGTCGTGATAGCCTTTCCAACAGTGGCAGATCCAGAATTTTTGTATAGAAGGCCGAAAAAAAAACAATGACACATAAATATAAATTCAGGGTTTTCTTACCCTTGGTCGTAGATCTGCCACTGCTTTCCAGTTGTTCAAAGCTCAAACAATCATTACATTTTCTCTTTGCTTTGCTCAAACTATTGGTCTTAATTTTAAGAAAGAAAAGAAATAATTTAGCTCGACTTAACTTGGATTATAAACCTAAGCTCTCCCCTTGTTTATATAAACCTAAGTCCTCCCCTTGTTAACATCGCGTGTGTCTCTTTATTTTCGAATTTCGCGTATGTTTATTTGTTTTTATTTTTCACATAAACAAAGAACTTGACATTTCAAGGGGGGAATACTAGCTTTTTGGGGCTTAATATATCGGCTTCATTTGAATTATTTCATGTGTTCATTGAAATTATTATTGTGTTTATTTTAGATTATCTCGTAATAATTTGATTGAAAAAATATGATGACTATACTTCATTTTATCAAAATGCTATTAAAACTATATTTATAACTGAAATATTTATAATCGGTAGATTGATTTTTAACTTGAATAACACGACTTTTGGTTTTAAAAGTGAAAATAAAAACACGATAATTTGTATAAATAATTATGAAAATCAAACTGAATGTCCGCTTGTTCACTACATTTTAGGGACTACATTAATAGAATAAATTTTACTTTTCCTTAAAAAAAATTACCGTAATAATAGGGAATTTTGTTTCTATACCTTCTTATTTCATTTTTATAATAACATACATTGTATATGTATTCCACAAACAAACAAACAAAAATCACAATATTATCATAATTAATTTTAGGGATTAAACTTTCACAATTTAGTTTAAATATTTAGAACATAAATGGTAGGATGGTTAAAATATAGGATACAAACACAAATTTTAATGTTAAAAATAATTAAAAAAATCTAATCTTGATGTTTCACTTAAGGCTCCCAAAATCGTTGGTAAACACAAAAAGCCGAACCTTTGGTCAAAAACAAAACACAAAATGGGCATACACTTCCATGATAAATTGTGAAGATCGCCTTGAAAATCATATGGTGAAATGGGCCCTTTGAAAAATTGGGAGTGGGAGAGGTGATCCTCAACCACTATTTTACAATTATTCTGTGTTTCTTAAGATTAATAATATATATTATATATTGGAAATTGCATGAAATGTTCATTCTGTGTGAAAGGTTTTAAAAATATACCCATGTGTGAGAGTAAACAATACACACAATGGGTAGTTTTTTAAAACCTTTGACACAAAATGGGCATTTTGTACGATAACTCTATTATATATATACATTTTCCCTACATTTTTATAATCAAAAGATTTCAAATTAATTGATACAACATTTTCATAAAGAATAGAATCAACTCGCACATGTGTTAGGCTCGTTTACGTGTTAAGGTTAGAGAAAATATTTTCACAATTTCTAATATGTTTTTTCGGAAATACTAAATGTTTAGATATGTTAGACAAAATGAAAACTGTATGAATTAAGAATCCTTAATGTTGATGCCGTTTTTTGGATCAAACATTAAAGAGGCCAATTTGTTGATGTTGGGCCTGGCCCAATGTAGTTTTGTTGACGTGGCGGGCTTCTGTTGACTTTTGTTGGGCTTTGGCTGTGTGGGTGACGGCTTTTGTCGTTTTTGATGACTCAATCATCCGTCAAGGGCACAAAGGTAGAAATCATTATTATGAAAAATAGCCGATCTCGTCTTCTCTGCAATGCGGACTTACCGAGATCCCGTTGAATTTAGGGTAGTTGTGGCTGACTCCAATAGTGAGTTTTTATTTGACCGATATGGGACCTTGAGTAGGTGTCCGTGGCACTTCCAAGATCGAAAGTCTCGTTTACGTTCGGGGTCCAGGCGATCCGAGTCACTCACTACATGTTACCATAGGGCCTGGAATGGACAAGGCCGGGGTCACAGGTCTGGAAGCCACTCTAATCGGGGGTACCGACGAATGGGGGAGTGCGTTCGACCCGGAATTGAACCCTGGGGGGTTAGACTCTCCACCTGATATGACTTGTTTAAGTCCGGGCTGGTGGAACTGCCCGCGAAGTCGTGGTATCTTTAAGAGATACGGGGAATATGAGACAAAATCTATGCCACGCTGAGCTTAGAGCAAGGGCAGGTGGGGTCTCGAACCTTCCCAGAATCTTTTCCAGGGGTTCCTCTCAATGTGATCCCTCAGCCGTTCGAATCTTAGAGAAATTTCCTCAGGTTGGACCCTACGACCTGAATTGTGGGGTCTCATTACGTGTCCCCAGAGAATAAACATAGTCGCGCAATGTATTGGAGATAGGTTGGACACAGCGTGGAATGGGAACTATCAGGCGGGTCGTGAACCTTGTAGGAATTTCCCCAGGGCTTCCGCTTTGTGTACATTTCTCAGTTTCTAGACCTGAATAAAGGAACACCCGAGGTCTAGGGAAACAGGGGGGGTTACCCCCTGATTCACCTCCGACGCTCAACATTAGTATGGTATTTGAGGGGAGGCGAGTATATCTGGGGTAGATAGAGAGAATCGAGAGAACTCGAGTGAGTTTCGATGAGTTACCGTTTAACTAAACTGAGCTCCTATTTATAATAGGGTCCTGAGGTCTAGGCGCAATAAAATATTGTTCTGAGGGGTCCCTGGGCAATATTATATATGAGATTGGTCCCCAAAAAAAGAGGAATCCATCTCCGCCGTCGAATCGCCAATCGGACGTCGGACGCGCCATCACACGCGCCTTTTGTGTTTGGTGTGCAAAGATGGGAGCTATCTCATCCGTCCACGTGGCAATCAACAAAGGACTGCCCACAAGTGGGTGCTGAGGTGGCAGGGCGCAAGTGGGAGGCGTGTGGCAGAAGCTGGGTGGCAATCTCGATGCCACGTGGCGCGATCTGGTGGGGGGTTGCACCTGTGGGTTCCACAAAAAGTATTTTGGAGTGTTTTTCGCTCCCGAACACATCCCGCGTCCGTTTTTCACAAATTTTATGTCGTTTTTGGGTGTTTTCATATTTTTACGAACACCGGGACACTTTGTTTTTTGAGAACGGAACTCTATAGGGCGTTTTTGGTTTGAAATTGATTAATTTGATTTATAATTTTATGTAAAAGATTAATCAAATTATAAAATTAATAAACAAAAATTAATGTAATAATTTCCGTTTAATTAATTTATTTATAAAAATCAATTCCGAGAATTACCCGTACTACTTAATATTTTTTTGTGCTAGTCGGTTCATGTGGGTTTGGTTATTGAGATCGTTTTGATATTTAGAATAATTTAATATTTGTTAAATGTAAATCCTTATATAATCATGTAAAAATAATTTTCCTCCGCCAAATAGAAAAATTATACTAATAAAATTGAGACGAGATTACTAAATCTGTAATTGTGCCAAAGCCAGGTCACGAAATTATTTGCCAACACATGATATGATATGAACTTTGATCATAACTGTTTCATTTTTTATTTTTAATATGAATTGAAGTTCAAATCTGAGTTATTACGTGAAATTTTATTTTAAAATTAAAATTTCATGAAAATCCAGATTCGGGTTAAAAACTGCTTTTTCAATATAAAACCGATCTTTAACCCGAATCCGGACTTTATGGTTTTTTTGAAAAATATCTGGATCCAAGTTCCAATATAAAAAATCTCGGATTCCAGATCCGGGTATTGGGTTTGGCAAAAAAAGGGTATCCGGTCCGCTTTCACCCCTAATTATGAGCTTCTTTAGATAAAATAATAATAATAAGGGTTAATTGCGGCAATAATGCACAACCTTTGGTCAAGAGGGGTTTTAGGTCCCCAACCTTTCAAAGTGTGGGAAAAAATACACAACGTTTGTTGAATGTAAAATCCGTTGGTCCTTCCGTTAGGGATGTTAACTTCTGCTGATGTGGCATCGTTAAAATGCCAAATGGATTGCCAATTTGTAATATTAATTACATAACCTAATTAATAAGAATAAGTTAAAATATTTTAATTATGATTCAAAAAATAAATTAAAACTTTAAATTAACGAGCAATACTTATTTAACGCGCAGTTCTTATTTTTGAACTCGTGCTTTAATATTATTCACATCTTTACTATGTCGTTTTTTAAATTACACTTGTTTTTAATAATCAGTCATTTTTTTCAAAAATTTAGTCGTTTCTAATAAACTGCCGTTATGTAATCTTTGCAAATTTTGTTGTGTTTAATAATCCGTCGTTTTTCAAAAAAATTATTCATGTTTGTCGAAGAGCCTATTAGATTTTTAGAGGGAGTAAAAATTATTAATTTAATTTAAAGTATTATTTTTTTTGAATCATAATTAAAATATGATTTAATTTATTCTTATTAATTAGATTATACAATTAATATTACAAGTTGGCAGTTCATTTGGCAGTTTAACGATGCCACGCCAGCAGAATTTAACATCCCTAACGAAAGGACCAACAAATTTTACATTTAACAAAGGTTGCGTATTTTTGCCCACACTTTGAAAGGTTGGGGACCTAAAGCCCCTCTTGACCAAAGGTTGTGCATTATTGCCGCGATTAACCCTAATAAAAATATATATACATTTTCCCTACATTTTTATAATCAAAAGTCTTCAAATTAATTGATACAACATTTTCATAAAGAATAGAATCAAGCCATCAAAAGTCTTCAAATTAATTGATACAACATTTTTATAAATAATAGAATCAAGCCGCACATGTGTTCACTTGTTTAGGTGTTAAAGGTGGAGAAAATATTTTCACAATTTCTAATCTGTTTTTGGAAATACTAAGGTGGTGTTTGGTTATGGTTTCCTAGACCAATTTCTGGTTTTGGTTTCAAACAGTGTCATATTGGTTTCGCAGACTACGTTTGGTTACCAATTGTCTTTGTTTTCTGAGACCGGTCTCGCAGACCATTGAAATTTTAATGAATGAAATCAAAAAACGACTTGAAGTTGTTTCTTGTCTTTGGTCTTCAACTCAATCGTACAAAATAAAACCATAATAATATATTATCATTCTATAACAATATTATATGATTTATAATAAGATGTTAACTATGAAATTAACTTATATAATAAATTATTAAAATCAGTTTTATATATAATTATATATTTTAATGATATTACTATCATAATAACAAATCTACTTAAATAATGTATATTATTAAATAGTAATTTAATTACAATGATATAAACTCTTGAAACATAATATATACTACTATATATATTGTTGACATGGTTTCTCACCTCAAACAGTCAAGTGTGACTTGTGAGCGTATGATATTTTTTAATAGCACAATTTGGTGGAATTCGATCTCTCACGTTGCAAGCTCTCGATTCACTCACGATATATGTATATATATAAAAGCAATATAAATGAGACGAGGGATTTTTTATAGAGGTTCTTCCCAAGGCGGTAGTTGACTACTTCCTCTGTTAGTTTATTGCGACAATTGACATAGACGGATAGCTACAGACAGCTAAATCACGCCTATGAATGGAAACGAATAGAAAAGAAGGGAAAGAATACAACAAAATCTCAAGTGAGAAAAAATGTCGGGTAGAAGCTTTCGGTGTATTGTCTCAGGGTTGCAAGTATGCGTGTGTTGATCTGAGCTTGAGCTTGGTATTTATAGGCTTCAATTATTCCCGTTGGTCTTCCAAGAATCATGGGGTCTTCTCTCCGTGCTGTCCGGGCTGAATGGACGACCTTGCTACACGTGTCCCATGCCTTTTTTCTCGTCGTCGTGTTTGAATTATACCCGTTGGAGGCTTGACTCCGTGCTCCTGGTCTTCCGCTTGGATTTGAAGTGGGATTCCGAGTAGAGAATATGACAACTCTACCCTCGTCTTTCTGGATTGATGTCGAATGGATATTGGGCCTTAGAGATCTTTGGGCCGAGTGGCCTTGTATCCATCAGTTTTGGACTGATTGAGAATCTCATTGGGCTTCTCAATTGGGCTTTTGCGAATACCAGTTTATTTCTTTAAAGCCTTTTATCTTTGTAAATTTAATTAATTCACAACTTTAACACTTTATGTCATATTAAATAATGACGAATTTGTACATCAACATATATTACATTATTTAAACATGTAATTAGAGTCATGAAATATGAATAACTTTTGTATTATGGCAAATATTTTTTAGACTTAATATTAATATATATATTACTTTCAAATAAAACGTACTTTCTTTTTGGTGACATAAATTGTATTTTATTATATTTTTTATTTAAATTCAACTATAAATTAACAAAAGACTAACCAAACAGTGTTTCAAAAATCAAACTCTCAAACTTGTTTGGTAGACTAACCTCTCAGACTGATTTCTCAAATCAAATTGCAAAATTAGTTTCCCAAACCTGTTAACCAAATACCACCTAAATGTTTAAATATGTTAGACAAAATGAACACTATGTGAATTGAACACTTAATAAATATATAAATAGAGGAAAAGGATCACAAAATACAAAATACCATGTGATGTGAAATTAAATAGTGTATATCACAACCTTTTATACTATTTTTTTTATTACATCCAAGTGCTTTTTTGGTCGTTTGTTTTTTCTTTTTTATGAGTTTTGAACCCGTGACCTCTTGAAGAGGTGAGTTACCACTAAGTCGAACAAGCTTTGTTGAAATAAAAATTACTTTAAAAGTCGGGTATCTCGAGAATCGGTTGGATTAATCCCATTAAATTATTTCAACTTTCAAAAATCACATCCGCCCAAGATTTGTATGAAGTTGTTGAGCAGGTTCTCGAGTTTTTTTTTTCTTCACAAGAATCAAGTTCTCGAGATTGAGTCAAACAAAAATCGGTCCTGTAGATTGGGCAATTGCTATGGTGCGGAGAACGCTCAAGCATGCATCAAAAGGCAAAAAAAAAATTGTGAAGTGGTCTAAGAGTTTAATTAGTTTCTCCGCACCTTGAGGATCAGGAAAATGTGTTCGAGAACTCTGAATAAATTACAAGGTAATTGCCGCTTAGAAAATTCTTAAATAATGAAATCACTAATAATTAAAAATTCCTATGTATTTATCAAGCTTTGAAAGTTAATCTTGCTCAGAAATAATGATAACGGTTCGATTTTTTCATTTTATCCTAATTATCCTATATAACTAAAGTCTAAAACAAAGGCCAAAATAACTGTAGACGCTACAGTAAAAAAAATAACCAAGTAATAATTGAAAATGTGTTCTTACGCTTTTTCTTTTCTCTTTTTTTTTTTTTTTTCCTTACTTTCTCCTCCTCATCCTTATCTATCTCTCTCTCTCACTTTTCCTTTGATGCAGAATCTTAGCCAATTACAAAGTGAAAGGTTTCCTTAAGTGGCTATCTTATTGGTAGTCTATGAATGCCTAATCCTTTTATTTAATTATTTCTCTTACATTACCAGATATAATACATACGACACCATGTCGTTTAAATATGTATGTGGATAATTACACGTGTATGTTAGGATTAATATATATATATATATATATATATATAAGTTAGGGTTAATGATGGCAAAAATACTCAAAGTTTGGTCAAAGAACCCCTCGGGTACCCAAAGTTTAAAAATGGTGGTAAAAATACCCAAAGTCATATTTGGGGAGTTGACCACTCCAATCTCGTAACACCGTTAATTTACATGTTAACTTTGACCACGCGGACAAACGTGGGTTGCCGGCAGAACAATTTTTTCCACGTTGACAAGCCCACATCAGCCTTGTTTACGAGAAAACGACGAATTAAACCCCTAAGTAATACTATTTAATACAACTAATTGAACCTCTAATGATTACACTTAACGAAACAGATTTTTCCACGTGGCCAGAGTTATTGGGTAAGTTAATGGCGTTACAAGAATGAAGTGGTCAACTCCCCAAATGTGACTTTGGGTATTTTTGCCACCACTTTTAAACTTTGGGTACCCGAGGGGTTCTTTGACCAAACTTTGGGTATTTTTCCCGTCATTAACCCTATAAGTTATATAAACCAAAGTTTACATTTTCGACGATAATCGCCAATTTTCGGTAGTTACCGGTAAGTTGCCGGCTCTAATACTTATCGTTTTATATACTTTTCGACGATTATCGAGCTTTTCGATAAAACCTTTTCCAATCGATTTTCGACAAAATGCGTGTAAAAAATAAGGACTTTTCGTTTAAATAAAAAAAAATCGGCAAAAATACGAATTAAACTTTTGGCAAAAATAATTATACTCACACAAGAGCACCACACCCCACCCCACCCCACCACGTCACATCCGGTCGGCGGCGGCGCGCGTGTGGTGGTGTAACATTTGTGTGAGTCCTCCCCCATCCACAAAATCCTATGACCCAAAGGGCCCAAACCCTTGTCCCTAATATTTGGTATATAAACATCACCAAACTCTTGTCATCTATCAATGTGGGACTTTTTGTTATTCAACTAATATCACACATTCACACTTAACATACACATACACTTCACCTAATAATTTAACTTAATATTACACACTTCAAATAATATTATACACTTAACATACATATTAACTTCACCTAACATACATATACACTTAATATGTATATTCATTTAATATTATACACTTCAACTAATATTAAATTTGTTAACATACATATACAATTAACATGCATATTCGCTTAATATTACACACTTAATTAACATACATATTCACTTCACATAATAATTTGACTTAATATTATACACTTAAACTAATATTAGTGTTTTAGATTTGAGACTAGTGATCGGTTAAACATCTTAAATAATATAATTAAATAAAATAAGTATAAAGAGTATAAATTGGAATAATTTATCATTTTAAAATACATGGATCTATTAAATGGTTTAAACGGGTAAACATGATAACCACAGTATTTAAATGAAGCGGGCTTGGGTATCATCTTCTAACACGATTAATAAATGGGTTGGTATTGGGTCTACGTAAGAAGGTAAAAAATGTTTAAGACCCGGCACGAACACGACACGAAACCTGAATTGCCACCCTATCATAAATAAACAATAAAATAATACTTAAAAGTATCAATTTTAAATAAATAGAGTTACTTATTTAATTTCCAATCCAAAAAATTCCAAAATCAAGGTAAAGAAATCTGAGGTAATAAATTTATAATATTTTTCTTTCATTCTCGAATACTCATTGATTTAACTTCATTGATTTAACTTTATTTTGTAACGCATCTCAAAAACACAAATGGCATGGTCATCATCTCTATAGTGGAAGTTTATACGGTAAATATATATTTCGGAAAATAGTGGCGATAATACTGAAGTTCTTAATATTTGTGCAGTTTAATACCTAAGTCTTTTTTTTTACGGTATTAATACCTAATTTCACAAACCGTTAGCGGCAGTTGGTGTACCATATTTCATATTTTAAGTGCCACATCACACATAAAAGTACCATCAATTAATCCTAAAATAATAATATAACATAAAAATCCAAAACAAAAGTTTAACGTGTATACTGGGAGTGTAATTACAATTTTATTTTGATTTTTTAATTTCTTCAAATAAATAGGGTTTGAGTTGATAACTAAGTTTATAAAGCATTGTATCCGGACCGGAGCCGCTTTTAAAAAGGACCCGCAACCGTATTAAACTGGAATCGATTTTTCAAAATTGCATTCGCATTAAACCCGATTTCGAATTTAGGGGTTAAGAAACCTGCTTTTTATTTTTTATTTTTTTTAAATGAACTTTTCTCTTCTTTATACCATTTAATATTATTACACATTTCTCATATTTTATTAATTAATACATATATTTCAGTAAAAGATTTAGCATTGAATACTATTTTTGTATTAAAAAAATAAGGATTTTCTATATTATTTTCCATTTTATTAATCTAGATCGAAGTTTTAGATCAGGGTTTTGATATTAAATTCGGGTTTAAACCCGCATCCAAAAATCCGAGTTTAAAACATTAAAAATATGGATGCGTGTTTTGATTTAGGAAACCCAAATTATGGATTTGGGCTTGAATTTTAGTAAAAATATCCGAGTATCTTGCCCGCTTGCACCTCTAGCCTATATATGCATTTTGATAATGTTGTTTTGTGATGTATTGCATTTTGTATCTGTGTTAGACCAAATGACCAATGCTCTTTTGATTTGAGTATGGTATTGTGAATTTTGTGACAAATCCTTTTGTAATGCAATTCTTTAATCTCAATACATAACATCAGTGGCGGAGCCAAGATTTCGATCTAGGTGGTGCCTAATGTAAAATAAAAATAAAAATCAAGCATACAGTTAACAACAACCGCAACAAGTAAAGCGCCGACGCCAGTATCAAGTAACAACCGCAACAAGTAACCCGCATCCAGAAATCCAGTTTTAAAACATTTAAATCCGGATACGAGTACTTGGATTTTAGAAACTCCGAATTCCGGATCCAAGTTCCAGATTTAGCAAAAAATCCAGGAACTCGGCCCGCTTGTACCCTTAATCGAAATAATACATTATAAGGATTATACCTAAAAAAATCAAATTAGAATACTAATTAAAGTATCCACTATACACGTTGTTTTTTGTTTTTGTTTTATGTTATTTAATTAGTTTAGCATTAATAGGTGACAATTTTATGTGTGATTTGACACTTAAAATATTAAATATGGTATTAAATAGAGCACACTAACGGAGAGGTATCAACTAGTGCTCACGGTTTGTGAAAAAAAGGAAAAATACTACTACAAATACATATAATAAATTCCTTCCATTTTCTTTTTACAAACATGAATGAAGGAAGAAAAAATAAAAACAATAACTTTTTGTCATGCGTCGCTCTTTTGAAAAATAAAGATGTAAAAATGTATGTGTATATATATCCCTACTTGAGAAGGTCAAGAATTTATTTTATCCTCTAAAAATAATAAGAAAATATTCAAAATTTCACAGATTTATGAGCCACATACTTACAATTCAATTTTAAATTGTTTATAAACATAATTTGTGATAATTATATGAATTGACAACTTATGTGAATTTAATATTGCAGTTGCAGAAATCAGCCCAACAATCTGTAGCACTTTTGAAATGTATGTCAAACTCTTTGGAATAATGAATGTATGTCAAACTCTTTCTTAATGGAATAATGAATGTGTGTGTATATATGTGTATGTGTATGTGTGTGAGGAATACTTTTTTTTGAAAATCCATATAGTAGAAGTCTTTTCTAATAAATAATCTATTTCTTCAATAAGAGATACTTCTATTACGTACACATTTTTTTTATCCAATTACACATGAATCTCATGTGATTAAGACTAAAAAATATTGACTAACGGCACAAGAAAATATCAGATTATTTAAAAAAAATTAAAAGAATCAAATTTCTCTTGTTAAGATTAAAAAAAAAACGCAGCAAGACGCGGGTTATATACCTCGTCTATATGATATGAGGTCCGATTTTACAAATATTTTTTATAGAGATATATATAGATTTTAGTAACAGTTATTTAACGGCCATAAATAATTCATAGAAATGAGGTCCCAGGAGTGGTTATATGCGAAAACATTGCAATCTAAATTCTGCATTTGATTTGACTTTTCTTTACATATATTTGACTTTGAACGAAGACTTGATTAGACACCTATCATAACATCAAATAATTTGTCATTAGTTTCTTAATAACCACTATTCACTTCCTACACTTAGTCACCAGGCAGCTAATCAAGTTGCTGAACTAGACGATATTCACTTTATATATATACCTACGTATCATAAACTTTGAATAACTATTTTTAGAAGTTAGTTAAACACTAAAACTAGTTATGCTTACGTAGTTGTTAGCTACGTACACAAATTTCTAAGTCTACATTTTTTGTAATGTTTGCGAAATATATTACGAAAAGTTATTATTTTGAGAAAATATTAACTATAAAGTTTGTAGTTCTTTCTCTAACTTCGAAACGAGATATGGATCGAAGAATTTAGACAAAAAATAAGTGCATTATTGCCCAAATACGAAAAAACGGGGCATATCCTTAAGCTGGGACAATATTGCATTATTGTTATCAGGCATCGAGCAATGCTCAGTCGTGCAAACTTACACGAAAACACATCATCGCAATAGCCAATGCCACGGTGGCATCACTCATGGACAAACCGCCTACACTTAACAAAAAATGTTCGATGTTCATATATGTACGAATTTGATGTTCATAATTATGTGTTTAATTGTTCATATAGATGTGATGAAATTTGATATTTGAAAAAAAAATATCCATTTGATCATCATTTTGTGACTCAACTACAAGTTATCAGTGACGGTCTTATATGATAACTTCTTGAGTTTAAGTCAGGTCCGGTCCAGTATGAAGACGCTTCATACTTAATGCACTTCTAGTGAGTGTGACCAAGGTGTCAAATGTCGCGAAAATCGAGCGAAATTCGTGTCGATTTTCGTTTTCAGTGGAACACCGAAACGACATCCCTTTCGTTTCGCTGTCGTTTTACCAAATTTCGCAAAATTCGCATGGGCACGTGTGGAAGTAATGTCGTTTTTCATTTTTACTCATAAACGCAAAAAATTAAACTCTTGGTAGATTTTGGCAAAAATACCAATTAAACTTTCGCCAAAAATATTTATACACATACAATTCACCTAATAAATTAACTTAATATTATACACTTCAAATAATATTATACACTTAACATACATATACACTTAATATATAATATTATATTCTTCAACTAATAATAAATTTGTTAACATACATACACATATTCACGTCCGGTCGGCGGCGGCGCGCGTGTGGTGGTGTAACATTTGTGTGAGTCCTCCCCCATCCACAAAATCATATGACCCAAAGGGCCCAAGCCCTTGTCCCTAATATTTGGTATATAAACATCACCAAACTTTTGTCATCTATCAATGTGGGACTTTTTGTTATTCAACTAATATCACACATTCACACTTAACATACACATACACTTCACCTAATAATTTAACTTAATATTACACACTTCAAATAATATTATACACTTAACATACATATTAACTTCACCTAACATACATATACACTTAATATGTATATTCATTTAATATTATACACTTCAACTAATAATAAATTTGTTAACATACATACACAATTTACATGCATATTCACTTATTATAACACACTTAACATATTCACTTCACATAATAATTTGACTTAATATTATACACTTCAACTAATAATGTTATTTTACATTATACATTTCACATACATATTTAAGTTATAAATGTGTTTTGTTGTATACAATTATGTCTTGTATTTATTAAATATGTAGTTTTGAACCTATATAAATATCATGCTTGAATACTCAAATATTTTTACAAAATATCCGTCGAAAACCCCATCGGCATGCGGTATGCCCATGAGGTATATGCGGCATGCGGCATGCCCTGTTTTTACCATTTTTCCATCGACATACCCATCGGCAAGCGATATATCCGTAAAACGGAAAATGCGAAACGACATCGGCAAGCGGCATTTTAAACCTTGAGTGTGACACACACATAGAATAGGATTGTCACTTAGTCACATTAATTACCTTACCGATTAATGGGCTCCAACCCAGTTAATCAGGTCACGGACTTTTTAAGTTTATTTATTATGTTTATTAATTCTTCCTCACTTGACTATGTTGTGATAATAATAACATAATTGCATCCTTTATGAACTAAGGAATCAAACATTCTATTTTACTCTACCAGAAACTATAATAAGATTAACATAATAAGCACCATCTTTATTCAATGACTTGTCATAATGTTTTACAAATGGATAAATATCTTGTTTAATGACACACATGTCCAACAATCTCCCACTTGTACTTAAAGAAGATGACATATGTCTTTCACGCCCATATTATCCAGATGCCTCCTGAATATTTTCTCTGGCAACGTCTTGGTAAATGGATCAGCCAGATTTTCCTCCGAAGCTATTTTCACAACCCGCACGTCCCTACGACGTACTATCTCTCTTATGAGATGGTATTTTCTTTCTATATGCTTTGCCTTGTTATGGTCTCTAGGCTCTTTAGAATTTGCCACAGCACCACTGTTATCACAGTACAGTGTTTGTGGTCCATCTACTTCTGGGACTACACCCAGTTCCATGTAGAAATTCTTTAGCCAAACTGATTCCTTGGCTGCTTCACACGCAGCCACATGTTCAGCTTCCATTGTGGAATATGCAATACAGGATTGCTTTATGCTTCTCCAGAATATCGCTCCACTAGCAAGGGTGTACACTGCTCCTGACGTCGACTTTCTCGCGTCTTTGTCAGGCATGAAGTCTGAGTCAGTGTATCCAAGTGGATTCAGATCTGAACCTGAAAACACTAACATATAGTTTCTCGTTCACCGAAGATACTTGAGAATATTTTTCACTGCAGTCCAGTGAGCCATACCAGGGATGGATTGGTATCTACTAACTATTCCCACAGCGTAACAGATGTCTGGCCTAGTACACTGCATGGCATACATCAGACTTCCCACTGCTGAAGCATAGGGCACGCGCCTCGTGTCGTCTTGCTCTTCCGGAGAAGTTGGGCACTGGTTCCTGCTAAGGAACACTCCATGCCTGGTTGGTAAATTACCGCCCTTCGAGTTTGTCATTGCAAAACGTTCAAGCACCTTATCAATGTAAGCTGCTTGTGAAAATGCTAGAAACCTGTTATCGCGATCCCTAAAAATACGGATCCCAAGAACATAATTGGCTTCTCCCATATCCTTCATTTGGAATTGCGTAGATAGCCACGCTTTCACGTCCGATAATCTTTTCACACTGTTTCCAGTGAGAAGAATATCATCGACGTATAGAACAAGAAAAAATTTCCACGGACTCATCATTGAGTTTATAAATGCAGGCTTCAGTTTCATTCTGAATGAATCCATAGGTTTTGATGGTCTCATCAAACCTTAGATTCGAGGATCTGAAAGCTTGCTTCAATCCATAAATGGACTTGAGTAATCTGCAAACTTTCCTTTCTAGACCATGTTGCACGAACCCTTCTGGTTGGTCCATATAGATGTTCTCGTCAATGTACCCGTTCAGGAATGCGGTTTTGACGTCCATCTGCCAAATCTCGTAACTTGGACTACAGGCTATGGCCATGAGAATCCTGATGGACTTATACTTAGCGACTGGAGCGAAGGTCTCATCAAAATCAATACCTTCTCTCTAGGTAAAACCCTTTGCCACTAGTCTAGCCTTGAAGGTTTCAACCTTCCCGTCCACTCCTCTCTTTCTCTTGTATAACCATTTATTCCCAATGGTTTTGAAACCATCAGGTAGGTCTACAAGTTCCCAGACTTCATCAGAATACATTGATTCTATTTCTTGGTTCATGGCTTCCTACCATTCTCCCTTATCAGGATCCACCATAGCATCCTTGTAGCTTGTGGATCTTCAACACTAGTGTTTGAAACATCTAGGCCAAATACCAACTAGGTTTACTCGTAGTGTTTAACCGTTCACAAGAACCTCCCTCTACGTCTGAGTATTCCCAGAGTTTCTAATGAAACTCTAAACGTGATTACTCGTAGTGTTGTCAATATTAATTAACCTCCCACTACGCATGAGTATCACTTTGGTTCTGATCCTGGGACCGTGGTTTCCGTACTCTGATTATCAACAGGCGTTGTTGATTGTGTAATTATTTTGTCTTCTAACAATCCCTCAATTAATGTTTTATCTTCAGGTTCACAGTTTATATAGAGTCATATTTCCAAAGGATTTACTATTGTTGTAAAACAATTACTCTCTTATATGATCATAAACTATGTTTCGTCCGACTCCCGTGAATAATGTAAAATGATTCTTCCCCTTAATCATTTATAAAGGTTCTTGTGCCTTTCTTTCTTGAACACCTATTATCCTAGTGTGAAAGAGAACATTGACTATGAGAGAATTAATTTCTCTATAAGGTGATCATAAAACTAAAAGTTTAGATTCACCCCTTCATAATAACTAAAGAGTCATAAGTGATAAACTAAATTAAAAATTCGGTTCATGCAATAAATTTCTTGAGCTTTTAAAAGTTCTAATTTACTTTGCACTCATATCATTACCTTGAATACTTGCCAATCATTAGATAAAGTATTCATATCCTTTTTCGAGCTTGTATAATGGACCACATACACCAAGTATGTACAAGCTTTATAGGAACAGTGGCTCTTTAGACCTTTTTTCTCATAAAATGGTCTTTTAGTCATTTTAATCTTTGGCAAGATTCTCAAACAGGCCGGAAACTGATGAAACAGCTCACACATTGGTTCATCCTGTTTATCTCATCCAAATTAATATGACTATCATTTAGATGCCTTAGGTATGATTGATCACTTTCATAGTTAACCTTTTTCTGGATGTCACATCCATATTATTCACTCATTGTTTCATAATGGTCTGAGTTCGTTTATTTCACTTCACCGGACAATCAATGTAAGCAACTAGATCATTTCATAAATAATAATTTCATTATTATCTACAATGATAAAACTTTGTTTATATAAGTGTACATTTTAATTTCCACGTAAGTCACGGGTATAATAAATATTGTTCTTGAAAACAACAACTTATTATATTTAAATGACTTGCTCCCACTAAAATAATTATCCCATTTCTTTGACTAACACAGTCAAATTATGATTGTCTTCTTAATTATGAATTCAGTCAAAGGTTTCAACCTTAACCAATCATAGGGATGGGTGAT
Organism: Parietaria judaica; assembly: GCA_954871525.1. Classification (NCBI taxonomy): domain Eukaryota; kingdom Viridiplantae; phylum Streptophyta; class Magnoliopsida; order Rosales; family Urticaceae; genus Parietaria; species Parietaria judaica. Next base: position 28,291,623 of record OX940872.1, read on the forward strand.
TATCTTTTCTTTGTTCATCTTTAGCAATTCCCAAAGTTCTAGAACTTTCGAATTACTCCCGTGTAATGTCGATTGGAAATGCCAACTAATCACAAAAGATAATCAATAAGTGAACAAAGTCACTTATACGAACATTTATTGTCTTGACGTACACATCAGATTGTTCGATATTTATTTGGGATGGACATTTTATACTGGCATTGAAAAAGAAACTTATTAAACTTTATTATAGGTAGAATTTTTAGGTAAATTTTATTGGTTCGAAATAGTTACATGATGCAAACATGTTCACGGGAAAATGTTAACTAAACCCTTTAACTATTTCGTGATAATTTAGCCGACTGTACACATCGTTGCCGTCCTTAAGGCATGGTCACACGAAGGTGACTCGCGGTATAACCTGCGTAGTTTGGCTAAACTAAGTTTTAGTCATACTACCGAGTTCCCATAATTATTAACTATCACCATAGACGGTCGGGAAGCACCAACTTCCGTGCAAGCTTAACCCATTATTTTTGGTTCTCGGGATCCTCTTGGAAACGTCGTCCTTTAGGAATGGTCATACGAAGATGACTCGCGGTCCATTTCCAAGATTTCTCCGTCCCCATATTCTTTTGGAACTATCACGGTGTCAAACCTTCCACAAGCACACCTTTCCTGAGGAGTGGTCACACGAAGGTGACTCGAGGCGGTGTGGTCAGCAGACCTTGTGATAGTAATAATGGAGACCTTTTTGAATTATTCTACACTTGCCATAGTTTTAAATGAATTAACGTTTTTAGATTCGACTAAGTTATTTAAAACTTATTATAAAATTTCTATTAATGACACATTAAAAGTTTATATTTTGGCTTTATTAATTACGACACGTAATTTCAAAGGAAGCCTCAATGATTATTGTGTTTATCATTTTGTCGGTAGTGATAGGTCAATCATACTTTCTCCAGGTAGATGGGAGGGTTCCTAACCGATCACCCAGAAGTGGATAGTGAACCAGCCCCACTTTTGATTTCCTCTTCCTCAGACAAGATTGTATGATTGAGATTTTTCCGACTAATAATGAAGACTTTACATTTACGCTTTATTATTTATATATATCCTGAATTCGACATATTAATAATGATAAAACATACCCGCAAGGGTTTCCACCTGGGCCTTGCCACGGGCCTGGCCCGTGGCAACTAGGGTTTCGACCCTGGGGCTGAAGCGACAATCCCTGGTCAGCCCTTGCCACAGGTTGGGCTGCGCCTTGCAGTCCGGCCTATTTTCCCGGTCCGATATTTCGGGTTGGAAATAATCTAATTTTAAATTAATATTAAAATATCTAGAAATTAATTTCAATTTTAATTATTAATTTATTCATCAAAAAATTCGTTCTTTAAACCGTTAAATTAAATTACGTAATTATTTATCCTTGAACCATGAGCTCTAATACCAATTGTTGGAAATCGGTGGTATCAAGACAACTTCCTTACCACGATAATAGCCTCCGAGTCGTCCCGGTAACATTTAAAAATTCATTTTAAAGCGGAAATCTTGTTACCGGACCGACGAGATGGATATCGGTTAACAATCATTTCATTAAGATCTGATAAATATTTCGAATTTAATATTTTCATAATCATTATTAATAATCTAGTCGAATAGGAAATAAAAAGAAAGAAGTAAATGGTTGAATTTATTGGCCCAATGCATAAGGCCATACCTCAATTGACAATTCCGGTTGCGCGTTCTGACTTGGGCAGGGCTCCGCCGGTGCTGAGGGAAACTCCCGTGATCTTCCGGGATATTCTCCTGGATTGCTCGTACCGAAGCGTGGGCTTCGCTGGCAGGACTCCGTCACAAAGTTTAACTGACGGTTCTTGTAAAGCTATCGGAGAAAATATCTCCTAAGCCGAACCAGAAGAAAGATCAGAAGCAGAAAACTCGCAGACCCTAGAGAGAGAGGGAGAGCTCGAGTTTTTGCTCTGGGGAAGGTGCAAAAAATGTGTAGAATGAGCTTCCTATTTATAGGCTCAAACTGTAACCGATTTGGAGATTTTCCCTCCCATTATTCGAATTCTATTAATTAAATATAATTGATTATTTTAATCCAATGGTCCAGATTCAATCTCATCTAAATCCAATAGATATAATTAATCAGGGATTTAATTAAATAATAATACATGATAAGATCAAAGTATTTAATCTTATCATAAAATTTGAATTGTATTATATATATATATATATTAAAATTCGAATTGGATAATGATTATCTAGATCCAATGGTTAAAAATAAATCTTAAACCAATCCAATGGATCAAATCAATTAGGGATAAAGTCAAATACCCTAGGGTTTTACAAAACCCTAATTCGAACTCTTATCCTCAATATTATTCGAATTATATATTATATATATAAATTAATTTCTAATCCGACGGTTAAAGATTAAATCTCATAACCTATCAAACGGACATAATTGAGCAAATTCGAAATACCTAAACTTGGTCACCAAGTTTAAATTTCGAACTACATTTAGGGTTTGAATCAATTATCTCAATCCAACGGTTGATATTAAATCATAACCGATCCAATGGATTAAATTGATTTAAGGGTTTTTCCAAAATACCAAAACAGTACGTACTTATGCCGCAAATATAAATTCTCCAATTCACAGATTCAAATTTAGCTAGGGTTTGTATTCTCCAAACCCTAATTCGAATTTACACATGTAACAATATATAAATATATATTTTTATTTATTAATATAAATTTTTTATTATTAATTAATTAATAATTAGATATTAATAATTAAATCCAAATAATTAAATTATATTAATAAAATCTGATCTCAATATAACACATTAAATGTCATGGTGCAACACCATCATTTAAACTTAGAAAATCCATAAATCACAAACCGTAAGTCAGAATGACTTGGTTCAAAAAACAAAGTTGTTTAGAATTTAATTTAAAACAATATGGTGCTATTATATAATCTAAATTCTAACTTTATTTTTATCAGTTAATTTTGTGTACCAAAATATGATACTTTTGCCACGCTGACGATAAAACTATCTGACGTATGACACAGACTTGTCAGTTTTATAAGTCGAGCCAAATGATTGAACATTATCTAGAATGTATTTTAATCACGTACGTATCATTCGTTACGGAGCTATCCTGGGGATCATGGACCCGTATCACTTAAGCTCCAACGAACTGCTAGTTGTTCGTCAAGCCTCGAACTGATACGGTATATATTATTCCCTTATAACAGCATGGTGTCCATTAGATTCAATCAAATTCGGGTTATTGTCCTTACACTTGATGACTCACACATGAGTAGACGGTTTTTACCGTAATGCCCCTCAATGCATTTTCATCCTTGACTCAGCCAGTAATTTTATGAGAAGCCCACTTATGGTTTCGATTCATAAGTTGCGCACGGGTACCTCTCACTTCTCACCACTGACAACCAAGGGAATCATCATGACTCTGAAGAGAGTTGTGTGATGCCCATGTCTATGATCAAGCTATCCTTACTACTGACTATCATGTTCCCATAATAATAGTGTTAGGAACAGCGGTAATATCTTGTGTTCTTTAACGGTTAAATCAAAGAACAATCAAGCCAGTAGCTCAGACTCATGATCACTCAGGACTTAGAACTAATATCCATTTGATCATCATTTTGTGACTCAACTACAAGTTATCAGTGACGGTCTTCTATGATAACTTCTTGAGTTTAAGTCAGGTCCGGTCCAGTATGAAGACGCTTCATACTTGATGCACTTCTAGTGAGTGTGACACACACATAATCCAGAATAGGATTGTCACTTAGTCACATTAACGACCTTACCGATTAATGGGCTCCCACCCAGTTAATCAGGTCACGGACTTTTTAAGTTCATTTATTATGTTTATTAATTCTTCCTCACTTGACTCTGTTGTGATAATAATAACATAATTGCATCTTTTATGAACTAAGGAATCAAACATTCTATTTTACTCTACCAGAATCTATAATAAGATTAACTTAATAAGCACCATCTTTATTCAATGACTTTTCATAATCTTTTACAAATGGATAAATATCTTGTTTAAGGACACACATGTTAAACAGTAACTTCTTTGATGAATCTAGCGGTGATGAGTTTGGTGACCTCCTCGCTGATTTCCTGATACCGTTCAGGGTTGAAGGCACGTCGACGTTGGATCTTCGGCGTCTTTCCTGCTTCGATGTTTAACCGATGAACGGCGATTTCAGGGTCGATGCCGGGCATGTTAGCGTGCGACTAGGAGAATATGTCTTTGAACTCCTTCATAAAGGCGATCAGCTTGGCCTTGATCATGACCGGGAGTTGGGCTCCTATCGTGACCGTTCTCTCGGGCCGGCCTTCCTCTATCGGGATCTGCGACTTCCGATGATGGTTCCATCGTGGGCTTACGCCTGACATCTCGAGGGTCTAGCTCGCCAAACATCCCTGCGTTCCTTGGGTAGTCGGGAAGTTCTTCCTCAAGCTGGTACACCGTGTTGATGACCAGCTCGTTCTTCCCGGACTTTGTCCCTTGGGCATAGCAGTTCCGAGATTCCCGCTGACTACCTTTCATAAATCCTATTCCGTTATCAGTCGGGAATTTGACGAGTAGATGAAAGGTAGACGCGATGGCTTGCAATTTGTTGAGGCTAGGCCGCCCTAAGATGACGTTGTAGGCGGAAGGTTGATCCACTACGAGGTACCTGACCATTTTGGTGGTCAGGGCCCCGTCTTCGGAGCCGAATGTCGTGGGTAAGGTGATGGCACCTTCGGTGTAGACTGGTCGCCCGTTGAATCCGTAGAGGTGTGTCCTCACTGGCGTATGGACCAGTCCTCCTGGGTTCATATGGGCCTGGGCGGTCTTGAAGATGACGTCGGCCTAGCTCCCATTGTCGATCAGAACTCACCGTACTCGACTGTTGGCGATGAGGACGTCGGTTACGATTGCGTCATTGTGCGGGTGTAAGATTTTCCGAGCCTCTTGCTCGGTGAAAGTAATTTCCTGGCTGGGAAGCGCGTGAGATTCTCCCCCGAGGTGGGTGATGTAGACTTGGTGCGCGACTCGATCCTCTTCGAGGGATCGGGCGTACCGCTTCCGTTGGTTGCTTGAATCTCCAGTTTCGGGTCCGCCCATTATGGTTGAGATCACATGGAATCAAGGGGGCCCATCTCTTTCCGACCCTTTTTCGGAGCGGGGCTGGTCAGGGCCGCCGTCGTGTTGTTGCCTCTCCTCCTGCGGGCGTGGGTGGCTGGAGTTCCCGTTTCCATAAACCAACTTTTTGACGAACTCCTTGAGTTGCCCGTCTTGTATCAGCTGTTCGATCTGCCTTTTCAGCTGATAGCATTCTGATGTCGTGTGGCCATGATCCTGATGATACTCGCAGTACCGGCTCATATCTTTCTTGGCGTTCTTCTTGAGTGGGGGAGGTTTCCCAAACTTATCTCCGTGTAGGCTGAATATCATTACGGGCGAGGCCGTCAGGGGGGTGAAGTTTGCGTCTTTCCGGAACTTCTCCGCCCGCTTGTGCAGCGCGGGTTTGTTTCTGGTGTTTTGACGTTGTTTCTTTCCCTATGGATGGTTGTTGCTGCCTTTCCGATCGTCGCGGTACTGATTATCCAAGTTGAGTTGGCTCTGGCCGCCGAAGTATTCGTCGACTGCGATGTCCTTCGCCGCTCTTGCCATTAGTTCGGCCATGGAGGTCGTTCTATCTTTGACGAGAGAGCGAAGAAATCGCATAATGGTAGGCCGTCGAATACTGTCGTGATGGCATCATCGTCTGTGTAGCTGGCCACTTTGTTCGACTCTTCAATGAACCTTTTCAAGTATGCATGTAGAGTTTCGTCTTTACGTTGCTTGAGAGTCCAGAGGTAGGACTTCGTCTTTTGCGGTGTGATTGAGCTTGCAAAGCGAGAGGTGAATCGCTCCTCGAGCTTGTCGAATGACCCGATCGATCCTTTTGGGAGGCGTTGGTACCACTCGAAGGCGGGTCCAGTGAGTGTGAAACAGAAAGCCTGACACATCGTGGCGGGCCAGCATCTCTTCACTCGCATGCTGAACTGATACAGTACAAGGGGGTATGTGGGGTCGGTGGAGCCATCGTAGGTGAGGTTTAGTGTGAACCTCAGGTCTCCATCGAGGTCCTCGGCGAGTAGGTGACTAGCTAGAGGAGATAGGTTTCCCTCGGCCATGCTTCGAGCGACGGGGTCGGTACTCTGGGCTGCGGCGAGTCTTTGCATCTCTTGCTTGAGTGCTTGAAGCTCGCTTCTGAGACCGTCATAGGGAGGTGCTTCAGCCTGAGTATCTATTACGCGGATGACATATTCTCCCCCTGGTGTCAGGAGTGTTGGGAGTTGTCGGATCCTTTCGCGTCATCCTCGTCGCTGGACTCCTCCGGCTGCCGGGACCTTTCCCTTTTTCGGTCCCCGCGCCGTTGCCAATCTCTTTGGCGATCGGCGTGATTTAGCTGATGTCGGAGGTCTCCTTCGCTAGCTGAGTGAGTCTGGACTTGCCCTTGCTGTCGCTGTCCTATCCACCGATTCCCCGTGTTATTGGCGGCATCCTCGTACCCCCCAAGTCGGTAAAATGCTGACCGTCGATTGGTTTAGGATTGCGCCGGCTCCTGGGAGTCCCGGGAATGGGGCGTTCTATGTTTGACTCTTTCTAGGTTTGTTCGAGGGCCTCTTCGGGGCTCTCCTCATCTCCTCCGTTGGCGTGTTTGCTTTCGAAGTGTTTGGAGATGAGCCATGTTAGTCGGAAAAGACTTTATTCGACTCGAGCCAACCTTTCCTCGTTTGGCGTTGGCTCTTGTCGGGTACTTGTCTCTGGCAGAATGCGGACTTGCTTCCGCCGGGCGTGGACCTTCGCCCGAGTGTTCAGAGCGATGCACTTTGTAGGATGAAAGGGAGTGCCTTCCGTTGACTTGGATGACATCTCTTTTGGTCTGGTGAAACCAACCGTTTTTTTGCTGGTGGGGGTACTCAGAGGATTGAATTCGTGCCCCCCCCCCCCCTTCTAGCGCCAAAATTTGATGTCGTTTTTTGGATCAAACACTGTTGAGGCCCATGTTGTGGATTTTGGGCCTGGCCTAATGTCGCTTGCTGACGTAGCGGGCTTTTGTTGACTTTTGGATGGGCCTTGGATGGCCCTGTTACGGGGATGACAGATTTTGTTGTCAATGATGGTTCCCTCTGACCCCCGTTGACTCCGGGGCGATTGTCACTGACTACAGGGTGAGGTTTTAACTGACCAATATGGGGGCCCTGAGTAGGCGTTCCTGGCACTAGCCTGGTCAAAGGTCTCTTTGCTGTTTGGGGTCTTAGGCGACCCGGGTTACGCCCTACCTGTTACCACAGGGCCCGAGGCCGGGGTTACAGGTCGGGGAACCGCTCAGATCGTAGGTACCAGCGAACGGGGGAGTGCTTTTGACCAGGGAGTGAAACCTGGGAGCTTAGACTCTCGACCTGATATGGCTTGTTCTAGTCCGGGCAGGAACTGTCCACGGAGTCACGGTATCTTATTCATACATGGGAACTAAGAGACAGAACTTAGGCCGCGCTGAGCTTAGAACAAAGGCAGGTGGGGTCATGGACCTTCCCTAGGATTTTCTCCAGGGCTTCTCCTCAGAACGATCCCTCAGCCGTCCGAATCTCAGTGGAAATTCTCCTAGGTCAAGCCCCTCGTCCTGAAATTTTGGGCCCAGGCTCGTGTCCCCAGGCTATACCCTCAGCCGCGCAATGGACTGGAGATAGGCTGGGCACCGCGTAGAACTGGGCCTATCAGCCGGGCCAAGGACCAAGTAGGAATTTCACCAGGGCTTCCGCTATTTGTAAATCTCTCACTTTTTAGGACCTGAAAAAAGGGAACATCCGAGGTCAAAGGAAACAGGGGGGGTAACCTCTGATTCACCTCTGACGCTCAACATTAGAATGGTATTTGAGGGGAGGCGAGTATATCGGGGGTAGAGAGAGAGAGAACTCGAGAAGATTAAAGTGAGTTTGAATGAGTTACTGTTTAACTGAACTGAGCTTCTATTTATAATAGGATTCGGGGGTCCACGTGCAATAAAATATTGTTCTGGGGGCCCCCCGGATAATATTATATATGCAGATTGGTCCCCGGGAAAAGAGGAACTCATCGCCGATCAGACGGCTCATGCGCCCTCACGAGCAGCGCAAGTGGCTGGCGCTCATTAGGGGGAGCCATCCCAGCCATCCACGTGGCGATCAGCAGGTAGGGGCTGCAAGTGGGCCGAGTGGAAGCCTCGGCTGGGCCCGCGTGCTGAGGCAGTGCGCGAGATCGCGCCATGTGGCGCGATTGTGTGGAGTCCGCCCCCACAAAGTGTGTTCCGGAAGCTTTTTTGCTCCAGGGCCCGTCCCGTGTCCGTTTTTCATAAAATTTATGTCGTTTCTGGGTGTTTTTATATGCTTACGAACAGCGGAACTCTTTGTTTTTCGAAAAAGGGCCTCCGGAGGGAGTTTTGGGTTTTGAAAATTATTTAATTAATTCATAATCTTAATTAAAAGATTAATCGAATTAACTGAAATTAATGAGATAATTTCCGTTTAATTAATTTGTTTATAAAAATCAATCCCGTTTTTACCCGTAACACTTACTGTTAAGTAAATCCTGTAAAGTTGGGTGGTATTATTTGGGTGGTATTATTATAAATTGGGTGGTATTATTTATTTGGGTGGTATTATTATAAATTGGGTTATTTTTTGCATTATAAGTTTTTGACGCTCTCTGAAAACCCTGTTTCACCAATTAATGCGTACTCCAAAAAAAACCGAGTCTTTTTCCCATTTTACGCAAAACAACCCTAATTAAACAATATTTTAAACAAAAAATGAACTTCAAAGTTGTTAGTAATGTGTATTTATATCACATTTACTTATTTTAATCCCTAAATCGCGAAGAACTATCTCGTACTTTCTATACCAAGCATTTAACGGGTTAAAATCATTACCGAAAAGTGTTAAAAATTGGTTTTCTTACGAGAGAAAATACGATGCGTTCTTGATGAAATTTAAGTTGCTAGACCTTTATTTGAGTGGTATTATTATAAATTGGGTGGGTTATTTTTGGCATTTAAAGTTTTTGACGCTCTCTAAAAATCCTGTTTCGCCAATTAATGCGTGCTCCAGAAAAAACTGAGTCTTTTTCTTATTTTACGCAAAACAACCCAAATTAAACGATATAGAAGTTTACATAAAGACAAAAATATATTAATGAATTTATGTGCATAATAATATATTTCTAATCCCATGACGGTAAATCGAAAAATCAGTACTTGAATTGTTTTTTGATTAAAAAAAAGTATGTATGTTTTTTTTTTTTTTTGAAGGAGTATTTATATCTTTCTAAAGTGCAAAGAGAAAAAATAAAAATAAATTTCCAAAAATTATTATTTAAATACTTTTTTTGGTCATGTTTCTAAAAAAAATGAATATATTAATAAGGAGGAATTTGTTTAAAATATCAATGCTTTTTTGTGTGTCACATATATTATCATAAATTAATTTAACTTAATTAAAATTTTATACGTAAATTGATTTGATTGTTGTAATTATTAATAAACGGCCTTACCCGCTAAAAAATTACCTTATTGAATTTGGGAGAATTATTCTAATCATAGATTTTCATTTGATTTTTGTATTAAAAAAATATGCTATGAGATTATTTTTATCTTTAAAATAAATATGTTAACATTTAATAAAAACATAAACACTGATATTAAAAATAATATTGAATAATTCTTAGATTCAACGGATCAGAATTTTCGGTTAAGAGAAAAATCTAAATAATAAAACTGATCAGTATCATCGTATATTAATAAAATTTTCAAAATGTTTATATCTTCATATCCCCATTTTTTAGATGAAGTATATTTAGACCATTAGATATTAAAATTTATTTATATTTTTAACCAAATTTATCAGTGCTATATTCACAACCGCGCGAAGCGCGGGTAATCCCCTAATTAGTATTAATTCCGTGCAAATCGAAATCAGTATTTGAGTATTAATTTTGTGCAATTCAGAGTTTGGAAACATAAGGCTCCATTTCTAAACAGCTTTAGACCAAGTCCAACCGAGCTCCATTTACTTGTTTTAAGTGATCCAACCGAACTCTAAATGAGACGCCAAAATGGTGTTGAGTGGAGTAGATTTACTATACCACGCTATTTTTAAGGTTATATTATTCATCACTCTAAAAAATATTTTTATTTATTATTTGGTCCTTGCAAAAATTACTATTTACTCAATTATCATTATTTTTTAAAAATTATATCAGTTATGTTCAAATTATTAAATCATATTTAATCTTCAATTATTAATATTATTTGGTTCAAATATTAAATTCATTATAATAAATAACTTTTCTGTTTTTTTTTTTTGTATTGCAATCTTATTTTAAATAAATATTAAGTTTAGTTGTGCTAATTTGTATTTTAAGGTATTTTATAGAGTAATATTTTATTTAATAAATAATGAATATTTGGTATAACTGAAAAATATTAAATAAATATAAGGGTATAGAGAAAAAAAAAAGAGAAATTTGAATATAAAATTAATATTTTAATTTGGTGTAAAAAACATAGTTCAGTTGGAGATGAGGTAGTGTTTTATGTGACATATACTGTAAAATAGAGTAGAAAATGGTGTAATCGGGTGGAGATGGTCTTAGGCCCCGTTTGGTATTGCTTATTTATAGGTGATTTTGTTTTTTTAGAATTTTAAGCTAATATTTGTGCTTGGTAAGTTATCATAGATGCACTTAAACACAAAGTTTAGCTTTTTCATTGGAAAAATTCAAAAGCAGATAATACATGCTTTTGCTAAAATCTAGCTTTTGTTTTTCTTCTTTTTTATCTTCATGAATATATTTTTTTGGAATGGTAAAAGTACCAAAAACATATATTATTATTGCGGTTAAGATTCTAATTCTTGTTAAGTGGTAAAAGTATCAATTTTTATGTTCATATTTTTAAATTATTGTGATTAAAGTACCAATTCTTTTTGGATGGTAAGAAATACCAATTTATTATGTCCGTTTTTTTACTATTTCAGTTAAATGACCAATTCTTGTTGGGTGGTAAAAGTACTAAAAATATTTTATTATTGTGGTTGAAGTACCAATTCTTTTAGGTGGTAAAAGTACTATTTTTACGTTCACATTCTTAAATTATTATAGTTAAAAGTACTAATTCGTTTTGGAAGGTATAAAGTATATATAAAAAACAAACACATATTGTAATTGCAGTTAAGTATTAATTCTTTTTAGTTGGTAATTTTTTTTTACCCTGGACGAATGAAACGCGTATGTAAAAAATTAGTACTTTCACCATAATTATTGTCAATTAGAAGCAGTACAACAAACTGACAACAATTTTATTTTATTTATTGAATAATTATATTATTTAAATTATATATTCTTTTGTTTTTATATTAATATTAAAATGTAATTTATATTATTTTTGCCTACTTCATTAATATTTTACATTTAAAAGCTAATCAAGTAAAACTTCTAACCAAACACTAAATTGAAACTTAAAAAAAAAAAACTAATTAATTTTTATTTTAGTGAACCAAAGAGTAAATTATTTTCTAGCAATTCTGAAAAAAAAAAAACAACAATGTCAAACTGGACCTTAGATACTTATACCGTTATTATATCTCCCTTGTATTAAATACAGATGGTATAATAATGCTTCTTCTTCACAAGCTTCGGTCCCGTTTTAACACGAAAGGCCAAAGTTCATTAAAATCCTCTCGCAGCGCAGGGCAAGGACAGATTGATGGGCGAATTTGAACAGCGATTGTCTGTCTCCGCACAGCCCAAGTGAGAGTGAGGATCTTGTGGACGGAAGATCGTTTTGAATCTGAGTGCGCTCCAACGGGGAATTAGGAAAGGATCCCCGTGACGCATCCAACGGTCTCCAATCTCCCTCTCCGATTCACATATATACTTGAGTTGAGTTCACTTCACTTCATAAATTGAAATTCTCCCTCCCACCATCATTGTATCTTCCTGTCAAAAAGCAGGAGAGAGAGAGAAGAAAGAAACCCATGCCTTTGTTCCAAAATTTCTGCCTTTAGAGAATGTTTGTTTTCTTTCAAATCCCTGTCAGATCCAAAGCTATACTTGCCTGACTTGATCAAGATTCAAAACCCCCCGAAATGCAACTCCTCAGAATCAGATGGGTCGCTGCTCTTTTCTCCATTGCCTCGCTGCTCGGACAATTCTCCCACACCCTAGCTCAGGTGTCGCCACTCTGCTCACCCAAAGACAGAGCGGCTCTGATGGGATTCAAGGCCAAGATTGTCCAGGACACCACGGAGAGCCTCGCCACCTGGACCGGCGACCACTGCTGCGACGGCGGCTGGGAGGGCATCCAGTGCAACCAAGCTGGCCGAGTCACTGTGCTTCAGCTGCAGAGACCCGACAAGGACACTCACCTCTACATGAAGGGCACACTGTCCTCTTCTCTGGGGTATTTGCCCTTTTTGCAAGTCTTGATGATCAGCGGAATGAACCAAATCGCAGGGACGGTGCCGGAGAGCCTCTCGAGCCTGACACGCCTCACGCAGCTCGCTCTCGAAGACAACTCGCTCCGAGGAGCCATCCCTGCGGGCTTAGGCCGCTTGCCTTCGCTCCAGGGGCTCTCGCTGAGCGGAAACCGCTTAACGGGGCAGGTTCCTCCGAGCTTAGGGAATCTGAAAGGCCTCCTCCAGCTCAACTTGGCCCGGAATTCTCTCACCGGTCCAGTTCCTAGCACTTTCGGTAGCCTTCGCGGCTTGCAGTATCTTGATCTTAGCTCGAATCAACTGTCCGGGGTCGTCCCGGGTTTCGTAGGGCAGTTCCGAAACGTCACATTCATTGATCTTTCGAGTAATTTGTTGTCTGGGCAATTGCCCGTTTCGTTGTTCGGTTTGGCCAAGCTTCAGGACTTGTCCCTGAGCCGTAATCGGATCACCGGAAAAATCCCGTCGCAGATTAGCGGCCTAGGATCGCTCACCAGCCTCTCACTCGGAGAAAATCATCTCGTTGGCACCATTCCCGCTTCCATTTCGAAATTACAGAACCTTTGGTACCTCAATTTGTCCAGAAATGCCCTCTCTGACCCTCTGCCCAGTACCCTTACTAGAGGCCTCCCTTCTTTATTGTCCATAGACCTGTCTTACAACAATCTCAGGTTAGGGGCTATCCCGAATTGGATCCGAACCCGACAGCTGTCGGACGTTCATTTGGCTGGCTGTCAATTGAAAGGAATCCTCCCAAGCTTCACGTCACCGGATTCAATGACCTCCGTCGACCTTTCCAGCAACTATTTCAGCGGCGGGATTTCGGAGTTCCTGAGCAATATGTCAAGCTTGCAGAAGCTCAGCCTTTCAAACAACAGATTGAAATTGGATCTTGCAGAAGTCAAACTTCCGGATGGGATTTCGGTCATCAATCTTAGCTCAAATCAGCTTGCAGGATCAATCAACCGGATCTTAAACAACCCAAGCCGCTTTTTGGAGGTTCTCGATGTATCGAGGAACCAAATCTCAGGCTCAATTCCGCAGCTGAAAGGAGGCATGACGAGGTTGAGGGTGCTCAACATAGCACGCAACAAAATCATCGGACAACTCCCGAGCTCCATTTCCAACCTCGCCGCTCTTGAAAAGTTGACCATCTCAAGAAACTTGATATCAGGCACAATCCCTACAAGTTTAGGGCAGTTAGTGAAACTTCAATGGCTTGACATCTCCAACAATGCGCTCACAGGAAGAATCCCAAGCAGTTTAATGGGGATCCAAGCTCTGAGACACGCAAGCTTTCGTTCAAACCGACTATGCGGGGAGATTCCGCAAGCCAAGCCATTCAACATCTTCCCCGTCGCCGCGTATGCTCATAATCTCTGCCTTTGCGGCAAGCCCTTGATGCCTTGCAAGGGAAAGTAACCAGCATAGATGGGCCAGTGATATGCTGACTCTACTCGAGAACAGACACGCTCGTGACTACTTTCATTTCATTTCATGTGAAAGAGAGGATTATACTCGTCTTATTCATTTACCTTATTAGTTTCTTTAACATAAACATTGTATCTGCCACTCTCTGAATCAAGTACTGGATTTTTACACACCAATTCAATCAGTGTATGTTTTGGAGAAATCATGCAATGGAATTTCATATCAGCTGAACAAGGAAATGAAATGAAAAAAGGTGAAGTTTAAACTACATTAGTGCAAGCAATGCCATTGTCAATAACAGTATATCTACATCTTTGACAATACAATTTACGGAACTTTCATGTCGAATGACAATGCTCACAGCAACAAACCATTTAACCAACAACAAAATTTCAAATACTCCTAGTCCTATTCTTCACCGGAGACCTCCAGCTCCTCTTCACCTTCCTTCTTCGCATGCTCGTCTTTCTCTGAACCAGCTTCATCCTGAATAAAATTGGCCAAATCAACATAAGAACATAAAACCAGTAACTTTAAACTCATCAAGCTCAAGTGTCACAACCGCAAAATACCTCCTGAGCTTCTGCATTTCCATCCTCCAAAGTCTTCTGATACGCCGCCTTAAGCTCAGCAGCCTTGTCCTGATAAGGCTTCTTCTCCTCATCTGTCAACGACTTCCACTTCTCACCACCCTCCTTAGCAACCTATATTGAATTCAAACCCGGGGTTTACTATTAGTAGCCCTGAAATTCAATACACCATTCTGGAATAGTATTTGAATCTTTGACATCGATTAATTATACCACTTTAACGAGCTTGGAGTCAGGGTTTGCCTCCTTAAACTCCTTCCTAAAGTCATCCCTGAGATAAGCACAATGTATTTTTAGCACAAAATATCAAAGGAAAAGCGCGAAAATCAAACAAACCAATGTAGGAAACCATACATGAAGATGAAGAAGGCAGTGGGAGGACGTTTGGGCTTGTTCACATCCTTGTCTTTCTTTGATTTCTTTGCCTTTGGCTCGGTAGATGTCGACTTCTTCCTGCGAAATACCAGCATCAGAAATCAATTGAAAAAAATAAAACGGTGTAGAGAGAGAGCAATTACCTCTCAGCGGGCTTCTTCACCTCGGCAGCCTTCTCCACGACTTGAGCCTCTGCAACGAAACGGCGTATCAGGATTGGTTGAAGTTGAAGAAATGAAGGCATAGCAATGGAAATGACAAGGCAAACTGACCTAGATTCATCTTGATTCTGGCATCAAGACTGCAGCTATGGAAGCTGATCAGTGCCACGGGAACATCCTTGTTGCACTCATCGCTTCACCAACAAATAAAACGCTACTTTAAACAATCAAGAGCAACAAAAGCAGATCTGATCGCATCCTGAACTACAAACAAAATGCGAAAGTAGGAAGAATAAAGTAAGACGCACCAACGCGCGAAAGCACTTCCATCTTTTCCGCGAACAAGCGAGGAATTGGGGGGGTCCTGGGAGGCCTCGACTCGCTTCCTGGTCTTGGTGGGGTTCGACTTCACAGATCCAGCAGCACCACCGGCCATTTCGTCTTCGTCTTCTTCTGGGCACAAAGAAAGGATTTCTAGGGTTCCAGTGAGGAGTTTAGCGAAGCTGCATATAAATGGCGAGAGAGAGAGAGTGGGAAAATTGAAATCTCCTCAAAACGATTTGGGTTGGCGCGCAAAACGTTTTAGTTTCAAATTACAATTCAACCCCTCGCGCCAATTTCCAGAGGATGACGTGTCTCCATCGCGACCGTTCATTCACTGGATCAAGTGAGCAAGTCTGACCGAGTGAGTGAGTGACTCCGATCCGATTGTTGTCCTTTTGACTGACGAACGTTAATTGACTTGAAGTTGAACCTCTCCATTAATTTATAATAATACATAAATTATTACTCTGAAATTTTATTAATCCTTTGTGAATGAGTTAATATTTTCAAATTAATTTCAAGAAGGTGAATTTTTATTAAAGAAAACTCACAAAATGCGCAAAAATCACTTAATGTTTAAAAAAAATGTCCATAATTTATTCAAATAACTAATGTGTACCCATTAGTAAACTATTTTGGACTATTTTAACCCTAAAACTAATTACATTTTTAATTTTCGTTTTAATTATTTTTTAATTATTTTTGAAATTTAAAACCAACTATAATAACAGTTGACATTTTCTAACATATTTATACCTTTTAACTTAAAAGATATTGAATAATTAATTTCAAATTCAAAATTTAATTTGCTATTTTCAACCACCTTCTTCAATCATTAATTTTTTCATCTGTTTTTTTTTTCTTGCCATCGCTCGCATGCTTGTTGCGCAACCTCTTTCTCGCCATCGACATCGCCTCGATTGCTTGCTGCGCCTCATCTCCTCTCGCCGTCGTTCCTCTCTGCTCGCCGTGCTCTGCCAAGCCGTCCCCATCATCGATCGCCGTCGCAATCTACAGACGCAATTTATCATCCGCCAAAATTTTGCCCTAAAGTAATATGTATTATTATTTTTTTAATTCTAAATTCTAAAATATAACATTTGAGCATGTCTATATAATAGAATTGTCTTGAGAAAATTTTGTGATCATGCTTATATATATATATATATATATATATATATAGATTATTAAATTTTGTGGT
The DNA here is from genome assembly GCA_954871525.1 of Parietaria judaica. Lineage (NCBI taxonomy): Eukaryota > Viridiplantae > Streptophyta > Magnoliopsida > Rosales > Urticaceae > Parietaria > Parietaria judaica. Next base: position 28,308,250 of record OX940872.1, read on the forward strand.
CGGGGGGCTGGTTCTGCCTCGACACTTGCGGATTGTCCAGGTCGGCGAAGTCGAAATGGACAGCGTTGAGGCCTGCCCGGCTTTGATGCCCAGAGCTCTGTCCCAAGTCTGCCCGGTTACTAGTCTGGCGATGCTCATTTTGGGCTCAATTTGCTTCGAGAGATTCGAGTCGCCGGCGCAACTCTCGGTTCTCAGCGGCACTAGCCTCTAGTTGAGATTGCAGGTTGTTCGGCTCCGTGTTTCGGTCTGGGTTATTCACCTCAGATTCGTTCACGATTGCGATTTCGTCATTGCTCATGTTTGCAGAATGCTTTGAGCTTGTAGAAGTTGGCGAGATCAATTTTCCACAAACGGCGCCAAACTGTAGACGTGGTTTCCCACCTCAAATAGTCAAGTGTGACTTGTGAGTGTATGATATTCTTGGAATAGGATGATTTGGTGGAATTCGATCTCTCACGTTGCAAGCTCTTGATTCACTCTCGATATATATATATATATATATATTGTAGTTGTTTGGGTTTGAACATATGATTCTCATTAATGGGTAAAAGCCTTATATACAACCTAATGCTATAAACAGTAATTAACACTCTAATTACAATTATTCACAACACTCCCCCTCAAGATGGGCAAAAGATATCGATCAAGCCCATCTTGTTACATAATCTCAACTGGTCAATAGGGCCCAATCCCTTGGTGAGGCAGTCCGCGACTTGCTCCCTTGTACTGATATGCTTCTGGTTCAACTCTCCACTATCAAGATGATGTCTAACGAACAACCTGTCAATCTCGATGTGTTTGGTCCTGTCGTGCTGCACCGGGTTATTGGCAATGCTAATCGTCGCTGTCGCACCATAACTTCATCCCGGTGCCTTGGTCCATCTTCAATTCCTTCAGAAGCATCTTCAACCAAAGCAACTCCGCCACACTAGAAGCCATCGCTCGATATTCCGCCTCCGTTGTAGACCTTGCTACGACTGACTGCTTCTTGCTCTTCCACGACACCAAGTTGCCACCGACAAACATACAATACCCGGAGGTAGACTTCCTATCATCAGCACAACTGGCCCAGTCGGCATCACAAAACCCTTCCACCTCGAGATGATTGTTCTTCTCGAAGAGCAACCCTTTTCCCGGAGCTCTCTTTAAATTCCTTGCTGGTGGAGCGATATTCTGGAGAAGCATAAAGCAATCCTGTATCGCAGATTCCACCATGGAAGCTGAATACGTGGCAGCCTGTGAGGCAGCCAAAGAATCAGTTTGGCTCAAGAATTTCTACATAGAACTGGGAGTTGTTCCAGATGTAGATGGGCCCCAAACACTATACTGTGACAACAGTGGTGCGGTGGCAAATTCTAAAGAGCCCAGAGACCATAACAAGGCAAAACATATAGAACGCAAATACCATCTCATAAGAGAGATAGTGCGTCGTGGCGACGTAAGAGTTGTGAAAATAGCCTCGGAAGACAATCTGGCTGATCCATTCACCAAGACGTTGCCAGAGAAAATATTCAGGAGGCATCTGGAGAATATGGGTCTGAAAGACATGGGTCATCTTCTTTAAGTACAAGTGGGATATTGTTGGACATGTGTGTCCTTAAACAAGATATTTTATCCCTTTGTAAAAGATTATGACAAGTCGTTGAATAAAGATGATGCTTATTATGATAATCTTATTATAGTTTCTGGTAGAGTAAAATAGAATGTTTGATTCCTTAGTTCATGAAGGATGCAATTATGTTATTATTATCACAACAGAGTCAATGTGAGGAAGAATTAATAATCATAATAAATGAACTTAAAATGTCCATGACCTGATCAACTGGGTGGGAGCCCATTAATCGTACAAGGTCATTAATGTGACTAAGTGATAATCCTATTCTGGATTTTGTGTGTGTCACACTCACTAGAAGTGCATTAAGTATGAAGTGTCTTCATACTGGACTGGACCTGACTTAAACTCCGGAAGTTATCATATAAGACCGTCACTGATAACTTGGAGTTGAGTCACTAGTAGATGATCAAATGGATATTCGATCTAAGTCCTGAGTGATCTTGAGTCCAAGCTGTTGACTTGATTGTTCTTTGATTTAACCGTTAAAGAACACGAAATATTACAGCTGTTCCCAACACTATTATTTTGGGAACATGATAGTCAGCAGTAAGGATAGATTGGTCATAGACATGGGCATCACACAGCTCTCCTTAGAGTGATGATGATTCCCTTGATTGTCGGTGGTGAGAATTGAGAGATACCTGTTGATGTACAAATTCGTCATTATTTAACGTGACATATAGTGCTAAGGTTGTGAATTAATTAAATTTACAAACCATGATAAAAGGCTTTAAAGAAATAAACTGATATTCGTAAAAGCCCATTTGAAGAAGCCCAAAGAGATTCTCAGTCAGACCAAGAACCAATGGACATCGGTACTAATTAATATATATGTATTTAATTCCAACTAATGAATATGTATTATTATTTTTTAATTTTAAATTCTAAAATATAACATTTGAGCATGTCTATATAATAGAATTGTCTTGAGAAAATTTTGTGATCATGCTTTTTATATATATATATATATATAATTACATTTTTAGTCTATTTCCAAATTGAAAAATGAAAATTTTAATATTCAACAAAAAATTACTCAATATTATTCGAATTTTGAACTTCAATACAAATTTTCTTTCATGAAAATATAGTAAGGTATTGGAATTTAATGAGATAAAATGCAATGCAATTAATTAGAGAGAGAATGATTTTCTTTCATGAAAAAAATTCTAAATTATGTAAAAATGAGAATGTGAGAAATCCTTTGTTTATAGAGTGCCAAGTCATAGTTTATAGATTTTTCTTTTATATATATATAGATTATAAGTTAAAAAATACTCATATGATGTAAGTAATTTTTTTTTCCTAAACTATCCAAAGCCTAACCTCAACGATAATCCACCAAAAACTATTATACCAAAAAAATTATTTTCCTTATTCATTTTTATCATAATCTCAATGCGAAACAATAAAACTAGTATGTAGTTTTAGTATCGGTTGAGAAAAAATTTATTTTCAATCGGTGCAATGTTTATCAAAATTTTCCTGGCTACAAAGCCTAAAGCCTTCGAAAATCTTTAAAAATTCGATCCACCGTAACTAATTAAACATGAGTTGTTTATACTACATTTCCAAAGCGTTATAATTTAATAATAATTTAATTAAATTATAAGTTAAAAAATACTTATATGATGTCAGTAATTTTTTTCCAAAATTAACCAAAGGCTACCCCCAGGATAAATCCACAAAAAAATAGTCTACCTAAAAAAGAAACATTTTTGTCATTCATTATTATCATAATCTCAATGCGAAACGATGAAACTAGTATATAGTTTCAGCATGGGTTGAGAAAAAAATTATTTTCAATTGGTGCAATGTTTATCAAAATTTCTCTAGCTACAAAAGCCTAAAACCTTCGTAAATATTTAAAAATTCGATAGACCATAACTAATTAATCATGAGGTGTTTCAACTAGATTTTTAAAGATTTATTATTTAATAGCAATTTACTTAAATCTTAAGTTAAAAAATACTCGTATGATGTTAGTAAAATACTCAAATGATTATATTAGAAGAAAAAAAACGATTGAATTACAGTCAAAATACAAAAGTTAAAGGTGTATTTTGAATTTTCCATCACCCAAAAAAACCCCAAAAAATAGGGAGTACCACTAATTTAGGTAATCCATCACAAAATTGGTCGAGGGGAAGCGGGGGTCCACGAGCTCCAGCTGGCCGCGCAGGAAGGGACGCACCGAGTCGAGGAGCGAGCGGAGGCATTGGGCGTCGTCGGAGCCGGGGTTGAGGGAAGAAGACGGCATGGTGATGGTGGAAACAGTGTATCTATGAGTAGTCTAAAGGATATTTGCGGCAAAAGTTACTTATATATCACAACAACAAATAAAATAAATAAACTCAAACGATCAAGCCCACGAACATCAAAATAATTTTGGATGTAAACACCTTCTTGGAGCATCACTATTCATTCTCACTTTCTCGAATTCTCAGTTCATCTCTTGAATAACATCCCGATTTGTGTTCTTGATGTCATTACCAACATAATAGTAAAAACCTAACGAGAAATTGGATTAAGTCTACCGATGTCATTATCGACATAATAGTAAAAAAACTAACGGAAAAGTGGACGAAGTTTACCGATGTGTTAAAAAAAACGATAATACTTGAATCTTACCACCGAGCATACTTATTCCTATATAGGTAAAAATAATATCATCAACACTCATCATAAGAGTTAAACAATGTCGTACACATAAATTTTTTGATTCTATAATCAACTCCGAAATTAGTATAGAAGAATTTGACAACATGCACATTAAATTATCAAGCAGACTCGAATTCTAGCTATAGTAATAAATAAATACTAATAAATATAATTTTCAATAAGACACCATGCTATACATTCGTTATGTACATAGTAAAAAATAAATAAAAACTGTAAATGCTTCATGAAAAATGGAATGTTATGTTAGTCACACAGTAAGCAGGTCAGCTCTCTAGTGCAAGGAATAATATTGAGGAGCCAGCTCAATAAGCCACGCGGAGTCGACGACGGTTGCGATTCGAATAAACCTGTGACTAGTGTGCACGAGCTCATTGTAGACGACGCACTCCGGTTTCGATCCGAATAGGACAGAAGAAGGGTGGATCAGCACCTCCTGATCACTTCCCAAGGCCCTGCCAAATTTGGTTACTTTTAGGTAAGCATTCGACATCGCCAATAATACAAGACATGATCCAGAAAGTCAATAAATTTTAACCAAATATGCTATTAACCGGTTTTAATTTGTGCAATTATTATATAGGGATAATCGTGGAAAGAGTATTCAAACTCTAATAACCCGAGGCGGCGAGGGTCAAAAGTGAAAAATGACAGCAAAAGTACCCAAAGTCAACAAATGTGAGGCTCATTTTTTCCGTCTAATTGTTTATCATCGAATTCAAATGAGAGAAAATGCTAGAAAGCTAGCTGAGCACATAACTGTGTAGGTACGATTTAGTAGCAATGTAATAAGAAATTAACCAACATCCGTATCAAAAAATTAGACAGAAAAATGCGCCGCCTCACAATTATTGACTTTTTGAGTACTTTGAAGTTTGAACCTCCACCGTCTCAATCGATCAACATTTGAATACTCTTACCGCGATTATCCTCATTATATAGCAGTAAAGAATATATCAGAATTCACCAACCTATATGTTTTATCACGATGGCATAAAGCTGCGTTCAAGAAGAAGCTAGAACAAAGGCACCTACGAAACCGGAGCATGTCATCTCCACAAGAGGACACATAAAGCCCCATTTGCTTAACATGTTCGAGGATTTGGCTGCATTGATTCACACATTCAACAAGATTGATACGTAAACATAAGCTAATAAATGGATTAATGGTGGCAAATGTACTCAAGTTATTTTTAAATGGTCTGTGCCGTCCCATTTGAAAACAATTTAAATATAATTCTCACCATTAATCCTGAATGAATAAAAAGGGTTGTGACCGAAAACTAACCCGTGAAACTCACGAGCATGGCTCAGGGAGCGACTATTGATGAAGTTGTCCATGCACCATTCCTTAAGCACCTTGTTCGCTTTTCCTTTACCAACGCTCGTGTAATTGTTCTCCTGAAGATACTTCTGAGCTGCTCGATACACATTGATTAGAGTGAGATGATCACCTTCAGCACTTGAAAACTTCTTTATCGTCGTCCTTCCCTAGCAAAGGCAAAGCCAATATGTTAATTTTCTTTAAGAACATGAAGCAATATGAGAGAGAGAAACAAGGGGTCAAACATCACTAATAGGTTCCATTCTTTTTTTACTTGAAAAAATAATTCTCGAAAACACCACTAATTGGACTTTACCAAACATCAAAATTCAAAACTATTCCTCGATATTTTTTTGGACAGTTTTACCCTTATCTAAAATCTGTCTAACTGTTTCGAATTAAAGGGATCGTTGTCCAAAAAAAGTTTGAAGAATAGTATTAGAGTTTTTATGTTCGGTAGAATAAAAAACCAACTAAAGGTGTTTTGGGGAATATTTATCCCAAGTTTTTGTTCTTTCATCTCTATAATCATGGAGATCGGAAACATTTAGAATAAAAAAACCACGAATATTAATAAAACCAGTTTAACAGATTTTGTCCTCCTAAACCGGATGTATTACAGAGTTTAATTAAAAAAAATTCTTCTTCTTTGTAAACGAAACAAGAAACGCCCACCGAACACACGACCACAAGGTCTATCCACTGAACTAGACCTGCATGTAGAAGAATTTCATATTATTATGTTTGATGAGAACAAACCTGTTCTAACTCATCAGGAGGGCAGTAGAAAATGGATTCCACCGAAAGCATTGCAACAGCGATCAACATTTCTTCCAAGCACTTGAACTCGCTGGCGAGAATCAGAGCTCTCGCAAACTTAGCGTCCAAAGGAAGCTGTGACATTTGCCGGCCCATTCCAGAGAGTCTCCCTTTCTTGGTCAAAGCACCTAGCCAGTATAGCTGCATCAATGATTTCTCAATAGCACGCCTGTTTAGCGGCATTAACAACTTAGAATTGCAACTTATCTTTCACATGGTTACACTGTTACTTTTTTTGCTAATTAGCTAGTCTTGAAGAAATATTCCCTAAAACACCACTAATTGGATTTGTATTCTACTAAACACTAAAACTTTAAAACTATTCCTCAAAAGTTATTCGGAAATTTTACCTATGAGTTTAGACTGTATTATGACAGTTTAGAAACTGTGTAAAAAACCTGTCTTGATTTAGGTGTATAATTATCCACAAAAAAAAAAAAAAAAGCTTTGAGAATAGTTTTAGAGTTTTGATGTTTGGTAGAATAAATAAATCGAATCTATATTTTCTAATATATGTAAAGACAACACCGTCATGTCATGAAACAACTACGTCGATAACCTATATTCACAAGTTAAAATATAAAGCAGTAGATTCACCGATTAGGTTTTTCCATGAAAAATCCGACAATGTCATGCACGCCCAAGGCTTTGAGTTGTAGAATAACGCTAGAAATGTCGCAACGCCGGATCTCCGGCCTTGTGGAGGCCTCAAGTCTTTTAAACTCAAGTTTCGGGTAAACACGGAAGCACTTTCCCGGCCCTAGTCGGCCTGCACGGCCACTGCAGCAATAAAACATAAACGATTTTTTGACTAAAAAGACACATACATAAAGTACTGTATGTTAAATTGGCCATCATGTAGTTTACGGTGAAGCTGATAACCAGTTTCAAAACAAGACAAATTGGAAGCATACGACTTTTAGCATGTCGTGTTACTTGATCACTGTTAAAAGGGATATTTGCAACATAGGTACCCAAAAGTTAGTAAAAAAAAATAGTGATTTTTTTTTTCCATCAATATAATACCGAAAAGTGTCACAAGTGTAATTTCGTAATTAGTATTCTAACGTTCTCTTAATTTTTTTTCCACTAAATGCCACGCGACATTCCCAGAATAATCGAGATTTACATTACTTTTGTGTTTAGTATTCAATAATTTATTAATTTATATACTACCAATTTGAACCACACAAAACTAATTTTTTGGGTGTCAAATAAAAAAATTTAGTTGGGTCAAATCAATAGTATATAAATTATTGAGGAAAATCATGAAAAATAAAAAGAAATCAATTGTACTGGGGCAAAACACATGGCTTCTCACAGAAATAAACTAACAATATCATTTGGTAATATTGCCACGATAAAAAGAAAAAAGAAAAAAGAAAAAAAAAAGAAAAAAAGTATAGAATATATACTGACTTTTTTTAATAATTTCCAGGTAAGTATATATCCCTTAGTAAAAAAGCACACTAACGATTGCATAATGCCTTCTTTACCTTCTTTGAAGTGCCTGTGCCTTGGAAATTGGCACAATAACAAGAGATTCCAGTCCTCTACTTGAATCGTAATAGCGCATTTTTACGACTCCGGGATCTATGACATACTTGATTCCAGGAATAGTCACTGATGTCTCAGCAATATGTGTTGCCAATACAACCTGAAGATAACATCCACAAACATTAATAGCCTCTTATCCAACAAATCGCTCTTTTATACGATTGTAACCCTGTCTAAAAACTGAATAAATCTGTCTAAGACTGTTTTAAAAACTCTCCTACCATTTTATAGAGAGCAGTACCTTGCGAAACTCGGACGGAGTGGGTTCGAAGGCGCGTACTTGTAGTTCTGATGGAAGAGAGGAATGCATAGGAACAATTATAATCATTTGATCCGAAATAGGTAATCGGTGAAGCCTCTGTTTGATGAGTCTTTCCGCAGATTCTATCTCTTCTTGTCCCGTCAAAAATGCAAGAACATCGCCGGGACTTTCCCGTTCATGGATCTAAAAGCATACAAGATGAGCAAATATTTATGACATTTGAAAATACGTGGGAAAATATTCCACAAAACTACACTACTAAATTAGTTTTTTATTACCAAATACTTTGAAATTATTCTATTATTTTTTTGGGGGAATAATTTTACTCTCGATTTAAGACAATTTTTAAACAGGTTTAATACAGTTTTTAGACAATCTTTAAACTGTCTAAAATGTCTTTAAAACTCATAGGTAAAATTGTCAAAAAAAAAAAAAAAACTTTATGAAATTTTTTGAAGTATTTGGTAGAATAAAAATCCAATTAATAGATATGCTACCTGTAAGCTACTTAAAATGACATCATGCAAAAGAGTAAATTAGAAGAAATAGATATACACCTCGAATATCGTCTGTATCGTGGCATCTACATAATCAGGCACGGGAAGACGCGTATAGACTATATCGACGGGAAACTGTCGGCCGTGGACGTGAACAATCTTAGCACCACCAAAGTAATCGGAGAAGATTTTAGCATCCAAACTAGCAGACATTATGATTAATTTTAAAGGACAGAGTCTCATTCCTTGGTCTTGGTCTTGGTTGGAGCATGGAGGAGCATTTGATTCCGACAAAGCCATTTGAACCTTTTTCAGAAGTCCCAATGACATATCAGTGTGGACACTCCTCTCATGAGCTTCATCCACAATCATAACTGAATATCTTGACAGATTCGGATCCAGCATTGCCTCTCTGCAAGAAAGATATACATGCTAAATTATTTGGTACAACTACTAGAGAATCTATTAATTTATCGAATTATAATAAATTAGTTAGCTATAGTTGAGACTGGCAAAAATATAATTAATTGACTTTATTGTGTATTAATTTAAAGACGTTCTAGTGTATTAAAATCACGTTGTGAGATTCTGACCTCACTAACATGCCATCGGTCATGTACTTGATGCGTGTCGACCCGGAAGTCTTGTCGTCGAATCTGATGGAGTAGCCAACTTTCTGACCCAAAACGGACCCGCATTCCTCGGCCACTCGGGTGGCAACGGTGACCGCGGCAACGCGTCTGGGCTGAGTGACACCGATGAGTTTGCCGCCGCAGCAAAACCCGGCATCGAACAGAAACTGGGGAATCTCTGCATGTGTTACAACAGCAGATAGAAGATGATGATCAGATTATAACAAAGAATAAAGAGAATTAATAAGACGTACGAGTGGATTTGCCACTGCCAGTTTCACCGATGACGATCAAAACATCATGCCATCGAACCTCCTCCACCAGTTGCGCTTCAGCTAATCAATTAAATAAGAAAGAAACACGAATTAAACACTAATATATATACATATATATATATATATATTATAATGAAGTAAGCGAAAAGAAGAAAGAATAGAATACCGAAAGCGATTGGAAGAGACTTCCTTTGCCGTGAAATCTCATGCTTCCTGAAACAAAAGAAAAAAAGAAATCAATGTCGAAAGCCAAAGTAGTGAGGGTGAGTTTTTGTGTTGACCTAGTTTCAGTGGCGTTTCGTTGATCCATTGAAGAGGCGAGAGAGAGAGAGAGAGAGAGAGAGTTTTTGTTTGTTTGTTTGTTCGAGATTTATAATATTACTATCTTAATGGGCCAAATAAACTTTGAGGAATAGTTTTACTATCTTATTTTCTTAACATTCTTTTTCTTTTCTTATTGCTTTGTTAATCTTTTAGATGGACTTTATAGATAATCTTTTATTGTTAACCATCTTTTATTGGTATACTTCTGTGCATTGGATTATAGGTAATCTTATCTGAGGGAGCTTTTTTACATCGCATTAGAGATAATGCATGATCTCTATCTTGAGCCTAATATACCTAAGAGTTATGCTGAAATTTAGATCACAAACTGTATATTATATGGAGACCGGAGTATTTTATTATATTATCGATGTAAAATTTAGTCATGTTAGTTAGTGTCAGGACCATACAAAAATATTATTTTATGAAGTATTAATTTAACCAGGTTATACTGTACTTTACAATGAAGCTGACAACCATTTTCAAAACTAAGGAATTAAGAACATAAATATATAAGAGCTACATCGAAACTATTTCTCTTAAATTTGAAGAATGATTGAAAAAAAATTCATAGCTTAACATAAAAATATGATCATATGTACACCATAGATTAATTAACAAAAAAAAATCTAACGCAAATTTTTTTAGCCTGCCGATTAGGAAATTCATTAAAATAATAATAATAATAATAATAATAATAATAATAAAATTTAGAAGCGAACCACCTAAGATACAAAGTTCATGCTCTTCTTAGAGGTGTCAAGTGGGCCGGCCCGGCCCACAACCCGTTAAGCCCGCATGTTAAACGAGGCGGGCTTGCGGGCTTGCGGGGCGGGTTTTGGAAAAGCCATCAAGGCCCACCCCGGCCCATGAACCCGAACCCACAAAGTCACGGGGCGATGCGGGGCGGGCTTTTTACGAGTCAAATTCAGTGGGCTTTTACGAGTCGAATCTAGTGGGCTTTTACGAGTCGGATTTAGTGGGCTTTTACGGGTTGAATTTAGTGGGCTTTTACGAGTCAAATAATGAAATTGATTAGTAAGGTACGAAACTGATTAACGAATTGTAACTTGAAAGTTTAAAATTAATGAACGTTGAATTGGTTCATGAATTTCAAGATGTAGAGGTTAAGTAGTGAATATGATAGTGATAATTAAATAATAAAATAATAATAATAAGTGATTTTGAAATTAATTATTGAATATAAAATAGTCTTATTAGGGAAATACTCATCTTCGTACAAACTTTTTAAATAAATACTCATAGTTTCATTAAACTATATTTTACTCATTTTAAATTCTTTCTTCCTAAACTACCCTCACCATCTATTCTCACTCACTCACTCATTTACTCTCTCTCTCTCTCTCTCTCTCTCTCTCTCTCTCTCTCTCTCTCTCTCTCTCTCAGGCTCGTCACCGTTGAATTCTTCACCGGTGAACGGAGCTCCGACATGGCGAACCGAGCTGAACTTGGTCGAAATCTCGAGCTGAACTCAATCAACAATGGAGAGTTCTCCGAGTTCTTCGATTCTGGGATCTATCGCCTCGAAGAATCCAACTCCGTCTTTGTCGATCCCGTTCGCGTCATCAACCGCTCGTACACCAGCTCTAGGGTTTCTCCTCACTCTTACTATACGCGATTCTTCGAACCCAACCACACGGAGACTACCCAGAGAATGAGATGTTCGGGATCGGGTAAAAGAAAGCAAAGCGTGGAGAATAGGAAACCTCACGATCTCAACGAGAAGGAACGCATGGCAGATCTTCGTCATCAGGTTGAGTAATCCTCTGTTTTTTAGCTGCTTGGAGTGTTCTTTCGTTACTGCTCTCTATGCTCTTTGAGTTTTTGTTTGGCAGGAAGCGAGGCCTTTGTTGCTGAAGGCTTGCGATCCTTTGCTTGGAGCCAAAGAGCTTTTGGGCGGATTTTTGAGTGACAACTCGGGTTCTTCGATTTCGAAAGCCGGAGAGTCGTCTTTGCTCGAGCTTGGAGGCGTTTGTGTGAAATTACTCTCGGATTTCGCCAGAGTGACGAGACTTCTGAAAATGGAGGTTGGTTCTTGCTTCTTCTTTTCTTGTATAATTGCAATACATTTGGCCTTGTTTGAAGAAGAGTTTATGGATTTTTTGTTCGAAAAACTAGAGGAACAACTCAAACAGATACAACTGCGTGTGCTCTTCCATTTACGTTCCGATTTCAAAAAGTGGTGTAAATTACCTTCCTATTATCTTGTCGGCTTTTAACAGATGACCCGACAATGCAAAGGCGAGTCATCTGGATTGCTATTTGGATCGGAATTTCATGTGTTCTCATTGATTAAAGGAAGGCGAAAGTGAACATGAGCAAAAATGGTGAGACTGAAGTAGCTTTTCTATATCGTGTTTTGTTCGTGCACAGTGGCTAGAGCTGCACACAATCCGTCGCCAACCCTCGTCGCGACTCGTCGCGGTGGTTGCCGGCGCGTCGCGACTCTCGCGACTCCGAGCTTCCGATCGCGACTCGTCGCGACTCCCCCCCCCTCTCTCTCTCTCCCCCTCTCTCTCTCTCTCCGTCTCACAGAACTCTCTCTCTCTCTCTCTCGCGACTCGCCGCGACCGCCCACGTCGCGACGCGTCGCGACGTGTTTTCTCGCGGTTTTGGCGACCGAGTCGCGACGAGCCGCGGCGTTCAATGTGTGCAGCTCTAACAGTGGCGCTGCCGAAACAGTAATAGAAACGCAGAGAATAACGACACCCAAGCGAGTCGCTCGGTTCCGGTTCCGATTCCGCTACAGCAGGCCGTGGTCAGGTTTCAGCCCATCGCTAAATCAAACTTCCAGCGGGTCACCTTACGATTGGTGGACATCATTTCCGCGATCCCACTAGGACTCATCGTCTGAATACCGGAAGATTTCGAACGACGATAAAGGCCGCTTATTAATCTTCTTGCGAGTACCAACTGCTTGATTTTTTGCCTAGAGAGTAAAAGTTTTGAACCTTATTATGTCATTTGTATTGTGTAGGTTAATGGTATACGAAGTATTAAGAATTTTGCTCTCAATAATTTTGTGAAAATAGCTTGATTTGGCTCACGATTTTTTTTTCCAATTAATAGATTGTTCTTGAATTCAGCTTGTGATTTCTGCTTAGCAACCATGACTAAGAACTGTGTCGTCTGTTAATATTTACGTAACTATAATTATGAACAAGTGACTCAAATTATGTATACGTAATTATAATTATGTAAATTTAATTGTAGTTACATTAGTGTAACTTTAGTACAAAAATGTAATCGTTGTTACATTAGTGTAACTTTACTTACCTTTCACCTTTTGAACTTAAAAAGTGAAATTGCTATATAAGAAGTAACATGAATATGATAGTGTTGCAATAATGAATAACAATTACGTTAACAAAAGTGTAACTTCGGTTACAAAAATTATTTTAATACTTCCAAATTAATTCCAATAAAGAAAAAGCACTAAATTATTATTTTAAGAAATATATTGAAATTTGATTCCATAATAAATACACTTTTAATATCGTTTCGTTTTGTCTCTAAAAGAGCGAAAACACACCGTTTCTCTAACTTACAAACTTGCACCGAGTTACATAAGTGTAACTCCACTTACAAAAGTGTAACTTCGGTTACAAAAATTATTTTAATACTTCCAATTAATTCCAATAAAGAAAAATCACTAAATTGTTATTTTAAGAAATATATTGAAATTTGATTCCATAGTAAATACACTTTTAATATCGTTTTGTTTTATCGCTAAAAGAGCGAAAACACGCAATTTCTCTGACTTACAGACTTGCACCATTTCTTATGAAGAATATCTTAATAAGTAACATAAGTGTAATTATATACGACTAGAATTACGAAATTGTAACTCCAGTTACATAAGTGTAACTTTACATAAATGTAACTCTGGTTACAAAAGTATAACTTCGGCTACAAAAATTGCTCTAATACTTTCAAATTAATTCAAATAAAGAAAAAGCACTAAATTATTATTTTAAGAAGTATATTGAATAAACACACTTTCAATATCGCTTTGTTTTATCGCTAAAAGAGCAACAATACACCGTTTCTCTGACTTACAAACTTGCACCATTTCTTATGTGGAATCTCTTAATATGTAGCATAAGTGTAATTATATATGACTACAATTACGAAACTGTAACTCCAGTTACAAAAGTGTAAATCCAGTTACATAAGTATAACTTCGGTTTCAAAAGTGTAACTTCGGTTACAAAAGTGTTACTTCGGTTACAAAAACGATTTAAATACTTCCAAATTAATTCCAATAAAGAAAAAACACTAAATTATTATTTTAAGAAATATATTGAAATTTGATTCCATAATAAATATACTTTTAATATTGTTTTGTTTTATCGCTAAAAGAGCGAAAACGCACCGTTTCTCTGACATACAAACTTGCACCATTTCTTATGTAGAATTTCTTAATATGTAATACAAGTGTAATTCTATATAACTAGAATTGCGAAATTAACTCCCGTTACAAAAGTGTAACTCCAGTTACAAAAGTGTAATTCCAGTTACATAAATGTAACTTCAGTTACATAAGTGTTTCTCTAACGGTAAAAGTTTAACTCCAGTTACAAAAGCGTAACCCCAGTTACATAAGTGTAATTTCGGTTACAAAAGTGTAACTTTGGCTACAAAAATTGTTTTAATACTTCCAAATTAATTCCAATAAAAAAAACACTAAATTATCATTTTAAGAAATATATTGAAATTTGATTTCATAATAAATACACTTTTAATATCGTTTTGTTTTATCGCTAAAAGAGCGAAAACACACCGTTGCTCTGACTTACAAACTTGCACCATTTCTTATGTAGAATATCTTAATGTGTAACATATGTGTAATTATATATGACTAGAATTATGAAAGTGTAACTCCAGTTACATAAGTGTAACTTCAGTTACAAAAATTGTTTTATATTTGAGCGTTCGCACGTGCGTATGTTGCTTTGCTTATGTACCCAAATACCATATAACACTATCGACGGTCCAATTCCTTCCATACCGAATTAATGCTTTTACAACTAGAGACACACGTACGAATCTAGTTTAATAAACATGTCAAATACTTAACACTTTCATAGTTTAATCATAAACATACACGTATACCTCATAAAACACTTCAACGAACCCTGAAAAGAAAAAAATAAAAATGAGTCTTGACCATATTCCACGCGTACATCCCACGTGCGGATTAGCCGATAGCTATGACGTGACACGTCGTTAGGCGCAAATGCTAACGTGTTCCGCAGCCAAATCCAGATTAGCACTAATCCTGAAGTGCGTACGAAACTTTTCCTTCTTCCACTTTAAGCCTCTATGACGATCTCACTCGTTACTCACTGTTTCTAACGAAGTACGTTTCTCTACAGTTCGTACAGTTACGAACCGCAGAGGCCGAGATGACTGCACGGACCGCCTTGCTGCGGTTCGTTGGCGCCTCCCGTCGCCGGCAGCCGTCTCGTTGCGCGACTCCATCTCCGGCGCCGGCGGAGGAACCGTCGAGAAGCCTCCCTCCGGTTCCGAGGTTCTCTCCTCGCGAGCTTCTTCGTCGCTACGGTGCGTCTTCAACGTCGTCGCTTCACTGCGCTGGTGATCGTCGCTCTGAGCATGAGGTGAGCGTTTGCTCTTGCTTTGGCGAGTTCGGAGATTCCTAGGCGCTCTATATGATTGATAGTCACTGAAAAGGATTCTGAAATTGGACAGAGCTTGAACATTTTGATATGTTTAAAAGCAGAGTTCATCAATGGCAACAATCCGAAGAAAGCGTCGGAGGTAGAGAAATAGGCTCGGCTCGAATCGATCTAGAGTAAGCTCAGCAAGAAGAAGGATGCGAAGCCGACGAGTCCAGAGAGACGCGAAGCTACGGTTCGTCGGAGTCGGGATAGGGAGGAGGAGAGTGAAAGAAAGCGTCGCTTGAGGCGCCGGAGTCAGAGTCGGAGTCGGAGCCGGAGTAGAGAGAGGCGAAAGGATGGTGACAGGAGGAATGAATATCATCGTTGAAGGAATCGCAAGGAATCAGAGTGAAGATGTGATCAAATATATTGAGGGTATATACCAAAACATTGTTTCCTTAGTAAAATTTTGAGTGTTTTTTTTTTTTTAAAAATTTACCTAAATTGAGTATTTTGCTAAAAAACTCATATAAAATTAGAATAATGACTTATGAATGTGACCAGTAATCATAAATTGTAAAGTTGAAACAAGTGAATCAGTGTTGTAATTGATTAATTCATTCTCAAACTAAAATTAAAATCAAATAATGCAAATCGATTAGCGAATTTTGATTAATAAAGTTAACATTTAATTAAAAAAATTAAAAACTACATTACATAGAATATATATACAAAATAAATTAATAGATCATGTAATATAAAGATAATTTTTAATTTATATAACAATAAATATTTAGAGTAAATTTTTGTAATATTTTTATTAGTATTAGTATTACAGCTTAATAGTTATTTTTAATTTAAAAATATGATTTATGTAAGCTTTCAAATAGGACGGGGCGGGTTTATGTGGATTTCAGAGCGGGGTGAGGCGGGCTTTTGAGCGGGTGGGCTTTTTAGGCGGGGCGAGGCGGGTTCGGGGCGGATCTAGGAAAGCATAACCCAGCCTGACCCTTTTGATAGGCCCGCCCCACAGAAAAACGAGGCGGGGCAAACCCGCTTTTTTACGAGTCGGGGCGGGTAGGCCTGGCCTGGCCCAGCCCACTTGACACCTCTAGCTCTTCTTTGGCTATAAATGAAAGAAATAAAAAAAACCTGCACTTATCAATTTACGTTACTGTGTCAATTATTTTGAACATTTTTTTCAAGTGTATGTGCTCATATTAACAATAAAATTGATTATAACACTATCTAAGAAAAATTATCAATTTATGTTACCGTGTCAATTATTTTTAACTTTCTTTTCAAATATGTGTGCTAATATTAATCATAAAATTGATTATAACACAAGCTAGGAAATTCAACCATTGATATACTTCGACTCAATAACCCACTATTTCTAAGTTTTGAGTCTCAATGTTCAGAGGTTCCTTTAAAGGGCAGACCACAGGATTAACAGGACACGGAAACACTGGAACTATTTTCACCTATCCATCATCCCGGGATGGTTGAACTCTCAGAGCGGTTTAATCATAAGAACTCAGAAGTTTGACCTCTAACAGACTCGTCCAATCGAGTAACTCTGCGAGTCTCACCAATGATAGAGATGATGGCTTCTGCTTAATCCTCTCTTCGAGACTACCTCTGCACGCTTGCACAGCGCCCTGATATCGCTCTTCGTCCATCATCTGTGGAGTAACGTCCTCCGTATGCCTCAGTATCGCTCTGTCTACCAAAAACAAACACATTCTACTATTGACAAGGTATACTCGTCGTTAGTTCTCGATAAGACCTGATGGACTACTTCCCTAATTTGTGTGAGGATCCATAGTAAAAAAGTTGATTTGTGGGGATAAAAAAGAATAAACTAAAGTAAGCCAGTAAAAATAAATATAAAATTATACTAACAATTGGACAAAGAAAAATTTAATAAACTATTAGAAAAAATAAGGAATTAATTTAAATAAACTATATAATAATAGTGTCAAGGGAAAAATTAACTAAACTATACTAACAGATCGAGTGTAAACTAAGAAAACTATGTAATAGCTTTGAGAATAATGGGATAAGCTAAGAACTTAGTGGAGAAAATCGAGAGAAATGAGAGATTAAGGTTGCAAATTGAGGAGAAGAAAAAAAAGGGATATTGAGGAGAGATTGGTGTGAGAAAATGTTTCAATGGATTTGGTATCAATATAAAGAAAAAAAAATGATTTTTTTCTTTCCATTTTTCAGGCAAAAATGGTCGTCTTAAAACATTATGGTGCATTTATTGTACTCTGAAAATGATTATTTTTACGCCGAAAGAGCCGTTTTTAAACGTTAGGGGCCAGATCAACGTTCATAAACTAAAATCTGCTAAGCCCGAGTCGTGCTGCCATGCGCAGATCGGGCAGGCTAGTGCGGGAGAGGCAGCCAAGGTCTGTCCCAGGTGCGGGGCGGGTTCAGCCCGAGTGGGGCCGCACCGTGTGCATATCTTTAGTCTTCAATACACACAACCTGTCGACAATACATGGGAAATTCAAATTAGTATCGAATTATGCTAATAGAGCCGCGGAAAAATCACAGTTGACCGTTTTCCAATCACAGTGGTTTGATTTTATATCCTGAATGGCTGATTTCCAGACGTGATCTCCTCTCCTCTATCTTTGCCTCTTTGACTTTACTTGTTGGAACGGGTTTTCTCCGCCAAATTCGTGCTCTGCTAATCGCTTGCCCCCTCTTCTCTAAGTCGTATTCTTCGTCCCTGCAAAGGAATTTGTTTGACAGCAGGCTCATTTTCACGATCCAATGACATCTAAGAACCATTTATAGCAAGACCTCATTTTCTTATTTGAAATTTATGGTACTTGCTCTTGGTGTCGGTTCTTATCTAACACCTTTATTTAATCTGTGGAATAAAAGGCTGAGACATATTCAAACTTACCATGCGAAATTCTAAGTCACTCCAAGAGGGTATTGCCATGCCATGTCATCCCATTTTGCAACTGCGACCAGAAAATATTCAACCCCTAAGCAGCGATTACAAAGTAAAAAAGAAACAGACAAGTTACTGAAATCCATACATACAACTCCAAGTAGAACTCAAAATCAACGTACTAATGAGCATAGCTAATTCTACAGGCTTCAAAATTAATGCAGGGCAGCTTCTTCAAATCCCAAACGTCCAAATTTTGTCAACAAATAATGGAGGTTCGAGACTTGAAGAAGCCGCAATATGTGTCGACAAAAATTGAGGTTAGAGATTTGCAAAGCTACTCTACACTGTTTTTTGTCGAAAAATTTGGAGGTTTGATATTTGCAAAAACCACTCTATACTAATTTTGGTCAACAAGATTTGGAAGTTCGAGATTTGAAGAAGTCGCTCTACGACAATATTTGTCAAAGAAATTTGGAGGTTCGAGATTTGCATAAGCCACTCCACACCAATTTTTGTCGACAAAAAATTGGATGTTCGATATTTGAAGAAGCCGCTCTACACCAACTTTCATCAACAAAATTTGGAAGTTCAGATTTGAAGAAGCCGTTCCACATCAATTTTCATTAACAAATTTGAGAGTTCGTGATTTAAAGATGTTGCTCTACATCAATTGTTGCCAATAAAATTCAAAAGTTCGAGATTCGCAAAGCAGCCACTCTACAAAAAAAATTGCCAAAAAATTTTGAGATTCGATATTTGCATAGACCAAAATTGGTGTTGCGACTTCTGCAAATCTCGACTTTCAAATTTTTTTGACGAAAATTGGTGTACAGTGGCTTCTTCAAATCTTGAACCTTCATTTTTTCTAACAACGATTGATGTTAAACAACTTCTTCAAATCTCGAACCTCCAAATTCTGTCCACAAAAATTGGTGTAGAGTGACTTTTTCAAATCTCAAACTTCCAAATTTTGTCAACAAATATTGGTGTAGAGCGGCTTCTTCAAATCTCCAACTTCCAATTTTGTTGACAAAAAATGGTGTCCTGCGGCTAATTCAAATCTCGAACCTCCAAATTTTATTGACAAAAACTGATAG
This sequence comes from Parietaria judaica, assembly GCA_954871525.1. NCBI lineage: Eukaryota > Viridiplantae > Streptophyta > Magnoliopsida > Rosales > Urticaceae > Parietaria > Parietaria judaica. The sequence continues at coordinate 28,327,890 of OX940872.1, forward strand.
AGAGCAACTTCTTCATACCTCAATCCCCAAATTTTGTTGACAAAAATTGGTATAGAGCGGATTCTTTAAATCTAAACATCCGAACTTTGCCGACATAAATTGGTGTAGTACTGCTACTGCAAATCTCGAACCTCGAAGTTTTTTCGACCCAAAAATGGTGTAGAACGGCTTCTTCAGATCTCGAACTTCCAAATTTTGTTGGCGAAAAATTGGTGTAGAGCGGCTTCTTCAGATCTCGAACTTCCAAATTTTGTTGGCGAAAAATTGGTGTAGAGCGGCATCTTCAGATCTCGAACTTTCAATAGCTGTTGAAAAAAATTGGTAAGTAGGGTTTTTTGGAACGTATCAATAAGCGAGACCCACGAGTTGTTTCATGCCACAAATAAACTCTTTTACTCAATAAATCCGATGGACACTCTTCAAATCTTGAACTTCCAAATTTTTTGGCAAAGATTGATGTAGAGAGGCTTCTTCGTATCTCAACCTTCACATTTATAGACAAAAATTAGTGTAGAGCAGACTTTTTCAAATCCCAAACCTCCAAATTGTATAAGACAAAAAATGGTGTATGAAGACCTGACAATCAGCAAAAATATGTCGAACTTGTACTCTTATTTTTCTCTACACATGAGTGACCTACAAGTCACAACAAACTTAGTTATTGGATCAAAAGCCCTATATCAGTAACTGTTATTAACAACAAACTTGGTTTTTCAACCATTATCAACTCATTTGGAAAACAATAGAGGATTTACTCAGAATTTGCCATTAATAACGTACAACATTCAAATTTGAATTTGAGGCATCGTTTGGGGGAGATCATAACAAAAATTCAGATTTGTATTTTAGCTCAATAATTTACTTAAACAAGATCTTGGGTGCACCACCCGTTTTTCCGAGGTACGTAAAAGCCCAAAGAGGATTACCTAGCGGAGAGAGCAAAGGTACGTGACGGCCTAACTGCAATTAACTTAGGTTCGCTGATGAAATTATGTATACCGTGATGTGTCGGGTATATGCTCATAACCCAACATTTTAACTACTAATTTTTTATGTTGATATCCCATGCTATATATTATATAAGAAGAATTTTACTAAGACAGTTTTTTGTTTGTCTGTTAAGGCTGGGCGTTCTCTAAATTATGTAAGCTGGGCGGCTTGAACTAGGTATCTCAAAGATTTTAAGTTAAATACTCATACAAATCGAGCTAGCCTCTTTTTTACTCTTTTTTTTTTCTTTTTTTTTTATTTTTTATAAAGAATCAACATTTTTTTTTATAAGATAGATTTACAATGTCATGACAAAGAATGATTCAAGATCAGCTATTCCATAAACCGGCCCGGACATATTTACCGTACTCTACCCCAAAAAAAAGATAGATAGGAATCGAGCAAGCCTTATTAATATGAGTATGCAATACATAATTTCTTTAACTTTTTGAAATCATTTTAGCTATGGATGTACTAAATTTAAAAATAAGTTCTGAATTTAAGTCCTTTTGGGCTCAAAATGATTTATCATGGCATGTCATTCAGTTCGAAACTTGACTCTCCACAATCTGACGGTTTAAGTTTTGGTACCCAAAGTTTAAGGTTTGTTTTCGGGCTGCAATCTTAAAACAACTTTGTGAATAGTTCTCGAGCTCACCGTCAACAATAGTCCAATCACGGTTCGATTTTATATCCTGACTGGCTGAATTCCAGATGATTCGCTCTAGATCAGACCCTTTTTGATGTTCCGCCTGTTCGCCAATTGCTGAAATGGATTCTTTCCTCCAAACTTGGACTTCCCTTGCTTCACCTCCGGCCCCGGCCTCTTCCTCTTCTTCCCGCGGTCGTAGCTTGCATCCCTGCAAAAGAAATAAAAATAAAAAATAAAGGTGGACACAAGAATTGAACTCAAATAAAATAGCAGAGCTCATTTTCACAAGAAAAAATTATCCAACTGCTTATTTATTTAAATTTATTTCGAATTTGGAATTAAAGACAGAGACTTATACAAACTTACCGGTCATCTCCAATGAAATCGTCGCTAACACTCTTGACAGCACGAGATTCCACGTCATTCTGAGAGGGTATTTCCAAGTCATCCCCTTTTGGAACTACAACCAGAAAATATTCAACCCTAAGTAACTATTACTAGATAATGATAACAAAACTGCATCGAGTTAAAAAACAATTAAGTTACTGAAATCCATATTACTCCAAGTATAATACAAAATCAACGTACCTGCCTCCATGTCAGCCAAAGATTCTCTGTTATTCTGAGAGGGTGTTGCCGTTTCAGCCAATTGCTGAAATGGATTCTTTCCTCCAGACTTGTACTTCCTTTGCCTAACCTCCTCCTTCGGCCTCTTCCTTTTCTTCTTCCCGTGGTTGTAGCTTGCATCCCCGCAAGAAAATTTTTAAAAATAAAATAAAGGCGGACACGAGACTTAACCTCCAATAAAATAGCAGCTCATTTTCACAAGATGAATTTCCATGATCCATTGACATGTGAAGTAACGAATAACCATTTCTTATTATAACGTTATTTATGCTACTTGCTCGGTTCTTATCTAAGTGCTTATGTATATAAATTTATTTCATAATTGGAATTAAAGACCGAGACATATTCAAACTTACCGGTCATCTCCTGTGTCATGGATGCGAATACTCTCGACAGCGCGAGATTCCATGTCATTATGAGGGGATATTTCTGTGTCATCTAATTCTGGAACTGCAACCAGAAAGTATTTAACCCCTTAGCAACGATTACTAGATTCATATAAAAAAAATCACTGCATCGAGTAAAAAAACAATGAAGTAAAAAAACTGAAATCCATAAAACTCCAAGTAGAATTCAAAATCATTGTACCCATACCGATGTCAGCCAAAGACTCTATGTTATTCCGAGAGGGTGTTGCCACGTCATCCCATTTGGCAACTGCGACCAGAAAATATCGAACCACTAAGCAACAATTACAAAATAAAAAAAACTACATGGAATAAAAAACAATAAAGTTACTGAAATCAATATAACTCCAATTAGAATTCAAAATCAACGTACTATGTCGAAAGTCAGCGGGAGATTCTACATCATTCTGAGAAGGTTTTGCCTATGATTGTGAGTAATAGTCAATTATCAAGTTAGAAACTCGTCTCAACTTACGGAAAAAGAGAAGAAAAGAAAGCGATAATGTACCTGACTTCTTTTCCAGTCAGGTAGTCCAGAACTTGAATCAGAACTTGAATCCTTCTTGATGCTTTGTGGTGGTACATAACTTCTATCGCGTAGGTAAAACAACATGCAAGCAGTCTGTTCTAGTACTTTCTTCTCTGCTCCCATCATGGAAACCTGCAACATAACAAGTTGTACAAGTTATATTTTCATCTGTTATATATTCATATTACACATTGTGGTACATAACTAGTTCACCTAAAATAAGCACCATATTAAGAAATTTTAACTTTGTAATAGAGCTACAGCTAGAAAAGTAATTAATTGTTGGAGTTCTTAAGCATTAAAAGATCAAGACAGAACTTCAAAACAATATGGGACATTTTATACATATAGGACAAGAGACTTTACATAAGCGTTTTTGCTTACCTTCTCATCGTCAACCGAATGCCAAAAACCACTCGACGAGCGAATGAAGCAGTGGTAGTGACCTCCAACACTATTACGAACTACAACCCCCTAGAGATTGTATCTTGCATGTCCCTGCATCATGGAACATTAAAAACATCAAGAACCAAAATAACAGTAATTAAGTTTCAACGTAAGAAAAAATCGAGTTGAATGACCCTCACCCCGCTACTAGTGAGATATGGCCCTAAGTCTAAAATTGGATCGAAGAGGACTTTCTTCTTAAAAAATACTCCAGCAGAATCTCTTTTCAAGTGGATAGTCAAAACGCGAGGCGGAGTTTGTATTGAGAACTGCTTGAGAGCATTAGTATCCTTCAGCTTGCAATTTTTGCATGTAAACGTACATTGACGTTCTTCAGATGTGAAGCGCCTAAGTGCCTTAACAACCGAGTTTCCCTTGTCTATTTCAAGACTTAAGTTCACGAACAGAACAGAATTGTTATGTACACAGAGGCACTTACAACATTTTACCTGCAAAACTTAAACAGAACCATTAATATGACATGAGAAAGAAAAACTTGACTTGTTCAATTCTAATGAAATTTTCAAGTGTCTAAATAGGTTTCTGATAGGAACCGGGTCGATTTCTTCGCCGGAAAATTCAGAAATGCAGCAAACAACCAAAAATGCAACACCGTAAATCCGGCCAACGGGGAATTCACCAAGACGATGAATCCCCTTAATAAATTAATTAAACCAATAAAACGCGTATCTATCAATTCGTTAATAAGCCCCAATAAATAAAAAACATAAACCTAATAACAACACCACATAAAAGATCCAAAGAAAAACTAATCCTAATATTAATAGCTTAATTGCACAAAATACATTTCCTATCACTTTCAAACAGAACTGTTATCTTAAAACTAGAACACCCTTACCGGATAATCCCGTTCTAACCCTCAGAACTTGTTACAGGCAAGTTAGCTGTTTCAATATGAATCATTTTTAAATCCCTAACTTTATATTACCTTGCACGATATTTTCATTTGGAGTTTGGACTATGTTTGAACTAAGTTATTTTCATTTGGACTTCATTTGAGATATTTATAAATAAAAATCAACAGTTTTTTTTTTCCTTCAAAATACGATGCGATTTTCATTCATAAAAACAGCAAAAGACGTGGTAAATATTCCCAAACTACTCTCAATACCAGTTTCACTTCAACCCTGAAACTTACAAGCCATGTAAAAGATGACACAAAATACCTTACTGTTGAGGATACCACCAAAAATGTTGAATATCGGACTTTTCTTATAGGCTTCTCGGGACTGAATTGACAATGACAGAGGCAAGCAACATGATGCGTGCATTGCTTCTAGGAGCTTCACCATGCATTCTAGCGCATCTCGTGGTTTTGAATAATCTCTCACTTTATGGAGTCAAAGGTATACATTTTACGAAGTTAAAACGAGATAAATTTAATACCTTGAAAAAATAAAAGGATACATCTGAAGTGATGAATGAACTGATCTAGAGAAAAAGGTGTAGCGGATAGAGGTCGACGGGCACCGCTAACGTGCTTTCGCATCTCGCACATGGTACAAAATACCGCCTTAATGTCATAAGCAGAGTGAGTTGTTGGGGAGATAAACTGGCATAAACTCTTATGCTTGCCACTCAGTAAATACGCTGCTAACGGCTCGGTGTAAGTCAGGCATTGCATAATGACGTTGAGAAAGTCAGTGTTCCCCGCGTTTTTTAAACCAGCACCCTGAGATTGATTACACGATGTTATTAGGCTGATCCAAATGACTAAAAATCAAATAAATAAAATGTAGATGTAGTAAACAAAATAAACCCAATTTCTTGAGATGCTTACAACACTTATTATCGTGTGCTCCCGATCAAATTCATAAGACTTATCTGTGTCCCAGCCTGTGTCCCAGCCTGAGCCCACGCCCCAGAGCGGCGGATAAAACTCAGTACCCATTGGAATCCATTTCGGTCGGTTAATGTTCACCTCCCGCAAAGAATTACGCTCAGGATCTGCTTTCCTCCTCCTTTGCCTGTTTCTTGATGTAGTCTTCTTCCCCATTGCCAAAGTATTCGGTGAAAGCCAGTCCGGTTTCTCAGTGCCCTAATTCGTTTACCAAATGAAGAAAAGTGTCCCTGGTTAGGGTTTGGAGGAAAGAGCGGAATGCAAAAATCGAAATCGAAATCGAAAGAAGCACAGAGTGAACATGTATTCAAAGATCAGTACAGAAATGGCAGCGATCGGTAGAAACTCACGAATCGAATTGTAAAATCTTGAGCACAAATAAAAAAACCCAAACTCGTTTGAAAACAATTCCACAGAGATCGAAACCGAAATCTCGCGAAGCACAGCGATCGATCACTGAGTTTGAGCTTGGAATGAATCTGTCTAACAAGCTCGTTTGAAAACAGTTCCACGCATAGCCAGATCAAGAATCAAGATCAAATTCTCACGATCACCAGACCAAGCACAGTGTGGATTTCGTTTTCAAAGAAGCATTTCCAAAACGAAATTAAAAAAGAATTGCAAGAAATAGATACAAGGAAAAAAGAATATATATATATATATAGATATAAGAAAAGAGATCTACACAAAATTAGTAACCGAAACAGTCATTTCCCGTACTCAGTACCAAAGTAGCACTAGTTCTTGCAAAATCATCGAAGCTTCAGGCGAATTTGGGACTTAGGGTTTTAAATCATCGTGAAAATCGATTTCGACATCTCGAAAAGTAGAGAGAAATTCACCTCCGGAAACAGTCGACGCCGAGCTGAGACCTCGAGCTGGCGATCCTCTCAGCACCGAGAGCCGACCTCCATGGACGCGATTTCTAGAGAGAGAGACGAAGAGTGAGAGAGAGCCAACAACACGAAGGAGCCACACAAAGCTTTCAATTCAATAGGATCTGGAATTTCGAAGTCTCTCGCAGAAGCCAATTTCGATACTGCCCCTGCCAATTTCGAACTCTCTCGCAGCACAATCAGCTTTATCCAAAGGGTAGTTTCGTACTTTACGAGTGAATAGTATCGCGGATTTGTCTTGTTCCGTGAATACCCCTGCGAAGCTGAGAGGAGATAATGGTAATCGACTGGGCTGAGAGATCGATCCAACGCCCAGATTCACCCATCAGCATTTATCTTTTCCAGTGACTCAATGCTCCTCACGCCTCGTTTATCCATTTATTATTAATTAATACCTACTATTTAATGAGTTTTTAATATAATTAATAGCAATAAAATTATTTAATTATGATTTTAATTTTTATTACATTTTAAACACTTAAACTCAAAGAGTAATTATAAATATATATATATAAATATAACAATAATACTTTTAAAAAGTCTATTAACGCGGTGACTTCATGTCTTGAGAATGCCTGAAATTGTTATCAAACGAGCTTGTTAGACAGATTATTCCAAAGATGAGAGACGAAGAGAAGTACCAAAATGGCAGGGATGAGAGCTATCGAAGAGAAGTCGGTCTCAATAAGGAGAGATTATCTGTTTCAAAGAGACCGAGTTAGAATTTAGATACTTTAATGAACCTTTCATTTTGACAACAAATAAAAATACAAAATACAAAAATTAACTCCCTATTAATTGAAGCGAAAAATTCCATAAAATATAACATCTTAACTTTTATTTCATGGCATTTGTTTATTTTCTTACTTACACTTTGCCCTCCATTTATATTCCGGTGCAATTTCCGTGCCGCATCTGAAATTCAAAAGACAAATTCCCCGAAATACAATTCTGAAAGCAAAATGCACCGCAAAGTGAAATTGAGCCGAGATCGACGCCGATTACTCTTATTTTCTGATTCGACAGCGAAACCGGAAGGCCACTACTCGACGAGACCCAAGCATTTTGAGGCCAAGACTTGTCCTTGGCTTTCATGACCAAAACCCGAGCCCAAGCAACCCACCCCTCCCAAGGCATCCTCTTGTCCCACGGGCTGCCCCACTCCAGTATCAGCCTCACCCCTCTCTCCGCCTCTCTCTCCGCCTCCTCGAACCGCCCCTGCCCCAGCACCACGTGCGGCTCGCCCACAAACGGGTTCTTCTCCACGTGCAAATTAACAAATGTTACATAAGTTTGATTGAAGTTAACCTCGAGTTCTTGATTTAAATTCAAAGTTAAGGACAATGAATTTGGATTAAAATCACGTCTTACTTGGAGTGGAGTGTTTGCGAACGTCGAGTTTCCGATTGTTTAAATTATTTGATATGATATTTACAAGAGATAATTGATTATCCAAAGCTGTTCAACTTGAAACCCACTTAGCACCCCAGTCATCTGAATATCTTTTTTAACACTCGAAATAGCATTTAAATTTAATTACTCGTGAATTCGTTTTTTTTTTTTTCAATTCACTTTTGCTTAAAGCACTTGATAGGGAGACAACGGAGATGGTCGGAATTTCAGTTTTCGCTACAAATCTAAGCTTACGAGTGATTTTAGTTTAACGTGCCAGTTGCCTATATTCGACATTACACTACAAACTTGCTAAACAATCGGATTTCCAAGCCATACCGCAGAAAACGTGGCCTTGGAATAGAGCTGCATTTGGCGACTCCACGACGCGTCGCGATGGAATTCGCCAAAATCGCGAGAAGGCGCGTCGCGATGCGTCGCGGCGAGTGGAGTCGCGACTCATCGCGATGTTGATCGAGAGAGAGAGAGAGAGCGACTGTGTGAGTGAGAGAGAGAGGGAGAGAGCGGGATAGTGACGACGGAAGAAAATCGCGATTCGTCGCGACGGTGACGCTTGAATCGCGACGGTGACCCCTGAATCGCGACTCGTCGCGATCTTGTGTTTCCCGTCGCCAAACGCAGCTCTACCTTGGAATGATCATACGTAACATACACACACGGAAACGGATTGCCCAAGTTGCATAAAATCATACGACGAGACGGTGGATCAAGAAATGAATTGAGAATTTTGCAAAACTAATACACAATAACCAACAGATTTCAGAGCAACCTAAAACAAAATGGAAAATCTCCATCAAAGGTTCACCTCCAATAGTAGTGGTTTAATCAATAATTATACAAGTTATGCAGACTATTTTCCTCCAAATTCACTACAAGAAATACGGGACACCTGTCCTCGGTCCTCTCATCTGGTTGTTCTCCTCCGTCTCCGTGAAGAACTTCACTTCTCTCTCCTGCCACCGTAAAAATCACGAGGATGAAGATGATTTCAAAAAAGAAATCCAAAAATAAATGAACAGGAAGACGATGGGTGAGTGACAGTTATTATTACCATGTTCTCGTTAAAACTTAGGATCGATGCTACATTGCCACATCGGTAACAGTAATTTGGCGCAGACCAAACCTGAAAGATAAAAAACCGGAATTATTGATGAAGACCTATTGAAAACATAAAAAACCCATTTCCATGACACAAATAGTGTCGAGTCTAACCGTAACAAGGCCTTTGTCCTGGAACATGTACTTAAGGCCTTCTTGTACAAGCTGGTGTGCTCGGCAAACCAGGTCGAGTTTGTTAACATGATTGAACTGATAAAGGAAAAACAAGAGCAGACTTCCGAGTTTAGAAATATATTTTATAAAAAGCAATAAAAGATGAATTAAAAATAACTGAGGAAAAGGTGGGAAAATTAAATCAAAGAATACTCACCTCAGAAGTGACCCTGGACCCAAAAAGCCAACCTGCTCCACGTGGACTGACTGCCCATGTTTCGATATCTTCAGGATCGCTCCACATGAGGTCACAAAACGGACCCTCGTGAGGAATTTCACAATTTCGGTCAATGACCCTTATCTGCGAGAAGGAAAAATTAATATGATATTAACAAACTTCATAAATAAAATAGTCATAAATGATCATTAAAGTAACTCATCTTGCAATCAAGTATATCCAGATCTCTCTCTCTCTCTCTCTCTATATATATATATATATATATATCTCGTGGTAAGCAGAACCGAGATGATTAATATACTAATTAAATCTCTTTGATAAAGAAATACTGTGGGAATGAAGATCGCAGAAACAAGTAATTTACAACAAATGCTTTATAAATAGTCATGCATGAAAAAGTATAAGAAAATCACTAAAAACAAAGTAGTGCATTACATTACACTAGCTAACAAAAATAATGAAGGTGGTAAAATGAAAAGTGTGTTATCAGCCAACAAATTCAGAAAGAATAGACAACCTGATCAATGGTTCTAATATCAGGAGAAAGGCCACCATGAACGCAGAGAACCTGAACGAACAAAGAAAATATATGTTATTTGATACATTTGAATATTGGAGAAAAAGAAAAGGTACATTTAGAGAGAAAGAGGTCTACCGTGCCATCTATGATTGCTGAGAGCGTCAAATAATCAAAGACGTCTGTACAATACCGCCATGCATTTGCGTTTCCATACTTCCTCTGGCACTCATCATAAAACCCATACACCTATATGGAGATCACATGCAATATATATAATAAGTATACTACATGAAACTGTAAAGAGGCAACCAATTTTGTATAATTCAAAAAGTTGACCATTGTACCACAGTGGTTCCTAAATCATGAAACACTAGCAACTTTACAGTAGCCAACAAAATATCAAGTTTTATAACATCAACAGGATCCATATCATAAAATGATATCTATGACACAATTTTAGTCGTCGTCATCACATTAATGACACAAAATACTTTACCCTGATAAATAAACAATCACATGAGAAGACGAGTAAGGTCTCAGATCTAAAGGGAGTAAATTCAACAAGATAATTCTGAATTTGACTATCTTTTCACATTTTACTGTTTATAACCCCCCAAAAAATAGTTACAAAGAAAGGAATTAGACGCAAATTAAACCTGAAATAGTTGTAAGGAAATCATCCTTTTTTCATTTTCTTCTACTCATCATTTTCTACAGAACATCTAACACAATTAGTCACCTGAGTCAGTTGCCTGCTTTCATGATTTCCACGTAGAAGAGTTATGTTAGCTGGGTATCTGCATTTAGAGTTGGGTGGAAGGCAAGCACAAGAGAATGAAGAATGTTAGATTCGAAAAAAGAAGAATATATATATGTTCACCAAAAATTCCAACACCCGCGCTAAGCATCGCATAACTTCTAAACGCCAGTGAAAATTCATTCAAATCGAAGAGGCGGTTTTATATTTCCCTAAGGCTTACCAGAAAAACAAACAAAGAGATCTAGAGGTATAGGGAATTGAGCTAAAACAAATCCTATAATTGTAAAAAGAAAATGTAACTGAAGCATGCTTAAAGATTATGAAAGGCATGACAAATAGAAGGTACCAAAAAACCTACTAGTTGGGAGCCTAGAAGCTTACCTAGCTTTAAGAAGCAAAAGAATTGTGAAAACTTCAAGACTATTGTAACCTCGATCGACAAAATCGCCCTGTCAAGCGTCACATCTTAGTTACTCCATCCAATAATATCAATTATTAAATGCGTTGAAAGTGACCAAAAGTAGTCGGCACTCGGCAGTTACATACAACAAACCATATATTATACCATAAATATGTAATTTGTCTCTGGCACGTGCCCCCCGGTCTGGAAAAGTTTCATTAGATCATGAAACTGGCCATGAATATCACCACAAACGGTGACTGGACTATTTACAGGCTGCACATTTGATTCCTCAATAAGAATATCTTTAACCTGTAAAAAATGAAAATGCAATGAGCATAGCTTAAAGATAAAAAGACAAATTCTAAAATACAATCAGACAGACATCAAAGATTATCCAAAGTTTTAGAAGATGTTAAGCATAAGAAGACCAAACAATTTATACTAAGACGAAAGTAACATCAGTGTACACCCAAGAACGTTACAATAGAGTTACAGAGATACATGTTTGGCTATGTCAATAACTTTTCATTCGAAGCCTAAAACACAATCACGCAATAAACTCACAGACTGAAGTTGCAAATCTTTGAAGCTAAGATTGGGAGATAAAGAAACACGCAATAAGATCTATTGATTAGTTATCTTCATCTAGAAAACCCAATCAATCTTCAAAGGACACACCCAAATCAAGGGAGTACAACGATGAAACAAAAGCCGCCCAAACGCATCGCACTCAAAGCAAAGGCTCTGCCTCTAACTAGATACCAGAAAATGCGAATCTAGAGAGCGACGAGGTCCGATTTCAAATTGAAGAAGAACAGAGCCTACTCCATCTAACTCCAGAACATGTTAGCCCTAGGAATTGACAGAAACTGACAGAGGCGAATTGAGTTGCGATTCGCAACAGATCGAGGAGAAGCAGGAATGCAGATCGAGAAGAAAGAGTGAGAGATGCGAAAGGACGGACATATTCGCAGAGGAGTTGGAGCTCGTCCTCGAGAAGATGCTGGCCTTCCTTGACCTTGGAGATCCAGTGATCCAAATCCATGGCGGTCACTTCTTCCTCTTCTTCTGCTAGGGTTTTGAGCACAAGTCCCCGGCGAGGCCAAGAGAAGAGAAGAAATGAAATTCCCAATTCGCTCAGGTCAATACATACAATCTTTCAAACGGATCCAATTTCTATTTTTTATTTTTATTTTATTACATATATATATATTTAATCTTTAAAACAAAAATAAATCCCATAAATATGTTAAAGATGACCCTTTTTTAGATATATTTTTGTGAACTATATGAATTTTTATTGTAAGATACAAATAAATTACTTGCTCCATGGATGGATGGACCAATTGAGCAAAGAAAATCATTCTATATATTTATTTATATATAACGGAATTGTTGCAATTGTAAAAGACAGTTTTATGCCTAACGAAACCGTTAGTGGATATATTTACTAGTTTTAAGAACTTAAAAGAGATTCTTTATTACGTTGAATGCGTGCTTGTCATGTTATAAATTTAATAATTAAATTTTGGTTAAAATATATTATTAAAGATTCTGGATATCATTTATTATTATATCGAAATAATAAATTGAATAAAATAAATAAAAGTACTTTAGTCTAAAAAATTATCATCTTATTTTACTATTAATATAAACTTGAATGTTATTCAAAGTTTATAACAAGACCGTTACATATATAATATATTGTTTTTAATTTATTTATCGATAAACATGCATGTCTTACTAAAAACCTCTTGAAACTTCTATCTTTCGACGCTATAAATATAGCACTTTTTTATTATAAAGGAATTTTACTACGCTAAAATTTTGTGAACTAATTATATTGTTATTTTAAGATATAAATAAATTACTTGCCCCATAAAGGCATGAACCAATTGAGCAAAGGAAATCATTGTATATTTTATACTTATATAACGGAATTGTTGCAATCGTTAAAGACAATCTTATGCGTAACGAAACTGTTATTTACTAATTTAAGAACTTGAAAGAGATTCTTTATTTACGTCAAATGTGTGCTTGTCGTATTATAAATGAATAATCACGTTTTGGTGAAACTTTATTACTAAATATTCGGGATATCATTTATTATTATACGTTAATAGCAAAATAATAATAAATTGGACGTATTGTGCATCGAAAGATAGAAGTTCCATGAGGTATCTAGTAAGACTTGCATGTTCATAATAATTCATTAATAGATAAATGAAATAAAATAACTTTAACGGTGTCCTTAGAGACTTAGAACAGAGCTGCACAAAACACCGTCGCGGCTGCTCGCGACTCGCTCGCCAAAACCGCGAGAAAACGCGTCGCGACGCGTCGCGGCGTGTGCGGTTGCGGCTGGTCGCGATGCGGTCGCGGCGTGTTGACTCGAGAGAGAAAGATGGGTCGTTTTGGGTTGCGGCAAAAGTTGTATTTTTGATTCCGATGTTTAACTTTGTTAATTGTTAGTTTTTAACCGAATTTAAATGTTAAAAATGTAAATTTTTGTAACATAATATTATTTTTAAATATTTAATAACAAATAAATAAATATAACAAATAAATAAATATAACTAAACGAGATATTAAAAAAAAGAGTTGTATTATTCATTGTGAATATTACAATAAGGTGGAAGAAAGTTGTAATATTCAGTGTAAACATTACAAGATGCCTCACTAAAACCTCTCTTGTAAAACCCTCCTTAGGGACTAAAAACCAAGAGAGGAAAGAGCACATCATTATTGGCGCTAACTTTGCATCACTCGGGGAACCATGATTCAAACCATCATCGGGGATCGCTGAGGTGGCACGATCGTGGCCGTCGGATCAAGTGCGCGGATCGCCCTCAGGAGTCGCGACTTCACCCTCGCGTCGCGACGCGTCGCGACTTTCTCGCTCAGCGTCGCGAACGTCGCGACTCTCAGGAGTGTGTCGCGACTCGTCGCGAGAGGCTTCCGCGGTGATTATGTGCAGCTCTAACTTAGAATAACACCTAAATTTACATTATTGGTAAAATAGGATGATAATTTTGGAAGACTTAACTATTATTATTGTTTTTGCAATTAAATAATTATAGATGACTTAATTAAATTAAATTAAAGTTTCTTGATAAAACTTGTTGGGTATGTATGTATATGTATAAAAGTCTGTAATTCTGTTCCAAACACCTTGGTCGGATCGATTGATTGATATTGAGATGGAGAAGGATTCGAAAGCAGCAATTGACTCCTCCAATGTCGGCTTCAAGGTTTGGTTTCTCTCCCTCCCCAACTCTGATTTTCTCGCGATTGGTCTCGTTGTCCGATCGAAGTGGCTTTGTTTGTGTGCAGCTCTTGAAGAAACATGGTTGGAAAGAAGGAACTGGTCTTGGGATTTCTGAGCAGGTATTCATATGATCCGAAACCCTAATGTGTGGAATCTGAAATTGACGATAGGGTTTTCGTTTGATTCTAAAAAACCGTACCGATAGGGTATATTTTTTCTTGGGTTTTTATGCGGTTTATACGGTATTGTAGTAGTGACTCGTGCGAGTGGTGGGCGTGGGTATGCTTGCGGGCTTTTGTAGAACAACCCGCGGGAAACCCTGAGTTTTTTCGCGGGTCTTCTATAGAAGATAACTGAATCACCTAGTTGCGTCGTTACTTGAAATAAACTTCTCGGAATTAAGTAATATCGCGGAATCAGCCTGTAAATTTTACCAAATTGTAATTGCAGTTTGGCTGAATTTTAAGCCTCGGATATATAGCCGGTCCGGTTCGGTAGTTGTTGGCAATATACCCGGTCCGGCCTGTAAATTTTCTGCTATATGATTATAATTGTAGTCATAAGGACGGTGTAGGCACCGGTTTAGAAGCGTTTTCTTGATTTCTTTAACTGGCTTTTTAATTCAGGGTCGCCAAATAATTCTGTTGTTATTTGTATTTCATATTGCCTGATAAAATTGACCGACAAGTTATAAAAACCGTTGCAGGTTTTTGTCAAATCATAATGTGTGGTTATTTTGATGAACAGGGAAGGCTGGAACCGGTAGAAGCACATTGGAAGAATAATAAGCGGGGTCTGGGAGCAAACAAAACGCAAAAGAATTCTCCGAGGCCTCTCGATACACAAAATATTCCAACGTTGGATGAGAAGGTGAGCTATATTACGATTACAATATCCGTGACTGATGAGTAAAAACATGGTAACCTTGCAAACAAACTGTGAGTGATGATCTATATATCTCTTTGCATGTTCAGTTATGGGCTAGAATCAGATAATGTAAATATAGAATCGGCGGAAATTGAAAAGTTGTCGTTGTGTATAACAAATTTGTGTTTAACTTTGTGAATGATTATTGGCTACCTCCCTAATTAATTCAACATAATAAATCATATATTAATCCCTTCTCTTTTGGTATTGATTTTAGGAACCAGCCTCAAGAAAAGCCAAGAAGCTCTCAAAAAGGATGAGGAAGATGCAGGAATTCGAAAATAAATTGCAAGAGAAAGAATTTGAGCGATCATTTTTCCGGGATTTCTGGCCGGATAATGTTTGATGGCCGATTTCTCTCTCTCTCTCTTTCTCTGTTAAGAAAAATCTTGTACAGTTTGTGCTCGTATACTTTTCAGTTTATATTCTTTTTGTTGACAACATCTATTTCACAATTGTAATTCTAAAAGATTGTGAAGGACAAAAGCTAAAACCAAGTTGGGAAAATTAGAAAAACAGAAATTTATACCAAAAAATGAATATACTGAGTTTTAACAATAAAATCAAATAAAAATTGAATATGCTTACATTTACTGCATGTCATTAGATTAGATTTTAGCCTATTCAAATGCATTAATAAATTTAAAATGAGTTCCTAAATCTAAAGCATGTTTGTGAATTAAATTCATCTTAAACCACGATTAATGAATAAACCGTGTGACTCGAATAACACCTTAGTTTAAGCTGAGTTATTTTGTTTCATACAAACAGAAGCAAAGTTTGTATTTTTGGTATGCCCACATTTATGCTTTCTTCTTCTTCTTATCATCGGGCTTTACGAGTTCAACCGGAGCAGCCGGAATCCTGACCCACCACTCCCTGATCCGCCTCTCCACCTTGTTGCTGCTTTCTTTCCGGTACGGCATTTCCCTCGTAAAAGCCTCCACAAACACTAACATGGCTATAAATCTAAATGGCACGAACGCGAAAGCCCCAGCCAAGAACACAAGCAAAAGAACAATTCTGTCCGTCGCCTGCAAAACCGCAAACCGTAAAAAAATGCGTCAAATTTTTTAAATTTTCTGTTGCGGTATTCAATCGGCCATAATGGATAATTATACAAAGTGTTTAATACTAGGATTACAGGAATCTAACAGGTGAAGATAAAATGAATTCCCGCAATCAACGAAATCGGATGGTCTATCCTTCAAGAGCTAGACTGACATTCTTGGATGTTCATGCATTCTCCCTTGGGATTGGCAACCCTATATTGGATTAGATTAGAAACCCTAATCTCTTACTTATTACCTAAGTGCTCTTAATACTTGATTAAATAAACCGCCTAATTAGGGCACAATTTAAATCCTTAAATTACGGTTTTTTCCCTTCGGTCTCTGCTAGGTAAGAACAGCCAGCCTAAGATAACGGTAAAGAATTGCTGCAACTCCAAAACAATTAATTGACTAATTACATGTAATTAAAATAGTTATACAATTTAAGTCTTTCACACAAGAGTCATAACTGTCTACCAAATGATATATGAAATTAGCAAACCATCTTTGTCTATTCAGTCGGAAAATTCTCTCAAGATTATTATTTGCTTGTACCTGTGGAAGCGTGGCATAGAGGAGAGATCTTATCTTGAGAAGAATGATATTTCCGGCTTGAATCAAAGATTCCATTTGAGAGATGGCATCTTGAAGTGTCAGAAGCTGCTCCACGGCATTCCGACTCGGTGGAGCTTTGATTTTGAAGGGGTCCAATGGCATCGGTTTCTTAAAATGGCGGCGCCATAACATCACAACCGCAGTGAAAAGGAAAATAAATGGCAACACAAATCTGATCCAATTCCTGCATATCAAAACAAGAGAGTTGCATTATGTAACGACTCAAAATCGTTCTCGAAACGGAGGGTCCGCCAACCTTCAAAAAGCGCAATCTCCCCTTTTTTTTGGAGATTGCCCATTTGTTGAATGGAGATAATTTGTAAAATAATTTGTAAAGCTTTTTGGGGTAAATTGATATCTTTGATTTAACAAAAGAGAGATGACAAACCTTATGATAAACCAGCAGGTCAAGATCAGAAATATTGTTGACTTATACTGGTCTTCCCATGAAGCCATATATAGCAGGCGGCTAAGTATCTCAAGAACTGGAAAAAGGAGTTCCTGAAGAGGAAAAAAAGAGACCGATGTTATACATATTGGAACGGATATAATAGAACATCACTCAAATTAAACGTCTCTCCAATGCTTATAAGACTCAAATGGACGCAAGCCAGCTTCGAGCACGGCATAACTTATACCAGTGGTTTTTAAGAATGCAAAAATATGAGATACTCATGCTAATTATTACCATCGATTAGTAGAAGCGTGGAAATATACTTATCGACTCCTGGTTCGAGCATCGACACGATGTTACATCCGTAGAATAAGTCATATTTCACATTTTAAATATGTTTCATCAGAGTTTTACTTTTTTTCTTACTATCATTTAAGCTATGTTTCTGACTAATTATGTTATAGGGTTCAATCACGTTAGGCCAGCTCTGGCCCAGTAAGTGTAATGCTTGGCTTTTTAAAAACTTCGAGCAATAAGAAATTGAAGCCGAGTATTATTAATAATTAGTTCTGTTAATTACTTTAGATTCTCTTGAGGGATTTAAGGTAGACATATTTGGGGTTTCACAGGTTCTAGACCCGTGACGAGATCCACAACTCGAGACAATAACTAAACATAAATTTAGAAGATAATAAATACTGGCTTGAAAATAGGTCTTATGATGTCTAACCTTCATCACCGCTACATTCGTGTCAATTCCTTCCACCTTCACTTGGTCCACACTCGCCTGGGCAGCTTCTGCACTGAACGTGTCTGACATCGACTGTTTCACTGCCATTTTCAAGGGACTGGTGTCGCCAAAACAAACATCGCCAACCCAATTCTCTTCTTCATCCAAATTTACCTCTTTTAGTAATACAAATCCAAATTGGCGGAGTGTCAGAAGTGAAACGGGGGATAACTTAGGCTGTAACTTCGCATTTGGACTACCAGAAGCGTTCGATTGAGTCACGTCAGCATTCAAAAGGGCCAATCGACTTATTAGGGTTTCCAGAATCAAGTCTCCACCAGGAAGACTCTCAGCCAGGTTAAAGGGAAGAAGGGATTTGTATTGGGAAGGAAAAAATTGGAAAGCGTCCCTGACTGCACGGTACCGAAATATACCTAAAATAGCCCTACCAAGTACTTCAGACTTTTGAATTTTTTTAAGATTGTTTTTCCTGATGAACCTGTGCACATACAGAATCTCAAGACTAATGTCCAACCAATATTCCCGTCGAGAGTTCCCTTTCAACTCCGTGAATTCTAGAAAAACGGGATCTGCTCTGCAAGAAACATTAAAGAAGAACTCAGTAAAAAACACAAGTGTAGTGCTCTGAATCATTAAACAAAACATTGTCTCGTGTAAGAATAAAATCAATTACATACGTAGATGTTGACTTGTACATGACGGCTTTATCAAAAACACGAGCACCCAATGGGCCAGTCAACTCAGGTTTGATAATCTGCTTCAGATCTGTAGCGAGATCGTATTTAACAGCTTTATCATACAACCCCATTCCCAAAGATTCAAAGTAGAGACCATAATTGGTAAGCGTCAACCGCCCTACAGAAAATGATTAACCGGGTAAGCTACATGGACCGGAATTATTAATTACTAAGAAGCCTAGAGATAGTAGCAAAGCATATGTCAACCACACTGATGAACTCAGATTCGTCTCAGAGAGAGAATTGTAATGGAAAGTTGTTACTTATTTTCTATCTAGTGTTTATTGAGTTATTGCCACATCTAAAAGTTTAGTGTTCACAGATTTATAGAAGTATCCTAATTCTAATATAATTTATAATTTCTAGAGAAGATGTAATGCGCAGAAATATCCTAGTCACTAATAATAGTTATGTTATAATATAACAAAGTCAATCACCAGGCCATGCAGAGAGGCCAATATGTTTCAGTATCGGTTGGAGAGGAACCGATCCATCAACATCTAGGATGATTTCATCCTCAGCAAGCTGAAGATTTCCAATGGAAGTGACCGACGCATTTTTCGCTGACTTTATAATTCTGCAAAAGAACAATGACAGGTAGGCATTTCCTCACTGTTTGCAAATCCAAGGCTTTAAGAGTAAACTGCATGACAAGGGAAACAAACAACAAGACGGATACGCTCTATTTACGATCCACATGGGATATTTTAAAAGTGACTTTGTTACGAGCACAAAATTTCATGTTACATGTGTTCTTTTGCCTAAAACAATCCATTTGTACACTTATTAACCAAGGGTTTTCAAATTACTTTTATATTTCTGATTATGTTTGGAACTCGAGTTTCATAACTGGACCGAATTGTTATAGAACATCCATACATTTCAGCTGCATAAATAAGAAATTTGTAGATAACTAAATACTATTTTTTTTAAGCAATAGAATGGATTAGATTTTTTGTTAAATCACTGGTTTAAGTTGAAAAGCACAATTTTATTCGTAATGAGAATCTTACTTGTCGAGGCTTCTTATGTATTTATCATACACCAGGAAATGAAGTCTATGGCTTGTAGAGCTTGTGAGTGCATTAAAGAGGTTATGCACAGTGATTATGTCTGCAATTGCAACACACGAAGGAGCTATCCGTTCGAAAGCCTCTGATCCAACAGTTTTCTCGTCGTCACCCTAGCCGATACAAAAGAGCAAAAGTTAACGCATACAGATCTTAGATGTTAAGACAGACTAAGAAAAAAAGTTATTTTCACTTTTTCTAACACGATATTACAGGCTATCCTATGTTTTTTTATTTTTCGGTGGGATAGGATGCCGGGTTTTCCAGAGAAGTGGCTTGAACAATATAATGTGAAGTCATATTCTTGTTTTAAGGTATTCTAACTCAGTTCTTGATAATAGTATAAATTCAAGAAACGTGTTCACGTATACGTTGGTTGCGTATTCTGTATAAGGAAGGAGATGCATCATTCCGCCGCACTCGGGAAAACAATCATTTGAACCAGCTATTGAGATTTCAAACTGAAGAGAACCTGAGATTTAGAATTCGAATAAAACATTGACCACCCGCCGTCGTCATCTCCTTCCCGGCTAGTCCCGGCCTCGACCTCCTGAAAGCAGCAGCATGAGCACAACACCTTATCGACATGAATTTTTGTTTCAAAAGAAAAAGAAATGTGGCTTACTTTCTCGAGCGGTTTGGTTTTGGGGATTGGAGCTTCCCAGGCGAGCATCATGTCGAAAGTCAGGAGACGGAATTCCTTGGTGCTCAAGTATTCGGTTCCTCTGGTTAACACATCCAGTGCTTTGAAGGAGCAAAACTCCAAGAAGTGCCTTGCATTTGTGACAAGTTGCTCGGTGTCCTCGGGTATGGGCGTCCCGAAAGATCGTTCCAGTTCTTCCGCTGGAATCTGAAGGATTCTGCAACAACAACAACATTCAATCAGAAGTATATCCTGAGGAGAGTCGCAGAGAAGCCATGAGAGTGGAGAGAGACGTGGAGCAGCGAGAGACGACGGAGTTGGCGAGAGGGGAGAGGTGCGGGATGGGGAGAGGGTTGTCGTCGGCATCGGGGCCGGTCTTCTTGGGGCTGAAGAGCGCCTTGAGAGAGCTCTGGTGGGTCTTCAGCAGGCCTTCCCAGAGGCCGAGCGGCTTCTCTGGATCGGTCTCCGCCATGGCTGGCTCCTCCTTCTCCTTGTTGCTCATTGCTGGCTTCAGGATCGGAATGGAATGGACATGGGCATGGCTTTCCCTTAATACATACAGGCCAGGCCAGACAACTTAGATACTTTTACCGTAATTAACCTTTCTTTTTTTTCAATGAGAGATAGGACTGGGCTGTTTGGTGTTATTGGGCTGTTTAGAAAAGCTTAATCTCTTGCTGGGCTGGGACTGATTCCTTTTTAACATTACCCCAAAACTACCAATTTTATTATTTTATTTAGCAGGCGAAGAAGAAGAGCGCAATTGTGGTTCGTGGTAATGGGTCAAGCTCAGAGCGACCAAGCTTCTGATCCGACCTCCCATGGCAGCGATCACACTCTCACTCCTCTTGCAGCCCAGCCAAGTGCTCCTCCTTCTTCGCCGTCCCTCGAATCCCTCATCGCTGGTACGCCTCTCCATCTTTATCTTGAGCCTTTGGTGTTTGTCAAAGTCATCATGTATCGATCAATCTATAGATGAGCCTGTTTGAGGGGAGCTTCCGAGTTGTATCCATGGATCTTACTCTCTTATATCTAATTCAATCGCATCGATAGAAGAAGAGCAGAAATGCAGACATAATCTTTTCTTAAAAACAAAAAAATAATCTTAAGTTGTGTTGGTATTCGACTCAATACCATCTGTCCTGTCGTTCCTCGACAACACCGATCAAAGCTTTCCAAACACAACAAGCACCACTCAGGGATTGGTGATTATTGTCATAAAATATCCGAAAGACATAATATACTACTCAACCACCAAACTCCGGTACGTGATGGAGGTCTAATAGTATCATTAATAGAGGATTTCATGACATTCTTTTCTACTTTTACAGAAGCTGCAGCCTACGGTGACCAAGGC
The DNA here is from genome assembly GCA_954871525.1 of Parietaria judaica. Classification (NCBI taxonomy): domain Eukaryota; kingdom Viridiplantae; phylum Streptophyta; class Magnoliopsida; order Rosales; family Urticaceae; genus Parietaria; species Parietaria judaica. The sequence continues at coordinate 28,349,659 of OX940872.1, forward strand.
GAGGAGGTTAGCCCATTAAATCGCTTTCCTACGAGTTTATTGCTGGCTTGTTATCTCTAATTTATAATCCATACATTCTTCTGTTAACGATTAGCTCAAAATTTTCAAACTTTGCAATATTCAGTCTCGTGATGCTAAGGCGCAAAAGGCGTTAGATTGCCCTTGCATAGCTCATTTGCGAAGTGGCCCATGCGGGGATCAGTTTTCCAACGCTTTCCTGTGTTTTCTCAAGAGTACGGCAGAAGAGAAGGTGATAATATTATAATGTTTTGTAATTGAATCAACTACATTTATGTGCATTATCTTCCTCGTTCATTTTTTTATATCGAACTTCTCAGATTCGTGACCATAAATGCATACCATTCATGTACAACCAATATTTTTAAACAAATTATAACTTAATATCATGCCTTATGGTTTAGGAGCATTAAGAATGTTCCTTTTGGGGGAAAAAAAATTATGTGCATGGGTCTAACCCTGATCTTTTACTAGGTAATCATTCATGGGCATTTTGGGTTGTTTAAGTAGGAACTAGATTTCCAAATCCCAAGATCCGGTGCCTATTCCGAGGGGAGACGGCATATGAGGTTTGGCATATAATATTGTCTCTTACGTCTTTAGGCAGAGTTCATGTTGTTCTATTGAAGGATCTATCGTTAAGTTCGGTTCTATGTATTCAATAAAATATCTGGGAATTCACCTCGTAGGTTGGTGTTTGATTATTGGCACGGGTCTTTTCAAAATGGTTTCTGAATATCGTAATATGTTGGATTATTTGATCAATCAGTATTATACAATTATCTTCTCTATAGTTAGTTGACCATTAATGTTCTTTATGCTGACATTTTTGATGAGCCTGCCGACTCTAAAATTTTTGTTTCTTAACTTAAATTGTACAAACATATTCATTAAACTAATATGAAATACAACTTTTACGTAATAATTTTCGTGTTTTTCAAATTTCTTTCCTTTATTTGCAGGGCTCGGACTGTGTTCAACCTTTCTTAGCTCTTCAGGAGTGTATCAAAGCTAATCCTAGTGCCTTCTCAGAAGACGTTTTAGAGGAAGATGAAGTCGAGAAGGAGGAAGTGCCGACTCAAGATTACAAGATTTACCCGCCCAAATGGTCCAGAGAACCACCGAGTCCGAAATCCAAACTATAGGAGAAAGGAAGATCTGTTTTTGCATGTTAATTGATCTGACCTCTATGTAGGTACTTTCTCACTGACATTGTTTTTGATTCTTACAGAAATTAATACCTTTATTAATTCGGATAAATTTACCACATTGAATACCATGTTGTCATTTTATTTATTTATTTATTTATATCGGAGAGTGCTGAAAAGGTGCGAAAACTTGTCGGAATGGGAACATTCTTATAATTTTCAGGCGACCGAGACAATAGCATTGACTTCTTATATCAAACCCTAATAGGGTATAGCAATTTTATTGAACGTTGAATGATATTATCAGTTCTGAACACAACTGGTTAAAATCGACGACATGGCGAAGATTTGGCACCAAAGTGTTAAAATTTTGGTTCAATTTTGGTTCATAGCCCAAGTAGAGCCGGAATTGAACTGAGGATTTCAGAAACCAGCCAGGGCCGATTTCTAGTCCAATTTTGAAATTCACACAATTTACCATATGAATTGAAACTATTTTTTTACCTATAAATAACTAATCTAAGATGAAATTTTCAAAAATTAAACCGGCCAAGATTAGACCAAGACCAATGAATCTCGAAATCAAGAACACAAATGAACACAATCGCCAACGTTCACTGAATCCAAATCGCCCTTTTAACATATGCTCTTTTATATAGAGCAAAAGAATTACAGCGGTCATGAAAATTAAGCTTTTAATCGCCCTTTTAACATATGCTCTTTTATATAGAGCAAAAGAATTACAGCGGTCATGAAAATTAAGCTTTTAATCGACGTTGACTCGACTAAACTACTAAACCCTTGATTGTTAAAGGACAACAATTAAACGACGTTTAAAAAGAGTCAAAAGACCCCTAATAAGCCCGGGAGCACGGGATCTATAGTAGGGCTAGTCCTGACCGTAGTCGGTTTAAAAAAGGCCCCAAAAATCTAGACCAGGTCTAGAAGAAGTCCAAAAGCCCGATACTCGGTCCCGATTTCAGGCTGTGTTAAAATAAACAGAATAGCAAGTAGAAGAAGTGAGCAATTACTTAACTTTATTTTTATACCATTCCAAAATGATGTCATAAACATTAGCTACCACATAAACAAAACATACAAGCATCAAGCAAAAAAGATCCAGTGGTGCTCACACTCTCCAACTAGCTCAACGTGAATTGGGAAAAACTGCGGTTTTCAGAAATAATAGACCAAGTTGTCACACCAATAACGTTATGGTATGAGTGTCGCATCACTTTACGATGCAGATCTTGATCACCGATGAAGTGCCGATGCGATGAAGTGCCACGACCGCGTCCCCGTGCTTGCAGAGACCCCTGTCGATCGCCGACTTGAGTGCCGCCTCCAGAATCACCTCGGTCGATTCCGCATCGGTGGCCTTCGCCGACCCCTCTGCAAGCAGAGGCAGCAATCCCCTGTAGATGAGGCTGTGCCGCGCTGGCGTCTCGTCGCTGCACGTCCAGTCGAACGAGTCGGTGGTCAGCACCGGGACCACCACGGAGAGGATCGGCACCGCCGGGCGGTACTTCGCGACCAATTTGGCCGTCGTCCCGCCACGTGTCATCACCACGATGAGCTGTGCCTTGGCCTTGTTGGCTGTGCGCACGGCAGAGGAGGCGAGGCTCTCCAAGGGGCTCATGGGGAGCGGGGTCGAGCGGATCATCTCCTTAAAGATAGCGGCATAGTCGAGGGATGACTCGGCTTCGATGCAGATGCGGGCCATGATCTTAACGGCCAGCTCGGGGTAGGCCCCGGCGGCGCTCTCGCCACTGAGCATGACACAGTCAGTGCCGTCGAGGACGGCGTTGGCGACGTCGGTGGCTTCAGCACGGGTCGGGCGGGGGGACTTGATCATGGACTCGAGCATCTGGGTGGCAGTCACCACGGGCTTGCCCGCGAGGTTGCACTTGTAGATCATCATCTTCTGGGCTAAGAAGATCTTCTCCACCGGAATCTCCATTCCCAGGTCACCACGGGCAACCATGAATGCGTCAGTCTCGCGCAAGATCTCGTCGAAGTTGATCACTCCCTCCTGGTTCTCAACCTGCGAGAGTTTTTAGCTGATTAGTTCACCGGTTGATAAACATGCGACGCCTTTAACAAGAAAGGCCAAACAAAAAATAAACAGAAGTCTAATTTCCCAGATAATTAAGCAGTGCAGTGACGAAATTAAGCTGTTATCAGCAGTTTCAAGCTACAGTAATGCGCAAACAAATAATATATATACATAACTGGGAATGTGTATGACTACAAGACTATTTCGAGAAGACATTGCAAGAGAGAATGGAGAAGCATATAAGTATAATAGCAAAGTCACGACCCAGTGACGTCAATATACACACATTTTAGCAAAGTAAAAAGCATTTCGAAACTATGTAGAAGACGTACCTTCGACATCAACATGATGTTCTTGGCATGGGGCCCAAGAACCTTACGCACGTTAACAAGATCCGATCCCTTGCGCACAAAAGAAAGAGCGATCATATCGATCTTGTTAGGAACACCCCATTGGAGGATATCCTCCTTGTCCTTCTCCGTCAGGGTCGGGAGATCCACCACAACGCCAGGAAGGTTAACGTTCTTCCTCTCTCCCAGAGTTGCACTGTTCTCACAGCGACACCTGACAGTTCCGCCTTCCACGTCACAGGATATGACAGTCAGTGTGATGGTCCCGTCTGCACACAAGATGGTGTTTCCGGGCTTCAAGTCCACAGCCAGCTTCTGGTAGCTCATGGAGATCATCTCCGGGTTGCCTTTGATGGTGTAGTCGGTAGTGATGGTAATCTCCTGGCCCTCTTTAAGCTGAATCGCCTTTCCATCTTCCAAGAAACCCGTTCGAATCTCCGGTCCCTGCACGGACAAAGGTTAATCAACATAATCCTTGCTCACAGACCGTACAAAAGTTTCCATTTTCAAATGCATCAGCTTCGGTTTCCGAAAATGGAAAACGATGGCTCTTTAAGATGTCTAAAATGGACTAAGTTGGCCATGGAAGATGCTATATTGAACTGAATCACAATTATCAAAGACGAAATGGAAAGAGAAATTAGCAGAATCCCTCAAGGACTAAATTGAATCAGCATAGCAAACAGAGGAATTGGAGTCGACGGCCACTCTAAACCGAATTGAAGCAAGCAAATCTACGAGTGGACCAAACCTTGGTGTCGAGCATGAGGGCGGAGAGGATCTGGGTGTTGTGCATGGCCTGGCGGAGGTTGTTGAGGGTCTCCTGGTGGTAGTCGTGGGTGCCGTGGGAGAAGTTGAAGCGAGCGACGTTCATGCCGGCACGGAGGAGGTTCTCGATCATGGCGACGGAGCGGGAGGCGGGGCCGAGCGTGCAGACGATCTTGGTCTTGGGGACCCGGCCGAGGCGGCCGGGGATCTCCTTGAGAATTCCCTCAATGTCGATGTTCGCCATGGATGAAGTGAAGCCTGCCTGCCTGGTCGAGAGAGATTGGGATTTCAGAAGAAGAAGAAGAGAGTGTTTGGAAGAAGGGAAGGAAAGCTCGTGCGTTGCTGACCTCACCTCACCTCACCTCACCTGCCCTTCACTTCACACCTATTTATATATTTATTTATTTTTGTGCTTTTACCACTTCCTTCCTTCCTTCCTTCCTTCCTTCCTGCTTATAGTTAATAAATATAAGATGAGGTTCGGCTGGTCGTTAGTTATCGCTACTTACTTACACTGACAAATTGATCATTTTGAAAAGGGTTATTTGCGGCAAAAGTGGCCAACAATAGGGCACTTCAACAGTTATGTTACCAATGCCAAAAAACTATGGCAATAGTACCCAATGTACTCTAATTGCGCGTGATTACGAAATCCGTCCAATTAGTGGGTAACGGTGCCACGTGGTTTTAACGGAGTGAGTGACTCACTCATCAGTGGGACCCAGGTCCAACGTGTACATGGGTTGCGTCTCGATTAATTACAATAATTAATGTTGGCTAATTTAATAGAGTAAATTGATTTGAATAAAAATCATATAACACCGAAGAAACCCATTCGACTTCTCACTCTACTCTCTCTCTCTCTGTCTCTGTCTCCGAGCTCAGTGAGAACACCGAAGAAACCCTTGTTTTGGGGCCGACATGGACGACGGTGTTGCGCCTGAGCCTGATCAAGCTGATCAAGCGTGGCGAGACCCACGTGTGAAACCTCTTCCCGATTACAGTAATAATCATCTGTTCAGCACTCATTTTCTTTCAAAGCTTTGATTTTTATTACATTCTGGGTGAAAGTTTTCGACTTTATGAACTTTAAGTGTTCATGCATGGTTTTATATCTATGATCGACGCTTGAAATGTTATTTTGAGAAAAAAAAAATTATGATTTTATCCCTTTTTTCAGTAGATCTAGACCAAAGCTTGTTAGTTTCTCTGATTAAAGTTTGTGTTCTCTGATCTGATGATGTTTTCGTAAAAAAGTTTGTTACTTTCAGGGTTTGTCGAAGCTAGGTTAGCGTTTCTTGAGCTTAGGGTTTCTTCGTCACAAAGTTCTTGAACTCATCTTCGGTTGTGTTTCTCTATTTATACTGTGTGGTTTAGTTCGTGTACATTATTTATTAAATCTCTTCCTTTCAAAAACTGGTTGGTGGATTCCTTGAATTCCTTGGTGTTTTCTAAAATAGTCATAAAGAACCCAAAATGGGACCACTGGAAGAAAGCACATTTTTGTCTTTTCCTCTTTATATCCTTTGGGGTTGATGAAAGCCATATTTAATATGTACTTGGAGTCATATGTACGTGGGGTTGATGAAAGCCAACATATTCTGATTCTGATGTTCTTTTTGGCTAATAAAGTATGTTTTGTTTTTTTGCAGGGGTTGGGAGCTCTTTTTTCACCGTCAGTGTGCACCACAGCGGTGAGTGGAGCATCAGTGATATTGGAAGGAGAGAATACAACGGTGGACTAGTATATTGCTTCGATTACTGTGACTGGGACTACTTTAGCACCCTTGATCTAGATCGTCTAATGGCTCTCATGGGGAATCCGATCCACGCTGGTTACTGGTGGGTCCCTCACCTCACTTCGTTCCATGACGGGAGTGAACTGAGATCAGACGCTGATTGTTTGAGGATGTTTGATAATTTGGTGACGTGGGGTAACCGTGAATGTCATGTTTACTTAATCACAGCTCTCCGAGCAATTGGCCCTGCCGAGATGCCATTTCCTCTATTGCATGCTAATCCAGTTATCCATGATAATGAAGACGATGAAGATGATAGTGAAGAGAAACCTGATTATGTTGTTTCCAATGAAGATGAGGTCGACAGAGAAGAATCTGGATCTGAAGTCAACAACGACTCCGGAAGCGAAAGTTCAGAAGAATCTGACCGTTCTTCTGGAACAGTTCAGGGGAATGCTGATAATGAATCATCGGAGTCTGACCCAGAGTACACGGTCGAAGCTGGAAGTGAAAACGAGTCAGATGGTTGGTATGGTTGGGCTGAAGAACACGCTTTGGCCCACGACTTAATGCGCGCAGAAGAAAGCGAGGCCCGTGCCCAGGCCCTAGAGGCTCAGGCCCAACTAGTAAGAGCCCATAATTTAAAATATTTTTTTCATTTAAAATATTTAAATTTAATTGACGTGGCTATTTATGTAATGTAATGTCTTTTCTAATTGGCCAGGTTCAAGTAGACATTGAGGAGCCAGAATATGGGCTCGATGAAGATGAGATCAATGGATTCAATCCTATTCCACCAACCTGGTGGAACCACCAAGATAATGTAGCACACGAGGCCGGAGCTGCCCGCAATGAATCTGATGCAGAGATTGAAATGAATGAATCAGATCTTGAGAGTGTGCAAGAAGACTCTGATGGCGAGCCTCGAGTGAGTAGGAGCACCCGCACTTTCACCCCGGGAAGGCCTTGAAGTGAATTTAAGTTCAGTCTGGGCTTAGAATTTGCATCTGTTGAGCAGTTGAGGGAAGCAGTCAGAGAGCACTTCATTCACATCAATCGTTCTTTCAAGTTTTTGGAGAATAATCGGGTGAAGTTGCGTGCTAGGTGTTCCTCACCGAGATGCCCATGGATACTCTATGCCCGTGTTCAGAGGCGTGACAACACAACATTTCGTGTGAATACTCTACAACCTAAGCATAATTGTGGAATCGTCTTCAACTCCAAGCTTGTCAATGCGGAGTGGTTGGCGAAACACTTTTTGGACCAGTTTAGGATGAATGTCAATATGCAGTTTCAACACTTCCATCAGTTGGTGGCTAACACCAAGTTCTCTCACTGCTCAAGGTGGATGTTTTATGCTGTGAAAAAGAGAGCTTTGGAGCTTCTAGAAGGGAGTGAAACTGAGCAGTATGCAAAGCTGGAGGACTATTGTCTACAACTTAGACAAGTCATGCCTGGTTCAACTGCCATTGTGAAGAGTGATCTTGTTGACGGTCAACGTGTATTCCAAAGGGTCTATATATGTCTGCAAGCCTGCAAGACAGGTTTCAGACATTGCCGCAAAGTCATCGGGCTAGACGGTTGTTTCTTGAAGGGTAAAAGCCGTGGAATCTTGCTGGCAGCCGTAGGAATAGATGCAGACAACTCCATGTTTCCCATTGCATATACTAGAGTCCAGAGATAAGCCAATAATTACCATGCTGGAGTGGATTAGAGTTTGGCTTATGAGGAGATTCCACAAAAGAAGACAGAGTGTGCCTTCTTGGATAGCACCAGTTGGAAGCAGAATATTGCAGATTCTTGAGAAAAACAAAGATGTGGCTAAGAACTGCTTAGCAGTTCAGGCAGATCAGTTGTTGTTTCAAGTGAACAAGGGTCACGGAGAAGCTTTTGTCGTCAATCTGGTGCAACACACTTGCACTTGCAGAGGGCTTCAGTTAACTGGAATTCCACGTGGTCACGCCATCTCTGCCATTTGGGCGGCCAACCTCAACATATATGACTTTGTCGTGGACGCTTACAAGATTGAGTCATTTGTCAACCAATATGCAGGTGTAATTGCACCAATGCCAAGCCCAGACAAATGGCCAAGCACTTCTCTCAGTGTCATCCATCCACCAATCTACACCCCTCTCCCGGGTCGCCCCAAGAAAAAGAGAAGACGTGGAGCCCTTGAGCCACCTCCTGGAGCCATCAAAGCTTCCCGAGTCGGCCAGCTCAATTGCTGCAGGAAATGTGGACAGCGAGGACACACCCGTAAAACTTGTCAGAATCCTCCAGCTGAGGTACCCATGCATTACTGTTGTTTCTGTTTACGTGCATGAAAATATATGTGCATGCATTAATGTGTAGAAACTGTACGTGCATGCTCATGTGCATGTGCATGTGCATGTGCATGTGTGTACGTGCACTTATGACTTAATTATTCAGTTTAACCTAGATTATATTTGTTACATAATTTCAGCCTAAACAACCCAAGAAAATGGGCAGACCATTGAAACTTGACGTCACTCCGGCCACACTGAAGAGGCGTGCAAGGCGTGCAAGGCAGTTGGCCAAATCAGCATCGGAGGCAACGACCAGCAAAGCAGGGACCAGTCAGGCAACAACCAGTCAGGCAACACCACCACCACCACCCGGTCAGGCTACACCACCACCATCTCGATGCGTCACTCCACCACCACCACCACCCAGTCAGGCAACACCACCTCGATGCGTCACTCCACCACCACCGTCATCCGAATGGGCAATGGAGTAAAAATTTTAATGCAGTACATATTTATTTAAGGTTCAGAACAATTATGCTAAGGCCTTAGTATTTGGTCTATGTTTGGCCTTATTTTGCAACGATGTTCGTACTCGTTAGGCTATGTTGGTCCGGTTCTTATGCTATGTTGATCCGGTTGTACGGTCATTTTGGAACAATATTTTGCTATGTTATGTTAATCCGGTTTATGCTATGTCACGTTAATCCGGTTTATGTTATGTTATTCGGAAATATTATGCTTTGGATTTTGAAACTGACATTGAATATTGGGTTTGGAGAAATATTATGCATGTAGTTTCAGGTCGTTTAAAAGCAGCAATCATGTCGTTTTATGTGTCGCTTTGTGTCGTTTGGAATCCACCAATAATGTCGTTTTTACTCACTGGTTTATTGTCGTTTTTCAAGCAACCAACCATGTCGTTTTTCAAGTACTGGTTGATTGTGGTTTGAAAGACACCAATAATCTCAGCAAATACAAACACCCGGGTAATATTTTTTTCGGAAAAATCAAACCAAGAAAACATAGTTCATATAGGAAAACATAGTTCATAGAGCCAGCATACCAATATCTAATGGCAAACATACAACCAAGTTCAACGGCAAACATAGAGCCAAGTTCATACAAAAAAATCAACCCTGAGGTCTGCAAATCTCAAACCGAAATCATCTACAGAGCCAAAGCAGGATCATGGCTGCCAAAATGCAAACAAGCTTAACCCAACTAATATTCAAAGTAACTCCGTATTGTTGGCAACGGCAACACACAGCACCTCCGGCATTTGGGTGGCCTCGAATCTCACCTCGAACTCCGATCGCGGGGACCGCGGGCACTAACTCTTCCCCCAGAGGTGGATCGATCCACCGGAAAAATGTACACCCTCCTTCCTCCTGGGTTTTGTGTTTATAACCAGAAAAATGAACATGTAAATTCAAAACCTAAATATGACTTTAATTTAGGGTTTCAAACCACCATTTATGATGCATCGACGAATTCGAACTTCAAATGCGATTTCAAGTTAAGGTTTCTTACCAGCCTTCTGTAGCATCTACGGAAGCGTCTTCCAGGATTTGAAGGGGTTCCGGAGGTGAGGAGGTTCGACGGCACGCCACAATAACAAGTAACTCCATCGTACGGGTGGTTCGGATTCCTCGTCCGATCTAATCGCCTAGAGCTCCGACCCGAGTAGGAACCTTCACTCACCATTTTGAGATGCCGAGCTTGAGGAGGAAAAAGAGAAGAGGAGTGCGTCGAAGAAGAAGGAGAAGGGGAAAATAAATATGGGAAATAATTGATTATATTTATTAATTTGGGTTATAAATAATGTTTATTTATTTAATTACTCTAAAACCCTAAACTCTGTGTCCACGTGGAATGGCAAACGTGGCAGTGTATCCATGCCACTTGGCATCTCCGTTAACTTCCTACCCACTAATTGGACGGATTTCGTAATCACGCGCAATTAGAGCACATTGGGTACTATTGCCATAGTTTTTTGGCATTGGTAACATAACTGTTGAAGTGCCCTATTGTTGGCCACTTTTGCCGCAAATAACCCTTTTGAAAATTATTATTTATTTATAAACGGACTGTTATAGAGCGTATGTTGTTTTTACCTCTAGTTCTAACTTTACTTTTGTTGTTTTTTTTAATAGAAACTTTAGAAGGCTTAAGAAACAAAAAACAAGTTAAAGCTCCCACTTCCGCTCCTTCTTTATCAAAGGGCCACCAGTTTGTGGGGCATTTCAGCTCATCACTCTAATTTTTTTTATTTTTTTTACCTTCACATCCATTACTATAGATGTATTGCCGTTTAGTAGCATAACCAAAACTAGTCAATTCTTTCTCACGCACAAATAAAAAACACAATATATTGAGTTAATTTTGTATGACATCCCACTCTCAATCATGCTCAACAAAATTTCCTACATTTTTCCTCGATCAAGGACCGCCGGAACCGTCCTTGCTTTTGTTTTCCGAACCGCAATCAGAATCCTGATCATCGTTCCCAATCATTTTCTCGAGCGAGTCTAGATCCCCTGCTTCTGAAAGGGTGTGAATCCGGAGCTGGTCAGCGTCGTCGCTGTGGATTTTAAGAAAGCAAAGAAACACTCATTGAGAATCCAATTACTCACTCAAAACAATACAATGATGCTTCTTTCTTCCGCGAATCAAACTCGAGTTCATCGAGAACAAATTTTAGGCTCGATTCGGAAAAACACTTACTCTGAAACACCGAAGATCTCCTTGATTATTAACGAACTATCTCTTGAACACAGTTCCGGCAGCTGCAAAAAAGACCACAAAGTCGTATAACTTAAAGATCATTAGGTAAAAGAAACAAAAATCATCAAGAATTAAATGACTAATTGACTTACCATGTAGTAGACATTTGATTTGGTCATTTGTATAATCACTATCCTTAACTTCTTTTAATCTATCGGAAACTTAATATCACAATTATTAGACATTATTAGATCTAATCATCAAATGACATACTGAAGCTTTAATTTATATTAATTTTTGTAGCCCTTCTCATAGGATATTTATCTTATAGAATCGGAGGAAATAGTTTTCGAAGCATTCAGAGTCCATTGTCTGATAGGTCGAGTGTTAAGAGCGCTTACCTCAGAGAGATAGAACACCTTTCCAAACAGCGTCTGAACAGCTAGTTTTCTCTTGAAGCCCCTTTCAGTATACCCCGACACGTCCATTACAACTGGACCTGAGATTTAAAACCCGGTTGTCAGGATGTAATGTCACGCAGGCATAAGGATACTTACAAAGTTAGTCAAAGTAGTTGGTTAATTTTCTCTATCTAAAGATGATTATTTTCTCTTGTTTTGTATCACCAAATCAGAAATTCAATTCAATTAATATCTCAGTCCCTCTAAGAGTAAAAATAAAAGATTAATATGTTTGAAGCTAAGGTAATTTACCTTTATCTTGCACAATCCTTCTAGAGATCTCATTTAATACCTCAGCGACCTGGGCATCATCCAAACCAGACGCTCTTCTGAGCTGAAGTAAGTCAGCGATTAATTCCGTGTTGAATGGCTTTTCATTCAGAGCATATCGTATATACTTCCGCAGTATCTCGTTTGTGCCGAAATCTGTCTGGATAAAAATCAGCAACTGCTGTCAAACTTCGATAGCTCGTAAAAAGAACGACGGCGACAACACAAGACAAACTATGGATAAAATATACAGCAGTTTTGATCATCAAATATCTGGAAGGCAGCTTAAACAACCTACGTTGAGCTCTTAGGCTAGCGACCCGGGACAACAACTCCAGACTTACGTTACAGTACACTACACACGATTACTCCTGCCGATTAGGTAATAACAATGTGTAAGAGTTAACTAAGTGTTTGATCTTTTCAATTGTGATGGAACAGATTGATCATAATCACACCATGGTCGTTGGCGGATGATAGCAAAAGCGGAGTGCGAAATGTTTTGGGTGTGAACCGTAAAAAGAACAAGAAACGATCAAATAACAGTGTCATGTAGAATGATAATCTCACTTTTTCTGAAATGCTCTTGAGCTCCTCCGCTGTTACTTGGTCTCTTCCTTTCTGAAACAGTTCATCTATGGACCTGCACATTGTCGCATTCTTGTTCACCTGACCAAAGCCGAATTTCCGTGAATATACATTATGATCAAACTTAAGAGCCGATAATATTAGGATTTCGAACTAAATCCCTAAATCAGAAAATGTAAATGGTGGCGGTAACAAAAATAAAACGACACCAAGAATTACAATGGTTCGCCGCCCATCGTAGGACGGACGTCCTTCTTATATGCAAAAACGCCCTCGCTATTAACATACGGAATACCTAAAATACCCTCGCTAGCAACACACCAGTGAGACATGAAATACCCTTCCGACCCCGGGAAGGGGGTGAACCAGTCCCTTCCAACCCCGCGGCGACAAGCTTGACTGCTGTGGGTCGAGACTCGTAGCGATTCCGGTGGATTAAGCTACAGAACTAGACATTTGCAGAGCAGAATGAAGAAGCTGAGAGCAAAGCCTTGAGCCCTTGACTCACAGCTCTTCAATGGTGGAAAATTAACCATTTGAAAGACAGCAACCGAGAGGTCCGTACCAGTTTCTTGCGCTTGGCTCTGGGAGAAGTGAGCTTCTTCACAGTCTTGACGAAAGCAATGACGAAGGTGATCCCAGCATAAGCCAGCGGCAGAGAGAGGAGCCACGGGAGCTTGCTGGAGCCGACTCTGGGCCCGGGAAGGGCCTGAGTGACGGTGCCGGTGAACTCCACCATGTCCAGAGCTTTCTCCTGAATCCACGGCAAGTCCTCTTCGACCTCCTCGATCTCCTCGGCCTCCACGCTCTTGCCGCCATTTGCGTCGGAGGAGCTTCGCTTCGCGGCGGCGGCGGCGAAGACGAGGCGAGCGCGGGAGGCGAGCCTCGGCGGCGGAAGGAGAGAGAGGCGAGAGGGCGTGGGGCGAATGCGGGGAAGGAGTTGGGAAGCGAAAGAGCAGGAATAGCGACCAGTGGAAGATAACGCCATTGTTGCCTGGTTCTGTTCTCTCTCAATCGGCTTGAGAGACGAGAGCCAAAGTCTGTTTGGATGCGCTGGTACCGGCATAAGTTCCCAATGTTTTAACGTTTGCAATCATATAAACTTTTTCTTTTTTCACTCTAGAATTTCACAATATTCATTATTGTACTCCTCTTGTGTATAGAGTAAAAGTAGTAACACTTATTCTCACCCTTTATGTTTCTACCGCTACTGCGGTGTTCGGAATTTCGACCTAATTTTCAAGACTAGAAAACAAAAATAGCAAATGAAATTGAAAAGTTGACGCCAGAGCTATAGTGGTTCGCTCGCTGTGTGGGAGTTACGTATACTTCTCGCTTGTAAATTTTCAACCAGTATCGATATCTCAATTAAAGTTCTTGGTAGAACACACTCTCTCTCTCCTACAAAGCACATTAATGATAGTTACAAGTTCCTTAAAAAAATGAGAGTTACCAGCCTTATAAGCGAACAATAACCTAGAACATAAATAATAATGTAAAAATTACTCTGACTGCTTTGCGTCGGGTCTCGGTAGTATTTCCGTTTAGATTATACTTCACATTCAACATATGGAGCGTTCATTTTTATCAATAAGAATCATCAAGAATGCACGTCGTAACAGAATAGAAGATAAGTTCTTGTCTGATAGTTTGAGGTGTACATCGAGAGAGAAATCACTATGAATTTTATTGCTGATTCCATTGTTGATGACATTCGCGACATGGAGGAAAGGGGTTGTTTATTTTGACGTTTAGGTTTGTGCACTAGACTGATTGCTTCGTATGTTTCTTCTTTCGTTTCTTTTGGTATTTGATTTTTTATTGTTATCTTGTGTGTTGCAATACAATATGGACTTCCTGAGCAGGACAATGTTTAAGAATTTTGAGGATCGAGACGAGAAGACATTTGGAACCTCTGCATAAATTACAATATAAATTTTGATACAAAAGTATATAAGATACTTATATAATAAATAACTACTCGTTATATTTCAAATATAACTCGTTTAGCGTTTTTAACAGACAATATTGATGACTCTTAATTTAAGCGATTTTGAAATTTTGAAATTGAATTTTTTCCCTCAATCGAAATTTGATAAACATATGATTATACAAACTTTTTAGGCAACCACCTTCCATCAACTTAAACTTGGTTGTTGGAATTAGTTATAACCCAACAATTAGTCATGTCTTGTTAACCCAGCCTATAAGTAGCATTGCAAAAAGCCAAAAACAATCCAACGATATAATCAAAGAAATTGATTTGAGTAGCTGATGCAATTATGATTTATTTATATAATATATGTTATCAAATGAAAAGAATCGAACAATTTTTAAACTATTGTTAATACGTAAAAATGACTTTAACTTAAAGTCGGATCCAAGGTTTAGGTCCCGAGATTGACCAGCTGAACACAAGGATGATTGAATGCTGAGTCAACGCGGGTTGACTGATGATCATCAAAGCTGAAGGCGATTCCGTCGTCTTAGATGAGTCTCCGGGATGTCGTTGGCGATCCTCGGCTAACTTCCCTCGTGGTGGCGAAGTCCAGTTCACGGTGAAACTCCTCGTTCGGGTGGAATCCTTGATTTGGCGAAGCTCCTCGTCCGGGTGAAGTCTCTGTCTTGGCGAAGCTCCTCGTCGGGGCGGAGGCCTTGTCTTGGCGATATCCCCGTCTGGGCAAACTCTGATCTTGATGAAGCTCCGAGCTAGTCTTGATAATTCTTCGTGATATTCCTTCCTTGCCGAACTCCTATGGCAAGGGAGGACCTGCAGTGAAGTCTCTGTCTTGGCGAAGCTCCTCGTCGGGGCGGAGGCCTTGTCTTGGCGATATCCCCGTCTGGGCAAACTCCGATCTTGATGAAGCTCCGAGCTAGTCTTGATAATTCTTCGTGATATTCCTTCCTTGCCGAACTCCTATGGCAAGGGAGGACCTGCAAAAAAGGGTAGAATGGGCCTGTGCCCCGTCGCTTATGGTTGGGCAAGGCTGTCTACGTATCTCAGTTTAAGAGAATAAGGTCCCACGTAGTTCGGGGTTAGTGATAAACGGCGGGTGAATGACGATGTGGTTTGACTCGTCGGAAGTGTCATTGTTGGCGGTGCAGGGGTGACTCTAAGCTAGGTGGCTGGGTATTACCGGCGTGAAGTGTTCTTCGTCGACCTCGTTGGTGTTGGCGAGTTCACTGTCGAACTTCCCTCGTGTTAGCGAAGTACAGGGAGAGCCTTGCCTCAGCTGGACATCCCCATATTGTAAATGCTTTAAACTAGGCTTTCGCCCCGTCCAAAGTTCATAAGGTGTTTTAGTAGCCGCTTCTGTTGGTACCTGATTGAGAATATAAATTGTTGTCTTAAGTGCTTCACCCCATAGTTTTTCTGGTAAAGTAGAATAACTAATCATACTTCTTACCATATCTTTAAGAGTTTGATTTCGTCTTTCAGCTATACCATTCATACTAGGAGAACCTGGCAATGTGTACTGAGGGACTATACCACATTCCTCTAGGAATTTAGCAAATGGTCCTGGAAGTTGTTCACCTGATCCGTCGTATCTACCGTAATATTCACCGCCACGGTCAGATCTAACGCTTTTAATTTTCTTATTGAGTTGTAACTCAACTTTAGTTTTAAATGTCTTGAACATGTCCAAAGACTGTGATTTTTCATGTATAAGAAAAAGGTACCCAAATTGAGAATAATCGTCTATGAATGTAATGAAATATTGTTGACCATTCCAATATACTATAGGGAAAGGTCCACAAATATCCGTATGAATTAATTCTAAGACATCTGCAGTTCTATTGACACTTAATTTTCTTGTCTTGGTCTATTTTTCTTTGATACACTCTACACAAACAGTTAAATCTGAAAATCAAGTGATTACTAAATTCCATCAGACACGAGTCGTTGAATTCTAGATTTTGAGATATGACCTAACCTTTCGTGCCATAAAGAGCCTGGATTTTCTTTGATTAATTTACGTTTCGTACCTCTCGATTCCACATGCAAGGCTTCGTTGTAAGACAAACTAGTCTCCAACATATATAGATTATCGTAACAATTAATTAAACCGGTTCCAACAACATTTGAATTCATAGATTACACAAACTGACTGTTTCTAAACGAACAACAATAACCAAATTTGTCCAAAGCATAAACATAAATTAAATTCTGTCAAAAAGACGGTACAACAAAAGTATCTATCAAATCCAAATAAAAACCAGATTTTAACAACAATCTAAAATGTCCAATTGCTTCCACATCCACGGATTGACCGTTCCCACATAAATGCACTTTTCAACATCATTTTGGTCTTATGTGGCTCAAAGATTCCTTGTTTAGCTAGCCATGCAGCATAATTTGTACATTCCTTCTTCATGTGTCCAGGCTTCTTGCAAAAAAAAAAACAAAAAAAAACAAGTATACACAACTTTGTGCATATGTTTCTTTCCTTCTAGACCCTTTTCAGCAGTAGTTTCTTTGAACTTTCGCTTCTCATTCTTAAACTTAAGCTTTTGTTTGCCTTCATCTTTAGAAGTGTTTGCCATATGAGCAAACTCGTTCTTATCCTGCTTCAATCTCTCTTCTTCTTGAACTCAGTAAGAAATGAGCTCATTGAGAGTCCACTTCTCCTTTTGACAGTTGTAACTAACCTTGAATTGACCAGGCAGAGAGATAAGCACCAAATGAACGAGTAAATTATCCGATAAATCAAGCTTTAAAGCCTTAAGCTTAGAAGCAAGATTCGATATCTCCATTATGTACTCACGCACATTACCCTTGCCTTTATATTTCAGCGAAATCAATTTCGCTAAAAGTGTGCTAGTTTCAGCCGTATCGTTTTTTGCAAAACGCTTCTGAATTTCTGCAAGGGAGTCATTGGCATTGGTAACATCAGCTGTTACCGTACCCCAAAACTCTTCTGGAATTCCACGCTTGATAAGCATGAGACTCATTCTGTGAGAACGCTCCCACTTTTCAAAATTAGCTTTTTCTTGCGAGGAAGCTACCTCAGTAGGCACGTTTGGTTTGGGAGTTCTCAACGCTAAGTCTAAATTCATGCAGGCTAAGAGAATCATGATGTTTTCTTTCCATTCCTTGAAATTAGTCCCATTCAGCATAGGAACACCGTTCATATTTGCAGTAACAGATGCACCTGATATATTTGAGAATAATTATACAATATACATTAAAACAAGCTCACATTAATAAAGAACTGTATAAATTTAATTTACAAAATATAACAAATCAAGATACCTAGAACACCGCTAATATCAAGTCTTTGGTCAATAATATTAACTGTAAGTGGTACTCTTGTTGCCATGACAAATATTGATAATGAGTTATGTCAAATAACAAAATTATCTTTGATAGCTTTATTATTCAGAGAATGCAAAATAGCATTGACCTGGACCAAAAAAAAATAAAAGGTTAACCTCCAATGTTCTTAGAAATATTGTGATCCATAGTGGTTGCTAGGATAGTCCAGTGGTAATTCCATACCACCTCTAAAGTGGAGGTTTTGAGTTCGATCCCCACTGCAGCAAAGCTGCCTTTAAAAAAACATTGTGAAAGAGGAGCGGGGCGAAAAAGGACTCCACCGCGACTAGTCTCGATATACGAATGAAAAACGCTCAATAGTACTCTCTGAGGCGCACATGATATATATTTTGTTTCATGACAACTGATATTGTATTGGTGAGCGAAATGGGGGCAACAATACTAGGGGCGGTTACCATCGAGCGGTTACCATCGACAATGGGTTGCGGTTACCTTTAACCGTAGTAGTTTTAAGATTAAACCGAGGAGACATATCTTATTTGAGTGTTTTGTTCTACACTAGTATATCTCTATTTATAACAAAACTCATATTGACACTTCTTTATACCCAAACAATATGGGATTTATTTAATGCCTGAATAAGTCTCAAAGGAATACATATTTTTGAATATATAATGCCATTAGGGCTGCGACTCGTTTCTCCTCCACCAAGGTCCTGGCTTTTTTGATGGATATTTGTTTCTATTCCTTCACAGAGTTCAATTCTTGAGACTCTTCTCCTTCTCGAAATCCAACATTAGCTTCGACTTATTCTCATTCAAGATTCCCATTTCCGTCCTTAGCCTAGCAAGATTAACTTCGCATGTCGACTTCGTTTCTTCCAAGAAACAGAGAATCGTTTCTTGGAAAACCCTAGCTTGCTCGGCCTCGGATTTCGCTCGAACAAGTTCTTCATTTTTCGTCGCCGCTTCGATCGAGCTTCTTTTCCATCGGGCCGCCGTTTCGCTGAATTTGAACTCCGAATTCTCGATAAGCTTCTCCTTCTCCTACAATTCCGTTCTCAAAAGCGACGAAGCTTCACTCGCGGCTCCCAATTCGCTCTCAAAAGCGCCGATTCTCACCTCCATTTTGCTTTCTCCTCGAGAAATGTCTTGTAATCTGCCTTGAGAGCGTCCATCATCGAGTCCATCATCGAACCAGATGCACACTAGTAGAGTAGAAGCGAGATTGAGCAACGACGAGTTGATAGGAAAACCGAGGGAGCGGCGACGAGTTGAGAGAGAGCGCGGGAGGAGAATTGGAATTGCAGAGAATGCGTGGGAGAAAAGAGTATAGAAACTAAATTGTTTCGTGAGATGGAATAAAATGTGTGATTAGTTAAAATAACTACTTAAAATATAAGATAATAAAATGGCAAAAGTACTCTATTAATGTCCCAAATTTTTGTGTGAATACCATATAAAGATATAGGATCGATATAATTTTAGATCTAATCTTATTCTACATGAGACAATAAATATAGGTACTTTAATTCTATAATTTATTTATTTTTACTTGATATGCTTTAGATTTAAAATATAATTATAAAAGATATGAATTAAGATGCTTTATTAATAAATTATATAATTTAAAACATAATATCTAAAGATATTATGATATTATAAGTGTTATGTGCATTTTTCGTAACATATAAAAATTTGGCCTATTTTTACAAAAGTCAAAGCCTATCACCAAAGCCAAAGACTCGAGGCCGACGAACTAAGACATTGGCGATGTCCGGAGTCAAAAAGGCGACGAGGCGACAAACCGACGAGGCGAGGAGACTATTGATGTGCAAATTTGTTCCTTAATCGGAACATTAACCCTTAAAATAAAAATAAAAAGTAAAAAAAAAAAGCAATTTTGAAAAAAAAAAAGCGAGACGAGTAGCCTGACTTGCAGGTGGATGGAGATCTCAAAGAAACTCAATTCCAACCTTCATTGAAGACTATCAAGATCACGAACCACGTTGTTCATATTATACACAGCGGTGAAAATGTATATAGAGAGTAACGGTACACCTCTATCGGTACTATACAACGGGGTGTAAATAGACAGCTAGCGACAATTCTAAAAAACATAGCGGCAATGCAGTATATTCGGACCAACGGCAAAATTCTAGCGGAAAGGAGCGTAAATAGATAGCGGTATTGCTTTCATAAGTACAGAACAACTCCTACACTCGTTCTTCTTCGTAAACCACACTGTATAGTATATTGCACGTAAAAAAAGTCAACCATAACATCATTACGAGTCAAAACAATTTGCAAAGCATAGGTTTCTCAACGAATAAACATTTACCTCCATTTTTGTAGCTTTGGGGAGGATAAAGACGATGATCGGAGAAACTCAGGAGCTGAAAGGATCGTCATTCGCCGGTAAAGCAAAGAGAAGAAAGCCTAGTTTCTCGAAGTCGTTCGCGAACCAGAATGAACGGAGCAGAGGAACGAGGAGTACAATGGAGAAGAGAAAACGTTTGGAGTCTGAAGAGATGATCTTGGGAATAGAGAGCGTCGAAGTGAAGTAATCACAGAGAAGAAGATACGATAATATGTTTTGAAAAAAAAAAACCTAAAAGAAAATGTAATAAATAAACCGCTCAACAACCAAAGAGCAAATTAGTAATTTCGTAAAATACTGGATAAAAAATAAATGGTAACTCGCAATTTGTATTTAATAGAGCAAAAAATAAATATTAAAGAAACATAACTCGCAATTTGTATTTATTAGAGCGAAAAAAAATATAAAAGAAACAAAAAGTTATAACGCAACGACATTATAATGAGGTCTTTTAGTCAATTCTTTCAATAAAAATATAAAAAAGCAATTTTGAAAAAAAAAAGAAGCGAGACGAGTAGCCCGGGTTGGAGGTGGACGGAGATCTCAAAGAAACCCAATTCCAACCTTCATTGAAGTTGAAGAGTATCTCGAGGAAAGCCAAGCCTTCTGCAACGCAATGCTTCAGCAATTCTCCCATCGGATCATTCCCCTTCCTTCTTCTTCTTCTTCATCATCCTCTTCTTCGCCATTTCCGATGAAGCAACTCGTACCCATTTCCCCCCACTCAAGGCGCTTCACAGTCAGCTGCGAGGCCCTGGACTCGAAGCCGGCCCCGGCGAAGAAGACGCCGCACACGGGGCGGGACCCCGAGGCGAAGAAGCCGGCGTGGCTGAAGCAGAGGGCGCCGCAGGGGGAGAGGTTCTCGGCCGTGAAGGAGTCGCTGTCCAAGCTGAAGCTGCACACCGTGTGCGAGGAGGCGCAGTGCCCCAACATCGGCGAGTGCTGGAACGGCGGCGGCGACGGCGTGGCCACCGCCACCATCATGCTCCTAGGCGACACCTGCACCCGCGGATGCCGCTTCTGCGCCGTCAAGACCAGCCGCAACCCCGCGCCTCCCGACCCCATGGAGCCCCACAACACCGCCGTCGCCATCGCCTCTTGGGGGTCAGTCCTTAGTTGCAATTGAAATGCTTTTCTTTGAATCTGCGATCCCTCAACATTGCCGATCAACTGGCATTACTATGTTTGAATTAGTAGGATTGCGACAGAAATACACGCCGCCGACGCCCGCTTTTCAAGAGTTACCGGCTGTTTCAAATGGCACCATTGATGTGTGTATATGAGAACGAATGGTTCTCTGTTTTGCAATGTGTGGCTTCCGGTTTTTCATGTGCGATCAGTCATCGTTGCCGGTTAAATAGCGCTGCTGCGTTCAAGCGAGCTGGCTCTACGTGATCACGATGTTTTGTTTCTTTAGAGTAATTGTTGTTTCGAATCGGACTCTTGATGTGTGTTTATGAGAGTGTTTATAGTTCTTTGTTTCGCAAATGTTTGGCTTTCGTAATTAATATAGGATTCGGAGATCCCCAGTGAGATAATTTTGCAGTAAGAAGTTCAGTATAGTGAATAATCGATTCACCAATATGAAATGATATCGTGTCAGGATTATGGTATTAATGTTAGAAACTCGATCAATTCTTCTTAAATCGGCGTATCGGCAATAGTATTTTGTCTTTTTAATTATCTCTGGATATGCTTGAAGTTTTGGCTTGAGCTGATTCATGATTCTGCTCCATTTTTTATCGTGATGACATAGGGTCGATTATATTGTTCTCACAAGTGTTGATCGTGATGACATACCCGACGGTGGAAGCGGGCATTTTGCAGAAACCGTCAAAGCACTAAAGGTAACTTATCTGTTTCCTTAGAGTTGACTTTTCTTAGCTTTTCTGCGTTACATATGCGGTAAATGAAGTATCGAGTGTGATTAGGCTTCTGATTCTGTTGTTGTGAGATTCAATTTTTTTGTAGAATCTGAAGCCTGAAATCATGGTTGAGTGTTTGACGTCCGACTTCCGTGGGGACTTGAATGCTGTGGGGACTTTGGTTCACTCTGGATTAGACGTTTTTGCACACAACGTCGAGACTGTGAAAAAACTCCAGAGAATAGTTCGAGATCCCCGGGCTGGGTTTGTTTCTTCTCCATACTTTTTTCTTTTCATTTTTTTTTTGTTAATACATATTTCGATGGAGAACTTTATGTCACCTATATCGCTTTAAAGATGAGTAGATGATTTGTCGTTAATAAGTTCAAATTATGAAGGTAAAAGTAAAATAATATTTTAATGTCCGTAAATATCTCGGTTTTCTACATACATGGTTGAGAATGTAACGTGTAACGCAGGTATGCCCAGAGCTTATCTGTTTTGAAACACGCAAAAGTAAGCAAGGAGGGCATGATTACGAAAACCTCCTTAATGTTGGGTCTCGGTGAAACAGACGACGAGTTGAAGGAAACCATGGCTGATCTGCGTGACATCGACGTTGATATTCTCACACTCGGACAATATTTACAAGTCAGTTATTAAATTTACACCCTTTTAATAAATACTCGCCGTTGTATCTTTGTGACAATATCATGTATAATTGCAGCCAACCCCATTACACTTGACCGTGAAAGAATACGTCACTCCTGAGAAGTTTGCTTTCTGGAAAGAATATGGCGAGTCGATCGGGTTCCGCTACGTAGCCAGTGGCCCACTGGTACAATCTTTGTTCTTCATTTGACACCGCTTTCCGTGTTTTTTTTTTTGAATTGATTGATTGATCTTCAAGCGGTCCGAAACAAAATAATTTACAATGCTTGTATTTCTCAGGTTCGATCGTCGTATAGAGCGGGGGAGCTCTTCGTGAAAACGATGATCAGGGAAAAGTCGGCCAAATGAGACGCGTAAATTAGGACAATCAGGATTGTCATTCATTATAATTATAATTTTTTGTTAATCTAATTTAAGAAATATTTGTTTCATCGAGGAATGTCATTCATTCATAATCCTTCAGAGCAATGAGTTGCTTACCTTTACTTACATCAAAATTGTTCTTAAATGTTATTCCTATTTTTGTATATTAAATTTGGGTGCTTGAATATATATACACAAGATTTGCGGCATAAGTATCCTGTCTTAACAAAGTGAGCCGGCATATTCCTAATCTATTTTTTTGCGTGTCCTTTTTTTCTTTGGTAACGATCCAAGTTTAAGTGGGCAAGAAACTTGATACTGCAATATTGAGTTAGTATTTACATTCAACAATTATCAACATTCTTTCAATTATGGTTAGAGCTTTAATAAATTAACACTCGATAAATTAATAATTTCGATTATATAATACTTTTACATGATTCGAACTTTAGTTTAAATTACTAAATTAAAATTTGGTAATATAATAAAATTATCCGGTCCGGTCCTCACGTGGATGTTCGACTGTATATCAACTACTTTTCCAATGACTGAAATGGCCTTCTTCTGTAGTCTAAAGTCCGTAAGAATCAGATGGTGGCGATTGCGTTTGCAGTTACGACACTTTTCCCGCATTTCATAACGGAAGTCGTGGTGCCGGATCATTGGCACCGTAAATTTGGTTTCCCCATGAGTTTTGTACAACCTAATATATAGCATGATGTAAATTCTATAGATTCATCTCATACTTAAATTCTTGAATTATATTTGTTGCCTGGTACTTTTATTACTTTGCTTAACATGTAAATTTCTGCAATTTATCATTTCTCAACAAATATTCGACAACTCCCATTCAATTAGAGTTACATAATATCCAACTAGTTGCAAGTTTCTCAGAAAATATGGTTTACATTCCATACTCGCACACAACTGCACAACCTGTCTAAAGCCAAAGGGTTTCTCAGCCAAAAGACGAAAAAAAAAAAAACTAACTTGTGCTCCTGTCAATCTCTTCATACTTCACAATGTTCAATTCTTCACTCACACGCGTTTCGGCGGCACGTACTGCATTCTCATATCTTCGCACAGATTCTACGTAACACAAAGTAGAAAATGGTCAGCACAACAGCAAGGATGAATTAAAGCCTGCTTAATGTAAAAAAAAATCGACACTGATGTACGGAAATATAAACTAGACAGTTGGCACGTTCAGCCGAGCAACAACGCGGATCTCCTGAGATTTCGTATATGTACTTTGTGGTATTGTCTACAGACTCTTAAATGAAATAGCGAAAGAAACCATATTGGGTGATGAAGGGGTAACAATGAAGGGAAACAATGGACCAGAAAGATGGAGCAATATCATATCACACACAAAGATGAACGGGAATCGAACTAGTTTGATCCTTATTGAAATTTCAAATGATATCCTATTTTTAAAGGCTAAACTAACGACGGAAAAATACGCTGATAATGCCGAGCATTTAGGGTTTTGTGTAGTTTTCTAATTAAGAAAGTTTGGGTTTAGTGAAGGTTGGTCAAGCTCCGAAATTCCGTGATAGATTTTGGCAAGTCTATACGCACTATCCGTGACAATTTGCAATAAGTAACACTAAGTAAGCATAACTAAAAAAGAAGTGGTAAAGAAGCAAAGAAAAGTTTCTCCAAGCAAGGAAACAGAAGCCAATGCAAGCTTGTTCTTGTATAAGTAAAAACGACATGAAAAAAACAATTTCGGCATCATATACGAGTATGTATACCGAACCGGATCAAGTAGTTCAAACATATATAACGCAAGATCAAACAGAATTAGCCATAGCTGCCTTGAAGATCTCACCTGCAAGTCCTCGGGTAGAGCCTCGGAGACGGCGAGAGTGTAACAACCGGGCACGAATTTGCCTGACGGGTACAGAATGGGAGAAAAAGGGTTTGAATTCAAAGCAAAATCAATGATACTTTTGAATTGGGAAGCAAACCTATGAACATTTCAGAAATTAGGAATTGCGAAAGAAAGGTACCGATTCGCAGCCAGCGAGCAGCCCAGCTTCGAGTGGGATCCATGACAGAGATTATCCTGAAAAACAGAATCAAATTCAAAAAAACAAATTAGCTCACGAAGAGAAATCCATCCAGAAGAGAAGGAGAGGGAATGAAACCCGTTGAAGTTGGGAGTGGTGCAATCGACGACGCGCTCGTGATCTTCGTCCATCTTGAAGAAGGAGCAGTTCTCGCAGCCCGATTCTCTAAACTGAACCAGAGAGAGAGAATCAAAACCCTAGGAAGTCCGCCATTGAAGAGAGGAGAGGAGAGGAGAACCTGGTCGTAGGTCTTGACGAGGCGGCAGCGAAGGCAAGCGCGGAGGCCGTGGCCGAAGCTCGTCGGAATCTGAGCCGGCGCTGCGCTTCCCATTCTCAGCTCTTATTCTGAACACACCAAATTGTCCATTTTTCGATTATATAAATGGTGGCAAAAATACCCACATGTTGCACAAACTATGATTTATAATTGCAATCTTTTTTAATAAAATTTCCAATGAGGTAAATTTTGTTAATTAAGTTTTTTTCGTTACGTCCGAATTGTCAAGTTCAACATGAGACATATGATTTGACTATGTTTTTTTTGTTCTTTTCGAATACATATGAGCTACAAACACTAAATTCTTGTACAAGTACCAAAAACGTTTTATACAAACACTAAAGTACTATAAGTCTTATCGCCATGTGATCAAAACAAGGTAAAAAAGAAAAAAAAAAATATCAAATCATACATCGCCGCCGCATGAAACTTCACGATATGGAGAACGAAACGTTTAATTACTTATGCCAAACTTTTTACATCATCAATTTTTTTGCCACAATCAAAATTGAAAATACAGGTCATAATGTTATTTTATGAAGTTTCTCTATAAAAATCTACTTATAATTATGCTATAAATTAATTTTCTTTTGAATTCTATATTACATAAAATCATAAGTAATATTTTCACTTTTTCATTATAAAACTTTTAACTTCAAAATTTCAATATAATTTTGGCAGTTGTTATAAAATCATAAGAAAAACAGAGTATACCCATCGATTATCGGTAAACCCGCGAAGTTACCACCAGGCAAATCCCGGTTTCCGGGCTCTAAAACATTGCCGTTTATAAAAAACAAAAAACAATTTTTTTTTTTTTTGGCTGGAATCATACTCATAGTAGACCAGATTCAGAATAGCAATGCTTCATTGATTTATACACAGCAGAGAACACGCATGCATGCATGCATGCCTTGGCACTCCAACGACAAGTTGAGAATTAGGAAGCAAACAAGCGGTTTCACACAAAAGAAACACCACTCCTAGAATAGAATGATGAGACCGTGTTTACTCGCACTCGCGATTTCTGCCGGGGCCGCCGTAGTAGAGGTAAGAGCCCCACTCGTGGTTCTTGCCGGTCTTGACGTCGTAGCACCTGCTGCGCTGCGTGAAAGTTTGGAGCCCCTTTGGGTCCCTGAGGCTGTTGGAGCCGTCCACGATCTGAATGTTTCGGAAGTAAGACGCCTTGCCAAAGCCTTCGTCGGGAAAGTGACCGCTGCCCATCTGTGTGGAGCTGTGACGCCCTTCGGCTTCAGAGTCGACCACCTCGCCGCCCCATTCCACCACCGAGGCGCTCTCCGACAGGTATGGGAACAGAAAGCCCGGCCAGTAGCCTAGCACGACGTCGTTCCCGAACTGCATCCACCAGTTTCCCTCGCTCGGGTCCTAAAAAACACAAGAATGATAAAAATCTTTTTTTTTTACCAATATTATGGTCATATGATACCCTACCAAAAATAACTGAACTTTAAGGCAACATAAAATTATGTCTAATTTACATAGGGTTGAGGAATAACACAATGTGATTGCGATTTTAACTACTTAGAAAATCCAGCTCCATTGCATAAAAAGTTTTAAAAATACCTATGGCGAAACTTAAAATAATTCCGATCCATAAATATAAGATTTTGTACTCGTAAAATTGCACTATTTTTTTGAGACTTTATGGTTCGAGAATATCAAACTCTATAGTGTCAATAAGGCGTCGCTCCTCTGGTTTTGCATTTGAACTTGTATCGAAAAAACGACCAATCCCAGAACACCTATGACGTAAATTGATATGCACGTATTATTCCGTTTTTAAAATGTTAAAATAATTATAAAACAAATTCTAGTTCAATCCACTTTGATCCTTCTCAAAACTCCTGAGTAGCACATACAAGTCTCTTATAGTGTAGTTTGATTAACTCACTAAAATTATCATTTCAGAAAAGCAAAGGTTTTGTCCGGCGATTTGACGACAAATCAAGAGTTATTTGCGCCGTTTTTGATGAGGAGGAAATTGACCTTCCAGAGAAGAATGTTGATGTCATATTGAGAAGCCTTGTAGGAAGAGATGGGGAATATGGTCGCACCCATGGCTATTTCATTGCTGATCTGGATGAACCCTGAGCAGAGCAGATTGTAGCATCCCGTGGCTTGATATGCATCACTCTGCAGGGGAATCTTCAATTTATTGCTCTGTCAAATATATTCATGGTATAAGACGCTTACCGTCCAATACGTGAAGAGTCGGGTTTTGTTGTCGCCGTACAGATCTGGGCTGACCTGTTGTATATTTCGATTAAATATGGCCAGAAACGTCATTATTTACAAGGAAGAATTTGTTTAAAATGAAATCATCCTAAATTATGTAAATGAGATTCATACGGAAATAGAGAATGTACCTGCCAACCAGCTTCGATACTATTGAGATCTTCGCCGAAATTGCCTGCCAAAATCCAGATCTGCGATAAGCTGAACTCGTTGCGCTGTTCGATTTTGGGCTGCCAAACGTTTAACGTCGCTTTGGCTCCGTAATATTCGTCTCCGTCGACGTACGCTATTGCATGCTGGATATCCAAAATAACATTACTGATTGTAATGTTTAATTATTGGTTTTAATTTATTATAACTTTTGTTACTAATTATAAGTTTGCTATAATTAAACTTTAAAGTAATCTTCAATTATGTCTTTGAGTTAGAACATCAACTTTTTTTTTCCTCATAATATATAAATTTACAAATTGCAGTAACTTTCTTACCTAATAAAATAAAATGTCGATTTTCGTCAAATTTTAAAGCACATGTATTGATACTTAAGGACAACATTATAGTAATAAAATAATACAATATAGTCATAATACATTGTAACATAACTTAAAATTGTCACTTTTCTTTTTAAATTTCTGATAATTTTTTTAAAAAAATTACTACGATTTGTTGGTTTTTAAAGAAATTCTTAGTAAGACTACTAGTGAGCATGGCCAACAAATTGGCAATGAGGATTACAAAACCTGATGGCCGCTTTGAGTAGAGAAGTCAGGATCCCGCGAGCTCGGCCGGATAACGGACTGGGCCCGCTTTTTGCCGTACGATTTGATGGAGCTCGCTCGCATTAAGTCTTTTTTCTTCGTCCTTCTCACCGGAATCGTCCCCTTCGGACACCTTCCTCTAGTTTGCCAAAGCTGAGTGATCCTTTTTGGTTCTTTTGAAGAAGAAGAGACCTTGCTCTCGCTCTCCCCCGGCCAAGAACCCGGTTTCATCTGTCAATCAAACAACCACCCCAATGTCGTTCACTAAATACTACTCCATATACGAAACTCAAACTAATTCGGGATATTTGCCGCCGCAAATATATGAATAAATTATGGGGTTAGTAATAGCATAAGTATCCAGCATTTGATTTTTGGGGGGACAAACTCATTCTTTTTTCTCAGTCAAAGTTCTTAATCTTACTTATTTTGATTCAAAAAAAAATTATTGTCCACTTTTTCAATTGATTTACAGAATCTTAGATGTGTCGTTCTCAAAATTTATGTGTGCAAGACTTAACGGCACATACAAAATTCTGTCAAATCAATAGAATTTGTGGACGGGATTTTGGAAAGAAGCAAAATAGTAAACATTTGGAACTTCGGCAGTGAAAATATTGGATATGTATGTCGTTATTAGCCCTAAATTATGTAAGGTGGCGACACATTCCTTTTTTTTTTTTTTTTCGCGGCATATATTCAAATATTGTTACTAAATAGTTGCCATAATGTTGATACATAAGACGTGACAGAATTAAGAATATATGTTGTTAAACGAATGGAATGTGTGGTCATTTTCACTTATCTTACAAGCATTTATTTATTTATTTATTTTGAGTGTGGGGTTTGAATACTACTTGAATTATACAAATAATTTTGGAATGAATAAGAAAGTGAACCTGAATGGTGTGGTTTTGCAGCAACAAGACGTTGTCAAAAGCCCGTTGTTGAGAGATTCGCACGCAGTCTATCACATCTCCATCCGGGCTCTGTGCACATATTCATTCATTTACTTATTCAAGCCTCCAAAAAACCGGTACAGATCGATCAAAAATCGATGGTTCGGGTGCAATTGTTTATAAACAATAATTTCTTACAAATGGTGAAAGAAAGAAAAAAAACACTTATTGATCGGCGAAACTAGAACAATTTACAATGTATTGATCGGCGAAAACGGTTCTCGTCGGTAGTGGCGGATTTTGGATATAAGTTTCTGGAGACCAATTATTGGTTGGTTGGTTGGAGGGATTAATTAAGCATAATTAAAAGTAAAAGTAAAATAAAAACAAAAAACTTAATATTTTTCAAAAGTCGCCCCTGTGAGCCGGAAAACGGCGGTTACTTACTATAACGCAATTTGAGCACAAGACTAAAACAAAATAGAAAAAAGGAAAATGACTTTGATGGATTTAACGGCTGGTTTGTTGAGGTGCTTCAACTGTCTTTGAACATGGAGGCTGTTCTTGGAGCTGACGCGGTGCCGTTTTGCTTCCGCGGAAGCCGCGAGGAGGACGAGCAAGACGCAGAGAGTCGCCGGCGGCGGCATTGCAGCCATTGTTGACTGCTGTGTTGTGTGGTTGAAACAAAGAAATAATGATAATATCTGCCATGGAAAGAGAGAGCAAAGCATGTGGTGGTGGTGGAGAGGTCTCCAAAGCAAGAGTCCAAAAGAGGGTAGGACAGTGGGGTTTTGTCTGTGCTGGATTCATCACGCTCGTGTTTTGTCGTTTACAACCAACAAACTTGTTGCATCGTTGCTTGCTTGCTTGTGAATATCATCATTTCTGTTTCCTGTTCAAGAATGGGTTGATCATGCAGACTTTGAAGTTTCAACTTAGTCAATAGATTTTGGGTTCATAATCACCTTATTATTCAATATTTTTAGTAAAAGCTCTTTTTTTAGAGTCAAAGTTGCCGCGTGTGTACCGAAACCGGGTGTTGTTGGACCCCGAGATCTTGCAACGAGGTTGCCAATTACGTTGCTAAAAGCCGCCTTTCGGGCTTTATTTCGGATTTCTCGTCATCTGTTTGCCCCGAGTGGCTTGTAACCGTCATTTTGAGGAATTCCTCCCTTATTTTAGCCTAATGAATTTCTTGTTGATTTCAAAAAAAAAAAGTCAAAGTTGCCAATATTTATTATTTATCACGGTCGAGATTCTCAATATTCACTATTTTGTTTCTCGTAAATTTTTTGCCAATCTTTTGATCTATTTAACAGAATTTGAATATGCTTTTATGTTTTTGATGTGTGTCACCTCCGAAAGAGAATGAATTTTATTGACGGTACATCCAAAATTCTCTTAAATCAATTGAAATTGAAAGTGTAAACGGAATTTTAGTGATAAGAAAAATACATATTAAAATAAATTTAACCGCAACAAAAAAAGAATGTATACACAAAAACAAAATCAATAATAATGTAGCTTAACCCATAAATTTATTAAGCCTAAATTTCTTTACTCGGTCGCTTACGCAATTTATTAATATTATTATTATAGTTTTTAACCCGAAAACGGAATGAATCGGGAATTGAACCGGCCCCGCGCCATCATATGGTCATTTGGATGACATGGGGGAGCAAGTTGTAATTATTGACTCAAATGCACTATTACTATTAGTCATGTGTGGTCCATCTATTCTCAAGAGCATCTACAAAAGCAAAACATGGAGAGAAAATAGTTTGATGAAACTGTACTAACTTTCCATACCCAATAACATAAAACTCTATTGTTGGTCATATTTGCAACTTCACATTCCATCAATACTTACCAAAACATAAATAAAATTAAAACAAATAAATTAAAAAAAAAAACTATGTCCAAAAAGCTAGAGAAAAGGAAATCCCCAAAACCCAAAACAGAGACAAGAAGTCACCGATCAACTACGATTTTGTTAGCCTTGTGCTTTCACTCAGGTCAACCCTAGCTCTCTACCCTTTCCCCTCAAGAGTCACGGCCGTGCGAAATAAGGCCATTTACATCCCGAAAAGCTATTTGGAAAACCGAGACAGAGCAGCGCGGTCGGATCCGACCAAAGAATATAAGCGTAAAAAATGGGATGCTCAAATCGTTGTGTAATTTGCAAAATGGTGCAACAAGTCGTCGAGAGCGTCCGGCATGAATTTCCTAGCAAATAGGTAGCAAGGCCGTTGGATTCCGTTCCATAAGCACGGCCATTTCTGCACTACTTTCTGCACAAGTCAACCAATTTTATTAAGATATGACCAACTGTTAATATCGGGAATAAAAGCTAGAATCTAACTAAAGAATTAAAAAACCGACTAATTCATTTGATTTGATACTCCCTAACTTAATTAATCTACACCAAGCGAATCAAATTGTGAAATTAGAAGCTTATTACTGTAATGATTACCTGTTCATCGCTGGTCACGTGCACACTCACGTCGACCGACTGCAAATACGGCAAACAAATTATAATGAAAACAGGGTGTATTATATACATATGACAAGCTCAATGTCTAAGGACTGAAAATATGTAAGCACTAGCAAGTTAGTACCGTAATGTTCTTGAGAAGGTCATAAGTAATATCCTGCGCCTTGTACGACTTTGGGTGCCACTTTCTCTCGGACCAATCAACATGTGTCACGGACCAATTAGCAACTCCGCCAGGATCGACCAACTGAAACACAGAACAATCTCTGCTTCTGAGAAATTTCTAATGATGCATAACTTGAAATGTAATTATGAGTTGAAAAACACACGAATTCAAATATAATAATAATCTCACGTGAAAAAAGGTTGGCAGATAGTGCTCGTCAGCAATGCAATTCCGTCCCTCCAATCCTGGCTGCAAATGATTAAGCAGTATCTAGGTCAACAAACGTAACTCGTGGCAGAAGTCTATCAAGTCTCAGAAATTTTTTGCAAAAGAATGAACGTCAAATAACCACTGCAGTTATGTTATAAACAAACAGAAATTCCAATTTTAAAATACACTAATTATTATTTTAACTGACATCGATGACGAGAAAAGAAAAAAAAAACTCCACAAAAATTAGTATCCTGAATGGAAATAAATTGAAACTCGGGAACAAGAAATATGAGAGCAATATGTAACCTTGCAATAATCCCGGAATTTCGTGTAGTAAAGACTGTCGGCCAGCGTTATCACCGCATGCTGACGCTTCATAGTGAACCACTGGCACAAAAGAAAACACGTGAGAGAGCATCGTGAATTTAGAACTAGAAGCTTTAGATTTAAGCAAGAGCCTAAGTCAGATTAACTAACTACAAAGTGATAAATTACAATAAAATTTACAACAATACATATTTGACACCAACGCAGTAAAGAAAATAAAGTTTATCCGAAAATTAGAGAATTATAATAAAAACTCAATGTTTCCAGAGAAAAAAAAAATAAATAAAAAACTGCTTTTTTTCTATGATAACTTAACTGGATAGCTCAAGACTAGATTTCCGTATGAAGGAACAAGGAGAAAGGAGAATGCGAAAGAGGATTTTGTTTGAAAGAGGGTCCTTCGGTAATCTTGTTATAAATAAGGTCTTATTGCTGTTCTTACAAGTTTATGCCTAGAGAAGCTAAAAAAATGTGTTGGTTAGAGAAATAAACTATAGGAATTGGTACTTTTAACCACATAATTGCATAGCACTGTGATAGACCTGTGATTACTAATCGGAAGGGCAAGATGGTCGTTTATTAAATTTTTGCAAGTATTATTTTGTTATTACGGGTCTTCCATTCAATTATTTCAGTATGGGTAGTTTGGTCTTTTACTTGTTAAAGTCATTAGGGTTAGTCCACCTCCTATAGGCGCCCCTATCACTTGGCCGTCAGAGAGTTTATGCTTTGTTTGCCTTAGCATCATTTAGAGCATTCAATCTTGCTCTTGAAGGAAAGTTGGGATTGTATATTGTTTCCTTGCATCGTAATAAAGAAAAGGGGATTCATCACATTGGTGAATTCCTGTTGCCTGAATTTCGTGTTGGAAATCGTGTATGGATCCTACCACACGGCCACTATCGTATCCTCACAACGGATGCAAAATTTTACTTATGGAAGCCATTGTTCATCAAAAAGAAAGTACCAAAGTGTTACTACACTTTTGTACTGAGCAATGCAACATCGGGTTTCTCAATGTGAACAAATTTACCTGTGCGCCCTTTCGAAAGTCTTTCATCGCAATTTCCGGTTCCATGTGTTCTGAATATCTGCCATTTCCATGCGGACCGGGATCCTCAAAGCTGAAACCAAAACAAAGAAAGTTCACAGAAAACAATAAGAAATGAGAAACATGGAGACAAGAATAGTTCAAATATATATATAATATATATAATGATTTCAATCAGAATCGATCTTTCATAATAGGAACAGTCACATGTTCTTATATCAAAATTAACTAGAATTATACCATTGCAAGTGAGGTATGTACTTACGCATCGACATAGCTGAGATTCGTATTAATCAGGTAGTCGTAGATATAGTCGAAGTTATACAAAGGGATGCAGCTGCAAAATACATATTTATCTGAATTAATAATAGAACATATAAACTAGATTACACTCGAACGAAGGTCGAAGGTGACGGAATAATTTACAACCTTTCAGAAAGTAAAACAAATTGCTGGTTATTAGGATCTTGGAGAGCATTTGCCAAGAGTCTTCTCTCAGCATCGATCATGGTGATCTTGCCCCACACTACCTGCAATCATCATCACACAACCACATTGATTTCTTAGCATGTGATGACTACCTTGAAACTAATTAATTGATACAATACAATGAATTAATATAAAGGTATGGAAAGTAAACCGTATGTTGCCAATTTTATATCAGGATCGGGAACGGTTAAAATACTGGTTTAAACCGGAAAATGCCAAGATTTACCAGTTTAATCTGGGATTTGTATGGTTTTTATAAAGAGAATACGTTAGTACAACAAATTATATTCAATAATAAATAGATAAAACAGGGACGGGAATTTCCTGATTCCAATTTGTAAAAATCAGAACCAGGACAGTTTCCTTGTATTTTCCGAAAATTCCCGGTTTTCAAACCGGCATCAAGAAACAGTTACAAAATTTCACCCCCCCAACACAGCAGTATAAAGAAAATTTAACAGCAAAAAGAAAAAGAAAGAGAATTCACAAATTGTAATTCACCTTTTTACGAGGATTTATTGAAATAGCAAGATTTCAAACGTGAAAGGTGATAAAAATAGTTCTTATTAGCAGCAAAGAATGTGGTACCACGGAAACTTCAGATATTTTTGCATTAAATACTTGGTATAAATATAGTAGCATACAAACATATTTGCCAGAAAAAAAATCATGGATATTTAATTAAGAGCTTACAAGACTTGCATCAGACCTTGAATTGAATTAGATCTTTCGATCTATTAAAATGTCCAAGAAACTCCCCATACTTGCATTTAAGTAAACCCATTTCCCGTAAAATATAATAAATATTTCACCCATTTCTTTCTCAAGCACAAATTTCCCAACATCAAAAGATAGATTATTGAAGTGATATATTGTGTATAACTAAGAGATTCAAATAAAGACCTGATCGCTTCGTATATCTCGATTGGCAAAGTAACGGCTCACATGCACTGGTTTATCCCTAGAAGCGTGAACGTAGACGGAAAATTTTCCTTCATGACCCTGTAAACAGTAAAAACGCAGACTTTCACTTAAAGGAATGGTCATGCAATTATCTTATCTAATCTAAAACCGAAACGAGACCTCGGTTAATGTACTTCATGAAACAGACATAGAATTTCCATGAAACAGAGATACAGCATCCTCGTAAGCAAGTTATTTGTACCCCTTATTTTATTTCTTGCTTTCTTTCAGCCTTTATTATATATAGTAAAGTCAGAGACAGCACAAGTGACCAATACAATCAAAACAAAGCGGCACGGTTTTCCCCAACCGGATGTGAGTCAACACATTCAAGAAGCTACATACTAAAGAGGAGGCATTGTTTAAAATGATCCCTTCTGACTTCTACCCTTCTAAAAGAGAAAAGAAAAATTAAGTCATTTAAGATAGGAGACGAACTATTTGGAAACCGCAACCAAACAATTTTTGGTAAAAAACATATTTCTACAAATTTGGCCAAACCTCATATACAGTGGAATCGAGATTAAACCGAGCAAACTATCATTAACTTCTTAACTTGTAGAATGATTAATTACATACATATATACACATATACGGGAGTGAATACATCTAAACATTCTTTTGTGTACAATATGAGTTTCTTCCAAGTCAGATTATAACCAGTCGAATCCTCATATACTTGCACATTAAACTAGAATAATAAATAAAGTAGTGAAGCAAACAAAAGCTTACATGAAAAAACTTATCCCACAGCTTCTCGAAAGGCAGTGAGCTCGGGGTCAAGAACATGAACGCGATCTTAGCTTTTTCAGGTTGCACTGAGGACGGCGCATTGAGAATCTCTCTGATCACGGCGTGCGAGGCGATCTCCTCGTCGGTGTATTCCCTCGTCGGAGCCGGTGGGAGCCAATCGGAAATTATAGACTTGCAGCCCCGTGGAGAGAATATGTAGCACGCGGTACTGCTTTGCGGTGGGTAGATGTAAGTGCAGATTAGAAATACGCTGACCATGGAGATCAGCACGATGATCCACAGCGGCCTCTTAATGGGAGGCCGGTGGCGGGACCCGGGCAAGATCTGCACGTCCCCCATTCCCAAACGCCACGCCTGAGAATACTTCATGGCAATTCGATCTCTAGCGCGGGCTCATCGCGAGACACTGCTCTCGACCAAGGGCGTTGATTCACAATTGGAGCTGCGTCTCTGAACAGAATGACGATCAAACGGAATTGGATTGGAAACATTCAAAGAATAACAAAGCAAGCCTTGTTTCTTGTCGTGAAAAATAAAATTGGGAATCAATCAAACAAGCAATAAATAAATAAATAAATAAAATTGGAAGAGAAGCGAAGCGCCGTTGACGAAACCGGGTCAACAATTCAAAGATGTGAACCGCTCAACAACCAAAACAAAAATCCAACGCAATGCTTCGTTCCGACGGAACAAAAGTCAAACCCACTTGACGAACCCCAAATCGCGACAACATTTTTTGTTTTGAAATTACTGTGACATCAGTGAACCCCAGTTTCCTCACTGATCGATACACCCAAAAAAAAAAAAGAGAGGGAGGGACTGACAGCTGATCGAACTCTGAATCTAAAGATCTGGAAGCTGACGCCGAGGCTCAAGATCTACGGCGCGGCAGGAACACGAACACGAAGACGCTGGAGCTTTTGAGGATTTGGATGAATAAAAATGGCGATATGAAATCAAATTGGTTCTTCGTCTCCAACCAATCAGCGCGCATCAGGGCCGGCCCAATCATAGTGGTTTTATTTAAGAAAAAAAAGTATTTAGATTACGTAATTTTATTTAAAAATTTTAAAATGATTAATACACGTAAATTTGAGGCCCTCTCTATTATTTTTATATTTTTTTATTTAATAAAAAAAGTATTTGGATTATGTAATTTCATTTAAAAAATTAAAATGGCTAAGACACTTTGAATTTATATACATATATATTAAACTTTTTTAAAAATAGATGGTTTAGTTTTGTAAAAATTAATAATAAAGACATCTTTTAAATGGGACAACGAAAAGAGTGGATACTCTTTGCCAAAAAAAAAACGGGACAAAATATTATTTTTATTGGCACGTTATTAAGAAAACATGAATTATATTATCAGAAAAATATATATATTAAAACGATGGTCTATTATATTGATCAGAAATTCATAATGTAATAATGGAACTCCACTAACGTAAAATCTTTTGATTGTTGAGAAATTTTATACTTATCTTGATAAAGTTCAACTAAAACCAAACTTTTGATAGTGTGGT
This sequence comes from Parietaria judaica, assembly GCA_954871525.1. Taxonomy (NCBI): domain Eukaryota; kingdom Viridiplantae; phylum Streptophyta; class Magnoliopsida; order Rosales; family Urticaceae; genus Parietaria; species Parietaria judaica. The sequence continues at coordinate 28,386,855 of OX940872.1, forward strand.
CTACTTGGCATGCCAATTACACGAGATTATTTCATATTGGTTTAGTTAATTATACTTATCTTGATAATCTCTTAATATGTTTGCTATTTAAATGGTCATATTCAGTACAATCTGTCACCAAATAACATCGGTGGTTTAGTGTTTTGTTTCTTTGAGCTATGAGTTTCAACCTTACAAAAGCAAAAAAAAAAAAGGGCTAGTTATTTGGATGGCACATGTCATAGTGTGGGAAAGAGAGAATGGACACGTGTCAACGGGAGAAGGCGAGAAGAAAAGTGGGCCACTTAAAAGAATTGCAAAAAAAATAACGTGGGAAATAAATGAAAAATGACGTGGCATGCCATTTAGATGTCCGCGTGGCGGTCGACACTGCCACATCATCAGTTGACTAACAGTCATCCAATTAGTTGGACGGAATTTTGCGATTAGTGTGATTAGTGCACATTGGGGACTTTTGCCGCCGTTTTTTGGCATTGGCATCGTGCCTAGAGGAATTCAAAAACTTTGGCCATTTATACCGCTAATTACCCAATATTAATAATAGGCACGAGAATGCCATGTGCGAGTTGAGGCGATAATGTGAGGATTCTGTTTGACAGCAAATAATTAGAGTGGCATATGCAATGCTGCAGATTCATTTGCTATTTAATATTTCTTATAAATGGTTTTTGTGTATTAGTTTAAGCAGCATTACGGTGTTAAGATCAGATTCGTTGACCATAATATAATGGCTTTGAGTATTTATTATTTAGCTCATACAAGAAAGAAACCAAATATTATATTGCCATGTTGATGCTTAATCATATAATATTATTTATATATGTAGGCAAAGGAATAATGGGGGCTTAAGCCTCTGTTAACTACCTTTTTTTATTATTATATATAAGGTCAATCTTTTTTCATTTTTGCTTTACGGATGAAGTTCTTCATTTTTACTTTTTTTACGATCGAAGTTTTCAGCGTTTACTGTTCTGTTTTTACCTAAACATCCGCTTTATATATATATATATATATATATTTAAGATAATTTTAGATGTGTCATTAAATCTTAGACACGTGTCACTTCTTAAAAAAAGAATAAATTTTGTCAAACAGCACATTCAAATTTCTTTCAAATCAATTGAAAAAATTGATGTTTTTGGGTGAAAAAAGTTAAATAATGACATTAAGAAGTTTAGTGATGATAATAATATTACCACCAAAAAAATCAAAACATTGAGTATTTATGTTGCTATCAACTCATATCCAAAATTAGTAATTAATTCCATATATACATATATAATAAGAATAATTCAAAAGTATCTAAACTTTGACTAATTGAAGCGGAAGAGGTTCAAAGTAAAAAATAACGATAAAAGTACTCAAAGTTAACAAATATTAATTTTTTCAGCTATTGCTACTCTAAAATTTTCAAGTTTTTACCCTCAACTTTCCAATTTTTAATTGATACCTCAAATTTCTTCACGGTGGCTACCTCTCAGTTTCTATTTGACTTTGTGTCCTATTTATTTCCATTCCATTAGCGTCCATATCAAACAACTTTGATCACCATTAATGTTAATCTTCATTCCATTATTATGTCCAAGATTCTCATGTAAGATTCTTAATTCATAGCAAACCAAACAATGTCATTTTCATATGCATAGTTAATGCTACACATGATATTAATTCATTTTTGTTGTAGTGGACTGGTGGTCCTTAATATTGGACGGGATTGGTACTTCCGTTCTCCTCTTTTTAAACAATTAAAGGCCACATACTAATTCTTTTTTCGTGAAGTCATTCTGCTAAAATGGTTAATGTTTAACTGGAACGATACTTCCGATTGATGTTTTTTCTTTATATATAAATATTATTAATCAATTAAATTAAATTTTGTTGGTCCCTCTGCTTCATAAAGTTGTGAGATGCTAGCTTTGTGAAGATGATCCTACTTCCTTTAGAGAGAGAGAATGTTTCCACTTGCACAACTTGTTGGGCAGTTGCTTTTGAGGGGCGTTTGTCGTGCGGATTAGGCTGGTGTCTGTCGATGAAGCGCAAGCTGAGATGATGAAATTGGACTCCGGGCGAACAAAATACTGACAAGGCTGGTGTCTGTCGCTTATAGCATAATCACCGACTTCGGAGTTAGTATCCTCGACGTCGGGTGTAATAACACCGACTTCGGATGAGATTATCACTAGTTTTTGAATGAATTCCGACATGTTCTTGTCCTTGATAAATATAGTTCACAGATCATGTAACAGTCTGTAACGGGCATTGAGATAATGGGTCAACGATTTCTCTTCATCGGTCAAATATGATCGTAAAGCACTGTCTTGGAGGCCTCGGTAGAGCACCTCATCGTTAAGCATTTGTTATGTTCCTTCACTTCTTAGAGTTAAGTATATTGACGCCGACTCTTTTTCTGTGTTGCCCTATTATAATGGCTTGTTAGAGTTTGTCATATATATTGTAACAAATCTGTTTTTCCGTATTATGGATGAAATTAAAAGTTTGATATACAAAAATACAACTAAATATGTTTGTAAAATGCATGTTTCATCAAATGTGTTCGTAAAAGATATCCAGTGTCCACTGACCACCGCGCACTAAATAAAGCCATGTTCTCCGTGGTGACTTCGTCAAACTTCCTGTCAAGACAAACATGCTCCATGTGTTTGATGACGAACATGCTGCAATCGCCGTCCTTGTATCAAGAAAGGGAAATTCATGGTTAATAGCAAATGTTCGACCTGTACTCGAGAATTATAAGTATTAATAAGCTGTCACCAGGGACTTACACTGTAGACTGTGAAACCTTATCATCACTAAATGCTTCGACTCCGTGGTTACCTCTTCCTTTCTCTTAACGAGTTAGAACAATCATGAAGAGATGGAAGCACTTTTCAAATAAAGCGGCCATTTCCTTTATGTCCTTTTTGTTGGCGCCGCTATCGGAATTGTAGATGGTGATAGTACATTTCTTCTTCATGTTGATCCTCGCCATCAAGCCGGTGGTTGTTGCTGATGTTGATAAAAAATTTAACTTCTACGCACTTATTTGTTAGTGCCGGACTTAACTCGGTCACAAGGATTTTGTACTTTTAGTAGACTAGTGAGTTAGCATACAATATCGCTGAGGAAGTCAAGTTCAAATGCACTAACTTTGTGTAGCCAATATTTATCTATGAATCTAAATGCAAGCAATAGAATCCATGGCTTTTGTAAAATGCAATTAAGACGTTGATTATGGAGCTAAAGGATAGACATGGTTTTTTTCTTTCTTTTTTCAACAAGTTGTTTACTAGTTAATCAATGTCGGAAGTAAAGCCAAAGTAGGTGTGCCAACCCTTTATTGAGAAATAGAACTGACTATTATTCCTAAAGAAAAAGGTCGAGAAACTCAACGCCACTATATATTGCACTCGTTTATTTTATTTGTCCTCGTGTCTATATCGGTTAGTTATTTGTTCACAAAGTGTTTTTTTTTTCCTTTGTAATAAGATATGTAAACAAAATATGCCGACAAAGATGAAGAACATACCGAAGGTGACACGAAGTTTGGTGGCAGAATGTATAATTGAGTATTTTAGACGCAAAATGTCTCAAAAATACAAAGTTAGAGTTTTTACTTTTACTTTAAAATCTTTTTCAAAGAGTATTTCCGTAACGAAATTAATTGCACTTACATTTTTTGAATTTTGTACATACAAAAAAAAATCATTTACTTTTCATATGTAGAAAGAGAATTTTCTAAATTGAAAAAAGAAAAAGAAAAAAGAGACACGAGACATGCACGTGCTCCAACAAACTAGCTCAAGAAAGTAGGCGACATCGAAACCCCAGATCCATCCAACGATGGCTCCCAAACCAGGCGCCCACACTCCGGCGACTGCGCACGCCGCCGGCGAGAGCTCCTCCATGGATCCGGCGCTGCTCCTCCTCCGCGCGATCCCTTTCCGGCTCCTCCGCCCTCCGGCTCTCCGCCTGAAGCTCCCATCGCTCACCCTCCCCTCGCCCAGTGCGGTCTTCGCCTTCCTCCTCTTCACCTACTTCATGGTCGTCTCCGGCGTCGTCTACGACGTCATCGTGGAGCCTCCCGGCATCGGATCCACCCAGGACCGCCACACCGGCGCCGTCCGCCCCGTCGTGTTCCTCCCCGGGCGCGTCAACGGCCAGTACATCATCGAGGGGCTCTCGTCCGGGTTCATGTTCCTCCTCGGCGGCATCGGCGTCGTGCTCCTCGATCTGGCGCTGGATCGCAACCGCGCCAAGTCGCTCAAGGTCTCCTACGCTTCCGCGGGGATCACCTCCATCGTCATCGCCTACGTCATGAGTATGCTCTTCATTCGCATCAAAATCCCCGCTTATCTTAGCTGAGTGTTTGTTGCCTGCTTTGATCTGATCTGAGTTTTGGATTATCTGAGATCTGCTTACTATATAGAAATTAGCTTACGCTTCTTTGAGATATTGCTTGCTTACATGCTCCAAATGAAATTCTGTGAGATGATATAGGTTCGGTCTGGGTTTTGCCTCTTGCTTCCATCTGTATCTCCATTATGCTGAGATTTCTTTGGGTTTTTACTGCATTTTTGGTGCTTCAGATTAGGAAAGTAGCTAAAACAACGAACCCAGTTTTGACCCATAGAGAATCAGATTGACACATGAACTCACCCCTCTCTGTCGATAACCATATAAGCTCGATTAAGGTAACACGCATTTGGTTCGAGCTAATCATCAAGGCTTAATAGGAATCCACCTAAATACTCTTTAATGTGCAGTGAAGATCACCTTTCGTATGAATGCCGTGTTAAACGATTCTTAAAGTTGTATGCATGCAGTAGTATAATTAGATATAGCAGCTGTTACTTTCAGTCTTATTATCGCCATTACGTTTGCTGATGCTAATGTTTTTTAGAACTAGCATCTTTATGTCGGTGTCTTCAGTTTCCGACGGGCCCCGTATTGACGTCTTTGTCATTTTCCCATGCAACCATTCATGTCCTTGTACTAGGTCAATCTAAAGGCCCTCTAACTCTATGCCGTGTCTTGTATTTAAATAAGGGCCAAACCTCCGCGATAGATGTTTTAACCGGGTCTTATACTTTTCTGTTGGGTACCTATCATTGGTGATTTCATTTAGTGCAGTACCTTCTTTCTTTTGACGTTCCTTCTTCTACTGCCTAATTGAAACTAGTGAGATGGTTTACTTTGAGTTCCGTCGATGTCTTCGGTTTTGTGGCGGAGGACGTTTTACTCGGTGGTAACTAAAGAAAAGAGAACAATTATTAGTTGTTTATACCCGCCACTCTCGAGTAAAGGTTAACCAAATCCTTGTTTTTTAACATATAAATGTCATAAAGCTTGTGAACAAACATTTTACAGTTAACCCCCGAATATGGAAGGTTCATTAGCCTTTGATTTACACGTTACATCTGTAACGCCCCTAGATGGGGGTTAGTAGAATAAGACAAAAACAACGACTTTTCAAACTTGGACCGGTCAATGACACATCATCATTTAAACAATATCGTTGAATATTCAACGTCCACGTCAACAAACACATAACTTTTGCCCATGGGACTTAAAACGACAATACAACATCAACGACCACAGTTTATATTGACACATCATCATCACAACTCAATAAGACTCCAACAACTTGAGATCAATTCAAATGCTACACGTTTCTATTTTCCACTTGTTTTATATTGAGTCAATTAGTTTAACTATTCAACACTTATTTCCTTATAATACGCTGTTATAGTTGTAACCTCTTGGTGTATATATTTTGGCTATTTTGGCCTCTGTAACATGAATTAGAAATCCAAAACAAGGCTCTCTGTTATTATATGGTATCAGAGCCTCATTGTCTCACGACATTTTTTTTTCCGATCCAATGGCCAACTCAGCTGATTCCGCCGCTTCTCAGCAAACCGGGATTCCTATCTCATCGTCTAGTCCTACTCTCATCACAATAAATGGCCATCAACAAATCCCACTGTCTTTAACCTCCACAAATTACCCATCTTGGAGAAATCTTGTTCTATCTCTTTTTTATGGCTATGATCTCGTCGGATACCTCACCGGCGACACTGCCCAGCCACCGCTTACCGATGGTCAACCGTCGGCTGCCTATGTTCACTGGTTTCGACAGGACAAATTAATTCTCTCTGCTCTTTTAGGATCTCTCTCGGCCGAGATTATCCCTATGGTTTCTGCCGCACAAACTTCGAAAGCGGCCTGGGCGGCCTTAGCCCGCCTCTTTGCCAATCGCTCGCGCACGCGGGTTATGCAGCTCAAAGACAACCTCTCCCAAGCAGCTCTTGGAGACCAGTCTGTCTCAACCTTTCTCCACAACATTAAAGCGAAGGTTGACGAGCTAGCCGTCATCGACAAACCTATATCTGATGACGATGTGACGTTATATGTCCTGAATGGATTGGGAGCCGCATATAGAGAGATAGCCGCTCCAATCCGAGCTCGGGAAACATCACTTTCCTTTGAAGAGTTACATGATCTTCTTGTAGCACATGAGGCGTATCTCAAACGCCTTGAATCTCAGAATGCAAACCTTGTTGCAACCGCGAATTACGCCGCTCACCACCCTCAACACAGTCACTCTCACTCCAGCGGAGGTCAACGTCCCCAACAACGGTTTTCTCGATTCAACAATCAACATGGACGACAATCATCTCATCACAGCCGTGGCGGCAAGAACAATTATCGTGGAAGCCATCAATTCTCCAATAACAACTCAAATTCTCGGCCCTCTGTTGTATGCCAGCTATGCGGAATTCTGAATCACACGGCACGTCAATGCCGCCAGTACCGATTCACTGCCTATAATGCTTCCGCGCCCACTCGCGTTACTGATAACAATCAATGGTTAGTCGACTCCGGTGCAAATCATCATTTAACGCCTGATCTTGCCAATCTCTCCATCCACTCGGAATATGACGGAACTGATGAAGTTAACATCGCAGATGGTTCAGGTTTACAAATTACTCACATTGGTTCCTCTGATATTTCGCACCCTATTCGCAATTTATCCTTATCCAATGTTCTTTGTGTTCCTGCTGCACATCAAAATTTATTATCTGTTCATCAATTTACAAAGACAAACAGAGTCTTTATGGAACTTCACCCTTATCACTTTATTGTGAAGGATCAGGTCACAGGAGTGAAGCTTCTTCAAGGGAGATGTGAGAATGGGATCTATCAACTTAAGTTGCCAGCCCGCTTACATGATTCACCGGTTGCGTATCTTGGCGTCAGAACATCATCCGATTGTTGGCATTCTCGTTTTGGTCATCCGAATAATACGACTTGTTCTCGTTTAATTCATAAGTTCAAGCTTCCTTTGAGTACAGCACGTTCATTCAACTCTTGTAATTCTTGTGATTTGAATAAAAGCCATCAGTTGCCGTTTGTCTCTACTTCTCTTCAAAGTTCTTGTTGCTTGGATTATGTATATGCAGACGTATGGGGATCCACCTCATCTCCATCAATCTCTGGAGACAAGTACTATTTATTGTTTGTGGACCATTTCACGAAGTATAATTGGTTATATCCGCTAAAAGCAAAGTCGCAAGTGGCCGATGTTTTTCCGTTATTTCAGGCGCTAGTTGAAAAACAATTTGGCACAAAAATAAAAAACTTCTACTCTGACAACGGGGGTGAATTCATTGCCTTACAACGTTACTTTGCTAGCCAAGGGATAAGCTGGTATAAAACAGCTCCACACACTTCGCAGCAAAATGGGACAGCAGAACGACGTCATCGGCATCTTGTAACTATTGGGCGTACACTCTTATCTCACTCTAGTTTATCTATTCGGTTCTGGTCTTATGCCTTGGAAACGGCTGCATATTTATATAACAGGATGCCTACTTCCTTATTGAATGGTCGATGTCCATATGAAGCTTTATTTCAGAAATTGCCAAACTATGCGAAGCTACGTGTTTTTGGGTGTCTTTGCTTCCCCTGGCTAAAACCATACACGTCACATAAGTTGGAATCACCATCGCGTGCCTGCATATTCTTGGGATACTCTCTCTCACAGAGCGCCTATAAATGCTATGACCCGAAAGCCAAACGAGTCTTCATATCGCGTCATGTAATCTTTCGGGAAGATCAATTCCCAGGAGCAGGTATTGGCGATTCAGCGCAAACTAACCGCACGCCTCACCGCCTTTGCTGCTCCACGGGCTCTTCTCCGCCAATCCAGATTTCAGTTCCTATTGTGACCAACACTTCATCCCTGCCACCTCTATCGTCGACCATGGAGAACGCTCAGTCTTCTACCCCAATTGCCTCAAATGCACCGATCATTGAGGCACAACCATCGCACATGCCAGACGAGTCTGAAGTTTCTATCGCTCCTACACGCACAATGACAACACGTCTTATGAATAATATTCGGTGCCCAAAGCGTGCTTATGCGTCCTCGAAATATCCCCTTCCGCTTCCTTTTGAGCCCTCTTGTGTTTCCTCGGCGGTTAAGGATCCTCTTTGGCGAGCAGCGATGTCGGAAGAATTTAATGCTTTAATGCGTCATGGCACGTGGGAACTTGTTCCTAGTCACAAGGCTCGCAACATCATCGGCTGCAAATGGGTTTTTCGTGTTAAAAGAAAATCTGATGGTACCGTGGACAAGTACAAAGCACGACTGGTTGCTAAGGGATTTCATCAGCGCCCGGGATTGGAATACACAGAAACCTTCAGTCCAGTTGTGAAGCCAGTCACTATTCGGTCAGTTTTATCGGTTGCTCTCATGCATGATTGGCCGATTCGCCAACTGGATGTAAGCAATGCATTTCTTCATGGAAATTTATCTGAAGAAATTTATATGCAGCAGCCGCCAGGGTTTATCGATGCCACTCGCCCGTCTCATATTTGCCGTTTGCGCAAAACTCTTTATGGACTTAAGCAAGCCCCTAGAGAATGGTATCGTGCTTTAAGCACTGCACTAATTTCTCTTGGCTTTATCCAGTCCCGTTCAGATTCGTCTCTTTTCCTCTACCATCATGATACTGATCACTTATACTTACTTGTGTATGTTGATGATATCGTCTTCACTGGAAATAATCAGACCCTTATCTCCAACATTATCATTAAGTTAAGCAAGACATTTGCACTGAAAGATCTTGGTGCTCTCTCTTACTTTCTTGGTATTGATGTCTTACCTTGTCGGGAAGGTTTACTTTTATCTCAACATAAGTATATTGGCGACATCTTGAAGCGTCACAAAATGGATGGCGCTAAACCTCTCTCCACACCGATGGCACAAGAAAACTCTCGACCCACCTCCTCTGATTCTCTCTCTGACATTTCTCGATTTCGACAAGCTATCGGTGAACTGCAATACTTATCTTTAACTCGCCCCGACATTGCCTTTGTTGTGAACCGATTAGCTCAATCGTCTTCAAATCCAACAGAGGAAAACTGGGGGTCTGTGAAAAGAGTGCTGCGTTATCTAAAGGGATCGATTAATCATGGTCTTCTATTGCGTCGTCGCACCTCGCCTACTCTACGCGCCTTTTCTGATGCAGATTGGGCCGGAAACCCCAAAGATCGTACATCCACTTCAGCATATGTCATCTTCTTGGGTGATAATCCCATCTCTTGGAGTTCTCGGAAGCAAAAGGCTGTGGCACGCTCTTCGACAGAAGCCGAATATCGGGCTCTCGCAACTGCCACTTGTGAGGTCCGATGGATTCAAAGCTTATTCACTGAATTGTGCCTTCCACTACAGATTACCCCGACTCTTTATTGTGACAATATTGGTGCCACCCATCTCTCGTTACATCCGGTCATGCATTCCCGTATGAAGCATATCTCTATTGACATTCACTTTGTACGTGACATTGTCGCGAAGGGACTTCTCACAGTTTCTCACATTAGTACAAAGGATCAGTTGGCCGACCTTCTCACAAAGCCACTTCACAAGACTCGTTTCTCGTTTCTACGATCCAAACTAGCTATTGCCGATGGAACCGCTAGTTTGAGGAGGCGTATTGACACATCATCATCACAACTCAATAAGACTCCAACAACTTGAGATCAATTCAAATGCTACACGTTTCTATTTTCCACTTGTTTTATATTGAGTCAATTAGTTTAACTATTCAACACTTATTTCCTTATAATACGCTGTTATAGTTGTAACCTCTTGGTGTATATATTTTGGCTATTTTGGCCTCTGTAACATGAATTAGAAATCCAAAACAAGGCTCTCTGTTATTATAGTTTATACAACACCATAAAACGACAAATATAAAGTATCACCATCACAAATATCCTTAATTTAATCCATTACAAGTCTGAATAAAAGATCAACCCAAAAAGCGAGATTCACCTCGACGAACACTAGAGGTACGGTTAAGCTAATCAACACGTCGACCTCCTAACTCAAACTACTCCTCGCCCGGAGTTTGATACTGATCACCACCTGTAACTGGAAGGGAAAAAAAATGTATATGGAAGGGGTGAGCACCACATGCTCAGTAGGGAATCTATTACCAATTCTCTTTACCGAACCTTTATTAGTCAAATTACAATTAAATAAATTAAACGCCATCATAAACCATTTAATCATCATTTTCATAAAAATAAATAAATAAATAAACTCCACAAAAGTCAAATCATTTCGGTGGTCCATGCCGAGTCAGCTCGCGTCTTTACTCCACTATATCCCATCGAGTTCTCAAGGCACGAGCACAGGTGGACTAGAAGTCCCTAACCGTAATTCGCCCTCGACTCGGGATCCTACTCACCACCAAAGACGGCCAGTTCGCCATGGGTCGAAATGTTGACTTTTGGGTCACCAATCATATCCATATCCATAACCATATCCGGCCTACTGCGCAGTAGCCAGCTGCTCGTCAGCAGCTCATCCGCCCGAAGCGGGTACCATATCATAATAATCATCATCCGCCCGAAGCGGGTACCAACATCAATATACGTCATCCCGACGTAACCATAAACATGAAATATAACAAGCATCAACCCGATACAACCATACCTGATATCCAGCCTCGCTATCAAGCAACGACTATATAACATTAATTTTATTAATTATCAAATCATTCATTAAATCCCACATTAACCTATCCGGTTCAATCTTCATTAAAGCGTGGGTTTCTACGTTCATTTTTAAATTGCGAGAAAAGGTAATAGCCCCTACCTCAATCCGTGGAAACTTTGACCGATCGACTAGCTAGTCGAAGATGTGGGTTCGTCTTGGCCCTGAGATTGATGACTAGAGACTTCGGGATCTGTTGAACTAGTCAAAACGGGTGGTTCGGGTAGCACAGTCTTCGAGGCGACCACGGGACGACTATCCGTACCAGCTATAACACCGATACCATTCATAAGTCAAATACTGCTAAGATTGGAATTCAAATTGTCAATTGAAAACCCGATACACTAAAATTTAACCCGGGCCGAATTCCCGTCGGGCACGCAAAACGAGGCAGCAAAACGGGCATCAATTCGACAAATTTATGCTTCTCCTAGCTTAATTCGACTGTTCTAAACGCAATGGCGAAGTCAATTTCATCAATCAAGGCCCAGAACACACCTAATTTGATCATCTAAATTCAGCAACTAGGTCAAGGAAATTCGGGCTTACCGAGAGTCCGATGACGATTCCGATCGAGGGCTTTCGATCTCCTCGACGAGGGCTTAAAAACCCCTCAATAAAATCCGAGATCGGAAAATGACGTGGCGGCCGACGGCGGCGGCCGGCGACGACGACGGCGAGGTGGCACCACCAACGGACTCTAATAGGCTTCGTGAACATGATTCCGGTATTAGATTTCTCAAAATCAAACCGACACGAAAAAGATCTAAAGTTGTAAAATCACACCTTCCGGCGAATATTCCGGTCAAACGCCGCCACCTCCGGTCGACTTCCGCCCAGCAGCTTGCTCACCTCCTCGAGAGCTTTCCAACGGTACCAAGATCTCGCTGATCGGAGCTCCAGTGACCGAGTTATCAAGCTTTGAACTTTGGTTGTGGGGGAAAGTTCGAGAGAAAAAGAGAGAGAGAGAGGTACGGGAAGGAGAGGGAGAAAAAGAAAAGAAAAAGGGGGGGGGAGAAAGAGGTATGCTGACATTTTTTTTATTTTTTTTTTAATATATATAATATATATATATATATATTTGGGTTTTACAACATCCTTGTACTTGTATTTTTCGTATTAGATGTCCATTAGTCTCCGACAAGAGCACCAATGCTTCTTCCGAGCATCAAACTTCTATAGATTACCTATTGTGTTGCACTAGATAATCTTTCACACTTCTTAACAACGTTAAGATATGAGCAAGTTTCCCGGGGATGATTTTACCTTAATGTGAAAGAACTTCAGGCGTCCGGTCGGCCAGACTCTAGCTGAGCGTCTTTGTCGTCGTGGCCACATTTTTTATTATTCCAAAAGTGGTTCCAAATGAGGCCGGTCAAGCTTCGTGGTGTACATCACTACCACTGCCACGAGTGAAGAAAACGCTGGAACAAAACAGAAACCCAGTCTGGTGACCGAAATAAACGGTGGATTCGAATTTGATGGGTCCATGTCTGTGTCTGCCATGAGATTTCAGAATCACTGTTAGTGGAAGAACTGGAAATATCTTAATGCAAGAATATTGAGCGATTTTCGAACTGATTCGGATCTGGAAGATAAGTAGCTACAATCATGAATAACAAACAGAAAACCCGTTACTCTTATTATTATTCTCCGTCTTTAATTAGCAGATCAGAAGGCTTGAAAAAAAGTTTTTTAATTTTATTTTGGGACGAGTCTGGAATAGAAGAAAAATTATTTAGTGTTGAGAAAGTGGCATTTTCATTTTATTATGAGTAGAAAACGGAGATAGAAGTGTGGATTCATAAATGATCAACTACCTCGTACTTACTTCGGAAAGACTGAAGGATAAATAGCGCAAGGCCACATGCTACTTTGTCGGAGAAGCTAAAGGAACCGCAACGAATGCGCATCCGTCGACATCTCTATCTATAAGTGCGCTCTGCATGCTCATTCCGGTAACCTGTTCAGATCGGAAATAGCCAATGCTACGAGTCACAATGGTGCTTTCATTTCAAACAACTTGGCCTCGGAGATGAGCCGGTATCGGACGAGTTTTCATTTAAGGCTTCTAATTTACCTAGTTTCCTTTTTCAGCAATTACAATTAAGCTGTATAAATAGTTATTTTTCTATGCATGGAATTACCGTAGAACTTCATTATCATGTTAGATTAAATTATAATTTTGTCTGGCCTCGATTCTGAAGAACGCTTTTAAATTTATAATCTCGATAACACAATGAGATTCTCTAATCTTCACATTACTAATCTATAGAGGTTCTAATTATCTTTTAATCCTATTAAGCACAATCTCTCTCAAGGAAGAGAGGTTAAGCTTGTCAAGAGAATGAGACGGCTCTCGTTACGATCTACGGTAACACAATGTTCTTTTAGTTAATTACCAGTGCCCCTACGTTTAAAATATTAGTAATTACGTTTTTTTACCTAATGAAGTCGAGATGGTAATAATTAACGGGAGCAAAGTGCGACAATAGAAATCTCCGAGGAGACTAAACGAATACGAGAGATTCTGCAGCGTACCATCATCAAAGCGTTAGCCACGCCAATGAAAATGGAGAGAACGTACATGAGAGCGCTCATGCTTGCTGATGTTGGATTTCATCCTCCTTAGAAAAATCGACATCAAGGTGTAAAACTACACCCGTGGAGACAAACGACATAAGACCCGAAGGGAGTTGGGTCTCAGGCGAACCAGTGGGCCTAACTAAACAGCCCAACATCACGGGCCCATCAAAAAACCACTCCGAAGCTTAGTCAAACAACGACCCAACCTTCTCGAAGACCGAGCTCACGAGGACTCACCCAGTCAGTCCACAAAGACCAAGCAGCCCAGAATAGTAGGCACATTCTCCCTTTATTGACCAAGCCCAAAATCCTCCAAGTGGAAAGGCACCAAATACCACGTCGTCCAGATTTTACACGTGGTGATCAATGCAGAGGCGAAGGGAGATTTGTTCAGTCTACTAGCCGTTACTGAATTATAGGAAAGAGACGTTGTAATTCAGGCTATAAATAAAGCTTACGAAGTAACTTAAGGCACAATCATCTTGTTCTACACTTTACACTAGCTTTTCACTCTGTATTCACTTTGCTATCAATCAAATATACAAGTTCCTTACTATCGCTCAACCCTTTACAAATTTGTCATCTCGTATCGTTATTCACCGTAGTGGATTTTATCTCGGATAATTAAGATCCACCGTCATATTCATCGTAAACAGAGTGCTATCACTTTGTGACAGTTGGTCGTGATTATTCACATCAACAATGCTCATAGGCAAAACAAGGATCACAGCACCACAAAATGCCCAGATTACCCCTCCGGCGGCAAAGTAGGCCTTCTCTTTTTATAAAATTTTATCATTTTTAATATTTTTGTAACTGAATGCATTAATTAAATAAATTATTTGATATTTCATATATTTAACTTTTACAAATATTAAGTTTCTTAAACTTAAAACCCTATTCAATTTTAAATACAAATTTTGGTTTTAAAATCGAGTTTAAACTTGAATTCGCAAATTCGGAAATTAGAGTATTAAATTTTAAAAAACAAATTAGGGTTTTGATTTTCTGAAATCAAGAATCCATATGAAAATTCTAAGTTGAGTACAAAATAGTGATTTTGGATCCTTCCTTAAGTAAAGCTAAGGAGCCGTGAAATTAAATAAAACAAGAGCAACTTGGTTGGTTGGGAGATGCCAGATAACTTGTCGTGTGAAATCTCAAATATTATTTGTCAACGATTTGTTGAAAGTTGCTGAATTTTCTTATCTTAAATATTAACGTATAAATTATATACTCTTATTTTAATAATAAATCAGTATAATTCAAAGTAAAAAAAAAAAACGGGTCTCTCTTGAGAATTTTAAATGATAAAATTTACTAAATACACTTGAATATGCACTAAAATTTTCATTGTTCACTACCGAAAATATCATCGTACTACAAGGCATAAGACTGCACATTGGCAAATCTAACACGTCGACGACCGTCGCCATGATCGTCGATGTAATGTATCGACGATCGATTTGTTTACGTATTACTGATATGAAACTCATTTAATTATAATCGCCGATCTAACTTCATTTTATTCTCAGATTTGGGTCATAGCCCCCACTTTACTTTACCGCCATAATTTTATA
Source organism: Parietaria judaica (assembly GCA_954871525.1). Lineage (NCBI taxonomy): Eukaryota > Viridiplantae > Streptophyta > Magnoliopsida > Rosales > Urticaceae > Parietaria > Parietaria judaica. Next base: position 28,402,089 of record OX940872.1, read on the forward strand.
GTCAATTGAACTTATATATATATATATATATTGTGGATTAAAGAGTGATAAAGTTGTGCAAGCAAACTCCTCGTCACATCAAAAACCTACATTCTCAATAATCAAGAACTGAATTTTACCTTGATACTTAATAACAAGTAAAAAAAATACACAATAAGAAGCCAATGAAAAAGAAAACGGAACTGAATAGAAGTTAAGGTGTGGAATTTTGATATCCGCCTCGTTGTCTCACTTGAGCCCAAGGATGGAACCATCACCGTATGCATGTGCTGCACTTGATTCAACTTTCAACTCGACTCGTTTTTCAGCTCTTTTTTATTATTATTATTATTATTATAATCGGTGTAGGTTGTTTCAAAATTACACTTGACATCCTTGTATGTGTGGTTTCAAACATCAATGATCAATGTATAATAACCACTTCAATAAATGACCTATTATGTTACACTGAATAATCTAAAACTGTAAAACCCACTTCTTAACAACGTTAATTTATGTACAAGAACATCATCGGTACAGATATATTTTTTTCCCGGAATGATATACCGACGTGTGAAAAAAGCTTCGCGAGTTTAGGTTTAGGTTAGCCTGAGGGTGGTTGAACGTCTTTGTCGCTGTTGCCACGTAACCGAGTACTTGACCATGGGAAGTTCCTTCTGTGAATTGCCGGCACACTATTGATTATTCTAAAAGTGGTTCTAAAAGAGGCTTCATACGAGGCCGGTCAAGCTTCATGGTGCACGTCACTACCACCGCCACGAGCGCAGAAAACGCTGGAACAAAACCCAAACCCAATCTAGTGATCGAAACATACGGAGGGCTTGAATTGGATGCTTCCATGTGCGTGTCTGTAATCAGATTTGCGAATTACGTCGGTTAGTGAAACAACTGGAAAAATCTTAGTGTACGAAGATTGAGTGCAAAGGTGTAAATGACACTTCCTTTTCGAAGATCAATGTGTGATGTATTTAGACTAGAGGGGGTTATATGTGCTATTTTTCAAACTATAGGGACTATCTTCGCTCATTTTCGGACCCAGAAGGGCCATTGTGCCAAAAGCTCACTTATTTTACATTCATGTTAGCTTGTGTGCTCAATTGACTATCTAAACTTGTAGTAAGAAAGAAAAATTACAATTACCAGAAACATCGACAGCCGAAAAGAAGAAAAAAACCGCTTCTGATTGCAGCAATGAAAAGATATATGCTATATATCTTCATTCTTGATTATAGATAATGAAGGATGAGAAAGATGCAGTTAAAAATAGATGGTGGTGTAGGGTAAAAATAAACTTACTTTGGAATGACTGAAGGACAAATAATGCAAGCCCACACGATATTTTGTCGGAGAAGCTAAATGAACCGCAAACAAAGGCACATCCGTTGAGATCTTTATCGATAAGTGCGCTCTGCATGCTCACTCCTGTTACCTGTTTAAAAGCAGAAATAGCCAAGTTCATAACATTTTTAAGATTAAAACTAATACCATGAGTCACAATGGTGCATTTCAAGCAATGTGTTACGGATCCATTCTACGGTACGGCTTCGAACATAAGTTCCTTCAGTCATAACCGGTAGGAAATGACCGGTTATCTTAGGAGTTTCTATTTATGGCTTTCTAATTTACATAGGTTCCTTTCTCAATTGACTATATATGAAAAAGCTCTTTTTTTTCTATGAATGGGAATGGAATTGTCTTTCGACCCCATTGAACCTAATCTCTCTCTCGAAGAAATGAGGTTTGGCTAGTTGAGAGAATGAGACGGCCATAACGAGACCACCTTCTAAGGCTGTTGCACGACGTAAGTCGATTCTCAAAACATAGACAGATATTTTCCTATCAGTGTTCTTTTGCTTAATTATCAGAGTAATTGGCATCAATGCCCACCTAAACTTTAATCATTGTGTTCTTTTCTTCTTTTTAACATTATTTTGGTGCACGGTGCCCTTTAACTCTCACGGTTATATAATTAATAGAAATCGTCGACCATATGATCTCTCTAATGGTCAAAGCCGAGTATTTTGGTTTCACTTTTCATTACAAATATTAGTGTAGAAAATCTAGGGTTTTTTGAGGGAGCAAAAAAGGACGTGCTCTTTTTCTTTCTATTTTTATTATATTGAATAATCTTACAGCTTATGCTAATAAAGCAATAAGATACATAATTAAAACTAATTAACTCTAATTACTATTTATATTTCTACATCCCCCCTCAAGCTGGGTAGTAAATACTCATCATGCCCAGCTTGGAACACAAATAATGAAATGAAGGACCACTGAGAGATTTGGTGAGAATGTCGGCCGTCTGATGCTGCGAAGAAACATAATTCAACTCGATTATTTGATTCTCAATTTTCTCGCTGATGAAGTGGCGATCGATCTCAATGTGTTTGGTCCGGTCATGATGAACGGGATTCTTAGCAATAGCAATGGCAGATTGACTATCACTTTTCATGTTGATTGGACCATCATTCTTCGCTTTCAATTCTTCTAGTAATCTCTTTAGCCACATTCCCTCACAAATTCCTAGTGCTAGTGCCCGATACTCAGCTTCAGCACTACTACGAGCCACGACTGGTTGTTTCTTACTTCTCCATGTTACTAAATTCCCCCAAACAAACGAGCAATACCCAGAGGTAGATCGTCTATCTGTAATTGATCCGGCCCAGTCAGCATCTGTAAATACTTCAATCTCTTTGGAGTTTGATTTCCCAAAAAATAATCCTTTACCGGGATTACCTTTAAGATACCTGAGAATTCGAAATACCGCATCCAAGTGATCCTGAAAAAGATTATTCATAAACTGGCTGATCACGCTAACCGAGTATCCAATATCGGGACGAGTGTGTGATAGGTATATAAGTTTTCCCACAAGACGTTGATATCTGACTTTATCAACGGCAATACCATCTGTACGAGCTCCCAATTTGACATTTGGATCCATTGGAGTATCTGCTGGTTTGCATCCAATCATACCAGTTTCAGAGAGAAGATCCAATACGTACTTGCGTTGAGACATAGAGATGCCCTTACTTGATCGCGCAACTTCCATTCCAAGAAAATACTTCAAATGACCAAGGTCTTTGATCTCGAACTCCTTGGCAAGCAACTGCTTTAGACATTCCATTTCTTTCTCATCATCTCCTGTAAGAACAATGTCATCGACATACACTATAAGCGCAATGAGTTTATCACCTGGCAAATGCTTGACAAATAAAGTGTGATCCGTTTGACATTGAGAATAGTTGTTGTTCTTCAAGACAGTTGCAAATCTTTCAAACCACGCTCGAGGTGATTGTTTTAGACCGTATAATGCTTTCTTCAATCTGCAAACTCTATTAGCCGAATACTTTCCTTCAAATCCTGGAGGCACATCCATATACACTTCTTCCTTGAGATCTCCGTTCAAGAAAGCATTTTTCACATCTAACTGATAAAGGGGCCAATCTTTATTGACAGCCAGAGAGAGAAGTACGCGGATAGTGTTCAACTTAGCAACGGGAGCAAAGGTCTCTCGATAGTCTATACCGTAAGACTGAGTGAAACCTCTAGCCACGAGGCGAGCCTTGAATCTCTCGACGCTGCCGTCTGCATTGTGTTTCACAGAAAAAATCCACTTGCACCCTACTGTGCGCTTTCCTGGAGGAAGGGATGTAATATCCCATGTTTCATTCTTTTCAAGAGCTCTGATTTCCTCCAAGGTAGCAGCTTTCCATTTAGGTATCCTGAGTGCATCATGGATCGATGATGGAATTTGAATCGGGTCAATCTGAGAAATGAATGCTTTGAAGTTCGACGACAATCTAGCATATGACAAGTGATTCTGGATTGGATGTTGTGTACATGATCTGACCCCTTTCCTGACGGCAATAGGAAGATCCAAGTCTGATTGAATAGGTGAGAGATTATCAAGAAGAGCTTCAATACCTTGTGAGTTTTCTTCTGAACTTGGAATTAAGTCGACAGATTGGCTTTGCTGAGTTTGATCGGGTTGTACCTGAGGCTGGATAGGAGTTTGGACACGCTTTCTTCTAGAGTAAACTTGTATTGTGGATGGCTGATTCGGAACACTTGTGACAGGTTGATCTGGAAGAGTAGAGACAAGTTCGGTCTCCACTGGAATAAGAGAGAGTGGCTCGGAAGACTCAAGAATGATTGAATCAGAAGGAGACTCAGGAATGATTGGATCTGAAGGAGTTTGTGATTCTTGAAGTCTACCGATAAGAGAAGACAAATCACAATTCTGAGATTCATCGTGATTCGCCCCCTGAATATCGGAATTGGGGTAAAAAGGTTTATCCTCAAAGAAAGTGACGTCCATGGAATGAAAAAACTTGCGAGTAAGAGGACAATAACATTTATACCCTTTTTTGTTCGGCGAGTAGCCCAAGAAGATACACTTGGAAGCACGTGAATCTAACTTTCCCCGTTGGTGTGAATAGACATGGACAAATGCAACAGTACCAAACACTTTGAGAGGGATGTCATGAAGGAGGTGAATAGAATTCGGGAACAGCTCAAGGAGTTTTCGGCTAGGAGATGTGAATTTAAGGACACGAGAAGGCATGCGATTAATGAGGTAAGTAGCAGTAAGAACTGCTTCCCCCCAAAATCTCTTTGGGACATTAGAAGTGAAGAGCAATGACCGAGCGACCTCAAGGAGATGGCGATTTTTGCGCTCTGCCACTCCATTTTGTTGAGGAGTGTCGACACAGGAACTCTGTTGGACAATCCCATGAGTGTGAAAATATGGGCCGAGAGAGGTGTTGAAGAAATCGCGAGCATTATCTGAACGAAAGATTTGAATACGTGTATCGAATTGATTTTGGATCATTAAGTGAAAATTGCGAAAAATTTGTGAGGTTTCAGATTTTTCTTTCATAAGAAATACCCAACTAAGGCGAGTATGATCATCGACAAATGAAAGAAACCATCGAGCTCCAGAGACATTTGGAACTCGTGAAGGACCCCATATGTCACTGTGTATGAGGGTGAAGGGTCGGGAAGGCCGATACGGCCGAGCTGGATACGGAACACGAGTGTGTTTTGAGAACTGACAAATTTCACAAGAAAAATCACTAGGACGTTTATGGACAAATTGGGAGGGGAATAATTTTGATTGATATGTAAAGTTTGGGTGACCTAAGCGATAGTGCCACTTCATTACTTCACACTCATTATTTGATTGACTCGATAAGGATAGAACATTGGAGATATGAATTTTTGGAGAGACGGTTGGATTTTTTGATGGAAGAGAGAGAACGTACAATCCGTTACAAAGCCCAGCATGGCCAATCGTCCTCTTTGATTTCAAGTCCTGAAAAACACACGAAGTATCATCGAAATTAATATTGCACCGTAACTTGATGGTCAATTGGCTCACAGACAACAAGTTGCAAGCTAAATTAGGTACGAATAGCACATAATGAAGAACAAGGTCAGAGGACAATGACATCGTTCCAAAACCAGCAATCGGTGAGTATGAACCGTCAGCCACTTTAACATTGACACCGTCAGGACATCTTACGTAAGAATGAAGAAGAGCCTTATTTCCCGTCATGTGATCGGAGGCTCCAGAGTCGACAATCCAAGTATCCGAGAAGGCTCTACCCGAGCTAAAAGCAGATGAAACAGTGGCGTGCGGGCTATGTTGAGTACTAGAAGCCCGATCAATAAGATTTCGAAGATAGTCATTCTGATCCTGATGAAGAGAGCGCAAGAACAGTGGATCTGCGGCAGCCATGAAGAGATACGAATCTAAACAACCACCGTAGAGATAACGCACTGATCTGGCGTTGAGGAGATTCTGACAGGACGTGCAGATCGATCGCTAGAGAGACGAGGTCAGGTCGCCAGAGGAGGAGGCGCGCTGAAGAAGAGAAGCGTCGCGCGAATCTGAGAAGCTTGCACAGAGGACGTTCGTCGGAAGAGGCTCGCGGAGGTGCACGACTGAGAAGGTCACGACCGAAGATCTGAAGAAGCAAGGTCGCCAGAAGTTTCAGATCTGAAACTTTGAGGAAGCTCAGATCTGATGAACGCCAGAGGAGGGAGCCACGGCTGAAGGAGAGACGAGATGAACGTTCAGCGAGGATGAATGGCGGCAGCAGCGGCGGCGACGGCGGCGACGGCGTGCTCTGATACCATGTAGAAAATCTAGGGTTTTTTGAGGGAGCAAAAAAGGACGTGCTCTTTTTCTTTCTATTTTTATTATATTGAATAATCTTACAGCTTATGCTAATAAAGCAATAAGATACATAATTAAAACTAATTAACTCTAATTACTATTTATATTTCTACAATTAGTAATGATGATTTTTCTACCTAATGAAGTCGAGACGATAATAATTAACGGGAGCAAAGTGCAACAATCAATACGATTCCGAGGAGACAAAATTAATGCGAGACTCTGCAGCGTACCATCATCAAAGCGTTAGCTACGCCAATGAAAACCGAGAGAATGTACATGAGACCGCTCATGCTCATAGGCAAAACAAGGATCACAGCCCCACAAAATACCCATATTATTCCTCCAACGGCAAAGTAGGCCTTCAGGTGATAGCTTGTCCACGGAACCTCCTACATTGCTCGGGACAGTCAGTCGCAAACAATTAACAATGAGGAAATGTAAATCATAGTAATTAAATTTAAAAGCAAACCTGCAGTGTGACAGATACAACGAAGCTGCTAATGTTGATGATTGCAGGAACCTGCAGATATTGGTCTACTCAGATAACCCGCCTTGCGGTTATATAAAAACGGAAAAATCTTAATCTACAGATAATTCAGCTTGTTGTTCACGTACCAAAGCTTTAGCTGATTGGGGCATATGAAGATCATTCATGACATAAAATGCCAGATATGCCTGCAAAAATGTCACCATAAATTAAATTAAAGAATTAGTGAGATATTCTCAATTCACTTTTACACTCTATATGGATAGACACTTCTCCCATTTAAGTACTAGTCAATTTCCCTTATCATCCTTCCTTTTGCGTATTAGGTAAATATTCCATTTATTGTCTTTCCTTTGTAAGCATGCTAGGGTTTGAGTTCGCATATAAGCGCCACACCTCGCCTAAGGAGAGTTAGCATGAAAGCATGTATCTCAAACACCTTATTGGGAGAGTTTTCCAATCTAACTCTCTATTTAGAGGCGGGGTCTTGATATACATGAAAGCATTGTATATCAATAAAGAGTTCTCGTTTTCTTTTGATTATCGGTTTGGGTCCTACCATATATATTTTCTGCAAGTAATAAAATGTCAGTCCTAGGGCTCTAATATAAAAATATAGGTACTTTGCGTTCACGAAATAGAGTAAATCGGTATTTGCAGTCTTACCTGGGACACGTTCACTACCAATCTTGTGAGCGTATAAACGAGAGCGACTTGATAGTACAAAAGCCGCTTGAACCAGTACGACCATGAGATTCTTGCACGGCTGCTTCCTTGCACGCCAATCTTTAATCTACTCACATATGACAAAATCACTCGTTTTTTGTCACTTAAGCAACAGTTCCTTACGCTCATTAAAAAATGCAATTAATTTAATTTTCGTTTTCAAATCAAATTTTCATATTTTGACAGATTTTAAGTGAAATATTTACCAATCGTGTATAAAAATGATCATAACTGAACTTGCAAGACAAGAAAGAAACCGGAGAAAACAAACTAAATGAGACCTTGGTTCTTGCGTTCTGAGATGAAATATTCCGACAAAGCAGCAACCGATGAAAATGGAAAGATACGCAATCCAGCGGTACTGTTGATTCATTGAGCAATATTTCATTCACCAAAGCAAAGAGTTCCTCTTAATATGTTATAAAACAGAAAAAACATTAATACCTGATTTTCGATATTACTTAGCGTATTTGCTGCGGTCACACTGAAGACGGCTAAAGCCACTCCGTAGAGGCTAAGGTTCGCAACCTACTAACCATACAAATTTCAAGTTAAATAAATTAGATATTGATAATTTAATTAAGTAGGTTATACACGGAAGCTAACCATCGTAAAAGCGTTGCGACAGCTGGCCAAGACCACTCTGCTTGTTGAATTTAATGTAATGCAATTGATCATAGACCTTGCAAATAGCAACACATAAAATGTAAGCGTGTATCTCATCGCTTAGGAAGTTAAATTCAATTTTATTGCTTAATCAGTTAATTTGCATTGATTTACGAGATCGAACTTAAGGAATGAAAGAAGCCGCTCACATATGTGAAACCTGAGCCGCAGCCCAACCCAAATTAAAGATTGCTGCAAATATGCTGTAGCTAACTGTTTCCATTGTCGATGACGAAGAATTCAAGAGCGTGCAAGGGAGACAACCACCAAAAACCGAAGAAAAAGAAACGGCAACCAACACAGATCCTGCCGCGTGCCATATCTTGAAATTCCCAAACCTGTCTATCTATGACAGAGTAAAAACAAGATAAATTACATAAAATGAATTTAGGTTGAAAAAGATTATGAGACGGTAATTCACCCGTAAATATGGTTGCAAAGGCATCAGCAATTTGACCCGAAAGCATAACAATTGAGGCATCCCTAGGAATCAACAAGACACTTAGAAACTCTTCCAAGAAGTTTGTTTTCAGTAATATAGTAGGAAGGAATAAGGCTCAACGTTATTTGAGGTTGAAACCTCGGGGAGAGTCCGATGTGAGTCAAGAAAAGTAAGAGATATGTAAACCAACAAGAAGCGGTCATGTCGTTCAGCATATGACCCACTCCGTAATACAGCACCGACCGCCTTCGTCAACGTCTCGTCATCAGTTGATACGATAGCCATAACTGAAGCAGACAAAATGTAGAAGGTTGTTAAGAAAAATAATATAATACTTTATAGATGAAACCGATTTTAGGATTTTCTTGGCCCGGGATACAAACATGAAGTTGTGATTTACAATCAGCTCTAGAAATCTTCCATTAAACCGAATCGAATCTGTAAACGAATCATGCTCTGAAACTCCGACCAAAACTGAAGTCAAAGAACGCAGAGCAGCTTACCTCTGTTTGCGTGCAATCTAATATCTTGTTCCTTTCTCCTGGTTTTCGGAGTTCCTTCGCTCACAAGAAAGAAAGACGTTACTGCCCCTGGGGAGCTGAATTGTGGCTTTGTTACAAAGAAGCGCTGCGGAATTACATAGCGGCATAAGTATTTAAGTTGATTTAATTTATTTTTTAATATTTAATTTTAACAATAACGTGACAATAGAAAAAAGAAAGAATTAATTACGCTCATATAACATAAAGAGTAACATTGTCAACAATTAATCTAAACTAATTATTAAAGTATGGAAATTTATGCCGCTATTTACCAAATAAAATCTGTGATGTGATGTGATGTGATGTGATGTGATGTCATTCTTCGTTCGAAGTGTTGGTTTGCAGTGCAGAAACTGAACTACCAACCAGTCTTTCTTTCTTTCTGGTCTTTCTTTCCCACCACAATTTCCAATGATCACTTTTCTTATCTTCCAAATATTAATATTATTATATCATACTGAATGTGGAAAAAAAAAACGAATCATTTCTTTTCTACGTCATGCTGCCAAATTATGTCGTTTGATGCACTGTCAACGACATGAACTCCTTCACGACAATAAACGACATGCCTTCATCTCTGCAAGATTGATGTCGTTTTATATATAAATAAAAATATGAATTAAATAATGAAATAGTCTTCTCTCACTTTTTAGTTTCCTTTCAATATTAAATCAAAAGGAGAATTGACGGCGAAACTACTTATATTATTCATTTTATCATAAATAAGTTCTATGTCTTATTTTTATAGTAAAATTATTTTGTTGGCTCCGTGCATTTTTCCATAAAAACAATAGAAATCGTAAGAAATGCCCATTATGTGTCAAAGATTTTAAGAAAAATGCCCATGCGTGAGAGTAAAAAATACACACAGTGGGCATTTTTTTTAAACTTTTGACACAAAATAGGCATTTTTTAAAATAACCATATAGAAATTGTAATAAATGCCAATTTTGTGTAAAATGTTAAAGAAAAATGCCCATCTGTGAGAGTAAAAAATGCACACAGTGAACATTTTTCTTAAATCTTTTACACAAAATGGACATTTTTTTGAAAATAACCCAAAATAATAATAATAATAATAATAATAATAATAATAATAATAAAAAGACACGTGAGATGTGTCGAAAATAGAGAAATCAATGACTTAAATACTTATGTTACTATTTATTTATATGGAAAACGTAGTTGTATTATTAGTTTTGATACATAGACACTTAACATAACAATAATAACTTTCCTTAAAACAACAATAATAACTTGAAAAAGTAAAGCATGCCGACTTATTTATAGCAAAATCAATAACTTAAATACATAGAGGAGGAAAGTTTTGATTTATTTGAGTGATCGGTGTTATTCCCTTAATTCTTGTGTTTTGTTTTTCGTATTAAAATATTATGAGATACGACATTTGTAAAATCGTGAATACAATTTCGAACTTGGGTTTGAAAAAAGATTCAAGCTCTCCTCTAATTTTTTATATCGTAGAAACAAATATTTGATAGAAAATGAAGTTTATGTAACAAACAAAATATCTCCGTTTGGAAGAATAAGGAAGTAACTGTTGAGGCAAAAATACCAACAAACAGTTACGGGGATTATCTCCCCGAGTTTATCGAAAGGAGTCCGGATTTTTCCTCTCTTAGTGTTAAGAATCAACGATATGAGAATGATCCAGAATGCTATGAACTTTTTGTGTGTTCTTCTATTAATTAACTTTGGGTTACAAGTCTCTGAGTACAAGTTCTTTCTTTCTCTCATTCTCTCTTGAGAATACTCAGGATTCGATCCTCTACAATGGTCATCTCTCTTTCTATTTATAAAAGGCCAGTTGCCCTAGCTAGGGCTCGGTTCCCTTGGTTGATTCTCATGTGGTCCCTCTCCTGAAAAGAGATGTGGTCCTCACTGACATTCTCTGCAAGAGCAAGAAGACGCACTCCCACTAACGTTGTTGCCTGCCACGCTCTGAGGGCATCCCGCTCAGGTAGTGCGCGTACGGCCTTCCTTTCGTCAGATTCGTCGACCACCTCTCTGCTTCATTTAATGAGGTCTAGACGTACACCTCCGACGCGCCTTTGCTGACTCTCCCTTTAGACCTCTTGAACTTCTCATCTTAGTGACTTCTCCAATTGTTCTCCTCGAACATGCTTCTCTGAGTGTCTTCCCCGAGCGCCTTATCCGAGGGGCGTCCTCAAACGTTCTCCTCGGGGGGCTTTCCTCGGGGACGCCTCCTCGAGCGCCTTCCTCGCAGCTACTTCCTCGGACGGAAAATACTTCCTCGAGATTCGAGGGCGTATCTCCTTCGTTGACTTATGGTCAAAGAACTCCTTTGCCTCCATTTCACGTCGTTTTTGGGACAAACGGCAAGAATAGTGTTAAGGAGGGATTGGATGAAATCCGACCTTAACAGTCAGTCCCCCATTTATCAAGTGTAAGTACTTGGTAAAATGAAATATGACTTCTTCTGCGAGCAACTTATCTTACCTTCATCGGGGCTTTTCTTGCGACGAGCCGTAGTGGGAAACGTGCTGAGAAAGTTTCCACAACGGAGTTCACTTGCACTCTCGACAATTTCTGCACTGGGTCCCACTTCGACCTTCTGGGACAAGCCACGCTTTCCTCGAAGGGAGGGAAGAGTCGCATCCATTTAATGTGTGTCCTTTCACACTCAAGTACATCTGGGAATCCGCAACGGCTCTTTGATCTCGACCGTTGATGATTCCGTGCGCTCTCGATTCTGGACCATCGGATCGAGACGCAGCGCTTCACTTCACTCCTCTTCCTTCTTTTATAAAGTTTGAACCTTGTTGTTAAACCTTGGTTTCTCGAATTCTTTCCGCAACTTTTTGTGACTCCTTTGCGACTTTCTCCCTTCGTTCTTTTTCCAGGATCTTTTCTCACTTTTTTTCGGGTTCCGACATTCTTCCCCAACTTTGTTCATTGATGGCTCATCTGATGCCCGGGAGGATTTTTAGGTCTCCGTCTCCCCCTTCCATCATGACGGAGGAAGATCTAAAGGTGATCTCCGAAGAATATTCAGACGACGAGAACTTGGACATTCGTCTCCCTGTCGCCGGCGAACTCGCCGACCACCCTGTGGACAACTACGTCTGCGTTTATGAACACCTATTTTGGGCCGTATTCACTTCCCGGTGCCACCTCTCATCGTCGCTTTCCTCTACGCATTCGGAGTTCCCATTACCTAAGGTGGGACCGAACGTCATTCGCCTTCTCCTCTGCACCTTGGTCATCGCTCTCGAGCAAATTTTGGAGGACTTGATGCGCCTCTTCACATCACATTTTTCATATTTTTCATATTTTTGGCATAACTCACTCATTTTTTATCCAAAATTTATAAATAAACACCCGTTAGAAAGATAAAAGATATATCTATAATTGTATAATTTTACATTTCATCATAAAAAAGTCAATAAGTATATTAAAATTTGCTCGAAACAAATATTTTGCATTAAACTAAGTCCAATTTTACGTTGTATTTGAAATTTCGTATTTTTCTAAAACTTATTTTTACTAAACTTAAAATAACAAAGTTGTAGATCTATCTCTTATCTTTCCAACCATATGTCGTGCATAAAATTTGGACAAAAAAATGAGTGAGTTATGTCAAAAATACGAAAAGTGTGCATAACTCTCTAACGGCAAAGTGACAGAAAACACGACAATAACTAACAGATCAAACATTAGGTACATTAGCCACCGAAAATAAACATTAGATACATAATCCGCAAAAAATCAAACATTGAGTACATTAGCCATAATTTACCATGATATTATGCTGTTTCACATTTTGGATGTTATTCGGTGAAACATTCGGCTTATTAGATGTATTTTGTTCTACTGACTTTATAATGAAAGACGCTCTTGTTTCCATGATTCTCTCTTTTTTTTTCATGTGATAATCTCGACTTCGTCATCACTATTAGATTGTTAAAGACGACTTATTACGTCTTTGTCTTCAAACAAAACAAAAAAATTGAAGAGATATTTCTTAGAATTTGTTTTCTTAATCTTTCTCTTTCTCTTTCTTTTTTTCCTCTGCAAAAATTCGATATTCCAACTTTACCCTTGGGTTGAGAGAGAGATGGGTTTGAAGAATAAGGCAAAATAGATATAAAAATAAGGAATAGCACAATTACAATTGTAAGATCCTGCTTCTGATAATCACTGAAAGCTCTCAGGATATAACTCAAAACTACATATCAATGGAATTCTAATCTCTGGCCATTCTTTTTTTTTTTTTTTTTCAAGGCAGCGATGGTTGCCCGAGGCTGAAGCATACCGGTGGAACGGAGAAGAGCCAACAAGCCTACTTGCTGAAGAACAGACTCCTTTTCTTTACTTTTCTTCTTTCACCAGCCTGCAAGTATCCAACATTAGATATCTTCAAACTGTTGACCCTTATCCAGGAAATAGCTCGTAATTAGGGTTTCTAATCGAAGAATCTAATCAATTTTAAAATCAATATCATACAACAGTGGTGGACATGAACTTATAATATATATAAGATGTGTACCTGAGAAGTATAATTAAATACTATAAGCTATATTGTAAGAGGTGATGATAGTTACACATACCCTTGTAATGAAGTATCTCAATGTGAGCACAATTGTATCTCTAAGACTGCAAAAAAAAGAAAATAAAGAAAAAAGAAGAGGTGAATGCATCAGTGTTAATATATATATATATATATATATATGAGGATCTTTGGATTTCACCCCTAACCCTTAAAATGACTCATAATTTATGTAATTTCGAGTTGTAGTACTATCGAGCAGGGGCGGACATACGACACAAATTCAGAGGGGCTAAATAATGTGGGAAGGGCTGAGTGAGTGTAATTAAGAGGCAAAATGATTTTTATTTTATTTTCAAATAAGGGTAAAAAGTGATCAAAACACAAATTTAGGGTAAATTTGGAATAACATTGCATCTTGTCGCTTTTCCATGGAATTAAGGAACTAGGAAGACACCAAAAAAAATCTTCACATCCCGAGTTAAAACCGTTCAAGAACTCTAAATATATAAAGGACAAAAAGAAACACATAAATGAAATTAATATATTATCCTATGTTCATCTGTGGAAAATATTGGAGAAAGGAAAATAGACACATTCTTAATTTGAGGGCATAATAATAATTATTATGTTTGGGTATAATATAGACATTTTATAACTCACTTGCTGACATCCGAGTCGTCTGATTTTAGGAGATGTTCAACCCCGCCAGAACCACTAACTATAAACTCTGCCGGGCTTCCATACGGGATCGTGACCTGTGAGTATTACCCGACACAAAAACATAGAAATAAGAAGCATCCTGTAGAATAACCACATAAACATCTATTCTAACAAACATAACCCATGTATACATAAATTCATCCTACTTCGGGTTTTTTAGTAATTGGCACTAAAACCTCGCACCTCAAACTCTTTCTTGAATATTCATTTTTGTGAACTTTGCCACCGTAATTTCATTTACAGTAGAATAAGTACCTAAAACTCTAGCAAGGGAAAAACCATTACGAAGGTAAAATGAGAATAAAATATACTCGTGACAATAAACACTGTCACACGTACAAAGATTTTTATAGCAGAGGATTTTACACAAAAAGGGACATTCGAGGGGTAAAGTTCACTAAAACAAAATTTAGAAGGCAGATTGCACCAAAAAGACCATCTAGGGAGCAAACTGCACCGAAATAAAATGTTAGGGGACAAATTGCACCAATGAATAACTTATGGGAACTTTTGCCAACTACTCCTCTTGTTTTGGAGGAAGCGACCTATAATCTTCAAACTGATAAACTGAGTAGATTGTGCAAAAGTCAATGTGACAAAAATATTATATAAGTAAGAAATAATACGATTGTGGTGGGTGAGAACTTCTCTGTGACACCACCGCCGTTGAACGAAGGGCACTTTATACTATAGGCTTCCCTCTTTACTGCCAATGTAGCTTGTTCCCATATGTCAAGATATCCAGTCTGAAAGAGTGTCAATAATGAACAATAAAAACCACCTTCAAGAAAATTGCAACAGGTGAAAACAGAACATTGCGATGAAAGTAAAAACGTAAGAGGTGCTCTAAATAACTCATACCCACACCAATACTTTGTATGAAGCATGGCCACTGTGAAGCGTCTTCTTTATGTGGTCAAGCATTTCCGTATCTAAAATGCATTTAAACGAAAATGTTAAAACGTAAGTAAAATATGAAATAATTTCCCATTGGAAAATAAGATCAACCATCCGTTGGAAAAAAGAGTGGACGGTCTCTATCGAATCATCATGTATTTAGTTTTAAAAAAAGAAAGAAAATTTATTGATAAAAGAGGGTTGCAGTGCAAGGAAAGATGTTGGTTTATGATAAGTCGGACAACATACCAGCCCGACCATCCAAACCAAGCTCATCCAATAGTAATAAGGAAAACAAGAAAACTGCTCGTTAAAGGGTAGTTTAGCTTAATCAAGACTAGACTATAAAGAATTGCATCATCGATAATTATCGAGGAATTATTCCATAATTATACTTTATTGTTAGGAATTAAATTCTTAGAGATACCAATCAATTTATTTGTTTAATCTTGGTTGATGCTTGATCTATTCGGCTCACAACTTCTTGTGTTTCAATATAATCAGCACATATTTTACTATCGAGGACTAGATATTCTGTCTTCATGCTTTCTACAGACGGACTTCTATCATTTTAAGTACCATATCTACAACTTACTGACTAATGAAGGAAATAGTCTCATGATCACATTATTTGTTAGCAGATAGAACGAATAAAAAGGGACCAGAAAATTACTCACCACAAGTTATCTTTTTGTTCTCATTCGCAAAAACCTTTACAAGCTCTCCCTATAAAACGAAATCAAACAGAGTAAGAAAACTTTAAAGACAAAAAGTGCTTTCAACCTGACAAAATGGAAAAGCAAATAATTAACGTATGAAAATAATTAGCCTTGAAACTTCTATGATCTACCCTCCCTACCCTTAGAAAACTTGGCATTTACCCCTAGTTCTTATGCGAAGCTCGATTTATAAATTATCATGGTAAATAAGATTAAGTGCAAAATTAAAATAGTATATATAGGGAATCCTGCACAATAGAGATTTTACTCTATATAATATAATATATAAAGCATGAATTATACTTGCTTATGTATCCAAAATCTGAATCAGTTAATTATCCACAAGTTCACAATCATAATTACCTTGCGTTTCCTATTATCGAGAGGCTGAACTTCTATTGCAAGGTATGTATCAACATCATCAGCAGTGACAAGATAGTTTGGTTGCTTTGCTCCTGCCATGAAAATGAACTAAACTCAGTATCTATGTGCATAGAGAAAAATAGGAAACTAAAGACGGCGAAGAAAAAAAACATTACCATCAATATAATTGACAGATCCATCTTCAAGATAGCGTACCCACTGCAGTAGCAAAAGAAGAAATACATATTTTATTATTGTTTCCTAGTTACAAAACTTGAAAGGTTTGTGTTTCATTATCTTTTTTCCTTTTCTTCGATTTCTTGTACACTCTGTAATTTCAGACATTCTAGTATATTCTCGTTAATTATAGATGTTATAGATAGTTTTTCCTAACTACTAGATATCCTCACATCTGGGTTGTACTCTCTCTCTCTATATATATATTACTTATTCACAGGTAAAATTATTCAATTCCTCACTAATTTAACCGTGAGTTTTTTTTCACGCGTGATAATATAAACTTGACCTCAAAATTGCAACTCGTTGTTCCATTAATGGAGTATCCGCTTGCTTGGAGTTCATGCCCTGGAAAAGCTTCACCTGAAATCTGGAGGTTATCTATTGCCGGTAAGGGATCATCATCTGCAGCTGAATATCAGAAAATTTATCAAACGAAGTTGCAAATGGCTGTAGCAAAATCTTTCAAATATTCTAGAAACCATTACATTAAATGAATCCTTTAATTAATTACAAATATCATTCGATTAAACTTTAATAGGATTTGATTTGGTTTTTCTTTTCCTAAATATTCTACAATATATTCTTTGATTCTAGATAATAGAGAATGTTCTCATAGTGCTAAATGCCGTCTCTAGGTTGCACTCTCTCTATATATAGAGGGATATCATGGAATAATCAAGGAGAATAAATTGTAAACATTTATTCATTAGGATTTCATAGGATTTTATTTTTGTTACCTTTTTTCCTTCATATTTGAGATTATTTATAAAATTTAAAATATTATCATTAATTCTAGATATTCAGGAAATGTTCTTATTAATAATAGCTATCCTGTCTCAACTAGGTTGTACTTTCCACATATAGATCTATGATATAGTGGAATAAACAAATTGAATTACACATTTCAACTCTAATTTAAAATTTTACCCTCTGAAAAGGAAGAAGATGGTTCTTCTAACACAGGCGGTAGATAAGGAGAGTATGAGGAACTGGGGTCATCCATTGTTGTTGTGTAAGGAGAGTTGTTAGAACTCCAGTTTCCTGCTATTTCTGGCTCGCTTTGGTTTCCTTCAGCATTATCATCTATCTCACTGTTACTCAAAGGGTCACGAAATGTGACCTGTTTATTGGCTATTTCTTCTCCATACTCAGCAACATGTGTGTCGAGGCGACTTCTAGTAACTTGAGCCGATGTATCAGAAAGAGTCATCCTATAATATGCACAACATATTAGCAAGAACACCAAGCCAAACATTTTAACCAAGGCATTTTATCATTTTGCTCCATTAAAGGGATCCAAAAGATTAAATATTAGATTTAGCTGCAAATTTGATCACTCAAACCAAACATTGACTTAGGCTTAACAATACAAGCACACTAAGATTGATCCTGAGGAAGTCCTGAAGCTCTTCAATATTAAAGACTTTTCTTCCTTTCCTCACTATTACCTATTTTTAAATACAACTTTCGCTTCCTCACAAAGAAAATAAAAAAGAGATCCATTCAGTTCCTTCTCCGTAAGTATAGTTCTAAGTTCTAACACCATGCTCAGTCTGTGTTTCATATGCAAAATAGTATATTTGAAAGGCTTATATGATATGACACTCAACTTATATTTGGAAATTAGAAAAGAAGGAACTGAATGAAGCCCTATTTTATTTTCTTTTGTAAGAAAGTATAAATTGTATTTTTTTTTTTAAGGCAGCTTTGCGGGGATTGAACCCACAACCTCCACTTTGGAGAAAGTGTGGAATTACCACTAGGCTATCCTACCAACCACAAGTATAAATTGTATTTGAAAATAGGTAATACTTAGGAAAAGAAGAAAAGTCTATATTATTAAAGAGATTCAGGACTTTCTCAGGATCAAAGCAGGAAGGATAATCACCGGAGTCTACATTGTAGGAAGAGAAACATAAAAGAAAGCAAAATATCAATATAAAGTAAATGGCCTGCAACATATATCCCAACTAGAAAATTATGTCTCTAGAATTGCCTCTTTTCAAAAATAAATTGCTAATTTGAGTGAAAGAGAACTAGCGACCTAGAGAAGATAGATAATTCTTATACCATCAAGTATTCCATCAGCAAAATTATTATTTTTCCAAGTCTTTACAAAGACTTTATTAAATTGAGTATTAAATGAATCACTTTATTGATTACGACCAAGTATTCCATCAGCAAAATTATCTTTTTCCAAGTCTTCACCAAAACTATATCTACGCAACAGAACTGTAACCCTCATCCCAGTAAGAAAATTAGTAAATTGAGTAATAAATAAATCACTCTATTGTCTACCACAAAATTCAGAACCCACCAAAAGCAGATGGTTGTAATTGTATTGAGTTCACAGAAGCAGTCTCCATTTGACCAGGCTCACCTGCTTCCAAGAGGCGAATACCTCCCCATGTCATCGGCTTCCAAATGCTTTGCGGCGTTTCCAACGTTCTGATTTTGACGAATCAACAGATCCCACTCTGCAGTGGTCTGAGCATCAGAAGTTGACACAGCCACGTTTCCGTATGAGTATGCCGGCCGAGGCACCAATTCAAGCCCGTTTGTGTTCTGATGGATAAAACGTAAGGACTTTATTCAGTTTATATTCTCTGAACCAGTTCTTATCATCAAAGAGATTATGAGCATACTGAATTGGTCAATGCAGTGCCAATGGAAGGAGACGGAGAAGATGGAGCGACATTTGAGTGGTTAACATCTGAACGCCAAGGGGTCAATTGATACTGTGACTCCTTGAGCTTTGTCTGTGAAAGTTATGTAAATCGGAACAGTTAAAATATAAACAATTCTATACTCTATCGATTTAGATTTTAAAGAAGTTAAGCTGTTACTAAATACTATGCTCTTGCAATGCATACCTCGGTAAGAAAAAGCTTCTCTTGCAAATGTTTAAAAAGAACCTGCAACAAGTCAGATGGCCAGGGAAAGCGACTCATAAGTTCCAAAGTCATAAAAAGAAAAAAATAGTATCTAAGATGCACGAACACGAAGAATGTACCTAGCCTAATGCCAGCCTCGTGCTAAAACTAGCGAACATGTTGAAATGGTTTCAAGCAACAAAAAGAAGCAAACGATAATGCTTATCAGAACATATGGTCCCTAAAAGAGAAAAGTTCAAACAACTCCCTTTCCACATTATTGATATTCCAAGACGATACATGACACAACTGACACATATTGTATACATATATATATATATATATGGACAACAAATTCATATTCCTTTAACTCCAGCACTACGGTAAGAAAATCAACCCAATAGCCCCTCTCGGGAGAGATTAAACTAACTTCCTCATTAACTTTAGGTCTCTTAAATAGGCCGACGATTACAACCTAAGGGACCCGACTAGGCCCAAACAAATAAAACTCCTAACATAATGAAACAAATCCCAAAACATAGATGAATAGATTAAATTGACATAATTAAATGTCAAAACAAACTAAAAATAGCCTAAAAACATAACTAACTAGTATTTACTTATTTATAAATCTTACATACTTAACAGAATCCTTCAAAATAATAGATACAATCCCCTAAAGCAACTACAGCCACAGGAAATGATATTTCATTCACAACATAAACTAAAGATTGAAAAAGCGCAGCAGACTATCAAATTTGATTTGGCTGGCTTTCAATTGTTCTAGTCAGAATATTGACTACTCAAGAATATGTGATAAAAAAAAAAAAGGCAACAAAGAACTGCCACTTGTAAAATCTACCATATCCCTATACGAGAAAATATTCTTGCCTAGCGTAGAGATTTTTGTTTCACCTTATTAATATAAAAGAGATAATAAAACCACTGGTCAATCTATGCTTCTCCATCTTCTACATATCTTTAAACTTCATCACACTATCCAGAAATTCACTCAACAATATTGTGTGGATTTCAAAATCATATTTGACATTACTACCTCCATTTATATTCTTAAGTGGCTCAACCGGGTTGCAACCGGAGTATGGTTTCGAACTCAATTTAGAGAAGAGCCTATGACAAGGTTTCCTTGCACATTTGAACTTACTAAAGTGGCCCCAAAAATGTAAAGCTAGAATGGAAGACATGGTGGTATGAATCTTTAAAAGCTCTCCAAAACCAGATTCTACAGTAAAATAAAGCTGTTCGATTTCCTTCTTGCTCTAGGTAAGTAGCAATTTCCATGAGTAGGGGAATGGATTTCACTGCTTACTTGGTGTTTCAACGAAATCAACTAAGTGCTTCGTTTGGCCCTCTAGATGAGCTTGAATACAAAGGTTACGATTTTGTCCTACGGCTTTCTTAACCCACTTTTGGTTCTATGATTAGGCAAATATTTGCAGAGAAAAATAAGCAACTGCATAACATTATTATAAACTGTTGAACACTTAAGTTAGATAGCTTTGTGACAACAGTGCTCGTTCCTTATTTCTTCCACAAGGAATTTAAAGATCAAATGGTCATTTTTTTCTTCTGATCTTACATACGGAGATTGGTATCTTTAACAAAAGATTTATGTCTTACCAGCTTTGGCAATTAACATAAGCCTAAGTAGTGCGATCTACTTCACAAAAAAAAAAATATAAAAATAACATATAAGCTTAACAATCGACAAGTCTTAAACTACTTGAGGCTGACCTTGACATTGCTAACAATTGATTGGGCATCAAGAACAGGTGGTTGCAGAGAGTATTCTGCAAGAAGAGGCAACAATGATGAGACAAATGTTGATCTTTCTTGTTGCGCATCCTAGCAAAACCAAAACGCAAGATTTTCGTTTAAGCTTAAACTTGTGCAATGATAGTTAATAACCAAATTGATTACAAAACCCAATCTAGGTAACAAATGAGTCACCATGGCAACGAGTAGAAGGAATCCGAAACTGGAAACCTACCTGTAATGCATATGTTAGCCGTATGTTTTCTTCAATTATATCTTGTCTGTAAGATAGTGCTTTCGAGGCAGCATCAACAAGGTCCTGTTGCTGCTGATCAAATGCCTGGGTGGAAATAAACAGAATTTATAAGAAAGATAATCCCTATACGTAGGTAAGCCACAGAGAGACTGACATGTCTCGAGAGTCATACAGCAGAGATTGAAAATTGTATTAAAACAAATATAAATATATATATAAGATTCTCGCCCTTACCAAGCGCATGTATGCAATTCGCTTTTCCAGGACGTGTTTTTCATTGCGGATTTGAGCTTCCTATCACAAACAAGCTTACCCATTATTCAATCAGAAACACTAACGTCACTGAATACGCAAGAAACGAATATCTGAAGCCCATTTTCACGTACCTTTATTGAATAGTCGGCAAGATGTTTACGCAATTGCATAATTTCTTCTCCGTGTTCCCGTAATTTATAATTGAGATCCTACAAAATGAAAGGTGGTTTCAGTCCAATAATTGAAAATCAAAGAATGATAATAAAGTAATCTCTTATTATCGCTATAGAGTACCTGCTTCCATGGATTGTCGTTACTCGCTTTACCTGCCGGCATCAACCCGTGGCCGGACGAATTTAATCGAGGCGGATCATACTCCCCAACGGCTTGCAACCTAAGAAAAGCGATGGAATTCTAAACAACGATGCAAATGGAAGTCGACGAGAAACATCAGTTGTATTCAATTCAATGTGAAGACCTTCTCGGAGACAGGGATGTCACGGAAGGAGAAGAAACTGCGGCGCTCTCGGGGGCGGCAGTGTGAGTCCCGTTCCGATGAGAGTCCGCGGCAGTGAGCTTAGCTTCTTGGTGAGTAGCAGAAGCTTGTCCATTCCCAGCAGAGGGAGCTTCGTCCTCCTCTACTTTCTGCGCAGAGAAGACAGTAGGAGCTTAGGGACACAGCAGTAAGAGTAGAGGTGAGAGATGGAGAGAGCACTGACGTATTTGTGGAGAAGCAGCGTCTTGCTCTGAAGCTCCGACCTCAATCGGTTGTTCTCCTCGACCTGCTGCTTGATCGTCGCCTCCGCGGCCTCCACCGCCTTCATCACCTGAAAGAGACTGCTGTCGTTCGCTAACCCTAGATTCATTCCCGAGAACTTATCCGTCAATTTCTCGCCGTTATCCATGGGGGATTCTAGGGTTTCTCAGCGCGATCCCATGCGCGAAGGTCTGCTGCGGTGACTGAATGAGGTCGGAATCATGGTGGTGGTGGTGGTGACGATGATGAGAAAGAACCAAACCAATAAATAAAAATAATTAATTAATGAAAAATTAATTTATGAGTTGTGAATAATGTTCTAATATGATGAGTTGTGGTGTGGAGGATGAAATATTGTTTGGTTTAAGTCTATTCCTTTTATTGTCGAATATACTAGGTTTGATATGATTGCGATTTAAAAAAAAAAAAAAAAAGAGAGTTCTAATCTTAATGCTGCGGTCTAAAACCTACATTTTTAGAATTAATTATTTTTACACCCCTTCTTGCATGGCAAGTCGAGCGTGCGAATCTGTCGCTCATTCAATTACCTTCGCCACAGCAAGTAAGGCTATTGGGCTTTGGTGATGTCTAGTGCCCACTTCCGACGGGTGAGAGCTCATTGGGCCGCCGGATCTCCAAGTGCTTGAAGGTGATTCTTGCAAGCCAGCTCTGACGACTAGAATATTACAATTAGGAAGATGTCAAAATATAAACTTAATTCTTAAATATGGAACTACAAAGTATAAAGTAAGTCAACGGGGCGACTTTGGATTAATAATGGTAAAAATACTTAAAGTTTGGTTAAAGAATTCCTCGTGTATTCAAAGTTTAAAAATGGTGAGAAAAATACCTAAAGTCGCATTTAGAGCGTTGACCACTCCATTCTCGTAACACAGTTAACTTACCCGTTAACTCTGCCTACGTGGACAAACGTGGGTTGTTGACATGACAATCTTTTGCCACATATGGATGAGCCCAATTATGGGTTTAATTTGTTGTTTTATCATAAACGAGGCTGATGTGGGCAGAGTTAACGGGTAAGTGGTCAACACCCCAGAGCCGTGCCTGAGGGGAGGCGGAGTAGGCGCCCGCCTTTAGTAATAAAAAAATTCTTAAATTTAGGGGCCCCTAAAAATCAAATTTAAGGGCCCCAAAATCAGCCAAATGAATTTTTATATTAAAATTACTTAATTAATTAATTAATATTTGAACACCTAATTTCCAAATTATTTAGGGTCCCAAGTTTTATTTTTAACTAAAATCACTTAACATTAATATTTGAGCTAAAAAAATCCCAAATTAATTAGGGCCATTATTCCCACTTTATTCTAGAATTTCCTCACATTATTATTCCCCTAAACTCCAAAATTATTTGCTCTCTATATTTCTTTATATTTCACATAATTTATAACCAAAATTATCCTAATCTCAAATTAACTTAGTTAATTCATCACTACTTGTCGTCACCCAAGTTTCATATTTCCACATTTCCTTTTATCCCAAATTCCGATGGGATTATTTGCATAATTATTTTTATCTTGGAGAGCACAAGTTTTCATTATTATTTTTTTTCATTCCCATCTTCCTTGATATTTGGATTTTGGAGAGCACGAATACGGAGAAGGCAACGAATCTTAGGTTAGTGTTCCAAAAGATTGGATTATTTACCGAATTATGCTAATCATACCAGTCACAGTTACGCATGGAGAAAGAAGCTTCTCGAAGTTAAAATTGATCAAGTTTTATCTTCGATCAACCATGTCTCAAGATAGGTTGAGTGGTTAAACTACATCGTCTATCGAAAAAGACATGAGCGAAAATTCTATTATGCAGAGTTGATTAGTACTTTTACTTCTAAAACTGCTATAAGCATCTTATTTGAATGAGAATTTATTTATATATAACTATTGTATATATTTTGCATCAAAATTGAATTTTGCAATTACGGTAAGGGCCCCCAAAAATTCTCCTCGCCTAGGGCCCCAAAAATCTCAGGCACGGCCCTGCAACACCCCAAATGTGACTATGAGTACTTTTTCTACCTCTTTTAAACTTTGAGTACACAAGAGGTTCTTTGACCAAACTTTGAGTATTTTTACTGTCATTAACCCTTATATTTTCTATAAGTTACGATTATAGTTCTTCTTTTTTATATAAATACACCTATAATTTATAAATATAATGTTTATTATTAGTGTTTGTGTTTTTAGTTTTTTTTTATGTCTTATAGTGATAAATAAGTAATTTTGGACCTATATAAAAAAAATTCCTACTATTCCGTTGATATTTTCATCGGCCTGCGACATGCCCATGAAATTTATGCAGCATGCCCTTTTTTTTCTTCTGATTTTTACGTTGATAGTTCCGCCGGTACGCCGCATACCCATAAAAAGGAAGGAGAAAAACGATGTCGGCATTGACATTTAGAATCTTATGGTCAAGTTTCCAATATTCATTATTTTATATTTCATTAAGATTTTATCAATTTTAAATTGATTTAATAACATTTTACATTTGCCACCAATAAAAGTCCAGCTTGCTTTTGAAAGTGACATGTGTCTAAAATTTAACGGTACACTCAAAATTTCATTAAATAAATTAAAAGTAGACGAAATTTTAAAGAGCATGAAAATAGTGAACATCGAAAACTGCGTCCATAAAGAAAATGAAAAACTTCAGATCTCTCTCTCACATGTGTCTAAAATTAAATAGCACATTCAAAATTTAATTAAATAGCACATTAGTTATTTGTGCCGCTATTAAAGTGAAGAAAAATAGGGTGTAATGTATTAATATAAAAAGGCTATCTCTGCGTGCGAGATTCGCGAGCCTATGAAAAGAGCGTTGACTTTGAATCCCAGTGGACAACGACGTGTTCGCGCAAAACCGCCTTCCTATACGGCCTGTGTACTTTCACTTCCACACGTGTTGGGTACTTGCCCGTACGAACGAACCTCTCTCTCTCTCCTATTTAAAACTCTCTCTCTCTCTCTCTGGGATGATGAACATGAATTGTTGAGAAGAAGAAGAATGGTTCGCAGCTAGATTATGATGACGATGATGTTGGAGAGGCATCAGAAGAAGAAGAGGGCGGATTTCAGCAGGAAGAGCAAAAGCCTCGACGCCCGGCCTCGCTCCGACGAAGAAACGTCCGAACGGGTCGTCGATCTCAGCGGCTTGTCGCTCGAGACCCTGCCCAATGCTTCTCTCATCAACTTGGCTATCATCTCCAAGCTCGACCTCTCCAACAACAATCTCCAGGTATGCTCGACCATCCCTCCCAAGCTTGTGATTTTATTATTTCTTTATTATGTTTTGTGTATTACTGCAAAAATAGAGGGCTCTTTGAAATTCTAATTCATATACATTTCAATTCGCTATCTTTCTTTTGATCAAATCTGGCATTATTTGATCAAAACCAACAATATTCTATACTCTTAATTTCATACACATACATGTACGTGTTTTTCTATATGTATAGACGTCACAGATTTATCTTCTTAATTAAACGCATATATTTACATCATGTTTATCTTGATATATAATATTAAGGTTCTCATGTTTTTTTCATAACCAATATTTTTGTTTTAGTTTATTAGAACAACTTGGATTTTTTCTTCTTCTCCTTCTTGTAGAGCCAGTCTGTTCCTAGCAATAATTAACTCAAATGTGTGTTATATTGTCATTCTAATAAATAAATAATAGACTATATAGCAATCCATTTCTATGTATCTGTTTGTCATATAAGGAGATAAAAAAAATAAGACTTTATTCATCTTGTCTTAAACGACGAGAAAACGACAAGTAATAATGGCCAAGAAAAAAAATATCGTCTAATCTAATTATAGAACGAGGAAGAAATAAAATTACACTCCTTTAATTGTCAAAGCTCTAAATCATCATGTTGACTAAATGCTAGCTCTTAAATCTATGGGTTTTTTTTTTATCGTTAAACATATTTATGTTTATTTTTTCTTGTAAATCATCATATAAGCGCGTATATGATGTCATTATCACTAAAATATCTTTCTACGATTCAAGTACAATGAATAGTCATATTTTATGTAGGTTTCAAGTACGGTTTCATTCATATATATAAGTCAACTTTGTAAGGAAGCTATAAAAATAGTTGGAAATTCTGTTGTATATACGCTAACAATTGGATGAGATGAGATTACCCTTATTTATTGTTTTATAATATTTTTATCATCATATTGTCACATTGAGTTAGGTGTTATCTCACGTAACACTCAAATCAAGCAAGAAAAATTCCATATAATAATATATGACTTCTTGTTGCTTAATCAAACTCAATCACATGTATGATTTTTATGGTGAAAACGACATTTATATTTTAGAATATTGTTATTTATTATTTATAGTAATAGTAGTTAAAAGAGTATTTTAATTGTAGTTTACTAAGCCGGCCGGGCACTCTCTTTTTCTTTCTTTCTTTCTTAAAGAAAAGATATGTATCAAAGTCCGGTAAAATAAATAATTTCATCTAATTTCAGTTTACGAAATGGTAATTGTCAAAAAGTGTTAGCGGAGTGTCCAATTTCTGCTAAAAACTTGAATAGAGGGACCGGTATTAATGGCACATAATTTTACTGTAGTCTCAATTTCTTTATTTATTATCTAATTATTTATGTTATTACTCTATTAATTTTCTTTAAGATTTTGGACGAAATTGGATGGAATCATTTACTTTACTAAACTTCGATATTTTTTGAATTTCGATTGCAGGTAATACCGGAGTCGTTAGTCGCACGGTTACTAAACGTGGAGGTGTTGGATGTGCACTCGAATCAGCTGACGTCACTCCCGAATTCCATTGGCTGTCTCTCCAAGCTCAAGCTCTTGAATCTCTCTGGAAATCTCATTTCCTCCCTTCCCAAAACTATCGAAGACTGCAGGTAATCAACACAAAATTCAATTATATAACTTTATTCATTTACACATATACTTCGATAACTGCAGAAAAAAAAATATTCGAATTATGATAGTCTAAGTAGGTAAGAGTCTAAAGTAAAAAAAAAATATGACAAAAATATCTCAAATAAACAAATATGAGGTGACATAATTTTTTCCCTTTTTTTTTTAATTTTTATTTTATGGACGTAATATATACGGTCCCTACCTATGCATGACTCATAATATAAATCGCCTCATCGTAGCATTATCCATGTGATAAGAATATCTAGATAAATATATAGTTATTATTCCTCACAAGTAAACGAGGATGATTAATTCTAGTGTGACATATTTAGCATCTTCATGGGATGATCCTATTGCCACGTATGTCGTCCTTGGTTGACTTTTGGGACGAAGTCAACATCCGTGACATTGCGTCTCCAACAAACGCAACAACAGAAAACTACATTTGCCATTTAATGCATGAAAACAACAAGCTAAGGCTTGGCTAATACAAACCCTAATCATGATTTGCAAACATCACTTCTAGTTTTAGACCCCACACACAACTATTTGATGTTCCTAATTATCAAGCCTTTTCTATGTTAATTAAAGCCTTAAAGGTTGATTTAATTATGCAAGAAAAATTACGAAAGAAACGGGTAGACACAAAGGTTATTAAACTAGGGTGGTTTTGAGTTTCATGTTCTGGCACAAAAAGTAAATTATGAGGCGAGTATTTGTCCACGGACAATAACTAAAAAAATTATTAATTAATACACGACACAAAACACGAATTGTCTCATCTACTTGTCGTTTATGACAAGAAAACAATAAGTATTCTTAATTTGATGATTTCGCCTAACATTTTTTAAAAAGAAACCCGCCGATGTTTATTCTTTGTTCATTTGCATATTTTTTTTTATCTTGATTATTTATCGCATTCGGAGAATCGGACCATATATTCTCCTATTACTATGGTTTAGCTTTTGTGGGCTTTGCAACATTTTCATTACACATACCATTAATAATTAATTTGAGACTTTTTCCGTATTAATTAAAGGAGATATCGCTTTAAAAATGAAAGAAGAAAAAGACAGAATTCAAACTTTTAATTAGAAATGCACAAATCAATGAAAACAAAACCCAATCCCAATCATTATTATTTATTCGACATCTTACAATTAAAAGAAAACTTAATCAATCTTGTTATCAAAATTATGAGTAATTTAAATAAAAATAATAACGGCACATAACAATTAATATAATCCCATCAATGACAAATCATTTAATAATTAAATTAGATTAAAAAATCACTTAACTGTCCTCTAAATAATATATCATTTATGGGTAGCGGTTTTTAAATGAATATACTATGTAACATTTAGCAAGAACCGATGGCAGCTAAGAATAAAAACATGCACTAATGAAAAATTCATAAATTAGAACTTTTATTTCTACTTTAAATTTGATTAGTTTAATTAAGGGTAAACTGCGGCTAAAATACCCAATGTTTCATTTATTTTTAATTATATACCCAAAGTTTTTTTGGTGGCTATAATACCCAAAGTTTATTCCGTTAACGCCAAATGTACCCACTGTTAAATCTCTGTTATTTCGCTCGCGTGGCGTATATTATAATGGTAAACTGCGGCTAAAATACCCAATGTTTCCATTTTTTTAATTATGTACCCAAAGTTTTTTTTTTGGTGGCTGTAATACCCAAAGTTTATTCCGTTAACGCCAAACATACCCACCGGCATATCCATTGATTTACCTATGAGATACCAATCGACAAGCGATATGTAAAATGAAAAGTGCAAAACGACATCGGCAAGCGGTATTTAAAACCTTGAAGTAGATAATTTATATTTAACATTTATAAATTATATAATTTATAAAATGTAACATGTAAAATTCAATTATAACTATAAAATAAAACATGTTAAAAAATATAATAAATAACATTCCATGTAAATATTCATGATTAATAGATTGAAATAAAATTATAAAATATAAAATAACATTATGCTAGATATATTATATATTACATTTATAAATTACATAATCTATAAAATGTGTATATACATGTTATTTTTATAAATATTTATATACAATATTATAAATTTTCTATTAAACCCTAAACCCTATTAAAAAAAATATATGCCATGCGGGCGAAATAACGGAAATTTAACGGTGGGTACGTTTGGCGTTAACAGAATAAACTTTGGGTATTATAGCCACCAAAAAAAAACTTTGGGTACATAATTAAAAAAAATGAAACATTCGGTATTTTAGCCGCGGGCAAAATAACGGAGATTTAACGGCGGGTTCGTTTGGCGTTAACGGAATAAACTTTGGGTATTATAGCCACCAAAAAAAAACTTTGAGTACATAATTAAAAAAAATTGAAACATTGAGTATTTTAGCCGCAGTTTACCCTTTAATTAATACCGTAAAATATTACAAAAGATACAAAAAATTGCATGCAAAAGTTGGGTACTATATGAGGGATTGCATTGCAAATAAGCTAAACTTGTTATGATTTTCAGATCATTGGAAGAGCTTAACGCCAACTTTAACAAGCTGGAGACGCTGCCGGACACCATGGGGTTTGAGCTGCACAACCTGCGAAAGCTGCACGTGAACTCGAACAAGCTTGTCTTCCTCCCGCGCTCCCTCACGCACTTGACGGCCCTGCGCGTGCTCGATGTGCGCCTCAACTGCCTCCGCGCCCTCCCCGAGGACCTCGAGAATCTCATCAACCTTGAGATCCTCAACGTCAGCCAGAACTTCCAGTACCTCCAGGCGCTGCCCTACTCCGTGGGCCTTCTCCTTTCCCTGACTGAGCTCGACGCCAGCTACAACACCCTTTCCACGCTCCCCAACTCCTTCGGATGTCTCCGCAAGCTGCAAAAGCTCTCAGTCGACGGCAACCCGCTCGTCTCGCCTCCGCCCGACGTGCTTGAGCAGGGGCTGCACGCCGTGCGCGAGTACATGAGCCGCCGGATGAACGACGGTGGGGCCCACAAGGGCTCGCCAAAGAAGAATTCATGGGCCCGGAAGCTTGTCAAGTACGCCACCTTCAACGGCCACACCGTAAGGGCGTCACCTAATCATCGGGGCAGATACAGCCTTGACAAGTCAAAACTCCGGTCTATCGACGGCCTGGACGCTTCGCCACGGAATGTCGGGATGTTCTCGCCCCGGCGCCTACTTTTGTCGCCGCTGAATTATTTCAGCAGATGATGTGGCCGCAGTTTGAGATGAAATAACTGTGTATATACTGTTGGATAAACAAATCCAGTATTCGGCTTTTAAGTTTGTCTATGTATATAGTTTTGGTTTTGGATGAATCAATCCAGATTGGAATTTTTACGCGTGTATTGTTGGATTATGTATTTAATAATAATATGCGCATGTTATGTAGGATTAAAAGGGTTAGTAATTATATATTTCGTGATGGAAACGATATGATAGAAAGTTATGGTTAACAAATTATTACATTAAAAGTTTTATTTTATATATAATTGTTGATTAGTTTTTTCGTCGAACGCTAAGACTTAAGAGTGAGAATTCCCATATAAACAATCAACTAAGTCCACACTTAATAAATTTGGGACTTATTATACCATCGCATTTCCGACACCGGCATCCACGTCGGCCCACTCTTGTTGCGCACTCTACATGGCCTACTATAGTTTTCCATTTTCGCTCCATCGGGAGATCACCCTTTCCGCGGCGTGCGTGTGCGCGGTTAGCTCGTATACTAATCAATAGAGTGATCCCATGGAAAACACCTCACCTGAGAAGCTCGCTCTCGAACGAGTGATCCCATGCATTTATAAACCATCAAGTTAGCTTATAGTTAGAAACTTTCCAATAGCTTGTCACGTATTAAGAAAAAAAAATATCTTTTGTAATTACAAAATGGTTGTCTACGAAATTTTGTACACGTATTAAGGAAAATATCCCTTTTGTAATTACAAAATGAATGTCCGCGAAATTTATAAACATATGTGACAAAATTTTAGGAAACGTATTATGAAAAATGGGATATCAGGTTTTGGCTCTAATGGTCCCTCTCATAATGAGTTAGTGCACGAATAATTCTTTAGATATGAAATTAGCAATAATAGTTCTTCTAAAAGAAAAAAAGAAAAAATTTGGCGCCAATGATTCCTTATACGTATTAGGGTCGAATTTAGTTCCATAACAAAAAAGGAGCCCACACACAAATCTTCTTAACTTGAGGATGGGATAGATAGAAGAGGAAGGATCGTGTCGCCCGAGGGGAAGGGACTTGATCGAACAAGAAGTTCTTCCCGAGGCAAAACGTGAAGATCGATCCCAATCCAAACCAGAGAAAGACTCAGTCGCAACATTAAGCCAACGTCCTATCGACCCAACGCAAATGGAACACGGACCAAGCTCACGAGCCAACCCGCGAAGGACAATTCACTCGAAGGAATTTTTCCTCTCAGAGGAGACACGACTCCGTACAAGTCCAGTTCGTTCCCAACATATTTGAGGGGACCACCAGATTAGGGTTTGATTAATACATTTTAATCAGAGCCCATCAAGATGTCCAAATTCATAGGGCATCACTCATAAAAGTCAAGGATAACCAATTAAGAAATGTACTAAGTCTTTCACGGCTTCACCCAATAATAGTACTATCGCTCTTCCCAAGAACATTCTCTCCTCCACCTTTTTTGTCCATTGTTATACATGCAAGAATCCCAACTTGTACTTGGTGTTTTCACAATTCTTTGGACGAAGAAAAAAAGGGAATGGAAGAATCAAAAAACATTTCACAACCATTTTAGTCTTATTTTTAATCTTTAGTTTCTTCTAAATTGATTAGTATTCCGCACATGATGTTAATGGAAGCATACCGCCCAACTTTGCTACCGTTAAAACTCACTAAGAACGGTGTTGCCACGTGCGACGCCGTGACTGTTGAACAAGCGATTTTTACCCCAACAATACTGAAGAAAGTGATTTGGGAAAAGTTGTAATTTCTATTCATGAATTGAGTATTTACAACTCTAAATACAATAAAATAAATTGTGGTAAAAGTACCAAAAACTATAAAACACTCACTAAGTTATACGATATTCAACACTCCCCCTCAAGCTGGGTAGTATATGTTATACAACCCAAGGTTGGAACTAAGTTCATCAAAAGAACTTCGAGGTAAGCTTTAGTGAGGATGTCGACAATATGAAGCTTGAAAGGAATGTAGCTCAAGGCGATGATGCCACCATTGACCTTCTCCGAAATGAAATGTCTATCAATTTCAATGTGCTTCGTTCGGTCGTGATAGCCCCTGGTCGATGCATCCTTAGCTCCTTCATGAGCCTCTGCATCCACATTCCCTCGCATATGCGTAATGCAAGAGCACAATACTCGAACTCTGCGCTACTACGGGAAACAACATATTGCTTCTTGCTTCTTCAAGTAACGAGGTTACCCCATACATATGAACAATAACCTGAGGTTGATCTTTGATCAGTGGCTTCTCCAGCCCAACTTGTGTAAGTGAAGATCTTAACCACACGGTTCTCGGATTTCTTGAACAACAAGCCATGACCTGGGGTAGACTTTAAATACCTCCAGATTCGGTTCACAGCTTCCATGTGGTCCTCGTTTGGGTTGTTCATGTGTTGACTGACAACACTGACAGATTAGGCGATGTCTGGACGTGTGTGCGAGAGATAAATGAGTTTACCGACAAGTCTCTGATATCTCCCTTTGTCGACGGGAGCGCTTTCGGCGGAATGAGAGAACTTATTGTTCGGATCCATCAGAGTGTCAACCGGCTTGCAACCAAGAAGACCGGTTTCTTGAAGTAAGTCAAGTACATACTTCCTTTGGGAAATAGCAATGCCTTCGTCTGATCTTGCTACTTCCATACCCAAGAAGTATCTCAAAGTTCCGAGATCTTTAATCTTGAATTTGGTTACGAGTACTTTCTTTAGTTTTGCGATTTCCACCGAGTCATCACCGGTCATGATGATGTCGTCAACATACACAATGAGAATTGCAATCTTTCATTGTTGTTCCGTTTAACGAAGAGAGTATGATCGGCTTGACATTGGAGGTATCCGCTGGAAGTGACGACCTTGGTGAATTTTTCAAACCAAGCACGAGGAGACTGTTTTAAGCCGTACAACGACTTTTTCAGTCTACAAACTAGGTGACGATTGGAGTATTTTTCTAGTCCTGGAGGTATCTTCATGTAAACTTCTTCTTGAAGGTCGCCATTGAGGAATGTGTTCTTGACATCAAGCTGAAATAGTGGCCAATCTATATTTACGACAAGAGAAAGATGTACTCGTACCGTGTTTAGTTTAGCCACTAGAGCAAACGTCTCTTGAAATTCGATTCCTTCAGTTTGGGTGAAACCCTTTGCAACAAGTCTAGCTTTGAATCTCTCTATACTCCCATCAGTCTTGTACTTGACCGTGAAGACCCATTTACACCCGACATGGCGTTTTCCGCGTGGCAATTCATTGAGACTCTATGTTCTGTTGCTATGGAATGCTCAAATTTCTTCTTCTACTGCATGTTTCCAAGCAGGAACCTGAAGAGCTTCATGAGTAGAGCTAGGGACCTTGATGCTATCAAGGTTAGTGATAAAAGCTCTATATTTTGGATTCAACTTTTTGTAGGCAACATAACGCCAATTGGGATATTCGGTGTTCCCATGAACAGGTTTCTTACGAACGCCTTTCCGGAGAGCAATAGGGAGTTTTGAATCATCGACCACGGGTTGAAGAGTTTCCGTACCTGATGGATTAGTCGAGGTAGAGGGAGTCGGATCCGGATCTTGGCCGATTTGACGATGCGAGGAGGTCTCTACATGTTCAGGAGACCGAGATGAGCTAGGAGAAGAGTCTGAGATATTTTCAACAACCATATCAAGAGTGTCAATTGGTTGGATTGTAGATGATTGGTTTTCGGGTTGAGTGTCTTGATTGACTTCCCCGATTTCCCAATCAAGAGTATCGATTGGTTGGATTGAAGATGATGGGTTTTCGGGTTGAGTGTCTTGATTGACTTCCCGGATTTCCCAATCAAGAGTGTCGATTGGTTGGATTGAATGTGATGAGTTTTCGGATTGAGTGTCTTGATTGACTTCCCCGATTTCCCCAATTTGAGATTCCCAAGAATTCTCCCCCTGAATGTCGGATTTGGGAAAGAAAGAACCACCTTCAAAGAAAGTAACATACATGGTGTGATACGTCGTGCGAGTAGATGGACAATAACATCGATACCCTTTTTGATGCAACGAATAACCCAAAAATATGCACTTGACAGCTCAAGGATCGAGCTTTGACCGATTTTGTTTGTGGACATGGACAAAGGTAGGACACCCGAAGACCTTTTTCGGTAGATCGGAGGAGAAGGATATGAGATGAGGATGAATCTCACTAAGGACTTGACGAGGTGACATGAATTTTAGGACACGACTCGGCATACGATTGATGAGGTAATTTTCTGTGAGGATCACATCACCCTAAAAATGTTTTGGGACAGATCGACCAAACATAATGGACCGAGCGACTTCTAGAATGTGTCGATTTTTCCGCTCAGCAATACCGTTTTGCTGTGGAGTATCCACAGATGAGCTTATGTGGACAATTCCTTTTTCAGTCAAGAACGGAGAGAAATTTTTGTTGAAGTAATCCCGGGAGTTGTCCGTATGGAGAACTTCCACACGGGTATCAAACTGGGACTCAACCATGGAGTAGAAATGTTTGAAAAATGGAGCAGCTTCAGTTTTGTCTTTCAGAAGATATGACCACGTCATTCGAGTGTGATCATCAATAAATGTGATAAACCATCTAGCTCCATTGGTGTGACGTACCGTTGAGGGCTCCCATATGTCGCTATGAATCACTGAAAAAAGTTTTGATGATTTATAGTCGACGCTTCAGAAGGAATGTCGGGTATGTTTTGCAAATTGACACACTTGACAAATATAATGAGAAGGCTTGATTTTGGTGAACAAATTTGGAAATGCGTTTTCAAGATATGGGAAACTGGGATGACCAAGGCGATAATGCCATAACATAACTTGATCTTCGACAGATACATGATTTGAAAGAATAATAGTACTTGATGACACATGAACTTTGTCGGAATCTGGAACTTGTGTTACTAGAGAAGTTTTATCATTGAACATGTAGAGGCCATCGCGCATCTCACCTCGACCAATTTCCTTTCCGGAACCCACCACCTGAAAATCACAGAAGTTGGCAAAAAATTGTGAAAGGCAATTAGAATCACGTGTGATCTTACTGACAGAAATCAGGTTGCAAGCAATTTGCGGAACAAATAACACCGAGTAAAGTGTAATGTTCTCAGATATTCGGATAGAACCGGTTCTAACAATCGGAATGAGAGTCCCATCAGCAAATCGAACTATTGAACCCAGCGGGCAAGGTCCAAGGGTGAGAAAATAACTCTTGTTACCCGTCATATGGTCTGATGCACCTGAATCAACGATCCAAGTGTTGCTCGGGCGAGTTAGGGCGAGGCTGACAGAGGTCACTCCTGTGTGAGCATGGATGCTATTTGGTGAATCGGTGGTGAATTGCTTGCTGACCCTCATTTGTAGGGACTTCAATTTTTCCATGAGTCGGTTCATGTCCTCTTGAAGATTAATATCATCGGGACTAATAGTGGACTTGGGTTGATCCGTGCAATTTCCAACATTGGGGTCTCCAATGACCATGACCATTGCAATGATCACACCAAGGACGTCCTCGACGTTGTGTCGAAGAGACGTGTGCGGGAGTAGCGGATTTGGCCTGAGAAGACATAATTTATCGGACACTTATCGGGAGGAATCAACCCAAAAATAAATTTCTGGTTGAGGGCACACCCTTTTTGACGCATGGACACCCGAGAGAAATTGTAAAACTTCTGTGTGTTGGAACACTAAATCTGGCGTTGGAACACACAGAATCTGGTGTTGGAACACTAAATATGGTGTTGGAACACTAAATCTAGTGTTGGAACACACAGAAATGAGCTGATCTGAGAGCTTGAAGAGGCGTCGTCGGAGAAGGAACAACGTCGGCGAGCTGCAATGGAGAAGAGCCTGAGATTTGATTGAGCTCGCTCGGAGAGCAGCAGAGAGCAGCGGAGAGAGAGACGCCCTGATCTGAGAGTGAGAGAGATACAACTGGAGAAGTTTGTCTAAGGATCTTCGAAGATTTGGGTTCGTCGAAGCTTGAGAAGACAACCAGATACGCTCGATGACATCGAGCTTAGCTTGGCGAAGAGAAACACGGGAGATGTTCGATGGAGGAGTTGAGGTCAGAGAAGCTTCAAATGAAGCTAAGATTTGACTCAATCAAATTGTCGAACATATGGTGTTCGCCCGAGAAGAGGAGGTGTGATTGTCACCGGAAGAATCACGTGCGAGAGGATTCACACGAATCTGAGCAGGAAAATGCCTGTCGAAGATGAGCTCACCGGAGACGGGTGCTTTAACCTCTGCACGACTCTGGAGAGGCGAGAAGGTTCACACAGATCTGGATAGCACACACGGAGAGGGAGCTCAAGCTCGGAGGTTCGCTTGAGATGCGAACCGGAGATGCTAGCGGAGGAACACTGGTCGCCGGAGAGATATTGCAGCGGAGAGAGATGAGTCGCAGAGCGGGAAAAGCTTGCGAGATTCCGGAGGAATGGCGGAGAAAGGCCGGGAACACCGGGAAAGCTTATGAATACCGGAGGAACACCGGGTAAGCTTAAGAATACTGGAGGAACACCGGGAAGCACGGGTCACCGGAGAGATGGCCGGAGATGAACGTCCGACGGGAATAGGCGGTGACGGCGGCTAGGGTTGAACTTTCCCTCCACCTTGCTCTGATACCATGAAGAAAGTGATTTGAGAAAAGTTGTGATTTTCATTCATGAATTGAGTATTTACAACTCTAATTACAATAAAATAAATTGTGGTAAAAGTACCCAAACTATAAAACACTCACTAAGCTATACAATATTCAACAAATACCGATTTGTTTTTGTGACGATCCCTATTTTCAATACTTTTCAAATTATTTCATTCAAATTTCTAATTAAAATATTTTTTCATGTGATAACTTCTTAATTTTTTTATATATATTTCCGACAAAACAAATTTTGAGCGAACGTCATAGCACAAAAATTGTATATAATGGAGACCATTAGCGTCAACTTTATTTTTGAGGGATCATTGACGCTACCTACAACCTCGTCATAAGGGAGTAAAGGGACCATTAGTGCTAATTTTGTTCTAGATGTAGAGGGCGATTTTACTCACCGTGTAGTCACAAAGATAATCGAAAATAGTAGATAATTATAAATAATACGAATATCTCTGATTTATTATAATCCCGAGAGGACCCGGTTTCTTCCGTTTGGTAGCTCGGACAATCGAAGATTACCCACTCTTAACCCTTGGGAAATCGAGAATACTATGAATAAGCAAACTCGAAGACTCAAAGATTATTTCTCTCAAAACTCACGATAATAATGAAAGTACTGAATACTGGATATCTCTCTCCATTTATGCTAAGTTTACATTCGTATATATAGGCTTGAAAGTCTTCTAGAATATTCCTCAAATCTTGTTAGGGTTTCCTTCTGTTTCGCTGTGATCGTGGTTGACTTCCTTATTTTGCGTTGGATATCCCACGAAATCTTTAACCGAATAACCCAATCTTCCCTTCTTTCTCGCGATCTCGAATGAATATCTTTTATACGATTAGGCTTTCTCGATGAACTTTCTCCGATGAACTTCCTTTCTTGCAATGAGGTGTTGGGCTGGCTTGGTCGGATGATGACTTTCCATGGGCTTCGCTTGTTGGGCCTTATTTCTTCTACTCCTTGATGGGCCTGGACTACTTAGGCAATTGTTTCCTTATTTTATGTCGTTTATTTCATAAACGACAAAGGGTAGTGTTAGGGAAAGATTTGACAAAATCTGACCTTAACAGTTAGTCCCCTATTTTATCGGGTGCGAAGCAGTTGATAAAATAAAAACAGGATTTATCTCCGATAAGGTTTTTTTCCGGTGAAGTTTTCCCCGATGACGTTTTTCCTCGAAGAGGTTCTTCCTCGAAGAGGTTTCCCCTCGAAGAGGTTGTGTCCTTCGGAGACTCTTCCACTTCTTGCACGCTCAACTGATGTCCTCGAGTTCCCACGTAGTGCTGATTGGGCGTGATTCTCCAGGCTGTCAGATCTCGGAAATCGTCGTCAATCATTTCGCATTAAATGCGGGGTTTTTTCGCACTCGAGTGCCCTCGAGCTTCGCACCGATTCTTTTAATCTTCACCGTTGGATGAATTTTCCCGCTTCGAACCTGGGTCGTCGGATCCGGATGTGCCTTTCCAACTTCCGCCTGCCTCTTTCTATAAATTCAAACCCTCGCCTTCGATTCAAACACTTCGTTTCAGACTTCTCTCCAAATCCTCCCTGCAATTCTTCCTTTCCCGACTTCCCTCTTTTCCAGAAAATCTTCAAACTCTCTTCCTGTCCAAATTCTTCTTTTCCGATCAAGAAAATGTCGAATCCGGGAAAAATCTTCAAGACTCGATCGCCGAAGTCTATAATGACAGAGAAGCACCTCGAGGATTTGAGGAAACACTACGTGGATTCCAATCCTTGCTACCTGCGTCTCCCCAAATCCGGCGAGCTTGGTGACGAGCCTCCGGAAGGGTACATCACACTGTACGAACACTTCTTCCGGTCGGTGGAACTGCACCTTCCACTGCCTCACCTCATC
Organism: Parietaria judaica; assembly: GCA_954871525.1. Lineage (NCBI taxonomy): Eukaryota > Viridiplantae > Streptophyta > Magnoliopsida > Rosales > Urticaceae > Parietaria > Parietaria judaica. Next base: position 28,441,228 of record OX940872.1, read on the forward strand.
GTGAGCTTCCTCCATGCGTACAAGATGCCGATCAGTCAGGTTAGCCCTAACTCTCTTCGCCTTCTTGTCTGCACCATGGCCATCGCTCTCGAGCAGAAAGTGGCTCTGACCCTGGAGGATTTGATGCGGCTCTTCAAGTGGTCGAAGAATTCGAAGAATCTGGGCCGATTCTTCCTCACCTCCGCCACGCGTGGCCACATCCTCACTCATACGCCGAACAACGATTCCGGATGGGAGAATAGATATTTCTTCGCGCATCTCGATCGTCATACCCTCGGGCCGCATTGGGAGGCGCTTCCTACCAAGTGGGTCGACGAGAACGAAGTCTCGAGGTTCAAACCTGTCGCCAATAAGGAGGACGACGAGCGCTTTGCTGGGGTCGTTCGGGCTTTACTGGAAAATCCTCGTCGAAATTGGACGACGGACTTCTTCGCGACCCGCGTTCAAGAGTCCGGGCTCTATCAGCTCTGCCACATCGTGGGGAAACCACCAGCATCTTTATGGCCTGTCGGATTCCGCCTCGAAGAGGTCAAAGACGCGGACCCCTCGTCTCCCGCTGTTCGGCAATCTCCTAAGCCGAAGAAGAGAACTCAAAAGTCCACCCGTGGATCATCGGAGCCACGGCAATGTCAAGGCCAAGATCCAGGACAAGGCCAAAATCCAAGACAAGGCCAAGATCCAGGACAAGGAGGTGGGTCCTCCGATTTTCGTCGGGATCTGTCGAAGGCTGGCTTCTTGGGCATCGGCCCTCGGACCGGTGCTGACCGGTTTGTTTCAAGTGATAAAGCTCCTCCTCCGAAGAGCAGTTCGGAGAGGCGGACAAAGCATAAGCACGACGCTGGTGCTTCTCGCTCTTCGGGGATATCGACTTCCTCGGGGGCGACTCGCCCTCGGGATTCATCTCGTCCTTCGGAGAGCCGTCGCGAATCCGAGTCCCAGACTTCCTCGCGGGAACCTTCTCGCGAGAAAGTTGTCCTGAAAAGGAAAACCGCTGAAGGGGTACGCGACGCTCCTCCTCCGAAAAGGAATAAGACTTCCGAGTCGTCTAAGGAGATAGATGCAACTCCTTCGGCTCCGGAGACTGTCACCGTCGCTTCTCGCGAGGGGACTGTTCCCGCCGGGGCGATCGCGTCGACCGTTCTTGCTTCGACTCCTCCGTCCGAGACCGGCGGAAGCATCGATGGGGCTCATGGGACCCCTCGTCCTTCTCCCACTTCTCGGGAGCGGTTCCGCTTTGATGATGACTTTATCGATTTAGTGTCGTCGCTGGATCTCTCGGCCTCCGAGGTAGCTTTTACTTCTTTTCCCTCTTCATTTTTCATGATGCTTGCACATTTCGGGTATCTAATGCATATTTCGGTATATACTTTTCTCGTAATTTCAGATTCCGGCTCGCGCCGACGCGCCTCCTTGCTTGGAGGTTTCTTCTTCAGTACCTCCCGCACCTGCCGCGGAAGGACTTTCAGTCGCCGTTCCTACGGCTGACGAGGAGGGCTTGTTGCTCGAAGGGGCACTTGATGCCGCCGACGCGCTCCTCGTCCTGGAGCCCGTCGGGCGGCCCGGCGCTTCGGAGGGGGTTTCTCTACCTTCCGAAGAGGTTTTGGTCGGGGGCCATCCCGAGGGAGGGGATGGCCTCGTTGCGGACGTCGTTCATCCCGACGTATCTACTCATCCCGAAGTGCCTCGTCCGGAGGGCGCTTTAGAGCCGACCGACGCTGTCGGCGCCTCTGGGGCTAGTGCCTCCTCTCCCGACGATGACGGGATTTCTTTCTCTCCGCTTCCGAAGTTTCTTCCCAACTCCGGGCCGGGAGGCTTTTCTCTCCCTCCTTGGGAGCGATTTCCGGCAGCTCCTACTTCGGAGTCTCCGCCGGAAGAGTGGAAAGCATACTCGCTCCGGGTCCTTCGGGACCTGTTTTGGCCCGAGCCTTCGGGGAACACCGGCTTGTCTCTGAGCCAGATCAGGGGCTATGGCCGGGCTGCCTCTACGCTTTTCCAGGCTCTCGCCCGCTTCAACACCATTATTCTTAACGAGAATGGCGGCAGAGGCGAGAGCGCTCAGGAGTTAAACGACCTCCGGGCTAAACTTGCCGACACAGAATCGCTCCTCGGGGTTTCCGTTCTCGGAGAGCGCAAATATCGGGAAGCGGCCGAGCGAACTTCCGATGAGCTGGAGGTCGCGAGGGCCAAATTGGCGAAGGAGGCTTCGCTTCGCCAAGCTCAAGAAAAAGAGCTCGCCGAGTGCAAGGCTAAGGCCGAGGCGGAGGTTGCGGCGCTGAAGGCCGAGTTAGATGGGGAGCACAGGCGTCACTCCATGATAGTGGAGAGCTACGAGAAGCATCTCGAAGCAAAGAAGTGGCGGCTGGCTAAGATCAGCGAAGCGGTGGGCGTGCCTGTCGAGCAGGAGAGTCGGCTTGCCTCGCGAGTGGCCTCGTGCTTAAAACGCCTCGGCAAAGAGCTCGAGGTATCACAGACGGAGGCGAAGTCTGAGCGCGAAGCACGCCTACACCTCTTCGAGAGGGCTCAAGACAAAGCGCAACGTGCCTTGGCGAGGTATAAGGCCCTGGAGGAGTCCATCAATTTCCATCGTCGCTCCGCCGCATATGGGGCCAACGCTAGCCTTCTTGAGAAGGTTCCTCCCACGGCGACCATTGGGAGTCTTCTGCCTCGTCTTCCGAAATACAAGACTATCTCTGAAGAGAGTGAGGCTAAAGCCCGCGAGCTGGACGACAAGTCTCTACCTGACCCTGATTCTCCTCCGCTCACCCCCGGTGCCCCTTCTTCCGCTGGTATCGATTGGGCGGCTTGCTTCGTAGTTGGAGCTGCCTCTTCGGCCTCCGATGGCCTCGATGAATACGGGACCAACGATGGGGTCGTCACCTCTACCGACGGAGCGGTTGGTACCGAAGCGGTCACTTCTACCGTCGAAGCGGTTACCAATGAAGCGGTAGGGGGGGAGGAAGGCTCTTAGGCCTTTTCTTATAGCTTTCCTATGTACATTACTTGCGTTGTCTTTGTAATTTCTTCGACGGATTTTATTAATGAAAAAGAACTCTCTTTGGCTTCAACTTGTTGTTTCCGTACTTGTTGCTTCTCTTGTGTTCCTGTCGTTATTTCCTGGCTAAATTCCTTTTCTCAGGGTGATGAATTCTTCTACACTTCGGAGCCGCTGTTTTACTATGAAGACGTGCTAGCTTCTTTCCTCGCGGTCGACGATGAGCATCCCGCCATCCTCGAGGAGTTTGTCCAAGATATGATAAGGCGTGCGGCTGCCTCTCTTTCCGGAGTCGCGTTCGACGAGACTCCCCTTAGTCCTTCTTCGGCCTATGTGATCGAATTTATGATGTTGAGGCCTGTAAATTATGCCGCCGTAGAAGATCTTCTTCGGGACGTCCTCTCCGAGAATGGGGAGTTTGTCATAGAGCAAATTGCCGATAGGGTAGTTCGGGAGGATTCACCTTCTCCTGCTGTATAAATTTGTCTAATGTAGTGTTTGTAATGACATTTTATCCATGAAATCTATTTACTTTTGCATGTTATCGATGATGTATGGGAGTATATGTGCTCCGCTTTTTTTTTTTTTTTTTTTTTTTTTTTTTTTTGGCGATGAGCTTGTCGGTGTGCACCGGGCTCTGTCGCGATGAAGTGCTTGGCACTGGTTTTGCTGGCGATGAGCTTGTCGGTGTGCACCGGGCTCTGTCGCGATGAAGTGCTTGGCACTGGTTTTGCTGGCGATGAGCTTGTCGGTGTGCACCGGGCTCTGTCGCGATGAAGTGCTTGGCACTGGTTTTATTGGCGATGAGCTTGTCGGTGTGCACCGGGCTCTGTCGCGATGAAGTGCTTGGCACTGGTTTTATTGGCGATGAGCTTGTCAGTGTGCACCGGGCTCTGTCGCGATGAAGTGCTTGGCACTGATTTTGCTATGTTTTCTATTCTTGGCTCTTTTGCCGTAGTGATATTTTGTTTGGCCCATTTGCCATAGTAGTTTTCGTAATGTTCGGCGATGAGCTTGTCGGTATGCACCGGGCTCTGTCGCGATGAAGTGCTTGGCACTGATTTGCTGGCGATGAGCTTGTCGGTATGCACCGGGCTCTGTCGCGATGAAGTGCTTGGCACTGATCTCTTGCTTTTTTTTTTTTTTTTTTTTTGTGATACGTGTTTATTTGAGTCAGCGATAGAATATTGTCTTAAAAGACGAGCCTCATTAAACCCTTCGAGTCCCCCAATGGGTGCGGCTCGCGAGGGAAGAGTACTCCATGTTGTATTGAATAAGGCCGGAGCCAATCGCGCGGATCCCGAACAAGTAGGGTCGGGAGTCCCCTGTTAAATAAACTTTAAAATGGAATGTAAAAACTTAAGAAAAATAGAAAGGAAAACTTAACTAAAAACCGAAATCGTAAGGCGTCGATGACGCTCTTTACTGGTAGAATTTCTTCAAGTGCTTGACATTCCACCTTCTTATGACCTTGACTCCATCGGCGTTTTTGAGTTCGTACACCCCTGGCTTGACGATGTGGGTCACCGTATAAGGGCCTTCCCAGCTTTCTCCTAGCTTTCCCGCGTTAAGCTCGGCTGTGTTTTGGAACACCCTTCTGAGGACTAGTTCTCCGACCCGGAACCTTCTCGGTCGCACCCTTTTGTTGTAGAAGCGTGCGATGGTGTTCTGGTAATTCGCTATATGAACTCTGGCTCGCTCCCGTCTTTCATCGATGTGGTCCAGCTGATGAAGCAGGTCTTGGTTGTTGTCCTCCTCGTGGTTCGGTGCCCAGGATCGCCGGAGACTGGGAACTCCTACTTCCGCCGGGATTACCGCTTCCACCCCGAATGCTAGGGCAAAAGGAGTTTCTCCGGTGGCTGAGTGTGGCGTTGTTCGATAAGCCCAAAGTACTCCAGGGAGTTCGTCTGCCCATAGACCCTTCTTCTTGTCGAGCCGCTTCTTGAGGCTGTCGGTGATCGTCCGGTTGACTGCTTCGGCGTTCCCGTTTCCCTGAGGATATCTTGGCGTCGAAGTGTTTAGCTTTATCTTCCATCGTGCGCAGAAATCTTTGAACTTCTTCGAGATGAATTGGGACCCGTTGTCTGCGATTATCTCCCTGGGGAGTCCAAAGCGAGTGACTATGTTCTTCCAAACGTAGCTCTCGACATCGGAGTCCTTGATGTTGGCGTAGGCTTCGGCTTCGGTCCATTTGGTGAAGAAGTCTGTGACCACCAGCATGAACCTTTTCTGTCTTGCTCCGATTGGCATTGGACCGACGATGTCCATTGACCACTTCATGAATGGGTAGGGCACCGACACCACCGATAGCTCTTCGGCTGGGCAGTTGATTGCTGGGGCGTGTCGCTGGCATTTCTCGCACTTCCTGGCGTGGTTGGTGCAATCCGCTCGCATTGTTTCCCAGAAAAAACCTTGTAACTTGGCTTTCCTTAATAAGTTGCGTCCGCCTGAGTGATTTCCACATTCTCCGCTGTGGATCTCTTCCATGACGTAGTCCGCCTCGTCTTTGCCTAGACAGCGTAGGTAGGGGCCGACAAGGCTTTTGAAGTAAAGCCTTCGGTCTATGATCGTGTATCGAGAGCTTTTTGACTTTACTTTCCGCGCCTCTTGTCGATCTTCGGGTAACTTTCCTTCGACCAGGTATGCTCGGATGGGGGTCCGCCAATCCTCGTCTTCTGTCCCTTCTACTACTCCGGGTTCTTCGCCCTCGCTCTCTTTTTCTTCTACGAGCTGAATTTCTTCATTGCTTCCCTTCGGGATTCCGTCACTGCCACGAGTGCTGTCCTCTTCGTTGGTTTGTCCCTCCTCGCTTACTTTTAGCTTCTTCTCATCGGGCTCTTCGCTTCTCTTGATGCTAGGCGTCTGTAGTGTCTCCACTGTGATCGATCGGAGCTCTCCCACTTGGGTAGTTGACCCCAGGCTCGCCAGGGCATCTGCGTGGTTGTTGTCTCCTCTGGACACCTGTGTCAATGTGAAGAAATCGAACTTCTTCTCGAGGGACCTGACTATCCCAGCGTAGGCCTCCATCCTTTCATCGTTCGTCTCGTACTCTCCACTGACTTGCTTGACGACTAGTTGGGAATCCGAGAAGGCATTCAAGTTCTTTACCCCGATGGCCATGGCTGATTGCATCCCGACGATGAGTGCCTCGTACTCCGCTTCGTTATTGGTGGAGCGATAGGCAAGGCGGCAGGCTTTCTCGATCACTTCTCCCATTGGAGAGATGAGCCGGATCCCGATTCCTGATCCCATCGAAGTCGCCGATCCGTCGACGCAGAGTTTCCAAGTGCCGGCTTCATCGCTCAACTCCACGGGCTCTCTGGGTAGCTCGATGAGGAAATCGGCTAGCACTTGCGACTTCAGACTCGTCCGCAGCTGATATTCGATGTCGTACGCCCCTAGCTTTATGTTCCACTTCGTGATTCTGCCGGAATTGTTCGGGCTTTGAATGATGGAGCGAATCGGTCTGTCCGTCATAACGATGATCGTATGGGCTTGGAAGTGGAAACGTAGTCTCTCCGATGCGTCGTATACGGCCAATGCTAGCTTCTCGATGGTGGGGTACCTCGTCTCGGCGTCGAGGAGCTTTCTGCTGATGTACGAGACTGGCTTTTGCTCCCCTTTTTCTTCTCGAACTAGCACCTGACTTATCGCCTGATCGGACACGGCGATGTATAGGTAGAGCGGCTCTCCGGGCTCCGGCTTTGTCATAACTGGTGGTGATGACAGATAGACCTTCAGCGCTTGAAAAGCTTCTTCGCACTTGTCGGTCCATTCGAACTTCTTGTTTTTCCTCAGCAGCTCGTAGAATAGAAGAGTTCGGTCTGCTTGTCGCGAGATGAACCGCCTCAGCGCGTTGATCCTTCCTGTCAGCTTCTGTACCTCTCGCCGATTTCTGGGCGATGGCATGCTCTGAATGGCTTCGACTTGTTCGGGGTTGGCTTCGATTCCTCGTCGGGTGACCATCTGTCCTAAGAATTTCCCGGATGAGACGCCGAAGGTGCACTTCGTGGGGTTTAGCTTCATCTGGTGTTTGTTGAGGACGCCGAAACATTCTTCCAGATGCTCCACGTGCATTGCCGCTTTTAGAGACTTGACGACCATGTCGTCGATATACACCTCCATGCTCTTCCCGATCTGTTCGTGGAACATCTTTGTCATCAGCCTCTGGTATGTCGCCCCAGCATTTTTCAGACCGAAAGGCATAACCTTATAGCAGTAGGTTCCTCTTTCGCTGATGAAGGCTGTCTTCTCTTCGTCGTCTGGATGCATTCGGATCTGGTGGTAGCCCGAGTAGGCGTCCATGAAGCTTAGGAGCTCGTACCCGTAAGTGGCTTCGACAAGGCGATCGATGTTTGGCATCGGGAAGCTATCCTTCGGGCACGCCTTGTTGAGATCCGTGAAGTCGACGCATACTCTCCATTTGCCATTCTTCTTTTTCACCACGACGGTGTTGGCCAACCACTGGGGGTATTTCACCTCCCTGATGGTTCCCATAGCGAGCAACTTATCCACTTCGTCGTTGATGATCTTGTTCCGGTCTGAGGCCATCTTCCTTCGCTTCTGTATGACGGGCTTGTGCCCGGGGTCCGTGTTGAGCCGGTGGGTGACCATCGTCGGATCGATCCCGGGCATGTCTTCGTGAGACCATGCGAAGCTTCTTCGGTTCTTCTTCAGGAATTCGACCAGCTGAGCTTTGATCTCTGATTCGAGTCCCGCGCCTATACCGACGGTTCGGGTTGGGTCGGAATCATCGATGCAGACTTGTTCCACTTCTTCGAGCTGCGGGCCTCCTAGCCTTTCTTCGGCAGTTTGGTCTTCCATGTCTTCTGCGCTGAGGATCTTGAGGATGCCCGGGGGTCCTCCTCTTCCCCTTTTCCTGCGTCGCTTCCTCCTGATCGTCGATGGTGGAGGCGGAGCAGACGCGGCTAATTGTTATTGAGCGGCTGGCTTGCTGCCGCTGCCTTCGGCCTTCTCGACGTCCTTGGACGCGCTCATCGCTCGGTAGTGCATCATGTAGCAAATGCGATAGGCTTCGCTGCTTCCTCGGATTTCGTCGATGGTTCATTCTATTCGTCCGGGGAACTTGATGCATCGGTGATAGGTGGACGGGACGGCCTTCATCGAGTGAATCCATGGTCTCCCGAGGATTACGTTGAAGTGCGATCGCACGTCCAACACCATGAACTCGGTCATCCGATGGACGGTTCCGGCGTAGACGGGGAGATTCACCGTTCCCAGCGAAAGAGCCACGTCTCCGTTGAAACCAGACACCTTGCGCGGACGGCCTCCGACGACCAAATCTTCGATCTCCATTCGCGTCAGACAGTCGTAAGTGATGACGTCGACCGAGCTTCCATTGTCGACGAGGACGCGAGCAACGTCGCATCCTCCTATGTTGAGCTCCAATACCAGGGCATCGTCATGCTCGTCTGCGCATACTTCTTCGTCGACGAACTCTATCGTCGTCTTCGGACCGGTCATCCGCGCATCTTCCTGAGCGGACTCCTTCCCTCTGCGTTGGTAGGCCTTGATGCTGTTGATGGAATCTTCGCAGAGGCGAGATCCTCCCATGATCAAGTCGATCCTTGGTCTTGCGACTGGCCTCCCATCGGTCGGGCGTTCCCCCGATGCTTCCTCGATCGCGAGGCTTCTTTTGGGGGCCTCTTGGTTTCCTCCCGTGCGCTGAGCTGGCGCCTCCCGCTTGTTCGGCCACGACCGGTTGTCGTTGTTCCACGGCTGAGTGGGTTTTTGGGAGACGTCTTGGAATTCCCCTTGTTCGATCCTTCTTTGGATCATCTTCTTCAGAGTGGCGCACTCGTCGGTCGCATGACCGTGATATTCGTGGAAAGAGCAGTACTTGCTCATGTCCCTCGGCCAGGGCTTCCTTTCGTAGCTGCCTCGACCGCCGGAATGACCTCCTCGGCCACCCGAAAATCCTCCTCGGCCTCCAGAATAGCCTCCTCGGTTGCCAGAGTAACCTCCTCGATTTTCCGGAAAGCTTCCCTGGTTGCTCGGGAAGTACCCTGGTTGTGAGTTTCCTTGCGGGACTGCCTCCTGCCGATGGCCCTCGTGATTGCCGAGCGCCTCTTTCTTTCCGTCCAACTGATAGACTCCGTGTCCAGGGTTCTCCCTGATCCTTCGCTCGTCGGCCCCGTCTCTGCTTCTCCGATCTCGTCGCTCTCCCTCTCTCCTTGTTCTGGACGACGATCCCTCTCGTCCGTCTCTAGTTTCCTTCCTGTCTGGCCTCGTTCGGCCCTCAGCTTCCTCTTCTAGCCTTTTCTTGATCGCCTTATTCTCTTCCATGTCCATGTAGATTGTTGCTTTGTGGAGCGCATCTTCTATCGACTTTGGCAACGAGACGCACAATTCGTCGTTGAACGGGGACTGGTAGTATAGACCATGCTTTAGAGCTTGGACCGAGACGACGTCTTCGATCTTCGGGATTCGGAACATGACGTTCTTGAATTTCTCTATATACTGCCGAAGAGGTTCGTTCTTCCCTTGCTTGACATCGAAGAGGTTGGACACCGTTAGCTCCGTCTGTACGTAGATGGAGAAGTGCTTTAGGAAGAGTGCGACCAACTCGTCGGAGGTGTTGATAGAACCCGGCGTCAGTCTCGCGAACCAGTCGCTGGCGCGGCCTTGCAAACTTGCGATGAAAAGTCTGCACAGGACGGCTTCCTTCCGGACCTCTTCGCCCCCGATGTGGTCCGTCGCGATTCGGAATGACTTCACGTGTGTATGGGGGTCCGTATCCCCTTTGTACGGCGTGAGTCTGATCTTTGGTAATTCCTCCAGCTCTATTCCCCGAATCCTCGTCGTGAACGGGGTGATTCTGGCTTCTCGCACCATCCTGTCGATTTCTGGCGCCGAGCTCGTCGCTTGATGCACCTGTGAAGCGACCTGTCCGAGCTTGGCTTCCATCTTCGCTGACATTAAGGCCATCGCCTTGGCCACTTCTTCGGCCACTCTTGCCGCCACGTCCGTCGTTGCATTGCCCTGTGTGTTCCCCGGCGTGTCTTTCGCTTGATTCGCCGTGGTTGGCTGGGCTGCGTCCGTGTCGAAAAGGTTCCTGATGAGCGAGGGGGTTGACATGCCTACCGGTGTGTCCGTCGTCACCGTGTCTCTGCTGGCGCTTCCCCCAGCACCTCGTGCGGCCGATTCTGCTATCTGGTTCGTCGGGCGCGGTCTCTCCGCACGCTCTAGGAGGCTTGCGAGGCGTCTGTTCTCCGCGGCCTGCTCCTCTATTTTTCGGGCGGACTCCTCGGCTTTGCTTGTGACCTCCGTCATCTTTGCGATGGCCTCGGCCAGTTGTTGTTGCATTCGCTGCATGGTTTGCTCCTGGGCGGAGTTGGCTTCCTCGGTTGACATCCTCCTTCCTCCCTTCGATTTCCTGGCTGTGCGATAGAAAGAAACAATGCCCCCTCGGTGGGCGCCAAACTGTAGAGGGCGATTTTACTCACCGTGCAGTCACAAAGATAATCGAAAATAGTAGATAATTATAAATAATACGAATATCTCTGATTTATTATAATCCCGAGAGGACCCGGTTTCTTCCGTTTGGTAGCTCGGACAATCGAAGATTACCCACTCTTAACCCTTGGGAAATCGAGAATACTATGAATAAGCAAACTCGAAGACTCAAAGATTATTTCTCTCAAAACTCACGATAATAATGAAAGTACTGAATACTGGATATCTCTCTCCATTTATGCTAAGTTTACATTCGTATATATAGGCTTGAAAGTCTTCTAGAATATTCCTCAAATCTTGTTAGGGTTTCCTTCTGTTTCGCTGTGATCGTGGTTGACTTCCTTATTTTGCGTTGGATATCCCACGAAATCTTTAACCGAATAACCCAATCTTCCCTTCTTTCTCGCGATCTCGAATGAATATCTTTTATACGATTAGGCTTTCTCGATGAACTTTCTCCGATGAACTTCCTTTCTTGCAATGAGGTGTTGGGCTGGCTTGGTCGGATGATGACTTTCCATGGGCTTCGCTTGTTGGGCCTTATTTCTTCTACTCCTTGATGGGCCTGGACTACTTAGGCAATTGTTTCCTTATTTTATGTCGTTTATTTCATAAACGACAAAGGGTAGTGTTAGGGAAAGATTTGACAAAATCTGACCTTAACACTAGATAGACCAATAACATCGCAATTATTCTTATCAGAGAGACCGTTAGAGATAAAACACTCAGTATTTGTAATCTTCTTTAATCATCGGTTTCCAAGTATTTACGAGTTTTGATAAAGCATTTGAAATAACTCAAGTTTAGCTCGTATATATGACAATTTATTTAAGTGAGTGTGTTGTTTACCTGTCTGATCTCCAAAGTCCAAACTAGATTTATAAAGCAAACGAACCAACATCAACATCATGTTTGCCTTGGTTATAAAAGAAACAAACGAAGACGTGTTGTTTGTGTGATTGGTTATAACTTCTTTTTCAGCTAGAAGAAGCTCAAACTAGTTGAGTATTTACTATCCATTTAAATACAGCAATTGTCCTCATCATCTACTATATATATGTCACAACACGACAAATGTTTTTTCACAAAATTAACCCTTTCAATTCATCCCAGCTAACGACAACGACAACTTTGACTCGTGTTGTTTGACCATATATATGATTGTTCATATAATTACCCCTTCGTATATTTCTGTCCCTTTGGGGACATCTGATAAAAAAGAGAGGGTATAATTCATTAAAAAAAAGATTAAAAGGTTTTAATCTAATTATGTGTGTATGCTAATGAATAAAATATTCACTTTAGCAAATAGATATGTTATCTCTTTAGCATAATTTATTGGCTATAATAAACTAGTGGAAATTGCAAAAGAACTATTTATATTGACAGCTTCAAGGCAATCCAGAGAGTTACATACTTAGTGTAGCGCCGCTGAAAGTCATTGTTATTTTTTTTTAGTGAGTGAAAATGGAGAAGAAAAAAAAAAGCGACTTTAATAGAAAATGAAATATGTAGAGTTAGAAGTTATATAGTATTAGTATGTGTATACGTAACTCACATGGAAATACACACTTAATCACATAAAAAATGAATGGGAACTTATAACATCGTTCAAAAACGTCATGGAATATTTGTTGAGACCCGATTCTCCAAAACTCTTCATAAGAGATAATTGCTCATTATACACTACGCATGAGATAATTTTTTAAAAGTAATTTAACAAGGATTACAGTCTCATATCAATAATCCCTATTACCTCGATCCGACTATGCATAAATGATTATTTGCCTTCAGCTAAGTCGAGACATTAGTCAATCCTCATTGACTCTATCTTTGACCGCCCACGGGACTACCGGGTATAGCCCGAGGCTCGAACCGTGGATCGAGTTCACCGTTAATCCATTTTCGTGCATCCATTTTCGTGCATTAACAAACCTTTTATTTAAGACAAGTAGATACTTTTACTCTTATATAGTTCGTAATCCGGTATATTGTTTTCCTCCAGATATCGAGTGAAAACAGTACATACCTTCAAGTAAGTCTTACGATGCAAACAATTTAATCATATATATATATATATATATATATATTGTTTTTAACACACATGGACAATATTATACTACTTTTTAAAAGTCTGTAATAGATATTACGTACTGCCAAATATTAAAGTTCAAGGGCGTTCAATAAAATTCCCTTTTTCTAGGTTCAATTCTTGTATATTGGTTTTAATTGTAAATGCCTGAAACGATATGTAGCTCAAAGTTGACCAACCAATCTAAATTATAGTAATTGTTTAAATTAGGGTTCAACGGCCTACATATGTTGGTGTTGGCGACCCGGTTTTATGCCATAAATTATTGAGCGAGCGAGAAAGACACACAAACCAATCCATTATTTACAACAACCATCTTATAAATATATATACATATTATTTATATATCCCAGCTCTCCAATAATGTTAATATATACTGACGACATTAAAATTCATAGTCCACCTTGAAACTGAATATAAAATTTTGAGGAATTCGTAGTTGAAAATGTTTCTTGTTTCCAAATTTACTATACAAATTTTGCACGTATGTTTCTCATGACAAGCATCTTTGGGATCCATTTTTGTCTCCGGGGTAATTCCAGTACTTATTAAATTAATTTTATAAGTATGAGATCTAGAACGTACTATCATCTCTTCTTAGACGCCGTTCAAGGTAATAAATTAATTGAGCTTGGGATAATTAATTTTATACATTCTAGAAAAAGTAACGTCTCTTATGTAAGATGACACGTTTTGTGAAACATGTATATCCATTTAATGCTATATTGTTTTTAGGGATAATTGCACGTACGGAAGTACGTTCAAAATAGCGCAACTTTTATTCTTTTATTTTTAATTTTGTTGATGAAATATCTAAGGCAATAGGAATTTTGCATTTTCGATTGGTTTTATTTATCACATAAGTTTATGTTAATGTTAAGTCAATTACAAGTTTATGTTTCAAACTAAAGTATTCAACATGAGAGTTCAAAGTGCGAAAAAATAATATTGATTTTAATTTTGTACGTGTAAAAATTCACCATTAATTCAATAAAAACACGTTGGACATAATCAATTAAAAGCACAAATTTAACATTATTTGATAGTTAATCAGCGCACTTAAAGACTTCAGAATATGTTTCATATGTATACTACACCGTCACAAATTTTTTCATTTTTGCATATATATTGTGGCATCGGAATATGTAAAATGAAAATTTCACACTTTTTGACTTTCTATATTCGTTCATATGTATAATCTCTCTCTCTTTTTTTTTTTGTCTATAGCTCACACTTAATATTTTTATCTCTTATAAAGTTCATGATTATATTAAAAATATAATTTCGGAAAATTTAATAATAGCTTGACCGAAGGGTTATATAAAAATAAAAATATAAAGTTGTTAGTAATTCTACAAAGTAGAAGTGTCGATAAAATTTGGTCGAAATTATAAGTTTCGAAAGATTCTCACTTTTAACTCCGACTAATACTAAGTCTCACTCTTTATATATAATTACTAAATTCAATTTTTCAAAGCCATTATTGTAATGAGTAAGGTGGCAACTAAACCCACAACTCCCTTACATGACGTAGTTGCGAGCTGTGAATTGTGGTTGGCCATTATTAATAAAAATAATAGCCTAGTTGCAATATAAGTGCCTAATGTGTAATATTACAGTTGTTTGGAAAATATTACAATTAAATAAAATCGAGATAGCGTCGAGTCGGTCAAAATGTGGAACACTCGAGACGAACGCTCTATCCAATACCGGGAATTTCTATGATGTTTGAACGTTACGTAAAACAATCATATTGCTTATGACAATTATGAATATTGAATTCAATCTATAACGTTTCGGATTAATTGCAATTTATTAGTAGCCGTTATAGAATTGATTGTGTATTAATTCTTGTCTCATTCCCGCATCTATAAATTGAGGTGACCTCGACCCTTTTGACACACCGATAGCAAAACCGTCTTCCGAAAACTCTCTAGATACTTTGAATCCGCTTCTCGTTTTTTCATTCCGCGGATTCGATCTATTATGCTTCCCAATGTTTCCTTGTCGTGTGTCTTTCGATAACAGATTTCAAGAAGATTCAGTTCGCCGGCGGACTTCGAAGTGCTACGAAGTTTGCGGTTATCCCGTTGTATACTGGGAAGCTAGTTGCCCAACGAACCTCAAACACGTAGAGGATGCGAATCAAACGTTAAGGAGAGCGTCAAACGCATCTCAGGAACCGATAACGTTTATGTTTTACAAGATATCAAGAATACTTTTATGATCAAAGCGACAAGCCGTGCTTGTCAATCCAAGATTCTTCGATAAGTATCATCGAATCTATTCGCTAGTGTTTTTGCTTCAATTTGTTTATCATTATCATCATCTAAGAAAATATACCTAACAATAGTGACATATTTTATTTTTCTTTCAAATTCAGGGTACTATTTTACTTCTTTATTAAACTTTTCTCTCTCTTTTTAACTAAGAGAAGAAGATTATAGATGTGCGACTAATTACAAAACTCTATCTCTCTCGGAAGTAAGAGCGTATGCGTAACATAACCTCACTTTACGATACTCGAGTTCCATTCCTACCAACTTCAATTTATTTACTATTGACTGGTTACGAAATATATGATAAGTAGTTTTTGTACTTTATTTAATCATAAAAAATTAGAATTAAGAAGGTAGATTGAATGTCCTATCTTATTTTAAAAATCCTAGTCTAATAGTTTTTCGCCCCTTGTAAAAATTCCTAAGTTTGTCTTATTCGGAAGGTTTGAAAATCGCAACCTATAATTTTTGCCCTTATTTAAATTCTTAAATTCCATGTTTGAAAAGTGACACGTAACCGAGACTGATTTGCACATTCAAAATTCTTTAAAATCAACTAAAAACTAGATGAAATTTTAGAGATAGTGAACGTAATAAGCATTAAGAAGTTCGGGTTTATTAAAGAGAGTTTACTGCCACCAAAAATAAAATAAAAATTAAGTAGTTGTTGTAGTATTTAGAAAACCAAAAGAAAAAGAAAAATGAAATAGGGGAAGTAAATTAAAAGATAGAAAAAGTTGGTCAAAAGTTGGCTGTTTCAAGCCTCTGCTAATCCTGGAAAATGAGATTAGATAAAGGCGCTAAGTCGTTTTTGTCTCCACATTTGTGGTTTCTTGGCCTCATCTCTCAAACAATATCCTAATGATATAATATATATACTTGGCTGGCTCGAGTACCCTTTTCGTTTTGCCGAGAAAGTGCGTTACATATAATATATATATATATATAGAGACAGAGTTGGAAGGAGGCTTGCATGCCTGCTTTATTCTTTTGCTTTGTCTATTTGTGGCTTCCTTCCTACTATTTATTTAAATATCAGCTCAGCTCACACGGACGGAGACCGGCAAAACAACTCTCTCCCACGATCAATTCAGCATCTCATGGAGGCCAAATTCGGAGGATCCAGCGAAGTCCGGAGGCTTCACATCGTCTACTTCCTCACCCACATGGGCCGCGCCGAGCACCCTCACCTTCTCCGCGTTCATCATCAAACCCGCAACGGCGTTTATCTCCGAGGTCACCGCTTTATCATGTATATATTCCTAACATCGGTACCGGTTTTTCTGGTAACTAGTAAGCGGTATAACGAAAAACGAGTTACCGGTTTATTTATACCAATAATTTCGGGTGTGACTACTGATTACCAGTTTAAAAACCGGTATAGAACTTTCAGCTATAATTTTCTAACCATGTTGTGTTCAACTTTTCAGATGTGAAGAGGTGGCTCGGAGATTTGCGGGGAAAGGACATGCCGGAATCGTATGCGTGGTCGTACAAGAGGTAGAAGAAGAAGAAGAACTGAAAGACAACTTTTTGTATTGAATATGCGCCGGAGGACGAAGAAGTCATGGATTTATGTAAATGTGCAGGAGATACAAGACTGGTTACGTGTGGCAGGATTTGCTGGATGACGATCTCATCACGCCGCTTTCCGACAACGAATTCGTCCTTAAAGGCTCCGTCATAATCGTTTCGCCGGAGCACGGTATCGCTTCGTAATGAAACTCTTATCCCGGCTCCAAAACTGGTTCTATAGCTGATAACCTTTTTTATTTTTATTTTTTTCTAAAGAACCGGTAAATTATATTTACAGGTAGCTGCTTTTCTACCGTTATCGGTTTTTACAAATCCAAGTTCTGACAACCGAAAAAACCGGCTTTGATAAACCCGGTACCGATTTTTGGAGTAACAAAAACCCAGCATCGGTACAATTATACCTTAGATACCACATTGCCGTTTTCATCCTCTAGAATATCGCAATATTCACCAGAATTACCGATACGTTACCGGTTCATAAATAACTTTTTTTTTTTTAAGTTAACGTAACTGACTACCCAAAAAAAAAAGTTTTGACAAAACCGGTACTGACGTTTGGAATACCGGAAAACCTGGCATCGGTATTGGTTTGCCTCAAATACCAATTACCCGTACCGGTTTCACCCCTTAGAAAATTTTCGGCATTTCGCTTCCGTTATTCTCAGCTTTGACTTTATGAGATCAAGATTCCCCTACTTCTGATCTCTCTTGCAGATGAGAAGGCAGAGAACGCAGAGCGAAAGAAACCTGATAGCTCTGCGCAAACAGAGAAGACGATTGCTGATTCTGAAGACAATCTCCAGCCGCCAGATTCTACGATCGACCCTCCGTCGCAAATCTTCTCCGAGATCAACGACGAGGCATCGTCCAGTTTCGAATCCGACAGATCCTCGCTGACCGAAGAACCCGAGCAAACCAAGCCCGGAGCCGACAAGCAATCAGGCGAAACTGCACAAAGCAGCCGGCAACAGAGCAAATCTAGAGATCGGAAGATTGAAGCGAACTCCGCTCCTTTATTCTGCCGATATCCGCCGCTGATGGACGCAAAATCCGGCAGTAAGAGCAGGAAGAGCCAGAAGGACGGCAGCGTTGGAGAAAAGCGAGGCTTACCGAGCCGCTCGAAATCGTCTTCCCAACCTCAGCTGCCGGCGAAGGTGAAGAGCTTCTCGGGTGGGCTCCGCAACTTCATCACCTGCGGCGCTATCGACACGGACGAAGCGGCGTTCGTGACTCTGCGTCGCCGCAGCAACGCCGGGAATTGTATGGTAGCCAGAAGCAGCGAAGGAACCGCGAAGGAGGCTCGTGCAAGGGACGTGGTCAAGGCTTGGGATCGGAAAGGGGAAGACCGGACGCCACAACGGCGCAGTGCCAGCTCGAGGTAGGGTTGAAACTTTTACGCCGTTTATCCGTTTGAGTACCCGATCCCGCACCGATTCAAATACTTCTACTTTGAGATAAAAACCGGAGAATCAATATTTACCGCTCTTGATTTTATAAAGTAATTTAAAAAAACGGCATAATCAATTCAACAGCATATGAAAAACCGGTTTTTTCAAAACCGGTTCGAGACACCAGGACAACATTCCCTCTCAAATTTTACATCAGTAATAACATAATAATATTTTGAAAAGTAAAAAAAGAAAAGGTTGTTGAGTTGAGTTTCTGTCGCGTTGCTCGGCAGGTGAAAAATAATTGTAGCCATAGCCATTATATCTAGAGATATTAGTGGTATAAGTATAAGTATCGATTTTCTTTAAAAAAAACTAACGATAAATATATCTTTTGCCAAAAAATTGTCAAACTATAATTAAAGCACGTCACGGATACCTTTTTAAAGGATATTTTGGTACGTAACATATTTTGGTAACTTTTTTGGGTAAAAAAATCATTTACCGTTTAAAATAAATTGGTACTTGTACCGCAAAGTAACCACGATATATATATATATATATATATAATTGGATGGTGATGATTTATTTATAAATTGTCTAGTTTGATGGGTCATAATGCGTTGCGCTGTTATGTCACAGTTGCATGCAGTTATGAGCTTCTCTGTAACTATTATTTTCCTTAAATATTTGTCCCTCATTCATAATGACTTCTAGCTTTTCCCATTTATTAATTTGACTTTTTTTTTTCTTCACATATCAATTCATTATATTATTTCTTAAAAAAAAAATTCATTATATTATTATTAATTATAAAAAATAATTATCTTATTTTCGTACACGCATGACACATGTCACGATTTTTCTTACTATACATGTTTTAACTTTTAATAGCTATATATATATATATATATATATAGTTATTGTGTTAGGCTTTACGACATTAAAAACTCATAAATAAATTTGAACTCTACATTTTTTACTTCTGATTTTACAAATTTAGTCAAAATATTTTTCCAGATTATTTTCTTTTACCATGATTTTGAAAACCTAGATTCTACCAACTTCTTTTTAAAAAAAATATTATTATGCCCCATTTTATATTTATTTATATAAATGAGTATATAGTGTTTCTAGAATACATAGTACTAAAATGGGTTAGCTAAAATAGAATACATAGTACTAAATTTAAAAGATTAAAATAAAAAACAAGTTCTTAGCTTTAGATATGAAATTTGTTCCAGACCAATATAAATTGTCTGAACTGAACACATTACGTGCATAGATTTCTTTTTATGAATTAATTACACGGGATTTTATACAATACAGCTGTTAGGTGTTAGATATAACTTCATTTGCTATCATTCTATGTAGGTGATTTTTTTTATTTTATTTTGCAAATTTAAGAACCAGCCAAATCAGATTAAATCATGCTATAATCTGACTAATTAACTTATATTAATTAGGTCGGATTGAAGCTAATCCAATGATTTAGTTCAGTTGGCTTGGATTTGATCGAACACACACTTAGGCCGCGTATGGCCAAATCAATCGACACGATCGTAATTAATTAATTAATTAATTAATTAATTATTATTACAGTTGTAGCTAATAGCAATCAGGAAAAACTTAGAAGCAAAATTGTTTGATGTTGATAGCTACGTTTAGTTAAGTTTATGACTATGTTTTAGCTACATTGAATAATATTTTAGTTTTAGAGCGATCAATTTTATTCCAATCCAATAGGCCCCTATGATGACCGTGTTTTTAGGATTAAAAAAAAAAAGAGTCAATCGTTTATTAAAATGAATGGCTGAAAATGTAATTTTATTTTAGTATTTATTAGATAGTGTATAAAATGTAGAAAGAGCGAGGATGAGAAAAAGAATCGGAAGAGGCAACAAAGCGAGTTGAGCAGGGCAAGTCTCGCGGCGTACAGGCCCACTGGGGAGCCCAATTGCTTGTAAGTTTTGCTCAACACTTACAAATAAAATCTATATATATATAGTGGAAAGAAAAACTATGTCATGTTATATTACAATTCTGACTTAATTATTTAAAATATATATAATGCAGTATATTGTCTTTTAATCGAAATTAATATATAAGTTAATAATTTAATCAAAAATATTACATATATATATATATATATATGCCCACATATTACAAAACTTAAAATTATTTACGGAAATAAAATTATATCATTGAGAATTTCTGCCGCTACAAAAGTTAAGAATATAAGTTTATTTATCTTAATATTATCCATAAATAATAATATTAAGAGACATTTGTCAAATAGATTTAAAGATATGGAATCCTTTAGATTTCAAGGTTATTACATGAAGCAGATCCCCTTATCTAATAATTTCAATGTTTCAAGCCTAATTATAATTAGGCTGGGGGCTGAAAAAGGAATATCCTAATCACATTTTTTATGCAGAGACGAATAAAAAATGGATAACAAACTAAATAACGTACGCTAGGATTAGCTCGCTAGTACTAGCGTACGTTATTTCATAGATAATTGCTCGGCATCGGTTTTTCATAACATATTAATGTGTTGTTTTGGGAATATTGTTGCAGACAGTGTGGGAAGTCATTTAGGCCAGAGAAATTGCATTCACACATGAAGTCTTGCAGAGGAATCAAAGTTAATATGTGTGGTGATCACAAGACTAGCTCGGTTTCTCAGAACAACTCTATCTATAAAGAATCAGCTCTTGGCCGTTTATTGACCAATCAATAGATATATCATCACACATATATGACCACATTTTTCTCGTGTGTAGATTGTCTTGTAATAAGATAGATGTAATCTTTCAGTACAGTAGTGATTAATGTATTTTCTTAATCAGCACGCAGCAAGGTACGAAATAGTCTCTTTCTGTGATGAATATGTAGCTTAATTCTGGCAAGTAGGTGCAACATGGTCCATTACCGTGTTTCTTAACAAAAAAGAATTAGCATTAGCTGTGGGTTGAAAACTTCTTTCATATATAAGAAAATAATAGAAAAGAAAGTGATACCATTTTTAGTTTCTACATTTCTCTCCCAACTCATGCACTTACATATACAAGCTGTAGAGGCTGAAAACTTCTTTCTTATATTTGACATTACGCACAAAAATACAGGAAGTAGCACTTGCAATTGCTGGAGATATAACACATGGATTATAAAATTAACCATCACACACTACAAGAAAACAGGATATCACATACTAAAGTATCCGTGACTATCTTTTTAGTCTTTGATGGCTGACATCAAAGATTAATTTGTTTGTCTATGATACTATTTGAGACTGATTTTCATGCGTACATTATCCGAGAATAATATTTAGTCATAAATATATATTTCTCCGGTCACAATTTAAAAAGACTAATTTTCAGTAACAGATATATTCCATCCAAAATTAAAAATAGCGCAAATCATTCGAGACTAAATGTTAGTCTTTGATAGTTGGCATCTGAGGCTGATTGGTTGTCTCTAATGCCCGTGTGAACTAAGTGATATATATATATATATTATATATTATATATTGGGTTAATTTTGTGCATTATTATGAATGCAAGGGTGTTAGTGAAATTCTTCTAAATTGTTTCCCAAATATTACTACGTGTCTTGTGATAAAGCATATGAGTCATATATTCTACTCTATGACATGTTTTACTCCTTCACCGTCATCACTCCCTCATCTGTAAGGATTAACTCTTGTTAGCCTAGCAAGCTTGGTGGCGTTTGAGTCTGTTTGTGAAACTCGGCACAAGAGCATCGGTTTTGGGTGCTCTAATTCGCTCCTTACTCTCTTAACTCGATGCTATGCAGCAAGATTATTTAAACTCTAGGTATTTTGACTGAGACTCTAATCAATTCTTTCTAGGATGATAGTTATAAAATTATGAATTCATTTGAGTGTTATGGTTGATGTTAGTTATTTTGAGAGGTTAAGTTGGATGCTCTGTTTTCATTTGAGATGTTAATTGAATTATGGGTTATTTTGGAGAGAATCAAATTACTTAGTGTTTGATAAATTGTTCAAGAGTGTGTTACATATTAGAAGTGTAATTTATGCAGTTTCTAATGGGTTTTCCATGCCTAAAGCTTTGATTTTATTTTTATAGAATAAGAATCATTATTGATTATACACATGATACTCTTAATTATGAGATTCAAAGAACATACTGCATATGTATACAACAGTACTAGAGTGTTCTACATATTAAATTTTATCTTTGAGCACACCATGATATTATTCTAGCAAGTATATACATTGGTATACTTGCTAATAACATCATATTTTCACTTAATAGGTTATTTATATTTATTTAGTGATTTTGTTATATATTTAAAATAAAAGATGCTGTAAATTTATATGTTTACAGTAAAGTTTATATCATAAGGGTATTAGCATGTATTGTCTTTAAATATATTTTTGGTTGTCGTAGTTTGGTGCATCTTGAGTATGATACTTGTAAGCAGATTAAAAATTAACTCTCTTATTATCTAAGGAAGAGTGTAGGGATATTATCTGGTGTACTCCATATGAGTTCTAAGATGTGTATCTCTACTCTATTTATATGTCATAGAGTTTGTATGCATAACATGAACTGATATTTAGAATTTAAGTATCAGGAAGTTTATACACGGAAGAAGTACCGGCTCGTAATAACAAGTTTTCGTGTGTAAGGCATATAAGGTACGTAAAAGTACTCACTGCAACACAACAATAGTAATGTGTGGTTTTGTTTTTCTGTGTGGTGTCAATTAAGATTTATCAAATGATTGTGTGTTGTGCTAACTAAGTGTTTGAATAACTACATTGTTTTAAATTTGGAGTTAATCTTTTAAATGTGTACGTCGATTATGCGACGTGTTTGCATGACTTTATTGTTGAAATTTACCTTTTAAAAGTAAACTTTGCGTATGCGATTTGAGCATATTTAAGAAGCATGAGCATTTATGCATACAAATATCTATAATATTATAATATGTACGACATATTTATAAAAATTGTGCCGTATCGAGACAGAAAGTCTCAACGTGTTGCTCTGACTGGGATGGTTAGTCTCACGAGGTTACATTGTACACGAGCCACCGACGATATCGAGACGGGTAGTCTCAGAATGGTACGTCGAGAGATGATATGCTGCGGGCTGACTTGGTTAGGGTCGCGCCCCCGGTCCCCCATTGGCTTTATAGGCGCAAAAACGCGCTGGTACGGTGCAGGGCTCAATATTATATTTATAGATATTTTTCAAAGTTATAAAATGATATTGCATGACATTGCTTGATATGCATTATGGCGTGATTATTCATGTTATTTTGTGAGTAACAAAAGTTTTTATGTATTGAGCGTTAGCTCACTCGTATAGTTGTGTTGCAGAATCAGGTGAAACTCGATAATTTGTGGAGTGAGCGGAATCAGCGATGCAACATATACTTGTGCATACGGTGGATGAAAAGATCTTGCGGCTGTGTTTTCGCAAATTTAGTTTTACTATTGTAAAACCAAAGAGCTCCAAATATTTATTCTCGAATGGAGTTTAGTCCCGAATAAATTATATTTTTAAAATTGGGACATTATCGAATCTTATCGAAGAAGTAACAGACCATAAAATTGGGTCGTTACAGATAGTATTCAAGACTAATTTTTATTTATATACTATTCGAGACTAATTAATTGTTCTAAATGTTTATCTCTGAGAAAATGGTGCAAATTATCGGGTTCTATTTGTTAGTCCTAATAGTCAGCATTCGTGCTAAATTTTGAGGGAAAATGTCAGTGACTACACGTTAGTCATGTATACTATACTAGAATGACGTATTAGAAACTGAAATTTGACCTCGAAAAATTAAACTCGAAGGTAAGTATCAAAGACTAAAAGATTAGTCTCTAACAATGTGGCGCGAAAATTTAATCAATTTTAATTAAATATGAGAAACTTTTAATCAGTCTCAAATAATTAAGGGGAAAATCTTGTTAATACAAAAGGGTCGGTACACTATTTACGACATATCTTATAATTAATCTCGAAGGTAAGTATCAAAGACTAAAAATTAGTCTCTAATAATGTGGAGCGAAAATTTATAAATTTTAATTAAATATGAGAGAATTTTAATCAATCTCAAATAATCAAGGGAAAAATCTTGTTTAATATAAAAGGTTTGGTATACTATTTACGACATATCTTATAATATCATAATATCTTTAGATATCATGTTTTAAATTATATAATTTATTAATAAAGCATCTTAATTCGTATCTTTTAAAATAAATACATTATCCCCTATTACGTAAAGATAGAATTAAAGTACCTATATCTATTTTCTCCTGTAGAATAAGATAAAATCTAAAATTATATTGATCCTATATCTTTATATGGTTATCGCACAAATTTTTTGGGACATTAATAGAGTACCTTTGCCGTTTTATTATCTTTATTTTAAGTAGTTATTTTAATTAATCCCACGTTTCCTTCCATCTCGCGAATCAGTTTAGTTTCTATACTTTTTTTCCCACGCATTCTCTGCAATTCCAATTATCCTCCCGCTCTCTCTCTCTCTCTCTCTCAACTTGCCGCCGCTCTCTCGGTTTTCCTCTCAACTCGCCGTTTCTCCATCTCGCTTCTACTCTACTGGTGTGCATTTGGTTCGATGATGGACTGGATGATGGACACTCTGAAGGAAGATTACAAGACATTTCTAAAAAAGAAGAGCGAATTGGAGGCGAGAATCGTCGCTTCGGAGAGCGAATTTGAAATAAATAACGTGATGCATATTTCCGTTCATTTTTTTACAGACGTTGGTCAAATGCTACGTGGTATCAAGTTGACTGACATATGCATCACCTAAGTTTTGTACAACGCCCATCATACCATGTGACCAGTGTTCTTTTATATATATAAAAAGAAGTGGACGAAAATATGCGTTGCTTCACTATTGTCAATTCTTAGTGTGTATATATATATTTTGCTATTTTTTTTTTTTTTACTTTGGAACTATGCGGCCTCAGTTGATCAACGTTTGAGTACTTATGCTGCTGATTACCTTTTGTTATATTCTGGTAAGGTGACCAACATTTGGTACTTTTCAATCATGCAAACTCCGCTTACAGTAATCGAACGTGATAGATTTTGTGGCTAACTCCTTTTGTTCATAGGTAGTGGGCTCTATCTTATCATCGTTTGCTCACTTGGGAACGGCATGGTGGCTAATGGACACTGTTATGGGTAATTCTCGGAATTGATTTACGAAATGAATTAATTAAACGGGAATTATTAATATAATTCCCGTTGATTAATTATATAATTTGATTAATCTTTATTAATCAATTTCAAACCCAAATTTCCCTCCGGAGGCCCGTTTTCGAAAAACAAAGTGTCCCGGTGTTCGCAAAAATATGAAGAGCCCCGAAAACGACATAAAATTTATGAAAAACGGACCCGGGACACGCCCGGGAGCAAAAATGGCTGAGGAAACACCCGCGGGGCCCACAGGGGCGGCGGCTGTCAGGGCCACGCCACGTGGCGGCTTCCTGCGCCGCCACTCGCCTGCGGGCCCCACCCGGGGTCGCCTCAGCCCCCCACTTGGGGGCTGCCTTCGCACGATCGCGCCAGCTGGCGCGATCCCAGCCGCCCGCGTCCCATCACGGGACGCGGCCACTTGCTCGCGCGGACTCCCGCGCAGGGGCACGCGGACGACCCTGATGGGTCTGCTCCCGCGCGGGGATCCGTGCCCTCGCCACTTGCGAGGGGGCCTACTTCGAGCAGGCCACGTGTAGGGCAGGGATCCCTGCCCTTTGATCCGCGCCATGCGGGCCCCCTTCGGGGGCTTGGTGACCGTCCGATCTTGCGCGGACGGCCGGGATCGGACCATCTTTTCCAGGGACTAAAATGTAATTATAAAATTGTCCGAGACCCCCCCTGGACAATATTTTACTGCACTTGGGCCCCTGGACCCTATTATAAATAGAAGCTCAGTTCAGTTGAAACGGTAACTGATTCGAACTCACTCGACTCGAGTTCTCTCTCTCTACCCCCGATATACTCGCCTCCCCTCAAATATTACACTAATGTTGAGCGTCGGAGGTGAATCAGGGGGTACCCCCCCTGTTTCTCTTGACCTCGGGTGTTACATTTTTCAGGCTCAGAAAGTGAGATGGTTCACAAAAGCGGAAGCCCTGGAGGAATTTTCATAAGACCCTGACCCGCCTAATAGGCTCCGTTCCATATTGTGTCCAGCCTATCTTCAGTCTACTATACGGCTGTTGGGATAGTCTGGGGACAAGTGACGGGGCCCACTATTTAGGTCGTAGGGTCAGGTCTGAGAAATTCCCTCTAAGATCCGGACGACCGAGGGATCACCCTGAGAGGGGTTTCTGGATCTATATATTGAACGAATGCACTCCCCCGTTCACTGGTACCCCCGATCCGCGTGGACTCCGAACCTGTACAAAACCCGGCCTGGTCATCTCCAGGCTCTGCGGTAACAGGTAGCGAGCCACCCCGATCGCCCGGACCCTGAACGGTCACGAGACCTTCGATCCAAGAAAGTCCAGAGACACCAACTCAGAGTCCTCGAATCGGTCAATTAAAACCTCACCTCGAAGTCAACGCTGACCAGCCCAAAGTTAACGGGATCAGAAGGAGAGACCACAGACAGCAAAATCTGTCATCCCCGTAACAAAGGCCAACCAAGGCCCACACAGAAGTCTACAAAAGCCCGCCACGTCAACAAAGCGACATTGGGCCAGGCCCAAAATCCGTAACTTGGGCCTCAACAGTGTTTGATCCAAAAAACGGCATCAACAGAAACAATTCCGAACCTATGTGATCGGGCATTGCTTCCACCAGACAGCTTGTGGACCTGCCCGTGCGACCACGTCTTTTATGACGCCTCGGTCATTTGGGGCCTGATCGGACCCCGCAGAATCTTCGGGAATCTCGACTACTACTCTTTTCCTAGCCGGTGCTGTAGCACCGGTCTTGGTCTGGCTGGCGGCCAGAGCCTTCCCTCGGAAGCATTGGATCGGGCTCATAAACGTTCCCGTAATTTTGGGAGCAAGTATTTCTATTTTATTTTTATGAAATTGCTCTTTGCTAGTACTTGAGGGTTTGAGTTAGCAAATATTGTTGGGACAAATAAATACTAAATGTTAACAGTCTAGTTGATGTGTGGATCAGATGATCTACACATTTGAATAATATTATTGTCAAATGTGTTTGTATCAAGGTTCAACTTACCGATGTTACCGATAAACCGATTACCGTTTTCGACGGATTAATCGATAGCTTACCGATTAACCGACGGAAAACCTATAACACTGTAGCTTACCGATTACCGATACTTTTCGATGATTATCGACGGATTATCGATACTTTTCGATACTTTTTGACAGAAAACTTATAAAATATTTTGATAATATCATACCACAAAACATATGTTAAATTATTAAGTGTATAATTATAATATTAATATTAGTTGAAGTGTATAATATTAAATGAATATACATATTAAGTGTATATGTATGTTAGGTGAAGTTAATATGTATGTTAAGTGTATAATATTATTTGAAGTGTGTAATATTAAGTTAAATTATTAAGTGAAAGTGTATGTGTATGTTAAGTTGTGTAATATAAGTTGAATAGCAAAAAGTCCCACATTGATAGATGACAAGAGTTTGGTGATGTTTATATACCAAATATTAGGGACAAGGGCTTAGGATTTTGTGGATGGGGGAGGACTCACACAAATGTTACACCACCACACGCGCGCGCCGCCGCCGGCCGTCCGGACGTGGCGTGGCGAGGCGAGGCGAGGTGGGGTGGGGTGCAAATATAATTATTTTTGCCGAAATTTTTTTTACCGAAAAGTCTCTTTTTTTTACACTAATTTTACCGAAAATCGGTTGGAAAAAGTTTTATCGAAAACCTCGAAAATCGTCGAAAAGTATATAAAAATGATAAGCATTAACTACCGAAAAGCCGAAAAATCGACGATTATCGACGAAAATTCGAACCATGGTTTGTATTACAATATACTGGTCTACAAGTCATAGCTACTAGTTCCATATTATAATCTCGCTTCTTATGCTAATTCATCCCAGGCCCAGCTATATATATATATATATATATATATATATATATATTATATAATTCTATCGCATCTTACCCTCTCCGTCTTTGCAAAGTATAAATTAAATTAAGGTAATTGCTAAAATAAAATCGTGTAATTAAGATAAAGGGATAATAGCGGCATAAGTCCTCAACCTTTACTCAACTGGGGCGGCATAGCCCCAACCTCATTTAATAGCGGTATAAGTACCAAAAGATTATTTCCGTCCATATTTGACTAACGGAAGTAGTCAACGTTTGCGTGGTCAGCTTCTCGTCAACGTGGACGCCACGTAATCCGACATATCACCATACATGTCATCCTCGCGTCATCAAATTTAATGCAAAATTAATAGCGATTGTATTAAATTTGATGACGCGAGGATGACGTGTATGATGACATGTCGGATTACGGATTACGTGGCGTCCATGTTGATGAGAAGCTGACCACGCAAACGTTGACTACTTCCGTTAGTCAAATATGGACGAAAATAATATTTTGGTACTTATACCGCTATTAAATGGGGTTGGGGCTATGCTGCCCCAGTTGAGTAAAGGTTGAGGACTTATGCCGCTATTATCCCTAACATAAAAAAAATAATATGCAATATATATTTATTTTTATAAATCACTCTGACTTTGCCTTGTCGATATTCACCTTCCATTCCAAAGATCCATCACCTCGTCACACAAACGCACATACACATATATCTCTCACTAATTTTAATATTTCTTTATATAAAAATTCAAGTCTCACTAATTACTTACACATGATATTTTGGCTACTCATTTATCCAAAACCAATCATTCGAAATCTTCTGTCTATCCAAATAAAGGTAACTTGCATCGGATTCTAAAAAATGACTCTGAAGAACGACAATAGTTGGTAGTTGATCAAAACCAAAAACGACATCCTTTTGTCCTTTTTTTTTTTATACCAAATCGGTCGGAGGAGACGAGGGATCGGAGCCATGGAAATCGGAGCTCGCGAAGCTTCATCCCTCCGATGGAAACTCCTCCGTCAAGCTCTCCTTCCCCACCATACTGGAGAGTCCTCTGGTTCTCTCTCTCTCTCCCTCCATGTCTGAGCTATTGACTGGTCTCCACATCTCATCTTCCTTTCTGGTTCATCGCAGAAGACGAGAAGTCCGCCATCACTACGAAGCTTGTTTCCAGGAGGTCCAAGCATGGATTCAACCTCTTAAAGTGCCGATCGTCGAGCTTCCACGACGATTCAGGCTCTTCTTCCTCGCAGAACGACGCCAGAGATGTCACATTGTGCTACACTCTTCCGATCGACAGTTCTCCGGAGATTTACCTAACGTGAGTCAATTTCGATTCGGAAAACTCCAATCTACATTTTCAGCTCCAAATGATTGTTTACTTTCATGGGCAGGCAGAGGGCGAGAGACGTTGCAGAGCTGAGTGATCTTGAGTATTGTAACCAACATGACATTGACAACACTGGTATTGTGTGTAAGTCACTTTTCTGATCTATCAAACTGTGAAAGAATCTGATAGAGTTGAAGATTACATAATTTATCGCTTGCTCCTTGATTATCGTGTTATTATTTCTGGTTCAATGCTTTTCGATGTTCCCATCGCTAATGGGTCGATACCAAAGATACAATGATTCGGGATTTCGATCTCGTAACCTCTTGATAGGATCCAATTCAATATTGTAAGCAAAAATCACCCCTGACAAATGTAAGTTCATAAACTGACTTCAAACGTGCGCTAGCAGTTAGCGTTTTGGCTGAAGTAGGCGATGGGACGATGCTCTTGCATGAGGACGGCGTCGGTCTCGACAAATCCAGTCTTTAATAGGAAATCAAAGACTTAATTTAAAACCATTAAATGACCGTCTTGCCCTTGGCTTCATTTCTTCGCTTAACGTCAAGATAGCGGGCTTCATGAGCTCGGGTCTATCACCTCTCCTATTGAGTCTTGCGAGAGTTAGGTTAATTGAGTTCAAGGGTGGATTCTCATAGACGAGAAACGACCATCTATAAAAAGGTCGGGATTACAATGATAAATCTATTACATGATTAAATTGCATAAGCAAAAGCATACAAGAGGACTCACCTTAAGTACTTCAATCGCCTGACCGTAAAGCCCTTCCTCGGCGTGGCCCTGCCCTAGGCCGACGGCTACTTCCTCAATTGTGCAGCCCGGGCCTGTCACCAGGTGCGAGCCCGGCGCTTCTCTTGGACACTTGTTATGTATCGTCGTTTGGTATAATTGACCATAATAAAGATCTGTAAGATATGGCCTCATGATTATCGTGATTCAGTACTTTTCTAATAAATGGTCTTAAAGTATGTCAAATTTAGTTTTGAGTTAAAGTTTGTTGAATTGCAGGTCAATGGCCGTCGGAAGACGTTCTTGCATACTTCTGTTTGACGCACGCGGATATGTTTAGGTTTATGCAAACAGTTTTAGCTGCTGTGTTTTTTTGTAACGATATCCTCTTTTATGACTTGCTTACTTGCGTAGTTTCTCGGCCTTCCTTCTCGGGTTTCAGGTCCAAGAGCGTGATTGAGCTCGGGGCTGGCTATGGCTTGGCTGGTTTAGCTATTGCAGCTGGTACTGAGGCTTCACAAGTTGTGATCTCTGATGGAAATCCTCAAGTAGTTAACTGTATCCTTTCAGTTTGACGAAACTCTGGTCTAATGTTATGTAGGCACGCATAAAAAGATGATTAAGTTCCTTCTTCTACATGTGATAGTAGTAAACCCGCAATCATTATGTACCGAAGAAGAAAGGGCAATACGGTCAATTAGGCGAATTGATTAAGTCCTCTTAGATCTTTCTCTATTTCCTTATATCTCCAAGTTTTTTAGGTATTAAGATTAAGAGAATAATTTGACATTGTTGGTCGATATACTTAAGCGCTCTCATTAATGGCTTGAAGGGAGTTTTATGTTTCCTTTTTGTCTCTTCACTCAAGACACCATTAGAGAGAGCTTTCACAATGTTCTTGTAGGAAAGGTCCGTTTTTACTCGATTTGTTGAAATAAAGTTTTCGGGGGTTCATCATATTGGTGAATTTCGTCTGCTTGCATGGTTGGATTGTGTTTCGTTTGCTTGCGTGTTTGGACTGTGTTTCAGCATTGGTTCCTAATTAATAGTATTGGAACTCCGAAATAGATTTAGTTTTCTGAAATTAGATAGGATTTGTTCCTTTATGGTATATCAGGAAATATCCACGATTGTGCAGAAACGTTATATTCAGAAATTCACCCTTTTCTAATCATAGCGTACCTTTTTTGTTGTTGTTGTCATTACTCGTTATATTACTATAGAGGTAACGTGGAACAAAATATTACATGATTTTGAGGTTCCTTAATGTCTAGATATTGAGAGAAACATAGAGGCAAACTCTCTCGCATTTGGCGGCACGCAAGTAAAACCCATGATGTTGCATTGGAATCGCGACGAAATGTCAAATATTTCTCACTCTTTTGATCTCATCGTAGCAAGCGACTGGTTCGTATTCCTTGCCTTCTTTAGTTTCTGTGAGTGCTAGTTTCTTACATTTTCTAATATTAAAACACATATGATGAAATCCCTTAAATAAAGGGATCATTGCAGCAAAAGCATCCGAACATTTTTAAAATAGCACGGTATATTCCCAAGCTTTGAATTCCGCTGATTAAACCTAAGGTTGTGAAATTTGCGTTTTTGATTGGTTTTATCCCGTATGTCTATGGTAATATATAGTCATTTAAAAGAGAAATCTCAAAATGTTTATAAATGAGTGTGAATTTGTAAAAATCTCAATATTAATGGGTATACATGGGACATAATCAACCGAAAAATGAATTTCACGACGTTGTGTATTTAATATGTGCATTTGAAAGCTTGGGAATTTGCCTCGCTATTTTGAAAAAGCTGAGATACTTGCAATTATCCCTGTGGAAAAACACAAGTGTTTTGGACTTATTTAGAGCTGAGATGGAGGCCATAGCTATAATAAACTAATAGTGGACGTCTTGTGTACACCACACTCTACTTCCTTAAATTATATCATCGATTCAACCTGCTTCTTAATCAAATAATTTTTTCAAGGAAAGAGAAGATATATTGGTTGAAGAAAACACAAATAATTGATTCTACTTCTGATGACCTGAAGATATGAAGATCTCGATTTGCTATTTGGTAATACACTCGTGATCATTATCGTTGTAGGAAAGGCAAGATGGCCTTTTGGTCATGCAACTTTAGTCCTTTCATTTTTTTTTTTCTGTTAATTATGTTATTAATAAGGGTATTTTAGTCTATTTTTTTATTTTTTTATTTGGGCCTTTACGGTTTCGTCTCCTTTTGATGGGCACCCACTGTGGCTGTCACGGAATTTATGCTTTTTTATGGCTTTTCTTGCTTAGTATCGTTTGGAGGGCGTTTATTATTTTCTTGCATCGTAATAAAGAGAATGGGCTTCATTATCTTGGGGAATTCCCATTGGCCGAATTTTGTTTCGGATACCGTGTTTGGATCCTATCACACATTCACGCACAAGCTTGACATAATCTTTTGGCATGTTTAAGCCTTTGACTCTGTAAGTGATTTTGCAGCACATTTTTTAAGGAATGTCACAAAGGACTTGCTCAAGTTCTCAAATGCTTGCTGAATGAATTGGGGCCTAGTGAAGCCGTGTTTTTCAGTCCCCGAAGAGGCGATTCCTTGGACAAATTCCTCCACGAAATCGGTCAGAACGGGCTGAACTTTACCGTCACGGAGAGATACAACGACGAGATATGGAAGCTTCATCGGAGCCTTATCAATGGTGATGATGATTACTGGCCCGGCTATGACAAGGATCACTGCTACCCATTATTGGTCAGAATCACGCGGTGAACGGTTCAAACACATCTCCTATTTTACATATTTATAAGATTGACTATCGTGAACTTGATCCGGTTTTTTCGCAATTTTAAAGCTGATATCTGCATTTTTGTTTTCTAGCGTTAATGCAAATTTTAGTAGTAAATTCGGTATAGCATATTTTCGGTAGCTTAAAATAAATACATAAGCTTGCATTCAAAATGTCTAAATAAATCCAGTTAGTTTCATAAGAAAAATAATAAAAAAATTATCATATTTAGTCCAAAATCTAAAAAACAGAACAAAACAACGAAGTCACATAGTATTAGGAGTTTTACTTTTTTTTATTTATTTACATTTTGGAAAATAAATGTTAAGGTAAAAATACCCTAATAAATGCAATTGCACCTTTGTTTGGAAGCGGTTGCAATCGCTTCCATACCGTTTTGCCAATAAAGAAGAATGGCAGTAAGGCCCCCTAAATTTTGCATGTTGGTGCAGTTTGCTCCCTAAACGGTCTTTCTAGCAAAAATGCCTCCTAACTTTTATGTTATATTTTTAATTAAAAAAAATAACTTTTTGCCGTTGGTCCATTGTTGATGCATAATTTGCATTATTGATCTACTTTCTATTGTAAAAAGCAGACCATAGACAAATTCCTTTACTATATATATCTACAGTATCGATTTTTAGGTCCTCATTAATTTAGACTTTGGACTTTAGTGTCCACACAAACACACACACACACACACATATATATATATATATATATATTGACTGAGGTTCCTTATCTTCATAGATGAAGTTGCTTGCATATGTAAAACTTTGATATTGCCATCCTGGGTATAAAGAGAGACTTTCCAAAAAGGATGATGCACAACAAACTTAGAAGCAATTTGATGCTTGTACTATTAACTAACAATTTATTTTAAACTATTTGAGAAGTGGGTATTTACAATATTTTCTTTTGGGTGAATCCCGGTAAAAGTTCTAGTACTTAAAAAAAAAAAAAAAAGGTCAAAAACTTTACGAAGTTCTTGGTCAAAGTGATGTTTTGTTTGATTGGCGAATTGTGATTTAACAGAAGTGCTGGAATGTCTATTTTATAGATTGTAACCGATTTCATAGGATTCTTCATTTTTTATTTTAAATTATGTGGAATGAACAATATATTCAACGAATGAGTTATTCATGAAAATGACATAATCTCTCGCCGGCCTTCTCTTTTGTGTCATTTCGGATGTTGCCGAAATAGATTTATTTCTAACAGGAAAGAAGCATACTCTCATTATTCACCATTTTTAGGGCTTGCATATACGAGTTGAGGTGTCAATTGGACCGGGCAGGCCCAAGCCCACCCGCCCCGACTCGTAAAAAAAAAGCGGGTTTGCCCCGTTTTTTTGTAGGCCGGGCTAGGCCCGCCCCTATCAAAAGTGTCAGGCTAGGTTATGCTTTCCTAGGGCCGCCCTAAACCCGCCCCGGCCCGTCTAAAATCCCACCCTGCCCCGAAGCCCACATAAACCCACCCTGTGGCCAACCTGCCTCGACCCATTTTAAAGCCCACATAAACCGAATTTATATATATAAAAAACTATTAAGTTATTATATTAATACTAATGAAAATATACAAAAATACTATAAATATTTTATTATTATAGAATTTAAAAATTATCTTTCTTTCTATTACACAATTCATTACTTTATTTGTTGTATATACTCTATATAGCTTTTTAATTTTTCAATCAAACAATTTTAACTTCATTAATCAATTTCAAAATTTGCTAATCGATTTGATTTTTTTTTTAATAATTACAGTTTTGGTATACTATAATATAAAATTCTAAGAATGTATTTCGATTTCTAAGTATGTGATTGAATTTTATTTGCATTATGTTACTCAACTTTCGAAATGAGTATTCGAATATCGAGCAAACACAATAATATAAATGGTATTATTGTTCATTATCTTTGATTTAAATTGAATTGCATTTATACGTTCCACTCAAATATGCAAATAATTATTACATATCAACCCAAAAAAATCTAACCTTTTTTGGTTTGTGAAAAACCCACTAAATTCAACTCGTAAAAGCCTACGAAA
This sequence comes from Parietaria judaica, assembly GCA_954871525.1. Taxonomy (NCBI): domain Eukaryota; kingdom Viridiplantae; phylum Streptophyta; class Magnoliopsida; order Rosales; family Urticaceae; genus Parietaria; species Parietaria judaica. The sequence continues at coordinate 28,476,028 of OX940872.1, forward strand.
TTTGACTCAAAAAAGCCCGCCCCGCCCCGTGACATCGTGGGTTCAGGTTCATGGGCCGGGGTGGGCCTTGATGACTTTTCCTAAACCCGCCTCGCCCAGCGCATTGAACTGGGCGGGTCAAGCCCGCCCCGTTTAATATGTGGGATTTTTAACGGGTAGTGGGCTGGGCCGGCCCATCCCAGCCCACTTAACACCTCCATATACGAGTGAGTTGGAAAGCGTCGCTGCAGCACATTGTGGCTATATCTACGACTGAAGCTGAGTATGTAGCTGTGAGAGAAGCTGTGAAGGAAGGGCTGTGGCTGAAGGGACTCGTGACCGAGCTGGGCTACAAGCAAGAAGACTTCGAGCTGTACTGCGACAACCAAAGTTCCATACACCTATGTAAGAACCAGATGTATCACGAGCGTACGAAGCACATCGACGTACGCTTACACTTTGTCAAAGACGTGGTCGAGAATGGAGACTTAAAGATACTCAAGATCGACACTGCGGAGAACCCGGCGGACATGATCACGAAGGTAATTCCCGTACTGAAGTTTGAAGAAAGCTTGAAGATGCTAGGAGTGGGCTGAACAAGGAAGATTGAAGAATGAAGGCTACGAGAACCTTGGCTATAAGGGTCAAGGTGGAGATTGTTAACATGTGACCCTGATAGCTGTAGCTATCCTGACTCTGGTTTATGACTCTGGTTTATGTTACGAAAACGGAGGTTATTTTAGGGCTTTATATGTTGTATAAATAGAGGGTCTTATGTTGTAATCAATAACAAACTTGTACAGAGAGATAGGGAGAAGGTGTAGAGAGAATCAGAGAGCGAGATAGTGATTGAGGGTTTCGATTGTATTCTCCATTCTTGATGATTCAATAATACTTATCTTGAGGATCTTTCTGGGAATTTCTGGGTTTCATTGAGTGAGCTTGAATCTGGGTTTGGCTATTGAACGTGTTCTTAGATTGAATCGTGATTCGACAAAGATCATTTACGCTACAAGTGGTATCAGAGCCAAACTCGTTTATATGTTGCTAGCGTACCTTACTCGTTTTTTATGCTTTAGTTTTTTTATTATTTTGATGAGTTATGAATAGGGTTTTATGCCTTTGTTACTATAAATATTATTACCCGAGAAAAAATTTGCATAGAATTGGGTCTAAAATACTATTTTTTTTGTTTGTTTTGAGACTTGATTTGTCCGTTAGTTAGACTTAGAACCAAACGCGTCGGTGAAGCATATGATACGTGTCAATACCTTTTCAATTTAGTACAACAAACTATACAGTCAAACTCAGAAAGTTATCGTTTCTGCCGATAAACCGACTAGATTAATGTGTTGATTTAATAACTAACTCTAATAGTCCAAAACTTAAAATTATATTAATTTCAGAACTACATTATCATTTAATAATGTGCTTATTTGACACTGCGCACAAAAATAAAGCAATTAGCGTAGTTATCAACTTTATTTATATATTATTTTTAATTTACATGACTGAAGACTTATTCAGATTTCGTAGTGCAATTGCTGGAGATATATATAACACATGGATTATAAAATTAAGTTAACCATCACACTCCAGAGTCCAGAGCACAACCGTCTATGAGAAAAAAGACAGATGCACTTAAAGATGTTGAGTGAATCACTCGAATTCATATCTACTATAAATGTTTCAATTGCCTATGATATCAAATTAATTATTAATTATTAACAATAATAACATCAAAATATCTCTCTTCATTTTTTCTTCTCTTTTTTTTTTCTTTCTTCACGGTCTCTTCTCTTTCATTACAAATATGCGAGCCCAAACACTTGGCCTGTTTATCAAAATGTAAACTTTTTAGGCCCACTAAGATTTAAACACTAATCGAAACAACAACACCTTTAAATAATAATCTTTTAGACACGTGTGGGAGGGCATCACTCTCCTTGTAAATAATCTCTTTCTCAAAAGTCAAACTAAGTTTCATTATGAGGTTTAAATCTTGACTTAGTCAAAGATATTATCTTTACTTTACGTATTAATTAATTAGGAGGATATTGAAGATAAGATTAGATAGAGTTATTGGTTTTCTATTTAGTTTAGGATTAGGATTTGTTTTTCTTATAAATAGGCATTAGTCGCTACTAGCTATTTTAGTAAATAAACAGAGAGTGAGTATCGTCGTTCGTTTTGGCTTCGTGTGCATGAACCAACATTCATTCCTTCTTTTTCTCCACAGCCTTCTCCGATACGATTTTGGATTTTCTAGTTGGAATATTAAGGATGGTGTCGGAGAATGGCGTCGCCGACGGAGTTCAGACGCTCTTGATTTCCGACCATCGAGATAATCTCGTAAGTAGTCTCGACCTTCATTCATACTACTAGCTAGCTAGCTAGGGTTTAAATTTGAGGGAATGTCAGGTTATAAATAGTAACATTATACGACTACTTTGACTAATCGGGACAGTGCTTGAAAGTTGGTGAATATTTGTAATTGCGTGAATAAATAATATAAGTGAAACTTTATTTTTACACTTCCCAAGTTTCTAAGTTTTAAGACTATATTTCTCTACTTTTTGCATAAAAAATACTTTTTTATTTTATTTTAAATAATGTGTATTTATTGTAATTTTAATTTTCTATTATCCCATGCCTTTATCTTTAATATATATATTAGGATAGCTGCTTAGTTTTTAAATATTTGAAGTAATATTGCAAATATCTCTACAGATATACTACAAAAATTATTTCTTCGTTTATATATTTGCACGGAAGTTTATTTCTTCTTGAACTCAAAAATTTCTATGGCCTTTATGAGATTTAAATGTTGGCTTAGTCAAAGATATTATCTTTGATATTAGTTATTTAAGATAAATTAGATTTATTGCTTTCCTACTAGTTTAGAATTAGGATTAAAATTCCCTATATAAGTGATAGTATAGTTGCCTATTTTAATTAACAGCAAGTATATTGTATTCGTTCGACTTTTATCAGAGTATATATATTTTATAAAAACAGTGAGTGTGAGTGATATCGCAAGTATACTGTCGTTTGATTTATTTTTATCTTCTTCTTCCGAGTGTGGTGTTCGTGTTTTAGATTGAGTGATCTATTTTTGGAACCCTAACCGCCTCCATTGTCTTTTAAATACAACTCTACTTGTAGATTGAGCAACTCACGGAGACTCAAAAACTTATGGACACCATCACTGACGATCTGTTGTGGGAGATCCTCATACGCCTCTGCAACAGCCGGCAAGCGGTGCGATGTGCCGCCGTGTGCAAGCGGTGGTCCTCTCTCATCTCCGCACCCCAATTTGCTAAGTCGTTCTCCGCTCGCCGTCAGGGCCTCGACGACGCTGACTTCTCCGCCGCGATTGTACCGCTGGTAGTGACAAGGCCCCATCCCTTTTTCTATAGAGCTCCGTTCGTCGACAACAAATACTATCGCATCCTCGGGGAAACTCAAGCCATTCGATCTGGGAATTACTTAAGTTTCTTGCCAAGGAAAGATGTTGTTGTACGGGCGTATTGCAGAGATTTGTTGCTCGTCTCTTGGCTCAACGACGAAAGACTCTCGTTTTGCGTCTGCAATCCGATAACGAAGAATTATTGGTGCGGCATTCCCGAGCCTCCCATATTCACCCCGGGCAACTTCAAATGCGCGTTCACGTGCCGCCTTGGAAACCGAGGAAACTACAATTATCATGTGACACTTTTCATAACGTCATATTATCCCGAAAGCCTGCTAATGACAATCGATTTCTCATCCGAGATCGGAGAGTGGAGCTCCCTGACCAAGGTTCAATTGCCAATAAAGCTTGACCAAATATTTTGGACTGGACTCATAAATGAACCTCTTACCTGCGGAGACGGGCTAGTCTATTGGTTGGAAGGCAAATATCCTAAATGGGAATATGTTGTCGAATTCGATCCGTTAGCCGCGCCTTCCTCGGATGGCCACAGACACACCCGGCTTATTCACCGGCCGCCAGCTAAGGCCGGTGAGAGAACCGACATGCATTGCGCGTGCCTTGGGACGTATAGAGGTAGGCTCCGTGTAGCTAATGTCACCTATTCTTCAGTGTTGAGAGTCTGGGAGCTGAGTCGTGCTTCTTCTTGTTGGTCACTTGTGCACGAGTCAGCTCTCCGCGGGTTTAGTCCTTGCACGGCTTTGTACCCACTGGCGTTGCATTCCGGTGACCGCAATGTCATTTTCTTGGTTTCCAAAGACGGCTGCATTTTTCGCTACGACATGTCAAGTCATCAGTACTATATGGACAAGTTTCAGCAGGACTTGCGTCTTGTTTCTCTCTACCCTTTGTATTCGACTTGGCCCACATCTGTTCGTTTACACGAAAGACCGGAAATAGAGTACACGTTATGATTTACCTTATATATAATTATATATATATATACATACGTATTTATATATTAATAATGGATATTATAAGTATATTGGATACTGATTTTTTTTTTTCCTTAAATCATTATTAAATATTTTATTCTAGACACTTTGATCAGAATTAATTTCCTGTAATATTATAAATTTATTTAAGAGTATTCTAGCTGATTATAAGAGATTGCAATGCAAGTATATTATTTGTGTATTTGTTTATGTTATTTGTACAGCCAGCTTAGGATTATGTTTCCGGATTATTATTACATTTCATATCAAATCTACTTTTTTCAGAAATATAAACGATCTATGTTTATGAATCAAACTTAAAACAACAACGAAAAAATAAGTTTGATTGTAATTTGTTGTGGAAATTCACATTGGTGATCAAATAATTAAGTGACGGGAAATAAAAATAAAAAGGAGAAAAAGTATTACGCTAGATTAATCATTGCAGGCAAAATTGATATGTCTTTACTAGTCACAATCTTGGTACATTATGCAAGTTTTTGTTGTAAATTGAATTCCCCGTACTAAGTTATAAACCAATAATCACATGGTTCGACAAATCTCTATATTATAAATCTATGGAGCACGTAAGGAAGTTTTTTTTTTTAGGGAACGTAAGGAAGCTAAAAACAAGTCATTTTCAATCCCTCAGTTAGAGAAGATGTTAATAGTACTTGTATGCGTTTAATTGTTAAAACACTAATTATTCTCATATACGAGCCACAAACAAGAGGCATATGGTCAGATACTCCAAAATTGTACAGAGAAGACAATGTTAGATTAATTTATAATATTAATCAAATAGTTGGGCCAATAAGTAAATAATTAAAGTGAATGTGCTATAATATAATTAAGTCTAAATTAGTGATCAATGTTGTTTTAAATTAGGTGACTTAAAAGGGATATATTTGTCATGAGATTAATGTGTAGATACCAAGTGGGTAAGTTGTAAAGTCTTTGAGGGGCAAGAATTGTAATTACCTAAGATATATAGACATCCTATATATATGGGTTGTGGTCCCATTCTACACTACACTACGTATGTAATACTAGTGAATAGAATAGAAACCATAACTTGTTCTCTTCTTCCATGGACTTCATATCAAGGTATGTAATTTATATCTTCATTTCTTTAATGAATAAACATATTTAGAGATCCTGTTTTTAGGACTAACAATTGGTATCAGAGCAACTAAATTATGTTTTATTGTTAAGAAACAATAAACTTGTGTGTTTGCATTGTATGCCTCTTTTATATATGCTCTGTTACATGACAGTAAATAATAATCGATTATGTTCGCAACTACTTTACGGTTCATGATCAATTTCATGTTTTCCGCATCAGATTATATATATATATATATATATATATATATTTATTAGGGGTGTAAATAAAACCCGGAAATGCGGGTTTTAAACCGCGTCCGGACCGTAACCGCATTATAAAAAGACCGAAACCGCATTAATCCGGGTTAAACCGGAACCGGTTTATTAAAAAAACCGCATCCGGATTAAACCGGATTCGGGTCCCGGATTTAGAGAATAAAAACCCCGAAACCCGGATAATAGGTTACTAAAACCCGGTTATTAAATATATATATATATATATATATAAATATTTAGACTTTTTTAACCCAAAAAGTACCTCATTATTTCTCTAATTGGATAAGTCATGTTTAATACAAAATGATGTCGTTTTACTTGGCACAAAATGATGTCGTTAAATGTTTTTGTGCTATGTATAGCAATCTGTAGCAATCCGAATATTTTTTTGTGCTATGTGTAGCAATCCTAGCACGATGATTAACTATATTTAGAAAACAGGATGATATTATGCTTATTAATACGTAGCAGTATGGATGTTTAAGATACAGTATAATATATATAATTTGTTTATAATTATTTCAAGTTTCTTTTAATATATAAATTCAAGTTCGAATCCCGGTTATTATGCAAAATTTTATTTTAAAATTGAAATTGCATGAAATGCTGATTCGGGTTTAAAAAGCGGGTTTTTAACCCGGATCTGGATTTTAGAGTTTTTTTTTTAAATTCGGATCCGGGTTTCAATAATAGGAAATCTGGATCCGGGTTTCTCCGGATCCGGGTACCGGATATGGCAAAAAAATCGGGTACCCGGTCCGCTTTCACCCCTAAGATTATATATATATATATATATCAATTATATACAAATCTTGAACAGACATAAAAGTTCTTTGAATACTGTGTTGATTCAATATATTTTTCTATTTTTTTAGAGCGGTTGTAAACGTTAAATAAATATAAAAAAAAAACAAGCTGTTGCCATTTTTTTTCAACCGTTGCAGTTTTTCAAAGCAATTTTCCATTCTTTTCTCAACCGTTTCATGTTATTCAATTGATTTAATATTTTTAAAATGTTAAATTAAACTAGCGGAGGGCGCGACGCCGTGAAAATATTCAGTTTAAATTTAAATTTAAATAAAGGATAAATTAATTTATATAAAAAATAATATTTGATTTATTCAAGTAATATTTTTTTTAGCATTATTTATTCAAGTAATATTATCATAAAATGTTTATTGCATAATAGTAGATATATATAAACTAGTCATTTTCAATATCCCAGTTAGTTAGAGAAGATGTTAACAGTACTTGTATGCGTTCAATGGTTAAAAGTTAAAACACTAATTAGGACCACTCTTGTCAACTCGGTAGTTCAAAGTTCTTTTGTTCACTCTTTTTCTGTATATGTTTGGCCAAAAAATCTTCTATCGAAATTGGAAAAATCTGTGAGAAACTTTATTTGGTCGGGCTCAATTGATTGTAGGAAATTGATAACTATGCCATGAGATATTTGTTGTCTTTCTATTTCAGATGGTGGCGTCGGTGTGAAGAATTTGAGTGCGCTCAACAAAGCCATGCTTGGAAAGTGTTCTTGGCAATTCATAAGCTCAAGTTCTTTCCCGTTGAATCTAATGAAAAATCGAATCTTTAATGACAACGGTTCATTGAGAACTAGCGCCATTTCATCTTCCATATGGCGATCATTGAAACCTTGTTACTTTTCTGTTGCTAATAGTGTTGTTTGGTTGATAAATAAACAATCTAATAAGAACTTCTGTCTTGATAATTGGTTGTATCTTTGTTTTGCGGATAGAGAAAACATGCCTTTGCAAAATAGAATCAATCTCACAGCGAAAATATCTGATTACCGAGTTGATGACAGTTGGAATTTGCCTCTGAACTTGGTGGCCATTCTCTCAGATGAAATTAAGAATTACATATTTATCGAGGAACCAGATGATGTGTGTGTCTGGAAACCCCATAATGATGGTAAGTTTTCGGTCAAATCCATGTATAATAAATTTTGCTCCAACCATAATCTGTTTCCTCAGTGGCAAAAGTTTTTATGGAAAGAATTTCTCCTGCCATCGAGGTCTATTACTTGTTGGAGAGCTTTCTTAGGTTTCCTCCCAACGGAGCAGATGTTGCAGAAAAAGGGATTCTCTTTAGCCTCTATGTGTCGTTTATGCCATAATCAGGTGGAAGACTCTGACCATATCTTTGTTCATTGCAATTTTGATGGTTCGGTTTGGTCTGCTATTTGTGGTATTTTTCTTAAACCTGTTAATAGAGGAGGGTCCCTAGCCTTATTGCTCTCCGACGCAGCTTCAATTAATCTAAACCCCCAGGTTTTTGCGCTTTGGAATACTGCTATTATTTTAACAATTTGGTTAATTTGGTGTTGTCGCCGGAACTTCGCGACTGCTGCGATCAAGCAAAACTTCGATACCTGCAAAACAAAGGTCAAGAAAAAAAACTCCGGGAAGGCTGAGTCGCGGACTAGGTCGTTTTCTTTAAGGTGTTTCGCGGCTCTGCCTTGGTGCTCGTAGTTCGTGAATGGCCCGTCACCCCTAGTATAAAACAACCCAGGTATTTTCTGTCTCAACCGACACCGTGCACTCGGTATCGATCGGAATCACTCAAACCCTCGAAATATTTTGCTCGGAATACTGTATATTGCTCTGCGAATTGAGATATGAAAAACGAGATCCAGAGCTCTGTATTTATAGCTGAGAAAAATATTTACATTATGAAAATAACGTTCAGAATAATAACGGGAAGAAAAAAGAACGTGGAGAGAAAATGGGGTTCGTGGACTGACCAAACCAAAACGCGTAAGACTGAATCTTTTCCACATTAAAGTTTTAATTTCGGTAAAAATACCAATTAACTTTTCGGCAAAAAGAATTATGTTTGCACCAGAATACTCAACACACGCACGCACCACACCACACCACACCTCGCCTCGCCTCGCCTCGCCACGTCACGTCCGGCGGCGGCGCGTGCGCGTGTGTGGTATACCGGTGGTGCATTTAGGTGACTCCTCTCCCATCCACAAAATCTTATGACCCTAAGGGCCCAAGCCCTTAGCTCATTCCTTTGGTATATAAACCATTCCAAACTCTTGTCTCCAACCCATGTGGGACTCAATGTGAAAGAGAGGTATACAATGCAAAGCATAAAAATTTCATTACTTGTGTTACAAGTTCCAACATTTAGCGAACTAGAAATGCATGTGTATTTGATGACGAGATCCCTAACATTCACACTTTTTTTAGACATGTTTGGGGTGACTTATTAGGGAAGCGAATTTTTTCAAGTTGGGGACGGGAAGCACCTTGGAGGATCTTAGAGTTTTGAAGATTTTCGGCATTGACATTCAACCCAGAGAACCTCCAAGAACCATTCTTGTTGTGTGGCGGTTCCGTCCTACCACGTGGTTGAAATGTAACACGGACGGTTCTTCTATGGGAATCCCGAGAGTGGCGGGAGCTGAAGGAATTTTTAGAACATGTCGTGGATTTCCTCATGGCTCGTTCTCTTTCCATATTGAATCCGCTTACGCGTATGAAGCGGAAGTGATGGCTGCAATATTTACGGTGGAAAAGGCTATGGAATTTCACTGGGAAAACGTATGGATCGAGTGTGATTCTACATTAGTTGTTCAACTTTTTCAAAAGAAATCGAGTTCGGTTCCTTGGAAGTTACGGGCTCGCTGGTCCAAATGAATCCGATATATGGATGTCATCAGTTTCAGAGTTTCTCATATCTTCAGAGAAGGAAATAGAGTTGCCGACGCATTAGCTAGTTTTGGTGCTCAAAATTTGGGTCATCATTGGTGGCCTTCGCACTCGGAATTTTCTTCGCGTTTCGTAAACGATGACATTTGTTCGAGAGAGAACTTTAGGTTTCGATAGTTCTCTTCTCTTTTGGTTTCGTTTGTAATCTTTGATATTTTATTTATATTATTATGAGCCTTGGTTCTTACTTTGTGTTCTTTGGGTGCCAACCTAGTTGAGATTCAAATTCACTCAGCAAGATTTCGAGCCTCCATCTTCAACTAAAAAAAAGAGCCACAAACAAGAAGCATATGGTCAAATACTCCAAAATTGTACAGAGTAGACAATGTTGGATTAATTTATAATATTAATCAAATAGTTGGGCCAATACGTAAATAATTAAAGTGTATGTGCTATTATATAATTAAGTCGTAGCTCTGCGTAAATTGGCGATTCCGGACGAACCCCGCCATAGCAAAAACTGATAAAGCCCAGCCCCGCACAAATCGGTGCTACCTGATGAATCCCGGCGCTATCTTACGTAGCGTGACGCTATCTTACATAGCGTGACGCTACCACCCGACGCGACGGTGCTTCACAAAACGCGACACTATCTTACATAGCGCGGCGCTACTTGACTACGCATTTGTGTCTACATACATATATATATAGGGCATGTGATGTCATGCTATCATGCGCGACAAGATGATATAGCACTACATGGCATCAACGGATATAAAAACAGAACAATCTCTAATTTCAAGCAAAAGCTCGATTTTTTCTCATAAAATTCAACTCCCTACAAAATACTTCACATATATAATATATATAGAAAACCAAAAATTAAACTTTATATGTTACCTAAAATAGCATATATATGGCAGTAAATTTATATTACATTACACTATATAACTAAATTGGGGTCTATATAACTAAATTGGAGTGCATTTTTACTGTAGAGCCTACAGTATTAATTCACCAAATCATCAAGTAACAAATGTTTCTCATAACTTTTGCCATGTAATTTTACTTTAATTTTCCAATCATTTTTCTTTCCTCCTATGCTTATCTTTTACTCTTTTCTAAGTTTCTTTACCTGGACTCTCTATCTCTCTCTCACTCACTCTCTCTTTTCAATTCATCCTTCGCTGATTCAATTTCTTTTGCTGAATTTATGAGGACAACCCGCTTTCGGGCTTCACAACGCGAGTCGCTTTCGCTGTTGGTCCCCATTTCTCCCACGTTTCATGGAAGGCTTCGCAACTCGGGCTTCGGCTCAGCCACTGGTCAACGCCGATGAGCTCAACGACTTGGTCGAGAACTTCATCTTTGACTGCGATGGTGAATCCCCCAAATTTCACTCTCTTTTACACCACATTATTCAAATTCCGAGTTAATGAGAATCTGTGTTGTTATTAGTGCTTGATAATTAGTAAAATCAGATTTTTGTTTTCGTGATGATATTGAACATTTCATAAACTCATCATTATCAGATTGAAATATTGAGTGCGTTTGGCACAGCTTATTTAGCTCTGTTTTTGTTTTTAAAATAAACTTAATTGCTTTTAAGTGTTTGGCACAATTGTTTTTACAAAAAACACAAAATCATTTTAAAATTTTGTACATGAATTCTAAAAGCTAGAAAATCGTAGCTTTTGGATTTTTCTAGAAATAAAAATACGGTTTTAGTTTATTTTAGACTTTTTAGCCTAAATAATTATTTTACCAAACGCTAAATCAGTTTTTGTTACCAACAACAACTGTTTTATAAATATTTTACTAAACGCCTGTTAATTTTTAATAAAAATAGTTTTTTTATAAACTAAAACTAAAAATAATTTTTTTGTTAAATTAAGCTGTGCCAAACGGACTCATTGTGTTTGTGTGCAAAGAATTGCAACTATACTGACCAAAACGCTATTGGTTTTGGGTCGGGGCGAAAATTTCGGAGTCGAAGCCATCCCGGCCTGAATGCCTACTGAAAATCGGGCTACGAAAGCCCGGTTCCCTGTTTTATTATCATTTATCATCATAGTTTTATGGTTTATAATTTTATCCCACCCTTATTTCATCTATCTTTTGAAGTTGGACTATGTTGAATGTCTTCTTCTTTTTTTCATTTTTATTTAAATCGGTGTAAAAAAAAATGCCCTGTTTTAAAAATGTGGGCTTTCACATGTGTTTGCTTAGTTACTTTACATTTGGCACCTAATTTGAATTATCCTAACTTATTTTAGAGACGTTTAAGTTTGGTTTTAACTAACTAAATGAAGACAAGTGTTATTAATTAATAGAAAATATCATTTCATTTTGATGACGTTATACCCCAAGCCCAAAAAGAGATGGCAACATTGAATAATAATAAAAATAAGAACTAAAGAAAATAAAACAAACATCTACTGCATCGAAACTCTATGTTCATATCACAATTTTTTTTTGGGTTTCTTAAATATATTTTTTAAAAAATAAAACTAATTAAATTAATTATTACTAAGAAAATAAATTTAGATTAAAATTAGAACCTAGCGTTCCCGAAGCCGTGAAGGTCGCTAACTCTGTTCATCGACTTTTCGTCGTCTTTCTTTCACAATCTATTTTTTTACACATATATATTATCTCTCAATAAAAAGTTAAAATCCTAATAATGCATAAAACCAACAAAATAGCTATAAGCTCTTTTCTTAAGGAAAAAAAGGACATCTCACAGACACCCTAATCTCATAGCTATTTCGCCCACCTCCCTCTACCGATGAATGCACCCACCGTCACAATTGTTCACATTTTTACTTTTTAATATTTAATTTTAACGCTTTTGAAATTAACATTACTGTTAAGTTTCAACGTTAAACTCTAAATTTTTTACTTTAATTATTTCAAATATTAAAAAAATTATTTAGATGGAAAAAAATTAATATGCACAATATAGTATTCTTGATTAGTTGTGAGCTTAGTGATAAAAATAACTTCAAAAAATAATAATATACTTTTAAATTTAATTACGTAAGAGTTATTATTTTTTATTGATTGAACACAAGTTGAATAATTTAAGAAATTATAAAGAATATTATTGTTGATTAAAATTTCAGAAGATTAAAGTATATTATTAGGAACAAAATTAGAGAGCATGTGTTCAATTACACTGTATATTTTGTATATGTATAATATATATTATTCAATATGATTCGTGATCAACAAGTACATGACTTCACTCGATATCACGCCATGTATATGCTTACTTCAGAATATCTCACAACGTACAATTATATAATTACTCGCTCTTAAGTTAAAGTTGTGTTTCATAATTTTTTTTTTTTGAATGGTGTGTTTCATAATTAATTAACCTTATGTAGCTCTACCAGTTTGACCAATAAGATTATATGCAGGAAACTCATAAACTTAACACTTATTTTCATTGAATAAGGATCCTATAATCATTAGGCATCTTTTAAAAATGTAGGATACTGTAATTGGAATCATAACAATATTTCGTTGTCTAATTAATAACAACAACTAATTTATATTTAACTCTTTATTCATTAGAAATATTGTTTTAATTCTATATTTGTGTATTATATGTTTGTAAAGTGATTATTTATAGCTTATGATAATATATATATTTTGTTCCCCAATTTTGAAGAGTAATAATGATATTATCTTCAATTCTTAAACATGTCAACCCATCTTCAGGTCATCTTGGTCAATCAAATCGCAAAATAAAAATAAAAACACTTCGACATATACCATAACTACAACTAATCAATATAGGGTAGGAGCGAAATTCAAAGATCCTTATATATATGTATATATATATATATATATAAAAAAAAAAGATAATGAAAATGTTGACCCTACTTTTGGGACATCAACCTTATCTCATAAAACTCAAAATAAATTATCATTAAACTCATATATGCAATATCATCACAAGTAGCATAATCATCAAACACCTCATCATGTATAGAAGGGAGAGTGAAAATATACATGAGACAAAAAATGAAATCCAACATGAAATCCAAAATTGACTATTAACATTATCGTTGGACGAGTCTTCAAGATTAATTACTAAATCAATAAATGCAAAACTGGTTGGTATGTTAGATGTAAAAAAAAAAAACAATTAGTAGAGACTTTCAGGATTATAAGAGATGCATACAACACAAAGAAAAAAACATTTTACTTATAAGACTTCTAATTCATTTAATTTACCTTGAAAAAATTAATTAACAACAACAAAAAATATCGGATTGCTTAAAAATGATACACCAAAAAAAAGCATGTCATTTTTTTTAAAACAATTGTCAAATTTCTCTTGTTAAGAGAAAAAAATATATATTGACTCGCAGCAACGCGCGGGTTATAAACCTCGTAATAACCAAATGAATGCCCACATATTTGTAATCAACCCACGATCACACCACACACCTTATTCTAATTGCCATAATTTTAGTGACAATATTCCATAATTTGTGCTCCATTATTTCTCCCGAGGTTGAAAAAATTCGTCCTCGAATTTAGAGCGTCGATCAGTCTATGCCGCGACTCCACCGCCATCGCCGTGTTCATATCGGCGCCAGAGTCGTCGTTGTAAAATATATTTGTTGATGTACAAATTCGTCATTATTTAATATGACATAAAGTCCTAAAGTTGTGAATTAATTAAATTTACAAACAAGGATCGAAGGCTTTAAAGAAATAAATTGATATTCGTAAAAGCCCAATTGAGATGTTCACTGAAATTCTCGATTAAACAAGGCCCAATGGATACAAAGCTACTCGGCCCAAAGGCCCAAAGGCCCAATATCTATCCGTCATCAACTCCGAAAGACGAGGGTAGAATCGTCATATTTTCTACCCAGCATCTCAGTTCGAACTCAAGCAGAAGACCAGGAGCACGAAGTCAAGTCTTCAACGGGCATGATTCAAACATGACAAATAAAGCGAAGTCGTGGGACACGCGTAGCAAGACAAGCCATTCTACCCGGTCAGCACGGAAAGAAGACCCCATGGTTCCAGGACGTCCAACGGGAAGAATTGAAGTCTATAAATACCAAGCTCAATCTCAGATCAACGTACGAATTCACGCGCTTACAATCCTGAGAGAATACTTCGAGAGTTTCTACCCGGCTTTCCTGCTTGCTTAGAGATTTTCTTATATTCGCTTTCTTTCATTCTCATTCTTTTCTTGATCTAGGCGTGATTTGCTGCCTGTAGCTATCCGTCTATGTCAATTGTCGCAATAAACTTACAGAGGACGTAGTCAACTACCGCCTTGGGACGAACCTCTATAAAAAATCCTTCGTCTTATTTATATTGCACACACACACACACACACACACACACACACACACACACACACACACACACACACACACACACACACACACACACACACACACGAGGAAGCAAGATTTCGGAGAACAGCTCAACGAAATTCCCCAGCCCATCTGCAGAATCTACACGATTGTAGGAGGGTCCCAACTACATGGCAACTCAGTAAATTCAATCAAGGCCCACCAAAGGAGGCTCAAGGCCAGACCGGTAGTCGTACCGAGGCAGGAATCGGACTTCGAGATCTCATTCAAGGATAGTGAAGCAGCTACACTGATCGGTCCACACGACGACGCGCTGGTTGTCACACTCCTAGTTGCCTCATATACGATGGATAAAATCCTAATCGATAACGGGAGTCGAAGAGACAGAGATCAACAGAGAGGCCATCCCGTTAAATGGCTTCGATGGAGGAACCATCAATGCAATTGGCACGGTGCGATTGTCCATCGCAGCAGCAGGGGTGGGAAAAACCAAGAACTTCCTAGTGTTAGGCTGCCCGTCAGTTTTTAACATGATACTAGGAAAGCCCTGGCTGCACATGATGAAGGCCGTACCATCAACCTACCATAAACTAATACGCTTCCCGAATAGGGCGGGAAAAATCGTTGAAATAAAGGGAAACCAAAAACAATCTAGAATCTGCTACATGAGCGCGTTCCGGAACATACAGGCCGCTAAGGCCGAAAAGGAAAAATCTACTGCGTAGCAATTAATGACGGTAGAAGGAAAAGAGGAGGACGACCAGGAAAGGGCTATCGAAACGGACGGACCTAACGTGGAAATGATCGTCCAGGTCCAGATCGATCCTAACAACCCGGATCGCCGGGTAGGAATCGGGAAGGGACTGGACAACAATGCCAGAAAAGAACTCCTCGAATTCCTAACCAGAAACCGGGACTGTTTTGCTTGGTCTCACGAGGATATGCCCGGAATAGACCTAAGCATCACGACCCACCGCCTGAATGTAGACCCCAGTTATAAACCAATAAAGCAAAAAAGGCGGAAGTTAGGCCCGGATAGGGCCCAAGCTGTAAACGAAGAAGTCACCAAACTGTTGCAAACCGGATCCATCAGGGAAGTCAAATACCCGGACTGGTTAGCAAATACAGTCGTAGTGAAAAAGAAAAACGGGAAGGCTAGAGTCTGCATTGACTTTACCGACCTAAACACAGCTTGTCCCAAAGACAGTTTTCCGATGCCCCACATCGACCGATTGGTTGAAGCAACGTACGGGCACGAATTGTTATCATTCATGGATGCATTCTCGGGGTACAACCAGATCCTAATGCACCCTGAGGACCAAGAAAAAACGACATTCATAACCGATAGAGGGATATACTGTTATAAAGTTATGCCTTTTGGATTAAAAAATGTCGGAGCCACATATCAAAGATTAGTCAACCAGATGTTCGCCGAGCAACTCGGCAAAATTATGGAGGTCTACATCGACGATATACTGGTAAAATCCTCCCAAGCAACAGATCATGTGTCCCACCTAGAGGATTGCTTCGCGATACTACGAAAGTATCAAATGAAGCTCAACCCGATAAAATGCACCTTTGGGGTAACTTCAGGAAAATTCCTAGGTTATTTGGTCACATAGCGAGGAATAGATGCAAATCCCGACCAGATAAATGCCCTCCAAGACATGCCCTCCCCGAGGACTGTTCGGGAGACACAAAGACTGACTGGGAGAATCGCCGCTCTTAACCGGTTCATATCGATAGCTACGGACAAATGTTTGCCTTTTAAAAAGTTGTTAAAAGGAAACAAAAAGTTCCAATGGACCGAAGAGTGCGAAGAAGCTTTCCAAAAGCTAAAAAGGTACCTCTCCACCCCTCCAATACTCACCAGACCCATTTTGGGGGAGCCATTGTTCTTATACCTGGCTGTCTCACCATTGGCGGTGAGTGGAGTAATTGTAAGAGAAGACCGCGGAGAGCAAAAACCGATCTTCTATATCAGCAAATCCTTGGAAGATGCTGAAACTAGATACCCGACTATCGAAAAACTCGCATTGGCAATGATAACCGCAGCGAGAAAACTTCGGCCTTACTTCCAATCTCATACCATCATGGTAATGACCACCCAACCTCTGACGACATCCTTCATAGCCCGAATCAATCGGGAAGACTCACGAAATGGGCAGTCGAGCTAAGTGAGTTCGATATAGAATACAAGATCCGAACCTGTGCGAAATCATAGGTATTGGCTGACTTTCTCATCGAACTACCAGCCGACGGTTCAAAAGAGGGCCACGAAGATGGAGAATGGAAACTCGAAGTTGACGGTGCCTCAAGCCAAGGTGGATCTGGGATCGAAATTCGTTTGATATCCCCTACGGGAGAAGTGTTGGAACAATCATTTCGGTTGAAATTCCACGCAACAAACAACGAGACCGAACACGAGGCCCTTATCGCCGGCCTCAAACTATAAAAAGCCGTAGGGGCCCGGAAAGTAAGGGCCCGTTCCGAATCGAAACTAGTCACTAGTCAGATCAGTGGCGAGTATGCCACCCGAGATGACAGAATGGAAAAATACCTCTCGTTAGTAAAAGGTTTGATTCAACAGTTTGAGCACGTTGATATAATCCAAATATCGAGAAGTGAGAACGCGCCGGCAGACGCATTGGCCGGCTTAGCCTCAACTTCGGACCCCGAAGTCAAAAGGATAATCCCGGTCAAAACAATAGATGAACCCAGCGTAACACGCGAAGTTTGCAACATCCAAATGGAAGAAACTGATTGGAGGACCCCAATCATTAACTACATCCTAACCCCAAGATAAGAAAAAGGCCAGGAAACTGAGAATTCAGAGTGCTAGATTTTGCATGATCGGGGAAAATTTGTACAAACGCAGCTATACCGGACCCTACCTAAAGTGCCTAAGAAAGAAAGAGTCTCAAATAGTACTCCACGAAATCCATGACGGAGAATGCGGCAACCACTCGGGAGGAAGAACTTTGGCAAACAAAGCAAAAGGCAAGGCTTTTTCTGGGCCACCATGTTGGCGGACAGCGAGGCATATGCCAGAAGATGCGATAAATGCCAAAGACACTCCCCGTCCATACACCGGTCAGCAGAAGAACTCTCACCAGTCTCAGTCCCATACCCGTTCATGAAATGGTCTATGGACATAGTAGGACCTTTTCCCCTGGCTCTGGCCGGAAAGAGGTTCCTACTCGTCGTGACCGACTACTTCTCCAAATGGGTGGAGGCAGAAGCATACGCAAACATTAAAGATGTTGATGTAGAAAACTTCCTATAGAAAAACATCATCAGTCTTTTTGGCCTCCCAAAAGAGATAATAGTTGATAATGGACCATAATTCATTTCAACAAGATTCCAACACTTCTGCATTAACTGGAAAATATCCTTGAACACGTCCACTCCGAGATATCCTCAAGGCAACGGCCAGGCCGAGGTAGCTAACCGGGTTATAGGAGTCCTTTGGTCCTACAGAACCACCCCGCGTAGGGCCACCTGGGAAACTCCATTCTCAATGGTACACGGCACCGAGGCCGTAATACCAGCAGAGATAGAGACACCCAGCCTTCGGAGGGAACACGCCTCTTTGAACGCAGAACTCAATGACGAAATGAGGGAAGACCAGCTCGACCACATCGACGAGAGACGAGAACAAGCCTTGATAAGAAGTGCCAACTATCAAAATTCGATAGCAAGGTATTATAATTCAAAGGTCAAACGTTGAAAATTCATAGTGGGAGAACTGGTCCTCAGAAAAGATTTCCAAAATACCGCCGAGCTGAACGCGGGCAAGCTCGGGGCCAATTGGGAAGGTCCTTACATCGTCATAGAATTTGTAAAACCTGGAGTATACCGGCTAGCCACTCCGGATGGAACAAGGGTCCTCCGCAGTTGGAATGCCATGCACTTGAGAAAATACTACGCCTAACCTGACCTACTCGGTCTCCCATGAACTACGTAATGACTTGATCCCCAAATTTGGGGTACGTAGGAAGCCCATCCTAAACAATGGGCACAGTCTCAATCTAAACCCAAAACCAACTAGGCCCGACTACCGCAAACTAAAAAACTCAGTAGAGTTGACCCGAATGATAAAATGTCCCAAACTTTTACTAAGGCAGCAAGCCAACCGGGTAACAGACCTATTGCATAAGGCAACAAGCCTATCCGGGTAACAGACCCATTACCAAGGCAACAGGCCTATCCGGGTAACAGACCCATTACCAAAGGCAACAAGCCTACCTTTCCTAAACACGTGATTATATAAATCTAGCATCTATAAATATTTTCATTTCAAAAAACAAAAAACCTACGGGTTATTATAACAGACGAGCAAGAAATATCCGACGGGAAGCATCGAAGAAGCAATCACATCACAAGGTAATCGTATATTTTTCATACTTAGCAAATTTCAAAGTTTTGACATTTTCGATTCTCTATCCGTACACAGAATAGATTGACAGAAGCCTCGAACAACCGAGCAAAATATGTTAGATATTAGAGAAGATACGAGGAGAGAATTAACTTAGAAGCAAAAAACCATAGCATAGCATAAGAAAGAAAATAGCAAAGGCCCTAACCGCAGGCATATCCAAAACAGTACAAAAAAGGGTTCAAGTCGCCGTAGACTTGCCCGTAGAAATTGTTCTGGCCTTAGGCCTTATTTACTAGAAATAAAAAAAATATGGGGACTGCCGTACGCGTCGGCCCCGGTACCACCCTCGACCCTATGGTCCTCTTCTCCTTTCTCCTTCTCTTCCTCCTCGTCGTCTTAGCCTCCATGCTCGGTCGGCTCTTCAGCGGCAATCTCCCCGGCGCCATCGGCATCGACCGTGGTTTGCTCCTCGGGGGCAATCTCTTCAGACGTGGGCAACGTTGGCTCCTCGACGACGGACTCCCCAGCCACGGGATCTTCGACGACGGGCTCTTCGGTCACCGGTTTCTCGGTCTGGAGGCTCGAATCTGCAAGAGGAATCTCGGTCAACTCGGCGTCAGGAGACGGAGCCGGAGACCCTATCAACGGCGCTGGAACTGCATCCAAAAGAGCTTGGTAGCGTGCAACGTTGCCTTCTAGGACCTCCTTCTCGGCCTCAAAGTCTTGATGTCCTGGACCAACTCGAGGTAGCCCTCGGCCTTGTCTAGAAAACAATTGTCGGCAGCCGTACCTTTATACCATGCAATCAGCGCGTCCCTCTCTTCCACCTTTCGGCGGTAACGGGAACGGATGGCCTTCTTCTCAGCCTCACGATCAGAGGATTTTTGCCGAGCCTCGGCCAGCTCAGCGACAAGGCGCTGCACGTCTTCCTTCAAGGCCATGGCCTCCTCCTCTTTCTTCCTCGCCACCTCTTCAGCCCGGCCTCTTGCCGCATCAGACGCCAGCATCTCCCTGGCAGCAGTCTCGCTCGTCTTCTGAGCTTCCTCAACCAGCCGGGTAGCATTTGCTAGCTTTCCTCGGAGATCTACTACCGTGTTCCCCAACCCATTGACCTTGGCGTCGTAGGCGGCAACCTTCTTGCTCATGGTTTCGATCTGATCGACCTTCGCCCGGATAGCCTCCACGGCATCCGCCAACTCCCTTTCTTTTAACGCGAGCTGCTCGGCAGCCTACGCCCCCTCATTTGCCTCCTCTAATTGGTCCTCATAATTGAGAACCAAGTCGTTGATAACTGCCGAGAGCTACACGTCCAAAAATAAGTGTTAGAAAAAATTCTGCAAAAGTCAATCTGGGAAAATCAAACGACGAATAGAAAGAAAAACACTACCTGAACAGACACAGCCGCCATCATTTTGTAAGCCGGCTTCTCAACAATCGATCTGGGGACTCTGCCGACCCCACCGTTAGTTATTTCCGGACTAGCCCGGCTGCCACCTTTGGAGCCCGGTGGAGACCCTTGTCCCCATACCAGGTACACCCGACCTTCCGAGTGATCTCCTTCTCAGCGCCCTCCCTGCGGGGCAAGCTCTCCCGTGCTCGACCCCCGATCACGAGGGGAGCGGATCCCGACTTTCCTCCAGGCTTATCCTGGGAAACCTCCTTGGGGAGCTCTGTTTCGAGAGCCACCCCCTTTCCTTTGACCTTCTCGGATGTCTTCGCCACATCCTTCGGGGCCGAATCCCCCTTCACCACATCCTTCGGGGCCGGATCCCCCTTTGCCTTCTTCCGGACCCCGGAATCTCCTCCCTCACGCGGTCTCTTCACCGCCGTCTTTGAACCCGTCTTCAGAATTGTCTTGTCCTGGGAAGGACGAGTCACGTCCTTTGAAGAACGGACGGGAGCGGGAGGAGGAGTAGTCTTCTCCTCAGGGACCCTCGCCGTGGGCGTAGCTCCCGGGGTGCTGTCCCCGTCGTCGGAAATCTCGACGACAACCTTCCCCTCGGTCGCCTTCGGGATGACCTCAGCAGGAGTCTCCCTCGCGGGAGTATCCTCCACTCTCCTGCTCGCTCCCGACGAGCAACTTCAGCAGAGGCCGACGCCCCAGCCTACTCCTCCTGTCTTCGCCTTTGGCGAAGACTCAGGCCCTTGGAACGTAAGTTTTCCATATCCTCTGCACGTCAAAAATCCATACTTAGTGAAATGAAAGAAAAATACAAAACAAAATCAAAGAATAGGATCAGAGATCATACCCGGAAACTCCTCTTCGTCTGGCTCACACCAAAGTCCGGCAGCTTCGAACCTTTCCTTCGTGAAGTTTGACCAAAGCTCTGGACTGGAAGGAAAGAGCCTGCTCCTCAAAGTGCTCCACCCGTATGTAATAGGGAGAGATTTAGGCTTCTCGGTATCCTCGACTACATAAGAAAAAAGAGAAAAAATTAGCAAACATTTAAAATAGCCGAATAGAAATAAACGAGAAAACCTAACTTGGAATCTCACCTATCTCGTGGACCCATTCGTTCCTATAGTTCGACCAAGAACCCAACGTTTCTTGACCGGCCAGGAAGAAGAAATACTTGTGGGTCCAAGCACTCTCCTTCTTGGGAAGACCGGTAATGATCCCCCCTCCTTAACGGATAGGAAAAACCTACCCTTAGCCTGACCGTTGGCCTTGATGACCAAGCCCGTCAACAGGTCATGAAGTGTAAGTGAATACAAACACTCATGAGCCCGGACAAGCAAGGCCGTCAGAATCCTAAAATAATTTTGGCTAAGTTTCCCAATAGAAACCCCTAGGTACGTAAGGTACTTTAGGATAAGCTCGGGAATAGGAAATCTAAGCCCCCCGGACTAAAAAAACCTCTGGTAGACACATACCCAGCCGTCTGAATTTTGCTCATCAGCATGTTCATCCGGACCTGGTGGCCTAAGTTCTATAGACTGAGGAACCATATATTCTACCCGGATCTTAACAAGATCCTTAGGCTTTAGAATAGACTTGGGAGAATCTGTAGCCAGAAACTCCGTTTGCCATTTCTCTGCCTTTTTAGGACCCATCTCGTGTCTGGAAGATCTGGAAAAAACCGAAAGAACAAGACGAGCACAAAAACCCAGAACCCAGAAAAAACCAGAGGCTCAAACCCTTCAAAATCACAAAAACAATTCCCAGAAAACCCATAATAACCCGCAAACAAGAAGAAGAATAGAAAATGAACTAGAACCTGAGACTCCTAGACATAGTCGACGAAGAACTCCGAAGAACTAAACCTCAGAACAGCTTCAATGGCAGAATAAAGAGCTTCTCTGTCTAAAAACTTCTTGCTTTCTCTCTCTAAAATTCGAAAATGATATTCGAATGCGAAATGAGGTATAAATAGAGGAGAAAGAGAGAGGTTACCTTCGACAAGACACACGACGGGCTGAAGCTGAAGAGACGTGCCCATTAATGCGAAACACTCGAGTATTTATACTCAAAAATTGTCGATGATCCTAAGGTTAGGGTTTCCTCAAAAATTGCAACAAACCTCATCCTACGGTTGAGATCAGCGAGCTATCCAGCGACACGTCAGCACGACAACTGTGTCAGGAGAATATGAAGAGTTTATTCTCTTCGAACTCCGCAAATTGGGACACGTGTTGTAACTGTTCCCGCCTAAAATTTGAAGCGACGGTTACAGCTTCAAAATCGTATCCGTCCATCTTATCTCGAAATTATCCAAAATCCTGTCCGGATTATGCAAATTTGCGGCGAAAGTCACAGATTTAATTAATTCTATCCGGCACGAATTTTACATGATTTCATCGAGTAAATACTATATAATTTACTTCATATTTTTTATAGTAGGGGGCTGACTGTTGATGTACAAATTCGTCATTATTTAATATGAAATAAAGTGCTAAAGTTGTGAATTAATTAAATTTACAAACAAGGATCGAAGGCTTTAAAGAAATAAATTGATATTCGTAAAAGCCCAATTGAGATGTTCACTGAAATTCTTGATTAAACAAGGCCCAATGGATACAAAGCTACTCGGCCCAAAGGCCCAAAGGCCCAATATCTATCCGTCATCAACTCCGAAAGACGAGGGTAGAATAATCATATTTTCTACCCAGTATCTCAGTTCGAACTCAAGCGGAAGACCAGGAGCACGAAGTCAAGTCTTCAACGGGCATAATTCAAACATGACAAATAAAGCGAAGTCGTGGGACACACATAGCAAGACAAGCCATTCTACCCGGTCAGCACGGAAAGAAGACCCCATGATTCCAGGACGTCCAACGGGAAGAATTGAAGTCTATAAATACCAAGTTCAATCTCAGATTAACGTACGAATTCATGCGCTTACAATCCTGAGAGAATACTTCGAGAGTTTCTACCCGGCTTTCCTGCTTACTTAGAGATTTTCTTGTATTCGCTTTCTTTCCTTCTCATTCTTTTCTTGATCTAGGCGTGCTTTGCTGCCTGTAGCTGTCCGTCTATGTCAATTGTCGCAATAAACTAACAGATGACGTAGTCAACTACCGCCTTGGGACGAACCTCTATAAAAAATAATTCGTCTTATTTATATTGCTTACACACACACACACACACACACACACACACACACACACACACACATATATATATATATATCGAGAGTGAATCGAGAGTTTACAACGTGAGAGATCAAATTTCACCATATCATCTCATCCCAAAAATATCATACATTCACAAGTCACACTTGACTGTTTGAGGTGGGAAACCACGTCAACAATATCCGGTTTACGTTTTTTATGTGTCCATATAATGTCGCCAAGCCTCCCCTTTGCTTTATTGTGTTGGTTCATGCGTCTATATCTCATGGCCGTGTGATGAGGAACATCCACTTTCAACTTTTTCTTCATTTTCCAAATGATTTGCTTGGGAGACACAAAACTCAACTTCTTACACATCCACACAATAAAAAAATCAAGCATTCAGTACCAATTTCCTCACAAACGACAGTAATATGTGTAAACGACATGTTAAATCAAACACCCCACTGGAAAGAGATGGACTGTCCAAGAAATAATTGACCCCGATAGATATCGATTAGAGGTGTTAAGTGGGCCGGGGTGGGCCGGCCCGCCCCATAACCCGTTAAACTCACATGTTAAACGGGGCGGGGCGGGTTTTGGAAGAGACATAAAGGCCTACCCCGGCCCATGAACCCGAACCCACAATGTCACGGGGCGGGGCGGGCTTTTTATGAATCAAACTTTGCGGGATTTTCAGGGTTGAATTTTGTGGGCTTTACACAAACCAAAACGGGTTGGACTTTTCCGGGTTGATTTGTAATAATGATTTACATCTTTGAGTGGAAAGTATAAATGAAATTCAATACAAATTAAAATTAATATAAACATAGAAGATAATGAATAAAGTAATGAACAATAATACCTTTATTATTTTTGTATTTGCTCGACATTCAGATTCTCATTTTGAAAGTCGAGTAAAATAATCCAAATAAGATTCAATCACATACTTGGAAATTCAAACACATTCTTACAAATTATATATTATAGTTTACCATAACTCTAGTTATAACACACAAAAATTCAAATCGATTAGCGAATTTTGAAATTGATTAATGAAGTTGAAATTGTTTAATTGAAAAATTAAAGAACTATATAGAAAATATACAATAAACAAAGTAATGAATCGTGTAATATAAATATAATTTTTATATTCTATAATAATAAAATATTTAGAGTATTTATTTTTTCATATTTTCATTATCGTGTAATATATATATAATTTTTATATTCTATAATAATAAAATATTTAGAGTATTTTTTTTTCATATTTTCATTAATATTGATATCACAACTTAATTTATATATATATATATATATAAATGTGATTTATGTGGGCTTTTAAACGGCGCGAGGCGGGTTGGCCACGGGGCGGGTTTATGTGGGCTTTGGGGCGGGGCAGGGCGGGGCGGGGCAAACCCACTTTATACAAATCGGGGCGGGTGGGCTTGGGCCGGCTCGGCCCAATTGACACCTCTAAGATCGATGTTATATTTTGAGTATTTTACATTTTGTAAACTCAATTTTAAAGATAAAAATATATATTTCCAAAACGGTTAAACTATGACTTTGTATTATATTTAATTTTTAAAATCTTAGAATTGTATCTGATTCAAAAATTTAAAATTTTCTTTATATATATAATATATATATATATATATATATATATCATTTAGTTTTATTTTGAGAAAAAAAACCATCTACTATTGAAAAAACTAAAATCTATATATATAAAAGCAAAATAACTTCATGTCCTAAAAATAACTTTTTTTGACCTTGTTCTATTTTCTCTTTTTTTTGAATTGTTTTTATTAGAAAAAATAAAACTCGCTCGACACGTCCCTTCAATTCTTATTTTCTTTTTTCTTAAAATAATTAAATCATTTTTTTAAATATAATTCGTTAAAAAATAATTCTAATTTAATAACTGTTTGCAAGTGTTGTAACTTAATCAATATTTTCCTAATATTTTTTAGTCAATTAAATCGTTTTTTAAATTTAATTCGTTAAAACAAGTCCCTTCACTTTTTTATTTTCTTTTTTCTTAAAATAATTAATACGTTTTTAAAATTTAATTCGTTACAGTAACTTAATGAATATTTTCTTTATATTTTTTTATTCAATTAAATCGTTTTTTGAATAAAAGAAAAATATATAATAATTAATAAATAAAACGCTTCCAACTCAATAGTAGTTTCGTTCAATAACAATAAATAAATAAATTGTTAGTATTAATATTAGATAAAATATCAAACTATTTTAATAAATAAGCTTAACGAAGTGAATTTTTTTAGTATTCTATTTAAAAAAGAAATACGTAGCGTTCAATATATGTATGTACAGTCACAAATATATATACATATATTTATATATATTTTATATATATATATAGATGTGTGTGTATGCTTATATATTTCCTATTTATTTGATAATATTGTTAATTCAAAACAGCCGAACAACAAAAAAAAGATTAAATAAATAATTAAAAAATAAAAAGATACTAATATCAGATCAACAGATACCAACGTAAAATATTGTATAACCACTTTCCTTACCGTTGCTACCTTTCAATATTTTTATAACTGTCAATCTATAGATACATTCATGAAGATCGATGCTAATAATCATAGTACAATATCTTTATATTTGAATATGTCTCAAAACATTTCATTTGTAAGTGGTAGCAAAGCACAGCGAGATATAGAAAACATTTCTCTCACTCCTTAATTTATCTCTCTTTTCGTCCTTCTATCCGCTGTGATTTCGCATGAACCATCGCAAACTACGGACCCCGCAAGCGACAATCAAGTGTCGGCGCCTTCGGTGACGCAGAGAAACCGTCCATGTTTATACCAGGCCGGCTTCTTCAACTAGAAAAACCAGTCGTGTCAAATGAGCCAATCGCCTACATCAAATGACACTCTCTTTGAGTCTCTCCCGCTCTCTGCCATCCAAGGCATCGGTGCGGTCTCGGTTGTTTAGGGTTCCACTTCCACCTTTCTGAACTACATCAAGAAATTTAAACAACGGTGATGAAAATGAATCCTGTACCACCCAATCTTTCATTTACAGGTACGTTCCCTCTCTTCCATTTTTATTTTTCTATTAATTTTTTCTTCTAAAATGAGTGGATTTAAAAAAGTTAATTTATTAAGAATTTTTTTATTATTCACTTTCAAAATAATAGAAACACATTTTTTTTGTTTTTGGTTTTTCATATCTTATATAGTTGTTTTACATATATTTATTAGAAAACCCACAATTATTTATTGGTACGCGAGTATCAACCAAACAGAACAATATTTTAGTTGGCAATTTCTTTATCTTTATTTTTAAAAAATTGACTCTTAATTTAGACCAAAATTCTTCATGCTACAATTTATACGACGCTAATTGTTCTTAGTGGTAGGAAGGTAGGAGTCGTTCAATTATTATATTTTGTTGATTTCAAAATTCATTTTATATTATGCAGTTGTGATTATTCCTCTTCAAGGCCGACGGATGACTCCTCAAAATCCACCGAAGGTGCGATCCTGGTTTTGGTTTATTCCTTTTTTTTCTTCTTCTTAATTTAAAGAAGGCTAGCAACTTTTTGATTTTGATTTTTTATTTTTTTCCTTCAGATTCCTAGAAAAGTTAAAACAAATATGCGAGAAACGACATCAACGATTACTGTGAAGATATTTTGTTTCCTCCTAATACATTATTTGCTACAAAATTCAGAAATGTATCGTCTATATCTATTCATCATTTCCTACGATTTTGAATCTAAGGATTTTAGGTTTAAACTGTATTTTGTTTACAAATTAGATATGATATTGGGATTTAACAATCAAATTCTATTACGAAATTGGAATGTTGTTTTATTGACCATTAGATTTTTAATAGATACATCAGACATGTGTCTTCTATCTATGCAGAATAAGGTCACACATATGTTAATAGATCGAACTAAAAATCAATTATTGTGTTCTATTATTTTTTTACAATACTTTTTTTATTTAAATATTCTAATTTTTTTACACGTTAAAAAAAGAACCTAATGCGGGTAGTTTATGATATAAGGTATCTGGGTATTTAAGTACTAACATGATAACAGAGATAATCAATTTTACACTTCAAGATCCTATGCTCTTTCCAAAATGGGATTGACTAAAGAAGATTTTTAAGGTTAGATTTTAATCTCAATAAGATTTTTAAGGTTAGATTTTAATCTCAATAACTTTTTGACAAAAATCCTCAATAAGATAATTTAATCTCATCTCTACAATACAGACAAAGAACTTTCTCCTATTGAACTAGATATTGTAATAACGCAACATGATGTTTTTGTTATTGTTCATTCAGTTTCTTTTAGTATAGCATATTGTGATTTCGGTTTTTGTTTCAAACTGAATAGTTTTTGGATTGCCATAAATTTCGCACAGGACTATAGTGTTATTCAGTCAGACAACACCAATTTGCACTAGGAAACTTGAAAGTTTAAGAGTGTGGAAGGTCAGTTAATGATGTTTTAGTTGGGGATGATTTTTATGTTAGCATTTTTAATTTTTACAAATTAGTTTGCTATGACATATAAGTTTTGGCTGACAAGTCTATTGAAATTTAGTTATTGCTTTTATTACATGGTTAGATCATAAATCATGGTAATAAATAAACTGCAATTTTACAAATTAAAAAGAATTTGTGCAATTAAAATTTAATAATACATGATTTTTTTAATTCAAGTACTTATATTAATGCATCAGGTCAGCTTTTGATCCTCTCCAATAGTCCTTACTCGGTTTAGTAGGTTAGGTTACAATTGAAATGAAGCATCAATTTGAGTTTTTTCTCAATTTTTTATTTTGAAAAAACTGAAGCATTCTTTCGTGTGTAACTTTTCAGCAATTTGTGTCTTCCCAAATTAATAAGAAACGACACCTATTTAGGTGGCTAATATCTCCTAAATGAGTCAATATATTACATGAGTAAATAATTTGAGGCAGTTATTTGTCTCATCTTTTTTCTTCATCTTCTTCTTCATCTTCGTCTCGCCATCTCCCGCTTCTCCTGGCTCCAATTCACACTCTTCATCTTTGGTCCCAACGACCGGCGACCAAGCACTTGAGCTTACGGAGCAACCACATTTAGACCACTGCCTCTACCGTATCAGCCAACACTCTCCTGCGCCATTTAATCCTCCCACAACCACAACTATATTTGCCACCTGTTCCAGTAATTATTTGCGATTATGCTTTTCTCGCTGTTTTCTCGGTTATTTTTGGTCTTTTGTTTATGTTTAAACGATTCTGATTGCATTCTTTTTTCAGATCTTTATTCATTTTTCCACGCGCGTGCAGAGCCCACCGCCATAGTCAAGTTCCTCAAGCGTTGACCTGCTGCATAACCTTCCAGCCAAATTTGTCATTCGAAGTAGATATTTATGGTAACTTTTTCAATTTAAGATTTGAAGTATTTCAATGCGCTAATGATATTTCTATAGAGCTCTGCTTGATCTATTATTCATAATTTTATTTTGGTTAAAATTGATTGTTTAGCATTATAATTGTTCGTTAATCAGATATTTAAACTTAATCTCTACAATCTTAATTCTGTCTTTCGACTCTCAGGTTCAGTTTCAAAAACTAGAATCTTTGACAACTCTTTGATCTTTTTGCAATTATGGATGACAACTCCTCCCCACAGTGAGATGAATGGTGATGCAAGACCGATTTCGACTACCACCGTCTTCTCACTTCCCGCTGCACGGTAATATTATAAATTTCTATAAAATAAAATTTAACTCATTTATAAGTTTGTAATTTTTCCTTTGCAAAGTATTCACTTTATAATCCTTACCGACATTTGAGATTCATATGGTTAATATATGGTTTCCAGATTTTTTTTTTCATTAGTACACAGTTCAATTAAGGATGCATCACATTTTCCTTCCATTCTCATTCTCATCAATTATTAAATTTACAGAATTTTGTTTAATTTTTTTTGCAGTGTTATCATTTTATCAACGCTTCTCTGTTACCCGTCCTTTGTGTTGGTTCTCTGGTAAGATTCTTTTTCCAGACTTTGTTAAGATCATTATATCTAATAGTAGTTAGACTTTTTATTTTTATTTTATACTTACTTATAATCGTAAACTTTTCCGTTAGAGTCTTACTTACAAGATTTATTAAAGGTAATGTTGTTGAAGTTTTATAAATTCCAATAGTTAACTTTTATATATAAAAAAATTACTTATATAATGACAATGATTTTGGTTTCCTCTGCTAAAAGTTTTTGCTTTTCATGTATTGTACTTATATAATGTCAATGATTTTGGTTGCTTTTTATTTTCATTTTTTTAGGGCATCGTTAAATGATTTAATTTAGTGATTTTGGATTGATTTTTTCTCTAGATTTATCATTTTCTTAATGCTTACAAAGATAATGCTTCTCCGACACCTGTTAGCTGCTTTGCTTCTCCGGTAACATTCCTTTTTATAGATTTTGTTAAAAAAAATTCAATCGAATTAATATATTTTGGCTGTTATTTTTTTATTTCAATTTTAGTTTTACTTAGCTTCCAAAGATCTAACACTTCCCCGTCCACCTTCTCCTGCGTTGCTTCTGCGATAAGATTCCTTATCCAAATTTTGTTAAGATCGTTCAATCTAATTAATATGTTTAGGCTGTTTTTTTTCTTTTCAATTTTAGTTTTAATTTGCTTCCGAAGATAACGCTTCTCCGTCCCCTGTGTACTACATTGCTTCTCCAATTTTGTTCCTCCGATCATTCAATCTAACATTAATATATTTTGGCTTATTTAATTTCTTTCTTTTCCTATATTATGTAAATATCATTGAACATAATTTATTTGAGTCTTGCCTCTCTGCCCTATCCAGCGATGATACCAGTCGGGATCCCAGTGTCCTTTTCCTCACACTCTACGGTGAGGCTTTTTCTCTTTATAATTTCTGGTATGTAGTTTGTATAGTCGAGCCTTTTATAGAAATAAATCTAATATAGGATTTCATGAAATTTATTTTTAAATACTACTTCCACTTTTTGTTTTAATTTTTTATTTTGTATACCCAATTTGAATTTAATTTGATGTTATGAATATTAAACTAATTGTAATGAACTTTCCATTTTGTCCATTTTATTAAAATTTCTGCAAATTTTAAACGTAAACTAATGAAAAAAAGTATGTAATGAACTTATGCAAAAAGCTGCTGGCGTATATATTGCTTGCCTTTTCTTTAATCATCTCTGATTACGGTTCATTCTTTAAATGTAGGCGCGTATGTAGTATTGCAAGACTTTTCACTACATATAGATCAAAGGAAGTTAATTTCCTATTTTCTTTTCTTTAATGTTGTTTCCCATTTATTCTTTTTCCCTCTTAAAGAATTGAAGATATGTTATTGTGCAAGTGTTCTGCTTCATTCACGATGAATTTTAGTTTCTATTTAGATGCGTTCTTCTTCGTCACCGATATTCAAAAATTATATATTTTTTATTTTTTTATAGAAATTGTACGAAATGCCCATTTTGTGTCAAACCTTTTAAAAATAAAAGAATAATGGGAAAAAGAATAATGGGAAATACAATTAAAGAAAAAGAAATGGGAAATGGGAAATTAACTTCCTTTCTACATGTAGTGAAAAGTTTATACACAAATGGGCATATTTTTCAAAAGGTTTGACACAAAATGAGCATTTCGTACATTCACTTTTTTTATTGGTTATTTTTCAAGTAGATTACATAATATTCCTAAACCGAGTCCCATGAATATCTTGAATTACTAAATTAATTCGTTTGTCTAACAACAGGCTTATCAATGTTTGCATGCATTGCTTCTACTCTACAAACATAAAACCAGAAGAGGAAACAAAGTCTCGAGTGAAGAAGCCACTACATGAGGGAAGCTTTTTTCTAATTTTTATATTTTGGATTAAGACTTTTATTCCAAAAGGTATTATTTTTATAATTTTTAACGTAGTAATATAATAAGGAAATGAAGGAAATTGAGTACAATTGATGGGATTTCATATCTTGATTTAATTTTGAGGATTGAATTTTATTGTATTTCACATTATATTAGATTGACTTATATACAACTTTAGAAAAATTATTTTGGTCATGATTTGTATTTTTTATTTCTTTTATTATTTTCATTTGTATATGATTTTTTAAAACTACAGATGTTTTAAATGTGTTTTTTGGTAGACGATTTCCGAAGTAGACATGTATGTATGTTGTTATAAAATACATTTTCTGATGTGATTTTTTTTTAAATTAATCCATTATTTGTTTAACTTATGATTTGAAAATGTTTAAAAAAATGTAATTATAACGTGTTTATATTTTTTACTGCCAATTTGAATAAAAATAGTCGATATTTGATCACTTTAATTGTTTGAGTTTGTTAATTTCTATATGTTTTAACTACATAAATTAATTTGTGATTTTTAAATACAATGTAAACACATTAATTCAGACTAACAATTTTGTAACTGTAATTCGTCATAAAAAATATATTAATGTCACTCTAATTGTAATTTCAATTTGTTAGATTCTCTTACATGTTCAAAAACTTTCTTCATATAGTCAAGACATAATATTGAATTCTTTTATAGACCGTTGAAAAAAATAAATTATTTACCCATTCATTTTGAATGTAATCTCAAAATTTAACTGTTATATTAATTAATGAGAAATTGCATGGGATAGCCAAATAGTCAACATTTCCTTTTTCTTTGCAAAATAGCCAAATGGTTATTTAATAATATATTTTATACCTATAATACCCTTTTAACTTATTAACGTGTATTCACTAAGTTAATTTTCTTAAAAATATGAATATTTACTTGTATAATAACATATTGTATACCTATAATACCCTTTTAACGTGTATTAACTAAGTTAATTTGTTTAAAAATAAAAAATCGTGATTAAAATTTTAACAAAAAATTAATTTATTTTTAAACAAATTAACTTAGTTAATACACGTTAATACAAGGGTAATACGGTCTTCCGTGATTTATTAATGTGGTTGGCTATTTGACAATATTAAATAAAACATTGGCTATTTGGCTAATTAGTGTTTGAAGTTTGGTTGTTTGGCTATAACGCCCTTAATATTCATAAAGCATATTACATAGTTTGTTGTAAATGTATATTTTTCAATAACAATCGACAACAAATTTATTTAATTTGACATTGTTTTCAACATCACCGCGACGGTCCACTAGTCTATATATATAAAAGGGCAATGACTTCGGGAATCGTGTCGGCCAAAAACCATCAATTTTCAATTTTGACCTCATTCTTTTTTCTCCTTTTTTTGGAATTATTTTAAATCTATATATAATAAAAGTAAATAAAAATACTCGATGCCTGTTAAAAAAGTAACTACTTCCGAAAGAGACTCTTGGAATCGAAGAGAGTCACGTCTTTCCTCAGGCATCTTTTAACAGTTTTAATATTTATTTCTCATTCTCTTGTCTCTGGCTTTCTTCGTCGGCGATGGCATTTCAACAGACCACGAAGTCTGATCCACGACCACCAGCGGTGGAACAACCACAACGAAAATCAACTCTGGCTAAACAACCAGCAACCCAAGACGTCTGTTGCATGAAGTACATTTTCGTTCTCCAACTTCCTATATCTGTTATGCTACTTCGCATATTTCTTTCACATTTAAATCTTTTTTCTTCAGTTCAATCAAGTGTGACTTTAACTCACACATATATGTTTTTGTTTCTTTTTGGCATCAAGTCAACTGTTAACGATTTCAATTCACACACACTTTATTTGATGTGTTAAATTATTATTTCGTCAAACTAAAAACATATTTCTTTGTTGAATTTTATGCTGAAAAAGTGTGAAAATAGTTTTATCAATTCAATCAACGCATGTAATCTGTTTGCTAAAATATCTCTATGGAAAATACACTTGAAAATCAAATGATTGTTTGAGTTCTGTTCTTTGTATTTACCGGTCAATCATTGTTCTATGATAATCTAATGCGCAAGAATTCCTAAGGTCGAACATCTTTAGTTTCTCGGCGTGTCTTTAGATTTATTATATGATATTATTTTCACAGATCGGAATTTCTTTACAACTCATTCATAAGTTCTCTGTATGTCTGCTTGATCCTAGCCATGCCAATTTAAGCATTCAATTTCTTTTTGCTTCCATCAAAATATAAGAGAATATCTATTTTTTCCTTTCAATTTTTTGTTTTGTTTTGTTGTTGTTTAGAACATTTGCAGATTCCTAAAGAATATAGAATGGTGAATTTCAGCACCAGAGATCGGAGGAGAAAATTGAAGAGTGATGATAGGTTTGAAAAATCAATCTTTCATCGCTTTGCTAGAATAATTTTTAATTGGTTAATTGTTATGGTAGATGAAGGACCGTTTCGACATTATCTTTGGCTCAATAGTTCGAGTTTCGGTGTAACGGCTGTTTCGTATCAATGTTATCTTC
Source organism: Parietaria judaica (assembly GCA_954871525.1). Taxonomy (NCBI): domain Eukaryota; kingdom Viridiplantae; phylum Streptophyta; class Magnoliopsida; order Rosales; family Urticaceae; genus Parietaria; species Parietaria judaica. The sequence goes on from OX940872.1 coordinate 28,510,236, forward strand.
GGATAGGCAGTTTGGCTCTGCACTTCCACAAATTATCGATTTCAGTTTGAAATTCTCATTTAGTTAGATTTACCACTGGAGTTTTTTCTTAGGCTATATTAGCTAAACTCCCCTATGTATAATAAGATTTAAAACTGTATTTAAATTTGGGTTGAGTGTTAATATAGGTAATTAGATTAAAGTATTTTGGATAGTATATTTCTTTTACAGAGCTTCTTCTGCAACCGCAATGCCCTCTTCGTCAAGCAATTACTACTTTGTACTTGCGTCTGGGTATGCGGCGATAGAAAGTTACGCTGAAGAATCGTTATTGTCTCTGTAAATCAACCAGATCGGGCCGAATTATGTTCGACAATGACTGAAAAGGGGCTTTGAACTTGAGTTAAAGCGTTACCATATGATTTATGATGCTAAAACTTTATGCTGGATGAATAATTTTTTATTGATTTTACTAGGTTGAGCTTTGTTAACTACACACAACGGTCATCGACAATATGTGATCAAGTTCAAAAGAATCTCTGTAAGCTTGGCTTTGGATCTTTATCCTGTTCAATATCGTCATTTGTTCGTGAATTAAAGTCCGTCGCTGTGTCTGTTCTCCGCTTCAGGTATCGTCTTGCGTAACTTGAAATAATTTTATGTTCGTTTTTTTGAACATTTCTCAATTTTCCGTTTGATTTTATATTTATTATCTGCTTTTGATGAATGATTGAGGGACCGGTGTGAGTTATTTTGGAAATGCTCGGGTACTTGGTTCTCTCATTTTCTATTATTAATCTAAGCCTTATAGTACTTAATTTTTTGAGATTGTTTATTATTGAGTATTTTTTTTCAAACCCCGAAAGATTGTGCTAGACAAAATAATTCTACTATAGTTTACGTAAAGAAAGGTCCCTAAGATGTTGCATTTCATGCAAGATACTACCAAAAAAAAAATTCTCTCTCTCTGAGAAACCGTAGATGTATATGTATGTATTTTAAGGTTTTTTTTTTTTTTTTTTTTGTTGTTGCAATAATCTTAACATAAAATAGGTCAAATTGATTTTGAATTGTAAGTTTTTAAATAATTGTTAAGGATATGTATCACGATTCTTTTGTAAAAACAAACATGAATTAAATAAGAAGTCTTTATATAAAACATCGAATCCATTCGTCTTTTATTTTTTATCTTTACCATTTTGCTTATTTTGATGTTAATATAGCCATTTAGGTATGTTAGAGGACATCAATTTATGATTAAGCGGTATATTTGCGCCCATATATAGCATTTCAAGAACTTTGTCTATTATATAAGCAAAAATCTATCAATCAAAGTTATTAACCTCCAAGTTGTAATCTCATTAAATCAACAATGTTTTTTTTAATTACTTACATTGCAATTGTGATATGCTGAGATAGTTTTCATCTTCTGTTAGCTTAAGAAATAAAACATAATATATCGTTCATATTTTGCTCTTGATAGTTTATCTTGGAATCTGTAATTTGCAAAGCTGGAGCTCAGAAATTGAATGTCGAGTATGAAAAAAAAGAGAATGATTATTGTGGATTATGAGTCCTAAACAAAAATAATGGGTATCTTTTAAATTTTGACATGGTTATCATTCATCAGGTGCGTTTTTTTCTTAATTTTCATTTTTTTCATAGCTTTACTTATATAATTATTTGGTTAGACATGTCGGAGTGAGTATTTAGAGTTACATATCTTTATTTTATTTGAAGAATAAATAATCCATTTAAAATAGTATTCTTTTTCTTTGTTTGAACTTTTGTCACACTGAGTTTTGTTCAAACAGAGTCAATTTCTTGCTTGGATATGTACTCAATCAAGAAGGATACATTGTTATTCGTGGGTGAACCATAGTATTTAATTATCCAAAATTGTTTCAAGCCCTTATGTAATAAAACATTATTAAACATTGATTCCATGATGTCTTTGGTGTTATTTCACAATGAATTCCAACTGTTTTCAAAGTTTTTCTTGAGATTTACTATATTGCAGCTACTAAAAACAGTTATTTAGTACGAAATTCTCTTTTTCTTATTCAACAATTTTTTTTTTTTACATATGATATATTTTTCTCGAAGAAAATATAAATTTCATATTCCAAAGATTTGTTGAGTCTAATATACTACTAAGTACTAACAACAGTGATTACTATTTTTTGAGTCACAATGATGTTGAACATAATTATGATGGTTCCAACTTCGAACTGATAAGGCACGGATTCAAAAAAAATTGAACCTGTATAAAATGGTATGTAAATTTATGCTTGATTCTTTTCTTTTACACAAAATATTTTGATTATTTTTATCAGCATCAAATAATATTTTAAGAGAGTTTAAGCTAAATAACTAACTTAATAGTTTAAAATTGACAAGGTAGAGAATGTTTGGTTAATATTTGCAAAATAGTCAATTAATCATTATAAAAATAGTCATACTAAGATTTGTATTTTAAATTTATTAAAATACAATGTATGTGAGTTTTTATTATAATTTCTCATATTTTAATTACCATTAAAAAATTTATTTTATCTTCATTCAGAGTATTGAATTTTTTTTATTTGTAACTTATTTTTATTTGTTCTCTCATATCACAGCAATACCATAATGGATAAATCTATTTTTTATTCTTTCTCTTCAGATGAGATACGATAGTCAGAGTGGTAGTAGATTATTATAATAAAATATTTCCGAAATTTTTGAAAACACAATATCTATCATTGAAATTTGTTATTATAGATCCATCTCTTACGTGTCAATATTTTTAATCAAATTTAAGTATAGTACTATATTCTTATTTTGATATTTTGTCTGAGAAAGTGAGAATGTTTATGTTAACCATATTTCAAACGTTACAAAATTTCTCTGATTATATTAAAGAAAGTTATAAGTTACATAATTAAATTGTCCAATGAGTAACATACATTAATATGTTTTTTTCCACTAAAAACAGACAATAAAATTATTTGATTTCACAATGTTTTCAACGCCACCGCGCTTCCGGTCCACTAGTATTACTAATATAGAAAAGTATTGCTAAATTACACAAATAGACTATAATAGTAGCAAAAAATAAAAATAAAATTTCCGGTATATATAATAGAATCCTTCTATCACGGACTCGGTATTGACTATAGTCTACGAAAGTGTTGGAGCGACATCCCGGGATTTCCTACATCTCGAAGAAGTGCGATTCTCCGGGAAGGGTATAACGGTCAAAGGCTTGCGGAGAGACACCCGCTTGTTGATGTCTGGGACGGGTTTGCGAGCCTTCTAAGAGAGGGTCGTTTGGACGGAAGCAGAGGGTTTTACAAGAACCGTACGAGAAGTGATTAGGAATGGGTAATATGGGACGGCGTTGACTCTGAAGTCAACGGATATGGATCAGATTCTGTATTGCAACTGCAAGTGTTGAATGAATGATTCTTCATCAAAACTTGTCGTTTGTGCTAAACCATGTCGTTTTAGTCACACGCTTGTTGATGCTTCAGTATCTCAACCTAGAACAGTACAACAAGCTCACGATATCTTTCCTTTCCACACTGGTGTGATAGCTCGACGATTACTATCACAATCTGAGAACCCTCCGATCTGGCTTTTGCTCGTACAACAAAATGTTGGTATCATTATATATCTCTGTAAATCATTTTCCATTTCACTCTTTCAAACCTCGCTCTCTTCTGAAACCAGAGCCCGATTGACCTAAATCTTCATCTTCGATCCTTCGCTCTCTTCTGAAACCAGAGCCCGATTGACCTAAATCTTCATCTTCGCTCTCTTCTGAAACCAGAGCCCGATTGACCTAAATCTTCATCTTCGCTCTCTTCTGAAACCAGAGCCCGATTGACCTAAATCTTCATCTTCGCTCTCTTCTGAAACCAGAGCCCGATTGACCTAAATCTTCATCTTCGATCCATCCGCTTCATCATCTTCAATCCCTGGCGATTTTCTGTTCGCCACCAGTTTCGATTCTCGGCGATTAGTGCTTCTTCGCAGTCGCACTTCGATCATGGCAGAATCAAGCAAAGAACCAAAAGAATCAATGTTTCAGCCTCTTTCTTCAAAGCTAGATGACGACAATTTCATCGCATGGAGAAGTGATCGCAAGATTGAGAGGCCATAGACTTCAGAAATTCATCGATCAAGAAGCCAAGCCCCCAAACAAATTTCTCAGCCAATCTGATGAAGAAAAGGGTCAGATTAATCCTCTTTTTCTTGATTGGGAGCAACAAGACCAAATGGTCCTCTCATGGATGATGTCACAATTGATCAATCCCTTAGTTCGTCGAATTGTAAACTGTGGTTCTGGATATTCATTTTGCTCAACAAGCTAGAGCTCAACAAGCTAGAGCCAACGTCAATCAGTATGAAGATCAACTGGCCAGCGTGAAGAAAGATTCTTTGTCCGTGAGTCACTATCTTCTAAAGGTTAGAAATCTGGTTCATCTTTTTTCCTTAGTTGGTCATGATATTGATGGGATCGTATTTTCTGCAATTAAGTTATCAATATTAGGATTAGTTTTTATGCGTTTTATTTATTTAGTTAAGTTTGGATTTATTTCATTAATTAATTAATTAGTATTGGTGGGCTTAGGAGTTGTCGTTTGATAGTGGGCCTAACCTAGATTAACTAGGGTATTACTATTAAATAGAGAGGAGATCGACAGTGGTGAGACATGTTAGAATATTGTAGCCTTTGGCCGTCTTGCATCATCGGGAGAGCCTCGGACCTCGCTCTCGAAGGATTGGTCCACCATTGTTATCGAGTTTTATTCAATAAAAGGAAAGGGGATTCATTGTTTTGTGAATTCCCGTTGGCCGATTATACGGTGCTGCGTTTTTTCTGTGGTTTCTGGAATTTATAAATCCGGGATCCATCAGATATCTCTGTTAAAGATCATGTTGATAGGATTCTTGATGTTTTGCAATTGAATATGATTCTACGAGCAGCATCAGCATCGTCCTCTCCATGAACTGCCGGGCTCTGAGTTGGTAACCACCCCTTGTACAGTCGATGGTAAGCGCCCCTTGTACTGTTTCCCCCAATTCGCTCACCAATACGATATCTGTCATGAAATTGAAACAAAATATATTTCAGGTGCGCCTCAGAGAGTACTATCGAGACTTTTTCATTCGTTTATCAAGAATAGTCACGGTGGAAACCCTTTTCGCCCCGCTCCTCTTCCGCTGCTTGGATTGTCTCAAGGTGACAAACACCGCATTCTCAATCGCACCGCCGTCATGGCCCGGCACATCTTTGCTGATAAAGGCGAAGAATTTATCAACGCACAGGTTTCAACTTGACTCAACCCTGTGGATCACAATACTTTTAAGATTAACTTTTTCTTTTGTTGTTACAGGTCAAAGCTCTTTTGGATTGTCTGCATATAAATAACAATGGGCAGGCCAAAGGGCTTGAATTCAGCGCGATGGATGCGTTTCGTGCCAGTGATGGGTTGGTTTCTGAATTTAGCCAGCAGCAAGGAGGTCCTGAATCCTGGGCTCATTCGTTTGAACACCAACACGGTGCCAGTGGCTGGGCCTATGAATTTGAGCAGGCAAGGAACCTTACCATTTACACATTACTCAGCTGTTTGACTGCTTATTTCATTGAAGACTTCATGTTATTTCGTGTCCCTCTAAATTTAAGTGAATGCTTCTTTCGTTTTGCAGGTTTATCGGGGAAGTAATCACTACAGGTCCACTAATGATCAGCGGGTTGATGAGTTCTCTAGTCTGCAAATTAATGACTCGGCTGACATATACGGGACGCAAGTTGGTGAAGTAGCTTTTGGGGAAGCTTCTACCGATAGTTGGGCCAATGCCTATGATGAGTAAGTATTTACATTTTCACGGAACTTATTTTAGTTTCTATATTGAGAGGAATCTGAACTTTAGGTTAAGTTTCTATATTGAGAGGAATCTGAACTTAGGTTGGCCACGATTGCTTGTATTTTGAAGCGTCTCTCCTTGACTACTCTAATTGCCTTGCACAAGGTTTAAAAAAATCGCGCTTGTCTACAAGCTGCAGCGAGAGAAGATGAAAGAGGAAAGGGTAGGTTAGGGTAGGGTAGGATAGACTTATAATTAGTAATTGTTCGAGCTTTTATGTAGAAATATATGTGGAACATTATTAATTCTATGAGATATACACTATAGAATTTTCTGAACTTTTTTCTCATACGCTTCGGTTTGCCTCAAGGCTTAACGCCTCGTGAGGTGACGGGACAACGCCTCGAGACCATTTACGATTTTGTAATGATGTTGTGTCTGTGTCTATAACTGACATGTAGCTGTATTCATATAAGCCAGTGTGCTTCTTCCTTGTTAACAAGTATTGCACATATGATGTGATTACAGGTATTTGAACGAGCAAGTAGCTGGGAAGCAGCGGGCAGATAGTTCTCGGGGGGTGTATGAGTTTGCTAATGTGAATCCTTATGTGGGCCACCCCAATCCCATGAAAGAAGGCCAAGAACTTTTCCGCAAAGGCCTTTTGAGTGAAGCAGTGCTTGCTTTAGAGGCGGAGGTTCTCAAAAGTCCTGATAATGCAGAAGGTTGGAGGCTAATTGGAATAGCCCATGATCACCAGGTCATCTATACTCACATCTTATAAGCACTAGTCTCATTTCAAATAAAATAATAATAATGGGAAGCAAATGATTCTGACGGCCTGGCATGATGCACAACTGAGGTTAATCTTGTTCAATTGCAATTGATGCAGGCTATTGCAGCCAGGATGCGAGCGCAAAAAGGCTGATCTGACACATCTTGGAGTGCTTCTTTGAAGACGGCAAGAAGGCTAACGATTAACAGGGAATCGGGCGGCGATAACTGAGGACGATAGATTGAGAAATATACAAGAAAAGACTACGTAATTGTAATTGTACAGACTAATTTTGGTTTTTGATTGACTGAGTCTATCAAGTGTTGCATGATTTTGAATGGCAAAACACTAAGAGCGGTTGCAGATTATTATTCGTGTCCTTTTTCTACGACAGTATTAATACGCTGCATGTTTTCTTATACATGGAAATGAAATGAATAGAAACTATGAATTAGGTTTAGTAGAAAGAAAAAGAGAAACTAATCAAAGGGCCGGTTTCCTAGATGCCCAACTCACTCTTTGACCATTCTTTGTCTTCGGATGCTCACTTTAGGTCTGTCTGTATTTCTCTCAGCTATTATTGCCCATTTCTTCATTAGCAGCAACTTGGGTTGAGTCAATTCAATTTTTTTTTCTTTTTTGGTGGCAAAAATTTGAAGGGCTTTTTTTTTTTTTTATTCAAACTCAATTGGTCGTTTCCTAGTCGATCAATTTTTAATTTGTATTTTATTTTTATGAATGGTCCTCTCCTCCTAGTTGTTAAGGGATGGGACCAACTGGTATTGACCTATCTATCTCTGCAACCCTCCTTCGGTATATTTTCAGGATAACCCATCTACATCACCCATAATTTCCGTGTCTGCCCTTTATACAATTTTCCATTTTTATTTATTTATTTATTTTAATTTTTTTCACAGTCCTCTTTTGGGTCTTTCCGCTTCTGGGTTTTTGTCAATTCTCATGATTAGTGATAAAGTCTTGTTCTTGACCGATTTCAATATCGAGAAGCCACGGATTCCGAGCTAAAGAATTGAACGACTTCGTTGCTTGTTTGTTCCTGCGAATGACAAGGTAGACTGTTTTTTCACTCCTGTGTACTCTCTTCTCGCCATGGATGATACGATGAATAGAAAAGCTTGAGGAGATTCATCAGAAGAAGAAGAAGGAAGTGATAGTGGGGAAGGGAATGATTGATTGTGTGTGGGCCTGCTCTGCGTCACAGCAGTTATCAGTAAAGCTGTGGAGTTTGTCTCCGTTTCGGGCATGGTCTCTTTCACATTTCACTATCCCAAACCCTAATTACCGTTTCCCTTGCCTGGTTTTACCACCACCCTCAGAATTCTCTTTCCTTTCCTTTCGAACCGCCATTTATTGGTTCTCAGATATTTCTCATGCTCTCTAACAGAACTCTCTGCCTTTTCGGTTTTCAATAGGTCAGCACTTCACAAGAATCCAATTTCGCACTTATGGGCTTCCCTCTTTAATTGAATGCCTCCGGAGATTCGATTTCCCTCGAGGATTTCCGGGCGTCTCGGGTTTTTCGAATCTGGGTTTGGTCTGAAGCGTTGAGCACTTGGGTTTGGTTTGGGTATCCCTTTATATATATATGACTGAGGAGGAAGGAGACTGTAGCTCCACGTGGAGTTTGGAACAGGACAAGGCGTTCGAGAACGCTTTGGCGACGTACCCGGAGGACGATTTAGATCGGTGGGAGAAGATAGCTTCCGATGTTCCGGGCAAGACCCTAGAGGAGATTAAGCATCACTACGAGCTCTTGGTTGATGACGTGAACCAGATTGAGTCGGGCTGCGTGTCCGATACCGCCGTACAATTCCTCTTCGGAGGGCTCTTCGAGCCAAGCCGGGGATGAAGGAACGGGTAAGAAGGGCGGGAGTTCGGGGTTCGTCAACAGCGAGTCGAACCATGGAAGTAAAGCTCGGGCCGATGAGCGACGGAAGGGAATTGCCTGGACGGAGGACGAGCACAGGTAATTTTTTGCTTTATTTCTATTTTCAGATTTTAAGCACAGAGGGAAGTATACAAAGATTATGTTTGAGATTTCCTTTTCCCAGTTTAATTTTACGTTGAGTGGTTTCAAACCAATGTTTTTCATCGATTTAGATGAGGATTAACCCCCTTTTTTTTCTGCTGAAAGTCATTGATTTTGCTATAAGAAGTCTTACATCTTTAACATCCCTTGAAACTAAGTAATATTTCACAGTTACTATTATCGAGGCCCGAGCCAGTCCTAATCGGCCAGTCCTTTGGCCGGTACATTCTAGGCGCCATTAGAGCCTTTTTCCTCTATGAGGATAATTTTAGTTATAGCAATTAAGTTGATTTTCAGCAATTTAACTTTTTCTGTAATTAATCTAGCTATAATTGGGTCTTTGATTAAATCTCTCTCCAATTGAGACTGGACTGAGTTCTAGGGTTCTTTGTGCCATTCTCGTGTTCTTTGTTGTGCGTTCGAGTTTCCATCACGAGTCCCATTTATGATATCAAGGTCTCGGGCCGTAGCATAGGCACACTTGATGATTGTCTTAAGAAGAGGGACTTAGTTGTTGACATGTTAAAAAGTTGAATCTCAAATTTTGGTTAGATCTCGTAGTGAAACAAGAGTGGAAATCCTTCCTTATATATGCTATTTTCGGGGGTTGCATTTCTGAACATTATACGAGTTTTCTCCCTCATTCCGTGATCGCTTGGGTAGGAGGGGAGTAGGCAATGAAGTCCTTAGCAATTTTTGCTCCATAGTTGGCTGTTTTAGTGGATTAGCATTCCCGAATAACGGGTAGTAGTACAATCGAACATCGAGTCTATTATACGATTTCATGAAATTGTTTCAGCATAGAACTGTTATTGGGAAGGAAATTATCTTTGGCTTGTCAAAAATCATCTGGCGATTGGTATCTCATAAGTTTTTTGTTCTTTATTTCATTTTGTACCGTCTGTGTCTGCTTCGAGACTGAGTATCTCAAGCGAGTTTTTTTTCTTTCTTTTTTTTCTTTTTCTTTTTCTAGCGAAGATCATTGAAAATTTGAAATTACTAGATAGTGTTGAAATTGGTTAAGACTGATGAACGGTCAAGGCTTCTTGAATACAGGGATAGTAAGTTGTTTCTCATTTCGGCTCTGTAGAATCAAGGTCGAATTTTAGCTTTTAATATATATTTTTTTCTAGTATTTTTTCTTTAAATTGTACCTGCCAAATATATATATTTATATTCATAATTGCTAATTTGATGTATTAGTGAATTTTCACATTATTATTAAAAATCCCCGTGTTAGATACGTAACATTTAGGAGTTGTTACATTTTAATTATGATTTATTATTTAATTGGAACTTTTGATCTACTCAAAAGACCAAATGCTAATGAAAAAGTTAGCCTGCGGGTGACCGTATTTTTTTTTTTTTTTTTTCCGTTTTCTTGATAAAACCGTACAGTAAAATGACATTTTAAATCCTGTTTTTTCCTCCCTTGCTTAACTGGTGACACTTCTTATTTGCTTTATATATTTTTCCTTCCAACTCTTCATTTTTAATTGCGGTTTGAACCCTTAGATTTTGATTGACGAGCCATTTATAATTTTTTTTAATGGCATTTTGAGTAATTACGACTCTGTCCAACGTCAGCTCGAGCTAATCCATTCCCCTCGCAGGTTATTCCTACTCGGTTTGGATAAATACGGAAAAGGCGACTGGCGAAGCATATCACGCAACTTCGTCGTGACGAGAACACCCACTCAAGTGGCGAGCCACGCCCAAAAATACTTCATACGCTTGAACTCAATGAACAAGGACCGGCGACGATCGAGCATCCACGACATCACCAGTGTCGGCGGCAATGGAGAAGTCGCCGGACCTCAAGCACCGATCACCGGCCAAGCAAACTGCCCTACCGGAGTCAACCCCGGAAAGTCTAGTAAACAACCTCCGCAATCCCCAGCTGGCCCACCAGGACCTGGAATATACGGAGCCCCGACTATGGGACAACCGATAGGCCCTATCGGGTCTGCCGTCGGAACTCCCGTGATGAATCTACCTGCCCCTCCGCAAATGGCTTATGGAGTGCGAGCGCCCGCTGGAACGGTCGTCCCCGGTGCGCCAATGGGCATGGGTGCATTGCCGTATCAAATGTCGCACACGTCAGCTCATAGGTAACCTCGGTTTCGGGGTCCTTTGGCAACTGTATTTTTCTAATATTCGTCATTTATCGATTCTTGTATGAAATAAGCCATATTATGAGGGGGGCAAGAGTTACATAAGTCTGTATAGGCAAGTGGGTTCAGGTGCAAGCTGCGTTAAGTCATTTTTTTTTTAATTTTCATTATAAACTTGGAATGAAAGAGCTAGTCATGAAAGTAGTCAGAGCTCAAAAGTAGTGTTCTCTAGAAATTTGTAAAGAGTTTTTCTTTTTATTGGATTTGGTAGTTTTATATTGTTAGATTTGGTGTTCATGTTTCTCATATTGCAAATTCATTGATGGGTAGTTAAGTCAAAACAGTTTTCTGTTTTTTGTGATTGTTTTTAAATGACTTTGGTACAGAGAAGTATTATTCTTGTAAATTCAAAGCAATAAAATGTTAAACCAACTCCAGGTCGGAGGTCGGAGCTCAAGTCGGAGTGCAAGGTCGAGAAAATTCGAGAGAAAACCCAGCGGAAAAAGAAATATGTAAAATCCTTCACAAATAACATACAATAACTCAAAAATATTCAAAAAGAAATCACTCAGCTACAATGCAAACTTTCTTTCACTTCGTTCCATTTTAGTGTTGTTTGCAGTTAGCTGGGAATAACATTCACGTGAATTCCTGTCGGTAGAATTTATCTTTACGTGTTTTCAGTCTTAATACACTGTCGTGAGAGGTTACTATGACGCTTCAGTAACGTAAAACACGACAACAATGCAGTACCTTACCTACTCATTTTACAGTCACGGTCGAGATCCGCACCGTTTTTCAGTCCCTTCCAGCAAAATATCCACAACCTTCTCCATTTTCATCACCCGAGCGCCCTTCACCAAAACGACATCATCGCAGCCGATCCGCTCTAGAATCTCTTCTGCTAGGATTCTAACTGTCGCTGGAAAGTATAAACCTCTCGTCGCCCTCTAAGCTCATGTTCCGAGCCGCTTCAAGGAACCTCGCACCGACGAGGCCGACCAGACCGATGCGCAAAGCGCAGCACTGTTGGAGAACAGTACGTGCTCATGTTCAGAGGGCTCGCGTTGTAGACGTCGTTCACTATCTTCGTGCCGTTTTTCGCGACCAAAATCTCTGCACGCATGTGAACCGGGGAAAATGCGGAAAGGCGGCTTCCTACTTGTGCCAGAGAGACCCCGTAATGTGTCGCAACTGCTGCGGCTGCGCATGCATTGCGCCCCAAATACACGCCGGGGCTAGGAATTACAAATTCAACCCTGAAATTCAACGAGTCATCGGTTGAGTTTAGTACCTATAGAATGAAATGACTAAATTCAATTTGTACAAAACGTCTAAAATAACAGAGTAATCACCAAGCCCGGCCCAACAATTTACGAAGTTTTGGGTAGAAAAAATAAATTATTAGGCTTATTTAAATTATGACAAGGCTAATTTTTTTTATAAATATAATATAAATGAGGCTTTTTCTAAAAGAAATAGTATATGAAATTTATATTACTGCGGGGCCTTGAGCGATAGCCATTTTTTTTTTTTTTTTGTGAACAGGGCCGGCATCGGTAATCACAAGTCTCCCGAATTTTGTTTTCCTGAATTTATTTTAATACATTTTTTAATAGCACTCTTGAACTATGCTATTTTTCTCGAATAAACATAACTGGTGAGCTTACATCTCTTTGTTTTTCTCAAGGACAACTCGAACGGCAAAGCCGTCGTCAACGCTTTCTGCCTCAACCAAACGGACGTCGGAGCCTACCCTCTCCCCGAAGAGTACCTAGCATTGGAAGCTCTAAATTTGAATGAATCATAATTGGAAAGCGAATTCAGAGGCATAGAAGTCAAGAAAAGTCAGCAGTACGTGCACAATATTTTACATTACCGGGATGATCAAGCAATATTATTATTATATGATGAGCATGATGTGTATAAAACTATATGATACTCAGTTTGTTATTTTATATAGTATAAAGATCAGTTTTACGGTTTGCTTAATTACCCTTTTAGCCCCATCCGGGAAGTGCATGCCCATGACGAGGGGATCATCGGCATTCAACACACACACATCCCCGGGCTTCGCCGCCGCCAAGAACCTCCCTTTCTCCCTCGCTATCTCCTCCAACGACCCGAAATTCCCCAGGTGCGACGGCGCCACGTTCACCATCACCCTCGCGCCCGGCAACGCCATCCCCTCCAGCTCCGCCATCTCGCCCGCGTGGGAAATTCCCAGTTCCACCACCGCGAACCCCGCGCTCTTCGGAATCCCGATGAGTGTCAGCGCCACCCCGATCCGGTTGTTGAAACTGCCCTCGGTCTGATAAACCTTCCCCCCTAGAGCTCCCAGAGCCGAGGCGATCATGGACCTTGTCACAGGGCTAAGCTTGTAGCGGAAATAGCTTACCCGTGATGGCCCGAGTTCCCCAAGAACACGGCAGCCTAGAGACGATGTCCCCGTACCCAGCACACGAACTCACACAAGTGTTTACGGGCCCTTGCCCAACCAAACCAATACCACACTATATTAATCTGGAAGTGTTTACAAGATTCGTGAGCAGGACATCTCCCTTGCTTCACTAAGGTTTACATCGAGTATAAATAAAGACAGGCAAGTAAGTAAATGGCGGTTTACAACCCAAACCGCCAAGGGCACGTGTACAGTGCAGATCTGTCCACCAGGTGCGCATCCAACCGTCCAGCCATGCCAATCCGTGCACATCTTAACCGCTAGGACGACGGTTATCCTCGGTCATGGGACACGCGGCACGCCCACACTAGCGCGCTGCTTGACAGCGGTTATTCCCCACACGAAGACGTGTGGCACGCGCACATTACATACGCGAGGCTCCCTTGCGGTTAACTCAACTGCCGCCCATACCTGCACGTGGCGCCTCGGAAGGGACTGGACACGTGATGCGCGCGCGCTGCTTTGGAGGCTGGTTCTGTTAAGCTTGGCACTAGTCCACCTAACTGACCGAGTCCACTCCAGCTGCCTTGCCTGTTTCCCTTGGCACGCTGCCTGTTTTGCCCGAGTAACTTGCCTTGTCCCGTGCGCCCAGCTCGCACACCCTTGCTCGATCTTTAAAACCTTAACCCTTGGTACGTTCCCCTCGTACCGCACGGCTCGCTATAGATGTTACCGTGCTATGTTAGGCCCTACAAATTAGGGGCTAACAAACCTGCCACACCTAAAGAGACCGACGCCCTCGTCGGACAAAATCGAGGCCCACTGTTGCCTCTTCTATTTTCGTGCTTCCTAAGCACGCCCTAAACTTGAGCCCCTGCCCAATCAGCAACCAACTTCCCTTGAAGTTAGTTTCCCACTTGCAGCCCCGGTGGCCTCCCGTGCTGCCCCACGCTTCAAACTTGGGCCCTGCCCAAACGACAATCAACTTCCCCCGAAGTTTGTTTTCCATTTACAGACACGACCACCATTCGTGCTGTCCTAAACCTACAACTTGGGCCCCCGCCCAAACACCAACCAACTTCCCCCGAAGTCAGTTGCCTCTTTGCAGCCACGATTCCCACTCGTGCTGCCCCATGCCCTTGCTCGTCTAGGATGATGCGGAGGCGCCACCCTTGGCACCAAGGTCTGACTTTTTGAAGGAGCCAAACGTGATACTTCGGGCGCCACCACCACGAGCTGCGTCCCTTTTCTCAGCCTCTCCTTGTTTGCCCGAACCTTCGACGCGCGGGTGGAGTTGATAGACTTCGTGTCAATCACTTGCATTGCTCCAACCCGCACTGTCGGTCCGCCATCATCGCTAGTATCCGAGTTGTGGCTTTCCCCCGCCATCATGGCGTTGAGTCTCTCGCGTCTCGGGCAATCTCGGGCCAAGTGAGGACCTGCACACAGAAAACAGCCATTTTTCTTGCGGCCTTGGTCGGAGCTCCCAGCGCTAGGGCTGTCTCGAAAACCCGAAATCCGGTTAAAAATCCGTATCTGAATTCGTATCCGATTTTAAAATCCGAATCCGAATCCGTATCCGAAAACCGGATTCGGATATCCGGATCCGGATTTAAAACCGGATTCGGATACGGGTTTTAATTTTATAAAATCCGGATATCCGTATCCGGTTTTAAACCCGGTTTCTATTAATATTTTAATATTAATAATATGTTTTAAACCCGGTTTCAATTAATTTTATATGTATTGTGTGACAATATGTATTAGATTTGTTTGGTTTTTTGGACAACGGGAAAATATGTAGACTTGTACGGGTTTTTTAGTCGTTAAAATTAATTTTTTTTAAATAAATAAAAACCGGATCCGGATATTCGGATAATATCCGGATCCGGTTTTAAAACCGGATGCGGATTCGGATCCAGGTTTTGAAAACTGATATCCGGATTTCCGGATATCCGGATATCCGTTTTTTCGGATCCGGATACCGATTTTCGGATATCCGGTTTTTCGGATCCGGATTCGGATAGTTCCGAAAAACCGGATATCCGCTCCGGTTACACCCCTACCCAGCGCCCGTGTTCACCCACTTGTTCCTTGATTCTTCCTCCACGCGATTGCCCCATTTTTGGCGCGGCTCCAAGCCACGCTGCTCACTTGCACCGAAGGATTTCTCGCCTCCTCGGTACTTTTCTTTCCTCGCATCCATCCCCGCGCGGTTGTCCGTCATTGGCCTTCCATCGTTGAAGTCGATCAGGCCATCCGCAGCCGCCATGGCCGTGGGCAGATCCTTCACTCCTTGGCGCCTTAGCTCTGTTTGCGCCCAAGGTTGCAAACCAGACATAAAGTTGAAGAGCTTGTCCACCTCGGACATGTCTTTGATGTCTAGCAGCAAGGAACTGTACTCCTTGACGTATTCCCGCACGGTTCCGCGATGTTTGAGTTTCTTGAGTGACTCCCTTGCCACCCACGCTGAATTTTGCAGTAGGAACTGATCTTTTAATTCCTTCTTGAGACTTGCCCACGTCTCGATCCGGGGCCTCCCCGCACTTGCATCATCCTCCATTCGAGTGCGCCACCACAGCTTGGCATCACCGTTGAGGAACATGCTCGTGAAGGTTACCTGTTCCGCCGAGGGGACGTGGACCGCTTTGAAGTAGTTTTCCATATCCCATATGAAATTCTCCAACTCTTTCGCATCCCTGGCCCCGTTGAATGGCTTTGGTTCAGGTACCTTGATCCTTGACGCGGAAGCACCCTCGAAAGGCGCTGGAGTAACGGTTGTGCTCAACGCCTTCTTGAGCAAGTTGACTTCCATCTCGAGAGCGCTAAAGTTTTCTTCCGCCTTCAGCCATCTTGACGAATTTGGTCCCCATCTCCAGCGCCGCCTCCGTCTGGGCAGTCTTCAATTCCTTGAGCAATCCCTCGTGTCGCTACCCAAGGACCGTAAAACTCACAGCATCCTCATCGGCTTGAATGCCACACATCTCTTCAAGCCGATCCACACGTTCCCGTAAATCATTCATCGTGGAACGAGTTTGCATGCAACACACAAGATCTCCCCTTGAATGCTCTGATACCAATTTGTCACAGGGCTAAGCTTGTAGCGGAAATAGCTTACCCGTGATGGCCCGAGTTCCCCAAGAACACGGCAGCCTAGAGACGATGTCCCCGTACCCAGCACACGAACTCATACAAGTGTTTACGGGCCCTTGCCCAACCAAACCAATACCACACTATATTAATCTGGAAGTGTTTACAAGATTCGTGAGCAGGACATCTCCCTTGCTTCACTAAGGTTTACATCGAGTATAAATAAAGACAAGCAAGTAAGGAAATGGCGGTTTACAACCCAAACCGCCAAGGGCACGTGTACAGTGCAGATCTGTCCACCAGGTGCGCATCCAACCGTCCAGCCATGCCAATCCGTGCACATCTTAACCGCTAAGACGACGGTTATCCTCGGTCATGGGACACGCGGCACGCCCACACTAGCGCGCTGCTTGACAGCGGTTATTCCCCACACGAGGACGCGTGGCACGCGCACATTACATACGCGAGGCTCCCTTGCGGTTAACTCAACTGCCGCCCATACCTGCACGTGGCGCCTCGGAAGGGACTGGACACGTGATGCGAGCGCGCTGCTTTGGAGGCTAGTTCTGTTAAGCTTGCCACTAGTCCACCTAACTGACCGAGTCCACTCCAGCTGCCTTGCATGTTTCCCTTGGCACGCTGCCTGTTTTGCCCGAGTAACTTGCCTTGTCCCGTGCGCCCAGATCGCACACCCTTGCTCGATCTTTAAAACCTTAACCCTTGGTATGTTCCCCTCGTACCGCACGGCTCGCTATAGATGTTACCGTGCTATGTTAGGCCCTAGAAATTAGGGGCTAACAGACCTCGTCGTCGTTTTCCCCACGCTCCCGCACACCGCGATCACCTCGCCGGAGAATCTCTTCCTTGCGTGGCGCGCCATCGCAATCAGGGCCTCGGTCGTGTCGCCGGAGACCTCGACGAAGCCGTTCTCCCAGCCGGAGCAGACCCAGTTTCCGATGACGCCGTTGCAGCCTATGCGGGCGAGCTCGGGGGGGACGAAGTCGTGGGCGTCAAAGTTGTTGCCGGAGAGGGCGAAGAGCCACTGGTCGGGCCTGAGGGTTCGGGTGTCGGTGGAGATGGTCCCCGGTGGGCCGCTATTTACAATCGTGCCATTGACGTCGTCGGGGATCTCGGCGACGGTCCAGAGAGGGTCGGAGGGCATTTAGGGGATTGCAGATTGTTGATCTTGGAGTTGGTGAGGAGGCATTTGTGGAGAGTGAGAAGTTGGGTTTTGGGAATGTGCATGCGTGAGTGAGTGTGAGCGAGTACTACCGGGTTTGGGATCGACAACATGTTTAAGATATGTCACTCCAAGACCGAGATACTGAATCTAGGACTTCTGTCCTTTATGATCTAAGAGGAGAAACCAAGTTAAAGATCATCGCGGTAAAAGTATTTAAGTTTTGACCAATTGAAAAAACAGGAACAAAGTTACTCAAACTCAATAAATATTAGACGACACATTTTTATATCCATTTTTTATACGGTCGTTGTCGAAGGTGGAATTTCCTTTTCCAGTCATGAAGAAATACATAGTCAAACTCCGTTTTTTTTAATTGGTAAAATGGGAAGTTGAGCATTTCCGTTTAAACCAACTCGGATATTGTTGGACATGTGTCTTTAAACAAGCTGTTTTAACCCATTTGTAAAATATTATGACTAGTCGTTGAATAAAGATAATACTTATTATGTTAATCTTATTATAGTTTTTGTAGAGTAAAATAGAATGTTTAATCCATAGTTCATAACGGAATGCAATTATGTTATTATCATCACACCCGAGTCAATGTGAGGAAGAATTGATAATCATAATAAATGAACTTAAAATGTCCGTGACCTGATTAACTGGGTGGGATCCCATTAATCGAAAAGGTCATTAATGTGACTAAGTGATATAATCCTATTCTGGATTAAGTGTGTGTGTCACATTCACTAGAAGTGCATTAAGTATGAAGCGTATTCATACTAGACTGGACCTGACTTAAACTCAAGAAGTTATCATATAAGACCGTCACTGATAACTTGAAGTTGAGTCACAAGTAGATGATCAAATGGATATTCGATCTAAGTCCTGAGTGATCTTGAGTCTTATCTGTTGACTTGATTGTTCTTTGATTTAACCGTTTAAGAACACAATATATTACCGCTGTTCCCAACACTATTATTTTGGGAACATGATAAGTCAACAGTGAAGGTAGCTTGATCATAGATATGGGCATCACATAACTCTCTTCAGAGTCAAGATGATTCCCTTAATTGTCAATGGTGAGAAGTGAGATTTGCCCATGGCCAGCTTATGACTCGTAATCATAAGTGGGTTGCTCATAATATTATCGACTGAGTTAAGGATGAAAATGCAGTGAGAGGCAATACGGTAAAAACCGCCTGCTCATGTGTGGATCATCAAGTGAAAGATCAATAACCGGAATTTGATTGTATCAATGGACACCCTACTGTTATAAGGGAATAATATATACCGTATAACTAAATAGTGCAGCCTCGGGTCTATAGTGGAATCACTTCGAGGTTTGACGAACATCTAGCGGTTCATTGGAGCTTAAGTGATACGGGTCCATGGTCCCCAGGATAGCTCCGTAACGGATGATACGTACGTGATTAAAATACATTCTGGATAATGTTTAATCATTTGGCTCGACTTATAAAACTGACAAGTCTTTGGCAGACGTCGGATAGTTTTATCGTCAGCGTGGCAAAAGTACCATATTTTGGTACACGGAATTAACAGATAAAAAGAAAGTTATAATTTAGATTTTCTATCAGCACCATGTTGATGTAAATTAAATTCTAAGAAACTTTTCTTTTTGAACCAAGTCATTCCGACTTACGGTTTGTGATTTATGAATTTTCTAAGTTTGTGTTCGGTACGATAAACTATGAAATTAAATCACATGTCACGAATTTAAATGATGGTGTGGCACCATGACATTTAATGTGTGATATTGAGATCAGGTTTTATTGATATAATTTAATTATTTGGATTTAATTATTAATATCTTATTAATAATTAATTAATAATTAATAGATTTATATTAATAAATAAAAATATATATTTATATATATTAAATGTGTAAAATTCGAACTAGGGCTTGGGTAAATGAAACCCTAGCTAATTCAAATGATGAGATTTGAAGAAACCATATTTGCGGCATAAGTACCTAAAGTTTGGCACTTTTGTAAAACCCTAAAATCAATCTTATCCCTTAGATCGGAAATGATTTAATATCAACGGTAGGATTAAGATGATTGATTTTTGACCTAACCCTAATTCGAAAATAGTAGCTTGGTGACCAAGCTTAGGGTTTTCGAATTTGACCTAATTAATTGTATCCGTTGGATCGGTTCAAGATTTAATCTTTACCGTCGGATTAGAAATTAATTAATATATAATAATTAATAATTTTTCGAAATTATTATTATTATTATTATTATATATATATTTCAAAATTTAAATAAGTAGATAAGATTGGTTTTTGATTTTACCAAGTCTTTCTTATTTAATTAAATCCCTAATTAATTATATCCATTGGATTTAGATAAGATTGAATCTAAACCTTTGGATTAGGATAATTAATTATATTTAATAATTATTTTCAAAATTATATATATATTCGAATTATATTTAAATAAGATGATAAGATTGGTTTTTGATTTTACCAAGTCTTTATTATTTAATTAAATCCCTAATTAATTATATCCATTGGATTTAGATGAGAATGAATCTAAACCTTTGGATTAAGATAATTAATTATATTTAATATATATAATTTCGAAATTTGGGAGTGAATTTCTCAAATTCGGTTACGGGCTAAGGCTATAAATAGGGAGCTCATTCTACACATTTTTTCACACCTTTCCCCAGAGCAAAAACTCGAGCTCTCCCTCCCTCTTTAGGGTCTGCGAGTTTTCTGCTTCTGATCTCTCTTCTGGTTCGGCTTAGGAGATATTTTTTCTCCGATAGCTTAAAAAGAACCGCCAGTTAAATTTTGCGACGGAGTCCTGCAGGCGAAGCCCACGCTTCGGTACGAGGAATCCAGGAGGATATCCCGGAAGATCACGGGAGTTTCCCTCAGCATCGGCGGAGCCCTGCCAAAGTCAGAACGCGCAGCCGGAAGTCGTCAATGAGGTACGGCCTTATGCATTGGGTCAATAAATGCAAAATTCCTTTTATTGTATTTATTTATTTTCCATAGACATTAGATTTAATAATGTTGTTATGAAATTAATTGTGATAATTAAATTGCCGATTATTTATCCGGTCGCTTTATCCAAATTACTCGATGTCAGTACGTTGTTACGGTGTAACTTTTCCGTCTTAAAATTATTTTTGAAGTTACCCGGACGGACTGATGAGAGCGGAATATTCGAGGTAATTTGGACGGGACGTTAAAAGTATTTTTAATGAATTTGCAATCGAAGCTATTTCGTTATTTTTCAAGGTAAATTGGCATATTAGTATATCTGATTTCCAATAAATGGCATCGTAGCTATATCCAATTTCCAACAGATATATGATAGATGAAGAAATAGAAAGTGATAAAAGACAAAAATAAAAAGAAGGGTTATTGTAAGAAATGTCCATTTTGTGTCAAAAGTTTAAGAAAAATGCCCACTGTGTATATTTCAAACCAATGTTTTTCATCGATTTAGATGAGGATTAACCCCCCCCCCCCCCCCCCCCCCCCTTTTTTTTTTTTTTTTTCTGCTGAAAGTCATTGATTTTGCTATAAGAAGTCTTACATCTCTAACATCCCTTGAAACTAAGTAATATTTCACAGTTACTATTATCGAGGCCCGAGTCAGTCCTAATCGGCCAGTCCTTTGGCCGGTACATTCTAGGCGCCATTAGAGCCTTTTTCCTTTATATGATAATTTTAGTTATAGCAATTAAGTTGGTTTTCAGCAATTTAACTTTTTCTGTATTTAACTTTTAGACCTAGCTATAATTGGGTCCTTGATTAAATCTCTCTCCAATTGTATCTCATAAGTTTTTCGTTCTTTATTTCATTTTGTACTGTCTGTGTCTGCTTCGAGATTGAGTATCTCAAGCGAGTTTTTTTCTTTTCTTTTCTTTTCTTTTTTCTAGCGAAGATCATTGAAAATTTGAAATTACTAGATAGTGTTGAAATTGGTTAAGATTGATGAACGCTCAAGGCTTCTCGAATATAGGGATTGTAAGTTGTTTCTCATCTCGGCTCTGTAGAATCAAGGTCGAATTTTAGCTTTTAATAAAAAAAAATTATAGTACTTTTTCTTTAAATTGTACCTGCCATATATATATATATATATATAATTTGTATTTATTTTTTATGAATGGTCCTCCTAGTTGTTAAGGGATGGGACCAATTGGTATTGACCTTTCTATCTCTGCAACCCTACGAGGGGAGTAAACCATGACCTTTTAAACCTTGCTAAGTCCCGATGTCTTTTCCATGTGGGACTCAACACACTTCAATCCTATCTTCTTTTCGTTTCTTTTCTTTTTATTGTATAATTACTAGTATATAATTATATAATTAAAATCAGTTATGTAACATTAAAATATGGCAAAGATACCTTTTTTCTCTTGTATTTTAAGTTGATTTTTCTTTATAAACTTGCCCTCTCGTTTATTTTTAGGAAGAAAAAAAATTCTTCTTTCGTTTTTAAACAATGTTTCATCATTTTTAACCTGATAATTCTATATTCTTTAAACAGTTATAGTTGTAAATTTACGTTTTTTTTCTTCAAAATGAGCACTTGGGTGACCCATATTAAACTTGAAAATAGAAAAACTTTAGTTCAAATACAAAATTCTAAAAAGTGACCGACGAACGGATGAATTAGGTCTCATTTAGCGTATATTATATCTCAAAACTTTAAAGAAAGGAAAAAAGACTATACGAGCATAAATAATGGACTTTGGGTTAAGGAGGGTCTGACCCTCCTAATTTTTCTATTTTTATTTTGTATATTATTATTTTTAAAAAAAATTAATGTAATAACTTAAAATTACTTTTTAAGATTCAAAGCTACTTTTTTTTGTCACTCCCAATTAAAAAAACTCCATTGATATATATTTTTTAAATCGATCTCTTTAACTCTGGCACGTACATCTCAACCTTCTTATTTTTCAGTCGTTGTTCTACGTTGTAGCTCGCATAGTTCGCATGGCATCGATTTTCTCCAGGACCTTGTGTTTTAATTCGATCAACGTCAATTTTCTCAGAGACCTCGCATCCTAATTCATATGGCAATGACCTCACATTTTGGTTCACTTAGCGCCAAATTCCAATTCGCATGTCGTCAATTTTTTTCAAAGACCTCGCGCTTTAATTTGCATGGCATCAAGTTTCTCGAAGCAGGGGCGGACCCAAGCATGTATAGGGGTGGCTAAAGTCACCCCCGGCTCGTCTGGCTAAACTTTTTCTAGTTTTATTCTATAATTAAAATTATTGTTATTGTATTTATTTATTTTACGCATCAAAAGTTAGAGAAAAATGTCACTGGTTCTGTGGTTGAAAGGAAGTGTTTTTATCTCGCTTCCAGTACACCCCTGAGATCGAACCTAGCCACCCACACTTTTCTAGTTTATCTTCTTATACAGTTCATAATAGTTTTTCATTCTTATATATGTAATTCACAACTTTTCTTTCTTATATAATTCGTCCTAGTTTTTTTTTTGTTTCACCTCTTTTTTTTATTTTATTAAATTACCCCTCATTTATTTATGGTGTATATTTTGTGATACACCTTATATAATTCAATTTAAGACACACACATTTTTGTACCATTATTTTCCTTTTATTTTCGGTCATGAGTTTTTTTAATTTGTAGTTAGTGACTTCATTATATATATAATACATAATTATAATTTATGAATGAAGTAAATTGATAAATTACTGTTTCATTTGGTTTTTATCATTTAGTGGTTACTGTCTACTAATTAGACACATATGAATAAAAAAATGTATTTTATAAGTAAATTAAAAAAGGTACTTGATTAAAAATTAGAATAACATGGTTTATTTGATCACTACTTAATAAAAAAGTTACTATCAAATTTAAGAGTATCAATATATTGTTTCGTTCGCTACGTCGTAAGAATACTATAATACATAATTTATATCATTTACGGTTCGTCACCCCCGACTTAGAATCCTGGGTCCGCCCCTGTCTCGAAGACCTCACATTCTAGTTAGCAATTAAAGGTTAAAGTTTCTATCTTAAATCTTGAATTTTATTTTTAAATAATTTATTTTTGGAACATTTTCAAATTTGTTCACCTTTTTCCGATTAAGAAAGCTAAACTCGCCAATAAAAAGTATGGTTAATATATAAAAGTTGTGCAACTTATCCGATTAAGAATAAAAGTTGTGCAACTTTTTCGATTAAGGAAGCTAAACTCGCCAATAAAAATTATGTTTAATATATAAAAGTTGTGCAACTTATGGTTAATATATAAAAGTTGTGCAATATATAAAAACTTTTCCAATTAAAAAAGCTAAACTCACCAATAAAAATAATTGGTTAATATATAAATATATGGTTAATACATAAACACTATCTGCAATTTACGCAAAATGAAAATGAATTATATCATCTCATTTTTTTGTGTTTGTTTTATATTTCATCTTAAAACTTAACTCATAATTCAACATCAAAGACTCTCCATTCCATATTTAAATATTTATTGTTACCACGAAGCTAATTTCGAGCTTTCTGAATCTCCATTCCATATTTAAATATTTATTGTTACCAAATACTGTTGGGTTTTTCGATGACTTTTCTCAATCCCGAGGCGGAAATTACATGATATCATCGAACAATAAAGATCTAGAATAATTACGAGAATTAAGATATCGTTTAGAGATCGTTACCAAACTTCGGTACTTTTGCCAACTGTACCGAATAACTGCCGATTCCTTTGATTCTGGAGCTTGCCGAATTTAGGATTTTGCGCCTCAAGTGTTGCGCCTCTATTTCGTCCACCACGTCACTCGGGAACGTCTTAGATGACCGGAAAACACCTCGGAGGATAGGTTAGATCCTTGTTGGTGTTTAGATGATCAACCGCTGATTGAACCGGGGAGCAAGCCAAAACTCGACTCACAAGGGAGGGGAGCTCGAATTTCT
This sequence comes from Parietaria judaica, assembly GCA_954871525.1. Lineage (NCBI taxonomy): Eukaryota > Viridiplantae > Streptophyta > Magnoliopsida > Rosales > Urticaceae > Parietaria > Parietaria judaica. The sequence continues at coordinate 28,534,634 of OX940872.1, forward strand.
AGGTGGCTAGGGTTTGTATGTTGTATTTAATTATGAGTCATATTAGTGTATTTATAATACCCTATGGTCATGACCTAGTGGGCTTTCTAAAAGCCCACCCATTGGGCTTTCTAAAAGCCCTATCATGAATTAATTAATCTCTTATTAATTAATTATGAATCATAATTAATACTTGGGCCCGTGTGGGCCCATAATGTCGGTTATGGTTATCGGGTCTATATCCGATAACCCGAGAGATCCAATATCGGGTTCGGGCATAACCAACAATCTCCCACTTGCACGAACGCACCGGATTGGCTATCTTCGTGCACGCACTGCACATAAAGTATTACTCGAGAACCCCACCTTGGGTTAGATGTACATTCTCTTAGCTACTCATGCCTGGTTCATCAAAGTTACAAGTGATGTTTGTTTCATTGTAATTTAATCATCATACTCCGTTTCTGTTGCGAGTTCGGTGTGACTCTGTAGGATTCTGTAGTGTTGGCCACATACTCATAAGAGTATGCAAGAAGTAAGTGGCCTCCACCTAGACTTAACTTCCCCCAATCTACAAAACTTTAAATCCTCTTTTATAGATTAATCTAGGTGAACCATGTGGTTCTTTACGATTAAAATAAGGTATATGACTGATTCCTTCAACATCCTTTTACATCTCTAGATGAGGCACATGTCATGGTTTGGAACACCTGTTAAGCCTTGATCTAATTTCTGATTCAGGTATAAGTATTGAAACATCAAAACAAAAACTCTTTTGTTTTGCCTGTGGCCACAGATTTCATTTTACTTATACTATTCAGAAGGCCCTGAGTGTATAGCCCCAAAAGGAATGGGGAGATGCATGTTTTCTTGAAACGTCATTCCATCCTACAAGGTTCATCACATGCCCAACTACAGCTTTTATGACTTTCCAGTTACGGTAAGCGTTGAGTTGTAATCTAAGCATGCAACTTATCCAGTGATGGACTCATGATTTTCTCAAACTTTGGAGTCTCTTCATATCTCTAAGTTTCTCAGTGTCCCCTTGTACCAAGGTTTCATTTCCATGTGAGAATGCTTAGAGTGCGAGTCTTCCAGCACTGCTAGTCATTCCGACTAGTGCCTACATGTATAAGAATATCTCTTAGATATCAAGGACCCCTTCCTCTTATCTTAACAACATGTACCAGTCAATTATGAATATCATTGATAGTCCCTCTTTGTTTCTTCATAATGATTTCTTTGACTGGGGAAATTCAAGAATGTCTCGAAGACATCTTAGGAACTACATTTGTTTAGCTTGATATCAATGTTTTGAATAAAATATTGATATGAACCTTTTAAATGATGAAACTTGCCTTTTAAAGAAAATAATAATGTGCTTCAAATTTAATGAATGATAATAATTACATAAAATTCGTTCCTGAACCAAAATCAGGTTCAGTTAATAAAATCGTAACAGACGTTTATGGGTTCTTTATCCCAATGCTTTCCGCATGACGAAAATGCTTTTCTTTCGACAAAGATTTTGTCATCGGATCTGCTACATTTTCTTCAGTTTCTACTCTCCTCATCTCTATGTCCTTCCGATCAACAATGTCTCTGATTAGATGGTACTTTTTGAGTACATGCTTTGCTGTCTTGTGTGATCTTGGTTCCTTGGCTTGTGCTATAGCTCCGTTGTTGTCACAGAAAAGCTTCACAGGATCACCAATGCTAGGAACTACACCAAGATCAGAAACAAATTTCTTGATCCATACAGCCTCTTTTGCAGCATCAGATGCAACAATGTACTCAGATTCTGTGGTTGAATCAGCTACCGTAGCTTGTTTACTGCTGTTCCACGTAACAGCACCACCATTTGTACAGAATACATATCCTGTTTGAGATTTGAAATCATCCCTGTCTGTTTGGAAGCTTGCATCAGAATATCCTTCAAAAGTTAATTCTTTTGCACCACCGTATGTCAAACATCTATCTTTTGTTCTGTTTAAATAACGCAAGATATTCTTAACGGCTGTCCAATGGTTAAAACCAGGGTTGGATTGAAATCTTCTTGTCATGCTTAAGGCAAAAGCTACATCTGGTCTCGTACATATCATTGCATACATTATTGAACCAATAGCTGAAGCATATGGAATCTTTTCCATACTTTTGATTTCTTCTAAAGAAACCGGACATTGCTTCTTGGTTAAGTATGTCTTATGGGTCATCGGTGTAAAACCTTTTTCCGACTTGTCCATTTTAAACCTTTTAACAATTTTGTCAATATATGTACCTTGGCTTAGAGATAAGATTCTTTGATTTCTATTTCTTTGAATCTTCACGCCTAGAATATAGGCGGCTTCTCCTAAGTCTTTCATTGAGAAACATTTTCTCAACCACTCCTTCACATTCTGGAGTTCAGATGTATCGTTTCCTATTATCAGTATGTCATCTACATAAAGAATCAGGAAAACTATTTTGCTCCCACTCGATTTGATATATACACAAGGATCGTCTTTGTTCTTAACAAAACCAAAATCAGTAATTGATTCATCAAAGCGACGATTCCAGCTTCGAGATGCTTGCTTAAGACCATAAATTGATCTTTTCAATTTGCAAACTTTATTTGGATGTTTGCGGTCTATGAAACCTTCAAGCTGTGTCATGTACACATCCTCTTCGAGAACACCATTCAAGAACGCGGTCTTCACGTCCATTTGCCAGATTTCATAATCATGAAATGCTGCAATGGCTAGCAAGATTCTTATGGACTTGAACATGGCAACAGGAGAGAAAGTTTCATCATAGTCAATACCATGAATTTGTCGATAACCTTTAGCGACTAATCTTCCTTTGTAAGTTTGTATTTTGCCATCCATGTCGATCTTCCTTTTGAAGATCCATTTGCAACCAATGAGTTTGGACCCTTTGGGAGCATCAACGAGGTCCCATACTTCGTTGCTATACATGGAGTCCATTTCAGAGTTCATGGCTTCCAGCCATTTGTCTGAGTCATCTCCTGACATTGCTTCGTTATAAGATTCAGGTTCTTCACCATCGTCTTCATGAACAGTTTCATCTTCTATTGAAAACAAGAAGGTTCAGTTTGAGAGGAGGTTGACTCTCTCTAATTGATCTTTGTGATGTCAGTGTGTAATCTGGTTGCTCACTAATCCCATCTTGTATGGGTACATCGTATAGAACTATATTTTCTTGAGGTTCTTCGTTGGCAATCTCATTTTCAACTTCTTCATTTAGAACAACATTTTCTATTTGGTTATATACCATGATCTGATCACGATGTTCATAACCCGATGTGTGAGTACCTTCTGTGTCCATTTCTTGTTCATGAGTATCTTGTGGTTCATGCTCTTCATTAAGAACAATGTTTCTCCCACTAGACTTTCTAGAGAGAAAATCTTCTTCTAAGAAAACACCGGTTTTGGCAACTATTATTTTTCCTGTGTGTTTTTGATAGAAGTAATACCCAGGAGTTTCCATTGGGTATCCCACAAAGTTACATTTAACCGATTTGGGACTGAGCTTGTCAGACATTAGAGTCTTGACATATGCCTCACATCCCCAGATTCTCATGAAATGCAAATTTGGTATTCTTCCTTTCAACATCTCATATGGGGTCGAAGGAACCGTCTTAGATGGCACACAGTTCAGTGTGGTAGCTGCTGTCATAAGTGCGTGTCCCCATAGGGACTCAGGTAAGTCAGTTTTATTCATCATTGATCGAACCATGTCCAACAAGGTTCGATTTCTCCTCTCAGATACACCATTTAGTTGGGGTGTACCTGAAGGGGTCAGTGATGAAATGATTCCCATGTCACGGAGGTAAGCTTTGAAATCATCGCTCAAGTATTTGCCACCTCGATCAGATCGTATGGCTTTAACTTTTCTTGCTAATTGATTTTCAGCTTCATTCTTGAACTGTTTGAACTTTTCAAGCGATTCAGATTTGTGTTTCATTAAGTATACATAACTGTATCGACTCAAGTCATCAGTGAGGGTAATGAAATACCTGAAACCTTCTTTATGTAGGTGATGCACTTTTGACAAATCAAAATTTATAGACATTTAAGAATGTCTATAATTTCAGAACTATTGGAACTATAAGATTGTTTTATTTGCCCTTTAGAATTAAATATTTATGACTTATCATAAATCAACACATTAATATTAACAAACTTAATATCATTGATAATAAAATATTCAAAATATTCTTCCAAAAACAAACTTAATGGAAAATCTAAACATAAATAAATTAATCATTATTCACTTGAAACTAAAACTTAAGACGTAAAAGAAGAGGGATAACATGGATGTCTTGTTGCACGAACAGGACATTGCAAGTTTTCAGAGTCTCTACTCCTCTTCTTCTTCTTCTTCTTCCTCTTCCTCTTCTTTATCAGATTCTTCTGTGTGAGAAACAATATTTCAATAACACATGTTAGTAACTAGATTACTACATATTCAATGAATCTTTAAGATTTTGGTTATAACGTTTATACCTGAGCTTGAGGGTTCGACATCGATAGTCTCAGAGACTTTGTCTGGTGAGTCTTTACTCATCTTGGATTTTCTCATAGTTTCAATGTCTTCCAATTTCCTTTTCTTTCTACCTTCAAATTTTCTTCGTCAATTTCAAGTAAATCGACGAGGTGGTCAAAGTTGCAGTTTCCTTCTATAAGGATGTTAACTGTCTTTCGCAGTTCTGGAATGAGAGACTGGAGTATGCAAAATCTTCTCATGTCTATACCGACATAGAACCCAGATTGTTGAAGTCTGTCTGCATAGCTCATCAGCGTGTTGTAATGTTCTCTAACGGTACTGTTAATGGACATCTTCACATTAAACAGTTTCCACAACAGCTGGTACCTTCTTGTGGGGTTCCGATCCCTATAAGTTTTCTCAAGGTATAAGATAGTATCATGTGCATTCAAGCTCTCGATCTCACGTCTTATGATCGGCATCACAGATGACATAATTAGTCGGTGAACATGAATGGACTTCATTGTATAATGATGATAGCTAATCCAGTATTCTTTTGAACCTGTATCTCTGTCAGGCATTGTAGGTGGCAAATCCTTGGCTATTAAACCAAGATCGTCGTTCCTTAGCATTCTTTTGAATTCCTCTGACCAGGTCATGTAGTTAGAATCGTCAAGACGATTGTTTTCCACTGCAGCTTTGAACTCTTTCACTGCTTCTGAAGCCATGAGATTCAATGGGTCCATATCTAATATATATATATAGACAGATAGAGTTAGAGATAATTATATTCTACAAATTTAAAAGTAAAATATTCAAGCACAATATTAATTCTAGTATTGACATGTAAATTATAAAATACTTATTATAATAAAGATGTTATATAAAAGTATATATTATAAGGACTTTATATAATATTTCGTGATTTGTTGATGGAAAAGTAACCCTCATCAATTCCATTAACTAGTCACTCAGAGAAAATCAACAATTGCTCTAATATCCTATATTATCTCTGACGTTTAGAAAAGAAAAACAGTTTTTCATTTATCATTCTAACCGATTTCATTAGAATTGTCTACGATATCTAATCTAATTAGAGTACTCGTTTAGGTAGACCCACGGGGTGAATAGGCGGACAGTATAGGTCGCCCTACGCGTCTAAAAGAGTGTATAAGAGTACACCCTTGGGTTAAAGACACACTCAAAACTTTTCTCAATTAGATCGAGGACCCAGCCGGTGGAATACATAATACCTAATATTTATTGAGGGGTTTTAGGTGATCCTTACTTTTGTCTTAAACTAAACATAGTTAACTAATTAAAATGTTCTAAGAATTAAGACAATGAATATGTAATAATACATAATCCTATTTTGTAAAAATATACTTCTGAAAGTATACATATATATATATATATATATTTATATATATTATGAAAATTTTAAAGACAAACCCTTTTATCTTTAAATAAACGATAAATAAATCATTTAAAGATAAAATATCTTTATTCATGATTTATCTTTTCTATAAATGAATAAAAGATAAAGAACTATCTTTATAGATAAGATATCTTTAATCAAGCTTTGTCATAATACAAAATAAAAGATAAATAACTATCTTATAGATAAACTATCTTTAATATTAATATATATCTTTTATATCCATTAAAGTTTAGATCTTTTCTATTACTATAATAAATAAAAGATTATTCATTATCTTAATCTAATTAAGAATTATTGATTATAAATAAAATTTATGAACAAACAATTTGTAAATCAATAAATGAATAACATAATATTAAATGGAAACAAAATTTCATAAGATTGATAATAATATTGAATAAATCATATTTATTAATAATTAATATCATATATTAGATTATCAATATTCATATTTAAAGATATTTATAATAATTATAAATAAAATAAAAATAAACACTTTAAATCGTATTTTAAAATAATTAAACATAAATATAATTAAATATCTAATACCGGGATACGAGCTCGGGATAAACCCGAGCTTGTACGGGTTGCCCTCGGGCAACCCCGGTCACATAAGGGGCAGACCGGGCAGGGCCGAAATTGGCCCTGCCCGGAAACATTTATTTTGACCCGGATCCGGGTCAAGAAGGACCCAGATCCGGGTCTGTTCGGTGTGGGCCCGGGTCAGTACAGACCCATGCTGAAGCCCCGGGTTCAACCCGGGTCGGTTGCCCGGGTCAGACTTGGGTTGGGTGTGCCCGGATCATCACGATCCGGGCTGGGCGAAGTGGGGCTGGGTTAAAAACCCAGCCCGTGGGCCTGATCCAATCAGGCCCACCTCGAATTAAAATTGGGCTTGGTTAAAACCCAGCCCGTGGGCCTGATCCAATCAGGCCCACACGATTAAAAAAAAAAATTTAATCGGCTAGGGTTTCGAAACCCTAGCCGTCGCCCATTGGCTCCCATCGAATGGGAGCCACAAACGCCGGCGCTACCCGGAACCTTGGCGGCGACGGTGAAATCGCCGCCGGTTCCGGTGGTGGTGCCGTGGTTTGTTTTTCCCTTTTCTTATTTAATAATACACATTAAAATTAAATAAAAAATCCAATCCCGATTCTATATCGGATTCCGAACAACACACAAAATTAATCATAATTAATTTTCTAATGCTCCCACTGAAAATCTAATCATACCAAAAAATTTCTAAAATTATTTCGGTCAACATATCTAATTTTTGAAAATTACTCAGACCGGCTCTAATACCACTGTTGGGTTTTTCGATGACTTTTCTCAATCCCGAGGCGGAAATCACAGGATATCATCGAACAATAAACATCTAGAATAATTACGAGAATTAAGATATCGTTTAGAGATCGTTACCAAACTTTGGTACTTTTTGCCAACTGTACCGAATAACTGCCGATTCTTTTGATTCTGGAGCTTGCCGAATTTAGGATTTTGCGCCTCAAGTGTTGCGCCTCTATTTTGTCCACCACGTCACTCGAGAACGTCTTAGATGACCGGAAAACACCTCGGAGGATAGGTTAGATCCTTGTTGGTGTTTAGATGATCACCCGTTGATTGAACCGGGGAGCAAGCCAAAATTCGACTCACAAGGGAGGGGAGCTCGAATTTCTAGGTGGCTAGGGTTTGTATGTTGTATTTAATTATGAGTCATATTAGGGTATTTATAATACCCTATGGTCATGACCTAGTGGGCTTTCTAAAAGCCCACCCATTGGGCTTTCTAAAAGCCCAATCATGAATTAATTAATCTCTTATTAATTAATTATGAATCATAATTAATACTTGGGCCCGTGTGGGCCCATAATGTCGGTTATGGTTATCGGTTCTATATCCGATAACCCGAGAGATCCAATATCGGGTTCGGGCATAACCAACAAATACAACATGAAACACTCTGTAGTTCAGTTGGAATGTTAGTGCACGGGTGAGAGATGGTTATCCGTTCGAAAGATGGGCTCGGTTGTACGTTCGTTCTCGTAGCCATGATCGGATCATGATTCGGGTTCGTAGTAAGGCTCGGAACGTGGTCCGGGTTCGGAGTAAGGCTCGGAACATGGTCCGGATTCGGGTCGTGGTTCGGGTATTAGGACAGGTCTCGGTTGGGATATTGGGCCAAAGGGAATTCTGCCTGAGATAACAGGGGTCTGGGTAGGCCTGTGCATAAAACCTGAAAATGCGGGTTTTTAACCGAAACCGGACCAAATCCGGTTTTAAAAAACCAAAGCCGAATTAAAACCGGGTTAAACCGAAACCAAATTTTAAAAAACCCAAAACCCGGTTAGTAGGTTACTAAAACCCGGATTTTTAATTAAAAATATTTAATTTTAATTATAAATTTTTTAAGTGATAGTCTGATTAAAAAACGACATTGGGTACCTCAATCAATTAGAGTTTTAAACGACATCATAGACAAAAAAAAAAAAGCTAAGGTTTCAATTTCTTTCATCCTCTGACTCTCATTTCGGCTGTTCTCTCTCTACCTCGCTCGCGCCTCTGTTCTCTCTCTGATCGATTTCGTTTATTACAGTTATGATTTTGTAATTGATGATATTGAAAAGCTAGGGTTTTAGGGATTCAGGGAATTAAGGATTAGGGATTTAGGATTTTAGGGATTCATTCTACTGATTATAGTTATGATTGATTTAGGGAATTAAGGATTAGGGATTTAGGATTCTTATTGCTGATTGATTTCGTTTATTACAGTTATGATTTTGTAATTGATGATTTTGAAGCCTGGAATAATGATGGGTGAATGAATCAAGTGTTTGGAAGTGTTTCAAGACGTTGAGATTCATTTTTATGTTTTAAAAATGTTTTTTTTTCCGGGTTAAAAAACCGGAACCGAATAAAATTCGGGTTTGGGTCTTAAATCCGGGTTTTAATTTCAAAACCGGGTAATTACCCGAACCCGGATTTCCGGGTTTTCCCTTTAAAAAACCAGTTTCGGGTTTGAAAAGTGAAAACCCAGAAATCCGGGTTCGTGAAATCAAGGACTTTATCCTAAATATGATGACAAACCTGAAAATATATTTTTAATGTAAAAGGATTTCAATAGCTATGAAAAAAGGATTTGAGAGGTTGGATTTGTTACGTAGAGCGCAAAAATCAAAAACTAGATGCAAAGGTTACAGCTTTCGTAGTCGACAACTAGCCCAAAGAAAGGCGAAAAAGACTAATATTTATAATTTGTCGTAAGGTAATTTTAATGGATAAACTAATTGTTATTAGTTCTTATTTTTTGTGTCTATGTTTAGTTTTGTATGTATATAGGGCGCTAAATCGAACACTCGAGGCAAATAATATATTATTTCTCATGTCAACATATTTTGCTGAAAAATGACGATGAACAAAAAATGAATTTTTTGTTTAAACTTATTTTAACGGCAATACAGAAGGATTATCAATTGGTTGAGTCACGCGGTTTAATTTCATTGAAGAGCGCAAAATTCCGACCGCCGAGACAAATGTTATAGCCTTCGGAAGTCTCTACCTAGCCAAAAACTAAAACTCATTGTTTTGATTAAAATAATTACAATATCTGTTAGAACAAAAATGTTAATAGGATTATATATCATATCGAGGTTTGAATTTTTATATAGAGCACCAAAAGCAAACACTCGAGGAAAATGGTATAGTGCTCGTGAAATCAAGGCCTTTATCCTAAATATGATGACAAACCTGAAAATCTATTTTTAATGTAAAAGGATTTCAATAGCTTTGAAAAAAGGATTTGATGCGTAGTCACGCGGTTAGATTTGTTACGTAGATCGCAAAAATCAAACACTCGATGCAAAGGTTATAGCTTTCGTAGTTGAGAACTAGCCCAAAGAAAGGCGAAAAAGAACAAAATTTCTAATTTGTCGTAAAGTAATTTTAATGGTAAAACTAATTGTTATTAGTTCTTATTTTTCATCTCAAGGTTTAGTTTTGTATGTATGTAGGGCGCTAAATCGAACACTCAAAGAAAATAATATATTCTTTCTCATGTCAACATAGTTTGCTGAAAAAATGACGATGAAGAAAAAATGTATTTTTTTGTATAAACTGATTTGAACGGCAATAAAGAAGGATTATCAATTGGTATATTAACGCGGTCTAATTTCATTGAAGAGCGCAAAAATCCGACCCCGAGATAAATATTATAGCCTTCGGAAGTCTCTACCTAGCCTAAAAGAGTCCAAAAAAACTAAAACTCATTGTTTTGATTAAAATAATTTCAATATCTGTTAGATTAAGATTTTTAATGATTATATATCTTATCGAGGTTTGAATTTTTTTATAGAGCACTAAAAGAAAACATTCGAGGAAAATGGTATAGTGCTCGTGAAATCAAGGCCTTTATCCTAAATATAATGATAAGCCTGAAAATCTATTTTTAATATAAAAGGATTTCAATAGCTATGAAAAAAATATTTGATGCGTAGTCACGCGGTTTGATTTGGTACGTAGAGCGCAAAAATCAAACACTCGATGCAAAGGTTATAGTTTTCGTAGTTGTGAACTAGCCCAAACAAAGGCGAAAAAGATTAAAATTTATAATTTATCGTAAAGTAATGTTAATTCTTAAACTAATTGTTATTAGTTTTTATTTTTCGTGTCGAGGTTTAGTTTTGTATGTATGCAGGGCGCTAAATCGAACACTCGAGGCAAATAATATATTCTTTCTCATGTCAACTTATTTTGCTTAAAAATGACGATGAACCAAAAACGCATTTTATGTATAAACTTATTTGAACGGAAATAAAGAAGGATTATCAATTGGTAGAGTCACACGGTTTAATTTCATTGAAGAGCGCAAAAATCCGACCGCCGAGACAAATATTATAGCCTTCGGAAGTCTCTACCTAGCCTAAGAGAGTCCGCCAAAACTAAAACTCATTATTTTGATTAAAATAATTTCAATATCTGTTAGAACAAGATTTTTATTGACTATATATCACGTCGAGTTTTGAATTATTATATAGAGCACTAAAAGAAAACACTCGAGGAAAATGGTATAGTGTTCGTGAAATCAAGGCCTTTCTCACAAATATGATTACAAACCTGAAAATCTATTTTCAATGTAAAAGGATTTCAATAGCTATGAAAAAAAGATTTGATGCGTAGTCATGCGGTTGTATTTGCTACGTAGAGTGCAAAAATAAAATACTCGAAGAAAAGGTTATAGCTTTCGTAGTCGAGAACTAGCCCAAAGAAAGGCGAAAAAGACTAAAATTTATAATTTATCGTAAAGTAATTTTAATGGTTAAACTAATTGTTATTAGTTCTTATATTTCATGTCGAGGTTTAGTTTTGTACCTATGTAGGGCGCTAAATCGAACACTCGAGGCAAATAATATATTCTTTCTCATGTCAACATATTTTGCTGAAAAATGACGATGAACCAAAAATGCATTTTTTTGTACAAACTGATTTGAATGGCAATACAGAAGGATTATCAATTGGTTTAGTCACGCGGTTTAATTTCATTGAAGAGCGCAAAAATCCGACCGCCGAGACAAATATTATAGCCTTCGGAAGTCTCTACCTAGCCTAAAAGAGTACACAAAAACTAAAACTCAATGTTTTGATTAAAATAATTTCAATATTTGTTAGAATAATATTTTTAATGATTATATATTATATCGAGGTTTGAATTTTTATATAGAGCACTAAAAGCAAACACTCGAGGAAAATGGTATAATGCTCGTGAAATCAAGGCCTTTATCCTAAATATGATGACAAACCTGAAAATCTATTTTTAATGTAAAAGGATTTCAATAGCTTTGAAAAAAGTATTTGATGCGTAGTCACGCGGTTTGATTTGTTACATAGAGCGCTAAAATCAAACACCCGATGCAAAGGTTTTAGCTTTCGTAGTCGAGAACTAGCCCAAAGAAAGGCGAAAAAGACTAAATTTATAATTTATCGTAAAGTAATTTTAATGGTTGAACTAATTGTTATTAGTTCTTATTTTTTGTGTCGAGGTTTAGTTTTGTATGTATGCAGAGCGCTAAATCGAACACTCGAGGCAAATAATATATTCTTTCTCATGTCAACATATTTTGCTGAAAAATGATGATGAACCAAAAATGCATTTTTTTGTATAGACTGATTTGAACGGAAATAAAGAAGGATTATCAATTGGTAGAGTCAAGCGGTCTAATTTCATTGAAGAGCGCAAAAATCGGACCGTCGAGACAAATATTATAGCCTTCGGAAGTCTCTAACTAGCCTAAGAGAGTCCACAAAAACTAAAACACATTATTTTGATTAAAATAATTTCAATATCTGTTAGAACAAGACTTTTAATGATTATACATCATATCGAGGTTTGAATTTTTAGATAGAGCACTAAAAGCAAATACTCGAGGAAAATGGTATAGTGCTCGTGAAATAAAGGCCTTTAACCTAAATATGATGACAAACCTGAAAACCTATTTTTAATGTAAAAGGATTTCAATAGCTATGAAAAAAGGATTTGATGCGTAGTCACGCGGTTGGATTTGGTACGTAGAGCGCAAAAATAAAACACTCGATGCAAAGGTTATAGCTTTCGTAGTCGAGAACAAGCCCAAAGAAAGGCGAAAAAGACTAAAATTTATAATTTATCGTAAAGTAATTTTAATGGTTAAACTAATTGTTATTAGTTCTTATTTTTTGTGTCGAGGTTTAGATTTGTATTTATGTAGGGCGCTAAATCGAACACTCAAGGCAAATAATATATTCTTTCTCATGTCAATATATTTTGCTGAAAAATGACGATGAACCAAAAATGCACTTTTTGTATAAACTTATTTGAATGGAAATCAAGAAGGATTATCAATTGGTAGAGTCACGCGGTTTAATTTCATTGTAGAGCGCAAAAATCCGACCGCCGAGACAAATATTATAGCCTTCGTATGTTTATACCTTGCCTAAAAGAGTCCACAAAAACTAAAACTCATTGTTTTGATTAAAATAATTTCAATATCTGTTAAAACAAGATTTTTAATGATTATATATCATATCGTGGTTTGAATTTTTATATAGAGCACTAAAAGTAAACACTCGAGGAAAATTATATAGTGCTCGTGAAATCAAGGCCTTTATCCTAAATATGATGACAAACCTGAAAATCTATTTTTAATATAAAAGGATTTCAATAGCTCTGAAAAAGGATATGATACGTAGTAACGCGGTTGGATTTGGTACGTAGAGCGCAAATATTAAACACTCGATGCAAAGGTTATAGCTTTCGTAGTCGAGAACTAGCCCAAAGAAAGGCGAAAAAGACTAAAATTTATAATTTATCGTAAAGTAATTTTAATGGTTAAACTAATTGTTATTAGTTCTTATTTTTCGTGTCGAGGTTTATTTTTGTATGTATGTAGGGCGCTAAATCAAACACCCGAGGCAAATAATATATTCTTTCTCATGTCAACATATTTTGCTGAAAAATGACGATGAACCAAAAATGCATTTTTTTGTATAAAATGATTTGAACGGCAATAAAGAAGGATTCTCAATTTGTAAAGTCACGCGGTCTAATTTCATTGAAGAGCGTAAAAATCGGACCGTCGAGACAAATATTATAGCCTTCGAAAGTGTCTAGATAGCCTAAGAGAGTCCACAAAAACTAAAACTCATTGTTTTGATTAAAATAATTTCGATATCTGTTAGAACAAGACTTTTAATTATTATATATCATATCGAGGTTTGAATTTTTATATGAAGCACTAAAAGCAAACACTCGAGGAAAATGGTATAGTGCTCGTGAAATAAAGGCCTTTATCCTAAATATGATGACAAACCTGAAAATCTATTTTTAATGTAAAAGGATTTCAATAGCTATGAAAAAAGGATTTGATGCGTAGCCACGCGGTTGGATTTGGTGCGTAGAGCGCAAAAATCAAATACTCGATGCACATGTTATAGCATTCGTAGTCGAGAACTAATCCAAAGAAAGGCGAAAAAGACTAAAATTTATAATTTATCCTAAAGTAATTTTAATGGTTCAACTAATTGTTATTAGTTCTTATTTTTCGTGTCGAGGTTTAGTTTTGTATGTATTTAGGGCGCTAAATCAAACACCCGAGGCAAATAATATATTCTTTCTCATGTCAACATATTTTGCTGAAAAATGACGATGAACCAAAAATGCATTTTTTTGTATAAAATGATTTGAACGGCAATAAAGAAGGATTCTCAATTTGTAAAGTCACGCGGTCTAATTTCATTGAAGAGCGTAAAAATCGGTCCGTCGAGACAAATATTATAGCCTTCGAAAGTGTCTAGATAGCCTAAGAGAGTCCACAAAAACTAAAACTCATTGTTTTGATTAAAATAATTTCGATATCTGTTAGAACAAGACTTTTAATTATTATATATCATATGGAGGTTTGAATTTTTATATAGAGCACTAAAAGCAAACACTCGAGGAAAATGGTATAGTGCTCGTGAAATAAAGTCCTTTATCCTAAATATGATGACAAACCTGAAAATCTATTTTTAATGTAAAAGGATTTCAATAGGTATGAAAAAAGGATTTGATGCGTAGTCACGCGGTTGGATTTGGTACGTAGAGCGCAAAAATCAAACACTCGATGCAAAGGTTATAGCATTCGTTGTCAAGAACTAGCCCAAAGAAAGGCGAAAAAGACTAAAATTTATAATTTATCGTAAAGTAATTTTAATGGTTAAACTAATTGTAATTTGTTCTTATTTTTTGTGTCGAGGTTTAGTTTTGTATTTATGTAGGGCGCTAAATCGAACACTCGAGGCAAATAATATATGTTTTCCCATGTCAACATATTTTGCTAAAAAATGACGATGAACCAAAAATGCATTTTTTTGTATAAACTGATTTGAACGGCAATAAAGAAGGATTATCAATTGGTAGAGTCACGCGGTCCAATTTCATTGAAGAGCGCAAAAATCGGGCAATCGAGATAAATATTATAGCCTTCGGAAGTCACTACCTAGCCTAAGAGAGTCCACAAAAACTAAAACTCATTGTTTTGATTAAAATAATTTCAATATCTGTTAGAACAAGATTTTTAATGATTATATATCATATCGAGGTTTGAATTTTTATATAGAGCACTAAAAGCAAACACTCGAGGAAAATGGTATAGTGCTCGTGAAATAAAGGCCTTTACACTAAATATGATGAAAAACCTGAAAATCTATTTTTAATGTAAAATGATTTCAATAGCTATGAAAAAAGGATTTGATGCATAGTCATGCGGTTGGATTTGGTACGTAAAGCACAAAAATCAAAAACTCGATGAAAATGTTATAGCATTCGTAGTCGAGAACTAGCCCGAAGAAAGGTGAAAAAGACTAAAATTTATAATTTATCGTAAAGTAATTTTAATGGTTAAACTAATTGTTATTAGTTCTTATTTTTTGTGTCGAGGTTTAGTTTTGTATTTATGTAGGGCGCTAAATCGAACACTCGAGGCAAATAATATATTCTTTCTCATGTCAACATATTTTGCTGAAAAATGACGATGAACCAAAAATGCATTTTTTTGTATAAACTTATTTGAACGGCAGTAAACAAGGATGATCAATTGGTAGAGTCACGCGGTCTAATTTCATTAAAGAGCGCAAAAATCGGACCGTCGAGACAAATATTATAGCCTTCGGAAGTCACTACCTAGCCTAAGAGAGTCCATAAAAACTAAAACTCATTGTTTTGATTAAAATAATTTCAATATCTGTTAGAACAAGACTTTTAATGACTATATATCATATCGAGGTTTGAATTTTTATATAGAGCACTAAAAGCAAACACTCGAAGAAAATGGTATAGTGCTCGTAAAATAAAGGCCTTTATCCTAAATATGATGACAAACCTGAAAATCTACTTTTAATGTAAAATGATTTCAATAGCTATGAAAAAAGGATTTGATACGTAGTCACGCGGTTGGATTTGGTACGTAGAGCGCAAAAATCAAACACTCGATGCAAAGGTTATAGCATTCGTAGTCGAAAACTAGCCCAAAGAAAGGCGAAAAAGACTAAAATTTATAATTTATCGTAAAGTAATTTTAATGGTTAAACTAAATGTTATTAGTTCTTATTTGTCATGTCGAGGTTTAGTTTTTTATGTATGTAGGGCGCTAAATCGAACACTCGAGGTAAATAATATATTCTTTCTCATGTCAAAATATTTTGCTGAAAAATGACGATGAACCAAAAATGCATTTTTTATATAAATTGATTTGAACGGCAATAAAGAAGGATTATCAATTGGTAGAGTTACGCGGTCTAATTTCATTAAAGAGGGCAAAAATCGGACCGTCGAGACAAATATTATAGCCTTCGGAAGTCACTACCTAGCCTAAGAGAGTCCACAAAAACTAAAACTCATTGTTTTGATTAAAATAATTTCAATATCTAATAGAACAAGACTTTTAATGATTATATATCATATCGAGGTTTGAATTTTTATATAGAGCACTAAAAGCAAACACTCGAGGAAAATGGTATTGTGCTTGTGAAATAAAGGCCTTTATCCTAAATATGATGACAAACCTGAAAATCTATTTTTAATGTAAAAGGATTTCAATAGCTATGAAAAAAGGATTTGATGCATAGTTATGCGGTTGGATTTGGTACGTAGAGCGAAAAAATAAAACACTCGATGCAAAGGTTATAGCATTCGTAGTCGAGAACTAGCCCAAAGAAAGGCGAAAAAGACTAAAATTTATAATTTATCGTAAAGTAATTTTAATGGTAAAACTAATTGTTATTAGTTCTTATTTTTCGTGTCGAGGTTTAGTTTTGTATTTATGTAGGGTGCTAAATCGAACACTCGAGGCAAATAATATATTCTTTCTCATGTCAACATATTTTGCTGAAAAATGACGATGAACCAAAAATGCATTTTTTTTATAAACTGATTTGAACGGCAATAAAGAAGGATTATCAATTGGTAGAGTCACGCGATCTAATTTCATTGAAGAGCGCAAAAATCGGACTGTCGAGACAAAGATTATAGCCTTCGGAAGTCACTACCTAGCCTAAGAGAGTCCACAAAAACTAAAACTCATTGTTTTGATTAAAATAATTTCAATATCTGTTAGAACACGATTTTTAATGATTATATGTCATATCGAGGTTTGAATTTTAATGTAAAAGGATTTCAATAGCTATGAAAAAAGGATTTGATGCGTAGTCACACGGTTGGATTTGGTACGTAGAGCACAAAAATCAAACACTCGATGCAAAGGTTATAGCATTCGTAGTCGAGAACTAACCCAAAGAAATGCGAAAAAGACTAAAATTTATAATTTATCGTAAAGTAATTTTAATGGTTAAACTAATTGTTATTAGTTCTTATTTTTTGTGTCGAGGTTTAGTTTTGTATGTATATAGGGAGCTAAATCGAACACTAGAGGCAAATAATATATTCTTTCTCATGTCAACATATTTTGCTGAAAAATGACGATGAACCAAAAATGCATTTTTTTGTATAAACTGATTTGAACGGCAATAAAGAAGGATTATCAATTGGTAGATTCACGCGGTCTAATTTCATTAAAGAGGGCAAAAATCGGACCGTCGAGACAAATATTATAGCCTTCGGAAGTCACTACCTAGCCTAAGAGAGTCCACAAAAACTAAAACTCATTGTTTTGATTAAAATAATTTCAATATCTAATAGAACAAGACTTTTAATGATTATATATCATATCGAGGTTTGAATTTTTATATAGAGCACTAAAAGCAAACACTCGAGGAAAATGGTATTGTGCTTGTGAAATAAAGGCCTTTATCCTCAATATGATGACAAACCTGAAAATCTATTTTTAATGTAAAAGGATTTCAATAGCTATGAAAAAAGGATTCGATGCATAGTCAGGCGTATGGATTTGGTACGTAGAGCGCAAAAATCAAACACTCGATGCAAAGGTTATAGCATTCGTAGTCGAGAACTAGCCCAAAGAAAGGCGAAAAAGACTAAAATTTATAATTTATCGTAAAGTAATTTTAATGGTAAAACTAATTGTTATTAGTTCTTATTTTTCGTGTCGAGGTTTAGTTTTGTATGTATGTAGGGCGCTAAATCGAACACTCGAGGCAAATAATATATTCTTTCTCATGTGAACATATTTTGCTAAAAAATGACGATGAACCAAAAATGCATTTTTTTGTATAAACTGATTTGAAGGGCAATAAAGAAGGATTATAAATTGGTAGAGTCACGCGGTCTAATTTCAAGGAAGAGCGCAAAAATCGGACCGTCGAGACAAATATTATAGCCTTCGGAAGTCACTACCTAGCCTAAGAGAGTCCACAAAAACTAAAACTCATTGTTTTGATTAAAATAATTTTAATATCTGTTAGTACAATATTTTTAATGATTATATATCATATTGAGGTTTGAATTTTTATATAGAGCACTAAAAGCAAACACTCGAGGAAAATGGTATAGTGCTCGTGAAATAAAGGCCTTTACCCTAAATATAATTACAAACCTGAAAATCTATTTTTAATGTAAAAGGATTTCAATAGCTATGAAAAAAGGATTTGATGCGTAGTCACGCGGTTGGATTTGGTACGTAGAGCACAGAAATCAAACACTCGATGCAAAGGTTATAGCATTCGTAGTCGAGAACTAGCCCAAAGAAAGGCGAAAAAGACTAAAATTCATAATTTATCGTAAAGTAATTTTAATGATTAAACTAATTGTTATTAGTTATTATTTTTTGTGTCGACGTTTAGTTTTGTATGTATGTAGGGCGCTAAATCGAACACTCGAGGCAATTAATATATTCTTTCTAATGTCAACATAATTTGCTGAAAAATGACGATGAACCAAAAATGCATTTTTTTGTATAAACTGATTTGAACCGAAATAAAGAAGGACTATCAATTGGTAGAGTCACGCGGTATAATTTCATTGAAGAGCGCAAAAATCGGACTGTCGAGACAAATATTATAGCCTTCGGAAGTCACTACCTAGCCTAAGAGAGTCCACAAAAACTAAAACTTATTGTTTTGATTAAAATAATTTCAATATCTGTTAGAACAAGACTTTTAATGATTATATATCATATCGAGGTTTGAATTTTTTTATAGAGCACTAAAAGCAAACACTCGAGGAAAATGGTATAGTGCTTGTGAAATAAAGGCCTTTATCCTAAATATGATGACAAACCTGAAAATCTATTTTTAATGTAAAAGGATTTCAATAGCTATGAAAAAATGATTCGATGCATAGTCAGGCGTATGGATTTGGTACGTAGAGCGCAAAAATCAAACACTCGATGCAAAGGTTATAGCATTCGTAGTCGAGAACTAGCCCAAAGAAAGGCCAAAAAGACTAAAATTTAAAATTTATCGTAAAGTAATTTTAATGTTTAAACTAATTGTTATTAGTTCTTATTTTTCGTGTTGAGGTTTAGTTTTGTATGTATGTAGGGCGCTAAATCGAACAATCGAGGAAAATAATATATTCTTTCTCATGTCAACATATTTTGCTGAAAAATGACGATGAACCAAAAATGCATATTTTTGTATAAACTGATTTGAATGGCAATAAAGAAGGACTATCAATTGGTAGAGTCACGCGGTCTAATTTCACTGAAGAGCGCAAAAATCGGATCGGTGAGACAAATATTATAGCCTTCGGAAGTCACTAACTAGCCTAAGAGAGTCAACAAAAACTAAAACTCGTTGTTTTGATTACAATAATTTCAATATCTGTTAGAACAAGACTTTTAATGATTATATATAAAATCGAGGTTTGAATTTTTATATAGAGCAATAGAAGCAAACACTCGAGGAAAATGGTATAATGCTCGTGAAATAAAGGCATTTATCCTAAATATGATGACAAACCTGAAAATATATTTTTAATATAAAAGGATTTCAATAGCTTTGAAAAAAGGATTTGATGCATAGTCACGCGGTTGAATTTGGTACGTAGAGCGCAAAAATCAAACACTCGATGCAAAGGTTATAGCATTCGTAGTCGAGAACCAGCCCAAACAAAGGCTAAAAAGACTAAAATTTATAATTTATCGTAAAGTAATTTTAATGGTTAAACTAATTGTTATTAGTTCTTATTTTTCGTGTCGAGTTTTAGTTTTGTATGTATGTAGGGCGCTAAATCGAACACTGGAGGAAAATAATATATTCTTTCTCATGTCAACATATTTTGCTGAAAAATGACGATGAACCAAAAATGCATTTTTTTTGTATAAACTTATTTGAGCCGCAATAAAGAAGGATTATCAATTGGTAGAGTCACGCGGTCTAATTTCATTGAAGAGCGCAAAAAATCGGACCGTCGAGACAAATATTATAGCCTTCGGAAGTCACTACCTAGCCTAAGAGAGACTACAAAAACTAAAACTCATTGTTTTAATTAAAATAATTTCAATATCTGTTAGAACAAGACTTTTAATGATTATATATCATATCGAGGTTTGAATTTTTATATAGAGCACTAAAAGCAAACACTCGAGGAAAATGGTATAGTGCTCGTGAAATAAAAGCCTTTATCCTAAATATGATGACAAACCTGAAAATCTATTTTTAATGTAAAAGGATTTCAATAGCTATGAAAAAAGGATTAGATGCGTAGTCACGCGGTTGGATTTGGTACGTAGAGCGCAAAAATCAAACACTCGATGCAAAGGTTATAGCATTCGTAGTCGAGAACTAGCCCAAAGAAAGGCGAAAAACACTACAATTTAAAATTTATCGTAAAGTAATTTTAATGGTTAAACTAATTGTTATTAGTTCTTATTTTTCGTGTCTAGGTTTAGTTTTTTATGTATGTAGGGCGCTAAATCGAACACTCGAGGCAAATAATATATTCTTTCTCATGTCAACATATTTTTCTATAAAATGACGATGAAAGGCAATAAAGAAGGATTAGCAATTGGTAGAGTAACGCGGTCTAATTTCATTGAAGAGCGCAAAAATCGGACCGTCAAGACAAATATTATAGCCTTCGGAAGTCACTACCTAGCCTAAGAGAGACTACAAAAACTAAAACTCATTGTTTTGATTAAAATAATTTCAATATCTGTTAGAACAAGACTTTTAATGATTATATATCATATCGAGGTTTGAATTTTTATATAGAGCACTAAAAGCAAACACTCGAGGAAAATGGTATAGTGCTCGTGAAATAAAAGCCTTTATCCTAAATATGATGACAAACCTGAAAATCTATTTTTAATGTAAAAGGATTTCAATAGCTATGAAAAAAGGATTTGATGCGTAGTCACGCGGTTGGATTTGTTACGTAGAGCGCAAAAATCAAACACTCGATAGAAATGTTATAGCATTCGTAGTCGAGAACTAGCCCAAAGAAAGGCGAAAAAGACTAAAATTTATAATTTATCGTAAAGTAATTTTAATGGTTAAACTAATTGTTATTAGTTCTTATTTTTCGTGTCGAGGTTTAGTTTTTTATGTATGTAGGGCGCTAAATCGAACACTCGAGGCAAATAATATATTCTTTCTCATGTCAACATATTTTGCTGAAAAATGACGATGAACCAAAAATGCCTTTTTTTTGTATAAACTGATTTGAACGGCAATAAAGAAGTATTATCAATTGGTAGAGTCACGCGGTCTAATTTCATTGAAGAGCGCAAAAATCGGACTGTCGAGACAAATATTATAGCCTTCGGAAGTCACTACCTATCCTAAGAGAGACCACAAAAACTAAAACTCATTGTTTTGATTAAAATAATTTCAATATCTGTTAGAACAAGACTTTTAATGATTATATATCATATCGAGGTTTGAATTTTTATATAGAGCACTAAAAGCAAACACTCGAGGAAAATGGTATAGTGCTCGTGAAATAAAGGCCTTTATCCTAAATATGATGACAAACCTGAAAATCTATTTTTAAAGTAAAAGAATTTCAATAGCTATGAAAAAAGGATTTGATGCGTAGTCACGCGGTTGGATTTGGTACGTAGAGCGCAAAAATCAAACATTCGATGCAAAGGTTATAGCATTCGTAGTCGAGAACTAGCCCAAAGAAAGGCGAAAAAGACTAAAATTTATAATTTATCGTAAAGTAATTTTAATGGTTAAACTAATTGTTATTAGTTCTTATTTTTCGTGTCGAGGTTTAGTTTTTTATGTATGTAGGGAGCTAAATCGAACACTCGAGGCAAATAATATATTCTTTCTCATGTCAACATATTTTGCTGAAAAATGACGATGAACCAAAAATGCATTTTTTTGTATAAACTGATTTGAACGGCAATAAAGAAGGATTATCAATTGGTAGAGTCACGCGGTCTAATTTTATTGAAGAGCGCAAAAATCAGACCGTCGAGACAAATATTATAGCCTTCGGAAGTCACTACCTAGCCTAAGAGAGTCCACAAAAACTAAAACTAATTGTTTTGATTAAAATAATTTCAATATCTGTTAGAACAAGACTTTTAATGATTATATATCATATCGAGGTTTGAATTTTTATATAGAGCAATAAAAGCAAACACTCGAGGAAAATGGTATAGTGCTCGTGAAATAAAGGCCTTTATCCTAAATATGATGACAAACCTGAAAATCTATTTTTAATGTAAAAGGATTTCAATAGCTATGAAAAAAAGATTTGATGCGTAGTCACGCGGTTGGATTTGGTACGTAGAGCGCAAAAATCAAACACTCGATGCAACGGTTATAGCATTCGTAGTCGAGAACTAGCCCAAAGAAAGGCGAAAAAGACTAAAATTTATAATTTATCGTAAAGTAATTTTAATGGTTTAACTAATTGTTATTAGTTCTTATTTTTCGTGTCGAGGTTAAGTTTTGTATGTATGTAGGGCGCTAAATCGAACACTCGAGGCAAATAATATATTCTTTTTCATGTCAACATATTTTGCTGAAAAATGACGATGAACAAAAAATGCATTTTTTTGTATAAACTGATTTTAACGGCAATAAAGAAGGATTATCATTTGGTAGAGTCATGCGGTCTAATTTAATTGAAGAGCGCAAAAATCGGACCGTCGAGACAAATATTATAGCCTTCGGAAGTCACTACCTAGCCTAAGAGAGTCCATAAAAACTAAAACTCATTGTTTTGATTAAAATAATTTCAATATCTGTTAGAACAAGACTTTTAATGATTATATATCATATCGAGGTTGGAATTTTTATATAGAGCACTAAAAGCAAAAACTCGAGGAAAATGGTATAGTGCTCGTGAAATAAAGCCTTTATCCTAAATATGATGACAAACCTGAAAATCTATTTTTAATGTAAAACGATTTCAATAGCAATTGAAAAATAGGATTTTATGCGTAGTCACGCGGTTGGATTTGGTACGTAGAGCGCAAAAATCAAACACTCGATGCAAAGGTTATAGCATTCGTAGTCGAGAACTAGCCCAAAGAAAGGCGAAAAATACTAAAATTTATAATTTATCGTAAAGTAACTTTAATGGTTAAACTAATTGTTAGTAGTTCCTATTTTTCGTTTCGAAGTTTAGTTTTGTATGTATGTAGGGCGCTAAATCGAACACTCGAGGCAAATAATATATTCTTTCTCATGTCAACATATTTTGCTAAAAAATGACGATGAGCCAAAAATGCATTTTTTGTATAAACTTTATTGAACGGCAATTAAGAAGGATTATCAATTGGTAGAGTAACGCGGTCTAATTTCATTGAAGAGCGCAAAAATCGGACCGTCGAGACAAATATTATAGCCTTCGGAAGTCACTACCTAGCCTAAGAGAGATCACAAAAACTAAAACTCATTGTTTTGATTAAAATAATTTCAATACCTGTTAGAACAAGACTTTTAATGATTATATATCATATCGAGGTTTGAATTTTTATATAGAGCACTAAAAGCAAACACTCGAGGAAAATGGTATAGTGCTCGTGAAATAAAGGCCTTTATCCTAAATATGATGACAAACCTGAAAATCTATTTTTAAAGTAAAAGAATTTCAATAGCTATGAAATAAGGATTTGATGCGTAGTCACGCGGTTGGATTTGGTACGTAGAGCGCAAAAATCAAACACTCGATGCAAACGTTATAGCATTCGTAGTCGAGAACTAGCCCAAAGAAAGGCGAAAAAGACTAAAATTTATAATTTATCGTAAAGTAATTTTAATGGTTAAACTAATTGTTATTAGTTATTATTTTTTGTGTCGAGGTTTAGTTTTGTATGTATGTAGGGCGCTAAATCGAACACTCGAGGAAAATAATATATTCTTTCTCATGTCAACATATTTTGCTGAAAAATGACGATGAACCAAAAATGCATTTTTTTGTATAAACTGATTTGAACGGCAATAAAGTAGGATTATCAATTGGTAGAGTCAGGCAGTCTAATTTCATTGAAGAGCGCTAAAATCAGACCGTCGAGACAAATATTATAGCCTTCGGAAGTCACTACCTAGCCTAAGAGAGTCCACAAAAACTAAAACTCATTGTTTTGATTAAAATAATTTCAATATCTGTTAGAACAAGACTTTTAATGATTATATATCATATCGAGGTTTGAATTTTTATATAGAGCACTAAAAGCAAACACTCAAGGAAAATGGTATAGTTCTCGTGAAATAAAGGCCTTTATCCTAAATATGATGACAAACCTGAAAATCTATTTTTAATGTAAAAGGATTTCAATAGCTATGAAAAAAGGATTTGATGCGTAGTCACGCGGTTGGATTTTGTACGTAGAGCGCAAAAATCAAACACTCGATGCAACGGTTATAGCATTCGTAGTCGAGAACTAGCCCAAAGAAAGGCGAAAAAGACTAAAATTTATAATTTATCGTAAAGTAACTTTAATGGTTAAACTAATTGTTATTAGTTCTTATTTTTCGTGTCGAGGTTTAGTTTTGTATGTATGTAGGGCGCTAAATCGAACACTCGAGGCAAATAATATATTCTTTCTCATGTCAACATATTTTGCTGAAAAATGACGATGAACCAAAAATGCATTTTTTTGTATAAACTTGATTGAACGGCAATAAAGAAGGATTATCAATTGGTAGAATCACCTGTCTAATTTCATTGAAGAGCACAAAAATCGGACCGTCGAGACAAATATTATAGCCTTCGGAAGTCACTACCTAGCCTAAGAGAGTCCACAAAAACTAAAACTCATTGTTTTGATTAAAATAATTTCAATATATGTTAGATCAAGACTTTTAATGCTTATATATCATATCAAGGTTTGAATTTTTATATAGAGTACTAAAAGCAAACACTCGAGGAAAATGGTATAGTGCTCGTGAAATAAAAGACTTTATCCTAAATATGATGACAAACCTGAAAATCTAATTTTAATGTAAAAGGATTTCAATAGCTATGAAAAAAGGATTTGATGCGTAGTCACGCTGTTGGATTTTGTACGTAGAGCGCAAAAATCAAACACTCGATGCAAAGGTTACAACATTCGTAGTCGAGAACTAGCCCAAAGAAAGACGAAAAATACTAAAATTTATAATTTATCGTAAAGTAACTTTAATGGTTAAACTAATTGTTATTAGTTCTTATTTTTCGTGTCGAGGTTTAGTTTTGTATGTATGTAGGGCGCTAAATCGAACACTCGAGGCAAATAATATATTCTTTCTCATGTCAACATATTTTGCTGAAAAATGACGATGAACCAAAAATGCATTTTTTTGTATAAACTTGATTGAACGGCAATAAAGAAGGATTATCAATTGGTAGAGTCACCTGTCTAATTTCATTGAAGAGCACAAAAATCGGACCGTCGAGACAAATATTATAGCCTTCGGAAGTCACTACCTAGCCTAAGAGAGTCCACAAAAACTAAAACTCATTGTTTTGATTAAAATAATTTCAATATATGTTAGATCAAGACTTTTAATGCTTATATATCATATCAAGGTTTGAATTTTTATATAGAGTACTAAAAGCAAACACTCGAGGAAAATGGTATAGTGCTCGTGAAATAAAAGACTTTATCCTAAATATGATGACAAACCTGAAAATCTAATTTTAATGTAAAAGGATTTCAATAGCTATGAAAAAAGGATTTGATGCGTAGTCACGCTGTTGGATTTTGTACGTAGAGCGCAAAAATCAAACACTCGATGCAAAGGTTACAACATTCGTAGTCGAGAACTAGCCCAAAGAAAGACGAAAAATACAAAAATTTATAATTTATCGTAAAGTAACTTTAATGGTTAAACTAATTGTTATTAGTTCTTATTTTTCGTGTCGAGGTTTAGTTTTGTATGTATGTAGGGCGCTAAATCGAACACTCGAGGCAAATAATATATTCTTTCTCATGTCAACATGTTTTGCTGAAAAATGACGATGAACCAAAAATGCATTTTTTTGTATAACCTGATTTGAACGGCAATAAAGAAGGACTATCATTTGGTAGAGTCACGCGGTCTAATTTCATTGAAAAGTGCAAAAATCGGACCGTCGAGACAAATATTATAGCCTTCGGAAGTCACTACCTAGCCTAAGAGAGTCCACAAAAACTAAAACTCATTGTTTTGATTAAAATAATTTCAATATCTGTTAGAACAAGACTTTTAAATATTATATATCATATCGAGATTTGAATTTTTATATAGACCACTAAAAGCAATCACTCGAGGAAAATGGTATAGTGCTCGTGAAATAAAGGCCTTTATCCTAAATATGATGACAAACCTTAAAATCTATTTTTAATGTAAAAGGATTTCAATAGCTATGAAAAAAAGGATTTGATGCGTAGTCACGGGGTTGGATTTGTTACGTAGAGCGCAAAAATCAAACACTCGATGGAAAGGTTACAACATTCGTAGTCCAGAACTAGCCCAAAGAAAGGCGAAAAAGACTAAAATTTATAATTTATCGTAAAGTAATTTTAATGGTTAAACTAATTGTTATTAGTTCTTATTTTTCGTGTCAAGGTTTAGTTTTGTATGTATGTAGGGCGCTAAATCGAACACTCGAGGCAAATAATATATTCTTTCTCATGTCAACATATTTTGCTGAAAAATGACGATGAACCAAAAATGCATTTTTTTGTATAAACTGATTTGAACGGCAATAAAGAAGGATTATCAATTGGTAGAATCACGCGGTCTAATTTCATTGAAGAGCGCAAAAATCAGATCGTCGAGACAAATATTATAGCCTTCGAAAGTCACTACCTAGCCTAAGAGAGTCCACAAAAACTAAAACTCATTGTTTTGATTAAAATAATTTCAATATCTGTTAGAACAAGACTTTTAATGATTATATATCATATCAAGGTTTGAATTTTTATATAGAGCAATAAAAGCAAACACTCGAGGAAAATGGTATAGTGCTCGTGAAATAAAGGCCTTATCCTAAATATGATGACAAACCTGAAAATCTATTTTTTAATGTAAAAGGATTTCAATAGCTATGAAAAAAGGATTTGAAGCGTAGTCACGCGGTTGGATTTGGTACGTAGAGTGCAAAAATCAAACACTCGATGCAACGGTTATAGCATTCGTTGTCGAGAACTAGCCCAAAGAAAGGCGAAAAAGACTAAAATTTATAATTTATCGTAAAGTAATTTTAATGGTTAAACTAATTGTTATTAGTTCTTATTTTTCGTGTCGAGGTTTAGTTTTGTATGTATGTAGGGCGCTAAATCGAACACTCGAGGCAAATAATATATTCTTTCTCATGTCAACATATTTTGCTGAAAAATGACGATGAACAAAAAACGCATTTTTTTGTATAAACTGATTTGAACGGCAATAAAGAAGGATTATCATTTGGTAGAGTCACGCGATCTAATTTCATTGAAGAGCGCAAAAATCGGACCGTCGAGACAAATATTATAGCCTTCGGAAGTCACTACCTAGCCTAAGAGAGTCCACAAAAACTAAAACTCATTGTTTTGATTAAAATAATTTCAATATCTGTTAGAACAAGACTTTCAATGATTATATATCATATCGAGGTTGGAATTTTTATATAGAGCACTAAAAGCAAACACTCGAGGAAAATGGTATAGTGCTCGTGAAATAAAGGCCTTTATCCTAAATATGATGACAAACCTGAAAATCTATTTTTAATGTATAACGATTTCAATAGCTATGATAAAAAGGATTTGATGCGTAGTCACGCGGTTGGATTTGTTACGTAGAGCGCAAAAATCAAACACTCGATGGAAAGGTTACAGCATTCGTAGTCGAGAACTAGCCCAAAGAAAGGCGAAAAAGACTAAAATTTATAATTTATCGTAAAGTAACTTTAATGGTTAAACTAATTGTTATTAGTTCTTATTTTTCTTGTCAAGGTTTAGTTTTGTATGTATGTAGGGCGCTAAATCGAACACTCGAGGCAAATAATATATTCTTTCTCATGTAAACATATTTTGCTGAAAAATGACGATGAACCAAAAATGCATTTTTTTTGTATAAACTGATTTGAACGGCAATAAAGAAGGATTATCAATTGGTAGAGTCACGCGGTCTAATTTCATTGAAGAGCGCAAAAATCAGATCTCCGAGACAAATATTATAGCCTTCGGAAGTCACTACCTAGCCTAAGAGAGTCCACAAAAACTAAAACTCATTGTTTTGATTAAAATAATTTCAATATCTGTTAGAACAAGACTTTTAATGATTATATATCATATCGAGGTTTGAATTTTTATATAGAGCACTAAAAGCAAACACTCGAGGAAAATGGTATACTGCTCGTGAAATAAAGGCCTTTACACTAAATATGATGACAAACCTGAAAATCTATTTTTAATGTAAAAGGATTTCAATAGCTATGAAAAAAGGATTTGATGCGTTGTCACGCGGTTGGATTATGTACGTAGAGCGCAAAAATCAAACACTCGATGCAACGGTTATAGCATTCGTAGTCGAGAACTAGCCCAAAGAAAGGCGAAAAATACTAAAATTTATAATTTATCGTAAAGTAACTTTAATGGTTAAAATAATTGTTATTAGTTCTTATTTTTCGTGTCGAGGTTTAGTTTTGTATGTATTTAGGGCGCTAAATCAAACACCCGAGGTAAATAATATATTCTTTCTCATGTCAACATATTTTGCTGAAAAATGACGATGAACAAAAAACGCATTTTTTTGTATAAACTGATTTGAACGGCAATAAAGAAGGATTATCATTTGGTAGAGTCACGCGGTCTAATTTCATTGAAGAGCGCAAAAATCGGACCGTCGAGACAAATATTATAGCCTTCGGAAGTCACTACCTAGCCTAAGAGAGTCCACAAAAACTAAAACTCATTGTTTTGATTAAAATAATTTCAATATCTATTAGAACAAGACTTTTAAATATTATATATCATATCCAGATTTGAATTTTTATATAGAGCACTAAAAGCAATCACTCGAGGAAAATGGTATAGTGCTCGTGAAATAAAGGCCTTTATCCTAAATATGATGACAAACCTTAAAATCTATTTTTAATGTAAAAGGATTTCAATAGCTATGAAAAAAAGGATTTGATGCGTAGTCACGCGGTTGGATTTGTTACGTAGAGCGCAAACATCAAACACTCGTTGGAAAGGTTACAGCATTCGTAGTCCAGAACTAGCCCAAAGAAAGGCGAAAAAGACTAAAATTTATAATTTATCGTAAAGTAATTTTAATGGTTAAACTAATTGTTATTAGTTCTTATTTTTCGTGTCAAGGTTTAGTTTTGTATGTATGTAGGGCGCTAAATCGAACACTCGAGGCAAATAATATATTCTTTCTCATGTCAACATATTTTGCTGAAAAATGACGATGAACCAAAAATGCATTTTTTGTATAAACTGAATTGGACGGCAATAAAGAAGGATTATCAATTGGTAGAGTCACGCGGTCTAATTTCATTGAAGAGCGCAAAAATCATATCGTCGAGACAAATATTATAGCCTTCGGAAGTCACTACCTAGCCTAAGAGAGTCCACAAAAACTAAAACTCATTGTTTTGATTAAAATAATTTCAATATCTGTTAGAACAAGACTTTTAATGATTATATATCATATCGAGGTTTGAATTTTTATATAGGGCAATAAAAGCAAACACTCGAGGAAAATGGTATAGTGCTCGTGAAATAAAGGCCTTTATCCTAAATATGATGACAAACCTGAAAATCTATTTTTTAATGTAAAAGGATTTCAATAGCTATGAAAAAAGGATTTGAAGCGTATTCACGCGGTTGGATTTGGTACGTAGAGTGCAAAAATCAAACACTCGATGCAACGGTTATAGCATTCGTTGTCGAGAACTAGCCCAAAGAAAGGCGAAAAAGACTAAAATTTATAATTTATCGTAAAGTAATTTTAATGGTTAAACTAATTGTTATTAGTTCTTATTTTTCGTGTCGAGGTTTAGTTTTGTATGTATGTAGGGCGCTAAATCGAACACTCGAGGCAAATAATATATTCTTTCTCATGTCAACATATTTTGCTGAAAAATGACGATGAACAAAAAACGCATTTTTTTGTATAAACTGATTTGAACGACAATAAAGAAGGATTATCATTTGGTAGAGTCACGCGATCTAATTTCATTGAAGAGCGCAAAAATCGGACCGTCGAGACAAATATTATAGCCTTCGGAAGTCACTACCTAGCCTAAGAGAGTCCACAAAAACTAAAACTCATTGTTTTGATTAAAATAATTTCAATATCTGTTAGAACAAGACTTTCAATGATTATATATCATATCGAGGTTGGAATTTTTATATAGAGCACTAAAAGCAAACACTCGAGGAAAATGGTATAGTGCTCGTGAAATAAAGGCCTTTATCCTAAATATGATGACAAACCTGAAAATCTATTTTTAATGTATAACGATTTCAATAGCTATGATAAAAAGGATTTGATGCGTAGTCACGCGGTTGGATTTGTTACGTAGAGCGCAAAAATCAAACACTCGATGGAAAGGTTAAAGCATTCGTAGTCGAGAACTAGCCCAAAGGAAGGCGAAAAGACTAAAATTTATAATTTATCGTAAAATAACTTTAATGGTTAAACTAATTGTTATTAGTTCTTATTTTTCGTGTCGAGGTTTAGTTTTGTATGTATGTAGGGCGCTAAATCGAACACTCGAAGCAAATAATATATTCTTTCTCATGTCAACATATTTTGCTGAAAAATGACGATGAACCAAAAATGCATTTTTTGTATAACCTGATTTGAACGGAAATAAAGAAGGACTATAAATTGGTAGAGTCACGCGGTCTAATTTCATTGAAGAGCGCAAAAATCAGACCGTCGAGACAAATATTATAGCCTTCGGAAGTCACTACCTAGCCTAAGAGAGTCCACAAAAACTAAAACTCATTGTTTTGATTAAAATAATTTCAATATCTGTTAGAACAAGACTTTTAATGATTATATATCATATCGAGGTTTGAATTTTTATATAGAGCACTAAAAGCAAACACTCGAGGAAAATGGTATACTGCTCGTGAAATAAAGGCCTTTACACTAAATATGATGACAAACCTGAAAATCTATTTTTAATGTAAAAGGGTTTCAATAGCTATGAAAAAAGGATTTGATGCGTTGTCACGCTGTTGGATTATGTACGTAGAGCGCAAAAATCAAACACTCGATGCAACGGTTATAGCATTCGTAGTCGAGAACTAGCCCAAAGAAAGGCGAAAAATACTAAAATTTATAATTTATCGTAAAGTAACTTTAATGGTTAAAATAATTGTTATTAGTTCTTATTTTTCGTGTCGAGGTTTAGTTTTGTATGTATTTAGGGCGCTAAATCAAACACCCGAGGTAAATAATATTTTCTTTCTCATGTCAACATATTTTGCTGAAAAATGACGATGAACAAAAAACGCATTTTTTTGTATAAACTGATTTGAACGGCAATAAAGAAGGATTATCATTTGGTAGAGTCACGCGGTCTAATTTCATTGAAGAGCGCAAAAATCGGACCGTCGAGACAAATATTATAGCCTTCGGAAGTCACTACCTAGCCTAAGAGAGTCCACAAAAACTAAAACTCATTGTTTTGATTAAAATAATTTCAATATCTGTTAGAACAAGACTTTCAATGATTATATATCATATCGAGGTTGGAATTTTTATATAGAGCACTAAAAGCAAACACTCGAAGAAAATGGTATAGTGCTCGTGAAATAAAGGCCTTTATCCTAAATATGATGACAAACCTGAAAATCTATTTTTAATGTAAAACGATTTCAATAGCTATGAAAAAAGGATTTGATGCGTAGTCACGCGGTTGCATTTTGTACGTAGAGCGCAAAAATTAAACACTCGATGCAAAGGTTATAGCATTCGTAGTCGAGAACTAGCCCAAAGAAAGACAAAAAATACTAAAATTTATAATTTATCGTAAAGTAACTTTAATGGTTAAACTAATTGTTATTAGTTCTTATTTTTTGTGTCGAGGTTTAGTTTTGTATGTATGTAGGGCTCTAAATCGAACACTCGAGGCAAATAATATATTCTTTTTCATGTCAACATATTTTGCTGAAAAATGACGATGAACCAAAAATGCAATTTTTTGTATTAGCTGATTTGAACGGCAATAAAGAAGGATTATCATTTGGTAGAGTCACGCGGTCTAATTTCATTGAAGAGCGCAAAAATCGGACCGTCGAGACAAATATTATAGCCTTTGGAAGTCACTACCTAGCCTAAGAGAGTCCACAAAAACTAAAACTCATTGTTTTGATTAAAATAATTTCAATATCTGTTAGAACAAGACTTTTAATGATTATATATCATATCGAGGTTTGAATTTTTATATAGAGCACTAAAAGCAAACACTCGAGGAAAATGGTATAGTGCTCGTGAAATAAAGGCCTTTACACTAAATATGATGACAAACCTGAAAATCTATTTTTAATGTAAAAGGATTTCAATAGCTATGATAAAAGGATTTGATGCGTAGTCACGCGGTTGGATTTGGTACGTAGAGCGCAAAAATCAAACACTCGATGCAACGGTTATAGCATTCGTAGTCGAGAACTAGCCCAAAGAAAGGCGAAAAATACTAAAATTTATAATTTATCGTAAAGTAACTTTAATGGTTAAACTAATTGTTATTAGTTCTTATTTTTCGTGTCGAGGTTTAGTTTTGTATGTATGTAGGGCGCTAAATCGAACACTCGAGGCAAATAATATATTCTTTCTCATGTCAACATATTTTGCTGTGAAATGACGATGAACCAAAAATGCATTTTTTTTGTATAAGCTGATTTGAACGGAAATAAAGAAGGACCATCAATTGGTAGAGTCACGCGGTCTAATTTCATTGAAGAGCGCAAAAATCTGACCATCGAGACAAATATTATAGCCTTCGGAAGTCACTACCTAGCCTAAGAGAGTTCACAAAAACTAAAACTCATTGTTTTGATTAAAATAATTTCAATATATGTTAGAACAAGACTTTTAATGATTATATATCATATCGAGGTTTGAATTTTTATATAGAGCGCTAAAAGCAAACACTCGAGGAAAATGGTATAGTGCTCGTGAAATAAAGGCCTTTACACTAAATATGATGACAAACCTGAAAATCTATTTTTAATGTAAAAGGATTTCAATAGCTATGAAAAAAGGATTTGATGCGTAGTCACGCGGTTGGATTTGGTACGTAGAGCGCAAAAATCAAACACTCGATGTAACGGTTATAGCATTCGTAGTCGAGAACTAGCCCAAAGAAAGGCGAAAAATACTAAAATTTATAATTTATCGTAAAGTAACTTTAATGGTTAAACTAATTGTTATTAGTTCTTATTTTTCGTGTCGAGGTTTAGTTTTGTATGTATGTAGGGCGCTAAATCGAACACTCGAGGCAAATAATATATTCTTTCTCATGTCAACATATTTTGCTGTGAAATGACGATGAACCAAAAATGCATTTTTTTGTATAAGCTGATTTGAACGGCAATAAAGAAGGACCATCAATTGGTAGAGTCACGCGGTCTAATTTCATTGAAGAGCGCAAAAATCGGACCATCGAGACAAATATTATAGCCTTCGGAAGTCACTACCTAGCCTAAGAGAGTCCACAAAAACTAAAACTCATTGTTTTGATTAAAATAATTTCAATATCTGTTAGATAAAGACTTTGAATCACTACTACAAATAGTAGCTTGCACAACGGCTTTTTCGTGTTGTTTAAAGTTTGCACAACGCAAAAAAACCGTTGCAATATGCAACGTTGCGCAATCTTGCACAACGGAAATTAATGCCGTTGTGCAACATAGAAACCGCAACAAGAATATGATGTTGTATAAATTCCGATGGCCGCGGCTATATTAATATGGCTGCGGCGAGATAGTTTTATGCAACGCATATATTCCGTTGTCAAAACGTGTTCAAAATACTGAAACGCTAATTAGCCGCAGCCATAAAACTTCGGCCGCAGCTGAAAACTCGGTAAAAAATTATTTACCTTATCTTTGCGCCGTGGCCGTCGCAATCACGCCGTTGCTGTATTCACGAATACAGCCGCGGCCATAAATATACGGCCTAGGCGTGATTTTAAAAACGACAAAATAATTATAATCTTGGGCAGCGGCTAGATGATTCCCGCCGAAGCGGTATGTTGATTTGTGGCCGCGGCCGTGTGATTTCAGCCGCAGCTATGAAACGATCGAATTTATTTCAATATTTTGATTGTCGCTGCGGCGGGAACGTTGTAGCTCCGACTTTGTTCGTTTTATTTTAGCCGCAACCATATTTATTCAGCCGCAGCTGCTTGTACTTTTTTACGCCTAGGCGATTTAAATCTAGCTTAGACTATCCATCGCACCATTAAATTGTTACGTAAAATTTATTTAGCCGCAGCCAGATATATATTAGCCTAGGCCAAGTAGAACAGATCCGAAATTTAACAATTTATAACCAAATTAAAGAACATCCACTAATTCAAACCTTGAAATAGAACTCAACCAAGACCATAATCACAATATAATAACTCAACTGGACGTATCAAACATTCAACAAATCCGTAATTACACCAGAACCTATAATTAAAAATCAATCATTGCCTCAACGTATTCCATTGCCTCTAATCTAACCTCGTTAATTTCGCCTTGTGTATAAGATTCCTTCTTCTCGGCCAACCACTTAATTCCGTGCACAATGATATCTCGCATATGGCGCATAACGTAATAACCGCACTCAAATCCCCCCGGTTGTTTCGGAGAATCTCTAATGTTGAAAAACATTGTTTTTGAGCCCTTGTTCATTTGGACATCCGCGTGTTCAAGCTTGAAATCTTGAAGAGCCCTACAACAGTATACGTACAATATATGCACCAACATAGTTTTGACAATTAATATTTATGAACCAAAATAAGCTATCCACTACAATAACGAAAAAATGTAAGAACTTACAGCTTTAAGACGTCTTTGAGCTCTGGAAATATATCTCCGTTTTTTAAAGGATTGAATGTAATCACC
Organism: Parietaria judaica; assembly: GCA_954871525.1. Lineage (NCBI taxonomy): Eukaryota > Viridiplantae > Streptophyta > Magnoliopsida > Rosales > Urticaceae > Parietaria > Parietaria judaica. The sequence goes on from OX940872.1 coordinate 28,569,950, forward strand.
CGATCTTTGTAAGGATCGATGACAACGAGAATCCAGTGATTATTTCCACCATTGTACGGCATGAGCATGAGGCAGTTCTTCTCGCAGTTGTTAAGTGTGTTATAGAGTTCACGGGCTTGGATTCTTGTATTTTCTGATGTTACGTAGCCAAAAGTTTCTATAAAACCAATTTTTATAGTCCTGTCAGCCATGTTCTTATTTACTTCCAACCAACTACAAATTATAAATAAGGAGTGTGAAAAAATGACATACAAGAATATTATCTTACAAAGTTATTAACAAAAGAAATAACAATAATATATATCGTGACAGAAACGTTACCTCATGTAAATCGATATCCATGATGCGCCTATTTCTTTGAAACTTATCATATCGTACATATCCGAAAAATCAATCGGGTAAGTTTTCTGATATGTACCTCCATTGTTCCGGATCTGAACTTCGATTATGTTCTCGCTATTTCGTAGCTTTGCATTGGCGTACTTGGCAATCATCTTAAACGGTGGCAAAATGCCTTCCAACGAAATACGTTCTTTTCCTTTCGTAGTAGACATGCTTGCATTGTCTTCTGGTGATTTTTTTTCTTGATCAGGCCCACGACTACATTTAGTTGAGCCATTTACAACCAATCTCCTTGGCCAAGCAACGAAAGTACCGATGGCCTGTTCAACCGTTTCGATCTCAAATGAAGGTATTGGCACGGGAGACGTCCTCGATGTGACCTCAGTAATGATAACCCGTACATTTTCCGTGCCCAATTCTATATTATGAACTGTATCCGTCGGCCGACAGTTCACCTTCACTCGACCTACAACAACTTCGATTTTGCCTCCATCGACCGCGTCTATGTACAAAATACAATCTTCGTCGGACTGTGGCGTCGCGGATAGGGGACGATACAGTTCTTTTTCTTTTACCATCGAGTTGCTTTTGCGAATACTTTTTGATTCAACGTCGCAAGATTCTTCACTTTCCACGTCATCTTCACTTCCCATATCATAACTACCCGAAGCTTTATCATCTCGATCACTTGATGCTTCCTCTTTACTTTCCACACTTGCATCACTTGCTGTGGCTTCTTTTCTTCCCAAAGATTCTACACTTCCCGCAGCTTTTTGACTTGCCATAGATTCTTCACTTCCTACACCTTCGTGCCCTTTGTTGACCCGGTACCGGTTTTCTGAATTAAAATCAAAATCATTGCTAGCTGAGCCACGAGCATCCCCATTATCATCATCACTATCCAAATTAACTGTTGATCCATGTTGTTGAATAATCAATTGCGTCAATTTGAGTATATGTCGTTCTAATTTGTCAATTCTGCTCGATGCGCTTGAAGTAACTGGAGTACCGAAATAAGTAGAGCGTGAGCTATACTTAGATTGTCCTCTAAGCCTACCACCGTGCTCTTTGGTACCTAATGATCTTTGCAGGAGGTCATTTTCGCCATCGGCTTCCCACACTCCATCTCTTTCCTGTTTTGCTAAATCTTCCTGAGAAAGAGATGTGAAATTTTATATTAATTAACATCATAATTTTCTGGTCTTATATATTAACATCATAAAGTTCGATGCTATAACCATTTTCTCAATGACTCTTGCTAAATTTTCATCCTTTAGCGAGCCGTCTGGATTTTTCCGCGTCGCTACGTAAACAAGTGCTCTGTCAGGCCATGTTCCATGTTTTGCAAACTAACAATAAAGAAACGGATTTGATTAAAAGAAAATTAATCTAAGTAAAATATTAGACCTTATATGAGTAAATAATAAAAAGAAATGTCTTACATATGCTTGCTCAAAAACTCGGTACCCGTTCCGTCCTGCTGTAGAGCTGTACTGATTTTTCGCCCGATTTTCAGTACCTCTTTTAGATTTTTCTTTGAATTCATCGGTTTGTCTATACTCTACAAACTTCTTCCAATGAACGTCCGAGACACTAGTGTAGTATTTTAATACCGCAGCTGGCCGATCCAAAACGTTTACTTTTTTTTTATTGATATGTGGACGAACATATGTTGTGTACAAATCACACCGGAATAGCCTAGCTGCTTCGCCGATTCTTTTCAGACACGATTTCTTAGAACTCTTTGGAAGGCTAAATCCTACTTGAAGATCTCGCCACACTCTCTCTTTCACTTGGGCATTCTCTTTATTACTCCAAGCTTTAATACTAATTTGAACATGTTCCCTAGCTAGTACGCCCATATAGCTACTTAATTGACTACCCGTTTTCCCCAAAGGTTGACCTTTCTTGTCGAAGCAGACACTAATTTTTTCCCCGGCGCTTCTGAACTTATTAACGATTTTCATCACTGTTGCTTTTCGTTTCCCGTCATCTTCCGGTGAGAGCTTTTTTCTAGGTCTTTTATTTGCGGAACCATCATCTAATGTAGCGTTAAAAATCAAATGAATAAATTAGTCCACTACACACTCAACGACTAATGTAATTAAGAGTTCTTCGGAATGTTACCCGGATTGCAATTAGGAATTAGGTCGCCCGAAGAAATTTCAAGTTGTGAAGATGAAGGACGTTTGTTGCCCAATGACGGATTTGTATGGGAGGATGGAAGATGTTCCTTCGTGGGAGGCGAAACACGTTTCCAAGTATGTGTATGCTTGTGGCCCGAAGTTGTCGTTGGTTGTGAAGAAGACACATGTTTTTTGCGGGATTTTGATGTTGACAAACGATGCTTGCTCGTAGCCTGCTTCGATTTTAAAGGTGGCAATGGTTGTGACGACATAATGTGTACCTAGAAAATATATACATCTAATTCATCAATATATTCCATACGACATTGTAAACGATTTATAAAAAAAATCCATAGTCACTAATCAGCGCAGAGAATTTTTACGAATAAAGTATGATCAACAATTATCTTAATTAATTCATACAATCAGTGAGAATATCATAGAAATTTGGCGTTTAAATTACTCAACTTACGAGAATCTCCGGTAATTGTCTCCAACTAAGGTTTCCGGCAAACTTCTCTAGCGATTGTGTTTGGCAAGCTTAGGAAACGACCTTTTCCAGCAATCGACTATTAGGATGAAACAGGGCAGCACGAAATTGATAGGGGCGATTGTGCGAACAGCAAGCGAGCGATCGGAGATAAGGCGTCACCTCTTTCTTCGTCCATTGTGTGAAACCACGTCATGGAAACACGAAATCAGATTTTTTTCGGATCAATTTTGTTGTTCATAAAAGCTACAAGAGTTGAAATTGAGAAGTACCTTAGGTTTCTGCAGAAGAGCTCAGTCTTTTATGGTCTCCGGCAAGCGTCTTTGGCTATGCATAGGGCAACAGAGAGGGTTAAGGCTATTGGGAGAATGAAGAAGAAGGTGGAGAGCAGTTCAAATCGATATTGGGGAAAATGAAAAATAGAATAGGTTTTGAGGGGGAATCATTCGGATGGAAATTAAATTTCCGCGCAATTTTTTTATAAACTGCAACTTTAGCCGCGGCTATATAAACACAGCCGCAGCTTATTTGGCATTATCACCCCGTTCGCTGCCGCGAGAACAATACGGCCGCAGCCATACTGGGTGCACATTTTATACAGAGTCGGTGATAAATTTTTGGCCCAGTACGGCCTCAGCTGGACACATATGGCCGTAGCCATATTGACTTTACTATCCCGTTAGCCGCAGCGGGAACAATACGGCCGCAGCCATACTGGGCGTACATTTTATACAGACTCGGTGATAAATATTGGGTCCGTTTTAGCCGCTTCTAGAATAATAAGGCTGCAGCTGAAATTTGTTTAAGCTCTTGATAGCCGCGGCCCAATTTATATAGCCGCGGCTATAACGAACATGTTCTAAACACGAAACACACCGTAATATTTATTTCCAGTATAGCCCCTACGAGAATAAGATAGCCGAGGCTAACGGGGACGTAATACTAAATTTCGGTTGTATATTTCAAGATTCGCCTCAGCCGTATTACTCCGGCCAAGGCGTAAAAAAAAATAATAGTTAATTTAATAATCAATTATAAAGTATTATTTTTTAATTACCGTGTATAATTAAAATAAATTGATTATGAATAAGGTATGTACAATTGGGAATTAACAATTTAATAATTATAAGTTTTTACTAACCGTGAAATTGATTATTAACGTTCAACTATGACACTAGCTTATATATTGGAATATAATTTTGATATATATCGATTTTCCATTAAATTATCGTTATATATTTGTAAAACTAACTATGAGATATTATGAAAAGAATTACATTAATTTAAATGAAATATTGTAATATGGCCGTAGAGGCTGCGGCGGGATATATATAGCCGCGGCTAACGGGACATAATACTTACCAAACCCTGCGTCCCTTAACAAAAATTCCTTAACTGGGGCTAATATAGCCGCAGCGTGAGTATTATAGCCGAGGCTAGAAACGATTGCGGAAATTAATTATAATCAGGTAATTGATTGATTGTTTCCATAATCTAATTTTTCTTCGGAACCTCAAAATCTCTTTGAGGAACACTGAATCGGATCGAAAATTCGCTGTGCATCGGATAATATAACGTTTTCGTAGTTTTCTGGGGCGGATCAAACTTGGAAAAGGTATTTTTTATATATATATGCTATCTGTGGAGTCTTTTTAATGGCTGATTGAGAATTATTAATGTAAATTTTGGGTCTTTGTTTAGGATTTTACAAATGGATTCTCGTGAATGGATGAAGGAAAATAGAGATAGTCTCATTTATCACCGCGGGGTTGATGAATTTTGCAATTTTGCAAGGGATCATATGATAAGCGAAGGTGAATCCGTGATACTTTGTCCGTGTGTAAGATGTGGAAATAATCGACGTTTCAAAGAGGAACTTGTTAGATCACATTTGATTGCATACGGAATTATGAAGTCATATAAACAATGGTATCATCATGGCGAAATTTTTACACCGAATAAGAAAGAAGATGATGTTGATGTTGATTGTCTTGATGATATGTTTGGCTTGGTTAATGATTGTGAAGATGATTTATGCGAAAGACCGGATTTATATGAAGAGATTTGTAATGATGCTGATGCGGATTTGTATGATGGGTGTGACCGTTACTCGAAATTGTCGTTTGTCGTGAAATTATTCAATTTGAAGGCTTCAGGTGGTTGGTCGAACTCTAGCTTCAAGTTGTTGTTGGAAATACTAAGTGACGTACTTCCGCAAGACAACAAATTGCCGACAAGTTTGTACGAGGCGAAGAAGACAATGGGAATGTTAGGCTTGAAATACGAAAAAATTCACGCATGTCGAAAAGATTGCATTTTGTATAGACATGAGCATGAAGAGTTAGATGAATGTCCGGTTTGCAAAGAATCGAGATGGAAGAAGGGAAAATCGCCCCTAAATGGTGTAAAGGGGATCCCAGTTAAGGTTTTATGGTACATTCCCCCGATTCCACGGTTTCGACGTATGTTTAAAAGTGTCGAACACGCGAGGAATATGCAGTGGCACTATGAAAAACGATGTGACGATGGTATGCTTAGACACCCAGCTGATGCTCAACAGTGGAAGTCTTTTGATTCAAAGTTCCCAGAATTCAGCGCAGATCCCCGAAATTTACGACTTGCCTTAGCTTCTGATGGTACGATCTTTTCATTAATAATTTGTTTATTTCATAATTAATCATGTAATTTACAATATTATTTAAAGTACTTAAGATTGTTATTTATTATATATTTTATAGGTATGAACCCTTTCAGCAACTTGAGTACTCAATATAGTGTTTGGCCAGTCATTTTGGTGAATTACAATCTCCCACCAAAGTTGTGCACAAAGAGAAAATTCCTTATGTTGACTCTTTTGATATCGGGACCAAGCCAACCCGGAAATGATATTGATGTTTACTTGGCACCGTTAGTTGATGATTTGAGAATGTTATGGGATGAAGGAGTTGAGGTTTACGATGCTTTCAGTCAACAAAAGTTCAATTTAAAAGCAATGTTGATGTGGACAATTAACGACTTCCCGGCTTATGGAAACCTGTCAGGATACTCAGTTAAATGCCCCATTGGTTGTCCAGTTTGCATGAAAGAGACATCTTCGATCCGACTGAAGCACGGAAAGAAGACCGTTTTCCTCAATCACAGGAGGTTTTTACCGTCAAATCACAAGTATAGGAGTCTATCGAAGGCATTTGACAACAAAGAAGAGCATCGAGATCCTCCTCGAATTTTGTCCGGTGAAGAAGTATATGAAATGGTGAAGAACAAGAATAAAGTGTTGGGCAAAAGAAAGCGGCAAAAATCGAAGAAAGAGAAAGAAGAAGACAGACCGTGGTTGAAAAGATCAATATTCTATGACCTCCCGTATTGGAAGTCTCATTCCGTTCGTCATTGCTTAGATGTCATGCACATTGAAAAGAATGTTTGTGAATCGATTGTAGGGACTTTGCTTGATGATCCGAACAATACAAAAGACGGGAAAAAAGCTAGAATGGATCTCAAACATTTGAAGATAAGACCAAATTTGCATCTTGAGACTAGAGGAAACAAAACGATCTTACCGCCAGCAAAATACACGTTAGTTAGAGCCGAGAAACTAAAGTTGTGTACGTGGATGGCATCGATAAAGGTTCCTGACAGGCATGCCTCAAATTATAAAAGATTCGTATCTACGAAGGACCTTAAACTTATTGGGATGAAGACGCACGATTGTCATGTGTTGCTACAAGAAATGTTACCCCTTTCTTTGCGAGGAATCGTGCCGAAAGATGTTAGACTTGCCATATCCCGATTAAGTAAGTTTTTCAATTCAATTTGTTCGAAGACTATCGATCCGGGCGATTTGCCGTCGTTGCAAGCAGATTTGGTCGAGACAATATGTTTATTCGAGAAGTTATTTCCACCATCTTTTTTTGACATCATGATTCACTTGACTATTCATTTAGTTCGTGAAGTTCAATTGTGTGGACCGAATTTTTTACGATGGATGTATCCAATCGAAAGATATATGAAGGTCTTAAAAGGTTATGTTAAGAATCACCATCGGCCGGAAGGGAGTATAGTCGAGAACTACATAGCAGAGGAGTCAGTAGAATTTTGTTCAGAGTATTTAGCCAAAGGACAAGCAATTGGGTTGCCGCCGGATATATGTGGTGAATCTAAATCCTTATCCGCAGGTAACGTGAACGTTATTGTTATTGTATTAATTAATTTATTGTATTAGTTTATTTAGTTTAATTCATTACTAATTGATTTACGTTAATTTTGATATATAGGCTATCCTACTATCGTGGATACTAAAGAACGAGAGCAAGCCATTCTATATGTTCTACATAATGAGCCGGAATTCGAACAACTTATTGAAGTTCATAAGAGAGAATTGGTAGCTACACATGGAAAGAAAGCGAAAAATAGAAATTGGTTACAAAAGGAGCACAACAGTTCGTTCCCAAATTGGTTGCGAACACGATTGTACAAAGATAAAGGATACTCAAGAAAATTGAAGAACATATCCGAAGGGCCTTCATTATTGGTAACAAGGTACAGTGCTTGGCAAGTTAATGGTTTCACATTTTACACACGGGAAAGAGATGACAAACACCCCGTTCAAAATAGTGGTGTTACAGTCTTCGGTGAAGGGATGCATGTTTCATCAGCGAAAGATAAGAATCCAAAACACGGTGTTATGAAATATTACGGATACGTTGAAGACATATGGGAACTCGACTACTGTGGTAACCGAATTGCATTGTTCAAGTGTAAATGGGCCGACAACAATTACGTTAAAGTTGACAGTGAAGGAATTACAACAATCGACTTTAGAAGGATCGGTAACAAAAACGATTTGTTCATATTGGCGACGCAAGCTAGTCAAGTGTTTTACGTATCTGATCCGGCAAATTCAGAATTAAGTCTAGTAATTCATCTAAAACCGAGAATTGTCGAAGACATGAACGAAGAAGATGAAGACATTTGTAGCATTGCCTCTTTTTCAGAAAATTTACCACCAATTGAAAGCGTGGAGGATTTTGACGATGATGTTTCCCATTTGCGTCGTTTAGATTGACAATTTTTTTGTATTGAATATTTTAATGAAATAATTTTATGAACACGCATTTTTTTTCTTTCAAATTTTTGGCCCAGAATAGCCGCAGCTAGAACCATAAGGCCGCAGCCGGACTAGGCGCACAATTTATACAGATTCGATGACAAATTTTTGGTCCAGTATAGCCGCAGCTATAAAAATATAGCCGCAGCCATATGGACTTTATGACCGGTTAGCAGCAGCCATAAAGATATGGCCGCAGCCATACTGGACTTAAATTGGAAAATTACAGTCCAAAGTTTGATAATTACCCCGTTTCCAAAAAAAAAAGCCGCTGCAAAATAAAATTGAAAACCAGACAAATAACATAAAAAAAACAATACGTTAAATTAATCTCATACTTGCATCATAATTAAATATAAACAAAACATTGTTATAATGAGAACATAAACGTCGTAGCTAATTAATATAAACCTAAATGTACGTCATAAAAATAAAAATTAAACAATATCTGATAAAATAAACATATATAGAAGTTCAAAAATTAAAAACTGTTTATGCGTCTTCATTGTCTTCGTCCGCGTTGTCATTCTGCTCCGCCTCGGGCACGTCTTGAGGATACGGTCCATAGCACGGTGCCATGAAACTTGGAAGCTCCGGATTTTGACGACCAAGCGGCGTGTACGAAGGAAACGGGGAACTCGCCGAGGGAAAGTTGTGGGCGCCATATTCGGACAAATCCCGCATATATCCGCTCATGTTCTGCACTTCGTCAACCAAATTCTGTAAGCTAAAACAAATGTACTCACTGATAGGATCACGTACGACTGGTCGAGACCCCATGAGCGGTGGTTGAGCGGCACCGGGAAATTCATAATCGTCATCGCCCTCGTTATTCCCCGCCGCCTCGTCCGCCTCCCATTGAAGCGCCTCTGGAGATGGTTTTATCTGGTTCAGAATATAGGGCTTTGTCATCTTCGAAGCGGGATTCTTCATCAAGTCGTTTCGGCATTTTTTGATACCATGGGTTGTGCAGAGCTCCGTGATTAAAATCACGAACGGAAGAGCATTTTTGTTTCTCGGATTGATATTGCACATTATCCTATAAATCCACCTACAACACAATATAACGCAATGTATTAGTACAAATACGAACCGATATAACTCCTATATATACAAAATGTATTAGTACAAAAACGAACTGATATAACGCAAAAAATTAAAGTTTTGGAATAAAATACCTTCCGACATCGAAAACCTGTCCGGTCAGGAGGAAATAAATGGGCGCCATGACGTCTTCGTGAACATCGGAAAAGTGCTTCGTCGGAGAGATACGACTAGCGACGAAATACATAAGCACCTTCGAGATCCGGATAAGATAAGCCGGTAACATATACCGTGTCCGGTTCTTTGTCAACCATACTGCCTCCCTAATACACGTCACGCGGGCCACCCCAACCCAATCGATTTCTTCCCCGCGATAAAACGTCACACCGGGATCCCTTTCCTCAGGAATATTTGGTAACCCGTAGTGTGCGTTGATGACTGCGGCATTAATCTCGAAAGTAACACCACGAATGGTGATTCTTTTGCTATCAATGGAATCCATAATGTTCGCGTAGAACTCGGTCGCCAACGTCGCGTTTCCTATAATTTCCGGCTGTTTAGCGAACTTCTCCCATCCCTGTTCCTCGATAATTTCATGGATGCGTCCGACGACACCACTTCTATCCGACGGGTTTAGTTCAAACCCGCGTTCAACAACGAATGAGCGGTTCTTGAGTAGATTGTAAAGATCTCCGGCTTTAGTACTCATGAAGAATTCTTCACCTTCGTAAAAATCTCCCGCATCCTCCTCTAATATCTCTTCTTCCTGTACCATAGGTTCTTCAATGACCGGCTCTGTTTGCGGGGGTGCTCGTGGTCGCTTTCCCCCGGTCGTGCATGAAGAACTAGCACCGACACGGGAAGCGGTAGTTTTTTGCTTCTTCGGGGCCATCTGCGACAATCAGTATATGTTTAATTTTCAATTTTCACAACAAGAATCGAGTTTGGAAAATTTATCAAACATATGGCGCGCACAAATCAAAACCACAAATCAAAAACGCAAATCAAAAACCAAATCAACAACCCTTAATCAAAAACGCAAATCAACAAATCAAAACCACAAATCAAAACCGCAAATCAAAAACGCAAATCAACAACCCTTAATCAAAACCACAAATCAAAACCAAAAATCAAAACCACAAATCAAAAACGCAAATCAAACACTAAATCAAACGGAAATAAAACCCTAAATCAAACCGAATTCAACCCTAAATCAAACCGAAATAAAACTCTAAATCAAACCCTAAATCGAATCCTAAATAAAACCAAAGTCAAAACCGTAGTCAAAATCTAAAAAACTTACCTTAAGGACGGTGGAGAGTCGACGGTGAAGGTGGGGAGTCGACGGTGAAGGTGGCTGCGGCGGTAAAGGGCGGCGAGAGTCGCTGCACGCAAGAACGAGGCGAGAGAATAAGGCTGCGGCGGCGAGGAGATTTTAGGGTTATGTGTAAAAATTTAATCGAGTAACTAAATAAACTTAAACTCCGTTTCGGCTGCGGCTATATTTATTTGGCTGCGGCTAAATGTTAAAAAGATTCGGTGATATTATTTTGGACCCATTATAGCCGCAGCCGACTCAATATAGCCGCAGCTATAATTACTTTTTCATCCCGTTGGCCGCAGCCGGAAACCTATGGCCCCTGCCAGACTGGGTGCACTTTTTATACAGACGGTGACATATTTTGGACCCTGTATGGCCGCAGCTGTATAAATATGGCCGCAGCTATATTGTGCATAAACCCTTAAAATATTACTCAAAAACGCAAAAATTTTAATTAAAAACACACGAACCATCTTAATTCATCTATATTCCATTTTATACTTTTAAAAAATCAATTTCAACTAAAACATTTGATTCAAAACGTAAATGTACAATTAAACTAATATGAAACTCAAAGTTTAACTTTAATTCAACCTAATAGCATTCTAAGTAACTACTACAAATATAGAGTAAAAGTGTGAAAATTTGACATGATTCGTACATATACAACATTTAAACTTCAAAACACTCAAGATGCACTAAAAAAACCCCTAAAAATACCTTTAAATTTCAAAATTTTAAAAAGTTGGTACTTTTGCCGCAATTAGAAAAAATGTGCATAAACCCTTAAAATATTACTCAAATCTGCAAAAATTTTAATAAAAATCACACAAACTATCTTAATTCATCTATATTCCATTTTATACTTTTAAAAAATCAATTTCAACTAAAACATTTGATTCAAAAGGTAAATGTACAATTAAACTAATATGAAACTCAAAGTTTAACTTTCATTCAACCTAATAGCATTCTAAGTAACTACTACAAATATAGATTAAAAGTGTGAAAATTTGACATGATTCGTACATATACAACATTTAAACTTCAAAACACTCAAGATGCACTAAAAACACCCCTAAAAATACCTTTAAATTTCAAAATTTTAAAAAGTTGGTACTTTTGCCGCAATTAGAAACAATGTGCATAAACCCTTAAAATATTACTCAAATACGCAAAAATTTTAATTAAAAACACACGAACCATCTTAATTCATCTATATTCCATTTTATACTTTTAAAAAATCAATTTCAACTAAAACATTTTATTCAAAAGGTAAATGTACCATTAAACTAATATGAAACTCAAAGTTTAACTTTCATTCAACCTAATAGCTTTCTATGTAACTACTACAAATATAGACTAAAAGTGTGAAAATTTGACATGATTCGTACATATACAACATTTAAACTTCAAAACACTCAAGATACACTAAAAAAACCCCTAAAAATACCTTTAAATATCAAAATTTTAAAAAGTTGGAACTTCTGCCGCAAGAAAGAAAAACTTTTTATCACCAAATAGCCGCAGCGACAAATATAAGGCCGCAGCCATATTGGGTGCACATTTTATACAGAGTAGGTGACATATTTTTAGCCCAGTACCGCCGCAGCTTGAATTATATAGCCGCAACGATATAATTTTTATCACCCGATGGCCGTAGCCGACTTCATGCGGCCGCAGCCATCATTGATGCACAATTTATACAGAGTCGGTACATATTTTTGGCCAAGTAAGGCCGCAGCTGGATCAATAGAGCCGCAGCCATATGAAAGTGATTTCGGCCGAAAATTAATTAAATAACTTAAACTCTAATACGGCTGCGGCCGGAAATATATGGCTGGGGCCATAATGTAAAAAAGAAAAAAAACAACAATGCTTAAACAACGTCGCATAATAATGTTGCGCAAAATATATTCCGCCCCGGCGTCATAAATATAGCTGCGGCTGAAAGGTAAAAAAAAATCTCGTTGCGGCTATATATATCTAGCTGCGGCTGAATAAACATAACGACAAAACTTAAACAACGTCGCATAATTACGTTGCGCAAAATACATCTTGCCCCGGCTAAACTATTCTCGCTGCGGCCAACGGGAAATTTTTTTTAAAAACAATATCGAGTTACACATTATATGCAACACTTTTATTATGACGTTACGAAAAGTTAAATGGCCGCAGCTGGTTTATATATGGCCGCAGCTAACGGGAAATTATACAACGCTTTTCAGAAACTGATGTGTAAAGTTATTTTAAACAACAGAAAATTATAAATGTTGTGCAAAATTCATTATGTAAGCCATTATTTGTAGTAGTGAATGATTATATATCATATTGAGGTTTGAATTTTTATATAGAGCACTAAAAGCAAACACTCGAGGAAAATGGTATAGTGCTCGTGAAATAAAGGCCTTTATCCTAAACATGATGACAAACCTAAAAATCTATTTTTAATGTAAACGGATTTAAATAGCTATGAAAAAAGGATTTGATGCGTAGTCACGCGGTTGGATTTGTTACGTAGAGCGCAAAAATAAAATACTCGATGCAAAGGTTATAGCTTTCGTAGTCGAGAACTAGTCCAAAGAAAGGCGAAAAAGACCAAAATTTATAATTTATCGTAAAGTAATTTTAATGGTTAAACTAATTGTTATTAGTTCATATTTTTTGTGTCGAGGTTTAGTTTTGAATGTATATAGGGCGCTAAATCGAACAATCGAGGTAAATAATCGAAATTTTAGGTTGTAAACAATGTAAAATAAAGAAATGCTATAGGAAATGGTATAGCATTTTCTATAGCATTTCTCGTCAACAATTTAATCCTTGCATATTTTTGCATGAGAACGCTTGTAATATAAAAATTCCAATGTATAAGCCCTAAAATCATTATTTTTTCAATTGGTTCGAAAGTTTAGGTTGTAAACAATGTAAAATAAAGAAATGCTATAGGAAATGCTAAAGCATTTCCTATGGCATTTCTCGTCAACAATTTAATCCTTCCAAATTTTTGCATGAGAACGCTTGTAATATTAAAATTCCAATGTATAAGCCCTCAAATCATTATTTTTTCAATTGCTTTGAAATTTTACGTTTTAAACAATGTAAAATAAAGAAATGCTATAGGAAATGCTATAGCATTTGCAATAGTATTTCTCGTCAACAATTTAATCCTTGCATATTTTTGCATGAGAAAGCTTATAATATTAAAATTCCAATGGATAAGCCCTAAATTCATTATTTTTTCAATTGGTTCGAAATTTTAGGTTGTAAGCAATGTAAAATAAAGAAATTCTATAGGAAATGCTATAGCATTTGCAATAGTATTTCTCGTCAGCAATTTAATCCTTGCATATTTTTGCATGAGAACGCTTATAATATTAAAATTCCAATGTATAAGCCCTAAAATCATTATTTTTTCAATTGGTTCGAAATTTTAGGTTGTAAACAATGTAAAATAAAGAAATGCTATGATAAATGCTATAGGATTTCCTATGGCATTTCTCGTCAACAATTTAATCCTTGCATATTTTTGCATGAGAACGCTTGTAATATTAAAATTCCTATGTATAAGCCCTAAAATAATTATTTTTTTAATTGGTTCGAAATTTTAGGTTGTAAACAATGTAAAATAAATAAATTCTATAGGAAATGATATAGAATTTCTTATGGCATTTCTCGTCAACAATTTAATCCTTGCATATTTTTGCATGAGAACGATTGTAATATTAACATTCCAATGTATAAGGCCTAAAATTATTATTTTTTCAATTGGTTCAAAATTTTAGGTTGTAAACAATGTAAAATAAAGAAATGCTATAATAAATGCTATAGGATTTCCTATGGCATTTCTCGTCAACAATTTAATCCTTGCATATTTTTGCATGAGAACGCTTGTAATATTAAAATTCCTATGTATAAGCCCTAAAATAATTATTTTTTTAATTGGTTCGAAATTTTAGGTTGTAAACAATGCAAAATAAATAAATTCTATAGGAAATGATATAGAATTTCTTATGGCATTTCTCGTCAACCATTTAATCCTTGCATATTTTTGCAAGAGAACGATTGTAATATTAACATTCCAATGTATAAGGCCTAAAATTATTATTTTTTCAATTGGTTCAAAATTTTAGGTTGTAAACAATGTAAAATAAAGAAATGCTATAGGAAATGCTATAGCATTTGCTATAGCATTTCTCGTCAACAATTTAATCCTTGCATATTTTTGCATGAGAAAGCTTGTAATATTAAAATTCCAATGGATAAGCCCTAAATTCATTATTTTTTCAATTGGTTCGAAATTTTAGGTTGTAAGCAATGTAAGATAAAGAAATGCTATAGGAAATGCTATAGCATTTGCTATAGCATTTCTCGTCAACAATTTAATCCTTACATAATTTTGCATGAGAACGCTTGTAACATAAAAATTCCAATGGATAAGCCCTAAAATAATTATTTTTTCAATTGGTTAGAAATTTTAGGTTGTAAACAATGTAAAATAAAGAAATTCTATAGGAAATTCTATAGCATTTGCAATAGTATTTCTCATCAACAATTTAATCCTTGCATATTTTTGCATGAGAACGCTCAAATATTAAAATTCCAATGTATAAGCCATAAAATTATTATTTTTTCAATTGGTTCGAAATTTTAGGTTGTAAACAATGTAAAATAAAGAAATGCTATAGGAAATGCTATAGCATTTGCTATAGCATTTTGTGTCAATAATTTAATCTTTGCATATTTTTGCATGAGAACGCTTGTAATATTAAAATTCCTATGTATAAGCCCTAAAATCATTATTTTTTTAATTGGTTCGAAATTTTAGGTTGTAAACAATGTAAAATAAAGAAATGCTATTGGATATGCTACAGCATTCCCTATGGCATTTCTCGTCAACAATTTAATCATTGCATATTTTTGCATGAGAACGCTTGTAATATTAAAATTTCAATGTATAAGCCCTAAAATCATTATTTTTTCAATTGGTTTGAAATTTTAGGTTGTAAACAATGTAAAATAAAGAAATACCATAGGAAATGCTATAGCATTTCCTATGGTATTTCTCGTCAACAATTTAATCCTTGCATATTTTTGCATAAGAACTCTTGTAATATTCAAATTTCAATGTATAAGCCCTAAAATCATTATTTTTTCAATTGGTTCGAAATTTTAGGTTGTAAACAATGTAAAATAAAGAAATGCTATAGGAAATGCTAGCATTTCCTATGGCATTTCTCGTTAACAATTTAATCCTTGCATATTTTTGCATGAGAACTCTTGTTATATTCAAATGCCAATGTATAAGCCCTAATATCACTATTTTTTCAATTTGTTCGAAATTTTAGGTCGTAAGCAATGTAGCATTTCCTATGGCATTTCTCCTCAACAATTAAATCCTTGCATATTTTTGCATGAGAACGCTTGTAATATTAAAATTCCAATGTATATGCCCTAAAATCATTATTTTTCAATTTGTTCGAAATTTTAGGTTGTAAACAATGTAAAATAAAGAACTGCTATAGGAAATGCTAGCATTTCCTATGGCATTTCTCGTCAACTATTTAATCCTTGCATATTTTTGCATGAGAAACCTTGTAATATTAAAATTCCAATGCATAAGCCCTAAAATCATTATTTTTTCAATTGGTTCGAAATTTTAGGTTGTAAACAATGTAAAATAAAGAAATGCTATAGGAAATGCTATAGCATTTCCTATGGTATTTCTCGTCAACAATTTAATCCTTGCATATATTTGCATGAGAACGCTTGTAATATTAAAATTGCAATGTATAAGCCCTAAAATTATTATTTTTTCAATTGGTTCGAAATTTTAGGTTGTAAACAATGTAAAATAAAGAAATTCTATAGGAAATGCTGTAGCATTTCCTATGGTATTTCTCGTCAATAATTTAATCCTTGCATATTTTTGCATGAGAACGCTTGTAATATTAAAATTCCAATGTATAAGCCCTAAAATCATTATTTTTTCAATTGGTTCTAAATTTTAGGTCGTAAACAACGTAAAATAAAGAAATGCTATAGGAAATGCTATAGCATTTCCAATGGCATTTTTCGTCAACAATTTAATCCTTGCATATTTTTTCATGAGAACGCTTGTAATATTAAAATTCCAATGTATAAGCCCTAAAATCATTATTTTTTCAATTGGTTCACAATTTTAGGTTGTAAACAATGTAAAATAAAGAAATGCTATAGGAAATGCTATAGCATTTGCTATAGCATTTGTCGTCAACAATTTAATCCTTGCATATTTTTGCATGAGAACGCTGGTAATATTAAAATTCCAATGTATAAGCCCCAAAATCATTATTTTTTCAATTGGTTCTAAATTTTAGGTTGTAAACAATGTAAAATAAAGAAATGATATAGGAAATGTTATAGCATTTGCTATAGCGTTTGTCGTCAACAATTTAATCCTTGCATATTTTTGCATGAGAACGCTTGTAATATTAAAATTCCAATGTATAAGCCCTAAAATCATTATTTTTTCAATTGGTTCAAAATTTTAGGTTGTAAACAATGTAAAATAAAGAAATGCTATAGGAAAAGCTATGGCATTTCTTATGGCATTTCTCGTCAACAATTTAATCCTTGCATATTTTTGCATGAGAACGCTTGTAATATTAAAATTCCAATGTATAAGCCCTAAAATCATTATTTTTTCAATTGGTTCTAAATTTTAGGTTGTAAACAATGTAAAATAAGGAAATGCTATAGGAAATGCTATAGCATTTCTCGTCAACAATTTAATCCTTGCATATTTTTGCATGAGAACGCTTGTAATATTAAAATTCCAATGTATAAGCCCTAAAATCATTATTTTTTCAATTGGTTCTAAATTTTAGGCCGTAAACAACGTAAAATAAAGAAATGCTATAGGAAATGCTATAGCATTTCCAATGGCATTTCTCGTCAACAATTTAATCCTTGCATATTTTTTCATGAGAACGCTTGTAATATTAAAATTCCAATGTATAAGCCCTAAAATCATTATTTTTTCAATTGGTTCAAAATTTTAGGTTGTAAACAATGTAAAATAAAGAAATGCTATAGGAAATGCTATAGCATTTGCTATAGCATTTGTCGTCAACAATTTAATCCTTGCATATTTTTGCATGAGAACGCTGGTAATATTAAAATTCCAATGTATAAGCCCCAAAATCATTATTTTTTCAATTGGTTCTAAATTTTAGGTTGTAAACAATATAAAATAAAGAAATGCTATAGGAAATGCTATAGCATTTGCTATAGCATTTGTCGTCAACAATTTAATCCTTGCATATTTTTGCATGAGAACGCTTGTAATATTAAAATTCCAATGTATAAGCCCTAAAATCATTATTTTTTCAATTGGTTCAAAATTTTAGGTTGTAAATAATGTAAAATAAAGAAATGCTATAGGAAATGCTATGGCATTTCTTATGGCATTTCTCGTCAACAATTTAATCCTTGCATATTTTTGCATGGGAACGCTTGTAATATTAAAATTCCAATGTATAAGCCCTAAAATCATTATTTTTTCAATTGGTTCTAAATTTTAGGTTGTAAACAATGTAAAATAAAAAAATGCTATAGGAAATGCTATAGCATTTCCTATGGCATTTCTCGTCAACAATTTAATCCTTGCATATTTTTGCATGAGAACGCTTGTAATATTAAAATTCCAATGTATAAGCCCTAAAATCATTATTTTTTCAATTGGTTCAAAATTTTAGGTTGTAAACAATGTAAAATAAAGAAATTCTATAGGAAATGCTATAGCATTTGCTATAGCATTTGTCGTCAACAATTTAATCATTGCATATTTTTGCATGAGAACGCTTGTAATATTAAAATTCCAATGTATAAGCCCCAAAATCATTATTTTTTCAATTGGTTCTAAATTTTAGGTTGTAAACAATATAAAATAAAGAAATGCTATAGCATTTCCTATGGCATTTCTCGTCAACAATTTAATCCTTGCATATTTTTGCATGAGAACGCTTGTAATATTAAAATTCCAATGTATAAGCCCTAAAATCATTATTTTTTCAATTGGTTCTAAATTTTAGGTTGTAAACAATGTAAAATAAAGAAATGCTATAGGAAATGCTATAGCATTTCCTATGGCATTTCTCGTCTACAATTTAATCCTTGCATATTTTTGCATGAGAACTCTTGTTATATTGAAATTCCAATGTATAAGCCCTAAAATCATTATTTTTTCAATTGGTTCGAAATTTTAGGTCGTAAATAATGTAAAATAAAGAAATGCATTAGGAAATACATTTCCTATTTCATTTCTCGTCAACAATTTAATCCTTACATATTTTTGCATGAGAACGCTTGTAATATTAAAATTCCAATGTATAAGCCCTAAAATCATTATTTTTTCAATTGGTTCGAAATTTAAGGTTGTAAAAATTGTAAAATACAGAAATGCTATAGGAAATGCTATTGTATTTCCTATGGCATTTCTCGTCAACAATTTAACCCTTGCATATTTTTGCATGAGAACTCTTGTTACATTCAAATTCCAATGTATAAGCCCTAAAATCATTATTTTTTCAATTGGTTAGAAATTTTAGGTCGTAAACAATGTAAAATAAAGAAATGCTATAGGAAATGCTATAGAATTTCCTATGGCATTTCTCGTCAACAATTTAATACTTGCATATTTTTGCATGAGAACGCTTATAATATTAAAATTCAAATATATAAGCCCTAAAATCATTATTTTTTCAATTGGTTCGAAATTTAAGGTTGTAAAAAATGTAAAATAAAGAAATGCTATAGGAAATGCTATAGAATTTCCTATGGCATTTCTCGTCAACAATTTAATCCTTGCATATTTTTTCATGAGAACGCTTGTAATATTAAAATTCCAATGTATAAGCCCTAAAATCATCATTTTTTTCAATTGGTTCGAAATTTAAGGTTGTAAAAAATGTAAAATAAAAAAATGCTATAGGAAATGCTATAGCATTTCCTATGGCATTTCTCGTCAACAATTTAATCCTTGCATATTTTTGAATGAGAACGCTTGTAATATTAAAATTCCAATCTATAAGACCAAAAATAATTAATTTTTCAATAGGTTCGAAACTTTAGGTTGTAAACAATGTAAAATAAAGAAATGCTATAGGAAATAGCATTTCCTATGGCATTTCTCTTCAACAATTTAATCCTTGCATATTTTTGCATGAGAACGCTTGTAATATTAAAATTCCAATGTATAAGCCCTAAAATCATTATTTTTTCAATTGGTTCGAAATTTTAGGTTTATTTCCTATGGCATTTCTCGTTAACAATTTAATCCTTGCATATTTTTCCATGAGAACGCTTGTAATATTAAAATTTAATTGTATAAGCCCTAAAATAATTATTTTTTCAATTGGTTCGATATTTTAGTGTAAACAATGTAAAAGAAATAAATGTAGCATTTCCTATGGCATTTCTCGTCAACATTTTAATCCTTGCTTATTTTGGCATGAGAACGCTTGTAATATTAAAATTCCAGTGTATAAGCCCTAAAATCATTATTTTTTCAATTTGTTCAAAATTTTAGTTTGTAAACAATGTAAAATAAAGAAATGCTATAGAAAATTCTATGGCATTTTCTCGTCAACAATTTAATCCTTGCATATTTTTGCATGAGAACGCTTGTAATATTAAAATTTCAATGTATAAGCCCTAGAATCATTATTTTTTCAATTGGTTCGAAATTTTAGGTTGTAAACAATGTAAAATAACGAAATGCTATAGGAAATGCTATAGCATTTTTCGTCAACCATTTAATCCTTGCATATTTTTGCATAAGAACGCTTGTAATATTAAAATTACAATGTGTAAGCCCTAAAATCATTATTTTTCAATTGGTTCGAAATTTTAGGTTCATTTCCTATGGCATTTCTCGTCAACAATTTAATCCTTGCATATTTTTGCATGTGAACGCTTGTAATATTAAAATTCCAATGTATAAGCCCTAAAATCATTAATTTTTCAACTGGTTCGAAATTTTAGGTTGTAAACAGTGTAAAATAAAGAAATGTAGCATTTCCTATGGCATTTCTCGTCATCAATTTAACCCTTGCTTATTTTTGCATGAGAACGCTTATAATATTAAAATTCCAATGTATAAGCCCTAAAATCATTATTTTTTCAATTGGTTAAAAATTTTAGGTTGTAAACAATGTAAAATAAAGAAATGCTATAGGAAATGCTATAGCATTTCCTATGGCATTTCTCGTCAACAATTTAATCCTTACATATTTTTGCATGAGAACGCTTGTAATATTAAAATTTCAATGTATAAGCCCTAAAATCATTATTTTTTCAATTGGTCCAAAATTTTAGGTTGTAAACAATGTAAAATAAAGAAATGCTATAGGAAATGCTATAGCATTTCTCGTAAACAATTTAATCCTTGCATATTTTTGCATGAGAACGCTTGTAATATTAAAATTTTAATCTATAAGCCCTAAAATCATTATTTTTTCAATTGGTTCGAAATTTTAGGTTGTAAACAATGTAAAATAAAGAAATGCTATAGGAAATGCTGGCATTTCTCGTCAACAATTTAATCATTGCATATTTTTGCATGAGAACGCTTGTAATATTAAAATTCCAATGTATAAGCCCTAAAATCATTATTTTTTCAATTTGGAACGAAAATTTAGGTTGTAAACAATGTAAAATAAAGAAATGCTATAGGAAATGCTATATGGCATTTCTCGTCAACAATTTAATCCTTGCAAATTTTTTCATGAGAACGCTTCTAATATTAAAATTCCAATGTATAAGCAGTAAAATCGTTATTTTTTCAATTGGTTTGAAATTTTAGGTTGTAAACAATGTAAAATTAAGAAATGCTATAGTATTTGCTATAGTATTTGCTATAGCATTTCTCGTCAACAATTTAATCCTTGCATATTTTTGCATGTGAACGCTTGTAATATTAAAATTCAAATGTATAAGACCTAAAATCATTATTTTTTCAATTGGTTCGAAATTTTAGGTTGTAAACAATGTAAAATAAAGAAATGCTATAGGAATTGCTATAGCATTTCCTATGGCATTTCTCGTCAACAATTTAATTATTGCATATTTTTGCATGAGAACGCTTGTAATATTAAAATTCCAATGTATAAGCCCTTAAATCATTATTTTTTCAATTGGTTCGAAATTTTAGGTTTATTTCCTATGGCATTTCTCGTCAACAATTTAATCCTTGCATATTTTTCCATAAGAACGCTTGTAATATTAAAATTCAATTGTATAAGCCCTAAAATAATTATTTTTTCAATTGGTTCGATATTTTAGTGTAAACAATGTAAAAGAAATAAATGTAGCATTTCCTATGGAATTTCTCGTCAACAATTTAATCCTTGCTTATTTTTGCATGAGAACGCTTGTAATATTAAAATTCCAGTGTATAAGCCCTAAAATCATTATTTTTTCAATTGGTTCAAAATTTTAGTTTGTAAACAATGTAAAATAAAGAAATGCTATAGGAAATGCTATGGCATTTTCTCGTCAACAATTTAATCCTTGCATATTTTTGCCTGAGAACGCTTGTAATATTAAAATTTCAATGTATAAGCCCTAAAATCATTATTTTTTCAATTGGTTCAAAATTTTAGGTTGTAAACAATGTAAAATAAAGAAATGCTATAGGAAATGCTATAGCATTTGCTATAGCATTTTTCGTCAACCATTTAATCCTTGCATATTTTTGCATAAGAACGCTTGTAATATTAAAATTCCAATGTGTAAGCCCTAAAATTATTATTTTTTCAATTGGTTCGAAATTTTAGGTTCATTTCCTATGGCATTTCTCGTCAACAATTTAATCCTTGCATATTTATGCATGAGAACGCTTGTAATATTAAAATTCCAGTGTATAAGCCCTAAAATCATTTTTTTTTCAACTGGTTCGAAATTTTAGGTTGTAAAAAGTGTAAAATAAAGAAATGTAGCATTTCCTATGGCATTTCTCGTCAACAATTTAACCCTTGCTTATTTTTGCATGAGAACGCTTATAATATTAAAATTCCAATGTATAAGCCCTAAAATCATTATTTTTTCAATTGGTTCAAAATTTTAGGCTGTAAACAATGTAAAATAAAGAAATGCTATAGGAAATGCTATAGTAAAATTTCGAACCAATTGAAAAAATAATGATTTTAGGGCTTATACATTGAAATTTTAATATTACAAGCGTTCTATTGGACCGAGGTTGGGATCACCATGACCGATGACTATAGGAAAGCCATCAATGACCTGTCTCCGAAGTGTTGGAAAACATTGCAATGAAAATAAAATTGAGATAGCGTCAAGTGGGTCGAAACGTTGAACACCCGAGTTGAACGGTTTCTTCAAAACGAATTTTGGAACATATGCGGCTAAACAAAAAAAGAACAGGAACATAAGTTGGATATTTGCAAAATAACGGGAACATATGCTAGTGTTTAAGGCGTGACCCATGGCAAAAAATAACAGACATATACATAAGTGTTAACGGAGGTTTAGTTTGAGTACGTTTTAATACTTATGGAATATATGTTGCGAAAGAAAAAAAGAACGGGAACATAAGTCGGATTTTTGCAAAATAAGGGGAATATATGCCCGTAATAACTCCTCCAAAAATCAAAGCCCCAAATTGATTTTGTTGAGTGAACTTTCAGACTGATTTTGCAAACCAAATTGCAAAACTGGTTTCACAAACCAGTTAACCAAATGCGACCATAAACTTTGTAAAAAAATTATTATCTTATATATTTAGCGAATTATTAATTTAGTTAGTTAGGCCGGAGTCGGGACCGATCAAAAATATTATTTAATCACGACTATTAAATATCGCGACTAGTAAGTTATAGAGGTTCTAATGTAAAAGCGAAAATAAATTAATACTCTAAAATAAATTTAATTGCGGCTAGTCCCCAAAATCCCCCTAAAAACCCATCCGTGTTTTTTTTTTAATTTTAATTTTTTTAATTTTAAAAACTCGGATACGGGTATATCCGAGACCTGGAAAAAAAATCCCGGATATATCCGGATCCGGAATTTTTTTTTAGTTTATTTTATTTTATTTTTATTTTGTGTTATTTATTGTTTAGTCCCTAATTTCGTTTAGTTGTTAAAATCTAACATTTTGGTACTTAAGTTTGGTTTTGAACAAAATAAATGTTTAATAACAACTAAAATAAAGTAAAATACGAAATAACTAATAATAAACCAATAATAAACTAAAATACTAATAATAACAACCAAATAAACTAAATTAATAACAATTAAAATACCTAAACAATATATTAAACTAAAAATAGAGAGTATTTATATAATTATAAAGTAGCTAAACTATATACCAAATTCGGAAATATGAGAGCTTGAGAGAATTAAAGATGAAGAGAAGAAGTTGTGTGAAAAAAATGGGAGTGAAATGGTGTATTTATAGAGAAAAATGTGTAGGAATTCGAGTAAAGTGGTGTAATAAAGCCCCAACGGATCTATTTGAGAACTTCGAGACAAATATTTCCGTTGGATTCAAACGGTACAATTTTCTGACGCGTGTCATGTACTGTTGCCGCAGTCCCTATATACTACCAACGACTCTTTAATTATATATATTTTTTTAAATCCCGGATATTTTTATTTTCGGGTTGATTAAAACCCGGAGACCAAAATATCCGGAACCGAAAAACCCGTATCCGGATATTTTGGTATCCGGCTTTTGTAATTTTTTTTAGAAAAATCCGGGTTTAATCCGGTGGGGGGATTTTGAGCATTTGTGGCTTGCCTCAGTTTTAGCGGGAACCTTAAAAAGTTGCCTCCAAAATTTTCCTCGAAAAGCCAAAGTCTGTGTTTCTTCTACCCAAACCCCAAAACACAGACACAACTCTCTCTCTCTCTCCTCCTCTTCAAGCTCGAAGCTGAAGCAACACTTTCTGTCAGAGTAAGCCAAGAATGACTCTTAGCAGGCTACAATCAGGAAAATCCAAGCGGGACCCAAAGTCGAGGACTTGACGATGGCCGATTCACTGTGCGACCGAGCGACGAACAGGGAAGAGAGATGGATCTAAATAACCAGGTTGCATCTCTGTAAATCGAGGAGCATGCTTCCCGGTACAAATTCTTCTCTCTCGCGATCTTCATGTTTCCATTGATTCACTTCGATTTGGGTCTGCGTTTTGATTTATCGGCACAACTCTCTCTTTCTCCTCGACCCAAAACTCTGTCGAAGATTCGCCGCGCAAGCACAGCCTTTTTTGGCCGCGCCGTGAGGAATCGATGGCTGTCCGGCGAAGCCGCGGCTGAGGCAAGCGATTCGGACTTGGGTAAGGCGTGGAAGGTGATTCCTAACATCGACCCTCCCAGCAAGAGTCCCACTTGAGAACTTCATCGCCAATCACACTGGTCCTGGTCTCTTGTCGATGGTATATACCAATTTGCTTCGAGTTTTTGCTTCCATTTTAGTTCATTGTAGTTATTGTAGGTCATTGTCAAGTTTTTGTGAAGAAGTTCTTAGGTAGTAAGATTGGATTTTCGTGGTGTAGTTGTCCCGATGCCTGGAACTTTGTCGGGAAATCAAGTTGCCAATCTTGTCAGTTTAATCGAAATAGCCCTTCTCTGGAAATTGTGATTAGTTTTTAATAACTTCTTATCATCATTATCCCGAAAATATACATAAATACCGGATCTATCTACAACTTTCTGTTAAGCATTCCATGCCCGCCTTATTCATTAAGTGAGTTGGTGAATGTGTCATTGGACTTTTTTTAGTTTTGGGTCAATTTACTCTTTATTTATTTTGTAGGCTGTGGAATTACGACGAGGCTACACTTCTCAACAGCTTTGATAATCACGTTTTCCTCGATAAAGGGTTTTCCAAACTGAGTACAACCATTGAATCAGAATCCTTGATGAATGATGTGTGTCTATTTCCAACGAACTATATTCCTATATTTATAAAATAGTTTTGTATGCTTATTTCACTTTTTACGCCATTGGCACTTACTTTACTGATCTTCATTCCAGAACCGCTATTGTGGTTTATTAGCTCTTTCTATCAAATGGTTATGGGAATGAGCATGAATCCGGAGTCCATACTAAAACTTCTCACACAAGTCTCTTGTAGCGTAAGTTTAGTGTTCTCTTTTTTACTATGTAAATAATTTGTGGTAATTGTTTCTATCTTAATGACATAATTCTGTTTTCCAGGGTAGCTATTGGCCTTGCTTTTGGGATAGTTTATGTGTTGTGGCTGGGCTTCATATTTAACGACACTATCATCGAAATATCTCTCACACTCGCCGTGAGCTACATTGCCCATTTTTCCGTATGTTCCCTATATTCTTCTAATCCAATATTTTTTCTTAAATTAGAAATACTTATTAATCGGTAACTCGTAAGTGGTGCATGGAATAGGCAGAAGGAGGTGATGTCTGTAGAGTTTTGACAGTGGTGACGTTAGGAATGTAAGCTTTACAACTTAGAAATATTTGTAGAAATATTTAAATGCAGAGAAAATAAATATCTGAGTTTAGAAAGTGGAAACAGATTTTGTTCTGCAGCAGCGAGAACAGGTTTTAAGGGCGACGGTCAGCAAAGCTTGCATCATTTTCGGTATGGCTTTCTAATATATTTTGGGTTTGCAATGGTGTATAATATATTCTGTAGAAGTGTCTTTTAAGTTTGTGTTTCCTACAATTTAATAGGAGTAAGAGCAGTAATAAATGAATATGTTTATCAGTATGTGTCTCACACTTGACATATGCTTTTCGGTCAGGAGAAAGTTTGCTTATATAGTGACCACGTTGATTTTCATCTTAAGGTAACATGATTTAAACTTAGATTATAGATTTTGCGCTTTAAGAAATAAATTTTTATGTGTGCCATTATGCTCACATGTCTCTGTGGAAATAGTTTTTTTCTTCCTTTATTTCCTTTTGCAGTGGAGTGGTCACAGCGGAAGGTGTTATTAATGACGATCATGTCTTGACATCAAAATAGGGCACAAACCCATAATCCTTATATCCTTTTCTCTATGTCCTCTCTCCCTGTTTCTTTCACTTGATCTTTGGGCTGTTGAAAAGGTCTTAAAATCTAGAATTTGTGAGGTACACGCTTCACTTTCGCAATTAGGCGAAGGCATTTCTCATTGGTAAAGCGAAGCGTGTTTTGAAAAGAAAGAACATTTAAATTGGTTTATCTTTGTGTTTAAAAATAATTATCAGTGTATAGGACTTGGTGATACTAAAAAATATATGTGGTTGGATACATTCATTGGATAAATTATTTGTCATTAATATATCAAAAGTATATTTGCTTTCATAAATAATAATGTTTTATTCATGTATTCGTATAACCTATCAATTTTTTCATAAGCAAATTTCTTTCTTGCTGATTACATTGTTAGACAAGCTTTTTATTTCTGTATATTGTTATGTATTGTTTATTAAGTGGGAGTATGTTGCGTTTGCTTTTTGGAATGCTATTGAGTCGCATTTACCCATATCTTTGTTTATGTACCTGTACATTTCGCCTTTTTTGTACTTGTTGTGGATGTGTTTGGCTCGTTATAGATGTACATGTGCGTGTGAATTTGATGCTTTTTTTATTTTTTTTTTGTAATGCCTATGGTATTTTATGCTTGCTCCGAAGTGAATGTATGTGTATGTGTATGTGTATGTGTATGTGTATGTGTATGTGTATGGGTATGGGTATGTGTACGTGTACGTGTACGTGTACGTGTACGTGTGTGTATGTGTATGTGTATGTGTGTGTATGTGTATGTGTACGTGTACGTGTACGTGTGTGTGTGTGTATGTGTATGTGTATGTGTATGTGTATGTGTATGTGTATGTGTATGTGTATGTGTATGTGTATGTGTATGTGTATGTGTATGCGTATGTGTATGCGTATGTTTCCCATTTTTGTACTTGATGTGAATATGGTTCTTGTTATAAATGTACATGCGTACGGATTTGATGTTTCTTTTACTATTTTTGTAATGTCTGTGGTATTTTATTATTGCTCATAAGTGGATGTGTTTGTGCGTTTAAGTATAAATGTGAAATAGTATATTATATGATATATATGTATATGTATATGTATAAATATGTGTATTGGATCCATTTTGCTGTGATTGTGTATAAACGTGAATTCATACGTGCATTTGAGTATTTTTATTTTCTTATTTAAGTTGGTTTTTGTTAAGATTTTAGTAAATTTGTGTGTGTTTTTATTTAGTTTATTTATGTTGTCTTTGCTTGTTTACGTCGTAGTGATTAGGTGTTACTTTGAGTGAGGAAATAATTTGAAAGGAAATATATGAATTATTGTGGTTCCATTTCAGGATTTTGGCGTAACGAAGAAAGGCGACTTCTCCAACGGATAGCTATCCTTTACAATACCCCCTTAAATAATTTTCTTGTAAGTGGGGAATATTTTAAAAGTAGCGAGAGTAATAATATAAATAGAAATATTAAATGATGTCGTTTGATATAGTTTTCAGGTCGCTCGGAGCACGGAGAAACGCATGCCGTACGCCTATGCGTACGCGCATGCCCGTATGCATACACGTAAGCCGTACCCTAAAAAGTACGCATGGATGATTGCATACGCTACCTTTTTTTTAAAAGGTACACAGAAGACGTACGTTGTACTGGGTACACGTACGCACAACTGTAAGTCGTGCCGTAAAAAGTACGCATGGACACATGCAAAGCGTACTCGTACGAGTACGCTTTGCCGACGGGGCAACGGCGGTTCGGAGGGCGGATTCTTCATCAACTGGCGACACTCGAATCAACTTTATTTTTATTGTATTCACTCCATTAAAATTTATTTTTTTGATAAGAAATAACTAATTTGTAAATTGCGGTGGTGTTGTTTCAGGGTACATACATGTACGTTTGCGTACTCGTAAGAGATGCATTCATGTATGTAAAAAAGGATGACGGTGGAATACGCGTGCAATAGGGAATTCTGGATGAGATAAGTAGTCAATTTATTTGAATAGCGATGGTTGAAAAAATGAAATGTAGATATTTGAAAATTGATAATTTTATTTGTATTGCATATAGGAAGTTGGAGCAATGTGGTGAGAAGGCAAGAAAGTGAGAGGAAGATTTGTAAAGGTAAGTAAAGTTATAGTATTATTGTAAGTTTTATGTTTATGTTTATGTTTATGTTTATATTTATATTTATATTTATATTTATATTTATATTTAATATGATAATATTTTTTGATGATTACTATGTGTAGAAAAGGCGAGGAAGCAGAGAAGAGCAATGCTTTACATGTGAAGATGGGGACAAGGTATTTTGCACTTTTATTTGAATGTTTGTTCGTTTGGTTGTTTGCTTTTTGGTGTGCTTGTATGCTTGTTTGTGTGTGCTTTCTTGTTTCTTGTTTCTTGTTTCTTGTTTCTTGTTTCTTGTTTCTTGTTTCTTGTTTCTTGTTTCTTGTTTCTTGTTTCTTGTTGTACTTGCTTGTGTTATTTTTTTATTAGTTGCTTGTGTTATTTTTTTATTAGTTGTTTGATTGTGTATTTTTGGAATTTAGTCGTATTTGTATCTATATATTATATCATTTGTAGGTATGACAATAAATTTGAAGAAGATCCAACAATCAATTCATTGGACCTGACAATGGATATGGTAAGATAAAAGAGTGCTTTGTATAATATTTTTTTTAAACCCCTATATTTGAAAAAGATTTGATGAATTATTTATGATTTTTGACTTATTTTGTTGATCAGGATGTGTGGAAGGAGCGTTTTGGAATTAGTGTGTGTTGTGGCATGTAATATGTAATTGGAACGCTACTGAGAGTTTTTGATGTTTGGATAATTAAATTAATTTTTTTTGTACCTATTTAAAGAATATGATTGTTAGTTTTGATTTTTATATATTACATTATATTTTATTATAATTTAAATATTGTTGTTATTAAATAGTAAATAAAAATTGATTATTTAATTAAACTTCTATCATATTAAAGTATTGACAACAATTATCATGTGTTGAATTGAAAAAAAAAACAATTATTATGTGTCGGATGCAAGTTATGTTTTGTTAATAAGAGTAGTTTTTTTGAATGACGACACTGATTATGATAACTAAAATATGACAACATTTATATAAGGATATTCGTCAATCTCGCCTCTCTGAGTTTGTGCTACAAAACGCACTAATTACGGCTACAAGCCTTTTAAGCAAAAAATAAGCCTAAGGCAAATAACCTGTGTAAAAAGTATAAAATTGTTTTTTGAATTTGATTACCAAACTTTGTAGTCCGGTAGATAATTAAATTCTAAGAATATAGCAATTTGAATCGTGTCATTCTGACATTCTGGGAGAGAGTTATGCTAAAAACAGTTAGGGTTTAGGGTTTAGGGTTTAGGGTTTAGGGTTTAGGGCGTCTAGCTTAGGGTTTAGGGTTTTAGGGTTTAGGGTTTAGGGTTTAGGGTTTAGGGTTTAGGGTTTAGGGTTTAGGGTTTAGGGTTTAGGGTTTAGGGTTTAGGGTTTAGGGTTTAGGGTTTAGGGTTTAGGGTTTAGGGTTTAGGGTTTAGGGTTTAGGGTTTAGGGTTTAGGGTTTAGGGTTTAGGGTTTAGGGTTTAGGGTTTAGGGTTTAGGGTTTAGGGTTTAGGGTTTAGGGTTTAGGGTTTAGGGTTTAGGGTTTAGGGTTTAGGGTTTAGGGTTTAGGGTTTAGGGTTTAGGGTTTAGGGTTTAGGGTTTAGGGTTTAGGGTTTAGGGTTTAGGGTTTAGGGTTTAGGGTTTAGGGTTTAGGGTTTAGGGTTTAGGGTTTAGGGTTTAGGGTTTAGGGTTTAGGGTTTAGGGTTTAGGGTTTAGGGTTTAGGGTTTAGGGTTTAGGGTTTAGGGTTTAGGGTTTAGGGTTTAGGGTTTAGGGTTTAGGGTTTAGGGTTTAGGGTTTAGGGTTTAGGGTTTAGGGTTTAGGGTTTAGGGTTTAGGGTTTAGGGTTTAGGGTTTAGGGTTTAGGGTTTAGGGTTTAGGGTTTAGGGTTTAGGGTTTAGGGTTTTTGGTTTAGGGTTTAGGGTTTAGGGTTTAGGGTTTAGGGTTTAGGGTTTAGGGTTTAGGGTTTAGGGGTTTAGGGTTTAGGGTTTAGGGTTTAGGGTTTAGGGGTTTAGGGTTTAGGGTTTAGGGTTTAGGGTTTAGGGTTTAGGGTTTAGGGTTTAGGGTTTAGGGTTTAGGGTTTAGGGTTTAGGGTTTAGGGTTTAGGGTTTAGGGTTTAGGGTTTAGGGTTTAGGGTTTAGGGTTTAGGGTTTAGGGTTTAGGGTTTAGGGTTTAGGGTTTAGGGTTTAGGGTTTAGGGTTTAGGGTTTAGGGTTTAGGGTTTAGGGTTTAGGGTTTAGGGTTTAGGGTTTAGGGTTTAGGGTTTAGGGTTTAGGGTTTAGGGTTTAGGGTTTAGGGTTTAGGGTTTAGGGTTTAGGGTTTAGGGTTTAGGGTTTAGGGTTTAGGGTTTAGGGTTTAGGGTTTAGGGTTTAGGGTTTAGGGTTTAGGGTTTAGGGTTTAGGGTTTAGGGTTTAGGGTTTAGGGTTTAGGGTTTAGGGTTTAGGGTTTAGGGTTTAGGGTTTAGGGTTTAGGGTTTAGGGTTTAGGGTTTAGGGTTTAGGGTTTAGGGTTTAGGGTTTAGGGTTTAGGGTTTAGGGTTTAGGGTTTAGGGTTTAGGGTTTAGGGTTTAGGGTTTAGGGTTTAGGGTTTAGGGTTTAGGGTTTAGGGTTTAGGGTTTAGGGTTTAGGGTTTAGGGTTTAGGGTTTAGGGTTTAGGGTTTAGGGTTTAGGGTTT
Source organism: Parietaria judaica (assembly GCA_954871525.1). Taxonomy (NCBI): domain Eukaryota; kingdom Viridiplantae; phylum Streptophyta; class Magnoliopsida; order Rosales; family Urticaceae; genus Parietaria; species Parietaria judaica. The sequence goes on from OX940872.1 coordinate 28,601,183, forward strand.
AGGGTTTAGGGTTTAGGGTTTAGGGTTTAGGGTTTAGGGTTTAGGGTTTAGGGTTTAGGGTTTAGGGTTTAGGGTTTAGGGTTTAGGGTTTAGGGTTTAGGGTTTAGGGTTTAGGGTTAGGGTTTAGGGTTTAGGGTTTAGGGTTTAGGGTTTAGGGTTTAGGGTTTAGGGTTTAGGGTTTAGGGTTTAGGGTTTAGGGTTTAGGGTTTAGGGTTTAGGGTTTAGGGTTTAGGGTTTAGGGTTTAGGGTTTAGGGTTTAGGGTTTAGGGTTTAGGGTTTAGGGTTTAGGGTTTAGGGTTTAGGGTTTAGGGTTTAGGGTTTAGGGTTTAGGGTTTAGGGTTTAGGGTTTAGGGTTTAGGGTTTAGGGTTGGTTAGGGTTTAGGGTTTAGGGTTTAGGGTTTAGGGTTTAGGGTTTAGGGTTTAGGGTTTAGGGTTTAGGGTTTAGGGTTTAGGGTTTAGGGTTTAGGGTTTAGGGTTTAGGGTTTAGGGTTTAGGGTTTAGGGTTTAGGGTTTAGGGTTTAGGGTTTAGGGTTTAGGGTTTAGGGTTTAGGGTTTAGGGTTTAGGGTTTAGGGTTTAGGGTTTAGGGTTTAGGGTTTAGGGTTTAGGGTTTAGGGTTTAGGGTTTAGGGTTTAGGGTTTAGGGTTTAGGGTTTAGGGTTTAGGGTTTAGGGTTTAGGGTTTAGGGTTTAGGGTTTAGGGTTTAGGGTTTAGGGTTTAGGGTTTAGGGTTTAGGGTTTAGGGTTTAGGGTTTAGGGTTTAGGGTTTAGGGTTTAGGGTTTAGGGTTTAGGGTTTAGGGTTTAGGGTTTAGG